>JAQPPZ010002121.1:2400000-4800000 GCA_028583015.1 Wollemia nobilis
TATATCTCCTACAAATGCTATGCCCTTTTTAGGGTTTTGAGGGAGCTTTTTAATGTTTTAAAATTACTTTTTAGTTCGACCCCCTTAGAGCACTTTATCTAAGTCACTTTATAAAAATAATAATATATCTTTTAACTTAGGGAAATGAGCCACTTTATCAATTAAATATTTAATTTCCCTAACTTAGGAAAAAATACTTTATTATTATTTAATATAATGCCAATATAATGTTAAATATTAAATAATAAACTCGAGACCCAATTATCGATCCAAATGTGAAGCATATTGCCTCAAGACACCTCGAACATCAGAAACTACCAACCTTTATCAGGATCACACCCAAAAACCCTACTTACTAAAAATAGTAAGTACTGCTAAAATGGTAAATACCTACACCGAACTCCAAAATGCATTGAAATGGACTCCAAGTGCTAGAAACACATCTCCCATCGAAATCCTGATCAAACAACGTCCACTGACCACACTTACTAAAAATAGTATGGCTATAAATAGAAGGTGACAATTGAACCTCCAAAACATGTTAGCAACATATCTCTGAGCAAGAATCTCCAACACACCATCATCACTAACTGTCCAAACTCCAACTTACTAAAAATAGTAAGTTACTATAAAAAGTAAGTGATGGACCACAACCCTAAAACACCTCCAAAAAGAGGTAGAGGAAATATGGCGAGGCACAAAATACAAGGAACCAACCCAATTAGGTTTCCCAATCACCATAACCAACCTACGGGAACCCAGTAGTAGGCTAATCTATCATAAATCATTGATTTCTTAGAAATGGAAAATTACAATCCACCCTTCCCAAATATTACTTGTTCTCAAGCAATACCAAATCATACTCAAATCATGTATCTTCTCCTAGTTGTAGTCATGTATGGTCTCAAGGTCCCATAACAATCTCAAAAAAATTCCACCATGTTGTCACTGTGCCACATTAATCACAACTGGGAACTCATTGTGCCAAAACTGCACTCTCCTCTCATGTAGCCCCAAAACATCATCGTCCTCAAAATTTGAACTAGGATACATGTAAGGACTGAGCTCTATGTCATGCAAATACTCATGCCTAAGCATCTCAGTTTGGACTACTCCTACACTCCCACTATCCAACATGATCCTGGGCACTTGAAAATATAATTTGCTCAAAAAGGAAACATGGTACACATCTCTCACCATGGTGACCCAACAAGGATACCGATTATCCTCCGATGAGTGGCTGATATAGAAGAGGACAACAATGTTAGATCTAAAAATGATCATTCTGGGAATGCATATGCTATCAAAAAATAAAAACTATATGTTGGCACTTAACCTCCCAGTTTCAAGAAAATGATCCCCATAATTCTAATTTACCCAAAAAACTGTGAGCATCAAAATGACATCAGTAGATAGATAATATATCCACATGAAATGGCTGCAATAAATCTTATTTGATGCCCATATACCCACCAACACTGAACCTGGTTAGCTGCAATATTTATTGTCTTCATGTGAAACCAACAACTAACCCGAACATAAAGCTGAATGGTCTAAAATTTAACAAACTTGCAACTATCCAAGTCTGAAATTAACAACTTACAGTCTGATTTTTGAAAAATCATCATCTTCAAAGAAGCACAACTGTTGCAACGTTGAAACATAATGACCAAAATGTAAAATCTAATCATATCCTCAAACAAAATGGCCTCCCAAAAATTCACCAACTCAGTAAGTCTCCAATTTTTGCTCAAAATCTCTCTCCAATCCACTTGTATGAACACAAATGGATCTAAAAGGTGGTTTTTCAAAAGGGTAACAACAACATATATTCCATTATTTTGATAAAAAATTACCCAAGGTATGCCTCTTCCATCATATGATATATCTAACAACCCATGTACACGATCCTGGGTATAGAAACTTACCTCCAAAGGGGTTCTGTTATGTTGAAGTTGCATTACACCGATCATCATATGAATATCAGTTTTAGAGGATTTGGTGATGCTTAAAGATTCAATATAAGGTCTCTCCACTCTAATATCCTCTAAATCATAATAGAACTCCTCTCCTTGTGGTGAGTCCAAAAAATCAATCATCAAGCCATAAGAACCGTGTTTCTTTCCCAAATTGTCATCATGCATCTCAAAAAGTAGATTATCAAAATATGAATTAATATCCATATCAGACAACATGAGAGGGAAGAACTCCCTTCCTATCATAAATGCATCGACTATATCCTCTAATCCCATTTTCCCAAGAGCTACATTTAAAAAAAAAAATGACACACAGCTCCTAAAATTTAAGCGGCATAACTTGACCATGTACCGCAAACCCAACTAGTAGTGTTTGTATCCTCACTACGTAGTTGTATAAACCAGCTCAATCACAACTAGTTCTCCATCATTATGACATACATAAAAAAAAAAACTTAAATATGACATAATAATAAAAATAAAAAATAAAATATCATAGTTGCATGTGCATATTAATATAAACATTTTGAAACCATATAAAACAAGCTTTCAATTCATATACTTAATGTGCTTACTATAAATTTTTAAGATATCACATGCTTTATTCTATTTAATAATTAATATTTGCTTGTTTATTTTACAAAAATAATTATTCTCAAGTGTAATTTCCTTTTAATAATTAATATTTTTTATATTATTTTTTTAATTATTATTATTTTTGGTTACTACCATATAAAATATAACCAAATTTATATATATATATATATATATATATATATATATATATATATATAATTATTTTAATATTTTTATAATTAATAGCTTTTCATACATAAATATTCAAAATTAATTAGTAAGTCTTCAGATATTTCAAATATATATATGGTTAATGTGAGAAATGTTTATGACTGACATTCAAGGTTGACATCTCTATCTTATCATGACTTCTTATAAGGGAAAGAGTTGAACTTATTAATAGTTTCGAACCTTGAACTTTATGAAGAAGAGCCAAAGTACGAACCATTGTGTTGTCCTTTACCTATAGATTATTAATAATAGAGTAACTAGATATACCTATTAGGTGATAAAAAATATTATTATATTTTATAATAAATTATAAGTTTATTTTTCAATGGTAAAGTATAAGAACAATATCAATATGGTTTTCACATCATGAAAACACTTAAATATAATAATATATATACTCATGTATATCAATATAAATATCAATGTTTATTGGTATTAATTCAATCAATTAAATTCTTTGATTTTTTTTTTAAATGGATTATATGAGATTGAAATGGGTAGTGGTATTACAATAAAGCTTGATATTATCTATGTATCGTATGACAAGATTTGAACTTGGGTTTCCTCTTGAAATGTTAAGGAATCTAACTAATTTAGCTAATGCTACTCGATTAATTATTTTGACTTTTTAAAAATGAGAACAATGGTTATGAGATTAATTAACTAATTTAAGCTACATGGTCAGGAGATTAATGAGCACAAGTCTATTATTTTATTTTTCAATACAGATCCCAGGGTTCAAGCTAGAATTGTTCAGATTCTCAGGTTTCAGGTTGGAACTCTTCCTCTTACATACTTGGGGATTCCCATTTATGTTGGTCCTCTACCTAGGGCGGTTTGGACTAACATACTTGACAAATTTTGTAGTCGAGTTAGTCATTGGACTCATAGATGGTTAACTTTTTCTGGTCGGGTATTACTTTTGAAGTCAGTTGTGCAGGCTTTACTGGTGTATAGATGCCTTATTCAGATTGCTCCAGAAAGTTTTCTTCATGACCTGGATTCTCTTTCTAGACAATTCCTATGGGTTGGCAATCTTGGTTCCTCAAAATGGAGTCTTGTTAAATGGGAGACTATTTGTCGACCAAAGCAAGCTGGGGGTTTGGGTCTTCGTCTAAGCTCTCTTTCTGGGACTGCTTTGGCCACTAAGCTGTATTGGCGTTGGTGTAGTAATCAGAAGCAAACTTGGGCCAAGATTATCTCCCACAAGTATCTTAGGGGAGTGGAAGGTTCAGAGATTCCTCGATACAGCTTGACTGGTCGAGGATCATTTGTTTGGAATACTTTGAAAAAGGGAGCAGAGTTGGTTAAGCAGGGGTTATTCTGGATTTGTTATACTGGGTCTCGGGCTCTTTTTTGGCAGGATTCTTGGGATGGCTTTGCTCCTCTTCTTAGCGAGTTTCCACATCTTCAAGATCTTGCTCAATGCTTTTGGGATGCTGGATGGTTGAAGGTGGCAGATTTCAAAACTGTTAAGTCCTTTGGTCAGATGGTTAGTCTCCAGTGGAAGGATCCTCGAGAATGGCCTACTGGTGGCACTATGGATGCGAGGGCAGAGTTGGCCCATATTATCGCTAGCCGTCCCTGCTCTTCTCTACCTGGGGATGATGTGCTAGCTTGGGGAAGAGATAATAGAGGGATTTTTTTGCTTGCTGCTGGTTATTCTGTTTTGGATCGGCAGCGGTTTGGTGAGGAGGAGGTTTCGTGGTGGAAGCAAGTTTGGAATAAGTTTATTTGGCCGAAGTGTAGTTTTTATGGGTGGCAGGCTACTCATAATCGTTGTCTCACTTGGGATAATTTTCAAAAGCGTGGGTTTGCTGGCCCCTCTTTATGCTATAACTGTGGGAAGGCTGAAGAATCTGTTGAGCATTTACTTCTCCAATGTGACTTTGCTCGACAAGTCTGGCATTATTGGTGGGGAGTATGGAATCACCCTTGTTCGCATGCTTCATCAATAGTTGATTTTTGGAGGAGTATGGGGCGGCCTCCTACAGCGGATTTCTTTTTACAAGTTGGATGGAGTATTGGTTCTTCATGCATTTTTTGGCAGATTTGGCTTGAACGGAACCGTCGGATTTTCCAAGGTAAGGAGTTAACTACTTCCCAGGTCTGGCAGAGGATTTTGCAAATGATCTAGGAAACTGTGTCTGCAAAATGTCAGATTATTTCTCCCGTGGACCATGCGAAACGTCAGATCATGGAAAGATTAGGCTTGATGGTTAATGGTCCTGGTCCTAATGTCTCTTGCAGACGGATGGGTTAGAATAATCGGGTGCGGAGGGCTGGAAAATGGAATCCGCCTCCTCCGGGAGTGCTGAAAATTAATACGGATGGATCTTCTCGGGGTAATCCGGGTAATGCTGGTATTGGTGGTGTGGGGCGGGATAGTAGTGGTACTATCCAATTTTTTTTCTCTTGCATTAAGGGACATCATTCTAATAACTTCATGGAAGCACTCGCAATTTTATATGCTTTGGAGCAAGGGTATGCTTTGGGTTGGCATCGGATTGTTTGTGAATCTGATTCTCAGATTGTTATAAATTTGTTAAATTTTGGAGATAGTCTTCATGGTTGTTGGCGGTTGAGTTGGGTTGCTCGGAAAATTCTTAATATCTCTGCTCACTTGGAATTCATTTCTTTTGTGCATATTCCTCGGGAGTGGAATAGGGTAGCGGATTTGTTAGCTAAATGGGCTTCTAAGTTTCAAGATGGTTGGGATGTTCAAAATTGGTCTCAACTTTCTTCTGATTGCTCTCAATCTCTCTCTTCTTTATTGAGAGCTGATATGTCTGAATAGCTTCTGCTTTTTCTTTGTATCATGAATGTTTTGCTGAGTTAATAAATTTTTACCCTCTTTAAAAAAAAAAAAAAAGATTCAAATTCCATCCTAAAAATTGTACTTGAACTGTTGGATAATTCTAGTCGATGGGAACATCACGGTTCCCCTCTCTATTCCAAAACCGTACGTGAAACTTTCGCTTCATACGGCTTCTCAATGGCCATTGAAAAAATAAAAAGAACAATATGAAAAAAAATATATATATATATATATCATAATGTTAATAAATTGGATCAATAAGATTCTATATACTTCAATATTAGGAGCTTTTGAACCTATCTCAGCCTTCACTAGGAGAGAGGAAACTGTGTAAATGATTACTTCATTATGGATAGTCATTTTTTTTTTTAATAGATAAAAACACACTCTAGATAGAAACACACCCTAGATCGAGGTTCTAGGGAAGTACTCCTTGATCATCCCTACTGATGAGGGCATCACGTGTCTACTTGATGAGGGCATCACGTGTCTACTTGGATTATCTAGGGTTATATTCTTTCTTTTCCTAGGCATTATTGTTAATAAATTTCGTATGCCTTTTTCCCACGTAAGCATTAGTTAACATTTTGTTAGCAAGAGATAGGTTAGAATTTGTCTTGCCTCCATCTTTCTCCTCCAACGTGATCTATGCGTATGACTACGAGATTCAGGTGACTTGACATGTTTATGGGTATATTTGTGCCTATATAACCCTTATAATTTTCAATATAAATCAATTAGATTTTACACCTTTTCATTGGTATCTCGATCGATCTGATTGGGTTCCATTTGGCTTCATTAGTGATTTGAAAATTCAATTGAAATTTAATCATTCCAGTTGGCTTTAGACTTCATCATCGATTTTGCTTTGCAATTTTATTGGTGTTGTGCCAATTGTTTTGGGTAATTTTGGTTTGGGCATAAATTTCTATAATTTATCGATCGACCTTAATTTTCAAAATTTGTTGTTTTCAACAAGTTTTAACCAGCGAATCTTCACTGGTGGCCCTCCTCGGTCAAACTGATAAGATTGGACTAGAAATTGGGGCTCAACGTAACATTGGACTAGCCGTTGGCAGTCTAAAGGAGGGCTAAGCATAAAGGCAGATGACCTTGGACTAGAAATTGGGGCTCAACGTAACATTGGACTAGCCGTTGGCAGTCTAAAGGAGGGCTAAGCATAAAGGCAGATGACCTAGACAGTAAGACTAACGTGGTGCAGGACTACGTGGCCGATGAAGACAAGCTACGTGACACGGATAGTTAGATAGTTAGAGGTCCTAGTGGTGGACGAAGACTAACTACAGTAGAAGACAAGTACGACGGGCATAGGTTCAACATTGAAGGTCAATCGACATGGAAACCAAACAAGGTCTAATAGAAGGGTAAATAGACTCGATGGAAAACTACGTGGATGAATGAAGCAGTGAAAAAAACACGGTCAAGAGGAGGGCTGACCACCTACTGGGTTACTGGAGAATCAAAATCTTGAGGTGCTAGCTTAGGTCGAGTGTCGATCAAGTTGTAGTGTCCTTTCTTCAAACACTATTGCAGTGCAAACCGTATGATGGGTTTTATGGGAGGACCATTGCTACGAAGAATTATATCTTAATTGGCAATCGTCTTCAACAAACTGAACACAGTGGTTTGCAGATTGGATAGAGGTAACATTCCATTGGACCACTTGTTCATTTTCTATAGCTCCTGCATTGAGAAGCCACGAAGGGATTCGATCACATGGTAATATTTCATCGTGAGAGCTAAGGATTGTATATCACTAATGTGCCTGTTTCGTTTGTTCTACGTGTGTGAGAAGCTACATTTGTCACGGCTCTTTGGGGTTCATATCCCACATAAATTCAGTGGTAGGCCTTGAACATTTAAAAAGCACAACCACGCCTTGTGTAAACATAACAATCTTTGGAGGTGGTTAGCTTTATTTTGCGTTGCGTACCTTCGTAAATTGCAGGTGAGGATTCTTCGACGTAGAGTTCTTAGCGACGATAGAGCATTTACACCTATACCTTTCATAAGGTATTGATTTATTTTAATTAAATTAAATTAATTTTAATTAAAATTTAAAATTAATTGATTATAAATTTTTAATTAATTTAATTGAACATTTTTAAAATTGCATACATTTTTTGCAATTTAGCCAAAGCATTATAAATGCCCTAGAGGCTCAAATGTTTTGCAATTTTTGTAATTGATTGTAATTCCCTAAGCATGGGATAATTTTTGTAAATTGCCTAAGAGGCAACAAATTGTAACTCTTTTTGTGGATTATTGTGCTTGAAACTTATAGCACTCTTGTAATTGCCCTACGAGGCAACTTTTGTAACTCTTTTTGAAAAAAAATTGTAGCCTCCTAGATTACACCAGAGGTCAGATGGCTGCTAATTTGGCGAAACAAGTGGCTACCATAACTGAAGTTGTCAGTCTCTTGGCTGACAAGGTTCAAAACATGACTGGGCCTAGTCCACCTAGTCCACTCCTAAACCTCAACCTCAAATTAGATGTGAGGTTACCATTTATAATGTCTCTCGAGATCCAAACATCCTCAATAGCTAGATTCTCGACATGAATTCTTGGTTCACCTACAACAAAATTAAAAAATATGGCCAAGTTGCTTTTGTAAAACTAATATTCTTTTGCATAGCTAAAGTTTTGGTACATGATCGTCAAAGCGCTCAGGATACCATAGACACTTGGGATGATTTGGTCAAAGCATTGAAGGATACATTCTATCCTTCCAATTTTGCTGAGGATTTGAATTTCTAATGGCTTCATTTGAGGTAAGGACACAACATGAGTGTTCAAGATTACATTGGGAAGTTCAACAAATTATGGATTCTCAATGGAATCCGCGATCCCACTCCTAAGCTTATCAAAAAATTTAAGAGTGGTTTGCAAGATCAACTATTTAGAGAATTGAAATATACACTTTGTGCCACTTTGAAGGAAGTATATAGTAAGGTACAACTAGAGGAAGAGAAAATTGCTATGAAGTTAGGGGCCTCATCCAAGGCACCCAAACTAGGGCCACCACAGTAGCAACAACAACAGTCTGACAATACTTCAACAACTCCTTATTCTTCTTATTCTCCTTCTACTTCTTCTTCCTCTTATTATAATGAAAAAATTATCAAAGAAGAAAAATTTGCTTGCACAACCTCAAGAGGAAGCCCCACAAGATGAGCCCATTGAGCCTACTGGAGAAGATAGGGTGTATCTAGAAATTCAAGGGAAACTAAACCAAGTGACCCTCTTGCATCGAAAAAAACATAGAGACAATTTGTTCTTCACAAGAGCACATCTTCTCCACAACTTTTTTGTGAGTTGCATCTTCGACAATGGCTCCACGACCAATCTCATTTCTCAATCCATGGTTGATCAACTCAAATTTCCAGTCAAACCCCATCCTTCCCCATATTCACTTGGTTGGAAGGATGAGAGAACTATTTTTGTAATTACAAAACATTGTACTTTATTGTTTGCTCTTGATCCATACTTTGTGGATCGAGTCACCTATGATGTGTTTCCCATGGACTTGTGTGGAATGATTCTCATACAACCTTATCAATATGATAAGTGAGCTACATATGATGCTTATCACAAAATATATTCTTTGCATCATCAGAGTAAGAGCTTTCTTATTCATAATCTTCCACATACATAATTCTTGGTATCTTCACCAAGGATTTCTTTAGTCTCATGGTCAAAGAATATTCGTACTTCTATTTCTAAGGAAGTTACTCCTCCTCAATCATCAAAACCTCCTCTTGTTGCTCCTACTTCTTCTCCTATTGTTCCATTTCGAGTACTATAGTGGCCTCTTTCAACGTCATCTTCACAGGTTTCAATTGGTCAACAATCTTTGTAGATCCAATAACAGGTCATTACTCCTTGTCCTAGTTTTTCACTTGGCAAGGGAGTTCTCTTGATGTTGTTTCTCTACACTAACATCGCATGGTTTCCATGATGTTCTTCCACCCGATTATGAGCCTTGTTGAGCATTTGGTGACTCCACCTTCCACTCCTATTGTAAAAGCATTGGAGTCCAATGCTTCTTGAATGGGGAGATATGATGAGGACATCACGTGTCTACTTGGATTACCTAGGGTTATAATTTTTTCCTAGGTATTATTATTATTGTTAATAAATCTCATGAGCCTCTTTCTCATGTAGCATTTAGTTAGCATATTGTTAGCAAGAGATAGGTTAGAATTTGTCTTACCTCCCTATTTCTCCTCTAGCATGATCTATGCATATGGTTACAAGATTCAGGTGACTTGTTATGTATTATGGGCATATTTGTGCCTATATAAGCCTTATAATTTTCAATGCAAATCAATTAGGTTTTACACCTTTTCACCTACCAATGATAAGTCCTTATTGTCTTCCCTTTTTGATGAAAACATCTCTAATTTGGAAAGAGGTTGATCTTTTCACTAATATTTTTATATCTTGGTATTTCTCACCATCTACCTTTGCTCATTTTTTACATGTATGATAGTAACTTCATACATTTTTTATTTTGCCTCTCCGTTGTTGGATCCCAATGACTAATATATGAACTAGGGTACATAATTTTCATTTATTGTACATGCTTTCACTCTTGTACATGGAGAATGAGATCCAATCATCTTATTGCAGATTTATAAACTTTTTGATCTCACCCATATGATCATCTAGTTTTTTGATAAGAATTAAAAATCCATATTCATCCCATTCACTTGTTTTTTCCTTCTTTCTTCTAGAAAAAAGGTAAAATCAAACTCATATTCCAATAGATCATACATAGAGATATAGATAACACATAAAGATAAATAAATTTTGTAACTAATATATTGAGCAATGATAATAATTATAATAATTTTAATATCATTATATGATAACATAATAAAGATGAGACACAAAGGGTTGAGGGATCAAAACCCACCAAATATAATAATTTTTAGTCCCACGAGGATAGCGCAACGATATGGGCTTTGGCTCTTCTTCAAGAGGTCCAAGGTTCAAACCGTAGCGTGGGCGAGTGCACGAGAGATGGGTGTGTAGTGGCTATGTGTTAAATTCCCTACTATAATAATAGCTCTCGAATTTATGAGGGGTCATGGTTGGAAGAATATTGCTCAACCTTGTGCATTGGTCGTAGGAGTTTCTCACACTAATCAAATAAAAAAATGATCAAACACATTTTAATTCTCTATAACCCATTAAAAAAATATTAATATTAAAAAATAATATTATTATTATCAAAATATCTATATTAGAAAGCTCATCAAAAAAATCTTAAATATTGTATGAGGTAAAAAAAACTAACGTAAGATAAATTGTAAAATATCTCCTTAACATTCTAGTCAATTATTTTTCTTTTCAAAATCTATATGAATTTAGAGATTTAACTTAATCCCCTTAACAAATACTAGATAGCAGTATTGCATTTGAATCCCGTTCCAAGGGATGGGATTCAAATGCAGGACACATCAAAGTGAAGAGGTTTAAAAACAATAAATAAACTTTTATAGATAGCATGGATCTTTTTATAAATAAAAAGAAAGTTGTTGTTGTTAATCTTTATAATGATTAGTGGTTGGGTATAGATAAAGTAGGCAGTTCATTGGTATGTATTGAGCAGTTATCAATTCGATTATATTATTGGGTAACTTTGGTTCAAATCACAAGCGGCAGCGATAGATAGAAATCGACGACGCAGGCTTTCTCCTTCCAGTTACAGTCCTCGCTTCATCAATATAACTTAACCACCAAACATTAGTTTCCTGTTTACTTTAGATGTTAGATTTTATTGTAGAATCGGGTTTTGATTCGTTTGCCACCCGAAATGGGACAGAAGAGTTATTCATTAGTACTTGGAGGGATTCGATGTTAATAAGTTTTTCTAGATAAGGTATGGTAGATAGGCAGGACACATCAAAGTGTAGAGGTTTAAAAACAATAAATAAACTTTTATAGATAGCATGGTTTTTTTTATAAAAAGAAAGTTGTTGTTAATCTTTATAATTATTAGTGGGTTGGGTATAGATAAAGTAGGCAGCCCATTAAGTCCATTGGTATGTATTGAGCAGTTATCAATTCGATTATATTATTGGGTAACTTTGGTTCAAATCACGAGTGAAATAGGTTTGGTAGACGCAATCCATGTGGTTTGAACCTAAGGCTTGCTAACTATTAAAAATAGTATGGTTATAACCAACTTTAAAGAATTTTAAATATTAAAAAATAAAAATATACACCATAAAATATCCAAATTAAAAAATATAGTTAAGTAAAATATTGTTAAATAAACACAACATTTTATTCAACCTAATAAAAATATGTAAGTAAAATATTATTGGATAAAATCAACCCTTCAAGAGTATATTAAAAATTACTTTCCTTTCTTTTCTAAAGATTAACTAGGCCTAAGAAATTTGAAGTCTTTCTAAAGATTAACTAGGCCTAAGAAATTTGAAGTCTTTACAAGTTTTGTATGTATAATATTTTTATCTTAAAACAATTCTATACATATTAATTAATATAAATAGTATTAAATTTTTATAATTATGTTTTATTAATGATTATTTTAATTTGTTTTTTTTATAGTTTTTTTGGTTACTATTTTTTAATCTTTATTTTATTTTTTTAACATGGTGGAATCGGTAGCCACCACGAATTTGGGTATGTTGTTCACTTTTTTTTTTTAATGACCACCACAGTATTTTGCGCTGTTCATCCCAAAAGTCGCCACACAAATCTTTGCGCAATGCCACAGTATTTTCGTTGTTCATCCCAGAAACCCAGAAACCGCCACACAAATCTTCGCGCAACGCCCTTTTACGCTGAAAGCACCAGAAAAGGGACACACATTCAGTCTAACGAAGCCCGAGATTTAAACCTTGGACCTTCACCCCTTATGAGATTTGGATGAACCAATTAGTCTATACTATGAACCTTTAATATTTATTTTTTAACCTCTTATTTAAAGATATTAATATGTTTTTAATGGTCATATATCGCAAAACATAACCTTCTTACGATAGTTTATTTTATTTTATTTTATTGCAAGGTTTTTAATAAATAACACATACATCTAGATATTAATATCTTTCCCTCACTTTTTGAATATGTTGAATTATATTTTTTTTATAGAAAATATGGCTCCTTTGCTTATGAGGTCTTTACAATATTTAGTATTTACCATCTTCTTTAAAATAATAATAATTTTTATGTTTATTTATCTTAAAATATAACCTTATCAAAATGCACCTTATTCTATCTTTTTTATTGCAATGTTTTTCTTTTGCAATGTTTTTTAATAATAAAATACACCTTATTCTATCTTTTTTAATGCACCTTATTCTATAATTAATGGTTTTTAGTATCTTTATGTCGCTTTCTTGAATATGACAAGCTATATTTGCTTTATAAAAAATATTGAAATACTTAATAAAATAAAATAATTTATTTTATTATTTTTATAACTTCTCAAACTTTAAAGGAAAGAGATATAGTTTGTCAAGTGTGAGGGATTTGAGTGCAATCCTTTGTTCTAAATTTTTTTTATTTTATCATTTTGTTCTTTTTAACAAAGTGATACTCTTGACATTTAAATATATCTATTTAACTTAAAAGGTAGTCTTGTCAAGATGTAGCTTCTTCTATCTTCTTTTATTGCAATATTTATTAATAAGTAAGACATACATCTAAACAATAATATCTTTCCCTTACTTTCTTAAATATGATCAACTATATTTATTTTATAAAACATATAGTTCCTTTAGTTATGAGGTCTTTATAATATTTAGTATTTACCTTGTTAAAAATATCATAATTTTATGTCCATTTAGCTTAAAACATAGCCTTTTCAAAATGTAGGTTCTTATATTTTATTTTATTGTAAGGTTTATTTAATAAATAACACATACATTTAAACATTAGTATATTTCCCTTGCTTTCTTAAATATGACACACTATATTTGCTTTATAAAAATATTAAAATACTCAATAACTTTTTTAAAATAACATAACTCACTTTATCATTTTGTTCTTCTTAATAAAGTGTTACTCTTAAAATCTAATTAGTTGTTATAATAGTATGATTCTATATGACATGTAATATATTCTTAAGTGAAATAAACTTTTATTTAAAGAGATACACAAACTAAACACCTTAATTTGAATAAACAAGCTCAAAAAAATATCAACATAGTCTTCCCAATGAGGACAACCTATGTATAGATTAAGACCAAGTCTCAAAAAAATCTTAAACATAGTTTTTAAAATATGGTAATAGAAATTGAACTTTAAAATTTAATAGATAGATACACACCTTAGATCTATCTTAAGACTAATTTTTTCTAATAATCTATCATAGAAAATTGGTTTTAGTAGGGATTTAAAATTATCTCATCTTGTCTAGAATATTTTAGGAGAAGGATGATTAATAATAATCCTCTTCAAATTTAAAAATAATTTCTTTTCTAGATCAAACCCTATTCTAGTTTTAAATTAAACTAATAATTATATTTTTTAAATCTAGCTACAAATAATATCATCCCAATTAATTTTATAAATTAGTTTTGATATCAAATAATGTAATTAAGACCTTAACATGTTAGGAGTAAGGAATTCCACTACCTTCACCAATATTTAATCAAATGGGTATGCTCATACTTCTCAAACTATAGTATAAAACTATTATTTTCTATACATAAATCTATTTGCTTTCTAAGTTTAAGTTTGATTTTTGGAAGTTGGTATACTCTAGGTCATAAATATTCAGGCACAACAATATAAAATTTATAATATCAATATATAAATTTATAGAATTTCAATTTCGAACAACCATATGGTTCAATGGTTACACTATAATCCTCTCAATATTTCAAGTAGAAAAAGCTCTTCTTATAAAAGTAAAGAAAACAAAATTCTATATTAAAAGAAATAACTATTTCTATGTCATACAGAAAATATTTTTTAGCTCATTTCTAACATTCCAATGTTATTATGTAAAATAACTTTACATGAAAACTAAAGTAATCCCATCAACATTTTATTAAAAATAATTCATCTAAGATATATACGTTCATTCTTGAAAGTACATCAAAGTTATAAGTTACATCATTAAAATTTTAGTCATTAATTATATGACAAAATTTGTAAGAATACAATAAATTTAATTCTTCTTTTTTCATAATGTCCAATATAATTATTTATTGTTTCAGTATTATTCTATACTTCAGATAATGCTCAAAGAATATAAGGCATCATATGAGCAATTTACTATCCAAACAAGTGACATTCCTTGTAAGCCCCCATCATAGCTTCATCTTATAAAACCTCAACCATTTACGAAGGAATAAATACATAGAGCCACCTAGCTAGAGAGATCACATGTGCAAAATACAATGTGCATACTTCCATGAAACTCACAAGTATACACTCATATTACTACTAGATTTTCATTGCAATGATTAACTTGCACTTTGGGGAATGCGACTACTATACATATTTTTCCCATATTTATGGTGCACTATTTTATTTTCACAACCATTAGCTCCATCCTTTAGGTATTCATTCAATTTATTTAACAATCAATTTGCATTATTTCTAATGCATTTAGGCATACACATAACTATAGTACAATCACTTATGCAATCATTGCAATGATCAACATTAATATAAATTCATGCATGATGTCTTTACAAGATGATGTACATTAACATATCATCATTAAGTGTAGTAAAAAATAGGATAGTCATAGTCAACACATTACCCTTATCCATATTTTATTTTATTATATAAAATATCACAATATTCAAATGCATTTTTCTAATGTTTCAATAAAACTCATAAAATTTTCAAGAATCAATGTTATGTATTTCAATACTTTGAATATTCAACCCCTTATCCACTTAAGAGAAAGAAATTTAGGGGTTAGGAGGAAGTCTCCTCAATAAAAGGTAAAATTCCTGTGAGGACTCAGGATACTTTTAGGACCCCCAAAAGCACCATGAGAAGTGTTAAATACCTCCTCAATTCCCTTAGGAGAACTATCAAAATGGTTTCTACCTACGCAATAGAGATAACTCTATTGATAATGTTTTTTAGAAAAAATTGAAGGACTTAGAGGATGAGATTGAGTTGTCTAAAGAGGGGGAGTATTAATCAGGTTTGTGGGCGGTTCTCAATTTCCTATGTTTTCATATTTTATCTTTCTTCTTCATGCTTCTGCATTGTTTAGCATAAAGGATCCCTTTTAGTGGGTTGATCCTATTCTGTCTCATTATGGTTTCCTTTTTGATTTCTAGCTCTTAAGCTTGTAAAAGGTTCAGAGACCCTTTCAATACCCTTTCTTCCAACTAATAAAAGAATGTTATGTATTTCAAGATTACCAATATCATAATAAATGATCTGAAGAGTATTTATTTTTTTGAAAAAAATGAAAAATATGTTATATTTATAGAAGCTGTATTACAAGGTAAAATGAACTGGATAGGCATCAAGGGAGAAATAAAATCCTCCTCCAATCCCTCCTAGCTCAAAAATTACCCATAAAACATTACCTTACATAATGCAGATATCCAAACCCTCAGCACTACCATAGCTGAATTCCAGTTTATCCAATTTATCTGAATTTCGTAAACTATCCATTTATCTTCATGTTGTGTGCTCTGTGGCCTAACTATGATAGATTCATTAGACTCACTGTCTAATCTTCTTGTTCTACTATCTGCTTGTATCACCTCCTGCATCCCTTGGATTCTTTGGCACAAGCTTATCTGATTTTCCATCTGAGAGTCCACATATTGCCCTTTCTCCAGATCTTTTCCCCATTTTGCTAAATAGTCCGCCACCCTATTTCCCTCTCGCTTTATATGTGTAATAAAAACATCTTGAAAAACTTGCGGATCTTCTGGATTGCTTCCACCTTCCTTCTCTCTCCAATTCCTAGCACCTAAAAGGGCCTTATCGGATCTAATATTCCAGCCCATACCTGAGAGTCTATCTCTATCCACAACTTATGTAACTGTAGATTTGCAGCTATCACTGATGTTGACAAGATCACCTGTCCTTATGCTTCATTATTTGTTCTGAAGAGTATTTATTAACTCATACCTTTTAAGGTCATTTTCTCTAGTATTTTCAACAAGTTTAAATACCGTTTATTATCAAGTTCAATCCAAAATAGCAAATATAAATAAAATAGACCTCTAACAATTTCATTTCACTAAATAATTTGAATATTTAAGAAGTAAATTTATGACATTTATCACCATTATTCAAGGTAATTTTAAATTTTCTAAACATGCATATGCAAAAGAAAGTCACATTGATATGACATTTTAGGAGTCAACACAAGCATACGAGTTTTTATTTTCAGTCATTGTCATGTTTCAAAAAATCATGTACTCATCCTATTTTGTATAATCATAAACCTTCATGTTGAAGGTCAAGTCATATGATAGGAAACTGCAACCAACTATAGCCTAAATTTTTTATAGTCATTTCACACAAAAGTTATCCATACCCAATCACATATAGGATATTGATTATAATTAAAGGTAGAGTCTTTATTTTTAACTAGAGATAATAATATCAAACTTACAACCATGATTCCAACTCAAGGGACAATCCTTTCTCAATTTAAACCATAGTCAATAAATCAAGTCAAGTTGTAGCCTTAGTTAAAATATACCATAGCAACGTACAACTATATATAAAGGTAAGGTATAACCTATAATAATGCAACTATATTTCATAGCAAAATATAGTAAAAAATATTTTCATAATTGTTAGAGAATAAACTAATTTTGTTAGTGGACAATGGGATGTAACCACCCCCAAAAATGTGATATAAATATATGTTCTTGGATTAATTTAATATAAGTAATTTTTTGTGTTATATATTGTGTTCTTGCTCTATCCTTTATGTATCTTGTGTTCAATTGGGCATAAGCCAACAATAATTCACAATAAAGTATAGTAAAACAATGTAACAATAAAACCAAAATAAGGTGCAACCAAATTAAGGTTTAGTCAATTCCATGTACAACCAAATTAATACATAGTCAATTCACTATACAAAAACTTCCAGATACAACCATATCAACATACAACCCACTCAAGGTACAACAAATTCAAATGTTCATAAAACCAAAATAAATTTCGACCATCAAAAGGTAACCATAAAATCATAGTATGTTAGAACACTCATTATGACAACGTCATTGCCTCCTTACTAGAATAGAGCACCAAATTCATTTTCTCAAAAAAAGTATACTATTAAGTAGGTAGAAGGAAAAACACACTCTTTGCCTATGACAAGGCAATTTCCATATGACAATGAAGTAGAAAGTACAAATGAGTTTTGCCCTAATGACAAGTATACATATGTTTTAGAACAAGAATGTAATGAAATTAAAATAGGGTCTTTTATTTTACTTCAAGCAATAAGGGTAAACCAAAATTTTATTTGTCTATATATATAAACAAATTTGTTCAAGGCTAAACCTCAATTTCATGAATTCAAATGTATAAACAAAATTGTTCAAGATCTACTATAAAAATAAAACTATTTTATATTCCCCGTCTTGGGTATCATAATAAAATTTCCAGACAATATGGCAAATGTGTATTACAAATGCCCAAAAGTAATACATCAAGTAGTAAAGCTTTACAAAAAAACAAGAAATAGATGACCCATCTAAAAATATTATTACACTTTTGAAACTCTTTTGTGCTTTCTCTTGCTTCTCTTTGTCCTCCATTTTCTTCTCCCCAATTCCAAATTAAAATTACCATAATAACTCCAATGCATGGTAGTTATCCATTTTATTTCTCTCAAGATGTATTGGATTCCTAGTAAGCATGTTACAAGACTTATCAAGGCATGACAACAAAGCATTCAATTTTTCCATTCCATTTAGGGTATTGTCCATGCCCTAATAATTATGAAGCAAGAAAAATCTTCCCTTTTTATTTTTTTTAGTGTCTCATCAACCAAAGCACTCAGCATTTCACAAACCCCTTTAAAATTTATATAAAATATTAAAATTTAGTATCTTTCAATGATTTAAAAGGGAGACAAAATGCATTCCCAAGGCAAAAAAACTATTGCAACTGATTAATTCATTTAATTCCATGTTTTATATTTTCTTATTTTGAATAAGTTCAAGATCATAAAACAAGACAAATGCAACAACTCATGCAACCATATCAAAATTTCACATAATCATCCAATACATTCCAAAATTCATACTTCTAAAATTGTTGCAATTGAAATTAATATATTTTCTTTATTTTTGGCAATCATCATGTAAATGCAAGTGTAAGTAATTATAAATTATTATTTTATCCATGAAACTTAAATGTGGTATGTGTTTGTGATCTCTTTTCTTTGGTTGTTTCTCTTGATATGTTGCCTTCTCCTAGATGATACCTTCCCTCTTTCATTCCCAAGAGGGTGAATTATCATCTCTTGCAACAATTTACAAGTTAGTTGATTTCATATATAAAAGTTGATAAAATAATTTAAAAATAACTAATTAAAAACCATAAATTTTAGTTAATTTTAAAACATTAATTAATATATTAAAATTAATTATTTTTTATAAAATCAAGTAAAATCTAAGGATGTGGTATACTTCATTTTTTAAAAGAATCATCATCCTAAAGACAATTAAAACATTTGCCAATAAATTTATTATTCAACATTTAAAAAAAAAAATACAAACGAGATCATACCAAAATATATTGTCCCTACAACATATAAATAGAAAAGAGTACATGATAAAAATCTAAGTAAATATCCTTTGAAATTCTACTCAAGAAGCAAATAAGATTAGAGTTTTTTATTGTCTTTAATATTCTCCCAAGTGGTACTATCTTCAAAATATTAATCTGATTGGACCTTACATTGAGACACTAGTCTATTTCTTAATTGTAATGTGTGCCTTTCTAGTATTCTAATTAGCTCAACCATAAGTATGCTTGGTCTTGAACCTAGAAAATTTTCTAGTATAAATTATGTGAAACATTAACATGGTATCGTTTTAACAAAGATATATGAAAAATATCATGAATACATAAACAACAAAAGATAGAGGAAGTTAGTGTTCTAATATATTTACAACTTCTGGTATTTTAAAAGGCCCTACAAATATGGGAGCCACTTTAGCTAGATTTCCGAATTTAATGGAGCCTTTGATATATTTTACTCTAAGAAAAATCTTATTCTCAACTAAGAACTATCTTAAAGTTTTGTTCTTATTTACATAAACTTTTTATTTATCCAATACCTCTTTAAATGCTTGCTTTATATTTTTAATATATTCTTCTATTTCTTTTAGCATATATGATCTCACAATCAATTTGTCTTCCACTTAATCGTAATTAAGTTGTGTTCTATATTTCTTATCATACAATTCTTCAAATGGTTCTATGTTAGAGTGGTAGAAATTATTATAAGTGAAATCATAGGTATTCTTCCCACTAGTATTGTTAATTAATACATTACATTCTAAATAATCCCTCTAAAATATAATTGACTTGTTCCATTTACCCATTTGTTTTAATATAATAAGAGGAACTAATGTTAAACTTGTTACCAAGTGCTATTATCAAAATCTGCCATAACCTAGAAGTGGTTTTATTTTATCTATACGAGATTATTATTTATAGTGCTCCATGCAATCTAGACATATCTTAAAATATATATTTACCATTGTGGGAGCATTATCTTTGATATTCCTTGGTATGAAATGTGTTACCTTTATCAACTTGACCAGTACAACTAGAATAACATTGTGTCCCCTTGCATAAAGTCCATATTGGTAGTTTACCACTTCCACTTAGGTATATCATGAGGATATGATATTATTACTAGATGTACATTTTCAAATTTGACATAATAATACACTAAAAACTTGGTTACAAAGGTTACTACATTCTTCTTCAGTTCTACCTAGAAATATAGTTTTCTTAAATAGGACACTATATTTGTTACTCCTAGATGTATTAAATATATGGAAATGACTCCTTCATTACTATGTGTCTTAGTTCTCCTTATTTGGGTGCATACATGCAACCCCAAAAACTAGGCAATTCATCAACCTTAAACTAGTATCCATCAAATCTATGATTTATTGTATTAATTTGAAAAATATTTTTTACTAATTTATAATATAAATATTTCTTTACTATTTTAGTACTTGTTCCCTAAATATAGTCCTCATTATAGTTAGGAATGTTATTAGCCATTATTATATTATTTGATATTTTGTAACAATTAGAAGATGATTGATGATTTTAGTCACATTTCATATAAGAAGAGTGAGAAGATGAAAAGATAAAGTTGAAGGTGAAACACTAAATTGTGTCTTGAAATAAAAAGATACATTGATGTGTAAGAATGCATGTTGTATGTAAGTTTATATTGGCAAAATAGTGGTGAAAATATTTGGAAAAATATGACATACATTGTTGTGTTTAAACATAGTCCTTGCATGATATTGTTGTAGCTATTGTTTGTCTTACCCTTGATTCAAACATCTGGTATTAAAGTCATTGAGAGTCCATGCAATAAAACAACTTGGATAGTTTATGAGGTTTGTGAGAAGAGGTAATCATTGACATTCAATGGCATACCCTTATATTTTTTTGTGTAGATCTTGGTTGATATGTAGGCTTAATTTGAAAACTTGAACATCTTATGAGTTTAAATGTGTGGTATGAGAAGAAAGAGTTCGATGTTGGGAGAGCAACTTGAATTTGTTGATGCTTAAGGAGAAAATATTCTTCTAAAATAGGTTGTAGAATCCTAGAGAACCCCTTGCTACTTTCCCATAGGGAAATTTTATTCCCAAGATTCCATAAAATTACCTTGTTTTCTCATTCTAGAATCTAAAAGTTATAGTACAAATATTCAAGCTAGTTACTATGAGTACAAAGTTTTATAGACCAATATGCATTTAATGAAACCATTTTAAATAGGTCCAATATGTTCTTACTAAGCATCTCTAAGTTGAAAGAGCTTATGTGAGTCATAAACCTTATTTTTCTTTCTCATATTCACTATTACACAATAAAAGAAACGAATGTTTAGATAATCATTTCTTTGTCCTAAATTCAAAATCGCCTCACTATATATATTTTATAATAAAAATACTTATCCCAAGCTGATAAAAACTTATTTTTTGAGACAAAATTGCATCCACCTAGTGGATATTTCCCACATGTGTTCTGAGGTAAAGTAGAACCCAACTAGTAGGTATTTCCTAAGACAAAGTAGTGTTTGATTGACAATCATATCAACTCAATTATCAAATATTGTAATTTGAATAAGTTGGTTATGTAAATTTTGGCTATGAGGTATTTTACCTTAAAATAAATAAATTTCATTTAGAAGATGTCCTACATAGTGGAAAATTAATGCAAGAAAGGTTAAATTTTTTAGACAAAATGTTGTGGGTTCAATTCACATAGAAGTCATTTATAAACAAAAATTAAAGTTAAAAAAGGGAGCAAGTTATAAAAACATTCCTTTTAGGGGAATTTTGAAACACAATTTAAAAAAGAAAAAAAAATAGGAGTTAGAAAAGAAAGTTTTTTTTTTTTAATTCCTATAGTTCTTAAAATTTCCAAAATTTAGACTCTAATGAATGTCTTCAAAATAAAAAAGGGAATGCATTTTCTTTAAGTGGGAAATTTTTTTGAAGTCTTGAAATAAAAATGGGGAAGTTTGCATAAATATTTGGAAGACAATTACAAGTTATTTTTGTAAATATTTTGTAAAAGATGCATTTTTGGCAATGATTGACACCTTTTTTTTTTAAATAAATTTTACATCAAAATAATTTTGTATACAAAAATAAAACATGTTCTTTGCGCAATCATAATGTTTATTATAAATTATACCTTTAACTTATGTTTATAGATATTGTTGTTTCATTAAATTACTATGTCTAATATAGCTTTCATAACGATATTTGGGCATTGACCCTATAAATCCTTGGGGAGGATTTTTTGTGAAATTTTATTTCCCTCTATTTTTACCCCATTCATTACTATAATTAGATGTAAATATTAAAATTGAGAAAATACAAGTATATAGAGAAGTTATGACCATGTATGAGTATTTATTTTTAAGCAAATGTCATTAAGAGGATTAATTCTTTTTAGTACTACCTTGGTATCATGTATCAATATCTTTCATGTATCAATCTCTTTCATGTATCTTATGGTCTCTCTCATGTATGACTACATATATCAAGAGAACTAGCTTCTTCCACATACTAATAGGTATATAGTAATGGTGGTTATATCAAAAGGTTTGGTATATAGGACTAGTGGTATATAGAAAAGGGGGCCATTTTGGGAGATATAAGGAACCTTCTCCATGACTACATAAAAAATATTTCTCACGGTATCTCAATTGCTATAGGGTCCAAATATTTCACCATGAAAGACAAAAATGAGAATAATACTAGTGGTCAAAAAAACTTTAGGATATAGTTACTAGTGATAAAAATTGACCTGAGGAGATAGAAGCTAAGTAGAAGTATGATGAAAAATATGCAAGAGCACTTATTCTCATCACTTTTGGAGTGGTTGATGAAATACAACCACATATAAGTGAAGAAAAAAATCAAAAGATGCATGGGGTAGACTTTGCACTATATTTGAAGGAAGGAAAGAAGTCACAATCCTTCATATTTAGTCACAACTACATATATTAAGGGTCTAATTTGGTGAGAGTATTGAAAAATCTATTAAATGAATCCTAGACTTGAAGTTAAAGTTGAACACCATGGAAGAAAATGTGGAAGATAAGATCTTTATCTTAGTTGTACTTAGAGCTCTCCCTAAATCATTCAGAACATTGGTGACATCTCTCCAAGTATCAAATAGAATGGCATCATTTGGAGAATTGGTAATCATCCTTCAACAATATGAAGTAGAAACTTAATTGAGATATGGTTATCCATTAATGCCCTTATCTCCATAAAGTGATCACAAAAGGGTTCAAAAGGTCCTTCCACTTTATTTTCAAAATAAAAGTAGTCTCAATAGATGAGGAGATATTGTCATATATATGAAAATGGACATGAAACCAAATTTTGTCATGGGGATCAATCTTGTATACCTCCTTAAATAAAGCAATAGTTTCAATAACAACATCAACAAGGATCATTTTAATAAATGCCATAACAACAAGGGTGTCATGACCCACCTTGGTAGGACTTTTTATATAATAGACTATGTATTGTTGTATGACAACTTGATACCTTGTTTTGATGTATTTGGATGGTTATGCAATGTTTATATTGATTTACCTTTGGGAAATATGGTATTGTTGATGTATTGTCGATTGTAGGACTAGGTACACTTGTGGGTGGGAAAGGTAGAATCAACAATTGGGAACGGGGTACTTGAAAAGGGAAATAATGAATATGGTAGCCTAGGGTAACATGAATGACTACCCCATATAGATGCATGAATTCTTTCTTTTAGGGTAATCATTGATAACCTATGTTGGCAATTTTGGGTTTGAGATCCTAGCTTCTTGTCTATGAGTTGTCATTGATGTCAAAAGGAAATGACATTAATGTTAAGAGGATGTGTTGGCTTCAAAGGTGGAAGATTCCAAGAGAATATTTTTAAGAGAATCCGGAGAGATTCCATTGGCAATGGTTTTTATTAAAACCAATGGAGGTTCTCTTTATTATTTATTTAATTATTATTTAAAACCCTTCAAGGTTTTAATTAATTAATTATTTAATTAATTAAGGGAGAAATTATTTTTAATTTATTAAAAATACTTTAAGGGTTTTTAAACCCTTTAGAAAGCAAATTTCGATTAAATTCGAAATTACTTTTCTTTGCAACTGACGTGTTCTAAAGTCCACGTATGGACTATAAATATGAGAAGGTTCCTAAGGTTAAACCCTCTTGGAAAATCGAAGGCAATTAATTGGTTTGGCTACGATCGAATGTTCTGTTTACGCTGCGAAAGAGGAGAGCTCGTGGTTTGAAAAGCTTTCGGAAAGCTTGACCGTTTATGTGGAAGGAAGTCCGTCTTGGACTTCGTAAGCCCCTTGTGGGCTAGTGGCAAGCGAAGGCTGCGTTTGGGCCTTGCGTAGGCGGAGGTCTGCGTTTCGATCCCCGCGGAGGGAGCTGTGCATGGATTAGTCACGTTTTTATTAAAACGTGTTTTGTGCCGCGAATTTTGGATTCTTCAAGGGCAGCCATTATAAGGTGTGATTATTTTCTTGATATGATTTTTGGCATTGTTTAGCATTGTTTAAAAGACATAGGAGAAATAAGGGGATATTTCTTTGGTTGTATTTTTGAGATTAGTCTTTTGCTATGCTAAATTTAAAAATGGAGATATAAGGTGTAAGTTTTGGTTGTTGTGTTTTTGGCTTCTTTGGTGGTTGTTTTTAAAGAAGAGAAGCTAAAAGGTGTATTAAGGAAAGTTTTTATATATGCTCATTTATCTTGGTTCTAACCCTAACTTGGTTGGAAGTTTGAGGGTTGTGTGTGGTGACAGATTTAAGGATCAATTTTCTTCTACTCCAAAAAGGTATGGGCACATTTTCCTTATGAGTATGATTGGTGTATGTTTTCTGAAATAAGGTTGGAGTGAAAAGGTTTTCAACTAGGTTTCCTTTGGTTGGGTGTAAATCCTATTTTCTGGTTTGTTGAAGACTTCTTATGCATTGTTATCCTTGATGAGAGTTTTGGGAATTGGCATAATTCTGGTTTGAGGTAGTGGAAGCATTGTGCACTAGGGTTTATGTTTGTGAGTCTTGCTACTTGCATTGAGTTGGTGGAACCCTTGGTTGGCTGTTTTGAGTTTGATGGTTGAGTTGCTTCCATAGAGGTTGTTTGATCAAGTTATTGCTTTACTTGATTCATGATATTGGGCTTACTCCATTGAGTTGATTTGAGCAAGTTATTCTTTGCATTTGGTGATATTGTGTTGGTGGTTGTTTTGTTCAAATATCTTTGGAGGGAAAAGGATTTCTACTTGTTTCCTTTTCTTGTGATGATTGGTTGAATGCTTCAAGGTTGATGTTGAGTTGAGTGGTGTTGGTTGACTAAACCTTGTTTGATGAGCATTGTTGTTGAAACCCTAATTGATGGTGAAAAGAACATGAGTATCATTGTTATGTGATTCTTTGCATAGTTGGCAATTGTTGGGGTTTCATGTTCTTGAAAGAAAACATTCTATCCTATCCATTTCAGATATTGAGTTGAGTTTTCAGATTTGAGATTGAGGAGTGAGTTGATTTGAGTTGAGTTTTGAGATTGGGATTTGAGTATAGAACATATTGAGTCTCTAACAATTCTCTTTATGCTTCTATGAGTTTGACAAATCACATTGGGTCTCTAACAATTCACTTTGTGATTTCCTACTAAGAAAGTTTTTCTTGGTGAGCTTGTTGAGTTTTTGGACAAGTTCCAGTGGGGACTTGTGAGCAGGTTTTTGGACAGGTTCCGGTGGGGACTTGTGAGCAGATTTGGATAGGTCCTAGCAGAGGACTTGTGAGCTGAGTTTGATAGTTCTATCGGAGAACTTGAGGACAGAGGTGCATTGGTTCTATGAGAAGAACCCGAGGACAGATTGGCAAGTCTTTGAGAAGGCTTGTATGCAGAGGATTGATTTGTTCAAGAGTTGGACAGATCTGACAGACAGAGGAAGACTTGTACTAGACCGACTGACTGTGTTTGGTACAGGTTGTTGAGCTGCTGTGGACGTGATCATAGAAGGCAAGGGTCTCTTAGGCTAAGCATTAAGGATAGGAGGTCTTCAGTGGAAAGGAGTTCCACGTGCTGGCAAGAGGTAGAGGCGGTTGATCTTCTGAGGGATCATTTCCAGAGCAGAGGGGAAGGTATCTCCTTTGAGCAGAGGCTCATAAATTTTGATTGGGGGAAGGTATCTCCTTTGAGCAGAGGCTCATAAATTCTGATTGGGGGAAGGTATCTCCTTTGAGCAGAGGCTCATAAATTCTGATTGGGGGAAGGTATCTCCTTTGGGCCGAGGCTCATAAACATTGTAATTGGGAAGGATTCCCAAAGAACTTTGAGATAACTTTTAGAGAAAAGTTTTGTGGACGTAGCCCAACCATTTGGGTGAACCACGTTAAAATTGGTGTCACTTTGTGGATGATATTGTGCATTGCTTTGATATTGCTTTGGGTATATTGCTTTACTATTTTGAAGTATAAAGGAAAAAGTAAAAAGAGGTCTTATACTGTTCACCCCCCTCTCAGTATAAGCTTGTGTTCTTCAATTGGTATCAGAGCAGGTGCCTTCGAAAAGTTTAACATCTTGAAGGAAAAGCTAGTAAAGAACACAATGGATTATTCAAGTGGCAATGCAGCACCTATTCGTGATGAGTCTTCTAGTGATGAAGAGGCATATTACAGCAAGAAAGGCAAGTTCTCTAGAAAGCACAAAAGTATGAAAAATATAAGATGTTTCAATTGTGGAAAGTTTGGTCATTATGCTACTGACTGTACTATTCCCAAGAATGAAAGTGATGAAGATAAACAGGATTCTAAGAGCAAGGATTCTGAAAAGCACAAGCATCACAAGAAAAACAAAGATGAGCACAACAATCAAGGAAAGAGGTATTCTCACAAGCACAAGAAGAGTTTCTACCTAGACAAAGCAAGTAAGTGTTCTAGTAGTGATAGTGAAAGTTCTTCAAGTGATAATGAAAATGAGATGTTGTTCATATCAGAAAAAGAGGAAGAACCGAAACATAGATTCATTATCATGAAATGTCTTAGATGTGGAAATTTTGGTCACCTTGAGGATGATTGCACAAATAATGATTTGGTTTCTAGTATGTATGAGGATGCTTCAGAAAACTATAAGGAAGATGCATGTATGGTTTTTGAAAAGGGTAGCACCTCTAGTGATAAGAAATCTGAAAAAGGCTTTGATGATTCAAAAGGAAATCAAATAAAGGATCTTGAAAGTGAACTTATTAGTGCTCTTAGTGTTTTGGAAAAGGAAAGAAAGAAGAATGCTAGACTCAAGGATAAGTTAGATGAATGTTGTATGGAGAGAGATGATCTTATAGAAAGTCTTGACTTCTCTATAGCTAAGACACAAGAACTCAAGGATGAGTTAGAGTCTAAGGTTCTTGAGTATAGTGAGTTAGAACAGAAAATGGCTTCTTTGAAAGAGGAAACTAAAGAGTACAAGGATAAGCTTTACAGGTTTCAAGATAGCTCCAAAAAGGTTAAGTCACTCATCAAAGGTCAAAGAAAGACAACAGATAAAACAGGCCTTGGTTTTGTTAAGCCACACAAGGAACAAGTTGGAGAGTCTAGTAAGAGACTCCAAAAGGAAGAGAGTTCTGATGAGGAAAGTATTTCAGAAAAGGAGTCCTTGAGTGATAGATGCACATAAATAGAAAATAGGAAATAGGAGAAAGTTTACAGGACCTAGAAGGTCATTTACAGGAAATTTTAATGGCAGATGTTTTGCTTGTCACAGGTTTGGTCACATGGCTTCACATTGCATGACTCAAGTAAGGAAGGTAAATGACAGTTTCAGAGGTGGTAATTTCTTTCAAGGGTATTGCTACTCTTGTAAACAGTTTGGGCATAAGGCAATTTTTTGCAAGGCTAATAACAGGAACAGGGTTAGTCAGAACAGGTGGATTCAAAGAACAGGTATGCCTAAAAGAAATAACATTGTTACTTGTTATAAGTGCAACAATGAAGGTCACACAGCTAGACAGTGTAGAGCTGAACTTCCAAGGTACAGGAACAGGAACAGTGGTATGAACAGGTCCAAGGATCAAGGCATGGATAAGAACAGGAATGATAACAAGAACAAGAATAGTGACAGGAACAAGAACAGGAATATGGACAAGGAGAACAAGAGAAGACATGGTAAGGCAGCTATAGACACTGATGATGATCAGTGCCTGTTGGGAGTTTTACTCCCACCCCGAAATTAAACACCTCAACAGGAGGTGGGGGAGGGACTAAGCTAAGAGGCTCATTCTTAGTCCCAAGCCCCAAAGGTGACCCTTTGCCATTGATGACAAAGGGGGAGAGATATGAGTAAGGGGGAGAGCCTCAAGACAGGGGGAGCTGTTTATGTTGAGTTTCTGTGTTGTTGAGAAGCATGGTTTGCCATCAATGACAAAGGGGGAGATTGTTGGCAATTTTGGGTTTGAGATCCTAGCTTCTTGTCTATGAGTTGTCATTGATGTCAAAAGGAAATGACATTAATGTTAAGAGGATGTGTTGGCTTCAAAGGTGGAAGATTCCAAGAGAATATTTTTAAGAGAATCCGGAGAGATTCCATTGGCAATGGTTTTTATTAAAACCAATGGAGGTTCTCTTTATTATTTATTTAATTATTATTTAAAACCCTTCAAGGTTTTAATTAATTAATTATTTAATTAATTAAGGGAGAAATTATTTTTAATTTATTAAAAATACTTTAAGGGTTTTTAAACCCTTTAGAAAGCAAATTTTGATTAAATTCGAAATTACTTTTCTTTGCAGTCGACGTGTTCTAAAGTCCACGTATGGACTATAAATATGAGAAGGTTCCTAAGGTTAAACCCTCTTGGAAAATCGAAGGCAATTAATTGGTTTGGCTGCGATCGAATGTTCTGTTTACGCTGCGAAAGAGGAGAGCTCGTGGTTTGAAAAGCTTTCGGAAAGCTTGACCGTTTATGTGGAAGGAAGTCCGTCTTGGACTTCGTAAGCCCCTTGTGGGCTAGTGGCAGCGAAGGCTGCGTTTGGGCCTTGCGTAGGTGGAGGTCTGCGTTTCGATCCCCGTGGAGGGAGTTGTGCATGGATTAGTCACGTTTTTATTAAAACGTGTTTTGTGCCGCGAATTTCGGATTCTTCAAGGGCAGCCATTATAAGGTGTGATTATTTTCTTGATATGATTTTTGGCATTGTTTAGCATTGTTTAAAAGACATAGGAGAAATAAGGGGATATTTCTTTGGTTGTATTTTTGAGATTAGTCTTTTGCTATGCTAAATTTAAAAATGGAGATATAAGGTGTAAGTTTTGGTTGTTGTGTTTTTGGCTTCTTTGGTGGTTGTTTTTAAAGAAGAGAAGCTAAAAGGTGTATTAAGGAAAGTTTTTATATATGCTCATTTATCTTGGTTCTAACCCTAACTTGGTTGGAAGTTTGAGGGTTGTGTGTGGTGACAGCTTTAAGGATCAATTTTCTTCTACTCCAAAAAGGTATGGGCACATTTTCCTTATGAGTATGATTGGTGTATGTTTTCTGAAATAAGGTTGGAGTGAAAAGGTTTTCAACTAGGTTTCCTTTGGTTGGGTGTAAATCCTATTTTCTCGGTTTGTTGAAGACTTCTTATGCATTGTTATCCTTGATGAGAGTTTTGGTGAATGCATAATTCTGGTTTGAGGTAGTGGAAGCATTGTGCACTAGGGTTTATGTTTGTGAGTCTTGCTACTTGCATTGAGTTGGTGGAACCCTTGGTTGGTTGTTTTGAGTTTGATGGTTGAGTTGCTTCCATAGAGGTTGTTTGATCAAGTTATTGCTTTACTTGATTCATGATATTGGGCTTACTCCATTGAGTTGATTTGAGCAAGTTATTCTTTGCATTTGGTGATATTGTGTTGGTGGCTATTTTGTTCAAATATCTTTGGAGGGAAAAGGATTTCTACTTGTTTCCTTTTCTTGTGATGATTGGTTGAATGCTTCAAGGTTGATGTTGAGTTGAGTGGTGTTGGTTGACTAAACCTTGTTTGATGAGCATTGTTGTTGAAACCCTAATTGATGGTGAAAAGAACATGAGTATCATTGTTATGTGATTCTTTGCATAGTTGGCAATTGTTGGGGTTTCATGTTCTTGAAAGAAAACATTCTATCCTATCCATTTCAGATATTGAGTTGAGTTTTCAGATTTGAGATTGAGATTGAGCTGAGTTGATTTGAGTTGAGTTTTGAGATTGGGATTTGAGTATAGAACATATTGAGTCTCTAACAATTCTCTTTATGCTTCTATGAGTTTGACAAATCACATTGGGTCTCTAACAATTCACTTTGTGATTTCCTACTAAGAAAGTTTTTCTTGGTGAGCTTGCTGAGTTTTTGGACAGGTTCCGGTGGGGACTTGTGAGCAGTTTTTGGACAGGTTTCGGTGGGGACTTGTGAGCAGATTTGGATAGGTCCTAGCAGAGGACTTGTGAGCTGAGTTTGATAGTTCTATCAGAGAACTTGAGGACAGAGGTGCATTGGTTCTATGAGAAGAACCTGAGGACAGTTGGCAAGTCTTTGAGAAGGCTTGTATGCAGAGGATTGATTTGTTCAAGAGTTGGACAGATCTGACAGACAGAGGAAGACTTGTACTAGACCGACTGACTATGTTTGGTACAGAGTTGTTGAGCTGACTGTGGACGTGATCATAGAAGGCAGAGGTCTCTTAGGCTAAGCATTGAGGATAGGAGGTCTTCAGTGGAAAGGAGTTCCACGTGCTGGCAAGAGGTAGAGGCAGTTGATCTTCTAAGGGATCATTTCCAGAGCAGAGGGGAAGGTATCTCCTTTGAGCAGAGGCTCATAAATTCTGATTGGGGGAAGGTATCTCCTTTGAGCAGAGGCTCATAAATTCCGATTGGGGGAAGGTATCTCCTTTGGGCCGAGGCTCATAAACATTGTAATTGGGAAGGATTCCCAAAGAACTTTGAGATAACTTTTAGAGAAAAGTTTTGTGGACGTAGCCTAGCCATTCTGGGTGAACCACGTTAAAATTGGTGTCACTTTGTGGATGATATTGTGCATTGCTTTGATATTGCTTTGGGTATATTGCTTTACTATTTTGAAGTATAAAGGAAAAAGTAAAAAGAGGTCTTATACTGTTCACCCCCCCTCTCAAGTATAAGCTTGTGTTCTTCAACCTAGCCATCCTTAGACTAAAGTTAGTAACCTAGAAGTTACTATAAGTCCTCAACTAGGATTAACGATTATACTATGATGACTTCACCCATGATTTTTTGATGCATTTTGATTGAATCACTTTTATTTAAGTATGCATCGTTGTGCAAGTGGATTTGGTAAATAATCCCCTCCAAAATGGATTAATAGATATAAGGGTTCTATTAATCAATTATCCACTTAAATACCATACTAATATTTAATATTAGTATAGGTATTTTATTTAAATTAATCAAAACAATAAATTATTAATGACTTTTATAGTTTGAATTAAATTGGATTCAATATTATAAATATGAATACTTTAAAGTTCTATTTAACTCTCTATTTTACCTTTTGAAATAGATAAATAAATGAATAAGCTTTATCTTGTATAAATTAGATAAAGAAATGAATAGCTTAATCCTTTTAAAAATTAGAGAAAGAAATAAATAAGCTTTATAAATTAAATAAGGAAATAAATATAGTTAATTAAGGTAAGATATTTTGAAAAGGAGAAAAACTATTTTAAATTCAAATATCTTTCTCCCCTATGCCACCTTGCATAACTTCTGGTAGATGACATTAATGTCCAAATGGAACTTTGTGGTTTGGGTAGATGAGTTTCCATGTTAAGAGACCCCAAAAAATATGAAGGATTCTTTGGGGAACTACACAAAGATTATGGAAGAAAAATCCTTGGGAAGCTACTCAAAGGAATTTGGGGACCGAACAATTGGAGTTTGAAGGAAGCTTGAATTCAAGTTGGGGAGCTTCTACATAGCATAAATTTTTAGATGATTAAATAATATGTTTTTCCCTATGATATGATTTTTAAATTCTGAGTTAACAAAGCAAACCGACAATTTTCGCTAGATCCCCCCAGTAAATCATTTTTACAATGATATTTTTTATGTAACTCAACCTTACTTAGTTTCTTTTGTTTGTATCTTTTGAACCTAAGTAACATGGTTAGACAGGCCCTTTGCTCCAAGTCATGAGGAAGGTTTGTTTTCCCTTTGTTGTTTTATCATATCCTATTTGTGGGAGTCTTTAGCTATCTACTACGTAGGCATGTGGGGGATTGAATCCCTTTTTTATTTTAAGTTAAACCATGTTTTACTTCCATCAAAACTTAGCTGAGACCACTTGACCATGTTCTTATTTCGACTGAATTATTGGATCTTTTATGGGGTCAACTAGAGATGTATCCCCCTTTTAACCCTCAGTTCATCGCTTGATCATGTATAAACCATCATGCTCGCTAGTTTGAGATGATTATTACCTAGCTCGTTATATCATGATGTGGAAGATGACAACTCAGACCTAGATGTGTGCTTAAAAGCTTGGTTTGCTGAGTAGGACTATGTTGAAGTTTTTCTTCTAGTGGCTTCCAATAACAAGGTACAACTCCTCTTAGATGTCTATGTAGAATATCAACTATGTACCTTTGTGCATCAAAATATCTCTAAGTTTGTTTGATATCTCTATTCAACCATTAGTTTAAATCAACCTTAGTTTTATGGTTTGCTCCCGCCACATGGTGGTTTCTATGGTTGACCCTGTAGTTCATTGTTAGTAGATTCACCAAATATCTAAAGTTCCAATTGATGTATGGCCCCTAATTTGGATGGACACTTGTCATTTGAATGCCATCATAGGAGATTATCCCACATGGGGCATGGGATGGACTTATGCCCACCTTTTGATAGCCCAAGCTCAGTTGGGTATGTAGCCAAGCACCAAGGTGCTTGGCTTTGGTTGTTTAAAAATTGCATTCACCTCAAAATGACCTGTGTACTTGGTTTGATGTGTGGTTGGTTTATTAGTGTTTGGTTTGTTTGGTTGGTTACCTATGTAGGTCAATTGAGAAAAATAATTCCCTTTTCAGCTTGATGGTAGCTATTATCCCACATTCAGTTTGTAGGGGTGCCTAAGCACCATATAAAGGGGGGGGCCACCCCCTATTGGATGACCACCAAGCAATGGTCATGGAAGCCACCACTTGATAGGGGGCTTGCACCACTCGTTATTGGTGCGGTCAATTCAGTTGACCTAGGTAGTTGTTATCATTGACCTGAGTTGCCATTGTTGTTAACCTAAGCTATTGGTTAACCTGCCTTGAACTCTACATTCAATACTTGGTTGACTGCATTGAGGTTTGATTGATTATCAAATCAACCCTCATTTTTTATTAAGTTTGCTTTTTAAATGGAATTTAAATAAAGAAAGACATTTCATAAAAAAAATGAAAGTTTGCTTTTTAAATGGAATTTAAATAAAGAAAAACCTTTGATAAAAAAAATGAATATGAGTTGCCATTGTTGTTAACCTGAGCTATTGGTTAACTTGCATTGAAATCTATTTTCAATACTTGGTTGACTGCATTGAGGTTTGATTGATTATCAAACCAACCCTCCTTTTTTATTAAACTAGGTAGTTGCTATCATTGACCTGAGTTGCCATTGTTGTTAACCTAAGCTATTGGTTAACCTGCCTTGAACTCTATTTTCAATACTCGGTTGACTGCATTGAGTTTTGATTAATTATCAAACCTATTGAGCAAGGTGCAGAAACAGTATTGTCATTGTTGTCAACTCAAACAGATAGATCAATTGATGATGCAGTGGACAGATGTTCAGAGGTCAGTCAGAACAGGTACAGTGAATTTCCAAGAAGGAAGAAGTGGCCCAGATTCAAAAAAATCAAAGAAAAAGACAAGTAAGAAAACTGTCGCGATATCGCGACATGTTTTCTGTCGCGATTTCGCGACATAACGGAGGAGAGAGAAAAAGCTGGAAAACTGTCGCGATATCGCGACATGTTTTCTGTCGTGATTTCGTGACATAACGGAGGAGAGAGAATGCACAAGAAAACATGATTTTGCGACATAACGGAGGAGAGAGAAAGCGCAAGAAAAACTGTCATGATTTCGTGACATGAATGGAGGAAAGGAGCTTGCAAGGAAAAGTGTCACGATTTCACGACAATTTGCAAGAGGAAGCGCTAAGGAGAAAAAGTGTCGCGATATCGCGACATGTCGGGTTTTCACGACCCGAAGGGAAGAAAAAGTGCTAAGGAAAAAAGATGTCGCGATATCGTGACATGTCGAGTTTTCACGGTCCAAAGCGAAGGAAAGAGGAGAGAGAAAAAGATGTCACGATTTCATGACATGTTTCATTTTCGTGGGTGAAAGCGAAGGAAAGAGGAGAGAGAAAAAGATGTCGCGATTTCGTGACATGTTCCATTTTTGCGGGCGAAAGCGAAGGAAAGAGGAGAGAGAAAAAGATGTCACGATTTCGTGACATGTTTCAATTTTCATAGGTGAAAGCGAAGGAAAGAGGAGAGAGAAAAAGATGTCACGATTTCGTGACATGTTCCATTTTCGCAGGTGAAAGCGAAGGAAAGAGGAGAGAGAAAAAGATGTCGCGATTTCGTGACATGTTCCATTTTCGCAGGCGAAAGCGAAGGAAAGAGGAGAGAGAAAAAGATGTCACGATTTCGTGACATGTTCCATTTTCATGGGTGCATGCAAAGAGAAGTGCAAGAACGAAAAGTGTCACGATTTCATGACATGTTTCGATTTCGCTAGTGCATGCCGAAAAGTGTCATGATTTTGTGACATGTTTCGATTTCGCTGGTGCATGCCAAAAAGTGTCACGATTTCGTGACATGTTCCATTTTCATGGGTGCATGCCAAGTAGAGTGAACGAAGGCGAAAAGTGTCACGATTTTGTGACATGTGTTTTCGTGCTTGCATGTCGAGAAGAAGACAAAAAGCTGTCAGAGCGGCAGTTCTGCTGTCGAGCGGCGATCGGTCATCGGAGTCTGTAAATAAGTAGGTTTGGCTGTCAGAACTGTAAATACGTAGGTAAGATTGTCAGAGCCATAAAAAGGCAGGTAAGACGGTCAGAGTCGTAAATAGAAAGATAAATCTGTCAGAACAGCGGATTTACTTACAAAGCGTCGAAAAGGTTGTCAGAGTCGTAAAGTGGGCAGATAAGTCTGTCAGAGACGTAAGTAAGATTTTAAGGCTATTAACAACGTAATAAGCAGAGCCGAAAGAATGTTTTCGTGTGCAGGAAGTTAGGGTTAGGGTTGAGCTCTGCACGTGGCAAGAGTGTTGTGATTTGTCGATTAAAAAAAAAAAGTACAGAGTGCAAAAAAAAGTGAAAAAAGGAACAGAGAGTATTGTGTAGAGAATATACAGAGAGCAGTGTGCTGTAAAAGTACAGAAGAGTGCTATAAAAGTATAGAAGACAGTGCTATAAAAGATATAGAAGAAAGTGTTGTAAAAGTACAGAGGAGTGTATTATGCTAAAAAATATACAGAAGAGAGAGTTGTAAGAATATGCAGTTTTTGTTATAAAGGATTTAGACCAGTGAGGGTCTTGTTGCAGAGAAGGCATTTTTATGTCATAAAATCTGTTCAGAACTGAAGTCCAAGTTGGTGCTTGGCATTAGGGGGTTGGTGCTCCTTTCTGTTGGTGCGAGATAAATTGTTTGTAAAGTTGGTGCTTTGCAAAGGCTGGATTTGGATGGGTGTCCAAGCAGTCTAATTTTTGAGGAGTAGCCAAATCTGGTGAACCTCGTTAAATCGTGTGTTGTGGATTGCTCTCTTGTTTATTTGCTTTATCTATTTTTAAGTTCTCTCTGCTTAAGTTTTAAAGAGCTGTAGATCTGTATTTAAATTGCTACACTGATTCACCCCCCCCTCTCAGTGTCATTGTGAGAATATCAATTGGTATCAGAGCAAGGTTCCTGAACTAGCTTAATCAGCTAAGGTGATCTTGGAAGAATCACAATGGCTGGTGGTGAAGGATTTTCATCCAACAAAGCTCCTTTGTTCGATGGAACTAATTACTCTTTCTGGAGACTCAGGATGCAGACTTATCTGTGTGCTTTGGGTTATGACATTTGGGAGTCAGTAGAAAGTGGGTACACAATATCCTCTACTCCTCCATCTGATGCTGCTGAGAAGAAAAAGTTTGAGAATAACTCTAAGGCAAAGAATGCTATAATGTGTGGGTTAGTAGATAGTGAACTGATAAGGATCATGAGCTGTAAAATAGCAAAAGACATGTGGGACAAACTACAGAGCATTCATGAAGGAGACAACAAGATCAAGGAAGCCAAGCTTCAAACACATCGAGCTCAGTTCGAGGCATTAAAAATGAATGATGATGAGAACATAGAGGCCTATATGCTTGAGAGTCAATGGAATCATTAATGCAATTAGAGGACTCGATGAGGAAATAGAAGATGCGGTCATCGTGAAAAAGGTATTAAGAACTCTTCACAAAAGATTTGATTCTAAAGTTTCTGCTATAGAAGAAGCTAAAGATCTAAATTCTTTTAGCATGGATGAAATGCATGGTTCTTTAACTGCATATGAAATGAGAATAGGACAAACTAAGCCCTCAGACGGAGAAGCTGCTTTTAAAGCACACAAAAATATAAAAGCTAATCAAGAATCTGCAGAAGAAGAGTCTTCAGATGAAACAGAAGCAAACTTTGTTAGGAAACTAATAAAGGGAAAAGGAAAGTACAGAGGTAAGTTACCGTTTAAGTGCTTCAACTGTGGAGGAGTCGGGCACTTTGTAGCTAAATTTCCAATGAATGAGAAAAACAAAAATGATGAAGGGTCACACCAAGAAAGAAGTGAACTGGAAGAAGAAACCATAGTTCAGAAAAAGCAACTTCAATAAGAAAAGTTTCATATCCAAGAATGTCGACTCTTCGAAGACTGCTCCGGTGAGGATTCTAAGAAGAAGCGGTGAAGCTCTGTTCATGGCATTTGAAGAAAGAATAACAGAGGAAAAACCAGAATGTAATGAAAAACCTGAGGATGAGGCTGAAGTTTATCTGGAAGGTGAGTTAGTTGCTTGCACTTAAAGAACTGAGCACAGAAAGGAAAAAGAATAAAAAGGTTTCAAGAAAGCTTGAGGATGCCAATGAAATAATAAACATCTTGAAAGTACAGACAGATGAATTTAAGAAAATGTCTGAAGTTCTCGAAGTACAATTAACTAAAAAGACAGATGAATGCAACAAGCTAGAAGAAGACATTGTTAAGTTAAGGATGCAGCTAGAGGAGATGAATAGGAAATTGAGCTGTTATCATAAGTTTGAAGAAAGTACTATAAAGCTGGATAAAATTTTAAATAACCAAAGGCCTTTCGGCATCAAATTTGGTTTGGGCTTCGATGAAGGAGAATCATCAAAGGGTTCAAAGGCCTTAAATGTAGAACCCATAAAGAAAGAAGAAAAGATCGGGGTTGATCAAGAAAAAACAAATCATGCCAAAGAAAGCAATAATGCCAGACTCAAGAAGAGTACTGACAAAGATGGATTCACAAAAGTCACACATCCAAGAAGGAGAAGATTCATGGCTCCTACTTCAAACTGGCAAAGACCTGCACCCAGGTTTAATCATTCCTTTTTTGGTTATTGTTTTAAATGCAATGCTTATGGTCATAAGATTTCAGATTGCAGTTATAATGTAGCACAAAGGAATTTCACCAGTAGAAATGTTTTTTCTCCATTGATGGATTATGCAGTTGAATGTTATAACTGTCATAATTTTGGACATATTGCAAGAAACTGTAGAAGCACTTTTGCAGCAAATAATTATCAGGGTAGAAAATCTCAACCAAATGGGTTGAAACAAAACAAGAAATTTCTTGAAAAAATAGGCACATGCTAATGAAAGGGGAAAGGCAAAACAAGTAGCCAAATATGCTATCAAACCAGAATGGAAAGAAAAGAAATATTTGATTGTTCGGACTACTTTTAAAGCACAGAACAAATCTGCACCATGGATACTTGATGGTGGATGCTCCAGTCACATGACAGGTGACAAGCAAAAATTTGAGAAGTTATAGAATTATGAAGGTGGTTCTATGAAATTTGGAAATAATGATGGAGCAAAGATAGTTGGCAAAGGATCAGTCAAGATCAGTGACGAAAAGATCAAATCAAAAGAAGTCTTGTTTGTGATTGGTCTGAAGCATAACTTGCTCAGTGTAAGTCAAATGCGTGACAGAGGTCATGAAGTAGTTTTTAAGAAGCGGGGGTGTGAAGTGAGAAAAGCTAACGGTGGGAAGTTGATTGCTACTGGATCAAGGACTTCTAGAAATCTGTATACTCTCTCGGAGACCTCAGAAGGAGCATGCTTGATTGGACAAGAAGATGAAAATTGGCTGTGGCACAAAAGGCTCGGTCATATCAGCTTTGACAATTTGGTTAAAATAAGTTCAAAAAGGGCTATAAGAGATATACCTTCCATTGGCAAACCACTAAATAGTATTTGTGCTTCATGTCAAAAGGGGAAGCAAACTAGAGCCACATTTAAATCAAAGGAGTACTTTACCAGCAAACCCTTAGAACTAATTCATACTGATTTATGTGGACCCATGAGAACTCAAAGTATAAATGGTGACAAATACTTTATGCTTTGCATAGATGACTATTCCAGAATGACCTGGATATTCTTTTTGAAGCAAAAATCTGAAGCTTTTGAAATGTTCAAGACTTTCAAAAACCAAGTTGAGAATGAAACAGGAAAGAGGATCAAATGCTTAAGATCAGATAGAGGAGGAGAGTTCATCTCAGAAGAGTTTGCAGAATACTGTCAAAAATATGGGATCAGAAGACAGTTTTCAGCAGCAAGGACACCTCAGCAGAATGGTGTTGTAGAGAGAAAGAACAGAACTATACAAGAAATGGCATGGACAATGTTGACTGAAAGCAAAATTGTAGACAAATTTTGGAAAGAGGCAGTCCATACTGTAGTTTACATCCAAAACAGGTGCATGTTGAGGACACATGAAAGCAAAACCCCTTATGAGCTTTGGTTCGGCAAGAAGGCAACAACAAAATACTTCAAAGTCTTTGGCAGCAAGTGTTACATCAAAAGAACAGAAGATAATCTTGGTAAATTTGAAGATAGAGCTGATGAAGGTATTTTTGTTGGCTATTCATCAAAAAGCAAAGCTTACAAATGCTACAACAAAAGGCTAAAGAAAATTGTAGACAGTGTCGATGTTAAATTTGATGAAGATAGGAAACAAGTTGTCAGCTGTGAAGATAACTACCCTATTTATGAAGAAGTTATTGAAGGAGATGAAGAAAAGGAATCAGAAGAGAATCAAAAAATTGACCCAGATGATTTAAGTATTGATTAAGAAGTAGAAGAAAACAATAAATTTAAAATAAGAAGCTGGCAGAAAAATCATCCCAGAGAACAAATTATAGGGGACCCCACAGTTGGTGTTAAGACAAGAAGAAGAGTAGTAAGTAACTACTCCCTATTATCCAGCATTGAGCCCAAAAATATTGTTGAAGCAAGCACAGATGAAAGTTGGATGAAGGCAATAAATGAAGAACTAGATCAGATTGAGAAAAACAAAACCTAGGAGTTAGTACCACGGCCTGTAAATAAAAACATAATCGGTACTAAATGGATTTTTAGAAACAAATTGAATGAAGACGGACAGGTTGTAAGGAATAAAGTAAGATTGGTCTATAAAGGTTATGCTCAAGTTGAAGGTATTGATTTTGAGGAAAATTTTGCACCAATGGCCAGACTCAAGGCAATCAGAATGTTTCTGGCTTTAGCAATCCACAAGAATTTCAAAGTTTATCAGATGGACGTGAAATCAGCATTTCTGAATGGAAATCTTGAAGAAGAAGTTTATATTGAGCAACCAGATGGTTTTCAACTCGGTGATAATCCCAACTTTGTGTGCAAGTTGAAGAAAGCTTTGTATGGATTGAAACAGGCACCCAGAGCATGGTATGCAAGACTTGACAACTATCTCACTGAACAAGGGTTCAAGAAAGGTATGGTGGATAGTAACTTGTATGTCAAAACAGACAATGGCCAACTTATTGTCCTTGTTGTTTATGTTGATGATATAATTTTTGGCAGCAACAATGATGAGTCATGTATAGACATAGCAAATAAAATGCAAAAAGAATTTGAAATGTCTATGATTGGTGAACTTTCATATTTCCTCGGACTGCAAGTTAACCAAAGTGAAAAGGGCATTTTTATTTCTCAAGTTAAATATGTGAAAGAAATGCTGAAAAAGTTCACAATGGAGGATAGTAAACCTGTAAGCACTCCCATGACAACAGGTTGCAAATTGAGCAAGGATGACAAATCTCCAGATGTAGATCAAACCATGTACAGATCTATGATTGGAAGCCTATTGTATTTAACAACCACAAGACCAGATATCTTACAGGCAGTATGCATGGTAGCAAGATTTCAGGCTAGTCCCAAAGAGACTCATGTGACAGCTATGAAGAGGATCTTTAGGTACCTCAAGGGAACTATGGAGTATGGGTTATGGTACCCAAAAGGTAAAGACTTCACTCTTTTTGCATATTTTGATGCAGATTGGGCAGGATGTATAGATGACAGAAAGAGTACCAGTGGAGGTGCATTCTATCTTGGAGACAGGTTGGTAGCATGGCACAACAAGAAACAAGAATCAGTCTCTCTATCCACAGCAGAGGCAGAATACATTGCTGCAACAACATGTTGTACACAGATTTTATGGATGAGACAAACCCTGAAAGATCTTGGTATTAATTTCAAAGAGCCTATTTCAGTTAAATGTGATAATACCAGTGCTATTAACATTTCAAAGAATCCGGTTATGCATTCTCGAACCAAACATATTGCAATCCGGTATCACTTTTTGAAGGATAAAGTTGCAGAAGGTGAGGTTAAATTGGATTTTGTTCCAACTACAGAGCAAGTAGCAGATATCTTCACTAAACCGTTGCCCAAGGAAGTTTTTGAATATCTCCGCGATAAGTTGGGTGTGGTCACACTACCCAAGAACCGACTAGCTTTCGGGAACACATTCTCAGGGGGAGCATTTATATATTTGATTATCAGCCCTTTGATATATATTTGTTTGCTCTTGTTTGTTTTTTTTGCTAACTGTAATAGTGTGTGCCTGAGAATGTTGTGCATGGACTCAGGGGGAGTCCGCAGCAGCCCTTTGGTATTATTGTCAAAGGGGGAGAAGAATTTTTGGAAATTGCACATGTGTTGCCAACAATTCCAAAGGGGGAGATTGTTGAGCAAGGTGCAGAAACAATATTGTCATTGTTGTCAACTCAGACAGATAGATCAATTGATGATGCAGTGGACAGATGTTCAGAGGTCAGTCAGAACAGGTACAATGAATTTCCAAGAAGGAAGAAGTGGCCCAGATTCAAAAAAATCAAAGAAAAAGACAAGTAAGAAAACTGTCGCGATATCGCGACATGTTTTCTGTCATGATTTCGTGACATAACGGAGGAGAGAGAAAAAGCTGAAAAACTATCGCGATATCGCGACATGTTTTCTATCATGATTTCGCGACATAACGGAGAAATAATGTGCATGAAAAACTATCATGATTTCACGACATAACGGAGGAGAGAGAAAGCGCAAGAAAAACTATCACGATTTCATGACATGAATGGAGGAAAGGAGCTTGCAAGGAAAAGTGTCACGATTTCACGACAATTTGCAAGAGGAAGCGCTAAGGAGAAAAAGTGTCGTGATATCGCGACATGTCGGGTTTTCGCGACCCGAAGGGAAGAAAAAGCGCTAAGGAAAAAAGATGTCGCGATATCGCGACATGTCGAGTTTTCACGGTCCAAAGCGAAGGAAAGAGGAGAGAGAAAAAGATGTCACGATTTCGTGACATGTTTCATTTTCACGGGCGAAAGCGAAGGAAAGAGGAGAGAGAAAAAGATGTCACGATTTCGTGACATGTTCCATTTTCACGGGCGAAAGCGAAGGAAAGAGGAGAGAGAAAAGATGTCACGATTTCATGACATGTTCCATTTTCACGGGCGAAAGCGAAGGAAAGAGGAGAGAGAAAAAGATGTCACGATTTCATGACATGTTCCATTTTTGTGGGCGAAAGCGAAGGAAAGAGGAGAGAGAAAAAGATGTCGTGATTTCGTGACATGTTCCATTTTTGCGGGCGAAAGCGAAGGAAAGAGGAGAGAGAAAAAGATGTCGCGATTTCATGACATGTTCCATTTCGAGGAAAGCGAAGGAAAGAGGAGAGAAAAAGATGTCACGATTTCGTGACATGTTTCATTTTCACGGGAGAAAAAAAAAAAGTGTCACGATTTCGCGACATGTTCCGATTTCACTGGTGCATGCCAAAAAGTGTCACGATTTCATGACATGTTTCGATTTCATTGGTGCATGCCAAAAAGTGTCACGATTTCGTGACATGTTCCATTTTCGCGGGTGCATGCCAAGTAGAGTGAACGAAGGCGAAAAGTGTCACGATTTCGTGACATGTGTTTTCGTGCTTGCATGCCGAGAAGAAGACAAAAAGCTGTCAGAGCGGCAGTTCGGCTATCAGAGCTGTAAATAAGCAGGTTCGATTGTCAGAACTGTAAATACGTAGGTAAGATTGTTAGAGCCATAAAAATGCAGGTAAGACGGTCAGAGTCATAAATAGAAAGATAAATCTGTCAGAATAGCGGATTTACTTACAAAGCGTCGAAAAGGCTGTCAGAGCCGTAAAGTGGGCAGATAAGTCTGTCAGAGACGTAAGTAAGCTTTTAAGGCTATTAACAACGTAGTAAGCAGAGCCGAAAGAATGTTTTCATGTGCAGGAAGTTAGGGTTAGGGTTGAGCTCTGCACGTGGCAAGAGTGTTGTGATTTGTCGATTAAAAAGAAAAAAGTACATAGTGCAAAGTGTTGTGAAAAAGAATAGAGTATTGTGCAGAGAATATACAGAGAGCAGTGTGCTGTAAAAGTACAGAAGACAGTGCTGTAAAAGTACAGAAGACAGTGAAGTAAAAGATATAGAAGAAAGTGCTGTAAAAGTATAGAGGAGTGTATTATCTGAAAAATATACAGAAGAGAGAGCTGTAAGAATATGCAATTTTTGTTATAAAGGATTTAGACCAGTGAGGGTCTTGTTGCAGAGAAGGCATTTTTATGTCATAAAATCTGTTCAGAACTGAAGTCCAAGTTGGTGCTTGGCATTAGGGGGTTGGTGCTCCTTTCTGTTGGTGCAGATAAATTGTTTGTAAAGTTGGTGCTTTGCAAAGGCTGGATTTGGATGGGTGTCCAAGCAGTCTAATTTTTGAGGAGTAGCCAAATCTGGTGAACCTCGTTAAATCGTGTGTTGTGGATTGCTCTCTTGTTTATTTGCTTTATCTATTTTTAAGTTCTCTCTACTTAAAGTTTTAAAGAGCTGTAGATCTGTATTTAAATTGCTACACTGATTCACCCCCTCTCAGTGTCATTGTGAGAATATCAAAACCAACTCTCATTTTTTATTAAGTTTGTTTTTTAAATGAAATTTAAATAAAGAAAGACCTTTGATAAAAAAAAAAATGAAAGTTTACTTTTTAAATGAAATTTAAATAAAGAAAGACCTTTGATAAAAATAAATGAATATGAGTTGCCATTGTTGTTAACCTGAGCTATTGGTTAACTTGCCTTGAACTCTATTTTCAATACTTGGTTGACTGCATTGAGGTTTAATTGATTATCAAACCAACCCTCTTTTTTTATTAAACTAGGTAGTTGCTATCATTGACCTGAGTTGCCATTGTTGTTAACCTAAGCTATCGGTTAACCTGCCTTGAACTCTATTTTCAATACTTGGCTGACTGCATTGAGGTTTGATTGATGATCAAACCAACCCTATTTTTTATTAAGTTTGCTTTTTAAATGGAATTTAAATAAAGAAAGACCTTTGATAAAAAAAAAAAAAAAAATGAAAGTTTGCTTTTTAAATGGAATTTAAATAAAGAAAGACCTTTGATAAAAAAAATGAATATGAGTTGCCATTGTTGTTAACATGAGCTATTGGTTAACTTGCCTTGAACTCTATTTTCAATACTTGGTTGACTGCATTGAGGTTTGATTGATTACCAACTCTCCTTTTTTATTAAACTTGTTTTTTAAATAGAATTTAAATAAAGAAAGACCTTTGATAAAAAAAATGAATATGAGTATTTTAACGGCGACGAAGCTCTCCTCCATCTCCACGCGCGCTTCCTCCAGCGTCGCCACCGCCTCTTCGCTGAAGAAAAAGCGAGACACGCTCGTCTCTTCGCCCAGCCCCGAGCGCAGATATATCCTCCACTGGAAATTTAAGCGCTCAGGGTCTATGGGCTCTTTCCTCGCAGAAAAATACACGCTCAGTTCCGTGGTCGCCATCCGCTCTGCCGGCGGTTTGTAGCATGTGAAGTCCAGCAGGTAACACTGCCGCCGCCCTCTAACTCTTGTGCGCACAAAATGGAGAAGCCCCACCATAACCGCGCAGCACAACATGAGAGGGAAGAGCTCCCTTCCTATCGTAAATGCATCGACTATCTCCTCTAATCCCATTCTCCCAAGAGCTGCCTTTGGAACAAAAAAAAAACCATCCCCACACACAACTCCTGAAATTTGAGCGGCATAACTTGTATCCTCGCTAGGTAGTTATATAAACCAGCTCGATCACGACTAGTTGTGTAGGTTGCCTTAATGATGTGTTTTCAATATATCTACTTACTACTCACTTCCAATGGCGGCGATCGAGAGATATCGACGACGCAGGCTTTCTCCTTCCAGTTACAGTCCTTTGCTTCATCAATATAACTTAACCACCAAACCAAACATTCGGTTTTGATTCGTTTGCCACCAGAAATGGGATAGAAGAGTTATTGATTAGTAGTTGGTAGGGGATTCGATGTTAAAAAGTAGTTGGCAGGGGATTCGATGTTAAAAAGTTTTTCAAGATAGGCTTTCTCTTCCAGTTACAGTCCTCGCTTCATTAATATAACTTAATCACCAAACCAAACAAACATTCGGTTTTGATTCGTTTGCCACCAGAAATGGGATAGAAGGGTTATTGATTAGTAGTTGGTTAGGGATTGATATTAAAAGTAGTTGGTTTGGTGGGAGTTTTCGTGGTTTGAATCTTATGTTTGTTGTAGTTGTGATCAATTTTAAGAAGAAAAAAAAAAATTGCAATATGTCGCATAAATACAATTTTATAGATAACATGACATGTGTTATCGTGAAATTAAATTTCAATCATGGAATATGAATTTTTTATAAATAAAAAGAAAGTTCTATATTATTATTTTTGGAAAGGGAACCTTTTGGGTATAGATAAAGTAATAGTTTATTGGCAAGTACTCATCAGCTACCACCTATATTATTCCATTCGGGTAAAGTAGGTTTTATGAGGGGTCCATGCCTCTTTGTACATGAGTTTGAACTTAAATTTTTAAATAAAAAATCAAAACATACCACTATATGCTTCATGAAAAGTTTTAAAACATATTTTTATTATTATTATCTTTAAATGTACATAATATTTTAGAACTTTAAGATTCTAAATAAAAGGTTCAATCTTAAAATTTAAAGAATAAAGATATACACCATAAAATATCCAACCTAAAAGAAAAATTTAAGTAAAATATTGTTCGATAAACAGAATATTTTATTCAACCTAGTGAAAATATCTAAGTAATATTATTGGATAAAAATAACCTTTCAAAGGATTATCTCATATAATCTAACTTAGTAGATATTAAAAATTGTTTTCCTTTCTTTTCTAATGATTAACTAGGCTAAGAAATTTGAAATCTTTATAGGTTTTGTATTTTTCCTTTAACCAAAGGTAAAATATCAAGATAGAGTATAATATTTTTATTTTAAAAATAATTTTATACATATTAATTAATATAACTAATATTAAATTTGTATATTTTGAGTATCTTAGAGGAAAGTTGGGAGTAGTCTTACTCCCATCCCAAACTTGATCACTTCAAGAAGAGGAGGTGGTGAGGGTGCTGAGCTAAGAGTCTTGTTTTTAACTCCAAAAGGAGCCTTTTGTCATTGATGACAAAGGGGGAGAGATTTCAAAAAGAGAGAGAGAATTTATAAAGGGGGAGCAGCTTCTCAGGGGAAGCAGTTTGGTATCCAGTGGTAGCAAAAGAATTATTTTATGAAAGGGTTTCCACCAATGACAAAGGGGAAGATTGTTGGAAATATTTAGCATTATTGAATATTTAGTTGTCATTGATTTCAAAGGATTCATCAGGTAGAAATAACATGTAGTCAAACATATTTACATGATTTTGATAGCAATCTATGGACAAATTTCAAGGTAAGGTATATCTCCCAAGAAAGGAAATTATTAAAAGAAAAGGGTTTATAATATTTATTTTTTAAATATTATTACAAGGAGGACAAAAGGTTTAAGAGTGGGTTTAGAAGGTAAAGTTTAAAAACAAGAGGGTCAAAGGTTTAAATAAAAGTCTCTTGAGCAAATATTTTGAAGGTAAAGGTTCAAAATGAAATATTATAATATTTATTAATATTATAATATAAGGTTATAAAACCTAGGCACCAAAATACACATGGAGAAAATAAATTCAAATTTCATATACGTCGACGTCTTGGAAGAAGAAGGAATCCATATAAATATGGATTAAAAATCATTCACTTGGTGTAGAGTTCGATAAAATAAAAAATCAATTTCCCTTGTGTGCAAAGTGTGAGAAATAGAGATAAGGGAAGAAGACAACTTTGAAAAGGCAGCGATAGAATATTTAAAATATATTTGGTTGTGAAGGTTGTTCTTAGTTGGATGACTAGCCCAAGCGACAACCTAGCCTACGCTAAGGCATGGGCAAATAAGAGATTTTGAGATCGATTTGTGGTGGCAACCCCTTTTGCATTAGAGACTGGGTAGAGAGGAAAGGAATAAAACATGTTTTGCACACCTTACTACCCATGTAGATGGCTAGCCGAGTTGGTAGTCGAAGTGGTGCTTAGATGTGGGTAGACAAGAGGTTTTGAGTTCGAGTCACAACGATAGTCATTTTTGGTTAGCACATTGGGTAGAAGATAAAGGGATAAAACTCTTTTGGTGTGCCTTTGTTTCCATCAGGTGGGCCAAACCAGCTGACACTCTAGCTTGTACTAGAGTGTGGGCAGCATGAGATCTTGCGTTCGATTCCCAATAGTGGTAGAAAATTGGTAAGGGTAAAACAAATTTTATTTTTAAATTTAAATTAAGATAGGGAGTCATAATGTTTACTATGTGGTTTGATATTTCTGGAAATTATAAGGTTGGAACATAAGGTAATATTTTGGAAATTAAAAGGGCAGAAAGTATTTATTTTAGTGAAAGAGAATTGAGGAAATATTGTTGTGTTTTCAAAATATTATTTTGTAAACAATAAGGAGTAATAAGGTGTAAATTGTGATTTTTGATATTGTGTATTTTGGAATATTGTAAAGAGGTTGTAAAGTTTGATAAGGCCTTATTTTGAGTGTGTTATAAGAGAAACTTGCTAACCTATTTTGAAGTATAAAAGAAAAGAAAATATTTTGTTAAGATAGGTTTAAGAGAGGCTTATACAAACAGAAGATCATTGAGGTAAATTTGAGGTATGGTGATATTTTTCCTTCTTTAAGGTGTTTGGTTGAGCAAATATTTTTGAATAATAAGGTGGTAAATAAGGATTGTATATGTGCATTGTTGGAATTATTTGAGCTAGTGTTTGTGAAATAATTTATGCTTCATTGTTTGAACTCCATTGATGGATGAGATTGGAAACACATATGCTAGGGTTTGAGAACAAGTTGTACTTCATTATTGAATAAATTTGTGAATATTTTGGGCATTGATTTGATTGACATTGAATGTGGATGAGAAAGTGTTAAGAAATCATTTTTATGAAGCACGTATTATTGAGAGATATTGAGCATGTGTTATGAATTTTTTTTGAGCATGTGTTAGAGTAGAGTTGAGAAAAGACATTGAGAAGATTAGAGAAGGATTGTGAGTTTTTTGGAACAGGATTTTGAGAAGACTTGTAAGCAATTCTAAGTAGGGTGTGTGAGTAGGCTAGAGGTACACTTGTGCAAGATTTTTCAGCAGGTTTGAGATAGACTTGTGAGCAGGTTTAAGATAGACTTGAACGCATGTGTGAGATAGATCAGTATAGGCAGTTGAGCAGATTTGATCAGAATTGAGTAGAGTTGAGAGAAAGCTTTGGAGCCAACCAAAGCAAAGGGGATAGAGTTCTCCTATGGATAGAGGTCGATAAACCAGAGTAGTGGGGATAGATTTCTAATGTGGATAGATGTCCATGAACTTGAGCACAAGGGTTGGTGTCTCCTTTAGATAAAGGTCCTTAAACTTTGTAATAGGGATTTGGTTCCCAAGATTTGTTGAGAAAATTTATAAGCAATATTTTTTCTGTGGATGTAACCCGCATTGGGTGAACCACATCAAAATCATGTCTCTCATGTGTGTGATTATTTGTGCATTATTTACTGCTTTGATATTATTATTGTTATCATTTGGAATGAAAAGTAAAAATTTTTATCTTATACTTTTCACCCCCCTCTCAATTGGTGTTAGAGAAGGTTCCTTCAAAAAAATTCTAATAGCTTGAAGGATGATCCTACAAGAACACACATAACCACATAAAATGGAGAAAGAGCCATGATTGACATGAAAGAGGAACTTACTATTACTCTTGGAAATTTGGAAAGAGTTAGAGAGAAGAATTCAATTTTGAAGGCTCAAATTAAAGAGGATTAGGATACAAAGATAAAGCTTCTATGAGATCTCACAGAATTAAATGTGAAGGTTAAAGAGGTAAAGAAAATTTAAAAAGGTATGGCTAAACAATTAAAGACAAAAGAGTTAGAATGTGAAAGATTGGAACTTGAAATTTTCTCTCTAAGAAAGAGAGTTGAAAAGTTTAAGGATAAGTTAAAAAAAAATATAAGGTTAGGAAAACAGAAAGAGGAGTAAATCTCCAAAGGAACAAAGATATCAAAGAAAGAAGATCCCATGACCTATGATGATATATTGAAATACAAAAGTATCGAGGAGGAAGAAAATAGAGAAACATCATGGATAAAAGCCAATAAAAAAAGGAAAAATCATGTAGTATCGAGGTTTGCAGGTCATTTGGAGCTTCTGGGACAGGACATTGAAGAGGGTGCTTTTTGACAAGTTATTGCAGGTCTATTCGTCCCACCCTGGAACGAATACCAATCTGTGAAGGGTCTTTTCGTCCCACCCTGGAGTGAATACAAAACTGTGAGAAATTTTCAAACTGTTCTTTTTGTAGTGATTTTCTGATAACATATTTATGCTTTTATAAAAATTTTAGGTCAATCCGAGGTCATTTGATAATCGTTTTAATATTTTCATGCATTTACTGACAGTAGGCCTTGGGAAATACATGCTTCATTCTTTCCATAGGTGCTACTAATATTTTTTGTTTCTTTGAACATAGGTTTTCGACAACAGAGGAGCAGGAAAGAGCAAAGAATCATATACGCAAGTGACGACGACGTTTTGATTCGCCCATCTTACATGTGGGCATGCAGAAGAAGGATTGTGATCCATGGATGTTGTGACAAGAAACACATTTGATGCTCCTATCCCCTAAAAGGAAGGAGATGTATTGTAACACATTTTTAAAAGCGTATCAATAAAGAGATTATGATATTTCATATTGCTTTTATCTTGTGTCAATTTGCATATGTCCTTTCTTGTTCTTTCTTGTGGCATATTCCTTTTTGTTTTCGTATCCTCGTGCTTTTAGTGGCTTTCACGGTGGGACTCGTCGCTTTTCTCAAATGTGCCAATCCTTATGATTATCTGTGACAGTATTTTTGAGGATGGCAACTAGCATTTTGTTTGATGCCTCTGCTTGCCCACTTGCCTAGGGATAATAGGGTGTTGAAAAACTATGCTGAATTTTGTACTTTGTGATCAAAGCACGCACATATTTATTCTTGAAGGGCGTCCCATTATCTGATAGGATCTTGGATGGAATACCAAAATGACATATGATGTTATGCAAAATAAACTCCGCAATGCGGGATCCAGTCGTAGAGGTTAGCGGAATTGCTTCCACCCACTTGGTGAAGTACTTTGTGGCCGTGATGATGAATGTGTGATGACCCGACGACATAGGGGAGATCTTTTCGATTAGATCGAAGCCCCACTATGAAAAAGGCCAAGCCGATTGGATTGGTTGCAAGGCCTGAGAAGGTACGTGTGTCAATTTGGCATGATGTTGACACTTCACTTACTTCTTCACATATGCGCAACAATCTCGCTCTAAAGATGGCCAATAATAGCCCATGCGAAGAATGCACTTTGTGATGGCCATACTGCTGAAGTGGCCACCACATGTACCATCGTGTGCTTGGGTGATCGCCCAAGCGGACTCCTGCTGGTCCAAGCAATGGAGGAGGATTCCTTCATAGCTTCGACGGTACAAAATGTCTCCTAGAAAGACATGTTTTGCCTCTTTCTGTTTGAATGATCTTTTCGTGGCTTGTGTCAATCCAAGTGGGAGGTTACGTAGCTTGAGGTAATCCCTAATGGGTGTGTACCAATCCTACTGATAAAAAACCTCGATGGTATGAACGGCCAATCCCTCTTGAATTTCATCCATAGCAAAAGATAAGCGGGAAAGAACTTGTAAAAACAGTGTTGTGTTGCTATTAAGAGGAGTCGGGGAGAACAAGGACCCCTAGTTGGCTCGAGTCAGACAATAGTGGATTCGAGAGAACTTATCTAAAGATGGTTCAATATGGATCAGGTGGATTCTTGGCGTTATATTAGAGCTTGCACGCTCCATCATGAATTGTGATAATGTTTTAACCTGAATGGTTGTCATTTCACCAGAAGGGTCTTGCGGGATTAGTTACCCCAAAGAGGCCATAGTATTCACAAAATGATTCGATGATCGAGGGAGTGCCTCGATATCATACCATTCAAGTTGTGCCAGGAATTTGTCCACAAGGGCTTTGTAGGCCTGCAAAACTGGACATCTACATTGGAATATCCCCTTTACTTGATTGACAATTAATAACGAATCACCAAAGATGTTTAAACATTTAATGTTCATAGTGATTGCTGTCTGAAGACCTATGAGCAAGGCTTCGTATTCTGCATTGTTGTTGGTGCACGAGAAGTTTAATGTAAATGAAAGAGGCATTGGAGCCCCTTGTGGAGTGAAGAATACAATTCCCATGCCACCTCCTTGCTCACACTTAGAACCATCGAAGAATAGGGTCATGTCAGCCTATGACTCAGGCTCATCATAATCTAGTGATTCTGAAACATGAAAAACCCCATCATCTGGTAATTCTATGGTCAGAGGCAGATCATCTTCAAGAGGAGCCTCTGCCAGTTGATCTGCGATGACTTGACCTTTTATGGATTGTTGTCCAATGAATACTATGTCAAACTCTGTCAACAACATGATCCATTTTGCCATGCGGCTACAATGATAAGTATGACTCATCATGTATCGCAATGGATTCTCCTTAGACACAACATACGTTGTATTGCTGAGAATGTAGTGGCATAGCCTTTTGGTAGCAAACACCATGGCCAAGTAGAGCTTCTCAACATATGCATAGTTAAGTTCATAACTGACCAGGGTGCGGCTAAGATAGTATGTAGTCTGTTCTTTGTGTAGTTCATTTTTCTAGGATAGCATGGCGCCCAGTGCCACCTTAGTGGCTGAGATATATAAGTAGAACGACACTCCTAGTCTAGGTGGTGCCAATACTGGCGACGAAGCCAAGTATTGTTTAATTTCATCAAAGGCGGACTGGCACTCGTCATCCTAGTGAAATACTACCCCCTTGTGCAATAATTTATTCATGGTTTGGCACTTGTCAGATAACTGCGCTATGAAGCGCTTAATCAATGCTTGTAGAGTCCTGAGTTGTTTGATGGTAGTCGAGGGAAGCATTTCAAGGATTGCCTTGACTTTGTTTGGGTCTACCTCAATTCCTCGTTTGGAGACTATGTAACCCAAGAGCTTTCCATATGTGATGCCAAAGACACACTTCTTGGGGTTTAGTCTAACTTTATGTTCCATGAGGCAATTGAGGATCTTGCTTAAGTCATCGAGATGATCTGGGCACAAAAGAGATTTGGCCAAAAAATCATCCATGTAATCTTCCAAAGTTTTGTGCATGTAATCATGAAAGATGTATGTCATGGCACGTTGGTAGGTAGCGCCAGCATTTTTAAGGCCAAAAGGCATGACCTTATAACAAAATGTCCCCCAAGGCATTGTAAATGTCATTTTTAATTGGTCCTCAGGATTGATCTGAATTTGATTGTATCCTGAGAAACCATCCATGAGGAAAAGCATTTCATGGCCTGCTGTAGCATCTACCAATGTGTCGATGATAGGCAAGGGAAAATCATCCTTAGGACTCGCTTTGTTTAGATCTCAAAAATCGATGCATATGTGAATCCTCCCATCAGGATTTTTGATGGGAACCATGTTAGACAACCATGGCGGGTAATCCACACAGATGACAAACTATGCATCCAACAGTTTTTGTAGCTCATCTTTGACCATTAGGGCCACTATTGGGTGCATCTTATGTAGTGTTTGCTTCACTGGCTTGACTATCGGATCAAGCATTAGATTATGCATGACTAGTTGTAGGTCTAGTCTTGGCATGTCTTTGTATGACCATGCAAAAACCTCCTTCTTCTCTTTGAGAAGGGCAATGTAGTCGGCTTGCTTTTTGGGGGAGAGACTTACCCCCAGCTTGATGATTTGCAAATTCACTGGATCTAAGCCGATGTCTACGTCAGTCATCTCCTTGACTGACATGTGGGATCCGTCCTCCAACTGGTGTGGAGTTGGAATCAGATGGATATCGTTTGCTAAATTTAGATCATCGTTTGGAACATCAGGTTCCTCTTCAACATGAAAGACATCTTGAGTCTGTCCTAGAGTAAAATGGAACATCCCACCGTAGGTCCAGTACTCTGATGGGGATGGTGGTGTGTCAGCACAATCCCAATTGATAGCATCTAGATCTAGATATAATGACCATGTTGGGTCGGATGGATCATGGATGGGAGCGGTTAAGTCAATGGAGATCATGTTGATGAAATGATTGTAACCTCCATTACCATAGGTGTGACTGCTTAGACATCCTAGATAACCTTTGTGCTTTGGATCTAGCTCTGTGGGCACTGGTACAAATGGGTCAGCCCTATGCACAAAGATGAAGACAGGGTTTGCCCTAGGTACCGATGGTTTGATAGGGTCTCTAGGTGGGAGATGCTCTCTGTGTGCCTGGAGTGGCGGGTGCAGTAATTGTTATAATTACGTCGGGTTGAGGTGCCACCTATGTCTTAGACCTATGTGTAAATGTTCAAACATGTCGTCTATGTCCAAAGGGTATCATTGTTGCATCTGTTGCATATGATTGAGATAAGCCATCTCAGTTTCATCTTTGTAGTCACTGTCAGATATCATAAGGCCTTCATCGGCTCCAACAGCTGCTTGCGACATAGGAGGCTCATCTTGTTCGAGCAAATTAATGTGGTCCCATTGAGGTTGTTTCGCTCTCTAAGGGGGGACCTGATTCTCCTGAAAGGGCATATGCTCAATTGGATCACCTAAAGGGAACATCGTCAGGAAGATTTCCTAATAATCATCCATGGGATGTACTTGTGAATGATTGATGTCAGAATCGAAAGGATACCAAGGTGCTACCTTGTATTTCGACTCATCTTTTGAAGGCCCTTCTTGGTCTTGTCCATATCCCTCTTGTAGGGGAGTCCGTGAATTTTCTCATTGTTTTCCTGAAGGGAAAGGGTTGTTATGGTCAACAAGGTTGGTTGTTAACAATGGGTGATAATCCCCCAAGTATATGTTGTGTGAGGATTGGCATATGGATCTAATGCTAACCCATCCCTGCTGCCTATCCCTAGGCCTTGCATGTTCTCCACCAAGATGTCTAGGGGCAGGGGGTGGTTGAACCCTACTCCTGAATTGTCATATGGCATTTGGTATCTTGGTTGGCAAAGAACATGCACTCCTTGCTCATACCGGCCCAACCCATATCCGTGCCAATTGCATTGGCCAAGATACCTCAAAGAAAAGTTCAGGTTGGACAGATAGTTGACATCCTCAGCAAAGGGTTCTTCGTCTTTGTCTTCTTGCATACAAATCTCAATGCCATTATCCAGGCCCCCATAATCAAAGTTTGTCTGATTGGGTGGGTAGCCTAGAGGAACCACAAAGGCAATGGGGAGTCGAGGTCGCCCCATATCCTGCATGGACTCAAGCGTGGGCATTGCTACAATGTTCCTCACTAGATACTCCCCCAGGCCCGTGATGTCCATTTCAATGGTGATCATTGGCGGTTGAGGGGGAGCGAATGGGAGTCCTTCCTGAGTCCACTCCATTTGGGATGAACTAGGCATCTCGAATTCCATTCTGCTAGGCATCTCTTCTTTCGAGATAGTTGATACAAGATGTGGCTCCTCTTCTATGGGTTTCTTTCCCTTGTCCTTGGATGTGGCCGTCGTAGGTGGCATCGTTGTTGAAGGAATAGAGGAAAAATATTGACCTGGCTGAGGGCTCGACGGATTAATCACTGGAGATGCCTACGAAATCAAACCCTGTTGAGATGGATTCAACTAAAAATCCACATGTGTTGAGGGAAGGTTCGATTGTAGCATTGATTGAACTGTATTACAGTATTTAAAGGGCTCCAAGTCCATCGGGACTACATGCACTTGTCCTTAAAATGTATACTTTAGGCACTGATGAGCTATGGAAGGGACACACTTCATGTCCCTGATCCAAGGTCGGCCCAGTAAAATATTATAAGCCATCTCACCTTCTAAAATGTGGCACAATGTATGAATGGTATTTTGTCCCACTTGGATGGGTAGGACAATTATATCGATTGTCAAGCAGATTGCATCGTTGAATGCTCGCAGTGTGTAAGTAGAGGCCACAATGTGAGATGCTGGCAACTTTAAATGTTTCAATGCTGCTGTAGTGATGATATTACTGGACAAGCCAGTTTCCACCAACACTCTCTTATACAGAATCCCATTGACCCGTGCGATAACGTGTAGGGGTGGATCCGCCACATCACCAATCACTGTTTTCAATTCATCCTCTCTAAAGGTGATGACTAGTTATGTACATTGTTTGACATGCCCCACAAATTTTTTGAAAGAGTTCACTTCGTGGGGCTACAACTCGATAGCTTTTAAAATCTCCATTAGAGCCTCCCGATGAGGCACTGATTATTGAATTAGCTCGTATATGGAGAGCCTAGCCAACGTGGTCCTTAGACTTTGGGTAAGTCTAGTAAGAATTATGGCCACTGGTCTAGCTGGGGGAAGTTGCGTAGGGGGTTGTTGCGGTTGTGACGTCGATGGAACCCCTCTTGTGGCTATCGCAGGGGCAGCTCCTGGGTATCTCTTGTTCCTAGTCACTATGCTTATCATCCCTACATATCCCTGCATAGGACAATTCTATTGCACCTCATTAACTTGAAAAGGTTTTGTCGATGCCTCATAGGCAGGCAAGGGGTCTCTGAATAATCCCATATGTTGGTTGTTTGGTGCTACAAGGTTTTCCACCACCAATGTCCTATCGTCAATGAGATCTTGTACCAAACCTTTGAACTTCCAACATGCATTAAGATCATGTCCCTTACGCCTGTGGAACCCACAGTACAAATCCTCTTGGTATCCCTTAGGCTTCAGTGCATTGGGGTCTATAGTTTGAATCTCTAGAAGGTTGATCAAGTTTGCCATTGACAACTGATCAAACAGAGAATCCCTGGACTCTATGTAAGGAGTAGATTGTCACCTAGGATGACGCTGCTGATTTTGCTCCTGCCTTTGGTTTTCTCTCTCATAGTTTTGAGGAGGCACTGCCTAATAGTTAGCCTTTTGAGGCTGTGTTGCTTGTGTCGGCTTAGGGACGTTGATGGAAACCTGATTAACCGCAACAGGTTTCGATTGCATGGTCCTTGGTTTAGTGTTCTTTGTCCATTCTTTTTTCTTATGTTTGGCGATCTCACCATCTTGTATCTTAATCTCCTCGATGATTCTGACTTGCACCAATGCTTCTTCTAAACTGGCATATTGCTGTAGCTGCAATAGCACGAAGATTGATCTCAAACAGCTTTTGGAGAACATTTGGGTCAAGTCAGACATAGAAGGGAGGTAGGGTAGCTTTGAAAGCAACGTCCTCCATCAGTTCCCATATGCCACCATAGATTCCCCCTCATACTGCTTAAGGCTAGCTAGATCGCTTAGTGACGCATTTTTCTTTGTGTGAAAAGCGAAAGGTTCTAGGAACACGTCCACTAGCTGATCTAAGTTACAGATGTTGTGCTTTGGTAATTGAGTAAACCAATCCGAGGTAGGGCCTACGAATGTGGTTATAAATGTTCTTAATAGCAAAGCATCGTTGTCCTGAATGCCAAAGCATTGGCTCAGGAATCGAGTCACATGCTCTTGGGCATCTTTCACGTGGGATGAAGTTGCCTTTCGACATGAGAAAAATGACGAGTCCCACCGAGATCGCCACTGAAAGCACGAGGATACGAAAAAAAAATGAATACACCATAAGAAAAGAACAAGAAAGAACATATGCAAATTGACACAAGATAATAATCAATAGGAAATATGGTAATCTCTTTATTGATACACTTTGCAAATTGTGTTACAATATGTCTCCTTCCTTTTTAGGGGAAAGGAGAGTCAAATGTGTTTCTTGTCACAACATCCATGGATCACAATCCTTCTTCCGCGTGCCCACATGTAAGATGGGCGAACCAAAATTCTTTACTCTTTCCTGCTCCTCTACTGTCGAAAACCTGTGTTCAAAGAAATATAAAATATTAGTAGCACCTACGGACAGAATAAAGCATGTATTTCCCAAGGCCTACTGTCAATAAATGCATGAAAATAATAAAACGACTACCAAATAAACTCTGATTGACCTAAAAATTTGACAGTAGCATAAATATGTCAACAAAAGACCACTGCAAAAAGAACAGTCTGGAAATTCCTTACAGATTTGTATTCGCTCTGGGTGGGACGAATTCACCTGCAATAACCTATCAGAAAGCACCCTCTTCAATGTCCTGCTTAGGAAGCTCCAAAAGACCTAAAAACTTGGGGTTAGCTAATTGGAGGTGTTTTGGGAAGACCCAGATGAGATTTCTCCAATTTTGCCTCTAGGATCCAGATTTTGCTAGTGCCATCTACAAGTTAGTAAAGACAGGAAATGACAAAAACATGGTCAATATTGCTCAGAATGAAATGAAATTTGAACTGTAACCTATATAACCTATCTAGAATCAAATGCAAAAGAAAAACCATAGAAATATATCACAGATTTATATTCGTCCCAGGGTGGGGCGAATTTCACTATGATAGATTGGGGAGTGCCCGGGGGCAGGATGCCCATCGTTTGAGGCACTGTTTCGGCACCAATCCACTTGGGATGGGTCCAAAACTGGTTATGGGGTGTTGTCAAAAAAATTTGGGAATTTTGTGGCCAAAATTTGGGTTTTGGGTCTAGATTTGCACTTCTAATAGTCGCCCAATAACCTCCCTTTCGAATGAGAGATTAAGGATATAAAAGCACAAATCGCAAGTAGGTATGTAAATTGGCAGCACTTCATTGCTCAAATGCTCCTTCTCTATATATATTTTGGGTGGGAAAAATCCCTAATTTGTAGACCTTAGGGTCTCTCTGTTTGAATTGCGCATGCGAGGGCGCTACTTGAGTTAACTATCCTATTTTCAAAGAAAAGCTAATTCCTTGATTTGGAATCTCCTTGCATGAGGTTTCTAAAATAAAAACACTCATAACTAAAGTCTCTCTTCTTGAATAAAAGCTATTCCTCACAATTGCATGACCTGAAGCCTCAGTTAACTGGTGGAGTTACCGAGGTTTGACTTTTTGCCAGTCAAACTTGCTATTCGCCTCACCCTAGGGCGAATGCTGCTATTCATCCCTGGGTGGGACGAATGACAGTTTGTATTCGTCCTAGGGTGGGATGAGCAGAGAGCAAAGTGCCAAAAAGGTGCCAACTTGACCTTTGACCTCTAAAACTACTTTTGGAAGTGGTTAGGACCACTGTTTAACCTCCGAGGGCTTCCCTAGGGGCTGTGTGTGTCAATGCAATTAGCACTTGTTGTCACATAATCGGATTGGTGCTATTTTGGTGTCTATGTCCTTGAGTTTGTATTCATCTCGGGGTGGGACGAGCAGAGAGTAAAGTGTCTAAAATGTGCCAAATTGACCTCTGACCTCTAAAACTGCTTTTGGAAGTGGTTAGGACCACTGTTTAATCTTTGAGGGCTGCCTTAGGGGCTGTGTGTGTCAATGCGATCAGCGATTGTTGTCACATAATCAGATTGGTGTTGTTTTGGTGTCTACAGATGCCCATTTTTTGGAATCATTGTGCAATGTGCAGTTCTGAGCAAAAATATATGACCAAAGCACTAATGATTAAGGTTTCTCAGTAACCTAACCAACTATGGGACTTGTCGCTTTTCTCATCAAGAAAGAATACACCACAAGAAAAGAACAAGAAAGAACATATGCAAATTGACACATGATAAAAGCAATAGGAAATATGGTAATATCTTTATTGATACACTTTGTAAATTGTGTTACAATACGTCTCCTTCCTTTTTAGGGGAAAGGAGCATCAAATGTGTTTCTTGTCACAACATCCATGGATCACAATCCTTCTTCCGCGTGCCCACATGTAATATGGGCGGACCAAAACATCGTCATCGCTTATGTATATGATTATTTTCTCTTTCCTACTCCTCTACTTTCGGAAACCTGCGTTCAAAGAAACAGAAAATATTAGTAGCACCTGCGGATGGAATAAAGCATGTATTTCCCAAGGTCTACTGTCAGTAAATGCATGAAAATAATAAAACGACTACCAAATAAACTATGATTGACCTAAAAAATTTGAAATTAGCATAAATATTTCAACAGAAGACAACTCTAAAAAGAACATTCTGGAAATTCCTTACATATTGTATTCGCTCCAGGGTGGGACGAATTCACCTACAACAACCTGTCAGAAAGCACCCTCTTCAATGTCCTACTTAGGAAGCTCCAAAAGACCTGAAAACTTGGGTTTAGATAATTGGGGGTGTTTTGGGAAGACCCAGATGCTCAGATTTCTCCAATTTTCCCTCTAGGATCCATATTTTTCTAGTGCCATCTGCAAGTTAGTAAAGACGGGAAATGACAAAAACCTGGTCAATATTGCTTAGAATGAAATGAAATTTGAACTATAACCTATTTAACATATCTAGAATCAAATGCAAAAGAAAAACTAGATAAATCTATCATATATTTCTATTCGTCCCGGGGTGGGGCGAATTTCACTGTGACAAATTGGGGAGCACCCGGGGGCAGGACGCCCACCATTTGAGGCACTGTTTTGGCACCAATCCACTTGGGATGGGTCCAAAACTTGTTATGGGGTGTTTTCAACAAATTTTGGGAATTTTTGTGGCCAAAAATTAGGTTTTGGGTTCGGATTCATGCTTCTAATAGTCACCCAATAACCTCCCTTTCGAATGAGAGATTAAGGATGTAAAAGCACAAATCGCAAGTAGGTATGTAAATTGGCAGCACTTCGTTTCTCAAATGATCCTTCTCTATATATTTTTTGGGTGGGAAAACTCCCCAATTTATAGACCTTAGGGTCTCTCTATTTGAATTGCGCATGCGAGGGCGCTACTTGAGTTAACTGTCCTATTTTCAGAGAAAAGCTAATTCCCTGATTTGGAATCTCCTTGCATGAGGTTTCTAAAATAAAAACACTCATAACTGAAGTCTCTCTTCTTGAATAAAAGCTATTCCTCACAATTGCATGACCTGAAGCCTCAGTTAACTGGCGGAGTTATCGAGGTTTGAATTTTTGCTAGTCAAACTTGCTATTCACCTCACCCTGGGGCGAATGTTGATATTCATCCCTAGGTGGGATGAATGAAAATTTGTATTCATCCCAGGGTGGGACGAGCAGAGAGCAAAGTGCAAAAACCTTAATCATTAGTGCTTTGGTTATCTATTTTTGCTCGATACTGCGCCTTGCACAACGCTTCCCAAAAAGGGGCATTTGTAGACACCAAAATAGCACCAATCCAATTATGTGACAACAAGCGATGATCGCATTAACACACACAGCCCCTAGGGCAGCCCTCGGAGGTTAAAAAGTGGTCCTAACCACTTCCAAAAGTAGTTTTAGAGGTCAAAGGTCAATTTGGCAACTTTCGACACTTTGCTCTCTTCTCGTCCCACCCCGGGACGAATACAAACTGTCATTCGTCCCACCTAGGGATGAATATCAGCATTCGTCCCAGGGTGAGGTGAATAGCAAGTTTGACTGGAAAAAATTCAAACCTCTATAAGTCCACCAGTTAACTGAGGCTTTAGGTCATGCAATTGCGAGGAATATCTTTTATTCAAGAAGAGAGACTTCATATTGGCAAAGGTGGGAAAAGTGCACCAAGGGGGACAAGTCACCTCCGATATAGTCCTGAGGACTTAGCCATCCTGCCTTGGTGGCAAGGCATCCAAGAGAGTCCCCATCATTCCATAACAGAACAGGACTATAGAGGCACCTCTTTGAGGGGCACCCCCATTCAGCATAGGTCCTTTCAAGAAGAGAACCTACACGTAGATCTTAATGCAGACAGGAGACCTCCCTTAGACACTCGTTATGAGTGGCCTAGTGATGAAGTGTTAGAGCAATGGAGGGTCCACAAGGAGGGACAACATGATATCTTCATCCCTCCTTTGCCTAGTATTACTGTTAGAGATACTAGGCAGTATCTAGAGTATCAAGCTCTCCAAGCGTGGCAAGACAATTCTACCTGCACCTTTTACCCATACGAAAGAGAGTACGAGGATGATCACTACATTCCTCAAAAGCATTACACAATGCAAGAATGATGCATGTCTACACCTGTAATGTATCAGGATCATTCATTAAGGCCAGAGCCTCAAGTGAACGCCACTAACCTCAACAGAGGGAAGCAACCCATAGGGATCTCGGATCACCATGACTGAGAAAGACATGTAGGGGAGGCATCTAGGCTTCCTAAACAAGAGACAATGAAACAAATTGACTTGGTGATTGCCAAACATGTCGCCCGTCAAGCGCAAATTGCATAACTTAGGCAAGATCAAGAACAATTAGAGCATCTTTTTTGGCTTAACAAAAAGCGCATTCAGTGTTAGACGACCAAATTGCTTCATAAAAATATGCCTGCGAAGGGTCCAATCCCTCGTGCGCATAAAGAAGAAGTGTATGAGAGGCAAGACCCCTTGGTACGAGAGAGGTCCATGCGACCTTATCAAGCACTGCCTTCAAGACCTCCTAGACCTGAGCGGGAGGCCACTCCCAAAAACCATGATGGGCACCCTCCGTGGGCACCCACCTATGCTTATAGAACTTGGCCAGCCACTCCTCAGGAAACCTATGAGGAGTATGAACAAGAAGAAGAGCATGCTGAAATGCTCTATCAAGGCAGATGGGGTGCTAGCCAGCTACCTCTCAATAGGCCTCAAGTTCCTTGCCATCCACAATGGGAGCAAACTAAGGAGGAAGAAATTAAATCCTCTAATGCATATAAAGTGTTGTTAGAGCACTTAGAATTTATGGAGATCAAGACTTCTGGGCCCCAAAAGCCCACTTTACGCCAACTTCGTAGTCATCCTGTGCATCCATCAGTGTCGGCACCTCCATACCTCGAACACTTTAAGCTACCACAGTTGGCACTCTTTAGAGGGGAGGAAGATTCCCAAGAGCATGTGACTCGATTCCTGAGCCAATGCTTTTGCATTCAAGACAACGATGCTTTGCTATTAAGAACATTTATAACCACATTCGTAGGCCCTGCCTCGGATTGGTTTACTCAATTACCAAAGCACAACATCTATAACTTAGATCAGCTAGTGGATGCGTTCCTAGAATGTTTTGCTTTCAACACAAAGAAAAAGGTGTCACTAAGCGATCTAGCTAGCCTCAAGCAGTATGAGGAGGAATCTATGGCGGCATATGGGAATCGATGGAGGACGTTTATTTCAAAGCTACCCTACCTCCCTCCTATGTCTGACTTGACCCAAATGTTCTCCAAAAGCTGTTTGAGATCAATCTTTGTGCTATTGCAGCTGCAACAATATGCCAGTTTAGAAGAAGCACTGGCACAAGCCAGAATCATCGAGGAGATTAAGATACAGGATGGCAAGATCACCAAACCTAAGAAGAAAGAATGGACAACACTAAACCAGGGACCACGCAACAAAAACATGCTATGGTTAATTAGGTTGCCATCAACGTCCCTAAGCCGACACAAGCAACACAACCTCAAAATGCTAACTATCAGGTGGTGCCTCCTAAAAACTATGAGAGAGAAAACCAAAGGCAAGAGCAAAATCAATAGCGTCGCCCTAGGCAACAATTTACTCCTTACATAGAGTCTAGGGATTCTTTGTTTGACCACTTGTCAGCAGTGAACTTGATCAACCTTCCAAAGATTCAAACTATAGATCCCAATGCATCGAAGCCTAAGGGATATCGAGAGGATTTGTACTATCGGTTCCACAAGCGTAAGGGAAATGATCTTAACACATGTTGGAAGTTCAAAGGTTTGGTACAAGATCTCATTGATGATAAGACATTGGCGATGGACAACCCCGTAGCGCCAAACAACCAACATATGGGAGTATTCAGAGACCCCTTGCCTGCCCATGAGGCATCGACAAAACCTCTTCAAGTTAATGAGGTGCAACAAAATTGTCCTATGTAGGGATATGTCAGGATGATAAGCATAGTGACTAGGAACAAGAGATACCCAAGAGCTACCCCCGTAGTAGCCACAAGAGAGGTTCCATCAATGTCACAACCGTAACAACCCCTACGTAACTTCCCCCGCCTAGACCGATGGCTATGATTCATACTAGACTTACCCAAATTCTAAGGACCACGTCAGCTAGGCTCTCCATATACGATCTAATTCAACAATCAGCACCCCATCGGGAAGCTCTAATGGAGATTCTAAAAGCTATCGAGCTGCAGCCCCACGAAGCGAACTCTTTCAACAATTTTGTGGGGCATGTCAAACAATGTATAGAACCAGTCATCACCTTTAGAGAGGATGAATTGAAAACAGTGACTGGTGATGTGGCGGATCCACCCCTACACGTTATCGCATGGTTCAATGGGATTCTATATAAGAAAGTGTTGGTGGACACTGTCTCATCCAATAATATCATCACTACAGTAGCGTTGAAACATTTGAAGTTGCCAGAATCTCACATTGTGGCCTCTACTTACACATTGCGAGCATTCAACAATGCAATCTGCTCGACAGTCGACATAATTTTCCTACCCATCCAAGTGGGACAAAAGACCATTCATACATTGTGCCACATTTTAGAAGGTGAGATGGCTTATAATATTTTACTGGGCCGACCTTGGATCAGGGACATGAAGTGTGTCCCTTCCATAGCTCATCAGTTCTTGAAGTATACATTTTAAGGACAGGTGCATGTAGTCCCGACGGACTTGGAGCCCTTCAAATACTGCAATACAGTGCAATTCATGCTACAATCGAACCTTCCCTCAAAACATGTGGATTTTTAGTTGAATCCATCTCAACAGGGTCCAATTCCATAGGCATCTCTAGTGATTAATCCATCGAGCCCTCATCCAGGTCCATATTCTTTTGCTAGTCCTTCAACAACGATGCCACCTATGGTGGCCACATCCAAGGACAAGGGAAAGAAACCCATATAAGAGGAGCCACCTCTCATCTCAACTATCTCGACAAAATATATGCCTAGAAAAATGGAAGTCGAGATGCCTAGTTCACCCCACATGGAGTGGACTCAGGAAGGACTCCCATTCACTCCCCCTCAACCACCAACGGTCACCATTGAAATGGCTAGCACGGGCCTGGGGAGTATCTAGTGAGGAAAATTTTGGCAACGCCCATGCTTGAGTCCATGCAAGATATGGGGCGACCTCGACTCCCCATTGGCTTTGTGGTTCCTCTAGGCTACCCACCCAATCAGACAAACTTTGTTTATGGGGGCCTGGATAATGGCATTGAGATTTGTATGCAAGAAGACGAAGATGAAGAACCCTTTGTTGAGGATGTCAACTATCTATCCAACCCAAAATTTGCTTTGAGGTATCTTGGCCAATGCAATTGGCACGGATATGGGTTGGGCTGGTATGAGCAAGGAGTGCGTGTTCTTTGCCAACCAAGATACCAAATGCCATATGACAAGTCAGGAGTAGGGTTCAACCACCCCCTACCCCTAGACATCTTGGTGGAGAACATGCAAGGCCTAGGGATAGGCAACAAGGATGGGTTGGCATTAGATCCATATGCAAATCCTCACACAACATATACATTGGGGGATTATCACCCATTGTTAACAACCAACCTTGTTGACCATAACAACCCTTTCCCTTCAAGCAAACAAGGAGAAAATTCACGGACTCCCCTACAAGAGGGATATGGACAAGACCAAGAAGGGCCTTCGGAAGATGAGTCGAAATACGAGGTAGCACCTTGGTAACCTTTCGAGTCTGAAATCAATCATTCACAAGTACATCCCATGGATGATTATCAAGAAAGCTTCCTGACGATGTTCCCTTTAGGTGCTCCAATTGAGCATATGCCATTTTAAGAGAATCAGGTCCCCCCTTAGAGAGCGGAACAACCTCGATGGGACCACATTAATTTGCTCAAACAAGATGAGCCTCCTATATCGCAAGCAGCTATTGGAGCCGACGAAGGCCTTATGATCTCTGACAGTGACTACGAAGATGAAACTGAGATGGCTTATTTCAATCATATGCGATAGATGCAACAACGATAACCTTTGGACATAGACGACATGTTTGAACATTTACACATAGGTCCAAGACATAGGTGGCACCTCAACCTGATGCAGTTATAGCAATTACTGCACCCGCCACTTCAGGCACACAGAGAGCATCTCCCACCTGGAGACCCTATCAAACCATCGGTACCTAGGGCGGACCCTATCTTCATCTTCATGCATAGGGCTGACCCATTTGTGCTAGTGCCCATAGAGCCAGATCCAAAGCACAAAGGTTATCTACGATGTCTAAGTAGTCACACCTGTGGTAATGGAGGTTACAATCATTTCATCAACATGATCTCCATTGACTTAACCGCTCCCATCCATGATCCATCTGACATGACATGGTCATTGTATCTAGATCTAGATGCTATTGATTGGGACCGTCCTGACACACCACCATCCCCATCAGAGTACTGGCCCTATGATGGGATGTTCCATTTTACTCCAGGACAGACTTAGGATGTCTTTCATGTTGAAGAGGAACCTGATGTTCCAAACGATGATCTAAATTCAGCAAATGATATCCATTTGTTTCCAACTCCAAACTAGTTGGAAGATGGATCCCACATGTCATTCAAGGAGACGACTGACGTAGACATCGACTAAGATCCAATGAATTTGCAAATCATCAAGTTGGGGGTAAGTCTCTCGCCCGAAGAGCAAGCTGACTACATTGCCCTTCTCAAAGAGAAGAAAGAGGTTTTTGCATGGTCATACAAAGACATGCCGGGACTAGACCCACAGCTAGTCATGCATAATCTGACGCTTGATCCGACAGTCAAGCCAGTGAAAAAAAAACTACATAAGATGCACCCAACAGTGGCCCTAATGGTCAAAGACGAGCTACAAAAGCTATTGGATGCATAGTTTTTCATCTGCATGGATTACCTGCCATGGTTGTCTAACATGGTTCCCATCAGAAATCCCGAAAGGAGGATTCACATATGCACCAATTTTTGAGATCTAAACAAAGCGAGTCCTAAGGATGATTTTCCCTTGCCTAGCATCGACGTGTTGGTAGATGCTACAACGGGCCATGAAATGCTTTCCCTCATGGATGGTTTCTCAGGATACAATCAAATTCAGATCAATCTTGAGGACCAATTAAAAATGGCATTTACAATGCCTTGGGGGACATTTTGTTATAAGGTCATGCCTTTTGGCCTTAAAAATGTTGGTGCTACCTACGAACGTGCCATGACATACATCTTTCATAATTACATGCACAAAACTTTGGAAGATTACATGGATGATTTGTTGTCCAAATCTCTTTTGCGCCCAGATCATCTCGATGACTTAAGCAAGATCCTCGATCGCCTCATGGAACATAAAGTCAGACTAAACCCCAAGAAGTGCATCTTTGGCATCACATCTGGAAAGCTCTTGGGTTACATAGTCTCCAAATGAGGAATCAAGGTAGACCCAACCAAAGTCAAGGCAATCCTTGAAATGCTTCCCCCGACTAAATTATTGCATAAGGGGGTAGTATTTCATTGGGATGATGAGTGCTAGTCTGCCTTTGACGACATTAAACAATACTTGGCTTCATCGCCAGTATTGGCACCACCTAGACTAGGAGTGTTGTTCTACTTATATATCTTAGCCACTGAGGTGGCATTGGGCACCATGCTATCCCAGAAAAATGAACTACACAAAGAACAGGCTACATAGTATCTTAGTCGCACCCTGGTCAGTTATGAACTTAACTATGCATACGTTGAGAAGCTCTGCTTGGCCGTGGTGTTTGCTACCAAAAATCTATGCCACTACATGCTCAGCAATACAATGTATGTTGTGTCTAAGGAGAATCCATTGTGATACATGATGATTCGTACTTATCATAGTAGCCGCACGATGAAATGGATCATGTTGTTGATGGAGTTTGACATAGTATTCATTGGACAAAAATCCATAAAAGGTCAAGTCATCACCGATCAACTGGTAGAGGCTCCTCTTGAATATGATCAACCTCTAACCGTAGAATTACCGAATGATTGGGTTTTTCATGTTTTAGAATCGTCAGATTCTGATGAGCCTGAGTCATAGGCTGACATGACCCTATTCTTTGATGGTTCTAAGTGTGAGCAAGGAGGTGGCACGAGAATTGTATTATTCACTCCACAAGGGGCTCCAATGCCTCTATCATTTACATTAAACTTCTCGTGCACCAAAAACAATGCAGAATACAAAGCCTTGCTCATAGGTCTTCAGACAACAATCACTATGAGCATTAAATGTTTAAACATATTTGGTGACTCATTGTTAATTTTTAATGAAGTAATGGGGATATTCCAATGTAGATGTCTAGTTATGCATGCATACAAAGCCCTTGTGGAAAAATTCCTGGCACAACTTGAATGGTATGATATCGAAGCACTGCCTCGATCATCGAATCGTTTTGCGGATACTATGGCCTCTTTGGGGTCACTAATCTTGCAAGACCCTTCTGGTGAAATGACAACCATTCAGGTTAAAATATTATCGCAATCCATGATAGAGCATGCAAGCTTTGATCTAACGCCAAGAATCCACCTGATCCAGATTGAACCATCTTCGGATAAGTTCTCTCGAATCCATGATTATGTGACTCGAGCCAACTGGGGGTCCTTATTCTCCTTAACTACTCTTAATAGCAACACAACGCTATTTTTACAAGTTCTTTCCTGCTCAACTTTTGCTATTGATGAACTTCAAGAGGGATTGGTCATTCATACCATCGAGGTTTCTGATCAACAGGATTGGTACACACCCATTAGGGATTACCTCAAGCTAGGTAACCTCCCACTTGGATTGAAACAAGCCACGAAAAGATCATTCAAACAGAAAGTGGCAAAACATGTCTTGCTAGGAGACATTTTGTACCATCGAAGCTATGAAGGAATCCTCCTCCATTGCTTGGACCAGCAAGAGTTCGCTTGGGCGATCACCCAAGCACACGATGGTAAATGTGGTGGCCACTTCAGCGATATGGCCATCACAAAGCACATTCTTCGCATGGGCTATTATTGGCCATCTTTAGAGCGATATTGTTGCGCATATGTGAAGAAGTACGTGAAGTGTCAACATCATGCCACTTTGACACACGTACCTTCTCAAGCCTTGCAACCGATCCAATTGGCTTGGAATTTTTCATAGTGGGGCTTCAATCTAATTAGAAATATCTCCCTTGCATCGTTGGGTCATCACACATTCATCATCATGGCCATAGAGTACTTCACCAAGTGGGTGGAAGCAATTCCCATAACCTCTACGACTGGATCCTGCATTGCAGAGTTTATTTTGCATAACATCATATGTCATTTTGGTATTCCATCCAAGATCCTATCAGATAATGGGACGCCCTTCAAGAATAAATATGTGCATTCTTTGACCACAAAGTACAAAATTCAGTACAGTTTTTCAACACCCTATTATCTGTAGGCAAATGGGCAAGCAGAAGCGTCAAACAAAATGCTAGTCGCCATCCTCAAAAAGATAGTCATAGATAATCATAAGGATTGGCACATTCAGATCCTACTTGCCCTATGGGCTTATAGCATTCGGACACCCACTGGGGCAACTCCATTTTTTTGTGTATGGCTCCGAGGCAGTCATGCCTCTTGAGTTGGAAATCCCTTCCCTATGCATTTCAATGCAAGAGTTCATCGATGATGATACTACACGACAGGCCCAGTTAGACCAACTTACGTTGCTCAATGAATGACGTGTTAATGCTCTCGAGCATTTGCGTATCTATCAATAGTGACTTAAGAAAGCATACAACATGAAGGTCCACTTAAGGGAATTTTAGGTTGGTGACTTGGTCTTAAAAGAGAACCAGCAGAATTCTAATTTGTCATCCCATCTGAGGGACAAGTTCACGGCAAACTGGTTAGGTCCTTATGTCATTGACAATAGAATAGGACCTAGAACATACTGGATTTCCTCTCTTGAAGGAATCAAAGAAGCAGAACCCTTGAACATCATTCATTTGAGAGCCATAGTCCAACCAAAAGCTCCAAGGATTTCGACAATCGCTTGGTCAACCCCAAAATGCCCCAAAGGTATCTATCAACCCTTTGGTCAAACCAAAAGCTCCAAGGATTCCCACAATCGCTTGGTCAACCCCAAAAATGCCCCAAAGGTATGCATAAACCCTTTGGTCAAAACCAAAAGCCCCAAGGGTTACCATAACCGCTTGGTCAAAATAAAATCATCAAAAAAAAAAATAAAGAGACAAATCAACAATGATTTTTGTCACTATATATCCGAGCAAGTATCCTGAACCATTGAACCAATAAAAAACTTGAACTTGAATTCCTAGAAATTCTCAGCATTCGAAAACCATCTAGGTGACCCTCATTACAAGTTTGGTGGATAGCCTACCTGGCAATGGCAGTATCCTACCCGCATGACGATATGTCTCTCACATTAACCTTGCATGTGAGCAGACCAATGCTTGCATGTGGATGAGCTAGCTTATGGTACTTTAGATTGTCCTGTGGATTAATCTTGTTAAATACAAAAATGGAGTTAGTGGAGCTAATTAGGTGATCCTCAGTACAGGTTTGGTTGATAGCCTATCTGGCACTGGCAATATCCTGACAAATACCACATAATGAACTCAATTGCACTTACAGGGATGTGAAATTACTTGGTTAACCTCCAAGTTAGATTTATACCTTGTTCAAAAGTCTTGCGAGATAAATGTACAGCCTTGGATAGTTAGTTAAAATATCCAAATCTCAGAAAAGCTTAACTACATTTTAAAAACAACTGGTCCATTTCATTCCATACATGACCATCAGCAAATAAATGCAAAAGTACAAAAACAATATTTTCACATACAAATTCATTTCACTGAGTCATCCCATAAGTACAGTGAGCCAGTCACTCTTGCATAGTCTATGGTGCCATCGACAAGTTATCAACAAATCATTTTATTCATTCCATATGCATACATCATATCATTCGAAACATCGCATTCATAATACCACATGCATACATCATATAATTAGACACATCACATTCATCATACCACATGCATACATCATCCTAAATAACAATGTATAAACACAAAGACAGTCATCTGTCTATATCAAAAATACCCGCAAAACTTTTAAAAACATCAAAAAACTGCACAAAATGCACCAAAAACAAGCAATAAAACTGTCCAATGAGAGTGCTTTTGCACTTGACATTTCAGGCATGCAAAATAGATGTTGGGGTCACAAATCCTCACTATCCTACTCCCTAAGAAGGCTACCATAGCCGGACCGCTCCACAGGAAGACGAATTTTCAAGAATTTCATCCCCAAACGACATCACAAAATGGGTCAAAACCCATCCAAAAATAGCAATAACATTGCCAAACGAAGGCGTTTTTGCGCTTGACATTCTTGGCATCCAAAATAGATGTTGGGGTTACAAATTGTCATTATCCTACTCACTAAGAAGGCTACCATAGCCAGACCGCTCCATGGGAAGACAAATTTTTGTCCATTTCATATCCAAATTACGGCACAAAAAGGGTTAAAACCCACCAAAAATAGGTCAGAATGTTCAGAAACTGCTTTCGTATTCAACGGTAAAAAACTGAAGGCATCCTTACCTAAGTCATCTTGGGTCAAGCGACTCATCACTTTTCTCATGTCGGTCATTCGCTCATTGATTCATTGCTTGAGGGGGTAGTCACACTTAGTCACCAATCAACAACAACATACCCAATCATGGATATAACACGCATTCAAAGGATCATTAACAAATACAATCGCGCCCCTACTTGGGGCAGCAAACAAGCAATAATCACAAGCTGATCAAACACTTAGCATTTGTGAATCATGAACTCAAGGTTCCCACAGACAAAAGGTTGCGCCCTTTGCCTATTCATGACTGATCAATTTCTAAGTTCAAGTAACACCTCACCAAAAAAGGTTAACACTTGAATGAAGTTCCTTATCTCATCAAAAGCAAGGATTCAAGAATGCGTGCCCTTTCCATACTTGGGGCATCAAGAGTTGGTTAGGTTACTGAGAAACCTTAATCATTAGTACTTTGGCTATCTATTTTTGCACAGTGCTTCCCAAAAAGGGGCATCTATAGACACCAAAATAGCACCAATATGATTATGTGACAACAAGTGCTAATTGCATTGACACACATAGCCCCTAGGGCAGCCCACAGAGGTTAAACAGTTGTCCTAACCACTTCCAAAAGTAGTTTTAGAGGTCAGAGGTCAATTTGGCACCTTTTTGGCACTTTGCTCTCTGCTCGTCCCACCCTGGGATGAATACAAACTGTTATTCGTCCCACCCAAGGATGAATAGCAGCATTCACCCCAAGGTGAGGCGAATAGTAAGTTTGACTGGCAAAAAGTCAAACCTCGATAACTTTGCCAGTTAACTAAGGCTTTAGGTCATGCAATTGCAACGAATAACTTTTATTCAAGAAGAGAGACTTCAGTTATGAGTGTTTTTATTTTAGAAACCTCATGCAAGGATATTCCAAATCAGGGAATTAGCTTTTCTCTGAAAATAGGACAGTTAACTCAAGTAGCACCCTCGCATGTGCAATTCAAATAGAGAGACCCTAAAGTCTATAAATTAGGGAGTTTTACCACCCAAAATATATACAGATAAGAAGCATTTGAGCAACGAAGTGCTGCCAATTTACATACCTACTTGCGATTTGTGCTTTTACATCCTTAATCTCTCATTCGAAAGGGAGGTTATTGGGTGACTATTAGAAGCGTGAATCTGGACCCAAAACCTGATTTTTGGCCACAAAAATTCCCAAAATTTGTCGACAACACCCCATAACCATTTTTGGACCCATCCCAAGTGGATTGGTGCCGAAACAGTGCCTCAAACGGTGGGCGTCTTGCCCCCGAGAGCTCCCCAATCTGTCATAGTGAAATTTGCCCCACCCAGGGACAAGTAGAAATATGTGATAGATTTCTTTTGTTTTTCTTTTGAATTTGATTCTAGATAGGTTAAATAGGTTACAGTTAAAATTTCATTTCATTCTGAGCAATATTGACCAGGTTTTTTTCATTTCTCGTCTTTACTAACTTGCAGATGGCACTAGAAAAATATGGATCCTAGAGGCAAAATTGGAGAAATCTGACCATCTGGGTCTTCCCAAAACACCCCCAATTAGCTAACCCCAAGTTTGTAGGTCTTTTGGAGCTTCCTAAGCAGGACATTGAAGAGCATGCTTTATGACAGGTTATTGCAGGTGAATTCGTCCCACCCTAGAGCGAATACAAATCTGTAAGGAATTTCTAGACTGTTATTTTTGCAGTGGTCTTCTATTGACATATTTATGCTACTGTCAAATTTTCAGGTCAATCAGAGTTTATTTGGTAGTCATTTTATTATTTTCATGCATTTATTGATAGTAGGCCTTGGGAAATACATGCTTTATTCCGTCCGCAGGTGCTACTAATATTTTCTATTTCTTTGAATGCATGTTTCCGATAGTAGAGGAGGAGGAAAGAGCAAATAATCACATATGCAAGTGACAGTGACGTTTTGGTTTCCCCATATTACACGTGGGCACGCAGAAGAAGGATTGTGATCCATGGATGTTGTGACAAGAAACACATTTGACGCTCCTTTCCCCTAAAAAGGAAGCAGATTTATTGTAACACAATTTACAAAGCATATCAATAAAGAGATTACCATATTTCCTATTGCTTTTATCTTGTTTCAATTTGCATATGTTCTTTCTTGTTCTTTTCTTGTGGCGTATTCCTTTTTGTTTTCGTATCCTCGTGCTTTCACAACCATATCATTCAAGGCAATATAATAGGTTACAAAATTTATTCCATGGTTATTAATTTTTGTGTAATAAATATGGTCATATAGTTGTACATTGCATGGTCTGTGTGAGAAATAATGTTGATAGAAATTTCAATTTATTTGCACCTCTCATGGATAACAATATCATTTGTTACAAATGTAATAACTTTGGGCACAAGGCCAAATGGTGTAAAACAATATTTCCTAAATCAATCAAAAAGAAGGAGGATTATAAGGTTCAAAATAATACAACCTCAAAAGTTTGGAAAGAGAGATAGGAACAAGAAAAGGAAAAGTGAATGTTGGTACATATATCTCTTCATGCACAAGATAAGGGAAATCAGTGGTATGTTAATAGTGGGTTTTCAAGTCATATGATAGGTGATAAAAGTAAATTTATTTTTCTTAAAGAAATCAATGGAGGATCAATAAAATTTGGAGATAATGCTTCAGTAAAAATTGCTGGAAAAGGAAATTTGAGTTTAGATAATGGAAAATCAAAGATAAAAAATGTATTGTATGTTAAAGTATTGAAGCATAATTTACTAAGTGTAAGTCAACTTTGTGATCAGGGGCACACAGTCACCTTTCATCCAAATAGATGTGAAATTAGGAAATCCAAGACAAGAAAGCTTATTGTAGATACCAGTAGAACTACAAACAATCTCTACATGTTGAGTGAAATTAAAGGGGAAAAATGTTTTCTATCACAAGAGGATGAGATTTTGTTATGGCATAGAAGAATGGGTCATCTGAAATTTAAAAACATAGTAAAAACAAGCAACAAATAGGCAATCATAGATTTACCCAGGATAAAAAGACCCCAAAGCACAATTTGTGCACAATGTCAGCATGGTAAGCAAACAAGAACAAGTTTCAAGTCAAAACAATTTTCTTCATCCAAACCAAAGAAACTAGTTCACATGGATTTATGTTGTCCTAAAAGGACAAATATTATACAAGGTGAAAGTTACTTCATGATATTTATAGATGACTTCTCCAGAATGACTTGGGTGGCATTCTTAAAATAAAAGTTAGAAGCCTTTAAGAAGTTCCAGGTATTCAAAGTTTTAGTAGAAAATGAAACAGGTACAAATATAAAGTGTCTAAGATCAGATAGATGAGGAGAATTTACTTCACGTGAATTCATAGAATTCTGTGAATAACATAGAATCAAAAGATAATACTTAACAGCAAATACTCCACAACAAAATGGATTAGTTGAAAGAAAAAATAGAATTATCAAGAATATGGTCATAGCTATGCTAAGTGAGTCTAAGATTTCAGATGGGTTTTGGAGAGAGGTAGTTCATACATGTGTCTATATCATTAATAGAGATCAAGTAAGAGTAAATAATCACAAAACCCCATATAAGATTTGGAAGGGAAGACCAACTACTATGAAGTATTTTAGAGTTTTTGGAAGCAAATGCTACATTAGACGAGAAGAGAAAAATTTGGGTAATTTTGATTCAAGGTGCAATGAGGGTATCTTCATTGACTATTCCACTAAGAGCAAAGCCTATAAATGCTATAATAAAAGGACACATACAATTATGGAAAGTACAAATGTGATAGTTGATGAACAAATAGGGTCAAAATAATCAACTCAAAAAATTGTATATCAAGAAGAAGAAAGTTTCCAAGAAGAAGTAGGTGAAGAATCAAAACAAGATGAAGCACAAAGAACACTACCTAAGACTCCATCCAGGTATGTGTAAAAGAATCATCCAAGAAATATGATTATTGGAAATCCATATGAAAGAAAAACAAGGAGGAAGATAATAGAAACATATGAACATGTGAATTTGCTATTTAAAATTGAGCCCAAGGATTTCCATGAGGCAAGAGAAGATAAATTTTGGGTCAAGGCAATGGATGAGGAGTTGGATAAAATATAAAAGAGTGAGACTTGGGAATTTGTCCCACGACCAAAATACAAGAATATAATTGGCACTAAATGGATTTACAAAAATAAGTTAAATGAAGATGGTCAGGTAGTAAAAAACAAAGCAATACTGGTATGCAAAGGCTATGCATAGGTTGAAGGGATTTATTTTGATGAAACATTTTCTCTTGTTGCATGACTTGAGGCCATAAGGATATTTTTAGCTTTCTCAAGCTTCAAAAACTTCAAAGTATATCAAATGGATGTAAAATCAATTTTTCTCAATGACTTCTTATAAGAAGAGGTCTACATTGAGCAACTTGAGGGGTTCAACCTGACTGATAAGCCAGATTATGCATGCATATTAAAGAAGACTCTTTATGGATTAAAGCAAGCCCCTAGGGCTTGGTATTCAAGGTTGGATAAATATATTCAAGAACAAATTTTTAGAAAAGGAATAGTTGATAGCAATTTATACATCAAAAATGAAGGAAATGACTTGTTGATTGTGGTGGTCTATGTGGATAATTTTATTTTTGGAGGTAGTAATGATAAGATGTGTCAAAATTTTGCAAAGTGTATGCAAAAAGAATTTGAAATGCCAATTCTTGGTGTGTTGGCCTTCTTCCTTGGATTATAGATTTCACAATTAGAAAAAGATGTATTTCTCTCACAGACCAAGTATATCAAAGAATTGTTGAAAATTTCAAATTGGAGGATTGCAAATGAGTGAGTACCCCCATGGTTACAGGATGCAATTTGAGTAAAGATGATTAATCTCCTGAGGCAAATCAGATATTGTATAGATCTATGATTGGTATATTACTATATGTCACAACTACAAGACTAGATATAATGCAGGTAGTAAAACTAGTGGCAAGATTACAAGCAAAGTCAAATGAAACACATGTATTGGTAGTAAAGAAAATTCTCAAGTACTTAAAAGGAACTATGGAATTTGGACTTTAGTATCCCACAAGTAACAACTTCACTCTCACAACATATATATGTAGATTGGGCAGGCAATATTTATGATAGGAAGAGCACAAGTGGAGGAGCATTCTTTATTGGAGATTATTTAGTCTCTTGGCTAAGCAAGAAATAAATATCGATATCCTTATCCACAATATAGGTAGAGTACATTGTAGCACTTGCTTGTTGTACACAAGTGTTATGGATGAAGTAAACTTTAACAAATTTTAAATTAGAGTATGATCATCCCATCTCCATACTATGTATAATACAAGTGCCATAAATATTTCAAAGAATCCAATTATGCATTCAAGAACCAAGCATATTACAATCAAATATCATTTCTTGAGATAGCAAGTGATGGATAAGCAAGTCAAATTAGAATATGTTACTACAAAGGAATAGATTCTGGACATATTTACTAAACCACTTCCAAGGGAAACTTTTGAGTATCTTAGAGGAAAGTTGAGAGTAGTCTTACTCCCATCCCAAAATTGATCACCCCAAGGAGAGGAGGTGGTGAGGGGGCTGAGCTAAGAGTCTTATTTTTTGCCCCAAAAGGAGCCCTTTGCCATTGATGACAAAGGGGGAGAGATTTCATAAAGAGGGAGAAAATTCAGTAAGGGGGAGAAGCTTATTAGGGGGAGTAGTTTGGTATCCAATGGCAGCAAAAGAATTATTTTATGAAAGAGTTGTCATCAATTGAAAAGGGGGAGATTGTTGGAAATATTTAACATAATTGATTTTTGAGTTGTAATAAGCACAAAAAATGCTCATATTTATACATGGATTTCTAACATATTATACGACATTATTATTATAGAATGTATGTTTTATGAAAGTTTTTTATATATTTAATAGTAAATTATGTATATTATCTAATATTTTTTTAAAGTGAATTATGTGCAGATTTAATGATTTTTACGATATTTTAGCCTATTTACATCAAGGTCCCATTTGGACCTGGCACTTTCAATTTGATGAAGGTAAAACATTTGCAGTACACCAGTATGAAGCATGAAGTCAGGCACCCAATTCCCTTTGAAGCACCCGACTCCCATTTGGTGGTTAACTGATGAGTGCTTACTTCCCGTTAGGTGCTTGATTCTCATTAAGCACCTGCTTCATATTAGGTGCCTGCTTCTCATTAGGTGTCTACTTCTTGTTAGGCACTTGCTTTCCATTAGGTGCCTACTTCCCATAGGTGCCTTCTTCCTGTTAGGCACCTACTTCCCGTTGATGCAAAATTATAGCCCGACTTCTGCTGATAGAAAATGATAGTGCGACCCTTGTTATCGAAAAAACAAAATAGATATTTCAGCAATAGATGTGGATGATATTTAAGCAAAGATGCAAATGAAGGACAATATCAAAGACCATGTGTTATCTATTTTCCAACAAATATGTAAATATCAATGCAAATAGATAAATCATAAAATCAAACATATTCTATTTTGATAAAAATAGAATACGTTAAATTAGTCTAAAATTAAATATTTTTTTGCTTTATCTCCATTATTACTTAGTGTTGTTGTAACCAGAAAATTAGGAATTTATTTGCTCTAAAATGTAACAGGACATGACTACATATATTATAAATATGCAGGCCACCCCTAATAAAGATATCTTGGACATAAGAATTATTCTGTAATTTTTTGAAGCTGCAATATATTCATTTGAGTATTTTTATTAATCTCAGACTAGCATTTGGTGAATGAATTGATCAGGCGAAAGACTACTAGAGCTTGGGCACACTCTAAATAGTACTCCTTCCCTTTGACATTTCTTTTTGTAGTTAATTTATTTACTATTTTTTTAGATTATTTATTTTCCTATTATTTTTTCTATTTTCTGTCATTTTCAACAAAGTACCATTTTAATTTATTATGCATTTAGTCCTATTTTCATATACGTAGGATAGATTATTGGTTTAGAATTAGAATCAAAACACCAAAAAACATCAAACACCCCAAACCAATAGGTACAAAGGGACTCATTCCTTGCAATACAGTAATATATTATGCGTGATGCTCACAAGTCTATGAGCTACCCTGGGTTGACAATTAAATGAAGGTAATTAATTGAACTATATAAAACTAATCAATGTTATGTCCAACATTTTGGCACCGTTGCTGGGGATTTTCACAATTGTAGTGTATGATCCATAGGTCAGTTAGTTTAAAAACTAATTTCAGATTTCATTTCCTATAGATCATCTACATGCAAAGCATGAGTCCACCAAGAGCCTAAAAATTCCAATAGATCATTTATTGAAAAAAAAATAGAATAAACCTTAAGATTAGAATATTCTGGAAATAGTTATTAAAGAGAAAATACCATCCATTTGAGTCATCACAAAAACTTATTATACAAAATATTTTAGTGACCAAGATGGAGAAAATTCAGCAATTATTTTAGAAGTATTCCAGCAAAAAGGAAAAACTACCAATACGAGGAATAGCCTCAATTAAAATAGAAATAGGAACATTATTTAATGGTGTTAAGAGTGAAATTTTATCTCTTGCTTCATATTCAGAAACATTCCAGAAGAAGAAGCAAGAATCTGAAGCAATGTTTGTCTTTTTCTGTTCGAGGTGTAGAAAAAACCATAAAAAAAATAAATATCCTGAGAATACAATAGAAGTCTATGAAAACTATCACTTGAATTATCAGACTAGGTTGTGTCCAAAAATACTAAAATAAAATCTATAAGAAGTAGATACTTACTTCATGGATCAATATTCACAGGTACAACCATCAAAAAATTCTAGCTTACCAGTTTCACCTTCTACCAGACCAAAACAGTTGTTGAAACCACTAAAGTCAAATCCCAGTAGCAATTGTTAAAATTCACTAGCTGATTAGGGAATTATGAGAATAAACCCAATATGCCATAATAGTGTAGAAATAAATTATGTTGTTGAACAATCAAGTAATGAAGGACTTCCACCATATCTCGAAAGGTTATGGAAAAACCAAAGAAATGACACCACCTAAGTTTGATATTATAGAACAATTAAGAAATCTTACTGATATAATTCCTCAAACTATCAAGGTTGTGCCTATTTACACTAAAGCCATTAGGGATTTTTGCCTCAAGAGACAGATATGGGAACCACAGTAAAAACCAATAAAGATGATAGGTCAACATGTTGATCTAATATTAGATAAAACTAGTCTCAAAAACCCAAATTTAATAATAAAAATTTTAGGCTTAATATTTCCAAATGATTTGGTAAAATTTAACGCTAACATTAGATATAGAATAAGAAAAAATGATAGTTAATAAAAAATTATAAAAAAAATAGTCATCCACCTGCCTGCACAATCTACAATGAGTTGGACAAATCTGGTTTTGAGGTCATACAAGAAGATTATCTTCCCATGCTGCAAAGAATTATAAAATTGAATAAATAAGGGGATAGGACAAATGAAGTCTTAATTGTATCAATTTTTTAGACACAAATAAATATTTTATCACAAGCCCTAAATTTCACAGGCTTGCTCAATTTTAGGCATGGGGGAGACCCCATAATCAATATTATCATCCACAACATGATGACCGCTATCACAATGTTCAATTTAAAAAAAAAATAGAGTTTTCTTTAACACTATTAGTTTAGGTTTTTTTTTTTTGTTATGTTTTGTAGACAGTAAGAGGCTTAGTGCAAATCGTAGGCATCCAAGGTAATCTAACCTAACATCATATTGCACTCCATTCTATTTTCAAAATAAAAAGGGGTGCAGTTCCTGGGACTTCTCAGTTGGTCATCCATCCCAGTTCTACTCCATGTCATAATGCTTAACTTTAGAGTTTTTATGGTATATACTACTAGACGCTCAATAAAACACATATTTTGCAAACGGTTTGGCACTACGATAGATGTGCAACACTTGGATATGGAATAACTAGCTATGGTGGATAAAATATGAGCTCAAATGGTTCATAAAACTCCATTGAGCATCACATCTCTGCTCATAAAAAATAAATAAATAAAAATGCTATGAATATTTCACAAAGTGAGGGGTTTTTACGGGGAGTTTGTAATAGCACACGATGAAACAACATGAGTAACAGTCAATGGGCTCCATTTACAACCTTGACATGCACCTCACATTTGTGAGATTGAATAAAATGCAAGCATGGGGGAGACTCCATATTTTTAAATCCATATCAGCCATTTTATGAATGTTTACGTATTCGTCATAGTAAAAGAAAAAAAGGAAAGATAACATGGACCTATTTTGCTTAACATAAAATTTCTTTTATTTATGTCTTTATTTTATAGGTATCGTACTATGATATAATATATAGGTAGCCTAGGAAACCTAGGCCTATCAGGCATAGATTCCATGAACCTGTATTTTACTATAAATTTTTATTTTGTAGGAACGATGCCCTGAGTGCAATCCTTAGGCAACTTGGGAAACCTAGATCTAAGTGCATAGGATCCATGAACCTGTGCATTTTTAGTTTTCTAGGAGTAGGAGTAGCTGATACCTAAGAAGAGGAATACTAATCCTGAATCTGCACAGGAGTGTTTGGATTGGTCTTTATGGATAATAAAACACTCAATTGTTGGTTTAGGGGTGGATGCTGATTTTGTTCTTGTTCTTCAAGGAAAAGTACTGAAGGGCCTGATCAACCTGATAGTGCATATATGAGTAAAAGTTAGCACCCATTGAATAAAGAGAAATGCCTATTTTTTATTTTTTGATGGGAAAGGTGCTTGATTCCCATTTTACAGTAGAATGCACCTAACTCCCATTACATGATATAAGGCACTTGACTCCTAGTATGTTCATAAGATGGCACCTGTGTCTCGTCTTCTAGTAGACCGATGCCTGATTCCTTATTTCTCCAGGAGGACAACCAACTTCCTTTTTTTGAGAAATCGACACCAAATATTTTGAACATATTAAAAAAATATTTTGTATAAAGTTTGCTTTACGTAAGGCACCCAATTGCAAGCAAGAAGCACCCGATTTCCATTGTTAAGTTTGGTGCCCGATTGTAAGCAAAAGGTGCCTGTATCCTGTTTTAGCAAGCACCTATGTCCCGTGAACCAAAAGAAGGCATTTGATTCCCATGTCAAAGACACCTCCTTTATAGTTCAATGGACGCTTGTGCCATGTGTGAATAATCTTCATCATTCAGGAAATGGCCCATGCCACATCAACTGACCGCTCATATGCACAAATTCAAATCTATCACGGATGAAATTATTTTAATTTTATCCATTAAAGATATTGTGCACATTCCAAAAATAAAAAAGTTATCAGCAAACAACTTCTAAGGAGGGGATGTGTGTCATCCCATGAAGACATGTTTTTTCTAATATTTTCTTGAATTTGTGCAGAAAACCTCAAATGAATAAATTACAGTAATCAAGAACCAGTCATATGGAGAAAAAATTTCCACATGGAAAATAAGCATGTTGTTCTTTGTTTTGGTACACATGGTCATCATCAAACAACTAATACAAGTGCACCATAAATGTTTGCACATTATACATGCACAAAACATAATATAGGTGTGTACTTAATTTTATATTTTGTATATATAGTTTTTGTAGAAATATATTTCTATAAAATAGTGTTGGTATGATCCTCATTAAATTTTCCATCCAACCATTTAGCCCCATTTGGTATTTTATCCACATGTAAATATTATGTTGATATAACACTCATGGTGATCATCCACTTAAAATATGGTACATGCTTTAAAGATATCTTACACAAATAACTTTAATTATTTCTAAATATGGTAAATGACTGCCTATGTTCATGGATGTAGTTAGTTCAGAAAAAATATAAGTTAGAAAGAATTTATGCAGAATAACAGAGTTGTTGGATTTAAAAAAAAAATCAGAAAGTGGAAAAAATATAGAGATTTACCATGGGGGAAATCCATAAGTCATTTGCTGAAAAAGAATGAGTTGCACTACTAGAAAGAGGAGAAAGAAAAATAGAGCTTATTGGATAACCGTTGCTAAAACTAGAAATTATAAGCATCGACTATCACAAGGGTGTGCCACTCTTTAAGCATGGGGGTGTCACAAGGATGCACCACTCTTTTAAGCATGGGGGGATGATGAGCACCAAAAATGCTCATATTTATACGTGGATTTCCAACATATTATGTGGCATTATTATTATAGAATGTATGTTTTAAGAAAGTTTTATATATTTAATGGTAAATTATGTATATTATCTAATATTTGTTTTAAAGTGAATTGTGTGGAGATTTAATCATTTTTACGGTATTTTAGCCTGCTTACGTCAAGGTCCCATTTGGACTTGGCACTTTCAATTTGATGAAGGTAAAACATCTACAATACACCAATATGAAGCACTAAGTCAAGCACCTGATTCCCTTTGAATCGATTGACTCCCATTCGGTGCTTAATTGATGGGCGCTTGCTTCCCGTTAGGTGCTTGATTCTTGTTAGGCACTTGCTTCCTGTTGGGCACCTGCTTTCCATAGGAACCTGCTTCTCGTTAGGCACCTGCTTCATGTATGTGCATGCTTCCCATAGACACCTACTTCCCATTAGGTGCCTACTTCCCATTGGCACAAAATTATAGCCCGACTTCTGTTGACAGAAAATGATAGTGCAACCCCTTGTTATCTGCAGAATATAACAAATATTTCAGCAATAGATGTGGATGATATTTCAACAAAGATGCAGATGAAGGACAATATCAAATATTATGTGTTATCTATTTTCTAGCAAATACATAAATATCAATGCAAATAGATAACACATAAAATCAGACGTATTCTATTCTGATAAAAATAAAATACGTTAAATCAGTTTAAAATTAAATATTTTTTGTTTTATCTCTATTATTCTTGTGCATTGTTGTAACCAGAAAAACAAGAATTTATTTTCTCTCAAATGTAACAAGGCATGGTTGCATATATTATAAATATGCAGGCCACCCCTGTTAAAGATATCCTGGACATGAGAATTATTTTGTAATTTTTTGAAGCTGTAATATATTCATTTGAGTGTTTTTATTAATCTCAAACTAGCATCCAATGAATGAACTAATCGAGCGGAATACTATTGGAGCTTGCACCCACTTTAAACAATACTCCTCCCCTTTTACCTTGCTTTATGTAGTTAATTTATTTAATATTTTTTTAGATTTTTTATTTCCCTGTTATTTTTCTTGTTTTCTATCATTTCCAACAAAGTACCATTTTAACTTCTGTATGCATTTAGTTCTATTTTCATAGACGTAGGATAGATTATTGGTTTAGAATTTAGAATCAAAACTTCAAAGAACATCAAGAACCCCCCAAACTAATAGGTATAGAGGGACTCATTCCTCGCACTACAGACATATACTATGTGTTATAGTCATAAGTCTACAAGCTACCTCGGGTTGACAATTAAATGGAGGCAATTAATTGAACTATAGAAAACCAACCAATGTTTTGCCCAACAAGTTGTCATTGATGTCAAAGGATTCATGAGGCAGAAATAACATGGTAGTCAAGCATATTCTACATGGGTTTGATAGCAAGCTATGGATAAATTTCAAGGTAAGGTATATCTCCCAAGAAAGGAAATTATTAAAAGAAAAGGGTTTATAATATTTATTTTTTAAATATTATTACGAGGACAAAAGGTTTAAGAGTGGGTTTAGAAGGTAAAGTTTAAAAACAAGAGGGCCAAAGGTTTAAATAAAAGTCTCTTGGACAAATAGTTTGAAGGCAAAGGTTCAAAAGGAAATATTATAATATTTATTAATATTATAATATAAGGTTATAAACCCTAGGCACCAAAATGCACATGGAGAAAATATATTCAAATTTCATATACGTCGACATCTTGGAAGAAGAAGGAATCCATATAAATATGGATTAAAAATCATTCACTTGGTTTAGAGTTTGATAAAATGAAAAATCAATTTCCCTCATGCGTAAGGTGTGAGAAATAGATATAAGGGAAGAAGAGAACTTCAAAAAGGTAGCAATAAAAGATTTGAAAAATATTTGGTTCTGAAGGTTGTTCTTAGCTAGATGGCTATCCCAAGAAGTAGGCTAGCCTGCGCTAAAGCATGGGTGGAAAAGAGGTTTTGAGATCGATTCACAGTGGTGACCCCTTTTCCATTGGAGACTAGAAATAGTGGAAAGGAATAAACGTGTTTTGCACACCTTACTACCTGTGCAGATGACTAACTAAGTTGGTAATCAAAGTGGAACTTAGATGCGAGAAGATAAAAGGTTTCGAGTTCAAGTCACAAAAGTAGTCATTTTTTATTAGCACATTGGGTAGAAGATATAGGGATAAAATCCTTTTGGTGTACTTTTTTTTCCATCGGTTGGGCTAGCCCAGCTGGCATTCTAGCTCATGCCAGAGTGTAGGCAATGTGAGATCTTGCATTTGATTCTGAGCGACGATATAAAATTGGTAAGGGTAAAATAAAATTTATTTTTAAATTTAAATTAAGATAGGGAGTCATAAGGTTTGTTGTGTGGTTTGATATTTTTAGAAATTATAAGGTTGGAACATAAGGTAATATTTTGGAAATTAAAAGGGTAGAAAGTATTTATTTTAGTGAAAGAGAATTGAGGAAATATTACTGTGTTTTCAAAATATTATTTTGTAAACAATAAGGAGTAATAAGGTGTAAATTGTGATTTTTGATATTGTGTATTTTGGAATATTGTAAAGAGGTTGTAAAGTTTGATAAGGCCTTATTTTGAGTGTGTTATAAGAGAAACTTGCTAACCTATTTTGAAGTATAAAAGGAAAGGAAATATTTTGTTAAGATAGGTTTAAGAGAGGCTTATACAAACAGAAGATCATTGAGGTAAATTTGAGGTATGGTGATATTTTTCCTTCTTTAAGGTGTTTGGTTGAGCAAATATTTTTGAATAATAAGGTGGAGAAATAAGGATTGTATATGTGCATTATTGGAATTATTTGAGCTAGTGTTTGTGAAATAAGTTATGCTTCATTGTTTGAACTCCATTGATGGATGAGATTCAAAACACGTGTTAGGGTTTGAGAAAAAAATATACTTCATTATTGAATAAATTTGTGAAGCTTCTGGGCATTTATTTGAGTGACATTAAATGTGGATGAGCAAGTGTTAATAAACTAGTTTTATGAAGCAAGTATTATTAAGCAGTGTTGAGCATGTGTTATGAAAAGTTTTTGAGCATGTGTTAGAGCAGAGTTGAGCAGAGACATTGAGAATATTAGATCAAGATTGTGAGATTTTTTGAATAGGCTTTTGAGAATACTTATGAGAAGTTCTAAGTAGGGTGTGTGAGCAGGCTAGAAGTAGAATTATTCAGGATTTGTGAGCAGGTTTGAGATAGGATCGTAAGCAAGTGTGAGACAAATTAGTATAGGAAGTTGAGTAGATTTGATTAGAGTTGAGCAGAGTTGAGAGTAGACTTTGAAGCCAACTAGAGCAAAGAGGATAGAGTTCACTTGTGGATAGAGATCCACAAATCAAATTAGTGGGGATAGGTTTCTCCTATGGATAGAGGTCTAGGAACTTGAGCACAAGTGATTGGTGTCTCCTTTAGACAGAGGTCGATAAAATTTGTAATAGGGATTTGGTTCCCAAGTTTTTTTGATAAAATTTATAAGAAATATTTTCTTTGTGGACATAACCCACATTGGGTGAACCACGTTAAAATCATGTCTCTCATGTGTGTGATGATTTTTGAATTATTTACTACTTTGATATTATTGTTGTTATCATTTGGATTAAAAAATAAAAAGTTTTTATCTTATACTGTTCACCCCCCTCTCAGTATAAGCCTGTGTTCTTTAGATAAGAATATCAAAACCAAGGCAAAATTAAAAATACATATAACCAAAATTATATTCAAAGAGAACTAGTATTTGTTAGATCACAAAACGAGCAAAAGTGAAAGAGAAAATGAAATTAGAACAATAAAAATATAAACAAGAGAGGGAAAAAAGGAATGGAGAGATATCACCAAGTCTTATGGCCCTTATCCACCTTGCCCCTTTCTTGATATGAACTTCAATCCTTACAAGAAACTTAAGCAAGCAGTATGAAGTTAAAAATAGAACAAATTGAAAGAGTAACTGAGGAGATAATTTGACAATTTTTTGATAGCATGAGAATATTTTGTGAAAGGTACCCTAAGGCCCAAATTTATAGGCTTTTTATGACCTTAGAGAAGGATAATAGCATTCATGGTGATAAGAAAACATAAGGTAATATTTCAAATTCATAATCTTGGAGGACGAGGCAAATCTTAAAAGGAGCAAGTTTTTGGGTTAGGATTGGTTTAGGAATGGTGCAAATCTAAGGTAGAATGAGGCAATAAAAGGTAGGAGGATCAAGGGATGGAAAGCCCAACATTTGAATCTTTGTATCTCGAGAAACAAAACATTTGCTTGTGAAAATCATAGGCATAATTTCATATACCAATGATATCATCATTTTGACTATTACAGGTCAAGCAAGCCGAAAAGAGATCAAATTTAATTCAAAAAGCTAGTTTGTTGAAATAAGAAATTTCAAAGACCAATAATTTTATTTTTGAAATCAAAAGGTTCAAATTTTGTGTCAAAATTCTTATTTTACCTCTTTAGATGCCTAGTGAATGGTTACAATTTAGATGTACCAAAATTGGAAGTCTACATCTACCCCATTTTTAAAACATTTATTGTGCAATAAATGCATCAAAACATTTTGTAGATGCCCCCAATTTTAAGGAAAAAAAATCCTTGGTGCTCATTAGGCTAAGAATAAGGTATGGTTTAAAAATCACTAATATAAGGTATCATTAATTACACTCCTACCCCTAGCCTAGGTTGCCCCCTCAAATTTTTGAGGTACAATGGGTGCTCCCAAGGAATATTGAATAGGTTGGGGTGCTAATGGGAAGAAAATAGAAAAATTAACTAAGGGGGGGGGGGGGGGGGGTAAAAGGTGTTGGAGGGGTAAAAGGAAAACTTATTTTCATGTACATAAGCAAAAATATTAAGTAATGAGCAAGAAAGTGACTTGAAATTTTGATGGTTTAGCATGGATGACATACCCATCACACAAATACGATAGGAGAAATAATAGTACCATCATGAGTAGTCCTACAGGTACAACCTAAAGTTTGAACTTGAATATTTGATTTTAATCATAAAAAATCTAATTAAATTCTATGTAACAATAATATCACCTAATGATAAAAGCATATATTGTCATTTTGTTTGACGGGGTGATTTTGTTTACAGCAAAATAGTTGGTAAATATTTTTGAAAATGGTAATTTTGTCACCTGGGCAAAATTTCACTAGGGATCAATTTTTTACAATAGTAATAATTTTGTCAAGGCGTAATTTTGCTAGTTGGTAGTAATTTTGCACAAAAGGAAAAATAAGCTAGATTTAGGATTTGGGTAGGATAGTTAGGTTAATAGATATACTTTTCAAGATTTTTGTAGGATAATTTAGAGGTTTTGTGAGGATTATGTAGTATGATGTCTTAGAGTGTCTAAAGCATAGGCTTCAATAATTGATTTTGGCACTAGATATCCTGACACTAGTCGATGAGACCCTACTATACATGGTGGACCTTTGACATATAGCATATATGCCTCAAATAGAGTTTAATTAGGAATTTATAATGGCCATTAGAAATATGGTACTCAGATATGATCACCTTCCATATTTTATAGGGGATATGACTATCACCCTAGAGGATATTTGGAGGATCCTTAGGGTGTCAATCCACAAAGCCTACATGCAGGTGAGCTAGGATAGGGAGCAATCATTAAGGATGCTTATAGGTGATTTGAGGCTATCATTAGTTCAAGGAGGTATTGATGTAAACCATATATTTCAAGGCAATCAGTTAGATATGATGACAACAATACTATGTGTCATGGTGGCTGGGTTGGTACTTGGGCACATGAGTAGGAGGAATATACCATTGGGTTACATAGAATATGTGAGATGAGTGGTTGTAGTATGCATAGGGTCACATGAATTTGTTTAATATTTATAATATACTACATTGGGTGGTCTACAAGAGTGGATAGAACCTAGCATGTTGCACACTTGTACAAGGTTGGGCATGGGTGCACATGGATATTAGATGATTGTTAGAGCTTCTAGTATTTGGGCTAGATGATGTAGATGCACCTATATTTTTTAAATGAGAACACAAGTATAAGAATAATAAAAGGAGCGTCAAATGTACATTAGGATTGACACAATGATCCACTGATGACTTGAGGCCTAGCTATATTATCTAGAGTTCATGGTACCTTTACTAGGATTGGCAAGAGGATGGGTAAGGATAATTCAATGGTTGTTAAGGCTACATGGTGAGAGGGATATCCTTTAAGTGGATTTAATACTTTGTTATTTAATAGTATTGATATCATTGAGTAGCATAGGAGAGGTTTTTGAGGCCCTCCATATCTAGAGAGCTTTGGGAAGGAGGACAAATAACTCTTTTATTACATATCAGGGTATAATTGATGTAGTAGCCATGACCACCTACTTGTAGTGGTACAAGAGTTATAGATCATAGAGGGTGACTATAGAGGTTAACACTAGTGCTATATGGTAAACATATGAGGTGGTGTAGAGGTAACATAAATTACTATGGGAGAGGAGGGAGAGAGGTGAGAGCAACACTAAGAGCTACAACCATGACAATACTAGATATAGTCTCTATAGTGGTGATACCATCATGAACACTAGGTATAAAAGGGATTAGAGGTATATATGAGGTAGTAAAAATAAAGAGAGCTACACTTTTAAAATAGATCTAGGACCTAGAGGCTTAGGTGAAGAGCCTCAAGATGGCAAAAGAGGTAGAGAGAGTGGATCACTAGGAAAATATGGCTAAGGTTCAAGCATAATTGATTATGGTTTAGGTATGTTTGGATGAGGTTATTGTAGAGAGAGATGAAGTTTAGGCTAATAGGGTAATAAATATAGTGGCCTTGAGAGAATATTTAGACTAGATGAGATTAAAGTAAACAATATAACAAACAACCATTAGTGCTATACGAATTATGTAATATTAGGTGGTGGGTGAGAAGGACTAGGATATGATAATGCATGATGCTTTGTGATATTAGTTGGAGCAATAGAGAGGGGATATGACATGCCTATGTAGGGAGATAGATAAGGCATAGACACAATTTTCCATAACTAGGTCTAGTTAAAGTAAGGATGTGATGATCAAATATATAAATTGACTAGCTAGACTATGCATAGGGTGATATGGTAGCATAGGCATGATGGATAGGGTACTACAAAGTTTTGTATCATGAGGTCATCCTATATGATTAGAGGTAACCCTCCCCTACCAAGTCTAGGCCATGATCCTATTCAAATACCAACTTAGTATTAAGTTTAGTGGATATGACACCACCACCACCACTATCTATAGGAGGAAGGAAGATAGGGGAGACCAACTCACACTTTTAGATGTCATGCCATTTTGGGAGTCTTGGAGCAAGGTTTTGTAGAGTATGAGGTTTATTTGGATAATTTTGTAGATGTATGGGTAATGATTCTTTGTATTCTAATTTTGGTCATATGGTATACTAGAATTCATTGTATATTGGGATATGTATAGATATAGATATCTTTGTGTGTGTGTGTGTGAGATTAATTTTTGACCTTATTTGTGTCACTATTGGATGTATAGGTCTTGTATGATTGTTGTCGTGATAAATAATTATAATACAATTATATTAGACCCAAAAAATGATAAAGAGCCTAAATCTAAAATGAAGGGGCCACAATCCATGCCAACTCAAAAGGGTTCCATGTCAGATTTCACCAAATTTATATCTTTAAAGGGTGAGGAAAGGTTTGAAAATCCTCACACTGTGCATGCAAGTTGATCACATGAACTTCATAAGAAGATGGACCATAGTAAGCAATCCAAAGCTTTTTTGGTGATATCTAAGCCAAGAATCACTCATGATAAATGATAAAGGGTCTTTTTGGTGATAACTAAAAAGGAATAACCATAAGAGGAGGATCAAACCAAACTTCATCTATAGCATAGTTAGCAGGACTCACCATAATATGCATTTGTTTGGATAAGCGGCCTTTAGCACCCCATGCATAATATCTCCACCAAACATTCAAGGATATCCTTAATTGTGGAATACTATAGGAAGGGATCCAATAACTAGGGGAAGGAGATGAATCCTTACAATGATTCTACAATAGAGGATTTTAGAGGAAATATACTTTCCTATATTCATCAAAAAGGTCATAAAGGCAAAATCCTCTCTATATCAATAATAGAACTAATTAAATTGCTAGCAAAGTGGCACACATGGAAATATCCCAGGGAAAATACTTTTGGAAATAAGATAAAGATTGGTATGGACAAGAGGAAGAAATTGCAAAGCAGAACAAAGGAAAAATCTTGAAGACATAAAAGAGGTGTTTTTGATAAGACTCAGTGGAAAAGAGAAGTTCCCCAAGAAATCCTGATGAAGTAATTTAATAAAACTTATAAAAGTCTTGAATAAAATGGATAATTCAAAGTCCCAATGACATAAATAGAAACTCTTGATGTCGTAGATAGGGAATTCAAGAAAAAAATTCAAAAAGGTATATAGGTTTGGAGGAAAATGAGTGCACCAATACCAAGGGGGATCGATGAGCATATGAATTTCTTGAGGAAATAAATGAAGAAATATAGTGTGTCATTATTGAGAAAGTATGGGCTATCTACTAGGAACACTTTGGATCTATAAATCAAGTGAAGGTAGGTAAGATATTAAAAACAAAGGAATGAGGACCTATAACCATGATAGCTATATATTGACAAAAACAATGGTTGACGGAAAACTTAGTCAATATTCAGAATCCCTAGGAAAAGGTAGACAAAGAGTCAAATTATCTTACAAGTTTTAGAGGGAAAATTTCCCTATTGTAATCTAAAAATAACTATAATTTAGATTGTAGAAAGGATTGACAAGTTTACAATTATATTCTTTTGTAGGCTTTCCCTTAATTTCTTTTTGTAAAAATAGTTGGCTCTTGAGCGGCTTGTGGGTAATCTCAAACCCCTACTTCTAGCACAATATTTGTAAAATTTTACTTGCACACACACACACACACACACACACACACACACATATATATATATATATATATATATATATATATATATATATATATATAAAATGTGGTAACCTTTGTCAATTTTTTGACATAGCTATCTATGACCTCTTGTTGACCCATTTTTGTGTGTATGTATTTGTCTGTGATATTTTACCTATTTTTTGGATTTTATTAAGTGTATGTATGTGTGAGGGGCCTGTGTCTATTTTTAGACTAGTCACTTGTAATTGGTTCTCCTATGGGACCCACCTTCTTATGCATGCATATAACTGGTAACTCTCATATGTGCTTCACTATGTTGAGGAGAGAAAAATTTCACCACTAACACATAGTGTTCAAGCCTAATTTTATAGGAAGATATGAATAGATCTCTTGGTGCATCACAATCCCTTTTATTTTCTTATGTTATTTTATCTCTCACACCCTTTTCCCATTTGTTGATTCCAAGTGTGATTTGAAGATAACATCATAACAAGGAGTTAGCCTTGTAAAAACTCTTGAAGCCCTATGGGTGTTTTCTCTCACCTACCTTGTACTTTTAGTGAGTAAGGACATGCTCATGGGTTATGATACACAAAATAAGAGGAAAGCTGTGGGGCAGAGAAATGGGCATGATTACATCTTGAAGCAACCCTAAAATTTCAACTAAAATTGTTTGAAAATTTGACAGAGTATTCGAGCAGGTGGAAAATTGGGATGCCATAGTCTCAAAGTGGGTCCTAAATTTTTCTTCGATAATATAAGGGGTAGAAAACTGGGAAGGAGTAAAAATTCCAATATTTCCAAAATTTCACCATGATGTTTCTAGAGTAAAGGAAGGTAGAGAAGTAGGAGGTTATTTGACTATGATAGAGCCTAAAATCCCATCGTGGCTGATGCCCAAAGTTTGATAAAAAATAGAGTGAGGCAGAAGAGTGGAGAGTCATGGTCCTACAGTTGATCTTAAATCCCCACCATAATGAAAAATATAATATGTAGTATGGAAACCAGGAGGTGGTATGACCACGATTTGACGAGATATAGTGGGTCATATTGGGCCCGAACATTTGCTTGATCAAAGGAGATTGATTGAAATTTGAAAACATTGATCTCCTACAAAGGGAAGGGGGGTGCCATAGCCAAGATAGAAGAAGTCTAACTAGAATTTTATGTCTGATTAGTGAAGACACCTATCTATAGTTTGCACGTATCCTGCAACCCACTAGATGAACTAGAAGTGATCCATTGTAAGTACATTATTTGTCATAAGGCACTGGTAGCATTAATGATTCCAATAGTCCTAATCACCAAGTTCACACAATCATTATGTAACCTAGGAGGTTAATGTAGTGATCAAAAATAAAATCAAAAGCAATTGATGAGGGGAACTATACTTCAATTAATGGAAGGGTGTATAGTTGGTGCATACAGCTGAGCTTTCCCTAGTTCAGCCACTCCTAATTAAAGTATCTTAATTATATACAACAATGGTGTTTGGCCAACCTCAATTATTGGCATTGTATTCACTTGCAAAAGTAGATTCTCCCAAAGGCTATATATGTGATAATGTAAGGTATAAAAATGGTTGAATCTTTAGCTATTACAACTTGCATGTAATATTTGAAATACACACAATACAAGTGGATCATTGTTCAACCTCTAAAAATTTTCATGTATGTATTATTGTTTGATTATTTATTTTTGTTAAAGTTAGATGATTGAATGTGTTGTAATTATGCATCCTAGATTTCATGCTTTTCATTCTCTAATTTTGGAATTTGTAATTGAACTCTATGTTTTGAATGCAAATGAGAAGTGTTTTATGGTATGTTATATGATCCACATTTGTTCATTGGGTATTGAGATTTTATATGTATTTTGGTGTGGCTAAATATATCCCTTGCAATTTCTAGCTTTATAATTTTTGCTTTCCTTCTGCTCTTTTTTCCCTCATAGCATAGATATTAAGGAACCTTTAGGAATTGGTCTTCTCTGAAGATTGGTCTCAGAGCTTATATTTTTGATACCATTCAATGTTGTTCATGGTGTGTGGGTGCACAATACTTACCATTAGATAAAAATTTTACCAATAATTTTTGGCATGCCCTGTGGGACGCTATCCCACACCTTAAACAAATCAAAAGTCTAGTGATATTTGTTTTTTCTAGTTTCATATAATCACATGGTGACTTTGTTAAAGATACACCTAGAAATCCATACTATCCCGATTGTTGTTTCATGTTTACAAGATATAAAGCATATTTTAGAAGAACCACTTGAGTTCCTAGAGCTATCCTTCAGTAGAAAGCAGTTCATGTCATCTACTAAAACTTTTCCTTCTACTTAGAACCAAGAGGAAGATCAGGTCGATACCCAATCAACACTTGTATCCCAAGTGCCTTTTGTTCACCAAATAGTAATAGATAAAAAACAAAACCTAGGAATTCCTAACTAGGATAACACAGGTCCTCTTGATTTAGCTGATCAACATGCTATTACCCAAGTATCCTTGAAAGCCCTATCGACCTATGATGGTATTTGTTTGCATTTTTGCCACAATTTTTTTGTTGTTGCTGTTCATGCAAAATAATGCACAAATTGTAAAGATACTCACTCCTCTGTTTGTCCCTCCAAGAACCTCGAAAGGGATAATAAGTAAAAAACAAAAATCTCTACAAGTTTTGTTCTAAAGCAAAGAAAGTTAAAAATGTTTTCGATATCGCGACATGTCGCATTTTCGCAACCTGTCACGTTTTTGCGGCGTCCGATGCAGAAAAAAGCAAAGCACAGAAAATGTCACGATATCGTGACATGTCACATTTTTCGTGCTAGAAAGCAGCAAAGGAAGCAGTAAAGGCAAAGTTGTTGCAACATCGCGACATGTCGCATTTTCATGATATGTTGCATTTTCGTGGCAGACAGTGGCAAGAAAGCAAAGTGATAGGTGGATGTCACGATTTCGTGCAATACAACAGCAAAGGGGAGCGCCAAGGAAAAATTTCATGATTTTGTGACATTTCACGATATCGTGACCCGTCACGTTTTCATGGCAAGAAAGCAAGGAAGGAGCAAGATGGTACGGAATGTCACGATTTCGTGACACGTCGAATTTTTGCAACGAAAGCGGAAACGAAGGAGAAGATAGAAAATTGTCTCAATTTCACAACTTGTCACGTTTTTACGGGGAGAAAGCAGAAAAGTACAAGGTGGGAGAAAAATGTCATGGTTTCGTGACATGTCACATTTTCGTGACTTGTCATGTTTTCGTGGGGAGAAAGCAGAAAAGTACAATGTGAGAGAAAATTGTTGCAATTTCGTGACATGTCGCAATTTCATGACTTGTCACATTTTCGCGGGGAGAAAGCGAAAAGGACAGCGCCAAGTACGAAATGTCACGATTTTGTGACATGTCACATTTTCACGACTTGGAGCAGCGAAGGAACAAAATGAAGGCAGATTGTCACGATTTCATGACTTATCACATTTTCACGACTTGGAGCAGTGAAAGAGCCAAACGAGAGGAGGATGTCACGATTTCGTGACATGTCGTGTTTTCACGAAAATAAAGAAGACAAAATCCAAGCAAGAGAATATTGTCGTGATTTTGCGACATGTCACGTTTTCGTGACTAAAGGCAATGGAAGGGCAAAGTGAGAAGATTATCGTGATTTCACGACACGTCACATTTTCACGACTGGTAGGAACAGGAGAAAGCAACAAGGGAAAAATATTGTGATTTCGTGACTTGTCGCATTTTCATGACAGAAGCGACAACAAAGGCCCAATAAAGTTCAATCTACATTCTTCTTTATATTGCATAGGAGAAAATAAGGAGAAAATGAAGATCGAACAAAGTAATGTTTTAAAATCTCTCCAGTTGGTTTTGAGATTGAGGTCAAAGAGGCTCCAAAATTAAATGTTTTGTTATTTACTTATGTGTGCAAGATGTGAGAATGTGTTAAATCATGCAGTTTTCGAAGCCACCAAAATTAAAGATGCCTCCGGTATTAAAAGCTCTTGTTCGTGATCTCCTAACACTTCAAGCATGCCCCAAGAACAGTCATTTAATGGAGAAATCTGGTCCCTTGTTTTCGTTCGATTTTCAAATTTGATCCATAAAAGCAAGGAATGTGATTTCTCTGAGGCAGATTTAGGGGGATTGTTTCTCTTTTCAAGTGCATATTTTGTGGATCTCCTCTTCAAAATCTGTTTTATGTTTTAAATGTTGCGATGCGAAAGGGAGAGGGAAGACCTCTATAAATACTAATGTACATCTCAAGAAAAGGAGGACCTTTTTGCAAAAATTGAAGCAGAAATCCTAAACGCATTTTGCTCTGCTCTTAGAGTCTTTTGAGTTGGTGATCCAAACTGTTGTTCATGTGATGCTTTCTGTGTAATTCACTTTTGTTTTGACAAGTGCTAAAGTTTAGTTGAATTCTGTTGTTCTGAATTGGGCTATGTTTTCATTTGAACATTTGAAGTATAATTGAAGGCAAATTTATGGTCAATGTTTGATCCAATTTATGTATGTGCATTCTAAGAATCAATTTTTGCTTATCTTTGGGATTTAGTTTGAAGTTATTTGCTATCTGAGGTTGTTCTCCCTATCAACTATCGACTTCGGCTATATTTCTATCTCTTTCTATAATTTCTAACCCTAAAATTTAAAATCAGTTTAGATTAGTTTGGGAGCCAGCCCTCTCTGGATATTGTCCCAGGAGACATCTCTTTCTCTCAGCCTGTCAATGTTGGCCAGGTCTAGGGCACATTTTATATGACTAGGCGGATTTGTGACCAACATTTTTTGGCACGCCCAGTGGGACAGACTGTTTCTATCTCAGTAAGATCCATAATCGATGGGACAAGTACTATTCCAAGTTGATAAACCCACCTATGCCAACAATTTTTGGCACGCTCGGTGGGACTCACAAGTCCCATATTTTGACACCCGAAGGAATCAAGATTTTGATGAACTATCTTGACCTCAAAGCGGAGATTGTAATTTCATCTGGTGAATCTGTTGGGGGCGACTGTATAGTACCTATAAATATCCAATCATGAAGCTGATGAAAATCTTTGCTTCATGATCATGAGATCAAGAGCCAAAGAATCGAAAGACCCAGTCGAATTCTTCGATATCAATGTTCAAAATTGGAGGGAGCGCTCAAGATCGAAAGTCCTATGAGCTCGTCATTTGCTATCTCTTCGCAGGCAGCGGGTTAGTTTGTGCCATCTCTGACTCCTCCCAGTACTGCTATGAGCTTGCTAGTAAATCCAAATCTAGTAGTGCAAATGGCTGGTCAACAACCTCCTCCACATCAATTTCCTGCTTGGAACCATTCAAGAGCGTTGGACCTGCATTTTCAAAATTCAATTTCTTCTGAAGCATTAAATGCTTTGCCTACATACGATGGGACTGGAAAGACCATGTATGACCATATGTCAGATGTGGCATCCTTGGATACAATTCATAATATCATAGACGAAGATTTCATGATAAAATTGCTCATTCTGTCACTCCGTGATAAGTTATTGTGCTGGTATAGATCCTTGTCTCCCAACTCCATAAATTCATGGGATCAATTAGTAGAGATTCTAATCAAAGGGTTCAATGAGCAAGTGGACCCAATTTCTTTGTTGCATCAATTTACTAATATCAAGAGGCATCCTCAAGAGGAGAGTGAATTTCAATGTTAGGTTTGCCCGAACTTGGCAGAGTTCCTAAGCCCTACTAATGACCAAGTGACATTTTACTATCTTAGGGCTTTCCACTCAGATATTAGTATGAACATTAGGATGTCCAACATTCAAACCTTTCTTGCATTATATTCCCAGGCACAGAAGGCTGAGGCTGATCTGATTGCCATTGGGAAATTGCCTTCGAAAATAACTATGCCCATTTTTCCTGAGCTTTCGCAATACCAGCTTACAAGTGCAGCCTCCACATCTTACACTGCTCCATCCATGTACCCTTCATATTCATGGAATCCTCCCATAACTTCAGTACCTATGATTCCCATTCCATAGTTAACCTCTCCAGTTTTAATTCTTGCATTACCTTCTCCACCAGTTCCATTACCTCTATGGGCACCACCTGTGTCCTCAAGACCAGATCCTCAATTGGCTGTTTTGCAAGAAATTCAGTCGGCCATGAGAGCCCTCACTAACAAGATGACATCTATGGAGCGAAGAGAGGCAGAAAGGAACTTTCAACCATGAATATTTGTTTTGATGGTAACTAGAGAGCAAGTTGCTCCTAGTAAGGTTATAAAGAAAGTACCTTAGAGGAACTCAGCAATCATGGTAAGTGAAGAGGCTGGCCCCTTTGAAGTTTCACATGAGCCATCTTACTGGTGTTCTTCATGCAACGACCCACATGATGAGTCCACTTGCATGGTCCACCAAAATTATTTACAAGTTCTCACGGGGAGCCGTATAAACATGATTCGAGAGGTGGATCATAATTTCATGATGTCTCCTGAGGAATACATACCAGTCTTGACATGCAACGACAAGAAACCAATGGTGGTAGATCTAGCTAATATGGAGCCATTGAAAGTGCCTTCTGCACAAGCAACAAAGCAATAGATACCTGCAAGGACTCATGATCCTCTAGCCCTGCAATAAGACCCACCTATTTTTTTGAAGGATTTGCTTCCACCACAAGCAAAAGAGAGGTTGCAAGCTAAGGCTTCTACCTCCCAACCGCAAGCAAAAATGAAGGAAGAAGCTAGAGAGACGTTGCGGTATCCATCGTTGACAAAATGACAGCGAGTGGAGGCCACCCATCAATATAGAAGCAAATTTGAATCTTCTAGTGGAGGGAGAGAGCTGATTTTGATGGAGTACAACATCGTTGAAGAACTAAAAAGGATACCAGCCAAGGTAAGTCTGTATGACACCTTGCAACTGCCTGGATAGGTGAATCTCTTACAGGAATCCTTGAAGACCACACAAAGTAAGGGGAAGGCTCCAGCCTAGGTGGTTATGGCTCAAACTCTGACCTCTTCAATCACCAAAAAAAATAGACCACCACCTTTTTATCTTTCATTGAGAATGGAGGGACATGTGGTGCATAATTGCCTCATTGACTCAGGAGCAGCTACTATTGTCATGCCTAAGGCAGTATGTGATGTCATAGGCATGGAATATACAAGGACTAGCACGAGAGTTTTGTAGCTAGATGGTACCTTAGTAAAGACAATGGGCGTAATTAAGGATGTTCCTATCTCCCTACATGCCATGCCTTAGATTACTGTGATCCAGGAGATCATAGTAGTGGACCTAGAGCCATGTTTTGGTATGTGTCTCTCTCGAGAGTTCACGACTAAACTCGAGGGTTACCTTTCTTTGGATTTTACTCATTTGGAGGTGATCCATAAAGGTAAAAAGGTGAAAATTTCCAATGAGAAGCCTTCCACATTTCATGTCGAGAGAATAGATGAAATGGACAGGTTAGAAAATTCGGTGCACATGATGTCTGAAGAATTTGGCGAGCTTGAATTAATGGAAGAAGATTTGGAAGAGCTCCACCCAGAAAATGAATTTTCCATAGCCAATTTCAATGCCATGATGGAAACTAACTTGGGGTGTTACTCCATTTTTAAGCCTGAAAAGGCTCAAGAAAAGAATGATGAAACTCAAGACCAACTTTGGAAGCTCTATTTCGATGGAGCATGATGTAGAAATGGCGCTGGAGCTAGGATTGTTCTAGTATTACCTTCTGGGATTCAACGATCCTATTCATATCATTTGACCTGGAGCTGCACAAATAATGTAGTAGAATATGAGGCTTTATGCATAGGCCTCAAGAAGGCTGAGAAAATTGGAGCATGACAGTTGCAAATATTTGGTGACTCTGATCTGATTGTCAATCAGGAGACCAATAAGTGTGTGTCCAAGCACCACGATCTCAAGAACTATCGCAACAAGGTCTGGGACCTATTTGAATCGTTCTCTGCTCTTAGCATATGTTTCGTTCCATGAGAACAAAATAGACATGCTGGCCTGCTGGCTTCCTTGGGAGCAAATTTTTCACCAATCGAGCAGGTGGTGAGAAGGCCAAAAGCAATGAGAATGGTGTATAGGACCTCTATCCCAGACAAGGATACCTTTTGGCAAGTCTTCAATAGCGATGAGCAAATTGTTAACTTTCTGGTTCAAGAAGCTACCACCATCAAGGGAAGGACCTTGGAGCGTGAAGAAACTAAAGGCCTAATTTAGTTGCGAAATAACCACATTCCTAAAGGCCTCCTTACTCTAGAAATCTTGTTTGATCAGAATGATCGATCCAAGAAGCATCAGATCGAGATCGACGAGAAATAGTACATGGAGCTTCAGTTGGAGGCTAATAAGGTCATCAAAATTGGGACTGATTCTACTCCCACTAAATTGCAAGAGATCAGACAATTGTGTCAAGATTTTTCTGACACCGTGGCCTAGAGCTACGAGGATCTGAGGGAATATGATAAAGAGATCATTCAACACACTATCGAGCTAGAAGAAGGAGTCAAACCCTTCAGGAAAAAGTAGAGACCGGTGAACCCAAATATTGAAGCCCTCATGAAGGATGAACTTGCAAAGATGTTGCAGGCCAAGATTATATATCCGATTAAGCACTGGACTTGGGTTGCTAATTTGGTTCTTGTCCATAAGAAAAATGGAGATATATGGCTGTGTGTGGATTTTCAAAACTTGAACCGAGCATCCTTGAAGGATCACTACCCATTGCCTTGCATTGATCAGATCCTTCATTTTGTTGCTGGGGCTCAACGCTTTTCATTGCTAGATGGATTCTCTGGATACAATCAAATTTGGTTCAGGGATGAGGATTAGCACAAAATTGCATTCACAACTAAGTGGGGTACCTTTGCCTATCAGCGCATGCCCTTCAGATTGTCCAATGCTGGGGATATGTTTCAAAGGGCCATGGACATCACATTTGGGGAGCTTTTAAATAAGATCATTGTCATCTATCTCAATGATATGACTATATTTTCACATAAATGAGAAGAACACTATTCTCATTTGAGGTAGATATTTGAGAAATTTTGGGAGTTTGGCATTTCCATCAACCCAAAGAAGTCCATTTTCGCAATAAAGGAAGGTAAGCTCTTGGGACATGTCATATCACAAAATGGTTTGGAAATTGATCCAACGATATTTGAAGCTTTGAAGAAACTATCGCTCCCTGCAAATAAGAAAGAGTTGCAATATTTCTTCGGGCAAATCAATTTTGTCAAAAAATTTATTTCCGACTTTGCTCGAGTAGTCAAGCCCATGACTGAGCTATTAAAGAAATATGTGGAGTTCAAGTGGACAACTCAGAGGAAAGACACATTTTAGGATATTAAATATAGAATTGCACAAGCCCCTATGTTGATCAATTTGGATTATTCTAAGGACTTCATTCTATACGCAGTTGGAGAGGACGAAAGCTATGTTGTAGTGCTTACACAGAAATGAGACGATGGGGATGAAATACCCATTGCTTTCCTTAAACAGGTTATCTTACCCCATGAGGAGAGATACAATTTCATTGAGAAGTAGGTCTATGCTATCATGAAGTCTCTCAAAAAGTTTAGGCACTTTGTATCTCAGAGCAAGACGATCGTCTACGTCATCCACCCCGATGTAAGTAACTTCATCATTTAGGGTGATATGGGTGATAAGCATGCCAGTTGGGTCACCAAAATTTAAGAGTTTGATGTTGAGATCCATCCAACCAAGTTGGTGTGGGGTAAGGCCTTATGCCAACAATTAGTAAAAACTGCAGCCTATGAAATAGTTGATCATCAAGTGACTGACCCTGCTGAAGAAAGGAATCTAGTGAACATATTTGCACAAGGCCAAGATTGGGCAGATGACCTTCTTAAGTATTTTCAATGGGTTGATGTCCCCCATAATTAAATTCTTCACAATGGAGAATGTTTCACCTACAAGCTCTTAGGTATGTATTGTTTCCCGAGGGATTGTTCTTCAAAAACATTGATGGAGTTCTCCTAAGGTGCGTTAAGGAACCCGAGTAAGCTAGATTCCTATAGGAGTTTCATTCTGGCATGTCGGGAGGACATTACGATGGTAGGCCTATGGCCTTAAATATTATTCGAGCTGGTTACTATTGGCCATCTTTGTTCATGGATACTTTCAAGATTGCTCAAGCTTGCGATAAATGCCAAAGGTATATGGGACGGATCAAAAATGCACCATTGCCCCTACATCCTGATGAGCACCAAAAATGCTCATATTTTGTACATATTTCTTTGATCAATATGTGGATGTATAATAAGGATTGTGTACTTTTATGAATAATTATATAGATATTTGATATAATTATGCGTGTTATCTAATTTGTGTGTTTTTAGTATGTTTTATGGAATTGCAGTTGATTTAGTTAGATTTGGAATGGTCGAGGTCTTTTGATGGACCTGGCACTTTATTTCATTGGGGGTAAATGTAGAGAACATAGGTGCCTCCATGCAACTGGAAGGCGCCAAGGGAACAAGCACCTCCTTGCAATCGGAAGGTGCCAAACCAAAGACGAGCGCCTCCCTGTAGTCGAAATGCACCAACTGAATATGAGTGCCTCCTTGTAGTTGAAAGGTTCCAACTAAATCCAAGTGCCTCCCTATAGTCAGAAGGCACAAAATGAATGTGAGCGCCTCCCTGCAAATGGAAGGCACCAACCAAAGACAAGCGCCTCCCTACAACCGAAAGGCGCCAACAAAAGACAAGTGCCTCCCTGCAACAGAAGGCACCAACAGAAGGCAAGCGCCTCCCCACAGTCAAAAGGTGCTAATAGAAGGTAGGCACCTCCCTACAACTAGAAGGTGTCATGATGACAAGGTACCTTCCTCACAAGGAAGGTGCCACTAATTCTTTGCCCGTTGACCAGAGTTGAATGACGTGGACGATAGTGGCTAGTGCAGTTCCAGCTCTACGTCATGCAAAGCTAAATTGGAGATAACACCAAACGTATCCAATCATCTTACTGATGCCAAGAAATGCACGAACCAAAATGAACACGTCGCTATTAGAACAGAATGCCAGACATCGATTGCATTCGCTAGACTATTCTAATTTAGTCTAGGAAGAATCGACTGTTGTAACCACTTCTATAATAGAATTTTTGTGGGTGTGTTATATAAACACACGCAGATCGTTCTAAGGATATATAGAATTAATTAATAAAGATCTATTTTGAATTATAGAAGATAAGTTGTAATACATTGATAAATATATTCTAGTTCCAGAAGTTCTAAGCGCGTGTTCGATCGGGAAGAAGCTATCGGAGCCTGGGCCCAGTCCAAGCCAGTATTTCTTCCCCATTTCCTTTTTGTTTATTTATTTTAATTAGTTTATTGCTTTCATAGGAGCGTTCATTAGTTTTATAGTTCCAGTATTTGCAGTAAGTTTATTTTTAGGAATGTGTACATGATTTATTTCTGTAGATTTAATTTTGTTCTTACATAATTTATTGAGGAGTGCGTGAATGATTGACAACCATTTCAAGAACACCCCCAAAATGTAGGATTAGCAGATTCACCTCCAGTGGTATTGTAGTAACCTAATGGTTTGGCAATTGATCCATCGAGATCTGAAGCTTTGAAGAAACTATCACTCCCTTCAAATAAGAAAGAGTTGCAATATTTCTTCGGGCAAATCAATTTTGTCAAAAAAATTATTTTTGACTTTGCCCGAGTAGTCAAGCCCATGACTGAGCTATTAAAGAAATATGTGAAGTTTAAGTGGACAACTCAGAGGAAAGACACATTTTAGGATATTAAATATAGAATTGCACAAGCCCCTATGTTGATCAATTTGGATTATTCTAAGGACTTCATTCTATACACAGTTGGAGAGGACGAAAGCTATGCTGTAGTGCTTACACAGAAATGAGACGATGGGGATGAAAGACCCATTACTTTCCTTAGCCAGGTTATCTTACCCCATGAGGAGAGATAAAATTTCATTGAGAAGTAGGTTTATGCTATCATGAAGTCTCTCAAAAACTTTAGGCACTTCGTATCTCAGAGCAAGACGGTCGTCTACGTCATCCACCCCAATGTAAGGAACTTCATCATTTAGGGTGATATGGGTGATAAGCATGCCAGTTGGGTCACCAAAATTTAAGAGTTTGATGTTGATATCCATCCAACCAAGTTGGTGCAGGGTAAGGCCTTATGCCAAAAATTAGCAAAAACTGCAGCCTATGAAATAGTTGATCATCAAGTGAACGACCCTGCTGAAGAAAGGAATCTAGTGAACATCTTTGCACAAGGCCAAGATTGGGCAGATGACCTTCTTAAGTATTTTTCAATGGGTTGATGTCCCCCATAATTAAATGCTTCACAACGAATAAGGTTTCGCCTACAAGCTCTTAGGTATGTATTGTTTCCCGAGGGATTATTCTTCAAAAACATTGATGGAGTTCTCCTAAGGTGCGTTAAGGAACCTGAGTAAGCTAGATTCCTATAGGAGTTTCATTCTGGCATGTCGGGAAGACATTACGCTGGTAGGCCTATGGCCTTAAAGATTATTTGAGCTGGTTACTATTGGCAAACTTTTTTCATGGATACTTTCAAGATTGCTCAAGCTTGCGACAAATGCCAAAGGTATATGGGACGGATCAAAAATGCACCATTGCCCCTACATTCTGATGAGCACCAGAAATGCTCATATTTTGTACATATTTCTTTGATCAATATGCGACTGTATAATAAGGATTGTGTACTTTTATGAATAATTATATAGATATTTGATATAATTATGTGTGTTATCTAATTTGTGTGTTTTTAGTATGTTTTGTGGAATTGCAGTTGATTTAGTTAGATTTGGAATGGTCGAGGTCTTTTGATGGACCTGGCACTTTATTTCATCGGGGGTCAATGTAGAGAACATAGGTGCCTCCCTGCAACCGGAAGGCGCCAAGGGAACAAGCACCTCCCTGCAATCGGAAGGTGCCAAACCAAAGACGAGCGCCTCCCTGTAGTCGAAATGCACCAACTAAATATGAGTGCCTCCTTGTAGTTGAAAGGCACCAACTGAATCCAAGCGCCTCCCTACAGTTAGAAGGCACAAACTGAATGTGAGTGCCTCCCTGCAACTGGAAGGCACCAACCAAAGACAAGCACCTCCCTACAACCGAAAGGCACCAACCAAAGACAAGTGCCTCCCTACAACAGAAGGCACCAACATAAGGCAAGCGCCTCCCCACAGTCGAAAGGTGCTAATATAAGGTAGGTGCCTCCCTACAACCAGAAGGTGTCGCGATGACAAGGTACCTTCCTCATAAGGAAGGTGCCACTAATTCTTTACTCGTTGACCAGAGTTGAATGACGTGGACGACAGTGGCTAGTGCAGTTCCAGCTCTACGTCATGTAGAGCTAAATTGGAGATAGCACCAAACATATCCAATCGTCTTACTGATGCCAAGAAATACACGAACCAAAATGAACACGTCGCCATCAGAACAGAATGCCAGACATCGATTGCATTCGCCAGACTGTTCTAATTTAGTCTAGGAAGAATCGACTATTGTAACCACTTCTATAATAGAAGTTCTGTGGGTGTGTTATATAAACACACGCAGATCGTTCTAAGGATATATAGAATTAATTAATAAAGATCTATTTTGAATTATAGAAGATAGATTGTAATACGTTGATAAATATATTCTAGTTCCAGAAGTTCTAAGCGCGTGTTCGATCGAGAAGAAGCTTTCGGAGCCTGGGCCCACTCCAAGCCAGTATTTCTTCCCCATTTCCTTTTTGTTTATTTATTTTAATTAGTTTATTGCTTTCATAGGAGCGTTCATTAGTTTTCTAGTTCTAGTATTTGCAGTAGGTTTATTTTTAGGAATGTGTACATAATTTATTTATGTAGATTTAATTCTGTTCTTCTTACGTAATTTATTGAGGAGTGCGGGAATGATTGACAACCATTTCAAGAACACCCCCCAAATGTAGGATTAGTAGATTCACCTCTAGTGGTATTGTAGTAACCTAATTTCGACTCTTCACAAGTTTACGAAGCTCCCTAGGTTGATAATTAAATGCATAGGCATGTGACAAAAATAGGAAACCATTCACCTTGTTTGGCCCGCAACATTTTGGCATCATTGCCAGGGAAGCGTCTTAATTAGATTACTTACAATACCCTGAAACCTTCATCTGACCTTCTATGAGTTCTTTGAGAAGAAGAGGACCTGACGGTCGCTTTATAAGAACTAATCCATCAGGACCTGAGTCAACCGAGCATTTTGGATTTGAGTTAGACTCGCTCGACCTACCAGCAGTCCATTGGAGTGAGGAACCGCACTTTGTGCAAAGTGTCGCCTCATCCCATCAATAAGGGGAAGAATGAATCATCATAAATCCCCTATTTAATAGGAATCCTCTAGAGGAAGCCCTGTTGTGGAAGGCTGTGGAGGATCAGACGATCTCGCCAGACAACCTTAGAGCATTGACTCAAAAAGTTTTAAACGATCGAAAGGCCATAAACGCTGCATTAGAAACCACATTTCTTGAAAAAATGGCAGATAATGATGAAGTCTCATCTGGCTTTAGTTTCCCAATAGAGGAGGGAGTAGGAGATACCAAAATGAAAAACATATCCCCTGCTCACCTCCCGTCCTTCAGAGGACACCCGACAGAGGACCCTGACCTGTTTTTATTCAAGTTTGATATTTTGTGTAGGTCTGTGGATTACAAATCAAACGTGCAAAAGTTGAAATTATTTCCTTCTACATTAGACCAGCTCTATGATGGTTCATCGGTCTGGGAGACAAACACATCACCACCTGGGACCAGATGAAGACGCTCTTTTTAGAGCAATATCAAGATTTTGGGAGAGCAAGAGACTCCATGGAGGAGGTCCTGAGCATGACACAAAGAGAATATGAGTCTCTCAAGGAGTATTGGGAGAGATTCAGCTTTAATATTCAATGGTCCCCTCACTCGAAGCTATCTGATAAGTCCCTCAAAAGCATCTTCTTGAGGGGACTTACCAATGAGTCACTGGAGGCTCTCAACATGATCTCTGGAGGTGATGTCTATCAGCATGCTATGGACGAAATCTAGAAATTATGTTGGAACTACTTGAGAAGGCAAGGCAAAATCATCGCCAAGACCATGAAGGCGACTGCTTCAGTCACCAAAACAAAAATAGGCAACATGCTAGAGGATTTGAAGAGCGAAATGCTCTCATCTCTAGCACTGCAGATGGATACGCTACTGTTAGAAAAGAAGAAACAATAAAATGACGTAGCATTAGCCTATTTTTGCCCAAAATGCAGAGGAAGGCACACAAAGAATGCATGCCCAAAAAATAAGGTCAGAGTATGCGTAGTTTGCAGGTTGAATCATAAAACTCGATTGTGCCCACAACTGCCCAGTAACCAGGAAGCGGCTGAGAGCACGTAGGCCTACTTCATAGGCAATAGGAAGAGTTGGCCATAGCCCCCCATGAGGAATATACCAATCAAAATGCCATCATATGGGGGAGGGTCATACATGCACCAAGGACCCCCTCAACCACCTAATATGGGGTGGTGGGGACCGTCACCCTGGACGAACACACCCCCAACAACATTCCCGAATTAGTAGCCATGGATGCCATATCCATATCCTAGGAAGTAGTGGAGAGGCCACAATGCATGGAATCAGACTCCATAGAGTGCAGCTCCTGCTCACATCCAACAGAACTTACTAGCATTGCCAGCAGCGAGACCTATGCAGCTACCAGCACAACCGATAGCAAACCCGAACAACAGAGTAAATCAATCGACATACAACGTAGAAGGTGAGATGTACCATATGTACAATATTCATCTTAGATCAGGTAGGCAACTAGGAGTAGAGACACCGCCTCTGGTAGAAGAGGAGGAAGAAATAGTAGAGATACCTCCACTGGTAGAAGAGGAGGCAAAAATAGAGGAGACACCTCTGGTAGAAGAAGGAAAAGCACTTGAGAGAGCGGAGGCTCCATTTCCTAGCCGGTTGTAGGAACAAAGAAAAACAACATAGCCAAAATTTGACATCTTGTCGAGCTTGAAGAATCTCACGATGACAATCCCATTATTTCAAGCAATTCGAGATGTCCCCATTTACACCAAGGCAATTAGAGAAATGTGTCTAAGGAGACCGGGATGAAAAGCTACCCAGACTATCAACATCATGGGTAAACTGGCAGATCTAATGATGGGTAGAACACGTCATCCGAAGTATGCAAATCCAGGCAGCCCAGTGCTGACCGTAAAAATTGGAGGACATTCCCTGTCCAACACATTGGTTGACCTTGGGGCAGCTATCAACATGATGCCTCAAGAGACCATGCAGAGGCTATGGCTCACGAACCTAAAGCCAACCATGATAGTGCTGCAGTTAGCCGATTGATCAACCGTGTCGCTAGAAGGGATGCTGGAAGATGTGATCGTAACAGTCAGTGCATGGGAATATCCAATCAATTTTTTAGTTTTGTAAACCAAGACCAAGCTAGGTAGTTACCCGCTCATTTTGGGGAGGCCATGGCTGGCAATAGTTGATGCTTACATTAGCTGTCGGGATGGGCTAATGACCATCTCCAACGGGAAAAACATCAAAAGGCTGACCATTTCACCGCCAACTCAGTCTATGGACTTGGCAGAAGAACCCAAGATCACCGAGCATGGAACTACGGAGTTGTCCATAATCCAATCGATGATGACCTTGGAGGAGGTGGCAGAAGAGGATGAGGATGGTGCTATCATGGAGTTTCTCCATGGAGAATCGTCCACCCCCACACTTGGATCATCGTTGACTGGAGCCCAAGATTAGCACATCTGGAAAATACATGATGGAATAGGGAGGACATTAAATGTCAACAGTAGGTTGACGCCTACACAGCTAGAAAAATTGGAAGAGCTTCTAGTAAAACACCAGTAAGCATTTTCATGGGACTACGTAGATATGCATGGCATCAGCCCAAAAATATGTACCCATCGAATTTATTTAGATGACCAGGAAACTCCTAGTCGGCAACCACAGAGAAGGATGAACCCAGCAATGAAAGACATTGTCATAGAAGAACTGCACAAACTTTTGGCTGTCGAATTCATATATCCAATTTCTGATAGTGAATGGGTATCACCATTAGTGGTGGTCCCCAAAAAGAATGGGAAATGGTGGATCTACGTGGACTACCGGGCGTTGAACAAGGTGACTAAGAAAGACCACTTCCTGCTCCTGTTCATCGATCAGGTCTTGGACACACTCTCAGGAAGAAAATACTTCTCCTTTTTGGATGGTTTTAGTGGTTACAACCAGATCTAGATAGGGGAAGAATATCAAGATAAAACAACGTTCACTTGTCCATGGGGAACGTTTGCCTATAAGGTATTGCCTTTTGGACTGTGCAATGCACCGGCCACCTTTCAAAGGGTGGTGCTTAGCATATTCTCTGATATGATAGGAGATAGGGTGGAAGTATACATGGATGACTTCACCACCTATGGAGAAACCTTCGAGGAGGCAATGACAAATCTGGAAAGAGTGCTCGACAGGAGCAAGGAAAATCATTTGTCCCTAAGTAATGAAAAATGTTTTATGATGATGTAGGAAGGCATCATGTTGGGACACCACCTCTCTGCAGAAGGAATAAAAGTAGACAAGAGGAAGATCGAGGTCATCAAAGACCTACCTAGCCCCAGAACGTAGAAGGAGGTAAGAAGTTTCCTTGGATCAGTCGGGTACTATCGATGATTTATCGCCAAATTTAGTAAGATTGCCAAACCACTGCACACCCTACTTTCTAAGGACGTAGAGTTCAATTGGATGGGATATTGTGAAGAAGCGTTCCAATTGATGAAAGAAAAATTGATATCTACATCGATCTTGAGAGGATCGAATTGGGCCATACCATTCCATATTTACTGCGATGCATCTAACGGTGCGATCGGAGCAGTCCTCGAGCAAAAATATGGCGAAGAATTCTATGCCATCTATTATGTTAGTAAAAACTTGGCGGGAGCAGAGCTCAACTATACAGTGACAAAAAAAGAATTCCTCGTAGTTGTCCATGCAATAAACAAATTTTGCTACTATATAACAAGATACAAGGTCTTCGTCCATACGGACCATGCGGCTATCAGGTATCTGATGAGCAAGCCGGCCATTGGTGGCAGAATTATCAGATGGTTGTTGCTATTGTAGGAATTCGACATCACTATAGTCGATAAACCGAGCAAGGACAATGTCGTGGCAAATTTTTTGTCCAGATTGATACCAGCAGATCATCAAGCAGTGGAAGATTAGTTTTTGGACGAACATCTATTCACTATTAGTGAAAAAACTCTGTGGTATGCAGACATAGCCAATTACTTGGCCATCGGAAGGACCTCACCTGCTCTCTCCTACCGAGAAAAGTAGGCGGTCATAGAGAAGAGTGCATCATTCCTTTGGATGGATGGTCTCCTATTTAAAATAGGATGGGACCAAATTATAAGAAGATGTGTAGCAGAATAGGAGTTTTTAGAAGTGCTCAAGGCATGTCACGATGAGCCATGCGAAGGACACTTTGCAGGGAAATGAACTGCCTACAAAATCTTGCAGGCTGGGTATTTTTGGCCCACTCTGTTCAAGGACGCGATAGTGTATACCAGCAAGTGTGACGAGTGCCAGAGGATGGGTAGACCAACCCACCAAGATGAAATGCCCCTGTAGCCCCAGGTACACCTGGAACCTTTTGATAAATGGGGCATGGACTTCATGGGACCATTTAATCCACCTTCAATGGGAAGGAGGTTTATTTTGGTCTGCACGGATTACATCACCAAATGGGTGGAAGTGCAGGCATTAAGGGACTCAAAGGAAAGAATGGTCACCGATTTCTTATTTGCCCATATTTTCACATGATTTGGGGTTCCTCGGGAGATAACAATAGACCAAGGGCCCCAATTCACCTCCAAATTGATTGAGGAGCTGATGGAGTAGTATAGAGTTTGGCACAATAAAACCATGCCCTACCATCCGCAGGCGAACGGGCAAGTAGAAGTGACAAACAGGGAGATAGAAAATATCCTGAACAAAACCATGCAGCAACACAAGAAATATTGGGCCACATGGTTGCCGGAGGCAGTTTGGGCATACAATACCACGTGGAAATCCACCACAGGATGCACACATTTCCAACTGGTCTATGGAAAAAATGCGATGATGCCCATCGAGTTCAAAATCAAAACTCTGAGGATGGCTTCAAAATTAAATTTGAGCTTGGATGAAGCTCAAAAATAGAGGATTCACCAACTAGATCAGCTGGACGAAATCTTACTGGATGCTTTGCAAAGGACAGAGATTATATAGAAGCAGAGAAAGAAGTGGCATGATAACCACATCAAGCTAAAGAAGTTCTAGGTAGGGGAATGGGTACTATTGTACAATTCTTGATTCCAAGAAAGGAAGGGCAAACTTATGCAGAGGTGGATGGGGTCGTATGAGGTGGCAGAGCTCATTAGGAATGGGGCGGTGCACGTTAAGACAATTGACGACAACAACACCATGTTCATAGTCAATGGCCATCGACTACGCCCCTATAATACGTCCAAAATGTTACAAGTGGAATCCAAAGTAGGTGTGGGGGAGACCCCATCTTGCTAGATCTGGACCGAACTCTCACAGGTGAAATGGTGGGCACAAAAGTGCTCACCCAAATTTTTTAGTTAGTTAATATAGTTTTTTTAATGTGTGTTTTTTTTGCAGGGACGACGCCCCACATGCAAGTTGTAGGCATCCTAATACAGGGCCTAACAGGCATGAAACGCGTCTAACTACCTTTATTTTCCTTTATTTTTTGGTTGCTTTTTGCATGTGGAGGACCTGACAGCACGAGGGATAGGTATCTGGGAAACCAGGCCTGATTCGGCTTAGCATTTCGACACCGGCTGGTAGGTAGAATTTGGGCAACATGAAAAACTGGGAAGGCTTGATCACCCTTTTCCAGTCAAATCGCCAAGCCCAGAAGAAGGTGCCTTACTACACCTAGAAAGTTCCAAGTCCAGAAGAAGGCACCTTACTACATCCAGAAGAAGGCGCCAAGACCAGAAGAAGGTGCCTTACTGCACCCAAAAGGCGACAAGTCTAGAAGAAGGCGCCTTACTACATCCAAAAGGCACCAAGTCCACAAGAAGGCACCTTACTGCACCTGAAAGGTGCCCATATAGAAGAAGGCACCTTACTACACCCAGAAGGTGCCAAGACCAGACGAAGGCACCTTACTGCACCCAGAAGGTGCCAAGCCCAGAAGAAGGTGCCTTACTGCATCCAAAAGGCGCCCATCCAGAAGGCACCCAAGTTCCAAAGAAAAAAAAAAAAAAAAAAATATATATATATATATATATATATATATATATATATATATATATATATATATATATATATATATATATAATAATGTATATATATAGGTGCCTTTCGTGGCAGGAAGGCGCATTCATCTAGCCAAATACGCCTTCCAACATCGGGAATGCACATTCATCTAGTCGAATACGCCTTCCAACATCAGGAAGGCACATTCATCAAGATGAATGCCTTCCAACATCGAGAAGGCACGAACCAGAAGGAGGCGCCCCCCACATTGGGAAGACGCATGCAGGCAAAAGCACCTCCCACCAATCAGAGGCACCTCATAGCATCGAAAGGAGCATTCGTTTGAAGAAGAGCACCGACAACATTGGAAAGGCGCTACAAGGGCACCATCCAAATGGGGAAGGTACCAAAGAATGCCTCCCATGTGCAACATTTACATCTATCGAATGCCTCAATCGGAATGAAGCATCACATGAATAAGCGACATCAAATGACCATACCCCTCCCTCATGTCACAAGTCAGCAAATCAACGGCTACCACGACAACTGGAACACCGAATCAGGTACGCGCATACTAAATCAAATCTTTTATATAATTATTTATAAATACGCAGTACCAAAAAATACAGCTATCATAGAGATCATACCCCCCATAGCCAAAAACGTGTGCCAATGATAGGGCACCTTCCATAACTGCTAGGGTTAGGCATCTTTTCTATAAGAAGGCACCTTCCTGAAGAAGGAAGGACAAAAAAAATATATACAACAATAGAAGGCACCATGGGAGGAAGGTCCAAGAACCACGAGATAAGAAAAATGAACCTAGTGACACTGATGGGATCAGAGGGGCAGTAAAGACCCAATTCGAAGTCGAGGGGTGGCTCAAATACTACACCCTGGTTAGTCAAGGCTAGGACATGGAGGTAGCTAGAGAATTTGCCACCTCTTTGAGGGGCGATGCAGCCCAAGTACGAGGGATGGAAATTCCAGTCACCCCTGAGTTCATCTCATAGGCGACTGGATTGCCTCTCACGGGGGAATGTACATACAAGGGCGGAGCGTTAAAACTATACGCCAAAATACTGTTGTCGAGAGGAAATGTGCAGATAGACAGGGAGGGGTTACTCAAAAATAGTCTCCCCATGAATATGCGAAAGATGTTCAAGCAGATTGCTTGATTCTTCACATGCACAGGGAAGTATACCCATCTACACCTTAATCATGTGCACTTTCTCAATCACCTAGTGCATGGGAGGAAATTAAATATACCTTTCTACCTAGCGAGTGCTCTGAAGCACCAGAAAGGGGCACCGTTCACCTTAGCCCACCATGGGCTGATATCAACATTGGTCCGCCATGCAGAAGCACAAGGACAAAATTGCGACGTAGAGGGATATGGAGGCCAAATAGAGCAACACAATGCGGTTGCCGAATTAGGGCAAGACGAAGCATCCCCTACAAAGGAGATAAAAAACATCAAGAAATTGGCATTGCCCTATTTTCTAAGAGGAGCAGAGTAGTCACCGGTGCTCGAAGACATAGAGGACATAGGGCATTCCCCAGTGCCCTAGTATGAGGAGGAAGGAGTGCCACTCGCTGGTGGTGAGGACGAACCAATTCCCAGGAGGAAACATCTGTGGCGATTCCTCTCGATAGAGGAAGGACAGAGTGACACAGAGATAGACATTTCCGCCCAAAACCTTTGAGAATTAACAAACCAGAGCCCACATAATGAAGGAACTTTTGGGAGTAATGACCAGATCGATGCAGCCTTGGAGGAGGCGCTCGACTGGCAAACCAATTTTTGGATGGCACAACAGATTCTGGAAGATTGCTAGAACCAGCATAAAATGGAGTTGGAGGAAATGGATAGATGAATCACTCAGCTTGAGTAGCTGGTTTTGCAGTTGCAGGAGGAAAATCAAATACTTTAGTACAAAGGAACTACAAGACAAGAGGCGTCCACTTAGACTGATTGGGCAGAGGAAGTGCCGACAAACTCTCCCACATCCGTCGAACGAGTATTCCCTTCAGAGGAGATTCAATCAGACGCCCGACAGAGCAACCCGAAGGCAGGGGAGTAGTCCTACGATGCCCCCTGTCATTATCTTGAGTGAAACAGAGTAGGATGAAGGTCTCCAGTAGTAGATAAGACCAGAGGATATAGAGAACCTCCCCAGGCCTGAAGAAGGAGAAGAGCCTGAGGGGTCGACACTAGGTAGATAGGAGAACGAAGGACTACCCCCAGAGATAGCAGTACAGTCGATCCTTCGAAGTAAAGAGAAGTCCCCAAATGAGAAAGAAGAGACCCCGATCTGAGCCACCACATTTTTTGCAGAGGCCAAGGCAAAGAGGTCCAAGACGGCTCAACAGAAGGTGAAAGTGACCTTCTTTGAGTCAGAGGAGGACGAATGGGACATGCAGCTATTTGCCAAAAGGCAAAAATATTTTGAGCAACTGCGCAACGAAATGAAAGTAGCCAAGGAGGCCAAGAAGGCATCCTCGAGGATAAAAGGAGATTCTGGCATCTGCATCAATCCAGTAGAAGACAACCAGTTTTGGGACATCTATGGTTCATCCTGAGGGCAGCCTTCCATGATGAGGAGGTACTTGGAACGGTGGGGAATATATGGCCCACAATTGGAGGCCGTTGCAATTGCAAAGGAGAATGCAGGGCTTACCCCTGAAGTGGTCGGATTATACAAGGCCCAAGTAGTGCCTTCTAGAGAGGATAACTTGGATATCCCTCTGGCAGTGGTCAAACCTCCAAACGTCGACCTCTGGCAAGCTGCCAAAGCTACATTTCAATTGAAAAGAACAACGTTGGCTATACCACCACCAGTAGCGGCCAGAACAAGAAGGGGACAATTGATAGTCGCAGTTTCCCATAGGCAAAGGCAAACCACATCTTCAAATTCCTGCATGAAAAGACAGATTCAGGCCGTAGGGGCAGCCGAATCCTCCAAGAGATGGCGACGATGAAAAGTCAGAAGGCTACCTGCAGTTTGGATGCCATGAGGGCGTGGCATATGTTAGGCATGGGGGGATGATGAGCACCAGAAATGCTCATATTTTGTACGTATTTCTTTGATCAATATGCGGCTGTATAATAAGGATTGCATACTTTTATGAATAATTATATAGATATTTGATATAATTATGCGTGTTATCTAATTTGTGTGTTTTTAGTATGTTTTGTGGAATTGCAGTTGATTTAGTTAGATTTAGAATGGTCTAGGTCTCAACTGGAATGCGCCAAGGTAACAAGTGCCTCCGTGCAATCGAAAGGTGCCAAACCAAAGACAAGCTCCTCCCTATAGTTAGAAGGCACCAACTAAATACGAGCACCTACCTACAGTTGGAAGGCGCCAACTGAATCCAAGCGTCTCCCTGCAGTCGAAAGGCACCAACTAAATGCGAGCGCCTCCTTGCAACCGGAAGGTGCCAACCAAAGACAAGTGCCTCCCTGCAACCGAAAGGCGCCAACCAAAGACAAGTGCCTCCCTAAAACCGGAAGGCACCAACAGAAGGCAAGTGCCTCCCCACAGCCGAAAGGTGCTAATAGAAGGCAGGCGCCTCCTTACAACCAAAAGGTGTCGTGATGACAAGGTACCTTCCTCATAAGGAAGGCGCCACTGATTCTTTGCTCGTTGACTAGAGTTGAACGATGTGGACGGTAGTGGCTGGTGTAGTTCTAGCTCTACATCATGCAAAGCTAAATTGGAGATAGCACCAAATGTATCCAACCGTCTTACTAATGCCAGGCAACGCACGAACCGAAATGAACATGTTGCCATTAGAACATAATGCTAGATGTCGATTGCATTCGCTAGACTGTTCTAATTTAGTCTAGGAATAATCGACTGTTGTAACCACTTCTGTAACATAAGTTCTATGGGTGTGTTATATAAACACACGCAGATCGTTTTGAGGATATATAGAATTAATTAATAAAGATCTATTTTGAATTACAGAAGATAAATTGTAATACGTTGATAAATATATTCCAATTCTAGAAGTTCTAAGCACGTGTTCGATCTAGAAGATGCTGCTGGAGCCTAGGCCCACTCCAAGGTAGTATTTCTTCCCCATTTTCTTTTTGTTTATTTATTTTAATTAGTTTACTACTTTCATAGGAGCGTTCATTAGTTTGCTAGTTCCAGTATTTGCAGTAGGTTTATTTTTAGGAATGTGTACATGATTTATTTCTGTAGATTTAATTATGTTCTTACGTAATTTATTAAGGAGTGTAGGAATGATTGACAACCATTTCAAGAACACCCCCCAAATGTAGTATTAGCAGATTCACCTCTAGTGGTATTGTAGTAACCTAATTCCAACTCTTCGCAAGTTTACCAAGCTCCCTGGGTTGATAATTAAATGCATGGGCATGTGACAAAAATAGGAAACCATTCACCTTGTTTGGCTCGCAACACATCCAATTCAAGTAGAAGCACCTTTTCAATAGTGGGGGCTAGACTTTATTGGGATCATTGATCCAAAATCTTCAGCCAGACACAAGTACATCTTGACGGCTACTGATTATTTTACAAGATAGTTTGAGGCCATTCCAACCAAGGCTGCAAATCAGGATGTGGTAATTACTTTCATTCAAGGACTGATCACATGTTTTTGCATTCTTGATGCCATTATCACAGACAACGACGAGGAGAATTTGCAAACAAGTATGGTATTTTTCTGAAGACATCCTCTAATTATTACCCTTAGGGGAATGGCTTGGTGGAATCTACAAACAAGAACTTGCTACAGATTTTAAAGAGATCCTTGGGGGATAATAAGAGATCTTGGCACCTTTTGCTAAATCAGGCCTTATGAGCAGATAGAATTTTGATCAAGAAGTCTATCAAGACTTCACCATATGCCCTGGTATATGGGAAAGAGGCAAGATTGCCTATTCATTTAGAACTGCCTACCTTGCAGCAATTGAAGGAATTCTCGGACGATGAAGAAAATATGGATCCTATGAACATACGATTGGATCAGTTGTTGCAGTTGGAAGAGCAACATTCTTTGGACTATGATGATTTTGCTAAGCATTCACAGGAAGTTTCAAAATGGTTTCACAAAGGTTCTACTGACCACACATTCAAAGTGGGCAATTTAGTCTTAAAGTGGAACGAAAAGAAGGCCAAGCCAGGGATGCACAAGAAATTTGATGCTCTGTGGGAGGGTCCATTCCAGATTGCCAGTACAAGTGCAGCCAATTCATTTTATATTGAGGACTTAGAAGGTAATTCACTTCCTATCTCAGTGAACAACTTTCATTTGAAAGCCTACATTTCATGATGTAAACACAAAAAAAAAGAAAAAAAAAAATAGAAAACAAAAATCGTCAACTTCGGCTCCTTTTGCACACGAGCCCGCAGGTATGTCTATTTCTCTCTTTTTTTATTTTCCTTCCCAATAGGTAGTGGCTTCCATATACTTCTTTCTTCAACTTCCTTATTTTCATTCCCTTCCTCTCCCACTCCTTCCACTGTACATAATCAAGCCACTACTGTTGTTTCTACTCCCCTCTCTGATGTTCCCTTTTCTTCACTTCCCCTTTCTTCCAATCATTTGTCTTTTGAGCACTTCTCAATAGTTCCTACCACTTTCTCCATCCTATCTACTTCCATTTCATTATCTATTTTTATGGAATCCCAACAGCTAGTAGCACAGTAGCCCTCTTAAGTTGTTGTATCTACCGCTTCTACTCCTCCATATTCCACCATTCCATCATTCACCATTCCCATTCCATGGCCTGCACATCTTCCGATCATCACCCCATTCATTCCCATTTTTGCAACCCAGGTGCTTTTCACCACTACCATGGAGACCCTTTCACAGCACTTGGTGATTACCCAACTCAAACGAGCTAGGAAAAATGCAATAGTTAAAGGAATAAGGGAAGTTCTACTATTCCACAAATTTTTGCTGAAAGTCCTATTTTAAGTGTCAAGCACCAGTAAGAGCTTGTTGCAGCAGCCCGTAGAAATATCCAACGTCAACCAACACTCACTTTTTTTGCTCCTCCAGCTTCTAGACTCTGTTTCCCAATGAATAAAGGTCTGGGGTTCATGCATACAGTAGAACTGTATACCCCGAGAGCCGCCAAGAATGTTGGCATTTTTGCCACATTTTTTTTGTTGTTGCTGTTCATGCAAAATAATGCACAAATTGTAAATATACTCACTCCTCTGTTTGTCCCTCCAAGCACCTCGAAAGGGATAATAAGTAAAAAACAAAAATCTCTACAAGTTTTGTGTTAAAGAAAAGAAAGTGAAAAATGTTGTGATATCGTGACATGTCGCATTTTCGTGACCTGTCACGTTTTCGCGGCATCTGATGCAAAAAAAGGCAAAGCATAGAAAATTTTGCGATATCACGACATGTCGCATTTTCACGACCTATCACATTTTCATGCTAGAAAGCAGCAAAGGAAGCAGTAAAGGCAAATTTGTTGTGACATCGCGACATGTCGCATTTTCACGATATGTCACATTTTTGTGGTAGACAGTGGCAAGAATGCAAAGTGATAGGCGGATGTCGCGATTTCGTGCAATACAACAGCAAAGGGGAGCGCCAAGGAAAAATGTCACGTTTTCGTGGTAGGAAAGTGACCTGTCACGTTTTCGCGACAAGAAAGCAAGGAAGGAGAAAGATGTTATGAAATGTCACGATTTTGCGACACGTCGAATTTTTGCAACGAAAATGGAAAAGAAGGAGAAGATAGAAAATTGTCGTGTTTTCACGGGGAGAAAGTATAAAAGTACAAGGTGGGAGAAAATGTCACGATTTTGTGACATGTCACATTTTTGTGACTTGTCACGTTTTCATAAGGAGAAAGCAAAAAAGTACAAGGCAGGAGAAAATTGTCGTGATTTCGTGACATGTCACGATTTCGTGACTTGTCACGTTTTCGTGAGAAGAAAGCGAAAAGGAAAGCGTCAAGTAGTCACGATTTCGTGACTTGTCACGTTTTCGTGAGAAGAAAGCGAAAAGGAAAGCGTCAAGTATGGAATTTCATGATTTCGCGACATGTCATATTTTCATGACTTGTCACATTTTCGCGACTTGGAGCAGCGAAGGAACAAAACGAAGGCAGATTGTCGTGATTTTGTGACATGTCACGATTTCATGACTTGTCACATTTTTACGACTTGGAGCAGCGAAAGAGCCAAACGAGAGGAGGATGTCGTGATTTTGTGACACGTCGTGTTTTCGTAGAAATAAAGAAGACAAAAACCAAGCAAGAGAAGATTGTTGCGATTTCGTGACACGTCACATTTTTGTGACTAAAGGCGACGGAAGGGCAAAGCGAGAGAAGATTGTCACGATTTCGTGACACATCGCGTTTTCACAACTGGTAGCAATAGGAGAAAGCAACAAGGGAAAAATGTCACGATTTTGTGACTTGTCGCATTTTTGCAATAGAATCGACAACAAAGGCCTAATAAAGTTATGTCTGCATTCTTCTTCATATTGCATAGGAGAATGTAAGGAGAAAATGAAGATCGAACGAAGTAATGTTTTAAAATCTCTCCAGTTGGTTTTGAGATCGAGGTCAAAGAGGCTCCAAAATTAAATGTTTCGCTATTTACTTATGTGTGCAAGATGTGAGAACATGTTAAATCATGCAGTTTTCAAAGCCATCAAAATTAAAGATGCCTCCAGTATTAAAATCTCTTGTTTGTGATCTCCTAACACTTCAAGCATGCCCTGAGAACAGTCATTTAATGGAGAAATTTGGTCCCGTGTTTTCGTTCGATTTTCAAACTTGATTCATAAAAGTAGGGAATGTGATTTCTCCAAGGTAGATTTAGGGGGATTGTTTCTCTTTTCAAGGGCATATTTTGTGGATCTCCTCTTCAAAATCTGTTTTATGTTTTAAATTTTGCGATGCAAAAGGGAGAGGGAAGACCTCTATAAATACTAATGTACATCTCAAGAAAAGAAGGAGGACCTTTTTGCAAAAATTGAAGCAGAAATCCTAAACGCATTTTGCTCTATTCTTAGAGTCTTTTGAGTTGGTGATCCAAACTATTGTTCATGTGATGCTTTCTGTGTAATTCACTTATGTTTTGACAAGTGCTAAAGTTTTAGTTGAATTTTGTTGTTCTGAATTTGGCTATGTTTTTATTTGAACATTTGAAGTATAATTGAAGGTAAATTTATGGTCAATGTTTGATCCAATTTTTATATGTGCATTCTAAGAATTATTTGTTGCTTATCTTTGGGATTTAGTTTGAAGTTATTTGCTATCTGACGTTGTTCTCCCTATCAACTGTCAACTTCAGCCATATTTCCATCTCTTTCTGTAATTTATAACCCTAAACTTTGAAATCAGTTTAGATTAGTTTGGGAGCTAGCCCTCTCTGGATATTGGCCCGGGAGACTTCTCTTTCTCTCAGCATTTTAATGTTAGCCGGGTCTAGGGCACATTTTATATGACTAGGCGGATTCGTGACCAACAGTATTAAAAAATAGGATATGAACATTATCAAGATGTGGAGTTGTTGGCTAATGTGCACAACATCCAAGATGAGAATGTAATGATAAAACTATTGGTTATTTTCCTAAAAGGAAAAATTCTCTATTGGTATAGAACCCTATCTAGTAGGAGTATAAATTCTTGGACTGCCCTGGAAACCAAAGTAATAGAAGAATTTAATGAGTAAGCAGATCTATTTTCTTTACTTAGTTTATGATAATACAAATACACCCACAAGAATATATAGTGCACTTTAATATCAAGTTTATTCATACTTGGAAAATAGTGCCAAATGGTCTTTGACCAACCAATGAGCAGGTTGTGTATTATTACTTGGGAGGCTTTAGTTCAAACTTGGGGTTGATGATAAGACAATTGAATGTCCTAACCTTTATTTAGATATTCCAAGAAGCTATAAAGTTGGAAAAGGTTCTAATTTCCATAGGCAGGTTGCCTCCCAATCCTTTAATGCCTATCTTCCTTGATCTTCCTTAGAGCTAGCCATAGCCAGTTGTCTCAGGACCTATTTACCTTGCACTCCCACCTCCCATAAAATTTCCTCAATGGCCTAGTCCATCTAAAATCCCAACAGTTCCTGCCTCACTAATTATTTTAGATTTGCCTACTCCACATGCATTACCTACATTACCCACCATAGATCCACAAATTGCTATTCTATAAGAAATATAAAATATCATGAAGAATTTATCTAATGAGATTACTATGATGAAAAGCAGGGAAGTTGAAAGAAAATTTCAGCCAATAAAGGTCCCATATGTGTCAAAGTATCATTTCATCTCCACCAGCAAGCCTCACGAGAGAGCTAATGTAGTCCTCATAAATGAGGAAAGTGAAACCTCAACCTTTGTTTCTAAATCATATTATTGGTGTACTACATGTAAAGACCCCCATAGGGAGATTACCAATATAATGCATCGACATTACATGTAGAATATGGCCATTGAGAGGGTAAACCCATCAGTTGAACAAGTCTCTATCTTGATGAGGTTCGAGAAGAATCCACTACAGGTAAACCCAAATGAGTTAAACACCTTGAAGGTTACCACTGATACTCAAGAAAATGAGAAATTTGGAGGAGAAATTCCTTAGAAGGTTCCTATTCACAAATATTTTTAGCAATAGAAAGGGGATCCCAAATCTAGTGAAGTTCAACAAAAAGGGGTGAGATCTAGACGGAGGCTAGAGACAAGCTAAAATGCCCATATTTGATAAAGCACCAGAGTATTGAGGCCACCCTAAAATATAGGAGCAAGTTTGAACACCCTCCAAAGGACAAACATTCAAAAAATCCTACCTTCAATATTATGGAGGAATTAAATAAAACCCCTTAAAGGACCAGCATGTATGATGCTCTACTGATCCCTAGATAGATCAATTTTCTTTAGGCCTCTCTCAAAATTATTATGAGTTAGAACAAGGATCAACCAAAATAGAACCTGGCCCATGATAGTTCAATTATGGGAGGCAAAAAAAATGCCTTCTCCATTTTACCTTTCCTTGGAAATGGAAATATGGGTGGATCATAACTACATGACCGATTCAAGTGCCACCACTACATTCTTGCCCAAGGTGGTGTGTGATGTTATGGGAATGGAATATACTATAAATTGTCTTGGTGTGCTATAGTTGGATGGTACTCCAATAAAAACTATGGGGGTTATCAAATATGTACCTATGGTTCTTCACAGGTTACCATAGGTCACTATCATACAAGAAATTGTGGTAGTTGATCTAGAACCCTACTTCTAAATGTGCCTTTCAAGGGAGTTCATTATCAATTTGGATGAATATCTCTCTCTTGATTACTCCCACATGGAAATTCCATATAAATAAAGGAGAGTGAATATATATTTAGAAAAACCATCTTATTTTCACATAGAGAGATTAGAAGAGGTAGATCAATAGGAAGCCATTATAAATATTATTACTAAAGAAGATCTCATGGAAGAAGTTCTGGAAGAGCTACAAACGAAAGATCAATTCTCTCTTAAAGAATTCAATGATATAATGGAAATGGAAGTGGGCACTTACACCATTGAATAATAATAGGTAAAAAAACTAGCTACTCAAGAAGAGCTTTCGTCATCACCTCATCAACTATGAAAGATATATTTTTATGGAGAAAGTTGTAAAAATTATGCAAGAGCTATAGAAGTATTAATATCACCTACAAGGGCCCAAAATTTGTTCTCATATAGATTGACATAGAGTTGTACTAACAATACAATAGAATATGAAGCCTTGTGCTTAGGTCTGAAGAAGATGAAGAAGCTTGGAGTTAAGCAAATCCAAATATTTGGAGACTTTAAGGTGGTGGTCAATCAAATTACTGAGAAGTGTGTTAGAAAGCAACACTATTTCAAGAATTACAAGAATAGAGTGTGGAACTTGTTAGAGGTATTTGATACATTGAACATCAAATCTATTCCAAGGAATCTAAACAAACATATTGATATACTACCATCCATAGGAGTAAATTTCTAACTGGTTTCTAACACCATTCATAAGGTAAAAATTGTTAGGCTAGTGTATAGACCCTATGTTCTATACAAGGATATAATTTATCAAGTCTTTGAAATTGATGAACATATAGTGGACCTCTTGAGCATGAAGATGATGAGGGGGAAGAAGGATTCATCCAACTAAAAAATAATCATATCCCAAAAGAGCTAATTATCCTAGAAAGTTTATTTGATAATAGTGATCGGTTGAAAATCCATATGATTAAAATAGATTCCAAAGGTTACAAGGAAGTTCAAGTTTCACTTGGATATAGGGATGGATTGTTCAGAAGAGGAAGTCTGTTATATCCAATAACTATATATAAATCATGATGACATCATTTCCTGGACTTATATGAACCTCAATTTATATAGTAAATATGATATCCAACATACTCTTGAATTAGAACATAATGCAAAGCCCTTTTGGCAAAAACAAAGACCAGTGAATCCAAAAATAATGGCTCTGATGAAGCAAGAGTTGCTAAAATTATTGAATGCTAAAATAATTTATCCCATTAAGCACTCCAACTGGGTAGCTAACCTAGTCTCAGTCAGAAAAAAATGGATACATTAGGCTTTGTGTTGATTTTCAAAACCTGAACAAAGTCTCCCTAAAATATTATTATCCTCTGCCCCAGATAAATCAAATATTACATACAGTGGCAGGGGTAGTGTTGAGGGGTAATTTCACCCAGTTGTGAAATCACACTCACAGATAAGGTTTTAGAGCTAAAACCCTCTCTTGCAAAAGAATACTTGATTCTTCCAAGGTTCTTTGTTTTAATGTGTCATAAAAGTGTGAAACATCTAGATATGAAATAATGCTAAAGATAACTCTTAGATGCACATCACTGTTAACAAGGGGCTTGGACTTTAGGTGTTTTGATTTGAAATCATTTTTTATGCACTCTTCAATAAAATTCACTTTTCTAGAATAAATAAATTTACCTTGAATTTAATTTTTAAACTATGCAAATTTATTTTAAAACTTCAAAACAAAATTTTAATTAAAAATGCTTCAAAAATTTATATTAACATAAATTTCATTAAGCATTTTAATTAAAATCAAAATTTACTTCATCAATGAAACTTTACTTAAAATTAAAGTTTACGTAAGTTCCAACAAAGCTATTAAATATAAAACCCTAATTATAAAGTTTGAACTTTATAATATTAAAAAATTAAGGTTTTTATTTAATTTGAATGCTTGTTCATCTCGATATAAAATTGAAATGTGAATATCTAAATGGTGAACAAACATAAAAAAATTTAAACCCTAATTATAAGGTTTTGAACCTTTATAATTATGAAATAGGGTTTCAATGAAACTTTACATAAAATTAAAGTTTACATAAGTTTGAACAAAGCCATTAATATAAAACCCTAATTATAAATTTTGAACTTTATAATATTAAAAATTAAGTTTTTTATTTAATTTGAATGTTTGTTCATCTCGATATAAAATTGAAATTTTAATATCCCAATGGTGAACAAACATAAAAAGTTTGAACCCTAATTATAAGGTTTTGAACCTTTATAATTATTGCAGTTAGGGTTTCTATAATTTTCCAATCATGTTTATTCACTCAAATATTAATTAAATTTAATATTTGAAAATGAATAAATGTAAGCCTCTAATTATAAAGTTTGAATCCTTTATAATATCAAATTAGGGCTTTTGTAATCTGAACTTATAATTTAAAATAAACTCAAAATAAGAATGAGGAAAATAAAATAAAACAAGTGAACAAAGTTGCAAGCTATGAAATAATAAACAAAAACTCCTGAAATGTAAATATAACCTATATTAATCAAAATTCTCTCAATTAAATATAAGTAAGATGTGATCTTCTATGGAGCAACAATCGTAATTCAAAATAAATCAATTTTATTGATTAAATGAAACACCAAAAATTATGCTTGTTTCAATACAATAAAATCAATATATTTGATAGATAAACCTTATAAACTAATCTCAATGAGCTCTTCTGAAATTTGTCAATCCATCTCCTATGTAACCTACAATCAACCTTCTCTTCGAACGCTCTCTTTAGAATTCTTCTCTTCGCAATTGTTTGACCCTTTTTCTTGGTTTACAATGGCCTATTTATAATTTAACACCGTGTTCGTTCATTCCATTCTACAATTTAAAATATATTTTATAACCATATTATTCTCTTTGATTTTTGCTCCTTTGTTCGTTCATTCATATTGAACCTCTGCAAAAACCAACACAAATTGTTTTACAATAATGTACTTTAAATATTTTAATTAAAACATTTAAAATACACTTTGAAAATACATTCAAAATGAACTTTAAGTATTTTAATTAAAATTTAAAATGAATGATCTAAAACATTAAAATTATACTCTAAAGTATTTTATTTAATGATTTTAAATGATTTATTTTAAATATTAAAATAAATAAAAAATTAAATTTAAAACATTTAAAATCACGCTTATCAAGTCTTAAAATTTTCAAAAGAGGCCCAACAAAATATAAAATAAAGTAAAGAAATGTTTTATTTTTAATCAAACAATCAAGATCATGAAAACCAAAATATCAAAATCTCAAAATTTTCAGTGGGTCCCCAATTTTAGGGAAGTTGTGAAGTGGTCACAAAAAATGGTGACTCTACTAGGAAATGTTTCTGAACATTTCGGACTTAAGAACCCAATTCTAAAACCAACAAAACCTAAACATTAGAATAATGAGCATCAATAATATCTAAAGAATATGAATAGACAAATTTAACATTAAATAGTGGAATCATTTACATCTAACCGGTGTGTGCCATGTGGTTCATTTTTATGTCCCTGAAACCATTCAGATTTCCATTTATCAGTTTTGTGTTTAGGCTTCTAGAATTTTCCTCGTTGAAGTATACTCTATATTACTCCACTTCCAGTCAGGCATCTATAGCCCCGATGGATGTAACCAATACATTGATCTACTTCTAGCCAGGCATTTATAGTCACGGTAGAGGTTATTTGAATTACCCAAATATTAGATGAATTTTACTTTTGCTACTTTTTCTTTATTTTAGTTTAGACATAGCTCCACTGCTAGTCAGGCATCTATAGCCCCAATGAAGGTTATCTAAACTATGGTGACTGATTTGACTTTACTTTCCATTGTATTTTGCTTTGCTTGTGTTTTATTCAAGCTTGATGTTGCTTTGTAAAATTCACCTGCCACTTGGGTTAGAGATCAAGGCTAAAATTGAGTATATTGAATTTTCACCTTAATCTGCAAAACCGATAAACTTCATTCTCCCAGAATTTCAAGAGATATTATTTTAATGTGTTTGTAGTATTTGTGAAGCTTTTGTATGATGATTCCATTGTTCCAAGTTCATTATCTTAGTCCAAATTCATAAATATATACATTAAGCATCTCACTTCCTTTTTCTCTAAGTTTTGCATGCTTTCAAAATAAGTAATTATTGTCTTAAATGATCCAATAATAAACACCAAATGAAATCATCAAATGTTTAGTGTCCATATAATAACTACCTCAATCAAGGAAACAACACCGCAATATTTTATTCTACTCAATAACAAAATTACAACATAAACTGAACTCCAAAAATTTGGCAAAAGCTAATTTATTGCAACATAAACAGACAACACATCCAAAACTTTAACAAATTGAGCAACATGTAAAAAAACATGCACAAAAAAACAAAAAAAAGACAAACAAAAGAATATATACAAACAAACCAGAACTCTATGTACATGAAATGAATATATATAAAAAGTTAAACTATTCTCTCCCTAGATCCCAAATATGATTATCACAAGTCAAACAATACCTATTATGGTATGCATACCAACTTTTATATAAATCCAACCACAACATGATAAACCAAACAAAGACTCTCATTTTACCTTTCTCTCCCCACCATTTTATTTTAATTCCATTAGCAATCTCATAGTGGAGTTTCAATTCAACAAATAAATAAGACAATAATTGATTTTCAATTCCTTAGAATACAAAATTCATAATTCAATTCCTGATTTAGATTTAGACTCGTATTGTCAAAAATGATATTTTGCAAGTATGAACTTATTTGAAACAATTTCAAAGCTAAATCATTTTTTGTATTTTTAAGCCAATCAAATTTATGTAAAAATTTACAAATAACTAGGATATTTATTAAATGAGAATCATTATTAGTTTGTATCCTAGATTCAATTATTAATTGAAGAACACAGGCTTATACTGAGAGGGGGTGAACAGTATAAGATCAACTTTTACTTTTCTTTCCCAAACAATATTATCCAATATTATCAATGGCAATATCAATAGTAGTAATCAAAGCAATGCACAAATCATCACACACAAGAGAGACACAAATTTAACGTGGTTCACCCAATGTGGGCTACTCCACGGAGAAAATATTTCTTCTAAATTTTCTCAACAAATATCTTGGGAATCAATTCCCTATTACAATGTTTATGGACCTCTATCCAAAGGAGACACCAATCCCCTATGCTCTGATTTGTGGATCTCTCTCCATAGGAGAACTCTTTCCCCTTTTCTCTGGTTCGTGGAACTTGATCCAGGAGAACTCTATCTCCTCAACTAGTTCGTGGATCTCTCTCCACAGAAGAACTCTATCTCCTTAGCTGGTTCATGGATCTCACTCCATAGGAGAACTCTTTCCCCTTGCTCTAGTTCGTGGATCTCTCTCCACAGGAGAACTCTTTCCCCTTGCTCTGGTTCATGGATCTCTCTCCATAGGAGATATATGTCCCCACTACTCTAGCTGGTGAATCTCTAACATAGAAGACCTTTGTCCCCACTGCTCTGGCTAGTGGATCTCTATCCATAGGAGACCTCTATCCCCACTACACTAGGTGATGGATCTCTCTCCACAGGAGACTACTATCCTCTTTGCTCTATCACCTCCAAAGCCTACTCTCAACTCTACCTCAAATCTACACCAAAAATCTATCACATATCTAACACAAATCTGCTCTATCTTTGCTCACAAATACCAAACTCTATCTCAACCAATCTCACCAAACCATGCTCTTAATTCTATCTCAAATCTACCCCAAGACTTAACACAAAGCTTGAACAAATCAACAATCAAACCTGCTCTCAATTTTATCTCAAATATATCCTCAAGCCTTCTCAAAAGACTTGCTCAAAACTACCTTCAAGCCTTCTCAAAATACTTGCTCAAATCTACCCTCAAGCCTTCTCAAAAGACTTGCTCAAATATGCCCTCAAGCCTTCTCAAAAGACTTGCTCAAATCTACCTTAATGTTGCTCACTAAACCTGCTCAAATATTTCCAAACCTTGCATACAAACAAAGCTTATATATTTTTTCAAAAATGCTTTCTTCAAACAAATATATTCTACTCAAAATTCATTTAACCTCTGGAACATATAGAGAATGATATGCACTTGCAAATAGCTCAATATGTTCTACTCAATCATTAAGTTTATCACTTTCACATATCTCACATTTATTACTCTTTTAAAGGTAGATCTAGTCTAGCACATGACACCTAACTTTCTGATGCACACACTTTTTGTCGCAAATCTGATCTCTAATTTTTGCACATTCACTTTCAATATCACTCAAAACCAATGCCAAAAAGCTTCACACACTCATACAACCAATGAAGCACAATTTGCTCACAAAATATAAACAAGTTTTTTCAAACTTCTTCCAAAAAATATGCACAATGTAGGTCTCAAACCCTAACTCAAATATTTCCAACAATGCTTATCAAACAATCCTTTTCACTCCACCTTATGTTTCAAAACATTCACTTCAACAAACACTTTAAACAAGGAATGATATGCCCATACCTCTTAGCTTGCTCTTATGGAGATATGTCTTCAAAAATCTGTCTCACACACAATATCTTTTGCAACTATAAAAGGGTTAGCACAACACCTCTTTATGTGTTAGAAAACCTTCTCAAAATGTGTGCACAATTTGTTCCAAACCAATGCTCTATACCTCTTTTGGTTTCTCAAAATAAAACATTAAATCATGAACCAAGTCCTTCAAATTGAATCAAATATTACAAACAATAAAGGTACATTCTACACCTTTTATCTCCCACTTAAAATATCAACAAACACTCCCAAAAATATTTACCAATAATTTCCTTATTACTCCACAAAATAACACTTCAAAAAAATACACTCTCCATTATATTTTTCTTCTAAACAATGGCAAGAAATAAAAAATATTTCCCTTATAGCTCCCTAAGTCCAATGGCGCTCAAACAATCAAACACACCTTAAGCGCCTAACAACTCAACCTTAGGCATTAATAAAAATTAAATCTTTGCTTACCAAAACTATCACGGGTGAGATTCGACCACAACACCTCCTGCCTGCCAGCGTGCTCATGCTACTTGGGCTACCGCTAGGCCAACTGCCCACATGAAAACACTAATGCACGATTCACACTTTGACCTTCGCTCAAACTTCCTTGCCAAAAAAAATCATTTCAAAACTATCACCACCCGGATTCGACCTCACGACCTATTGTCTGCCCTGCGCCTTAACACTGCCCAGTCTACCGCTAGGCCAACTACCTGGCTGGAGATAAGATCCATGATCTTATATTTTAATCGCCCAAAGCTCTTCCTTTGCTTTTAAAAAATTATCTTCTTCTTCTCATGATGCGCACGTAGGAAACTCACATTACTCACTTGAAACACACATCAAACACACAACCTTAGGGCTAGAAAAATTATCCATATTAATATGGATTTACCACCATGCTTTGGATGTTGGTGTTTAAGAATTTAAAAATTCTTTTCAAAGTTGGTGCCAAAACCCACCTTGGGTTATAAAATAATATAATATAAAATATTATAATTATTTTATAATTTAACCTTAGGCTTTAACCTTTTAACTTTAATATTATAATATTAAAATATTATAATATTATTTCCTTTTTGAGCCTTAGTCACTTGCTTCCTTCAGGATTTTTAAACCATGGCCTTCAACCTTTTAACCAAACACTTGGAGCTTTGTCCCAAACCTCTTGGGCTTAAAATATAAATATTATAACCCTTTCTTTTTATCAATTTCCTTGCACTGAGAATGATCTTTGCCTTGCATTTTAACCAACTTATAAACCTTGTCTTTTTTCCATGCCAAGTTATCAATGACAACCAATGTCATCAACCTATGACCTCAAAAATTTGACATCAATGACAACAATATACTCAAAATTTCCAACAATCTCCCCCTTTGTCATTGATGGCAACCCTTTCTAAAAATTCCTTTTTCCAACCACTGGATTCCAAATATGCTCCCCCTGAGAAATTGCTCCCCTTGACTGAATGCTCTCTCCCTTACTCAAATCTCTCTCCCCTTTGACATCAATGGCAAAGGGACTCCTTTGGGGCTAAATATAAGACTCTTAGCTCAACCCCCTCCCCACCTCCTCTCCTTGAGGTGATTAATTTTGGGGTGGGAGTATCTCTACTCCCAACATACAATGCTCTTTTTCTTTGTCAACCTTCTTTCTCAACATACCCTTTTGATCCTTTTGAGTGTCCCTGTTCTTGCTTGTCTCTGGAAGCTCTGGAAACTCTATTCTACACCACTTGGCCTTATGCCCTATATTATTGCACTTGTAACACTTAATTTTGTAGTTCTTGGAAGGTGCAAATATCTTGAAGTTCCTCCTAGTGAAGCCATACTCATTTCTATCATGAACCCTACAGTGGATTGCTTTATGACCAAATCGATTACAAGAGTAGCAATACCCTTGAAAGAGATGTCCATATTTGAAGTTCCTCTTAGTAAAACCATATTCCTTCTTTCCATGAACCCTGCAATGCATAGCCTTGTGACCAAACCGATTACATGAAAAACAACATCCTTTGAAGAAATCTTGTCTTGAGCCTACTGGTCTCTTAGTCCTTTCTTCTCTGTGATGATCCTTGTTTCTTGTTTGTGCATTGTTTCCTTTCTTAGTGAAGCTTCTATTCTTCAACTTATCCTCATAAGTCTCAATTTCTTCTTCACTCTCTTCCTCTAAAACTTCTTCTTTTGAGCTTGAGCTTGACCCTTCTTCTTATTTCCCTTGTCCTTCTTCAAAACCAAGTCCTGTTTTGATAGATGAAGATCTTTGTGCATTGATAATATTATCCAAAGTCTTTGAAATTTTCCCAAACTTGTGTAGCTTGTCCTTAGAATATTTCACTTCCATCCTTAGTGAAACTACCTCATGTTCTAATCTTTCACATTCTAACTCTTTTGCTTCTAACTTTTCACTCATGACCTCTTTAACTCTCCTTGCCTTAGCTATTGAGTTTGTCAGGTCTTGTATAAGCTTTCCTTTCTCTTCCTCACATTCTTGAACTTGAGTCTTTAGTCTTGAATTCTTCTTTCTAACATTTTTCAATTCTCTAAGAGCAACAATAAGTTCTGCTTCTAGATCTACTGTGCCTTCCTCTTCATTTTCTGAATCTTGTTCTACTTCTTGGTCTTCAAGAGCATCTTCATACTTTTCAACTTTATCTTCAACAGGAGCATTTTATTCCTCTTCTATTGCCAAAAATAGAATCTCTTCTTCTTCACTATCTGAGGGTCTTTCATCACTATCACTTGAAGCCTTGCTTGTCTTGTTAACATAGAAACTCTTCTTGTGCCTTTGAAAGAATTTATTTTCATGCTTACCTTGACCATACCTATTTTTCTTTTCATACCTAGATTTTCCTCCTTCCTTTTTCTTATGATCATGTTTCTCTTCATTGCTACTGCTTCTAGCTTCTGGATAATTAGATGCATAGTGACCAAAATTACCACAATTAAAACATTTCACTATTTTCATACCTTTGTGCTTTCTTGAGTCCTTCTTGTTTCTTCTACCATAGTTAGCTTCTTCATCATTGCTTGACTCACCACTTGATTCTGGTTTCTTATATTTTGTCTTCTTTGATGCTTTGAAAGCTACCTCTTTCTTGGAGTTGGGATCCTTTACTATTCTCATCTCATAAGCTGTGAGAATTCCATGTAACTCATCCATAGTCAACTTATCAATATCTCTCATCTCTTCTATAGCTGAAACCTTTCCATCATACCTCATAGGAAGTGACCTTAATACTTTCTGAGCAACACTGGAGTCTTCAATTTTAAATCCAAGTCCATGCATGGTATTAACAACCTCATCCACATGAAGTAAGTATGTAGCAATATCTTCCTCATCTTCCATATTCAAATATTCAAACCTTTTCTTGTGGTTTTGTAGTTTTTCCATCTTGACCTTTTTATCTCCCTCATATGTTTGCTTCAATTTTTCCCATATCTCTTTTGTTGATTTGCAATGCATAACTTTCACAAATTTTTCTTCACGTAATCCACTTAAGATTCCATTCATAGCCTTGGCATTATTCACATGTAAGAGCTTACCATATTTATCTGTGGGAGGATTAGTTGTAGGTGTGAACCCATCCTCAATTGATTGCCATATCTCATATCCTTGTGCCATCAAGTAAGTCTTCATTCTTATGCTCTAGAAAGCATAATTGTTCCCATCGAACAATGGTGCCTTATTTGATGAAGATCCATTCTGAGATGCCATCTGTGTTCTTGTAATATCTTCCTTCAAGTTGTTAGACTCTTTCGAAGGAACCCGCTCTGATACCAATTGAAGAACACAGGCTTATACTGAGAGGGGGGTGAACAGTATAAGATCAAATTTTACTTTTCTTTCCCAAACAATATTATCCAATATTATCAATGGCAATATCAATAGCAGTAATCAAAGCAATGCACAAATCATCACACACAAGAGAGACACAAATTTAACGTGGTTCACCCAATGTGGGCTACTCCACGGAGAAAATATTTCTTCTAAATTTTCTCAACAAATCTCTTGGGAATCAATTCCCTATTACAATGTTTATGGACCTCTATCCAAAGGAGACACCAATCCCCTATGCTCTAATTTGTGGATCTCTCTCCACAGGAGAACTCTTTCCCCTTTTATCTGGTTCATGGAACTTGATCCAGGAGAACTCTATCTCCTCAACTGGTTCGTGGATCTCTCTCCACAGAAGAACTCTATCTCCCTAGCTGGTTCATGGATCTCACTCCATAGGAGAACTCTTTCCCCTTGCTTTGGTTCATGGATCTCTCTCCATAGGAGAACTCTTTCCCCTTGCTCTAGTTCATGGATATCTCTCCATAGGAGAACTATTTCCCCTCTGCTCTGGCTGGTGAACTTCTAGAAGACTTTTATCCCCACTTCTCTGGCTTGTGGATCTCTCTCCACAGGAGACCTCTATCCCCACTACACTAGCTAGTGGATCTCTCTCCATAGGAGACTATTATCCTCTTTTCTCTATCACCTCCAAAGCCTTCTCTTAACTCTATCTCAAATATACACAAAACTCTGAAATAGGTCTAGCACAAATCTGCTCTATATCTGCTCACAAATATGCACCAAACTTTATCTCAAATCTACACCAAATGTTATCCCAAGTCTAGCATAAATCTTCTCTAACTCTGCTCACAAATATGCTCTTAATTATGTCTCAAATCTGCCCTAAGCTTTAACACAAAGCTTGAACAAATCAACAATCAAACCTGCTCTCAATTCTATCTCAAATATGTCCTCAAGCCTTCTCAAAATACTTGCTCAAAACTACCTTCAAGCCTTCTCAAAATACTTGCTCAAATCTACCCTCAAGCCTTCTCAAAATACTTGCTCAAATCTACCCTCAATCCTTCTCAAAAGACTTGCTCAAAACTACCTTAATGCTACTCACTTAACCCACTCAAATATTTCCAAACTTTGCACACAAACACTACCTCAATCACTCTCGTGTTTAGGCTTAAATCCAGATGAAATTTTGGATATCCAAAGTGTAAAGGGGAATTTATGCCCCATGCATGTGGATTGAAGGCTTTCTAAGGTTGGTGCCATCAATGAGGTGATTCCTTTTTAGTACCGCCTAAGTACCACGTATAGTATAATCATTAAAATTACCTACAGTCTCCCTCATGTAAGGACGGGTAATTTTTTTGGATCTTCAAAATACCTATAGTCTCCATCGCATAAGGGCGGGTATTTTGTATGGTATAATGGCCTAGCATTAAGGTATATCGAAGGGGGGACCATTTGGTGTTATAAGGAACCTTCACAATGTCTACAAAACTAATGACTGATGCTCATCAGTTGTTGAAAGGTCCAAACTATACACCATGAAAAAAAAAAATGAAGGCTATCCTAGAGATGGATGATCTTTGGGATGTTGTGTCTCGAACAACCAAAATACCTTCATCTACAGCTGGAGCCACAACTCTCACTACTGGTCAGAAATACTTTGATAAGATAGATAGCAAAGCAAAAGTACTCATTTTACTTACTGTTTCTAATGAAGTTCAACCACATATTGCTGACTGTCAAAATAGTAAAGTGGTATGAGATGCCCTTAAAACTATATATTAAGGAAATAATTATTCCACCATTCTATTTCTTCAGTCTCAATTACACAATATAAGCATGAAACGGGGAGAGAGAGTTGAAAACTTTCTTTACAGAGGTCTGAGTTGAAATGAAAATTGAATTCCTTGGCAGCACTAGTTGATGATAAGCTCCTTACCTCAGTGGTAATGAGAGATCTATCAGATTATTTTAGAGTTTTGATCACCTCACTTCATGTATCATAGAGACAAGTTACCTTTGTTGAGTTGGTAAATTTGCTTCAAGAAGAGAAGGCACACCAACTACAGTGACATGATTCTTCTAACACTTCCCTATACACCAACAGGAAGGGCAGAACAAGAAGAAGGGTAATTTTTAGAATGGAGGAAGTTATCAAAAGGATTCAAAAGGTAAACAAACTCAACAACCTCAATAGAAAAAGAGATATTGCAAGATCTGTGACAAAGAAGGTCATGATACAAATAGATGTTAGCATAATAATAAACAATCAAAATAGAAAGGCTAGAACAAGCCACAAAATAACAAAGAACAGTAAGTGAATGTTGTTGTTGAGGAATATGACATGGATTCTGAGAGAGCACACAAAGTGCTCATGACTACCACAATATCCAAGCAGATGGATCCTATTTGGTATGTCGATTCTAGAGCCAGTAAGCACATGACTGGCGATAAATAATGGTTTGAGTATTTTGAGGCCAAAGAGGGCAAACCTATCACTATTTTCGATGATAAAACCTGCAAGGTTCAAGGAGAAGGTATAGTTTCTATTACTCTTCCTAATGGCAAGTGCTAGATTGAGAAGGTTATCTATGTTCCAAGATTGGTGAACAACTTGTTGTCAGTCACACAAAATATGAACAAGGATATGGTTGTAAAATTTAGGGTTGAGGGGGGCAATAAGTGTTGTTCTATTACCAGGAGAGGTAGGAACATTGCAACCGCTTCATATAAGCATGGTTTATTTGCCCTAGATGTTATCTCTACTCTATATGTGGCCATGACTGTCTCTACAAAGGAGGCAAATTCCCTATGGCACAAGAGATATGGACCTATGAGTTCTGGTTACTTAGTTGAGTTAAGTAAGTATGAGATGGTAAAGGGCCTTCCTTCCCTTTCTACCACATTACCAGTTTGCTCTGACTACTTGACAGGAAAGCAGCATAGAGTATCGTTCGAAAGGAGCTCTACAAGAGCAAAGAAACCTCTAGATTTGGTTCACACCGATCTGTGTAGTCCTTTGACACCCAACAGTTGTGGGGGTAACAAGTATTTTTAGTTATTCATGGATGATTACTCATGAAATATGTGGGTATTATTTATTCAACTAAAATTTGAAGCATTTGGCTTCTTTCAGCAATTCAATAAATCTTTTGAAAAGGAATGAGGGACTTCTATAAAGACCCTTCGCTTAGATCGAGGGGGGGAGTTCACCTCTAAATAATTTTTTGCATTCTTGACTGAAAATGGGATCACATGATAGTTGACTACTGCTTATACTCCTCAAAAAAATGGAGTTGCTAAAAGTAGGAACCATTCCATCATGGAAATGGTTCGTTGTATGCTCACAGGAGATAGAATTGGGAAATAATATTGGGCAGAAGCTGTCACCACAATAATATATCTATTGAATAGGGCACCCACTAAGGCCCTACAAGGAATGACTCCACAGGAAGCATGGAGTGGCAGAAAACCCCCTCTATCTCTGATCTACACATTTTTGGTTGTAAAGAATTCATGCACATACCAAAAGAAAAGAGAAAGAAGCTAGATGAGAAAATATTGAAGTGCATTCTTCTTGGGAATGATGAGCACTCTAATGTTTATCGATTGATTTATCCCTTAAACAAGAAGATTCACATCAGTATAGATGTAGTTTTTGATGAGTCTTTCACATCATAAAACACATCAGATGTATACCTAGACCTTGTGGAAACTAAGGTTGAGAAGTCTCCTTCATCCAAGGTTGGAGGTCCTTCTTCGTATCCTTAATCACCATAGAAGAAGAATACAAAGTGGTATACAAGTACAATTAGAGACTCTAAGCTATCCACTCCACCATATTTGACATTGGATAGGCATCGTACTCGCAGCATGGCATAGGAGAAAGTTGTAGCAGAGATTACTGGGGTTGATGATTTGTGTCAATCTTTTGAGGAACTTTTTGTAGATCTAGTGAGAGATACAAAAGATATGGATATTGATGATGACAAGGTGTTTATGTCCTCAATAGATGAACTTGAACCTACCTCAATGCAATATGCCCTTGGTGAGCCTCAGTGGAAGGTCGCTATGGATGCAGAGTACAAGTCTCTAATGAAAAATAAAAATTGGAAGCTTGTGGATCTGCCATACAGAAAGAATCCCATAGGCTACAAATGGGTGTACAAAATCAAGTACAAGGCAGATGAAACAACAGATAAGCATAAGGTCTGTCTTGTTGCAAAGGGCTATGCTCAAAGAGAAGGTATTGACTACGAGGAAACTTTTGCACCTACTACTCGGATGATAACCATTCGAGTTCTTTGTGCTATGGCAGCACATTATGGATGGAAAGTGCACCAAATGGATGTCAAGAGTGCCTTTATAAATGGTTATCTCCAAGAGGAAGTTTATATGACTCAACCAGAAGGATTTGAAGTGGAATGCCAATAGCAAAAAGTTTGCAAATTGGTAAAATCCTTATATGGTTTGAAACAGGCCCCTCGGGCTTGGTATATAAAAATGGATAATCACCTACTACAGCATGGATTCAAGAGATGTCCGTCTGATGCAAACCTCTATTTCAATAAGCAAGGCTCTAAAATAGTGTTGCTTATACTCTATGTTGATGATCTGCTCATAACAGGGAGTTCAGAAACAATGATCTCTACTATCAAACAGGATTTGAGAAAATATTTTGAAATGACAGATCTCGGACTTCTCCATTAATGTCTTGGTCTGGAAGTGAACCAGAAGGAGCACTACATCAAAGTATCCCAGAAAAAATATGCCAAGACACTACTAGAAAAATATCGCATGATTGACTGCAATCCGATGGCAACACCAATGGAAATGGGACCTTAGTTATTGTGATATGACAAATCACCTCAGGTAGATGCTACTCTTTATTGTCAATTGATTGGGAGTCTCATATATCTGACCAAAACTAGGCCAGATATCGTATTTGATGTCAACTATCTTTCGAGGTTCATGCAGGAACCTAAGACTACACACTGGAAATTAGCAAAGTGAGTTCTTCACTATGTCCGTGGCACAATGGAATATGGTCTAGAATACAAGAAGAACAACAAATTATTCTTAAAGGGATACACAAACTTTGACTATGCTAGATCATATGATGATCGTAAATCAACTTCAGGATATTTGTTTCATCTTGGATCTGGTCCTGTCTCTTGGCACAGTAAGAAGCAATAGGTGGTTGTTATCTCATCAACAGAGGCAGAATATCGCACTGCATCATGAGAAAATGAATCAGATATTTGTTTCATCAAGATATGTGTGAAGTGATATGGTTGCATCACATCCTGACAAGTATGGGTCTTCCATAAAAATCTCCAATACACTTGTTCTACGACAACATGGGTGTTTTGAATCTTGTTAAAAATCCAGTGCATCGTGAGAAAATGAATCACATTGATACACAATGCCACTGCATTTGAGATGAAGTACCAAAGCACCGAATCCAGCTTCAGTACATCTCCACCAATGCTCAAGTTGCAGACATATCCACAAAGGCACTTACCCGTGTCAAATTTGAATTGTTTCGCAACTCTCTATGTATTTCAAAATAATGGGGGGATGATAGTATAGCTAGTTATATTTTTCCTGAAATATTGTAAAATGGGGGGATGTTAGAATATATTTCAATATTTCTTTCATTAGTTAATTAAATCCTAACGATCTTATATTGTTAGAATTTATTAATTTAGGCTAGTTGTTATTTTGTTACAAATGCCCCTATATTGGTCTCGGGTGGTTCCACAACCTCTGAACTAATCCTGGCCCTAATGTATTATTTATACTTCATCAAATAATTGAATTGTTGTTCCGCTTCTCACATAACCTCATGCTGACATTAACTTAACCTTGAGTTTTTTTTATTATGTAAATAATATTATAAGTATGGGTTTTTTGATAGGGTCCCCAAAACATGTTTACATAAAATATATTTCAACCATCATTACAAAACCTTAGCAATACCGAAGTAGACTAAGATACTAAAACTGTAGCAGAGTGTTACAAATTATTAACTACTTCTTTTTGGAAAATTTTGATCAATCTTCCATTGATATTTAGCCTTGTTGATTTGGCAATTAGAAGAAGGGAAAGGGTAAATACCACTCCCTAAATCTTAACTCGACCCCCATTCCAAGTCATTGTAGCCTTACTAGATAGATCTTCATCAAAATTACCACATAGTTCTAGAAATGAGTGGTTAGACTTATAATATAATAATAATAAATTATCTTTTTAAGTGAAGGTTATCCATAAAATATAGATTCACAAATATCATTAAGGGTGAAATATAAATAGGGCACATAAGCTTATATAAACATACCCATAGACGTACATAATGAGGGATTCAAATAGGATTACATAACTAAATGCCCATAGGCTACATAAATGATGCTCATAAGCACCATCACATATTTGGTCTTTTACACAACAAGATCAAATTGTTAGTTTTTGATGCTATATGTCATAAAATCAACATGCAATATTAAAGCTATGATAATGGTAATACTGTAAGCATGTAAAAATAATGAGAAACTTCTATAAGTACTCATAAAACAACCATTAATGAAAGCTCACAAAAATATTACATTGATAAAAATGGAGGTCTCAAACTCTCCATATTGTATACATGCTCTACATTGTATCTACTACTATTCTACTTAATGCTATCTATCTTATCTATATTGCTCTCTCTTGTTACTCCTATAATAAGGCCTATATATAGTGATACATGACTCTTGTCCTTCCATATTCTTATGACTTTTCATCTTCCTATTCTTAAGGAATCATGTACATGTGGATAGCATGCACATTTACATCATTGCACATTCTAATAATACTTGTGCATTTATTACATTGCATAAAGTAAATTCTCAAACCCTAATCTAATAAAAACTCCTAATCTAAAGATGTACCCATGGTGATACATTGGCATGTACCAAATAATATAACATATTGCAACACCCCCTTGTATTACATTATTTGGGTATTAAAGACTTTATTCTTCAATATGGTATTTGTCGTATCTTCAATTTACTTTCCATTGTATGCCTCATTTTTTAGGTTCGTCTTCTTCTTTATCTTCATTATTAGAGTTAGTCTTTGTGCTTTCATGAGCTAACATGTTATCATCAGATTCCTGTGAAAATATTTCCTCTTTCCCTTTGTCCTTCTTATCAAAAGTCTTCTCTAGTATACAATATTCTAAGCAATCACTTAAAGCATCATGATAAGATATTGAGTTAGAATAACTTGAAGTATCAATACTGCATGAAGAATAAAACATCTTCTATAAGAAGGATTCATCTATTTTTTTTCTCTTTAAGTGATTCAATCAATTATTTTTGCTCCATATTTTCTTCTTTGTAATATTTGAATGTGAGTAATGCCATATATAATACACTGCCAATGTCTAAAGGAATTATAATATCATATTTTCCATTATCGTTTACTTAAATTATTCTAGCATGTAGATAGTATTCCAGAGTTTTAAATTTTTCCTCCAAGGCTTCACTATAGATAAATTTTTAAGTAAGATCTAATTTTCCTTCAAACTTTGTAAGTAAATTCTTGATTCTAATTTTTATGGCATTTGCCCTGTCCTTTCTAATGATTTTTCCATATCATTATTTATTATATTCTTTGAAGTAGACATCATTTTTCCTCCTTAGTTTTGATAGACCAAGATCACTTGTCAATAATATATCTCCATATCTTTTAATCTTCAATTCATGTAGTAAATGAACAATTAATAGTCAAACTTATAAAATAGAATTCCTTTTAGCTATTTTATATTAAGTATTAAAGAGAAAATGATGGGGAGGTGCCATTCCTTCTGCCCCCTAGGGGGATCTGTAGGTGACTTCCTATGGAATTCATGTTCCACTTCCCTGCATCCCTTCCCTAGTCCTGTCCCAGGTCCTTGATCCTATCTCAGATTCCCTGGAACTTTATTAACCCTTCCTTCTTGGTAGGATGGTGTTGCAAATGATCTTTTTGGGATGGGATATCACTGATCCAATGTTCTTCCCATTCCCTTACACTATGGTGGGGTTTTCCTTCTATGCTTGGGTCTTGGGATGGTTTTGGTTTCTTCCCTAGAACTTTCCCTGGGTTTTTTGGGTTGTTTAGGGATTTTTTCCTTGGATTTCCTAGGTTTGTCTAGTGTCTTCTTAATGTTTAATTATGGAGTATCTTCAGTTGTGGAATGTTGGGGTTGTAGGAATGTGTCTTCATGAGTATTTTTGCACAACATCCTTTTGGTCTTGGGGAGGACCTTTTTCTTTCTTCTATGACTTTGCTCTTCAAGATCAATGTTGTGAGTCATGCAGGATTTCAGTTTCTTTCGTGGCCTACATAGAGGACCTCTATTTTTCCTTGCTACTGTTTCCTTGCAAAATTTACTCATATATTTCCCTGAAGATATTTTATGGTAGTGTTGAAAGCTATCTGGGATTTTTGGCTACATCCTTTCTTTCTAGGCTTCATCATCTGTATCTAGGATTCCTTGTGACTCCTTCCTCTTGGGTTCCTTGGGAACTTTCCCACCTATTTCCTATGGTGTGTTGTTATGCTTATGTTTCTTTCTCTACTGAGCTGACATCCTTGAAGTCTTATTTCTTCATTACATGAGGACTTCATGGCCTGTGGAGTTCCTCTGTCTTCTGATCCACTTTTCAGGTTGTGTTCCAATGCTTGAGGATTTCTTGGCCTGAGGAAATTCTCAAATGGTTGTTCCACCTTTTAGGCTTGCAAGGGATTCAGTTTTTCTCAGTCTGAGTGATCCTACAATGTTCTTGGTTGCTTCTTGTCCTTTTTATGATAGGATTTTCTATAAATTTTATTCCTCTGCTCCACCCTTTGGTGTAGGGTGGTTTTTTGCACTTAGCTAGTTTTCCCCCACATGGGAAAGTTGTTTTTCTTATGGTTTTTGGTTTCCCATGGGTGGTTTGGCACATTTTTCTCTTTCCCACCCTTGGGATGGTTTAAATTTAAATTTATGTGCCTAGTATTTTTTCCCACTTTTGGGAATCAAAATTTGATTTTAGGTGGGTTTTTCGTTGTCTCCTACTGCCTTCTCCTTTCCCGCATAGCAGGCTTTTCAAATTTTGTATTGCGCTCTTTTCCTCATGAATTTCATGATTTCTTTCCTGAAGGTGTTCCTCAAGGCTTTCCTCAAGCCTTTCCTAATGTCCTTCCTTGGACTGTTCCTCTTGAAGTTTGATGTAATCAGGTTTTGTGATCCTTGATAAAAACCCACTTTTAATTCAACATAAATTACTAAAACAAAATATTAAGTATTGAAAATAGTTTTGATAGAGCCTTTTATTTTTCAAAGCCTTTGAAGTCATATACCTTATGACTCCCTAGTTTTAAGTATACGATCAAACTCAATGAACTCTTTTCAATTCTCAAATTTGTAGGATACCCTAAAATTTCTAATGTTCAATCAATGGTTTTGACAAAGGTTTAATTTTTCAAATCTCTAAGTAGAATTCATTTTAACTCCCTAGTATTTTGAGTATGAGATTAAAATTTGATAAAAACTTTACAATTTTTCAAGTTTTGTAGAATACCTTGTATCTATCAAATACTTAGCTTTCTAAATTTTCCTTTGATTTGAATCCCTTTTGTCTCCCTAATGTTTTTTATGACAATTTCAATATAATGTTCAACTCCTATTCTTTAAGACAAGCACTTTATTTCTCCTTATAGAAAGCTAAATATAAAATTCTCTATCTTCAAGATCTTTAAGTTGGATTCTCTATGTCCCTTCAATTTGAGCAAGATACTAATATCAAATATCATTTTTCAACTTTCAAACAACTCTAGGTTGTGATTCTTATACCTTTCAATTTTCAATAGTATAATTTCTAAATTTCAAGAGCCTAAACTCGTGTTGAACTCCTTATAACTCCCTAATTGGAAATTTAGAAAACAAATGTATTTGCAAATAATGTTTCAATTTTTTGTGTAGAAGTCCTTATTTGTCCAAGTTAATATTTTTGCAAATATTTCAATGCAATATTAATTTCAAGAATGAATAGAGTAATAAAAATTTCAAAAGACTTCTTACTTAAAATATCTTCTAAGGCACTCAATACTTTTCTAAGGTTATCACCTTATTTCTCCTATTATTCAAATAACCTTAAATATAATTAATTAATATTTACTTCAAATACATTATGCCTTATACCTCCTTATACTTTGCAAAGGTTTAATTTAAATATTTCTTACCTTTTCGATTATGGTGCCTAAAGCTTCAACTTGTTGCTTTTTGACTCTGTGACCTACATTCTAAATATGCTCTCCCTACATTTAATGCTCCTTGGCACTCAATATTTTGAAACTTCAATACATATCCTTCTCTTCTACTTTGTAGTGCTTGTGCACTATCCTTACATGCCTTGATCGCTCTTCTTTTCCATGTTCATATATTTTTAACCCGTGCCTTTATTGTGTGTAAGAAAGTGTTACAAATGTGGTGGTTAGTGCTTGTTTTTATGTGGATATTTGGTATTTAGTCTTGATGCTTCTTCTATGGTGCTTCAATATAAATATCTCTATTTTCCAACGTAGCTCTTGCATGTGGGATCGGGGTACTAAAAACCTCCACATATGAGCTTTAATTTTCTCTTGATTCCTCCACATATGCATCTTTGCTTATGGATAAGGTTTTTTTTGTGTGGAAGTGGTTGTAGTAGTTGCAAAAATAGGTTTTTGTTATGATGTCATTTGAGCATCATCTTCTTGAGGAGGTATATTTTGGGTTTTATCTAAGGGATTATAATTATAAGTGTCATGTTGCAATGATGCCTTTATATATATTTTAGGTTTTGGGTGAAGTTGGAAAGATACTTCTAAGGCTTATTCCATTGAGAAGTCATACATTTTGAGCTAATATTCTATTTCCAACACATTAGTAATGGTAGCTCGATTACGGTTTAATAAATCACAAAAGTGTTGCATGGATTGGAAATGAAAATCTCCTTGAGGTCCCATATTTGGGTAAATAGGGTCAAATACTTTATTTTCTTCTTCTTGTTCTATTTCTAATTGTTGTTCTCCTGGAATTTCTTCTATTTTCACTTCTTCATTAGGGTTTGCATTTTCTGACTCATATTTAGAGATATTAGCCACTTGTTTAACACTCCTTAAATTTTTAGGCATCTTTCCTATCGATTCTAATTAAAATTTTATTATTGTTTTTGTTTTTTTTGTTTTGTTGTTTTGTTGTTTTTGTTCTTAAAACAAATAAAATAATCTACTATTACTTAACTCAAGTATTTATAGAATTTTAATATCAGTGTTAAATGGCTTAATCTTCTTTAAAGAGCTTGTGAATGTGTTTATGGGCTCTAGATCTTCAAGACTCATGTAGTGTTCTTCCTCAAAATATAAATCATGTACTAGAAGGTGGATGAAGTGGACAAGGGTAAGTTCCATAGTATCTAAAGTGGAAGGTTGAATTTTTAGTTCATAACAATAATTTCTAAAATGAACTACCCTAGGTGCTTTGTGATATCTTCGTCTTTGTTCTAGAGTTACCTTATTGTTTTCCAAGTATGCTAAGAATTTATGGATGTTTAATGCTTCTTCTAGATAATTATCCCAAGGATAGATGTTTGAATGAACACTGGTTCATTTTTTGTAAGCCAACATTCATAACTTATTTTGATTTTAAAATAGGGAGAGTAATAACTTAGCCCTAAGGCTATAGCAATATCAATTATTTTAATCTCCCTTATTTCCTCAGACCTATTCTCAATGATACCAAAGTTTTTCTATAAGTCTACTTGACATTTTGAATGATCACTTTTGTAGAAAATATCAACCTCTTGCTCTATGAGTGTTCTTCTAAGGTCTATAAGTGAAGACTCTTTAATACTATTTTCTACCATCTAGTGGTATTTTTGTTTTGTTTTTTTATTTTTTGAAAAATGTAAGAAGTAACCAAGTTGATAATGAAGGTGTGGTTCATGTTAGGTTCACCAAAGAATGTAGAACCAAAATTTTTGCATCTCTTTCTCCTAGGCTAAAGGATTTGTGCCTGAAAGAGGAAGGGAAAATGATGAATCTACATTTCAGACTAGAAGCGCTTGAGTTGCACTCTCTTTGGTGATTGTCGATGAATGGGGAGAGGGTTCACCAAAAAAAATTCTATGGTGGTTTCCACGCCTATGTGAGGAGTTGTTTGATTGAGTTTTGTTGAGTTTATTCACATACACCTAGGTTTGGTCAATGCAACTAGACTATCCTATATGCAATTAAGATTCAATGAAAACAAATGCATACAAATGTTCTATAAAATAAATTCTATGTAATTTTCAAATTAAAAGGAATTCTAATCCTTATCTGATCTAGATGGTTGAATTTTTAAGCTTTCTAACTTATCTGTGTAAATTCATGTTCTATAGAGTGAATTTGGGGATTTTAGAGCAATTTCGGGACTGTGTGAATTTAGGACCCAAAATTATTTGAAATTTGCAATCTCACAAGAGAACGCTAAAATTTGAATGAAGATAAGAGATTATATCTGATCATAAATGGATTAGGATAAAAATTATTAGATCTCTATAATTTTCCAAAAATAATTAAATTGTAACCATCAAATTTAGATAATTATATACTAAACAAATGAAGGTTCATTCCAAAGTCATGCGATTCTAGTGTAATAAAAATGGTAAATATTCTATAAATTCAAAAAATAATATGATCTATGATATTGTAAACATGAAAAGGATTCAATAATGCGTAGAATTTTATCATAATGTGTCCCCAAGTATAATGCATTCAATTTTAGGAGTGATATCGCAAATTCGAGAGTAATTTTACAAATCGGGCCACAAATTTGTAAATTCGCAAATTCATGTCTGCAACCTGTAAAATTCATATTAATTCTCTCATATTCAATAAAATTTGAAATGAGTAGAGGGGTTTTATATCGCCTGGGATTCAAGTGGAATCTAGGAGAAGTCCTAGATTAAATCAACCAAGGTAGGTTGCTAAAATGGTCCAAATAACTAGAAATTGGAATTTTCCCCACATTAGGCAGATTCGAGAGTTTACAAATCTATCAAGGATGCGTTTTTACCTAAGTAGGGACAACAAATAAAATTTTATAGTAAATGGTCAAATTTAGGTAAATTTTTGGTTCAAAAAATTTCAAGACCTAAAATTACTCGAAACACCCTGAAATTGCTGGAAACACCCCAAAATTATTGAAGACGCATCAAAATTGTTAGAGAGCAAAAAATGATCAAAAAATGGACACGATAATTGATGAAAGGAGAATAATGGTTGGGGGAGGTTACTAGAGGTTAGCAACATTGTTTGCTAAGAAGGGAAATTTTGATATGGATCAAAATTTCCTACTACACCCAAAAATATATGAAGCTCTTTTATATTATTTGGGATAGGCTAATATATAATTACCTAAATATTCTTAGGACCAATATGGTCTCTTTATTTGTCAACAATGTACCCAAGGTAATGAATCCTTGTCATGCCAATAAGCACTTCTCTAAATTAGGATATAGCTTATGTCATCAAAGATCCTATAGCACTTGTTGAGCATATCATATGTGGTTCTCCTATGTATTGCTAGAGATGAGAATGTCATTTAAGTAAACTACCACAAATGAGTTGGTATATGGATACAAGATGCCATCTATCATCTTCATGAATGTGGCAGGTGTATTGATCAAAGTCAAAACACATAACTAGCCACTCAAATAAACCATCCTTAGATTTGAATATGGTCTTCCATACCTCAATGGGATCGATGTGTATTTGATGATAGTTGAATTTGAGATCAGTTTTGGTGAAGAAATATAGACCATGAAACTCATCCAATAAGTCATTTTCCAAGGGAGTGGATAGCAGTTCTTCATAGTGATTTTATTCAAATCTTTATAATAAATATAGATTTTCCATATTTCATCTTTGTTTGGATCTAAGATAATTGGACTACCACATGGTTAAGACTTCATTTAATGTGGCCCTTTAAATCAACTCTTATATTTACCTTGTCATTTCATCATTTCTAAGGGCTAATCTAAGACAAATAGGTGCATTAGGCAAAGGAAAACTTGGAACTAAATAAATGGAATACTTTACCTTACAATGAAGTTGAACCTTAGTTGGTGACTTGAATAGGTCATCATATTCTACTACAATCTAATCCATATATTTCTATTATGTAGACCCCACAATTGATGTAGAAATAGTATTTTTTCTTTGTGGCTTGATCATCAATTTTTTTTTTCTATTTTAGCCATTATTTTCTTGTATTGTTTAACATTGAATTATAAAATAGAGGAAAGAAAAAATACCTCTAGTACCCTATAATACTAGCTTCTAATAGTTATTATGACACTTTATGGATTTTGGTGTGATGTGATGGATAGATTTAAATCTTTTATAATACAAGTAGAAATCAAGTTTAATTGATTCCCAATATCAATAATGAAATGTATGGGGTTACCATTGACCCACATTTTTGAATGAAATAATATTTTCCTCCTCTCTTGACTCATATAATACAATATTATATATGTGGTGGTAATGGCCATATTTGGTTTACCTACTATAATGTGATTCCCTCTATCCTTAGCCTATGGATATGGAAATGATGGTATAGTGGATGTAGAGGATTTCAACTCAATAAATAATGATTAAATTACTTAAAAATCCTTCAAATATCGATTGCTCTTGTGATAGTTATATAATTTTATAGTATTGGCCTTTAGGGAATTATTTTCTTAGGATTATTTTTACTTCTTTCAATTCTAATTATGGGGATGAAACCCTTTGTCTTGATTCTTTGGTTGGTACTTAGAATTCTAGTTGTTATTTGTTCCTCATCCTTTTTTATTTTTATTTTTGTACTTCTACTCTAAATTGATAGTAACTGGGTATGGATCTCCTGATACATTGAATTGGAAGAGGTCCATGTCCTCTAAAATATACCAATACTTTAAGATTCAATACTTTTTAATATATTCAATACCTATTTTTAGATCCATATAATGGAAATCATTAGAATAATATTGAATAGACTGGTTTTTACCTTCACACAATTATTGTCATGTCATATATTAGTGTTCATAGGATCCCATAAAATAATATTATTCCTTGATAAATTTCAAGGAATATTCCAATGTGAACACTACTCCATCTTCATTCTTCTCATTGATCATGTTACAATATGCTTTCCAACAACTAAATAGATAATGAATCTTTCAAGAGTGAAAAAGTGATTCTCTCATTGTTGAATTTATTTATAGATAAGAATAAAGATAGATAATCTAGCAATTTTTATATGGCATCGACATTACCTTTTTTTTTAAGTGGGAACATAGAAATATACTTACATCTTAAAAGATGTGGGAGCACTAAATGATACTAGCGTAGTGAGTGGTCGTGTAGAGGGATTGTATAACTTGTAGCAAGGAGTTGTTAAATAAATTAATCAAAGTGATCCATCATATCATTCTTCTATTTCATAAGAGTTTCATTTACCATCTTCCTAAAATAATCAATTATCTTAGTATTATATATTCTAGTTGTTGTCAAATATTATTTTGGAGTGACAAGGGAGGTAACAATAGGTATCTCACATTGGATACACAAAATTTCAATATTCTAATGTCATGTTTATGGACATACACTTAAAATATAAGCCATTCTAATGTCATTGATCTAAAATTCAAAATTTCGAGTTAAGGAAGATAAAATAAAAAGAGTGCAATCCAAAAATAAATACATAAATATAATAAATCAAAACACAACAATATAAGCCAAAATAACATAATGGCTTTACTACTTAGAAAATAGTGCACAATGCAAGCAATATCTAAGAAGAGATGTAAGCTTATAAAATTGCATTTATTACTCATTCTTGTTATAAATATAGTCTATTCCATCATTTGTGTTATGTAAATGTATCTTCCAAGGTACATACTTAGGACATTAGATTACTTTAGGGGGAATTTTTCTAGTTACTTCATGCAATGTAATAAATGCATAAGTGTCAATGTGGAAGATATATATGTGTAAGTTATCCCTTGCACAACTATGTAGAGTGTTGGCCAAGGAACATGTGTTCCTATATAAGAAAGGCCTCATAGTCAGATAGATATGAGAAGGGGAACATAGATAGATAGAGCTACTTACAACATAGTTGTAGGTAGTAGTGTAGTGCTATGTATATCACCATATATTGGTGATGGATATAATGTAGTTTAGTAGTTTCATTAATGGAGTGTTGATTTCCTCCATAGCTAGGTTGTATTCATGTATGTTATTTATATTCAAGCATACTTCATTCATCTTATAAATTTATTTTCTTTTATATTATTTAACATCTTGTTATTATTATATTCCATTTATCATTACATAAAAATCTAATAGTGGTATTAGAGCTACAATAAATCTAGTCTGTGTAGGTCAATAGAGAAACCACCATTGTATTTAAGCCTAAGTTTTGTATCAAACTAACGCACCACTGGACCAGCCACTATCAAAAGATCTTAGAAGAATATAGGTGGTAGAATTAAGGAGAGTCACGAGTGAGGACTAAAACAAATCTTAGTTCTAAAAAATAATGATATTGTACTTGACTGGATTCTTTTCACAGAGTTATAAAAAAACTCGTGAAGACCAGGACTCAGCATCCAATCCACTGGATTGACAGTTCATCTAGTGAAGATCCAAGATATATACAATTTGCTAACTGTAGCCCAAAGTTTCTTTTTTTGTAGATAATTAATTCTTATAGGATTGGTACTCCTCCTATAATAGAAATATAGGAGACTCCAACTTCATTACCCAAGGTTAGCGTGCCCTCATAGTGCAGATATTAATTCCTTTTGCAAGAGAAGAACACTATAGAAGAAGACTTCTAGAGAAGAGGCATGGTGAAGTTAAGAGATTGAATATCTCCATTGCTAGATTTAAGAACTTCATAGTTGAGTAACATACCGTAGAAGCCTTGATACAAAAAGGACATAGTAGCCTTGAAGAACATGTCATAAAAGTATTGGTACAAAAATTCCATAGTATCCTTGAATAAAAGGCCATAGAAGCCTTGGAGCAGAAACCACAAAAGTCTTGATACAAAAAAGGCCATAGAAGGCTTGATATTTAAAATGCCATAAAAGCTTTGAAAAGGCCATAGAAGCCTTGATACTGAAATAGGCCACAGATGCCTTGATATTGAAGAAGAATTTGAAAGAAATATATGATTCAAAAGAAGATTAATATTTTAGTACTAATACTTTATTGCAGGGAAATAAGATTCAATGAGTTGGAAAACTTCCTACAAGAAATTTAGGAAGGGTATCTTCTTCAAAATCAACTCAACACCTAAAGCAAAATTGAAGAGATCAAGAGAAGATCTTTGTGAAGAACTTCTAGATTTAGAAGAAGAAGGAGGAATAGAAGAGTCCTGCTCGAATCTAGAAGTAGAAAAATTAGAGATCCAGGAGTAGATCACACTGCCAACACTTCCAAAAGTAGAAGCTTGAAGAGGTCTCAAGGGAAGACCAATAGAAGTTGTAAGATAAAATACCTTGGTAAGGTCTCATTGAGCATCCAAAAAAAGGCTAGGAGAGCCTGATTGAAGAAATTATCAAAGGATAACTCACTGGATAAATCCATTACCAAGTAGAAACCCCTGATAGTGAAGGACTTGGGACAATTATCTCCATCCGACAACAAGCCTAAGAGAAGGAGAATTTTGCAAGGAGTATCAAATTTGAGAAAGATAATTTGACAATGAGTGCCAAAAGTGCAAAAAGAAAGATTCTTTTTAAGGTTCATTTGCACATTAATTAGGAATTTATTATATTTCATAATTACTTCCCTATCATCCACTTTGGAAAAAGAAAAAGAAGACTAAGTCCTACAATATTGATTGTAGTGAAATTTTAGAATAACTCTTAAAGATTCATTTTAAGTTATTTTTGATTAGTTGCAGAAAATTGTTAGTGCATTAATTTAAGAGATAATTGGAATGATAAGGTGTAATATTAGTGCATTAAAAGTAAAATACTTGCACTATTATACTACTCTCAAAATGAAATTAGTTTTGTGTTTTTGAATGGAACACAATCTGATTTGTATAAAGTGTCTAAAGATACTATTGAAGCACAAAATCTATAGAATATTGGGGCCAAGAGAAGCCACCCAAACATGTTAGAATACTTCAAAAATATGGAAAAGAATACAACTAACCAAAAAAAAAATAGAAGCTTGATATATTAAGACTTGGTGAGTCTCAAATCCAAAGAATTATAGGGTTAATTGCTTGTTACAAAGGATATAAAATTACTGTCCTAAAAAAGCTTCTATCTACTTTATTGAAGGCTTGGATATATCATCAAAGTTTCCAAGAAAATATGGTAAGAAGTCTAGCTAAAGAGACATCCTCAAAACCCTTATATCTACATTCAATAATCTGCTACAAAGGTAGAATTTCAGACCTGCAAAAGAGTGCAATAAATAGGTGCAATAAAGGAAGGTTTATATACATGTAAGGTTACATGGTATTGCACTTCTACAATATGTATAAAGGGAGAAGATTTATAGGTACCTCAAAAGGCACAACTTCTATAGGGTAAGCTAGTAAAGGAAGGACGTACATTTGCACTCCTCATCCACAACAAAGGGAACCACTCAGAGGCCTCACTCTCAGCACATATCAGATGGATGAACTTACAATATCAAAGCCCATACAAGGGTGTTATTAAGTTTTATTTATGTATATAGAAATGGAGCTCATCTACATAGGAAAGGTATCAATCTACTTAAACCAACATGGGATGGACAACATAAGCTAGAGGATATATACACTATAAATAAGTACAAGGAAAAAAAAACATGTTGAAGACATAGTAGATAAGGAAAAAAAAGGTGCTACTGTAGGGTCTCAAGATTGGTGAAGATCATCCACCAAATTTATCACCAACATCGCATTCAAAATCACCATTCGAAGCTCCACAGTGCTTCATCAAATCTCCTGCAAAAGAGAAGGTTTCTTGTTTTTCAAGAAATGAAACAAGCTAAAGAGGAGGTATATGAAAGGAATTATACTCTCCTTGGAAGCATTATAGTATAGGTATTCATGTAGAGCTCTTGAATTCCACTTGGCATAGTCTCTCTATCTATCAATGCTCAAGAATTCTCACATAGGAGTTACAAGAAATATTCAGAAGGAAGGTTCCACTTGTTATCCTCCATAATCCTTAAGTAAGCACCCACATGAGCACTCATCCATTATGTAGTGTAAAATAAGTGTTAGATAAGAAATTTGGTGCGTTACAGAGCAACAAATGCTCATACATAACCATTGTGAAACTTGCCACAAAAACCAAGATTCATCTTCCTTAAAAAGGGTGGTCAAGGAGTTAAAATTCAAGTGAAGGAAATGCAACAACAACAATGAGCGCATTGGCAGCATCCAGGCTGTATCACAATAGTAGCTTCGTAGCTACATGATAGTGGATTGACAGTATCTTGGAGAACGATCCAAAGGGAAATGATGAAGAATTAAATTCTATTCAAACAACATTAAAGTGAGAGTTGAAGCTAGAAGTAAGTGGAAGTATCTTCCATTACTCACAACGCCCAAGGATAGACTACCACCAGTTATATAAAAGGTATAATTTCTATTTAATTTGCTTTCCATATAAATGGAGTTATAAGGTTATGTTATAAGGTTGAACTATTGGAAGGAATCAGTATTTATTTGAAAGCAAAACATAGGGAAATTAAAATATTAATTTTTTTTATTATTTGCAAATCACAATATAGGAGTAATAAGGAATGACACTTGAAATTATTTTATTTTTGCAAATATTAGTGTATTTCTAATTTTCCAAATTTGGGAGTCATAAGGGTTACAACTCTAAACTAGGTTATTGAAAATTAGAAATAAACCAAGGAATATAAAAATGGGTTATTAAAGCTTTTGATTAAAGTTGGAATATTATTTTATTTTTATCTCATAACTTCATTAGGGGTAAAAATAAATCCAACATTAAAACCTCTTTAAATTTGAATAGTGCTTAGTTCAATAGGAGAAATAAGGTGTTAAGAAGTTGATTTTTGACATTCACAAAAATTGTACAAAATAAACCAACGATTGAACTATATCTTTACAAAAGAACTATATCATATCTCTAGAGAATCATAAGGTATTCTACAAAACTTAATAATAATACCCTTCAAAGATTATCAAGTTGGTAAGATATAAGCTATTCATACTCTCATAACTAGGGAGACATAAGAAAGTCCAAAAAATCTAAGAATTGATATTAGGGTGATTCAAATGGCATCAAATAAATTATTCCTAGTATAATATCAACTACTCAAGGGTCCAAATTATTTCTATTGTAAAAATAAAGTGAAAAAAATCTTAGTATATGAAAAACTTTGGGATGTCGTCAAAGGGAAAACACAAAGACCTATCACAGGTGAAACTAAAATTGTAAAGTTTAAGAAAATTAATTTAAATACATTAATTATAATTACTTTTGCTATCACTAATGAGATTCAACCATATATCAGTTCAGCAAAAATATCTTCAGATGCATGTACAAGCCTAGAGAAAAATTTTGAAGGAAAGAATAGGGTAACCATTCTTCATCTCCAAACTCAACTTCACTCATTAAATATGATTAGTGGAGAGAGTATAGAATTGTTCCTAAGGATGGTAACAGATATCAAAGGGAAATTATTAACCTTAGGATAATAGTTAAGGATGAACTTCTCACTCTAATAACCATGATATAACTTCCAGACAAATCTAAATATTTGGTCACATATTTACAGGTTTTAAGCAAAGATACTTCTTTTGACGACTTATTCAATATACTTCAAGAATATGAAATAGAAAATATTGTGAAAAAAGAGGTGACTAACACTACATTAGCATCAAAAGATAATCCATAGGAAAATATTACATCTTCAATGAGAGGACAAAAAACATGGTATTGTTAGATATGTAGAAATAAAGGTCATAATATAGACTATTGTAGATACAATCCAAAAAATTGAAAGCATGGAAATCAGATGTACAGTGGGAATCAATTTTGATAATATCAAAGGAACCCTCATCAGAAATAACTACAGTGACCAACCAATTATCATCAACTAGAATATTAGAAGATAAATCAGAAGGGACACCTCGCTCAAAGGATAGAAGAGGTTGAAGAACTGGAAGAACCCACAGACACCTGTGAGGTGAAAGCTCTATCAGTAAATGTTACATACTGCAGAGACACTAATTGTTTTCTTGAATAGGTTACCAAGAATCCAGAGGAAGAGTACCAAGATCAAGATGAAGAGGAAGATTCATATTGAAGACTAAAGTCTTCAATACCCAAATAATGTAATATAGGAGGGTGTTAGAAATAGAGTCTATTCTAGAATTTGTATTATGTAAATGTATCTTGCAAGGTACATAATTAGGACATTAGATTAATTTAGGGGAGGTTATCTATTTACTTCATGCAATGTAATAAATTCACAAGTGTCAATGTGCAAGTTGTATATGTGCAAGTTGTTTGTTGCACAACTAGGTAGAGTGTTGGCTAAGGAACCTGTGTTCCTATATAGGAAATTCCTCATAATCAGATAGATATGAGAAGGGGGACATAGATAGATAGATTTTCTCACAACATAGTTGTAGATAGTAGTGCAGTGTTGTGTATATTTGCTTAAATAGCCGAGGGTTTCCTCAGGCAGGCTGGACCCACCACGCCGTATTGCGACCAGGGAGAATCGAAGAGCCATTTTCATTAGTATAAAGCCAGAAGTGCAGATTGAAAGAAGGGTGGAAAATTGCCGATTGCAGAGTTGCAGAGACAAGAGCTTTTGTGCTATTCTAGGCCTGTACTTGGGCAATTTCCTTCTTTTTTGTTTTGGAATATTTTTTCTTGGAACATTCTTTGAATGTAATTGAAATATCATTTAATATAAAATACAAAGTATTGGCATCTCATTGATGAGAAAGAAGGAGTCATTTTGTGCATGCATGATTTAATGTTTTATCTTTCATTCCAGATTTCTGAGGCTTTTAGGTGAATTTTAATGCAAGTGTGCTTGGTTGCTTCATACGAATGCCTAGGTCTGGAATTACGATGAGAAACCCTAGAAACCAGCACCTAATTTATTTGGATTGTGCGAGTTTGTAGGTTCATTAGATTAGGTTGCATGCATAAAACCTCATTATCTTCGGTTTCATCGAATTGATGGCAACATTCTGACTGTAGTTTAGTTTCTTTTTCATTTACTTTTTTTGTTCAAACCCTTGCTTTATTTTCTGCAATTTAATTACTGTATCCAAATAAATAACCGAAAATCCATCAAAATCCAAGATTAAAAGCACAATTATTCAATTTGAGTCCACTATAATTTCAAATTAGATAAACCCTAGTGCCCCTTGTTAACATCCACTTGCAAACCCTAAGATATTCCTGGCATTTGATTTGAACAACAATATTTAAGCATAACAGGAACCTTGGAGAAAGTTCTTTTCTTTGCAAGCAGAGGATTTTTGGACTCAGATCCTACCGGAGAGTGTGCTTTCACAACTGGGTGAAAACACCACTCAACAGATTGATGCTAGAAGGAGGGCCGAATTGGTTTATCTATTTTGAATTTTATATCTGAGTACTTTGTTTTTTATTTAATTTTGAAATCATTTACGACTAAACTGCAACACTGTTTTTGTTTTTGTTGTAGGTTTTCTTCAAAATAGCCAAGGTTTTCCTCAGGTAGGCTAGACCCACCACGCCGTATTGCGACCAGGGAGAATCGAAGAGCCATTTCCGTTAGTATAAATCCAAAAGTGCAGATTGAAAGAAGGGTGGGAAATTGCCGATTGCAGAGTTGCAGAGACAAGAGCTTCGTGCTATTCTGGGCCTGTACTTGGGCAATTTCCTTCTTTTTTGTTTTGGAATATTTTTGCCTGGAATATTATTTGAATGTAATTGACATATCATTTAATATAAAATACAGAGTATTGGCATCTCATTGATGAGAAAGAAGAAGTCATTTTGTGCATGCATGATTTAATGTTTTATCTTTCATTCCAGATTTTTGAGGCTTTTAGGTGAAGTTTAATGCAAGTGTGCTTGGTTGCTTCATATGAATACCTAGGTCTGGAATTACAGTAGAAACCCTAGAAACTAGCACCTAATTTATTTGGATTGTGCAAGTTTGCAGGTTCATTAGATTATGTTGCATGCATAAAACCTCATTATCTTTGGTTTCATCGAATTGATGGCAACATTCTGACTGTAGTTTAGTTTCTTTTTCATTTACTTTTTTTGTTCAAACCCTTGCTTTATTTTCTGCAATTTAATTACTGTATCCAAATAAATAACCGAAAATCCATCAAAATCCAAGATTAAAAGCACAATTATTCAATTTGAGTCCACTGTAATTTCAAATTAGATAAACCCCAGTGCCCCTTGTTAACATCCACTTGCAAACCCTAAGATATTCCTGGCATTTGATTTGAACAGCATTATTTAAGCATAACAGGAACCTTGGAGAAAGTTCTTTTCTTTGCAAGCAGAGGATTTTTGGACTCAGATCCTACCGGAGAGTGTGCTTTCACAACTGGGTGAAAACACCACTCAACAGATAGATTTGCTTACAACATAGTTGTAGATAGTAGTGCAGTGTTGTGTATATAACCATATATTGGTGATGGAAATAATGTAGTTCAATAGCTTCATTAATGGAGTTTTCATTTCCTCCATAGCTATGTTGTGTTCATTTATGCCATTTTTATTCAAGCATACTTGAGTCATATTGCATATTTACTTTCTTTTATATTATTTAGTATATTGTAATTATTATCTCCCATTGCTCATTACATCAAAAGCAAACAATTATTTTTAATTTTAGGGGTGCATATCTCTTTATTTTATATTTTTTGTGTATTAGAAATCCATCTTATTAGAATGGAATGTCACCTACATAGGAATAGAGTGATTCACCTTCAATGACTTAGAAGGTCACCCATACAAAAATATGGAGGTTCACCCTCAACGAGTTGCAAAGTGCATATCAAATAAAAATTATATACACATGAGTTGTTTTTGTCTTTTTATATTCAAGTAATGTGTTGACATAACTAGATATGTATTTTTCTTATGAATATATAATAATTAATTTTTATGTATATACAAGAATAAATCTATACCCAAAAAAGACCACACATATAGATCATTGAATGATGCAATAACATCCACACATAAACTAATTAATGCATCATCAATTGGAAGGTCAACTATCTAGAAGATGAACCATTTGGAAGTTGGAATGTAAATGACTTCACAAAACTTAATTTGGATGGGGTTTGATATGTGAAGGAATTTGGGAAATATAAGGGTGTAGAGGTGCAACAAAAGCATGGAAGAGAGAGTGAGAAAGAGAAGATAAAACAATAGATAAATAGAAGTAAGAACTTATTAATATAATTATGTATTTTATTACACATTATTTGTAATGTGTCAACCAGGGAAGATCTAGTTCTTGGTATCGATACCTCAACTTACCAATGTCATAACAATCACCTACTTCCACCTATAGTAGTCGATTATTTTCATTGTAAAAGAGAAACTTGGAGTTGAGTACGTCCAGGTATTAGTAGTTCATGCAGACCAGCTTGGAGTAGAACCTTATCATCTGAATAATTGCCAACTTCAATGGATTTGTGTTGTCTCGCAAGAAAAAAAACTATGTCATCATACAATTTCCCACACAAGGAGATTTCAAAACCAACATAGATACTAAATTATTGATATTAGGACCTACCTATCATCATAGTGTTGTATGTCATCATAGGTTGATTGTTGACATAGGAAAATAGAATGTTGACATGGACCTATTGCCTATGTGAGTCTATTATTATCAAATTTTACCAGCATAGACCCAGCCAACATAGCCTTCTATCACATCATCATAGGACCAGTCGACATAGTGATACAATATGGTTTGCCAAAATATCCAAAGAATTGTTGACATCACCTAAACTATCATCACAGACTAATCATCCATATTCTCCATGTTGGAATATATTACATTATTTGGTATATGTCGATGAACCACCTTGGGTACATCATTAGATTAGGAGTGTGTCTTAGATTAAGGTTTGAGTATTTACTTCTTGCAATGTAATAAATACACAAGTGTTAGAATATGTAATTATGTAAATGTGCATGTATTCCACATGTACATGAGTCATAGGTTAGGTAGATGAAGATTCATGGGTAGATGAAAGGCCAAGGGACATATATCCCTATATATAGGCCTCTGATAGAGTGAATAAAATAATATAATGCAAGAGAGAAGAATTTAGAATAGTAGAGCATAGTGATGAGAGGGAAGGTAGAAACAATGTAGATCATGTAAGAATATTTGGTGTTTAAGACCTCCATTATATTACATTGTACTATTTCACAAGCTTTCATTAATGGCATTTTTTTAGTTATTATAGAATTTTCTCATATAGTTTTCCTACATATTATATTACAATTATCATATAGTTAATATTGCTTGCTCATTTTAGATCTTGTGGTTGCATTTCCTTTAATATATCATCAAAATCTAACAATAGTATCAGAGCAATAGGTTGATTGATAGAAAATAGAGAGAGCCACAAGAGAGATTGAGAAGAGAGAGGAAATCTCATTTTCAGAATTTCTAAAATTGTATTCAGCTAGAGTCTTTCCATAGAGTTGCATAAAAACTTGTGAATATTAGGACTTAGCATTGATTCCACTAGTTTGACAAATCAACTAGTGAATTTTGTTTTCCTTATATTTAAAGAAAGTACTATTATCATTTTCTAATACTTTGTTGTAGAAAAGAGGATATTCAAAGAAAGTTGGAAAACTTCCTACAAGAGCTAGGAAGAATATCTTCTTTAGAATAAATCCAACACTTGCAGCAGCAAGTTGAAGATTGAATATTTGGATGCCTAATAAAAATGGTCCCATTACAGGATTTACAAATTAAATATTTCAAGTAAAATATTGAGAAGAGAGGAATAGGTCAAAGAAGCCACATTGAATATTGTAGATCAAGGAGAAGGTCCAAGAAAGAAGGTCTCATTATAAATGGAATATTGAGGAGAACCAAGAATGTTGTCCTCATAAAAAATTTAATACTAAAGACTTGAGACTGAATAAGAAGAAAACAACTCTAGAAATAAGAGACCCAAGAGAAAGGTCTCATTGAATAAATTTCATATTTGGAAGATTGAATATTGAATTTAGAGAAGGACTAGCAAAGGTCCTATTCTAAATTTTAGAAGCAACATATTTTAGAGACCCAAGAAAGAGATCTCATTGCAAAACTTCCATAGTTAAATATTGGAGAGATCAAGGAAGTTCTTATTGAAGTTTTGAGAAGACTAGAGAAGTTGCAGGATTTTAAGGCCCAAGGAGAAGACCTCAATCTAACTTGAAATGAGAAATAAGGAGAATGATAGGAAAGCCTCACTGAAGGAGACTTGGATAAGTCCATTGGAGAATATTTCTAGCAAGGAAGAGTACCTAATAGTGAAGAATTTGGTACAATGGTTGCCATCCAAAAACAAGCCCAAAAGAAAGAAATATTTGGAAAGAATTTTGCCAAATTCTAGAAAGGATTTCCAAAGACCTCAAGACATTCATATTCTTGAGAATAAATCCAAAAAATTGACAAAGACTTAAATTGGAATTCGAAAAAGGAGACTGGAGGAGAAAGAAACTAGAAGATACCACTAGATTAGATAAATTTGAGGATAGCATATCGGAGGAGAAATAGGTTGCATGACAAACTGAAAATTTTAGAGTTCAAGGACAATTAGAAGGTAACATTTGGGCAGCATTAATAGCTGCTAAGTTTTAGAATTCAAGAAGGCTACTTGGAGGATATTTGAAGCCACAAAACCACATTTTTGAGATACAAATTAAAGGAGTTATAAGCTGAAAATTGGGAGAGTTAAGAAGCTGATTTGAATAGCAAGAATATTTTCAAAATAGACTAGTTTAAAGCAACTTAGTAATACAAATTGAAGCTACAAATATATCAAAATCAAAGCAGTATTTAGGTGATCCAAATAAAAAATAAATATATCACCGAAAAAAGACCAAAAAGGTATGCAACATTGGTGCAAAAGATTCATTAATTAAATATTTATATTTATCTTATTATTAAGTTTTAGTAAGCACCAAATTCAAGGTTTAAAGTTGCAAAAGGGGGGTTTCTAGTTTAAGTCTTCAAGGAAGTGTAGAAGATAGTTTTTATAAGGAGTAAAACCTACACATAAGAAAGAAGAGTTAGATATTTTTGAAAGGAAAATAATAATATCAAATTCCTACTATCTATTGAAAGCAAATAAGAAATTATTCTAAAGCATAGATTTGATATATTATAGTGCAAAGCATAGCCATCAAAAAGGCAGAGTATTTGCAAGGTTAAAAATCTTAGAATAATAATTGGAAATTTAACTAAGCAAGGAGACTTAGGAGAGATTTTATAGGAAGGAGAAGGAAACATTGAATCCAACATTGAGCATAGGTAACACTGTAGCAAGTCTTGGTGAAGAGAAGTTGCTAAAGGAGAACTACAACCACCAAGGAATAGAGAAGGTGTTTCCTTACTAAATACAAGGAAGAAAGCTACATAAAGAGACTAAGAAAATCTTGAAATCTAGGTGCAACTAAGGTATTCTATCTTAGTTTATAGTATATTTATTTGCAGTCCATAATAGCACCATATTTGTATTTTCCAAAGCAGCAAAAGGAAGAAAAAAACTAAAGTGTCTTAAGACACCAAAGTAGCATAAAGTTTCAATCATAAAGTGACAGTATTATCCAATATAAAGAAAAATCTATGAAGCAAAGTAAAAAGGGCCAACTACGGGCTTAAAATCATCTTATTAAAGGTGTCTAAAGATACCAAACATGATGCTAATACCATGAAGGTAATACTCACAGTGTAAAATGAACCTACAACAAGAAAGGATACTAAGGGTAGCATAGCACCAATAATATGGATAGCATAATGTAACTAAGGTGCAAGTTGCAAGGAGAATAACACATGGAGAATAACATAACAAAAATACAAGTAGCAAGGAGTATTACCCAAGAAAAATATGAGAGAATCTCGGATGAACAACCACCTAGAAGAGATCATTGAAACACTATAGGAGGAGCCACCTTCATTGGAGAGGAGTCACCATACATTGGAGAAAGCACATTGCTATTGCAAGAGAAGCCAAACAACTTGTAAGGCGTTGGCAAGAGTGTTAAGGCGATAAGGGACGTTGAGTGCTTGATTACATGCAAGGAAAGGAGCCTCCACTTTTCACACAAAACAAGGGAATCTTGTGTATTTTGGCACAAAGGAGAAGAGCACCTACAAATTCTAAGTAACACCTCAAAAATATATCACTTGCACAAGGAGAAGAGTGTTCAAGTTTGAAGTAATGCTTCATTCAAGCAATAAAATAATTATTACTTCAATGTCCATAAGAAGAGATAATATCTACACCACCTAAATCAACATATTCTAAATATTGTAACATCCCTGTGCCACCTAACAAGGAGATCTACATTCAAGGGCAATGTAAATGCCATGTGGCATGCATTCCAAAGGGAGATAGAGAAGTATTAATAGCCTTGTCTAAGAACAACATGCATATCAAGATTCCACGGGTTAAAGAGAATTGAAGGGAGAAGAGGACAATCTAGAGTACACCATAGAATGTAATGTAATTAATGCATACTATCATACCTTGAAGACTGAGGAGAATACAACATTCAAAAGCTTTGAAAGTATAGTCAAGGAAGAAACCAATCAACACGTAGTGCATCACATCAAAGAGAGGTATATTTACATTGAATTAATATATATATATATATATATATATATATATATATATATATATATATATTTTTTTTTTTTTTAAAACGAAAAACCCCTTGTGGGGCCGCCTTGGTCTAAGAGGCCACGAACAGGGGGTTCTACACCATCAAAGTCACCCGGGGGTTGCACCCAGCCCTGCTCACACCAACATTATCAATTGGATTTTAGGTACCCAATTCAGCTTTTTGGTAGGGTGGAGATTCGAACCTGGGACTCCCTTGGAGGATTGTCCTCTCCTCTCCAACTCACCTACAACACCTAGGTACATTGAATTAATATTTTTTTCCATAAAGTGCAAGGATATATAAGGTACATTATTTCTAAAGTTAAGTATAACTAATTATTACGTTGAGATATAATAAAATTACAACTTTAGATTAATCATTGATGGTCTAGAAAGTAATTAAAGCAAGGGGATTATACCTTTAAGAGCTATTTCAAATTGTATTATTTGAGATTCAATTATCAAAATATTTACAAATAATTAAACTAGGAGATATAAGGTTTTCTACCTTGAAAATTGAAGCATTATTTTACAAATATTATCATTTTCTAAATTTCTAAATAGGGATATATAAGGAGTACTACATCAAAATTTAGATCATTGAAATTTAGAAAACTAAACCATTGAGAATTAAAGGGTAAAGGAAGCAAAAACTAGAATTGCTTGAAATTTGGAAACTATTGTTTATATTAGTCTCTTATACAAATTGAAGGGACAAAAGGAATCCAACTATAGGATCTTGGAAAATAGAGAATATTATCAAATTGAAAGTGAATTCAAATTATTTCTAGCTTTCACAAATAGGGAGAAAAAAGGTGAAAATAGAATTTGAACATTAGGAATTCAACTCAAAAGAAATATGAAGAAATATAAGCACTTTATCAAGACCATAGTACATTCAAAACACTTGGGAGATATAAGGGGTTCTACAAAACTTGAGAATAGAAAATATTTTATCAATTTTGATCATATACTTAAAACTAGGGATTCATAAGGTTGAAAACTTCAAAATTGTTGAAAGATAAAAGATTCTATTAAAAACTCTCAATATCAAATCCTATGGAGCAAAAAATATGTCTACTTCAAATAATACAATAAATAAATATCTGGAAAACATCATTAGAAAGGAAAGGGAAAATATCATAAAAATTGGAATCAAGAATTTACTTACAAATTCTGAAGGAAACTTCGATTTTACTTTAAAAGTGATGTATAATGAAGCCTTAGAAGAATAATTTAAAACTCTATAATATTATCTACCTACTAGAATCATTGAAGCAATTGATAATGGAAAGGATGTTATTCAAATTCCTTTAGACATTGGTAGCATATTATATATGACATTACTTACATTCAAATATTACAAAGAAGAGAATGTAGAGTAAAAAGAATTGATTGAGTCACTTAAAGAGAAAACAAAAATAGATGAATACTTCTTAGAGAAGATATTTCAATCCTCTTATAGTATTGATACTTCAAGTTATTCTAACTCAAGATCTTATCATGATGCATTAAGTGATTGTTTAGAAGATTCTATACTAAAAAATAACTATGATGAGAAGGACAAAGAAAAAGAGAAAATATTTTTGCAAGAATTTGATGATAGCATGATAGCTCATGAAAGCACAATGATTGACTCTAATAATAAATATAAATAAGAAGAAGAAGATGAACCTAACAAAGGAGGCATACAATGCAAGGTAAATTGAAGTCAATACAAAGAACTTGATCAAGCTAAATAACATTCAAAATATGAAGACAATATTGAAGAATAAAGTATTTAATAACCAAATAATGTAATACATGGGGGTGTTGGAATGTATTACATTATTTGGTACATGTCAATGTACCACCTTGGATACATCATTAGATTAGGAGAGTGTCTTAGATTAATGTTTGAGTAGTTACTTCATGCAATGTAATAAATACACAAGTGTTAGAATGTGCAATGATGTAAATTTGCATGTAGTCCACATGTACATGAGTCATAGGTTAGGTAGATGAAGATTCATGGGTAGATGAAAGGCCAAGGGATATATCTCCCTATATATAGGCCTTTGATAGAGTGAAGCAAATGATAGAATTCAAGAGAGAAGCATATAGAATAGTAGAGCATAGTGATGAGAAGAGAAGGTAGATACAATGTAGATCATGCAAGAATTTGAGTGTTTAACACCTCCATTATATTACATTACATTGTTTTTGTGATATTTCATTAATGGCTATTTTCAGAGTTATTGTAAAAGTTTCTCATATAGTTTTCCTGCATATTATATTGCCATTATCATATAGTTAACATTGTTTACTGATTTTAGATCTTGTGGTTGCATTTCTTTTAATATATATCATCAAAAGCTAACAACCCAGGCCATGCCATCACAACCGGGTGATGGCATTTACAGTTGGAATTACCATTATAACCAAAGTGTTGTTATCTTAAAATGCTATCATCACCATCTTAGAAAAGAAAACATGTTGACATAATCCTTATCTATTGTTATTGGTTGCCTATCACCAAGAGCCGCTACATCATTTTGGTATTAGAGCCAAAATATATTTGAGGTGGGATACAAGGAAATATGGCACAAAGAAGATGAGGAAGAGCACAAGGCCCTCGAGCCACAAACATAGAAAAAATTCTAAGAAGAATTATTGCTAGGTTGGATGTGATAGACACTGCCAAAATAAGATACATTCATCTTAAGGAGGTTAGTGATAACCAAGAGAAGACTAGGCACCTAAACTTTCAATATGAAGATCGAATGGAATTGAAAGGAGGAAATCCCTTATGATGGAAAGGTTATTGTTAAAACCTATTAAGGAATCACATGAACCCGAGCAAAGGAGTCTATTTAGGATAATTTGCAAATTAGGAGGCAAGTGTTGTAAGGTGATTATGGATAGCGAAAGCACCAATAACCTAGTGATAATAGATATGGGAGAGAAAATTGGATTGAAGAGGATGGAGCATCCAAATCCATAGAAGTTATCATGGTTGCAAAAGGGGCATCAAATTTTGGTGAGTTAACAATGTATGGTATATCTCCAAATTGTTTCGTACAAGGATGGCATACTATGTGATGTTATATTGATTAATGCATGCCATGTCTTATTGGGAAAATCATGGTAGATTGATAAAAAGGTAGTGCATGAAGGTAGGAAAAATACTTACACTATTAAGAAGGATGGCAAGAGGTACATGTTAAGTCCATTAAAGTAAAAAAGAAAAGAAGTGAAAAATAGTGCTACAGTGTGCAAGGGTACAAAAAAATACTTGAAGGAAAATAAGAAGAAGTAACCATATTTTTCTTTCATTAATAAACCCATATAAAAAAGGATAGTGAAAAAGATGAATGAAATCCCACATGGTGTGAAGGATTTTTTGGGAGAATATGTAGAGATTCTTTCAAAATATGGGTTACCACCGATAAGGAGCATTGGTCATCACATAGATTCTAGTCTTGGATCAAGCTTAAATGATAAGCTGACAACAATGGAGAATGAGAAAAGGGTAAATAAAATAAAAGGTATAGGGAAGGGGTAGATAATCCAAGTCACTAGTAGTAAGGGTTATGATATCGAGTTGAATATAAAAGAGCCAATGCTAAAAGAGATTGTGAAAAAAATATGGACATATGTAAGAGACTAGGCATGGGAAAGAGGGCCAATGTTCTAGGTCACCAATAATAGTGATAAAAAATAAGATAGTACAATAACTCCTACAAAAAATAAAGGAAAGGAGAAGAATAAAAGAAGTGGTAAAGAGATAATGGAGGAATATGAACACCATCAGGTCATTTTTAGCCATGACAAAGACCATGTTGTTAGAGTTGATAGTGACAATGGTACTTCTAGGTGTGGTGAAGGACATTATGATGGTGACAATAAAGATCATAGTGGTAATGAAGCGTTTGGGTTCTTTGAGAGGCACAACACATGAATTAGCTCCAAGTTGATGAGAAGAATGGGGTATAATGGCAAATAATTGTGAATATGTGGACAAGATGTTAAAATACCCATAATGCTAGAGAAAATGTCAAAGAATAAAGGCCTTGGGTATGCAAGTTTGATAGAAAAAATCAGGACTAAATGTGTGAGAGGATAAAGCAGTACAAGGAATGAAGGTTCAATAAAGGATTGTTGTAGTCAGTGTGGAATATATAGACATATAGCAATTAAGTGTTGTAACCTACATCCTTGTGGGAGTTATGGAGGATATAAATACTTTGCACATGAGTGTTACCACTGAGAGGAATTCACCAACAAACTACATGTTGATTGAGGTTGGATGAATGTGTCACAATGGAAGCAGATGTAGAGGATGTTGATTTTATTTTATACGAGGAAGTTTGATCCTCAAAGGAAGGCCAATATAAGATAGTGAATTTGATCTTGTGCAAGCAGTCAAGCTAGAGTGATAATAGCTTGGAGTAACACTTCATGAGTTGGAGCTCTGAAATATTTTTGTTACTCAATAAGTATGATATAGGATCATCCATGTGATAACCAACTAAGTAACACCAACTAAAAATCCATGTAGAGGATTGGATAAGTGATGCCATCGAGAAACTGGGAGATCAACCATTTTGATTAGTTGGATTGGAAGTTAAAGCATTGGGAATAATGGTCATTCATAGTTCTTGCACTTATATATAAGGAGAAGAATTAATAGTAGAGAGAGATAGAGAGAGGGTATGAGGGGGTAAAAGAGAGGTGAAAAAGTAGAGTGTTCTAGAGTATAAGAGGGATATGCATGAGCATAGAGGTCACAATATGTAAAATCCATGAAGGAGGTTGTGATATGTAATAGCCATGAGGGAAATTTTTAATGAAAGAAAAATTTTAAAATAAATTTGATTCTAATTTATAGTCTATGTTAATATGTGTGAATATTAGAAATTTTTCAATACTAAAACATTTGTTGTAGGTTGGAGGCTATTAATGATTTTTGCAAGATAGACACAGTCATGGATGTTTGTCTAGGATGCTGACTGAATACTAGCAAATAAAAATAACCATCAAGAGTATACAGTTAAAACATTGTAGTTAGGAGTTATTATCTTAAAGGAAGCTATGTTGGAATTCATTTGAAGTCATGATGTCTAGTTGTATGTCATATTTGAAGTGTCATCATAGAGTGTGCCATCAACCAGTAGGTAGTCTTGGAAGTGCTTACTAGAATTCTATCCTAAGGATCATCATAACCAAGTGTACAAATTGTTGATAGTAGTGTATCAACATTAAGAAGAAGTGTTTTTTACCATCATGAAGTCTATTGCTAATTTTTAATTGTGTAGTAATACCATCATGAAGGGTTGTTGCCTGAAGTAAAGTATAGATATCACATCATCATAAAAATCATTACTGACTCACATGGAGTTATGTCATCTTGTAGGAAAAAAAACTTTGCCATCATACAATTATCAACACAACAAGATTTAAATTGTTTTCATAAGTAATGGAGTTAAGTTGCCAACATAGATACTAAACTACCAACATTAGGACCTGCCTATCATCATAGTATTGTTTATCATCCTAGATTGATCGCCAACATAGAAAAATAAACTACCAACATAGACTTATCACCTATGTGAGTCTATCATAATCAAAGTTTGCTAGCACAGAACTACCCAACATGGCCTTTCATCACATTGTCATAAAACCAGTTGACATAGTGGGGGTTGTAAAACTATCTACAACATTGTTGATATAACCAAAATTGTCATCACAAACTGATTATTCATCTTGCCCATGTCATGTCATCACAATCGAGTGATGGTAATTCCATCACAACCAAAGTGTTTTCATCTTAAAATATTGTTGTCATCATCTCAGGAAAGAAAACATACTGACATGAGCCTTGTTTGTTATCATTATTTACCTATTTTTAATAGTCACTACATCAACATACTCACCTCGGTATTTAGTTATAGAAGTGCATTGCAAATGTGTCATCATCCATCAACTTAGAAGAATGTGCTCCTAGAAATAGAGGTACCAATGATGAAATAATGTGAAGAACCATGACTTGTAGACTTCATAGTCCTAGCCACCTATGATGTATGCATCATTGCAATATACACAATGGACATTGGCATGCTTCATGAAACTGTGTGGGTCATCCTTTGAAAGAGCTTTCATGGCCTTGATGGTTATGTCATATTTATTGATGTATTCCACATCCACTAAGTGCATTACCATGCACTTTTACATTGGTAGCTCTATGGAACTCGAACTCCATGATAGTTGTATCTAATGAATATGGAGGACAACAATCACCCTTCACCAAGAAGTTATTTGGGATATCTATGATATATACACACTTTGTGAGAGTAGGAGATAGAGATAGATCAAAGAGACCCTTTCCAGCTGTGAGAGTAGATAAGTCTAGTGTCGATAATGACCAATATCAAAGCTGCCCTTACTCTTCTATATTGAATGCACATAGCATGATTATATGTTAATTTCTTTCTTGCATACTATTTATGTTTTTTCTAGTTTAGTCGCACTTAAAGGAAGCCACCTAAATTTAAAGACTTTATGGCTTCAAATAAGTGGTGGCTTATAAACTTGAATAATTTGACTTGGGAATATTTGAGTTCTATCAAGTATTTATAGAGACCGAATTGACCATATGATCTAGCAATTGAGTTCTATTATGCAAATTGGTTTAAAATGCTTTGGAGACATGTGGACTCCAATAAATGGTGATACACGATGAAAATAGATGCTCAAAATTTTTAATTACAATCATAGTACATAGTCAAATTTACCACCTAACTTCTCTGGAAAGGTAGTATAATTATTTTTTTTCTTTTTTTCTTTCTTGTTACAATGGTGAATCAAGAGTCAACCTTGTATTTCAAGTGGTACATCTCTCAAAATATTTTGAAAATAAAAAAAAAATGTAAAGTGTGTGGGTTTAAATACCTCCCAACCTTGGCAGTCCAATGAATAGTGTTGGCATCATGGGAGAAAATACAAGCAAAAGTATCACTCATCAATCATCTTATAAAATTCATACTAAATATGGTTCACGAGGTAATTTCTCATTGCCTATGTAATTTTACCTTTGCCAAGGTTTGATAATGCTTGTAAATGACTAGAATCCTTTACCTTGATTGTGTATTTTATGGGGCACATTCCAAATGAAGTGACTTTGAAGTCTTGGGTCAACTTGGCTTGGGATCCTCATGGAATCAAGCTTGATTTGATTTATAACTTAACCAAAAAAAGTTTCCTCTTTCAGTTTGTGGATGTTACTCATACAAATGTTATTTATGATCATGAACCATGGTGCATGAAGAGCTCCTTTGATGGGGAGCCAAATAAACCACAAATAAAATGACGCAATTTTATTTGAAAGACGCAGTTTTATTAATTTGAAGCATGGAAGCTTTTACAGTCAAAGACCATGAAAATAAATACACAGTGCTTTAAATGCAAAATACAGCCGCAGCCTTCCTTTCTTCCCTCAGCCTCCCGAATCCCTCAAATAAATCCCTTTTATGCTCTATGCTTCGTTTTGCACCACCGTTCGTAACCACCTTAACGGTTTCTGGAATGGTCATATGGAACGGCCTTAACGGCCCTTGAAACTACCGCTTGGAACGGCCTTAACGATCTCAGGCACTGCCACTCGGAACTGCCATTCGTAACCGCCTTAACGGCTTCTGGAACGGTCATATGGAACGGCCTTAATGGCCCTTGAAACTGTCGCTTGGAACTGCCACTTGGAACTGCCACTTTGGCTTTGTCTGCTAAGGTGTCGCGATATCGCGACCCTTCTTTGTGTTTTGGCTTGGCTGCCAAAGTGTCGCGATATCGCGACACTTCTTTGTGTTTTGGCTTTGGCGGCCAAGGTGTCGCGATATCGCGACACTTCTTTGTGTTTTGGCTTTGGCGGCCAAGGTGTCGCGATATCGCGACACTTCTTTGTGTTTTGGCTTTGGCGGCCAAGGTGTCGCGATATCGCGACAACTTTGGTGTCGCGATATCGCGACCATTAGTTGCATTTGCCATGGTGCTCGAAATACGTCACGATATCGCGACGACATTTGCGTCGCGATATCGCGACCATTAGTTGCTTTTGCCACGGTGCTCGAAATACGTCGCGATATCGCGACGACATTTGCGTCGCGATATCGCGACCATTGGTTGCTTTTGCCACGGCGCTCGAAATACGTCGCGATATCGCGACGACATTTGCGTCGCGATATCGCGACCAGTAATACGTCGCGATATCGCGATGATATTTGCGTCGCGATATCGCGACCAATTTTATACTTAGTCAATTTTGCAAATTTTGAACTTTTTCAAACTTTGAACTTTTTTTTTTTTTTTTGGTGATGCAAGATTGCTGTGCTGCCCGAGATGCTCCTGCATCAGACACCCGGGGTAGATGTTTTTAGAAGTGATCCTCACTTCTGGATGGTCAGAGGAAAACCCAAACGATCAACCTCTGATTTGGACAACCATGTGGCATCTTCGACAGGTCTGTTCTTCCACTTGACCAAATACTCCGAATATTGCTTGTTTCGGGTACTTACGCTGCACGAGTGTCGAGTATGTCTTCAATTTCTTCTTTGTGCAGGTGGATGCGGGAATGTTCCACGGATCCGAGTTGGGTGGTTCACTACAACTTCTGCATGATATTCAACCAAGTCTGAAATATTGAAGATAGGTGAAATATTCGAGCTCACTTGGGAGATCAACTTCATAGGCATTGCACGAATCTCGTTTGCCTATGATCCGGCATGGTCCAAAATTCTTCATCTTCAACTTATTGTAAGTTTTTCTAGGAAAACGTTCCTTACGCAAGTGAACCATGACTTCATCCCCTACTTGGAATTCTTTGAAACGCCACTTTCGATCTGCTCTGGCTTTGTAAGTAGCATTCATTTGGTGATATCTTTGTTGTACCTCTTCATGTAAAGTCTTCATGTGTCTCTACAAAGTCTTCAGCTTCAACACTGCACTTGTCTGCTTTATCCATCGGTCTCAACTCAGAAGCGTTTCTAGGGCTGTACCCATGCACAATCTGGAATGGTGATTTACCAGTACTGCGATTGACAGAATTGTTGTAAGCAAACTCTGCCTAGGGTAAAATCAGATCCCATCCCTTCGGTTTATCTCCTACCAAACATCGTAGAAGATTACCCAAACTTCTGTTGACTACCTCGGTCTATCCATCAGTCTACGGATGGTACGCAGAACTAAATTTCAAGTCTATTTTTAGCTTCTTCCATAGAGTTCTCCAGAAATAACCCACAAATTTGGTATCTCTATTCGAAACAATGCTTTGGGGTAGACCATGAAGTCGGACTACCTCCTTGAAGAACAAGCCGGCAATGTGAACCGCATCACTTGTCTTCTGACATGGAATAAAATGGGCCATTTTTGAAAACCTGTCAACAACAACAAAAATGGCATCATTTCCACGTTGTGTTCTTGGCAGACCAAGAACAAAATCCATGCTGATATCCTCCCAAGGTCTTCCTAGTACAGGCAATGGCTGGTACATTCCTATATTTTGGCTGACTCCTTTTGCCATCTGGCACACTCTGCAACCCTGCACAAATCTGGTCACATCCGACTGCAACTGTGGCCAATGGTAATTTTCACTAACAAGAGCAATGGTCTTATCACGGCCAAAATGCCCTGCTAGTCCTCCACTATGCTTCTCTTTGATCAAATTTTCCCTCATGGAACTTCGGGGAATGCACAACTGATTCTGTCGAAACAGCATCCCATCTTGGATCATGAAATCTAACCACTTAGTGCGATCCACGGTAGTAGGAGACACACATGCGGTCCATGCCTCTGCAAAATCTGGATCTGCTGGGTATAAACTCTTGAGTTCATCAAACCCAACAACTTGCACTCTCATTTCCATCAACAAATTATGCCTTCTACTCAAGGCATCTGCAACTCTATTAGATTTGCCACTTCTATGCTTTAGTACAAAGGTATAACTCTGCAGGAATTCAACCCACTTCAAATGTCGTTGGTTAAGTTTACCTTGACTATTGATATCTTGCAAAGCTTGATGGTCGGTATATAAAACAAACTCTTTGGTTAGCAAATAATGTCTCCATTTCTTAAGAGCCTGAATTATAGCATAGAATTCTTGATCATAAACGAGTATTTCTTTCTAGCATCATTCAATTTTTCACTAAAATATGCAACAGGTTTACCTTCTTGACTCAACACGGCTCCAATGGCACTGCCACTGGCATCACAGTCAACTTGAAACACTTTATTAAAATTTGGAAGTGCCAGAATGGGCTGTTCTGTCACTTTCTTCTTCAATATATTCATGTTGGTGTCTGCTTTGGCAGTCCACTTAAATTCTCTCTTATCCCCTCTCATAGTTTATGTTAGGGGTGCACAAATACTGCTAAAGTCTCTAATAAAATTTCTATAGAAACTTGCAAGACCATGAAATGATCTTACCTCTGTCACATTCCTTGGAGCGAGGCCATTCAAGGATAGCCTTCACTTTCTCGGGATCCATTTTCAGACCCTCCTGCGAGATGACAAATCCCAGGTATATCAACTCTTTACGTACAAAGCGCACTACGTATATTTATCAATAACTGCTCCTCACGCAGTTTTTCAAAAATTGTCCGAACATGCAACAAATGTTCATCCAATGTTTTACTAAAAATCAGAATATCATCTAGATACACTATCACGAACTTTTCCAGGAAGTCACGCAATACTTCATTCATCAACCTCATAAATGTCTTGGGTGCATTAGTCAATCCAAATGGCATAACTAACCACTCATACAAACCTTCTCTGGTTTTAAAGGCTGTCTTCCATTCATCACCCTCTCTAACACGTATCTGATGATATCCGCTCTTCAAATCAATCTTAGTGAAGTATTTAGCTCCACTCAAGCAATCCATTATATCGTCCATTATGGGTAATGGAAAGCGATATTTAATAGTAATTTTATTAATGGCTTGGGAATCAGTGCACATTCGCCATTCGCCATTCTTCTTTGGTGCAAGTATTGTTGGCACTGCACAAGGGCTCAAACTTGCCCGAATCAAACCCTTCCTCAACAATTCCTGAACTTGTCGGTTCAATTCTTCATTCTCAACAGGAGACATTCTATGAGCTGCCTTGTTGGGTAAGCTAGATCCTGGCATTAAGTCAATCTGATGACTAATCTTCCTCATTGGCGGCAAACCCTCAGGCACATTGTCTGATATAATATCAAGAAATTCTGCTAACAGATGTTCAACTTCTGCTGGAATGTTAGTAGTATCTTCTCTTTTTACATTAGGAATTAATGCATAACACATTGAATCCCTCTTTATACCATCCAAAAATTTTTTGCCATCTACTAAACAAATTCTAGCATTATTGCATACCTTTTCCTCAACCTCCTTTAATGGCTTCAATTTGTGGCGTACTCCATCTTTTGTCAGGGAATAGGTATTTGCATGTCCATCATGCGCTGCACGTCTATCAAATTGCCATGGTCTTCCAAGCAACAAATGGCAAGCATCCATCGGCAAAATATCACACAGGACCTCATCCTGGTATCTTCCAATTTTGAACTTGACCAAGCATTGTTCACTGACCAATGCTCTATGATCCTTCTGCAACCACGCAATCCGGTATGGATGCGGGTGTTATTTTCTTTCCAGCTTTAATTTAGCTACCATTTCCTCAGAAACCAAATTATATGTACTACCATTATCAATAATAATATTACAGATTTTACCTGAACATTTGCACCTCGTGCGAAATAGGCTTTTTCGCTGATCTGGTTCCTTCTCTTCATTCAACAAAGTTCTTCTTGTGATCATCACTTCTCCGTGCTCTGCTTCTTTAGAGTGCTCGGATTCAACACCATCCTCAGCAACTGCGACTCTCGGCATTTCCTTCAGGCCTTCTGTTTGGTGCTTCTTGGTGTTTGGGACACTCATATGATCGATGCCCTTCTTCTCCGCAATTAAAATAGGTTCCACGAAATCTTCCTCTGCCATATCCGCGTCCACCTCTACCTCTGCCCCTTTGATAATCATTGTTACGATTACGGGGTCGGTAAGCATTCTCCTCCTTACATTCCTGGCGATTGCTGGTTTCACCATTCTATTTTTTATCATCATATTTAATTCCACTGGTTCTTCCACCAGTTCTTCCACCACGACCTCTTCCTCTTTGCTTGCTGTCAAATCTACGATTCAGTTTCTCTTCTACTTTCAAAGCAAACTGATAAGCATCTTCAATGCTGTTCATTCGAACCAGACTCAATTCCTCTTGCACGCTGGTTCTCAACCCATTAATGTAACGGGCTACTCTTTCCTTATTTGCTTTCGTATGACCGGTTCTAATTGAAATTTTAAAAAATTCCTCAGTATACTCTTTAACGAGTTTTGCTGGACTGTCGTAAACTCTGCATTTTTCTCAGCAGATCTAATTCGTAATCTGCTGGAATAAACTACCGTTTCAATTTTTCCACCATTCGATCCCACCTGGAGATCTTTTCTTTGCCTCTCCGATTTCTTTCCAACTGCACTCCTTTCCACCATATGCCAGCATGGCCTTTTAATTTTGTTCTGGCAAATTTTATTCGATTTGGATCTTCAACGTCCTCATAATCGAAATATTCTTCCATGTCATTAATCCGAGTCAATTAATTCTTACGGATTTAAATTTCTAGAATACGTAGAAACGTCAATCTTTGGCCTTTTCCCAATCTGCGAAATGGCTTTTATCATTCGCGACTCTGCGGCACTCATTTCTTCTTCTACCTCTTCAGACGGGTCTTCAACTCCATCATCATCGCTGCGATCTTCTCCTCTTGGCTCTATTCCCCTACGTAATTCTTCCTGCAATGCCAACACTTGTCTCTGCAATGCACGAAAATCTCCTTCAGGAACCACGTTCCTTCCAGCACCACGATTTCTTCGTGGCGGCATTCTGTCTCACAGTTTCTTAGAAACCCGTAACCCCAGATCTTGGTGTGAGCTGCCTCACGTTCGGTGCTCTGCTCAACACACTCAGAATCTTATAGCTCTGATACCACTTGATGGGGAGCCAAATAAACCACAAATAAAATGATGCAATTTTATTTGAAAGACCTCGGTTTTATTAATTCGAAGCATGGAAGCTTTTACGAGTCAAAGACCATGAAAATAAATACATAGTGCTTTAAATGCAAAATACGACGCGACCTTCCTTTCTTCCCTCGGCCTCCCGAATCCCTCAAATAAATCCCTTTTATGCTCTATGCTTCGTGTTGCACCGTCGTTCGTAACCACCTTAACGGTTTTTGGAACGGTCATATGGAACGGCCTTAACGGCCCTTGAAACTGCCGCTTGGAACGGCCTTAACGATCTCAGGCATTGCCACTCGAAACTGCCGTTCGTAACTGCCTTAACGGCTTCTGGAACGGTCATATGGAACGGCCTTAACGGCCCTTGAAACTATCGCTTGGAACTGCCACCTGGAACTGCCACTTTGGCTTTGTCTGCTAAGGTGTCGTGATATCGTGACCCTTCTTTGTGTTTTGGCTTGGCTGCCAAAGTGTCGCGATATCACGACACTTCTTTGTGTTTTGGCTTTGGCGGCCAAGGTGTCGCGATATCGCGACACTTCTTTGTGTTTTGGCTTTGGCGGCCAAGGTGTCGCGATATCGCGACACTTCTTTGTGTTTTGGCTTTGGCGGCCAAAGTGTCGCGATATCGCGACAACTTTGGTGTCGCGATATCGCGACCATTAGTTGCATTTGCCATGGTGCTCGAAATACGTCGCGATATCGCGACGACATTTGCGTCGCGATATCGCGACCATTAGTTGCTTTTGCCACGGTGCTCGAAATACGTCGCGATATCGCGACGACATTTGCGTCGCGATATCGCGACCATTGGTTGCTTTTGCCACGGCGCTCGAAATACGTCGCGATATCGTGACGACATTTGCGTCACGATATCACATTCAGTAATATCGTCATGATATCGCGACGATATTTGCATCGTGATATCGTGACCAATTTTTCAAAATTTGAACTTTTTTTTTTTTTTTTGGTGATGCAAGATTGCTGTGCTGCCTGAGATGCTCCTGCATCATCCTTGTTAGTCTTCACTCCATGGACCTAGGATTTCTCAATTTCAAAGAAAAGAACCTCTAAGTTCCTAGTCTAGGTAGATTTCCTTGGTCTTTCCCTCCTCCTTTGGTCCTTCTAGAATCACATTGAACCAATATTAGGGTGTGTACACCTGGTAGAAAATATCAATATTTTCCATGAATGCCCATAGAAAAGGGTTTGTGAGATTGATATGTCTAAATAACTCAAAGAGTTTGTTGATATATAGGTTGGGGACTCCGTTATTTCATAATGAGTGGTGTATATCAACTTATCAAATATCTATTTCAAATATCAAGCATCATAACACAATATTAAGGATCATTTGCTTCTACCCCACAATAAGCCAAAGTCAACCCCCATGCAATCCACTATATCACCATCTCAATCCAAGGAGGATGGTTGGAACATGATGGGAGGATGCAAAAGCACATGCACTAATGCAACCAAAGCACAACACTCCAAACTAGCAACTAATATGACTGTTATTCCAGAACCAAAGTCCATAGAAAATGCAGAAGAGAAACCAGATGTAGGACTCAATAATAGAAGTGGTGGTCAAAGAGGCTCCTCCATCTCATCAAAGTTGCACCTCAAAAATAGCTATCATGACTATCAATCCTTCCACCAAGAAAAGATCTCCTCCTCCATCTCCTCCTATGAGTTTGCAATGCTCTTGCAGTCTAAGGTGAGAGATGAAAGAAGGGGATTTTTTTCTACAAAAATTGCCCCACCCCTCCAATGTTTAGTTGGGGAGCTACATACTCGACCCTAAGAGATTTAACAATTTTGGAGCATTAGAGTACCTTGAATACATGAAATACAATGAGGATATGTCATTTGAGTCTTGTCCTTTATGAATGTCCTCTCTTAGAATGATTGGAATCTTGTAGACTCCAAGCACACATATGTTGTACACAGTTTATTAGGAGTTTTTCAGATCTATGTTTGTAGAAGCTAAAATTTATAGAATTTTTGTTATCAATAATATATCAGTTCTTCTAACCAACATACAACCTCCTTTGTAGGGTATATGAGTCAAGTTGAGGTGGTGTTGCCCCCTCATTGGAAGCTCTGCTTGGTGGTTCATGGATGTGATCCAACCTTCTACATGTGGTTTTCTCTTTATTTTCCATTAATTATGGTTATGATATCAATGACATCATCAAACATTCTCATTAATAGCTCTAACTTATGGATTCTTATTCTTTTGCCATTTGATTTAACTATGGCAATGACCATGATTAAGACAATAGGCAAAAGTGATGAACACTAGATGTGTTGGAAAATAAATGATCTAATAAACTAATGTTAGTCTATTTTTTGGTACATGTTGTCTACGTGGATTAATGTTGGTCATCGTTTTCGTACCCATGGCCCAACATACATGATGTATTTACTTTTTGCCATCTTTCACCTTGTATTTGTGTTTAAATACCTAGTCCCTATTTTGAACTATGTAAGATCTTTTGGTTTGACTTCTTAGAGTGTACTCCCATACCAATTATTTTTAATAGTGTACCTATTATTCTTTTAGTAATATAAGTCACTTTTTAAAAAAATTACTGTAATGTTGTAACAATCTAGGCCTTTTATTAGTTTATTTATCAAAGTAACTCAGTGCATGCATGTAGAAATCCCAAACTTGTATTAATTTAATCTTTCTTCTTTGATAATTGAGGCTCATCACATATTTGAATAAGTAAGATTCATTGAAATTTTACTTGTTTTTTTATTTTATTTTTTTAATCAATTATATACTATTAAAATAGACATCATCCATATTATACTAGGATTATAGACTAATAAACATGTTACTTTATGTTGTTGGTTTTTTAGCCGGATTATCTCAGGTCCTAATATTAAGGATCATAAGTAGCCTCAAAGATAAGAGCAATCAATATATTAAATGATCAATATCATTAGGGAAATAACATGAAAAAAACTTAAGTAGAATTTCTCAAATATGCCTACAAGCTACAATATTATCAATGCTTGAATATGATATATTTCATTGAGCTTTGTCTCCTTAATTTAACCTTAGAAAGGTGACTCTTGGATACTTTGTCTATTGCTCTCCTCACACATATGAAAGATGCAACATTTCCTATTCCATAAGACAAATTTCACATGTCCTTTGGTTTTATATATTGCCACTTATATACATGACTATTGACTTTCTATTCACTTGCACACTTTACTCTATAACACTTGCACATTTTACTATATAACACTTGTACACTTTTACATGCACACTTTCTCACACCACACATTTGCACACATTATTACTTGACATTTGTGCACATCCACACATACACATATATTAAAAAATATATAAATCACACTTTAAACTATTGACTCAAACATTTTTTACTCCACACACTTACACATTATTGCTTAACATTTGTGCACATGTGATCTTACACATATATCAAGGAAAATATAAACCATACTCTAAATTATTGACTTAAACCTTATTCTAATATTTTAATGGTAAAAGTTACCAAATAATACAGTGGTATATGCTATCAAATAATGTAATCTTCTCCAAAATATGCGTATATGCTATCAAATAATGTAATCTTCTCCGAAATATGCTCGTATATGCTACCAATAATTTAATATTCTACAACATAAGCAAGTTATCCATGAAATCTCACGCCTATTCGTCATTTATTTAAAATATATAGGAAACAGGAACTGATTGACAATCGATCTAGCAATGAAACGGGATGTTGTCGTTTCTGTGCTTGTGTATATCCATCTTTCAGGGCTTGTGTATATCGTGAAACGGGATATTGTCGTTTCTGTGGAAGACCACACTGCAGCAGACCAGTACCTGGAAAGCGATCAAATCACAATAAGTCCATTGGGACCCACAAGTCGCTGTTAATCTTCTTTCCATACAACTAATAAATATGGAGATGAATGATTCAGATTAATCCGACTTGTGCGATAGATGCTTGCATGACCCACGGAAAATGGCATATTACGTTTACTCACTTCTCCCGGCACGGCAATCTAGATCATTTAATATCATATCTCCACCACCATGGTTTTCCGTGGAATCCGAGAGTTGTTACAACCGATATGGTGAAAAGTTTCCTTTTCAAAATGAACATAATTGCCCTCACGATACGGAAGAAGAAATGGGAGAGAAAGAACAGGCATCGTTTCTACGTAGACAATAATGAATAGTTGGCGAAGATATCATTAAAAGGTATCTCTACTGACATCAATGTAAAGCATATCTATAATCATGGCATTATCTCTGTATTAAGCAATATGTTGTAGCCATTCGTTATGTTTAGGATTGAGAGAGTTTAGAGGTAAGATCCTTCTCAAATAACACTTCAATTGGTTTACATTGCTATTGAATCGACTAAATTAAATCGAGTAGGCAACACGTACACAACTTTTTTAATCAATTTTCAAAATTTTCAAACAAAATTGCAATCCAAATCTGAACACTTAAAGAATAAAAGACTCATTTTTCTTCTTCTTTTCTTAAATTTAAAGACGGTCTGAAAAGAGTACCGTTTGACCAGAAATACCTATCTCCCTTTTCACCTCGGTGATTAACCAATTTTGAAACTGAAACTGCAGAAGAATATAATAATGGTTATGCCAACCCACAAAACTATGCGGACTAGTGAGTTAAGTTTTTTATTTATTTTTTGAACAGGTCGAGGGTTAAAGTCTCCTTGTCCCTTGAGAGTGCACCTCATTGGATGAAGTCTTATATGCATTATGATAGAGAAAAATATAGTTATACCTATGGCAACATTTTAATTATAATATATATATAAATTAAAACTTTAAATTATAATAAATAATCATCAGTTTAAATCAATTATTAAGTAGTAGTATTTAAACATATAATTTGATTGGATTAATGTATTTTTTAAATATATTTTTATAACATTATTTTTATGATCATTCAAGTATTTTACTGCTTTAAATTTAATGCCTTGAAGAGCTGCCTAAAGAGCTACAAATAGAAGATGAATTCTCTCTAAGAGATTTCAATATAGTAATTGACACCAAGTTGGGAACTTAATGCATTTTAGAGTTAGATAGCCATAAGTTTTTAACTATCACAAATCAGATGTTCCAAAAAATATAGTTGTAGAAGTTATACTTTGATGGAGCAATATGCAAAAATGGAGCCAGAGTCAGAACAATCTTGCAATCTCGTTTTGAAGGGATAAAAAATTTCTCATACATGTTAACTTGAAGTTGCTCAAACTATTGTGAACCTCTCTTCTCATAACCATAAATCATTCAAAATATCAAACATACATCCATAAATAAATTGCTCACAATATAATAAATATTGATAATACCCTTGAGGTAGGGTAACACCATACAATGCTCCTTTTGGAATGAAGTCACTCCACAAGATCTCCACCTCCATGATCAAAGACTTCTACAAGAATACTTCATAGATACCTTTTTATAATGGGGGTACATATCCCTTTATACAAGAGTGTGATGGTCCATGTTCCATGAGTTACAAGATCACCCATGTGGTGGTTCACCTTCCATGAGTTACAAAGTGCATAATAATATTCATTGTGATTACATATGATAATGTTACCCCAATAATTACATATATGATTCTATGATATACCTATTTCTAATTTGATATGTGGCTTTCCTTACTCAATAATTAATTTATGGCTCATACCATTATAAAATACAATATTAAATTATAAAATATTAAGTACCTATCTTGGGTACCTAACACAAACAATGTTGTTGAATATGAAGCACTATGTCTAGGCTTGCTAAAAGCAAAAAATATGAGGATAAAAAATATCTTAATATATGGTGACTCAAAGCTTGTAGTAAATCAAGTTACTGAAAGATGCAACAACAAATATCACTATCTCAAATCTTACCAAAACAGAGTCCAAGACTTGATTGAAAGCTTTGATGTCGTTACTGTAAAAGTCATCCCAAGAAGTAAAATATAGTAGTAGATGTACTGAATTCACAAGGAGTAGCCTTTAGCCCTACTTTTGAAGATTGGAAAGCATCAAAAGAGGTCTAGTTGGTTTTCTAGCCATCAGTCCCAAATAAAGATAACTTTTGGGAAGTATTTGATAATGATGAGCAGAAAGCAAGACTTTTGACTCAAGAAGCTATATATGTCATTGATCTGAGTGAAATGCAACACCATACTGACAAGGAGAAAAAATACATCTAAAGAATAATCATACCCTAAGGGTTTGATTACTTTAGAAAGCCTCTTTGGTAAAAATGATTGAATGACAAGCCAAAAATTAAAAATAGATGAGAAGGATTTTAGAATTTAAGATTTGGTGCTAAAATGGGTTAAGGACAAAGCCAAGACCAAGAAGCATCAAAAGTTTGATTGACTCTAGTTTAGCCCATATCAAACCATCATATCCTAGAAATTCAACTCTTTCAAGTTGATCATAACTAAAGGCGAGACATTATTAATTTTGATAGACAAATAATATTTGAAACACCCACCATAAAAAAATATGCCAAGTATTGTACCATAGTGTAAATAAGTATTGTTTAATACAAAATATAATGATTAAATAAAATCATGGCTATCAAAATACTATTGGCTATAGAAGGCTATGGCATTAAAGGGAGAAGTCAATCAACGTGCTTGTATAAACCAGAGTGTTGGAAAAAGCATTTGAGTTATGGTGTGAGGAACACGTGTATTTTATATTATATATATATATATATATATATATATATATATATATATATATATATATATATATATATATGGAATTAACCATTGACAATGGCTTATACAAAGCACCTACTAGCTCTTTAAACGTCAATGAAAGCATTCAAACACTTAGTTGCTTTATGAGAAAAAGCTAAGAGTAGTTGTGTATCTTCCTATTACAAAAGCTTTGTGAGAATAGCCATGGATTCTAAGATGCTACTCAATTGCCTAGAAAATATTGTTGATCCAATATTGACCATCAAGGCAAAACATTTGAGGGATAAAACATAGAAAAAAGTTATGAAGTTATTAATAGGCCACTAGCTTCATGAGCCTATACTCCTTGGGTTAATCCATGCCCAAGAGAGTACATTATTGATCAAAGTTGGTCCAAGTGGTCATCAAATGCTACCATGCAAAGTCTAGGACTATAAGAAATATTGCTAACCAATTACGTTTCCCTATCAAGCCTAAAAATTTTACAATAATTTTTACTAGAACCCTCCCCCCATATGTGTCACACCAAATAAAGCAACCTAAGACATTGTTGCAACAAATATTGGTCATCAAAAGTGTGAGAAGCTTCCTAAAACATATAGAGAAGACTTTCATCTTCAAATGCAATAAGAAGGTAGTAAGCTTTCATCAAGCCAAGATTGATTTAAGTTGTAGGTTATTAAATTTTTAGGTCACAGAGATATTTACCTTGATAGAGATTGATTCAAGTCTTGAAGGTAGACCTTGATAGAGATAGAATTTAGGTCTTGAAGGTAAACCTTGATAAATATAGTTTCAAGTCCTGAAGACAAATATTTATATTTATATTATGGATAGAGGCCTTGAAGAAAAAGTCCTTGATAAAAATTTTTAGAGATATTCAAGATTTAAGTCATATTGACCTTGATATTGGTCCAAAAGAGATCAATATTAGAGGATTGAGACCCTTCAAATAAAGAGACCCTTAGTAAATTTTGTGGCCCTTATTGGTGAAAAGAGAAGAGATCATATATAATATATAAGCCCCATATTAAGAGAGAAAGAAGGCTTGAATATAGACTCAAATAAATTTGTTTGAGAATAGTAGAGTTAGAGAAATAAGGTTCAAGGAATAAAGAGACCGATATATATTACAACAAGTAGCATTGAAGTTAAGTAATCATATAAGGGAGAAGGCAAAATTTTAGAGAATGTAGAAGGCATAATATAAGATAAGACCCATGAGAAGGAAAAGATCATAGGCAGAATGTAGAGACGTAAATCACCAAAGAAAAGAGTGAAAGATAGAGTTAAAAAGTAGAAAGGAAATAATTGTGTATATTGCAGCATAACCTACATGAGAAGTGCAACCAAGGAAAATACTATCCGGCCTATGAGAGTATGAATAAAAGCTATCAGTGTGCTTAGCACAAAAACATAGTCTTACATAGGGTAGCCAAGTTAAAGTCTTCATATTAGTCATCACTGATTCAAACGAGATGCAGTCTTATGAAAGACGACAAATATTAAAACCTTCAACGTCAATCTAGTCGAAGAAATCTAAAATAGAAGAAAAGCACATTATAAATATGAGACATCAAATAGAAAGCGTTAAATCTAAGAGAAAAATAACACATCCAAGTTGAATGCACTAGAATTACACGGTCCCAAGGAATAGTTAAGGAAGATGAAGAGAAAAAATCACTCTCTCCTAAATGCCAACACCATCAAAATTCCAATGCTATAGAAATGCCAACGCCATTCAAGCTCACAAAGCATTAGCACAAAAGTTTTGCCATTGTCTCTAAAGCACCAGTAATGCAATGAAGAAAGGAGTGCAACAACCAAGGTCAATAGTATATTCTCAAGTGCAAATGCAATCATTGAAAAGAAAAAGAGTAACATTCAAAATCATTGTTACCAATGTTATAAAGAGCAAATTTTGGTAGAAGGAATCTATTTCGCAGTGTAATTTTTTAGCGCCAAATATAATGTTATATTGAAGCCAAGTGTGCACTCATGGAGCATTATGTAAACCCTAACATTTTTCCTACATGAAGCATAACATTCACTACATTCAAGCAAACTAATTAAAGAAAGGGTGTGCGAGCTGGTAGCAGCAAATTCAAAGTAAGTCTTTATTGTCGGTTGAGTCATGAGCTCATAAAGATGAAGGTATTATTTAATTTTCTAAGGTTTTTATAATATTTTATTTGATTAGGAGCTACAATTTTTAATAAATATTTTATATTAAATGGATGAATAAGGTTTATTAATAAGGTTTTATAAAATAGGAAGTTATATATTAAATCTTTGTTATTTAAGTTAAGATAGGAGTGATAAGTAGATAGAGTTGATTAAAAATTTTGGAGTTGTAAGTTTTATATTTGAAGTATATGTTTTTAATAGTTTTTTAAAATTTAAATTTTATAGAATATTTGCAAATTAATTTAATTTGGGAGTCAAAAGGAGTTCTACTTCAAATTTAGAAAATTAAATTTGTAAAATTCTTACTTTCATAGTTTCTAAACATTAGGGAGATATAAGGATTCTACTTCATATATTTTGTTACTAAAAAACTTTGAATCTGTGAAAAAATTAGGGAGACATAAGGTAGTCTACATCAAAGGAAATATATTGATTGCATATCATGGAAGAAATTATTAATGCACTCAATAAAGGAGATATAGTAGACAAACTTAAAGGCTATTTTCAAAATATGATAGATGACTTTGATAAGGGAGAATTAACAAGATTTTAAAATAGTCAAGAGGACACACCATTGGATCTTGTTACTACAAAATCCTATTCTAGTAATTCATCAATCTCAAAAATAAAATCTACTAAAGATCTTCATCTTATTTACATGAAGAATAAATATAGAATAGCTTTAGTCATACACAAGTGGTTATGCTATTTTATCAAGAAAATAGATGAACTTGAAATTCTAAGGAGGATGAATAAAGCAGTAAAAGTATCTACAAGATGTGATTATTTTAAAAGAATCTATCATGAAAAAACAAATTGTTAGAATCTTCATCTATGTAAATACTGTGGAAGAAAATATCATTCATCTATTTTCTGCTACTATAAGGAGAAGTATTATAAAATATTTGAAAGACCATTATTATTCATATTAGATTATCTTTTTCAAATACTTATTTTTGAAGCATCTTCTAAAAACGAATTCAAGTGTGAAATTTTTGAAGCATAGGAAAATAAGTTATTCAAATAAAAAAGAAAAAGAAAGTGGATCAAACATGATCCAACTTTGCCTAACGAAATACTTAGATTATATGTATTACATGGCTACTTGTAGATTGTAGATTAATTGAAGAATGAAGACCTAGATTGATCATATGAAGAACAAAGACCATTACAAAGTCACTTTAAGGACGAGGACCTTGATTGAAGACTAAAGTCTTCAATATCCAAATAATATAATACAAGGGGGTGTTAGAAAACATTACATTCTTTGGTACATGCTAATGTACACCATGTAAATATTAGACAAGGGTTGTTTCCTAGATTAGACTGTGAGTAAATATTTTATGTAATGTAATAATGTGCAAGAAATGCACAAGTGTCATGTGTGTAAGTGTGCAAGTGTAATGTGTGTAGATGTGTACAAGTGTCTCATATGTAAGTGTGCATAAGTGTTCTTAGATTAGGAAGTGTTATGTGAAGAGTCATGTCCAAGTGTGTAGACAAGATAGAGTCATGTGTATGCAAGTGTCAAGTAGATAAGCCAAGAGTCATGAGACTTGGCATAAGAAAATGAATATTCAAGCAACCGAATAGTTATCCTACAATGGCTATATATTACTCCATATAGAACATTTCCTATATCACCTACATACCCTACATAGCCTACATTGTCTACATAGTGAGCATTGTTATTGTATGAGAGTTTCATGATACATTTGTAAGAGAAAGAGGAGTAATAAATATTGCATACATTTGAGCAACTAATATTGTAAGTTGTGCTACATGCTTTGTACATGTATGATTTAGGCTATTACATTCATATTGTTGCTTATTAATGAATGTTAGTTGATATATTATTAGCCTTGATTTACATATTAGTTGGCTCATATTATTCTGGTTACATTATTATTTGATCTTATTATATTACGACTATCATATATTTGATCCTATAAATATTTATCCTATGAGTTTACATTAATATTAAGGCTTCAAAATCCATCAAAGAGGCCCATGAAGGATCTTGTAAAGGTAATTTTAGCATAAATACCATCACCAAAAAGCTTCTCAGGTTAGGATATTACTAACCCTCTATGGAGAAAGACTCTTATAACTATATCTTGTTGGAAGTATTACAATATTTGGTACCATGAATACCATGTAATAATATAGATTGGGGTGTGTTTAATGTTTGAGTAGATAGTAGGTGTCATGGAAATAAGTGTGTAGTTATGAAAGTGAGGTTTCATGTTAGTAAGTGTGAATTATGTAAGTGAGGTGTCATGTTAGTAATTGTGGAGTCATGATTTGTGTAAGTGTTTTTCATGTAGTATATGTAATAATGAGAGTATTTGTTATATGTGGATATGTGGAGTTAATATTTGTTATTATGTGATATTTCTCCTATGAGAAATATGAAGTGTTATATCTCCCATGTGTTTGAGGAGATGAAAAATTTGTGTAAGTGTAAAGGTCAAGAGTCTTGTGAATGTGAAGAGTCTCATATCCAATGTGTATATATTGAAGACAAAGCAATGTAATATGTGCTCAAAGAAGCTTACAAATACATTGTATTTACATTGCTTAAGTTAATAGTTATCAATAAAATTATTGTGATTTATTGTACATTGTGTGAATATTTTGTTCCTAAGATATTTTGAGATTGTGTGTAAATATTGAATTACTAATAGTGGTATCAGAGCCACATTGGGTGGGCTTGGTGAGAGCCACAATGAGTATATATTGAGAGATATAGTATTTGAGAAAACCATGTTTGAAATGAATCAAACCTTATAGAAGGAAGACCCATGTTTGTAGAGGATATGCAATAATAAAATATTTGTGCATTGAGTTGTCTATAATAGTTTGAGAGTTGGTATGCAATAAAAGTTGAAGGAAGCAATATGTTGGAAAAAAGAGAATGCCTAAGAAATTTGGATTCTAAGGAAGTAAAGCATATAAGAGCAAACAAGTCAGACATCAGAGAAGACAACCTTATGAAAGCATGACTACACCAAATGTTGGAAGAGGAATGTGTTGGATTTGTAGAGGTGAATGCGGAGAAGGGAGTTTGGACATAACGTAGAGAGTGCAAGAAGAAGCAAGTGAATGTTAGCTAGGGTGGTGAGAGCCAAAGGCTATAATCATTCAAAGTACTAAGGTTGCAATGAATGTTAGGGAAGATAGTTAAAGCGAATGTGCAGAGAATAGATTGGTCAAATCAATCAAATCATAATGCTCATAACCAAAAGGTGAAGCATCCAAATTGCATAGGTGATGGCCCAATTTGGAAGTGTCATATTCAAAGGTTAAATTATTTGAAGAAAAAGAAGTGAAGAATTATTTGAAGAAAATTTGAAATTATTGAAAGAGAGCGTATTATTTAAAGATGATTAAAAATTCAAGAAGGTTTATTAAATATTAAATTTTGGAGTAATAAGAATTTCAAAAACAAAGAAAATTATTAGAAAACTTGTTAGCATATAGTATAGTGTATTACATTTATTTGGGAAACACCATCTAGCGTATATTATTTTAGTGCTTACATTAGGTGGTTAGGGCTAGATAGTTATCATTATGGTTGGAGAAGTTTATCAACCATATTCCTCTTGTATATATATTGGCACCATTGTAAATACAAAACTAATGCATATTTCATCATTTATGGTATCAGAGCATCGCAGTGCTGGGTCCATTTTTCAAGGCATGAATTTTTGATAGAAACCTATGACTCTATCAGTGAGATCTGCATGGAAACTTATGACTTTGACAACACTGCACGCATCCTGATACGACCATGACTAATCTAAGCGCGTGACATTCTACACATATTTTGAGGTAGTGGTCTGGGAAAATATGGGCATAGGAAATTGATAGTCGAATCAAGGCATAAATCCTAAAGCAAGACCCCTGGATGGGAATAGGTAGATACAACACAAATCTTGAGGAGCGAGACCCCTGGTTTGAGCATGCGGATCAAGGCAAATAATTGGGTGGCTGACATGGTATCTTTGTGGTAGCTAATATGTCATTCTTGTTGGTGATTTGATGTGGCATCCTTTGTTTAATTTTTGACATGACACTGATGACTAGGCAGGTTATTGACATGGCAACATGAACTCCAACAATGCTAACGTGGCGTGCAACAAGTGGTCCATTTTTGGAACTGATGTGGCATTTTCTTGTTGGTTGGAATGGGTGGTAAAAGGGCAATTCTCATTCCTAACTAACCATATAAAATTAAAGCTAATGGGGAGAGAAGTCAATTTTATACACCGAACCATGCATCCTCCAAATGCATGTGGGACTAAAAGTCTTGATATTTTTATTTTTTTATCGTTGATTGATGGGGAAGGAAATACAAAGAAATTATTTTCTCTTTATTCCCATACAACGTGGTAGTTGGGCTGGTTAGAGATCTAGTGTGAATATGTTGCCTCATGCAAGGTCATGGGTTCCAAACCCACGCATAGCAAAATACCTTTTGTTTCCTGAAGATTTGTTGTCCAAGATTATTTGAGTGCAATAAAGAGAAGGTGATTCTCTTTTCCTTTTGTTGGGAGTGCTAGCCTGACTGGATAGTCGGATGAGTTCCATGAGGCAAGTCGGGGGATCAAATCCCACCCATTCCAAACACAACAAATTTTTACAACGAAAAATACTTTTTGCATTTTTTTGCAATTTTGTTTTGCAAATTTTTGCTACAACAAAGTGATTTTTTCTACCAAAGACCCTGAAGGAGCTTTAAAAAGGTATTTTTTAAGATACTTTGCAAATTCATTTTTTGTTTTGCCCATTTCAAGAAAACATTGGAGCATCAAACCTTGTTTATTTTGCAAACAAAAGGGGGGACAAAACAATATTCTTCTTTTGCAAAATTCTAACATAAGGTGGGGAGAATTTGAATATCAAATTTTTGCAAACTCAAAAATCAATTTTTTTTTGCAAAAAATATTGTAATAAAGGTGCATTTTCGATTGCATTCGACGCTTTTTTTTTAACATGGTGGAATTGGTAGTCACCACGAATCTGGGCAGGTTGTCCAGCTTTCATGGCTGCCACAGTATTTTGCACTATTCACCCCGAAAGCTGCCATACAGATCTTCGCATAGTCCGTCCCTATAACCGCCATGCCACAATCATTTTAAAACTTTTAAGCCACTAAAAGCACTAGGAAAGGGACAAGCATTCAGTCCAGCGAGACCCAAGATTTGAACCTTGGACCTCCGCACCCCTTATGGGGTTTGGATGAACCAATTGGTCTACACCTCGGACCTTACTCGACACCTTTTTAAATTGGCATTATAGGTGCATTTTCGATGGAATCCAACACATATATTTAAAATTTGTGGGCACTTTTGATTGTATGTTGCATTTAATTTCTTTTTTTTGTACATACATCATAATTTATAGTTCAAAAGCACATAAGAACCCAAATTTTAAACCCTTTTGTGCAATTTATTGCACACCAACATTTGGTATATATAGTATCTCTGGTCCACACTTACAGGTGAAGTTGTCGTACTTGGACTACTGTATCTAGCGCCTAATATAGTTGTAACAATGATGTTTGAGCTATTTTTCTCTATAAATCATTTAGGATAAATAATGAAAGCCAAATATTTTTTTATATTCACTCCATCATATACCCTAATTTATTCTTATTACTTGGCTTAATCTCCTCCAACTCATCATCCTTTTTTTAAAGGGTTTTGAGGCAGGTGCCATCAATTTGAGTGAATTTTACTTCACATACTCTTTGTGGTATATCGAAAAGAAGACCATTTTGGAGTGCTAAGGTATCTTCATATTGGTCATTACTACAACATAGATATCAATCTTCATAGTAGCAATTTTTTGCACTAAGGGGGGAAGATTATTTTATTCATCAAAGAAAATTTTGGAGGGGGAAGACTTGTAAGGGTGCAGTTTTGGTAGAGACAGAAAACTTACTCAAAATACTTGTAAAGTTTCATCAAAGAATATTTTACAAAAAGGGGGGAGACTTATAAGGATGCATTTTTGGCAGAAACCGACACCTTAGTCAAAATTATTGCAAAATTCTATTGTAAAAGGTACATTTTATGTAGAGACCAACACGTTAAAAATGGGTAGATCAAAGAAGAAAAATGTCACAAAATCAACTTATGATGTTGCTACATCAGTTAAAGATCCTTAATTTCTAGCAGAGTGGGAGGAATGGATTTTTTTTAGGATGGAAAATATCTTACACTATGCAGTGGTGTAAAATACATTCTCAGATATTCTGAAGACCTTTAGATAAATGGTGCTCAAACCCCTATAGGCTTTGTAAGGGTAGTATACATGACATTGATTTCACTTGACATGGCCTAAAATCAAAATAAAAGGGACATCAGTGAGGAATCATAGGTCATGGTCCTAATGAAATATGCGTGTTGTGACATTAGTGACCTTCGACCCATGGTGGATAATGTTTGTTGTGACATAAGTGAACTTGAGCCCTTGATGGCAAATGCTTGTTGCGATACAAGAGACCTCTTACCTTCAATGGTAGATATCAGTTATAGCATAGGTGATCTCATCATAAGAGTAGATTTTACTTATGACACCAGTGACTTAAAAGCTAAAAATCATAAAAATAAGCTCCATAATCTCATCAACAGTAACAAATGCTATATTTTTAAAAGCATTGATGAATATGAAGAGCTTGGGTATTTTGAAAAACACACCAAAGGCATTGGATCTAAACTAATGAAGAAAATGGGATTCAATGGTGAAATATTAGGTAAACATGGACAAGGCATTAAAACTCCTATAATGCTAAATATCAGGCCAAAGAATGAAGGCCTTGGCTATTATGGACAAGCAAGTACTAGTAAAACCATGTTTGGAAAACCTAAATCTCCTTCAACTCCTACAAAGAATTATTGCAGTCATTGTGGAAAAATAGGACATGTAGCAGCTAGGTTTTTGAAACTACATCCTTGTGACTCATGTGGATGTACAAATCACTCCTCTATAAATTATTGGTACAAAGTGAAAATGCCCAACAAGACTCATATTGATTGTGGATGGACATATCTCACACAATATACCAATATGAAAGCAATGTTGTATGGCTTCTATAGAAAAAGCAAAACCTCTTGTAAACCCAGAGGAAAATCCAATGACAGACTGATTGGCAGTCCCAGAGGTAATGACCCAGTGACAGACCTAACGGTAGACCAAACGACACTAATACAGAGGTAGACCTATAGGTAGATCTAGAGGCAATGATCTAGAGGTAAATCCATAGGTAGATCTAGTGGTAGTTCCAGAGGTACTATTCCAAAGGTAACCTTAGAGCCAGAGCTAGAGCCATGATCTAAATCTAGAACCAAATACATAACCAGCAAAAAAATATCTTTCATGTTCTCTCCTTCCACATTAAGGGGGGAGTTATCTATGTTATCCCAAATAATGTAATAAGGGGGGTGTTAGCATATAGTATAGTGTATTACATTTATTTGGGAAACATGATGTAGTGCATATTATGTTAGCACTTACATTAGGTGGATAGGGATAGATAGTTATCATTATGGTTAGAGAATTTTATCAACTGTATTCCTCTTGTATATATATTGGCACCATTGTGAATACAAAACTAATACTCATTTCATCCTTTAAAACTTATATTATAACAAAAACAAATATTTTTCTTTCAAAATCTTATCTACTAAAAGGACCTAATTTTACCCCATGGAAAAATAAGATGAGATCAATACTTATTGTTGATAAAATTTGAAAAGTAGTAAATGGAGAGAAAACCATTCTAGAAGATACAATTGGAAGATAAATATTTAAATATGAATATGCAAAGGCTCTTATGCTAATAATATTTGGTATATCAGATGAGATTCAAGCACACATAAGTGAGGCTGAAACTTCAAAAACTGCATGGGAAGAGTTATGCACAATAAGATGAAGCTACTATTCTACAATTGAAATCGTAGCTATATTCACTAAAAGTTTATGATGTATAAAACATAGGAAATTTTCTTTGAAGGGTAGTAGAATTGAAATCTAAGATACAAACTATGGGAGAGAAAGTGGAAGAAATATTTCTTGTTCAGGTTATACTAAGAGTGCTTCCAAAAAAATTTAATACATTAGTCATCTCTCTTCAAGTACCAAACATAATTGTATTTTTGATGATTTGGTCAACATACTTTAGGGATATGAAACAAAAAATCATGCTAGAAATGAAATTAAAAATAATCCTTTTATCTCAATAAAAATGGTGTCAAATAATATTGCCTCATTATCACAACATCAACTAGAATAGAAAAGAATGCATTGTCACATATATAACAGATAAGGTCATCACACCAGTTATTTTATATAATTCTTTAAATAAATGGAATCAAATTCATAGAACTTTCCAAAGATACTAGCAAAGGCAATATTAGCCTAATTAGAAATAATACACATCAATGCAACAATGATATCCAAAATGGGAAAATCAAAGAGAAAATATGTCTAACAAGTGCATGAAATAGAGGATACAAATGAGAAAGAAAATAAAACAATTCATATAGACCTCATAGAAAAAGTTATAGATCTCTCCATCATTGATAATTTAGGTCCAAAAATGTATTTATATAGATTTTATGGATCAAATTGAGAAGTATTGTGATAAATAAAGTAATGATACAAGCCACTCAAAATGTTTTAATAGTAATGGTATTGATAGTATTGACAACAAAACAAGAAATATTGAAAAAGAAACAAAGAAAAAATATAGAAAACATGAACCAAAATAGAATCAATAGATGCACCAAAATTGTTAAAAGAACAAACAAAATTCTTGTCAAGAAAAGAAAAATAAAATTGAAGTACACTATGGATGGATAAGTAGAACAATATGGAACAATATTATGAAAATGCTAAAATGTTTCTACATAAAAAAAGAAGTTTGATAGGTACATATTTGTATCTAAGTTGTGCAAAAAATATATAGAAGGACAAATACATTACTTGAACCTAAATAGGTACAAAAGTTAGAGTAGAAATAAAGCACATGAAGACAATGGACCTTCATACCAAATAATGTAATATGGGTAGGTGTTGAAAGTATTACATTATTTTGTACCTTGAGTAACATGTAAATAATTTATATTAGGGTGTGTTTAATATTTGAGTGTATAGTAGATGCCATGTAAACAAGTGTGAAGTTATGAAAGTGAGGTGTCATGTTAATAAGTATAGAGTCATGAGTTGTGTAAGATTTTTTCATGTAGTATGTGCAATCATGAGAGTCTTTGTCATATGTGGATATGTGGAGTTAATATTTGTTATTATGTGATATTTTTCTTATGAGAAATATGAAGTGTTCTATCTCCCATGTCTTTGAGAAAATGAAATGTTTGTGTAACTATAAAGGTCAAGATCCTTGTAAATATGAATATTCTCATATCCAATGAGTATATATTGAAGAAAAAACAATGTAATACATGCTCAAAGAAGCTTGTGAATATATTGTATTTGCATTGCTTGAGTTAATAGTTATCAATAATATTTTTTATGATTTATTGTTCATTGTGTGAATATGTTTTTCCTGAGATACTATGAGATCCTATGGAAATATTGAATTGCTAACACATTTGAAGATGTAATAAGTGTCAATGCCATGACCTCATTCATGCCCCTTCTCAATATCTTCAATCTATCACATATTCTTGGTCTTTTCCATATGGGACCTTGAAATCATTGGAAATATCAAACCTACATCCTCTCATGGATATAAATTTATCATCATTACCACAAAATAGTTTACTAAATGGGTAGAAGCTATGCACCTATCCTCCATTACTAGTATCCAAGTTTTCATATTTATCCACAACCAAATCCTTTGCCATCATGGAATTTTATGAGTTATTATTTTAGATAATAACACACCATTCAAGAATAAATATGTCCAAACTATCTATGCCAAGTATTATATCTAGCATAAGTCGTCAATCCCATAATATCCTCAAGGTAATGGTCAAACTGAAGAATCCAACAATACCCTCATCAAGATCCTTAAAAATTTGATTAGTAAAACTGGTTGTGATTGGCATATTCAACTCTATCCTACATTATGGGCCTATCATACCATTTTCAACACATCCACTAGTGCAATACCCTATATTTTAGTCTATGAAATAAAAGTTGTATGTATAATTGAACTTGAAGTCCCCTCCTTGCAAGTCATATTACAAGACTCTTCTATTGGTGATGAGTATCGCCTTGCATGCCTTAGTCATATAGAATTAATTTATGAGAATAATATTAATGCCTTACAAAACCTTCATACCTATCAAGACTGGCTTAAGCATACTTACATTGAAAGGGTACACACCCACTCATTTGAAGTCGACAACCTTGTTCTCAAGGAAAATAAAAAAATACTAATATCCAAACTAAGATCAAAGATAATTTTGAGCCCAACTAGATAGGTCCACTTGTCATAAATACTAAATTTATCATAGGATCTTATTGCCTAGACACCCTCAATGGAAAGGATCTTAAATAACCCATCAACATCATGTATCTTAAAAGGTACTATGCATAAAATTGCATTGTTTACATACACATATTTCTTACTTGCATGTTGTTTGATCTACATATCTACTTGTTTCATATTTTTTCTTGATACAAATGCTTCTATATTTTTCTTTCATATTTGCATGTATGCTTTTCATATCTCTACTTGATTGACCCAGGTTTTGTAGGTGAGTTGGAGAGGAGAGGGAAATCCTCCAAGGAAGGTCCCAGGTTCGAATCTCCACCCTACCAAAAAGCTGAATTGGGTACCCAAAATCCAATTGATAATGTTGGTATGGGTAGGGTTGGGTGCGACCCCCGGGTGACTTTGACGGTGTAGAACCCCATGTTCATGGTCTCTTAGACCAAGGCGGCCCCGCAAGGGGTTTTTCGCTTAAAAAAAAAATCTCTACTTGATTACATATGCTTAGTTCATACAGATTCAAGGAATCTACCAAGATGCAATTATGATCCTAGTCAGGGTTAGCTTACACTCACATTACACTTGCACTAGGTTATTGAGCTAGTGGATCTCCCCCATATTAGTCCTTAATGCACGCTTTCCTAATCTCATGAATTGTATTACTAATTTAGTCACTCTATGATGATGAATAATGTTATCGATCTCTTATATAATTTCTATTTGATATATTTCATCACTCTATCTTATCCATCAACCCTTGTTTCCTTCAATCATGCCACTACCTTACACGTTCCTTTAGATGGAAATATCATGTTGTAAATATTCAACCTTACACAATGGGACCACACACATCATATTGATCAATAAAATAAATTTCACCTTCTAAATGAATCTATCAAGGCATATCACATGATCCAACTTTTGTTCTCCAAAAATCATTAAGTGTATCAATAACACAACCTTCATAAATTTTTATCTTCCATCATTTTCTACTATGATCATTTTTGAAGGATGGGTTATTGTCTAGCTGTAATATTTACATTTAATTTTATCAATCCAGGGTAATCAAGGTTATATTTAAAAAGTATAAATCTAATATATATTGTACCATCGTGATTAATACTTGATTTTGTTCTATTTTACTCTTAGGTTTTACAGGAAAAATAATAGTTGCAGTATACAAAAATTATGTAGAAATTGAAATGATATGCAATATATGATTTATATATATTAAACATGATATTTTCCTAACAATGTATTTATCTCTTGATGCATTTAATAATGTAATCATCTATTGATGACATGTCTGTTGATGATATTGCCTACTGAGGAGGATCCTCGTGCAAATAGTTATATTTTTACTTTATACTCTATAATAATGTAATTTAATTTATTTTATAATCTAAAGTTAATTCTACGTACTAGCTATTACTATCCTATTACAACGGTGAGAAAATATGGATTGACTGTAGGAGTGGACCCTGCATCATAGAGGACAGTGTACGTCTTTCTCCCCTAAACTATTTTATCTCAATAACTAATGTGCATAGTTACTACTAACATTATTCTAATCTATGAATGCAAGAAAAATACAATGATAATTACATAAAAGAAATCATGCAAAAAAAGTAATTGATACAGTTACCATATGTATAATGAAAAGTGTTGTTGTTTTACTACTAGAAATTTAGGCATACATAGTTGCGCATTTATTGAAAACGTGTATAGAATTATTTTTGCAACATTAATCAGCATTAGACATTTCTCCATTAGAAATTTTCAAAGGTCTCCCTATGTAATATATAATGTCACTTTGGACATTTTGAATAAAACTCTTCCACGTATTTTCCATGTGGCTTTGTCATCTCGATAATGCAACAACTATGTTCCTAACAGAAATAATCTAAACTGGCATATTTTCCTAACCTTCTTGGACTTATTCATAATCTAAGTGGTCCAAGTGGAAACTCACAAACAAACATAACAAAACACATCTAAATTAAATATTCGTAAGATATAACAATACAACTATATGCCCTTTATTCAAGGAGAGCACATAACATCTTGCATTGGAATCTAGACAACATAACAAAATACTAATTATACAATATTTATAAAACAACTTTATAACAAATTTAATAATCATAATTTTCTCATGCATAATCTTTGACAAGTCAAACAACTATGTTGACTAGAAATATTTCGTAATAATGTGTTGTCATGTAAGAGTGCCATGTTGTCATTGATGTGGCACGTAATTTGTTGGTCAATTGACTTGGCCAAATATTTTTATAACTTTTGTTGGTAGTCATCTTTGGTAACAATATTTAGTAGATATATTTTGTAACATATTTTAGAAATTGTGTTCCGTAATAGACTTCAACAAGTATGTTCTATAAAATATTTCAACAACTGTGTTCTATAATAGACTTCAACAATTGTGTTCTTTAACCCACATCTACAGTCTTCTCGATTTTTCATCTTCATGACTATATTCTCTTATATTTAGCATCTGGTTTGAATCTTGTTTTGCCACATCTAACTCCTGTGAACGTCCTTCAATGTTTTCTTGTCCAAGCATACAAAACTTGCACAAATTCTATGCAAAAATTCATGTAGTTATCATTTTAAATGTATTCATCATTTTAACTGATAAATTACATACAAAAATTTTAATCATTAAAATTCCATTACATTCATGATTTAAAGTCAAATATCACATAATATATCACATATAATGTATTATGAATTAACACTCATAATTTTTCCCCAAACTGAAGGATATGCATGTCCTCATGCATACAGAGAAAACGAGATTTAACATAACATAACAAATGTTGCATACACATCAGATATTATAATCTAAATTTTTGCAGATAAATGAAATATTTTAGACATAATAGATAAATAAAAATTTTAGTTTTCTCAAAAATATTCTTGTAGATTTATAAAATATGACAGTACAACTATTCTTCAAGGATAATCAAAGAGATCTATTAAGTGCAGTTTTTGAGAAACACTTGTAACAGTACTACAATCACAAGAAATGAACAATTTCAAAAATAACTTAAAACATATATCAACATATGATAATGTAATAACACTATTTTCAGGTAAATTTTTGCAGTATAAAAAAAATTATTTCAGATCTTTAGAGAATATCTCTATATCTTGCAAAGAATAATATCATAATAGTTATTTGGTAGAAAAATAAATGAAGTATCAAAATCACTTCATAGTGTTGCACATAGATGATCTCTTAAATCTGAAAAAAACTACAATTACGTAATCATCAATACTGCAGTTATGGTAATCAAATAGTTTTAATCATAAACATCATACTGCAATATTTTTTAGACACATATCATAGAATATATCTGCAAACATATGGAAGATAAAGCATTCAAATCATTTTGCAAAAATGAAATTATATCAACATTAAATATTAAATAAAATCTATCTAAAAAATCATGAAAAATATTTTATGAGTATTTAGTTTTTATCCGAATTTTGATCATTGGGAAGAGATTCGTGAGGATGGTGGTTATTTTGTTGGTAAGTTTTTTCACTCTTTACTTTTTGTACATGTTCTCTGGCTTTCTGATCATCTGTGAGTACTTCAACAGTGATGGTTTTTACATGTTATACTTCAACAGATCCTTCCTCTTGCATGGTGCCTTGCATATTGGAAGGTGAAGGTTGTTCTACTGATGCAACCACATTATTAATGACTACATCAATATCTAGGGGCGTACCAATGTTCAATATAAAATCCCTTTGGGAAGTTCCAGCTTTATTGGATGGGTCTGGTTCTGTTGTTTAAAGAAATCAAGAAAAGAATGATTTTATTGAAGTAAACTGGCAATTAGCATTGAGCTATCTTCTCTGAGAACTTGGGTGAAATCAATGATCTTTCTAAAATTGATTGATTTTCTTTGATTTCAATCGGTTGTAGAACTTTTATTTATAGAGGTATTGATAGATGGCAGTTGGTTTACTGGATCAGCAGGTTTTGTCACCCTATCTGTGGTATTTTGTTTGAGCAAGTCTAACTAGAGAGTAAAGGCATATTGAACCAATTTTGAGTGTTTTGTAAACTCATTGCAAAGCCCATCAAGTTTTATGTGTAGCAGAGTCTACTGCATCTAAAGATATGCCAAGGAATCCATGGATGGCTCAAGTGTAGGTAAGTTAGTATCTTGTCTAGACATTTCTTCCACTTCCTAGTTTTCAAGAACAAATTTCTCACACTGAGTTTTCTGTGCAGGCTGAGAGGCTTTGGTCGACCTGGTACGATGTTTATGTTCTGGAGGTTCTTCTTCTAGAATTTCTATGGTAGGGTACCTAGGAATATATATTTGGGGATATATTATTATATTGTATAAGGGTTGGTATGGGTCACACATAACCCAAGGTTGATTGTATTATAATATTATATTATAATATTATATTATATTAGTAGTAGGCTCCCTAAAGTAGAATAAGAATATGGATATATAAAGAAGAGATATTTGTTATTGTAATCATTCATATCATTGAAGAAGAATCTTATGTAATCGTCTATGCCCACGAAGTGGCCTCTCACCTTGGGAGATCTTGTGGAGTTATTCCTTCCTTAAGGATTATTATTGGTGTTTCCCTATCTTAAGGGTATTATCTATCTCTCTCTCTCATTTGTGGATTGTTATTGTGGATAATGTATTATGGATGAATGAATTGATATTTCTACATATTGGTGAATGGTTTATGTTAATAATAATAAATTTCTGCAACAAGTGGTATTAGAGCAACGATTTTGGTAAAGTGGAGATTTCAGGAGCCATATCTCTATGTAATTTTATCTAATTCAGGCAATTCTTGGATCATATTGTGTAGCATTTAAAGAGCTTTAAAATGAGTGGTCATATGAAGGAATCTGAGCAGTATTGAAGGCGATATGATCTTTTTAAGTTAAATATCCAAAATAAGGATAGTGACGAATTTTGCAGATTTTTTTTGTAAAAATATCTCATCTTTCAGAAGCCATATCTTTGTAAAAGTTTATCTGATTCAGGCGATTCTTGTATCAGATTATATAGAATTTGAAGAGATTTAAAATTAGTGGTCATATGAAGAAATTCGAGTATTCTGAAGTCAGTCGTCTAGAACAAGGAAAGTGACGAATTTTCAAATCATGAATTACCTAGGAATATATATTTGGGGATATATTATTATATTGTATAAGGGTTGGCATGGGCCACACATAACCCAAGGTTGATTGTATTATAATATTATATTAGTAGTAGGCTCCCCAAAGTAGAATAAGAATATAGATATATAAAGAAGAGATTTTTTAAATCATTCATATCATTTCAAGAATAATCTTATGTAATCATCTATGCCCACAAAGTGGCCTCTCACCTTAGGAGATCTTGTGGAATTATTCCTTCCTTAAGGATTATTATTAGTGTTTCCATACCTTAAGGGTATTATCTATCTCTCTCTCTAATTTGTGGATTTTTATTATAGATAATGTATTGTGGATGAATGATTTGATATTTTTGCATATTGGTGAATGGTTTATGTTAATAATAATAAAGTTTTGCAACATTCTGGTTACAACTCCTCACTAGATGTACTATTTTTAGGGGGTTCATTATCACTAGACTTGGAATAAACTGATATATTGGACTCCTCTACAATAGTTTCCCATGTTATCTTGGCTTCATGTGTTTTTTGTAGAACTAGAATTTTAATTAAATAATGATGGGTAATCATATGGATTTTAGGGATATCATTAGGATTTTTGGGTTGCACACAGAGAACTGTAGACTTAAGAGTGATATAAAAAATATGGTAAATTTATAATTCAATCCTTCTATCTTGGGTGCTTAATATTCGTTAACATTTTAAGATGATATCCCCCATAGCTAGATAACCTTCCTTCTAGTGTGAAAATATTTATAATGAGTACAATTTTTTGTCATTTAAGGGGGAGTGAGGAGGTGGCTATCCCTTTTATTAGACATTCCTTATCACGGATTATAGTGCACCGTTCTCCAAACTTCTCAATCATTTTTTTAACATTTTTAGAGTAGGTTTTTTTGTAGAATTATTCTACTTTAGGTGGACTCAAAGTTTCATAGATTAGACTAGATTTGAGAAGTTTCATAGATTAGACTAGATTTGATGGCGATTGATATTTCTCCAACACGGGTGACCATAGTCATGGGGTTGTAGTTCATAATGAGCTGCTTCACCATGCCTTGGTGGTGCCCTTGAAATTTTGTAAGGGTATCCAACCATTGGGTGTCTTAGAATAATTTCTTCACAGAGTCACTAGGGTTCTACATTTGGATGGAAAATGGTTCACTCTTCTTAAACATAGATATGGGTATTGTGATGGACAAGAATAGGCGGGATAAGGGTTAATGTTGAGTGGAATAGTTTAGTAATTTTATTTCGATGGACCAAAACCTACTATAATCATTTCCAAAATATCATGCAAACAAAGAAGAAATTTCCATAATGTTTATAAAATATTTTTTGTATGTAAAGAAACATAGTAGATAAAAACAAGTTTATACTTCTGCATAGTTTTAATTAAAAGACAAAATTCAAAGCAGAATGATTAGGACATAAAGTATTGTTTTATCTTCTACAACCATTATTTACTAGAAACAACAAAATGAAATGATTTAAAATTTACCTTTTTTTCTTTTGGTGCTATCAATTTTATGTCACCCCCAATGATGCTTTAAATTTTCTATCGATTATTGTTCTTTGCCCATATTTTTAACCTTCTCACTCACAATTTTGCTCACCTGTGATAATTTTCCTTTTCGGTGTTCATTTTAGGTCCACAATTTCATTTGTTTCATATTGCAAAGGATTTTTCCTTCGAATTCGTAGAGCTTCTATGAAAGGAAAATAAATTTTAGGTTTTTATTTCATTTGCATGCAATTACACCATGCTACGTATCAACAATTAGCAGTGTTTATGAACACGAGTCGAATATGGCTTATGGGCAAAGTTTCCAAAACTTGGCATGTGACCCTCCCTTAATCGTAGCCCTTGGTTTAGGCTTTAATCAATAGTTGGCATCTTCTATTCGTGATGTTGTTTATTATTGGCTTCATGAAACCACGTCTTGTTCATCACTGACAGTTTGAGGTGATCGACATTTCCCTTGGCACAAGGCTTCCCACCACCTTGTATGAGGTGAGGGTTAAGTTTTAGTTCTAATATTTTTAGTATATTTTTATGCCTTACGACTTACGCCTGTAGTCACCACGATGTACTAATAAAATCATTTAAAATTTTACCCCTACACGTACATGCCATGTATATAATCCTTTTCTTCCATCGTGTCATTTATGTTAATGCCCACTTCATCTTGATTGTGGCGTGTTTTAATTATTTTATTTGTTTTATTTTTTGTTTTGTCATTATTCATTATGGTCCCATAGTCAAATTTGCTTACCTTTGTGGTTAACATCCACACGTCCTTCACGATCGACATCTTAAAATTTTTGTGATCGATGCCCATGCTTTCACGGAGAGGCTAAAAATTCTTTTGATATTGTGATTCACGGTGCCAATCACCAATCATAGGCATACACATTTATTATTTTGAACTTTATCTTAGGCGTTCGTGGAAAGACTCTTGGCACACCTTCTAGTATAAATTTTTTATTTTACCTTTAAATTTAATTGTAATCCCATACCTAGTCAGTATGCCAACTTTTATGAGTTTTGAAATGTGTTCAAAGAAAATTGTATACATAGTCATGAAAGGTAATTGTAACCCTATCCTTACTACTTTGTCCTTATAAGTAAAATACAAACCATATTTTTGTAGAATAGAATGAACTATAGTACCCATATAATAATTTGCTTCTGAATTTTGCCTACTTATGAAATTCTAGAGTTGTTTCACAAAGACTCAAATATCCTAGTGGCCTTAAACAAATTCATCTATTCATCTCACAAATCAATATGATGTTAAATTTATCCTAATGTTTTCAAGCCTTTCAAGGACCAACTATGTGTGTAGTGAATGTTCATGTCTTATCATGAGTAATAATTGAGTAAAACAATGGTCACTTATGCCAACAAGCTAGCTTATATGAGAGGTTCCATAGGTCTTGTCCAGATTTAGTGCTATTGCAAAAGGATACCTTATTTCCAGGTGGATTTCATTCAACCCATTACTATAATGAGGATCACCCCATGGTTTTCAAGACGATTCAAGCTCTTCACCCTTCTTTTATTAAATTTTTCTTAGGATACTTGCTCATTTTACGAGAGAGAGCAAGGTGTATTTTATTCCCTTTTGGTAAAATTGATTATTTAAGGGGAAGCAATAGGATAATTTATGGTATACTTGATCGTTTAGATAGAGATCAAGGGATATTTTTTGAGGGGGTGAAGGAGGAGCTTGTCATTTTTCCAATTCATTAGTTTTATAGACCATGCATACAATTGGATAAGTAGGGGAATCGTTCACTTTATGGCAATAGTAATTCATGATTTATTCTTTCCAAACTTCACAATGTTTTTATTTGTTATAATATGCGTAGTCCAAGAGAAAATTTGATTGACTAGGAGTAACTTATGACACCAAAATATGTCTTGATTTTCAATAAAAAATTTCTCAAAACACTAGTGGTGGATGAGCAATTGAAAACACCTAGATTTTGTTAGCAAAAAAAGTATTATGCAAAGTGTGGTAATCATTTTCTTACAATTTCGTAGACTGATATAAGTAAAGAAATGTCCTTTTTAGGATTTTTTTTGAAATAATATTGAGACTAAAAATTGATGTAAATAAGATATAAGTATTGCAAATATAGGAACTTCATTATGAAACAAAGGAAGCAAAATATTTATTTATTTATTTATAGAGAGAGAAATTATCATTCAATAATTTTTGGTTGCAGTTCAAAGATACACTGCAAATTATCTTGTTGCTTAAGGTGGTGGATGTATTCTTCCTTAGATAATGACTTTTTATAAAGTTTAAGCCTATGCCCATTTACCAGTAGTCTTATTTTTAAATCATATATGGGTTTAAGTTTAATTGTACCATTCTCGAATATCTCTTCAATTTCATAGGGTCCTAGCCATCTTGTTCTCAATTTACCTTGAAAATCTTGGTAGCGGAATTCAAACAACAAGGTTCAATATCCTAGTTGAAATTTTCATGATATAATGTGTTTATCATGTCATTTATTTATTTTTTGTTAGGTTAATTCAATCCTGTGTAATGCATCTAGTATACTTTCATACAAAATGTTTAATTTTTCCAATCTAGCCTTTTGCGCTCGGTCCAAATTCATGTCAAGTTGTATCATTGTGCGAAGAGTTTCTATCTCAAATTCAATGGGTATGATAGCTTTTTTCCATAGACCATTTCATAAGGTGACAATCCTCTGGTGGTTTTCCAAGTTATATTGTATGCCCATACAACTTCTTTTAATATTTCAGCCCAATCAACCCTATTAACAACTACAATTTTTGTAATTATATTTTCAAGTTCTCTATTCATAACTTCTACTTGTCCATTAGCTTGAGGGTGATATGGTGAGGTTTTCCTATGTTTTATTTGATAGATTTCAAAAAAATATGCAATTAATTTGGATATAAATTTGGATCCATGATCCAAGGCTAGTTCTCTAGGTGCTCCAAAGCGTTGCATAATTTTTTCATAAAGGAAATCGGCTACTAGTTCATCTTGTGCTCATGGTAGAGCTTTAACTTTAGCCCACTTAGTGACATAGTCTGTACACACAAGTATGTATTTATTACCTGCACTTGGAGGGTCTATTGGTCCAATAAATTCAATCCCCCATTTCTTGAATGGTTCAAACATTACTTGCAAAACCAAAGGTAATTTCATTGAATGCGTAGGTTTACTAGCTCTTTGACAAGCATCACATCTATCAACAAAATTATAGGCATCATTATTCATAGTAGGCCAAAAGTAACCAGTTTGTAGTATTTTAACAACTGTCCTTTGGGCAGCATAATGACCTCCACATGGTTCTTCATGTAATTCCTGAATTATGTCATAGACATCTTCTTCTTGCACATATCTCCTAATTACTTGGTCAGGGCATGTTTTAAACAAGACTCCATTAATCCACATATAATAAATACTCTAACGTATTAGTTTTCTACACTCATGTAGTGTATTGTTTTGAGGTATTTTTCTTATTACTAGGTAATTTACAATATCAGCATACCAATGAGTGAATATAGAGAGAGCAAACAAATGTTCATCATGAAAATTATGAGGGATTAACTCATTATAATCAAATATTTGCATACAAGATAGGTGATCTGCAATGACATTATTATTTCCTATCTTATCTATGATTGTAATATTAAACTCTTGTAACAAAATAAGCCATTTAACCACTCTACCTCCTACTTTAAATTTATTCATTAGGTACTTAATGGTAGAGTGATCAGTGTGAACAAATACTTCATACCCTATTATGTAATGTTTAAACTTATTAATGGCATGGACTACAAATAAGAATTAGTTTTCAGTGATGGTGTAGTTAAGCTTGGCTCCATGCAAGGTTTTACTCACATAATAGATAGTATAAGGTATTTTGTTCTCTATTTGTTGTATTACTTCCCCTATTACATATCCCAAGGCATCACAATGTATATGGAATGGTAATTTCCAATTTGATCCTCTGATGATTGGAGCAGTAATAAATTTATCTTTTATAATTTTGAAGGCTTCCTGACATGCTTCAGTCCAATTAAATTCACTTTATTTTGTTAAGAGCTTAAGCATAAGAGAAGCAGTTTTGTTGAAATATTTAATGAAGATTCGGTAGTATCTTGCATCCCCCCAAAAGCTTCTTTACCTCCATTTGAGTTTTTGAAGGTTGAAGAGACTGAATAAATTGTATTTTTGTAGGATCTACCTTAACACCTTCTTCTGATATGTAATTTCCTTAAACAATTCCCCTCCTCATCATCATTAAATACTTTTCATGACTTAAATAAAGGTTTTGCTCTGTGCATCTAGCTATAACTTTTTGTAAACTTGTTAGAGTTTCTTCAAAGGTGTCACCATAGACTATAAAGTCATCCCTATAAACTTCTACACATTCATTAATCATATCAGTAAAAATAGCAAGAACAACTCTTTGGAATGTAGCAGGTGCATTGCATAATCCAAAAGGTAATACTTTATAAGCATAGGTTCCTATGGGACATGTAAAATTGGTCTTCTCTTGATCTTCCTCAGCTATTGAGACCTGATTATATCCACTAAATCCATCCAAGAAACAAAAGTATTTCTTACCAGCTAGAGTGTCAAGGACTTGATCTATAAAAGGCAATGGGAAATAGTCATTCTTTATCACTTTATTTAGTTCTTTGTATTCTACAAAGATTCTCCATTTACCGTTATTTTTAGGAACCATCACTAATGATGAAACCCATTGACTATCAAAAATAGGGTATATAAATCCAACATTTAAGAGTTTAATGATATTTTCTTGAACTATGTATTTCATAGCTGGATTTAATCTCCTTTGATGTTGTCTTATTGGATGACAACCTTCTTGAATGAAAATGTGATGGGTACAAATACTTGGATGTATCCCTTTCATGTCATCATAATTCAATGTAAATGTTATCCAATGCTTCTTTAACACTTATATCAATTGTGATTCCTGAATTTTTGTAAGATCATTGCTTATATTTAAAGATTTCCCAGATGTAATATCTTATATATACTCATTATTTCATGTTTAAGAGTACTTAGTTGATAATTTTAAGGGATCATCTGATGAAGGTAACTTGTACTTGCTTCACTATTAGTCATGATAACATCTTCAGCACCTTGTTCCTCATCAAGAAGTGAAGCTAAAGACCCTTCAATTTCTTGTTGAAAACACTCCCCTAGCATATTGATTATTAAATTTTGTAGATCGTCTAAGTCTTCAGGAGAATCATACCACAATTGGTTTGAAAAAATATTGTCTTTTATTGATTCAAGAAACAAGCTACAATTTTTAGTATACTTGCCATTTTAAATAGTCATATTCCCATATCTATAGCTAATATAAGCATTAGTTGTTGCAAGCGATGGTCTTCCCAATATCAAGGGATGTGCCCTTAGCCTTTTATTTGATTGTAAGACTATAAAGTCTATAGAGTATTCCCATGAACTTACGAAAACTATAATATCTTCTAGTTTCCCTTCTGGTTTAATGGTAGATCTATCTGCAAGTTGAAGCACTATAGAGGTTGGTTGAATAATGTATACCCCTAAATATTTTGTTGTTTTCTTTGTCATGATTTTTATGGCAGCCCCTAAGTCTACTATGACATTATGCAAGGTTGTCCTACCAATGTGAACTATGAGTATAGGTACTCTAGGGTTTGTATATTTTGGTAATAATTTCTCACTAGTCATGATTTTGGATAGTTGCCCTATAACTTGAATAGTCCTAGGTTCATTCCTATTTATCCTTTTTGAACTTGTTATATTATTTACCAATTTGGATTATATGGGAATATATTTAATAGCCTATAAAAGAGATATTCTAATAGAGACATTTTCCAATTCTTGAAGAAAATCGAAAGCTTGTTTAGATGGTTCTTTTGGTATAGCCAGTCTTTCGAGTAATGAAGCTCTTATTTCTTTTTGAGAAATTTGAACTCTTTTAGTTGATCCAACACTTCTTCTGGGGAGATTTCTATTCCTTCCTCATATTTATCATCTTGTCCTTTTTATTTGCTTAAGTTTTTGGTAGAGTTTCAAGTTCTATGAGAGTTGCTCTATGATCATCCAATACTTTTCCATATCTTAATTGGATTTGTTGACAAGGCATTATAGATATTGAACATGACTAATTTGTTTCATAGACCTATTGAGTATTTTTATTATTATTGGGGTTAGGCACAATTTGAGCCAGTAAATGTGATTTTATAGGAGGATTGTTGTTTAGATGTGGAAGGAGTCTATTTTGAGGTTGGTTTTGAGGTACTTGCCCACTAAATTGATTTTGAAAGATTTGTTGTTGGAGTTGCCTTGAGACCATCTTGGTCTTGTTTGATTGCATTGGTTATTAATATTCCAACTAGATGTGTTTTGAACTTGGCCTACCATCCATGGGGGTGAAATTCCATATGAATTGGGTATGAATTGTTTCCAAGGAGGCATGTTCCAATCTTGATTATACTGATTCCAATTTGACCAATTTAGATTATTTGACCAATAATTGGGTCTTTGTTGGTTGAAATAATTAGAGTTTGACCAGTTGGATGGATCATAAAATGGACCATTCCTTATTTGAGTTATAAATTAGACATCTTCTGCCTTTTCGACCTTAAGCTCTTTGATAGCGATTTTGACGGCTCAAATATATTTGCAATTTTTAGTATAATGGTGTTTGTCACAGATTTTACAATAGGTAGAAATGTTGAAATATTTGTAACGTTCAAAGGGCATTCCCTTAGATTATGTTTATTTATGCATCTATGACAATATATCTCTTCAATATTTTTCTCCTTTGATTTCTTATCCATGAGGTCAAGGGATGATGTCAATGTGCTCAATAAATTGGTTTTGAGATTTTCTAGCATATTATTGATTTCAGCTCGTGTTACTCCTCCTCCTGATGATGGGTATTTATTACTTCATAATGGTTTGTTTCTTGAGTAGTTTTACAAATATTTATAATATCTCCTAATCCCATATAATGGATATCTCCTTTTACCATAAGGTTTGGTATGTCTAAGACATCTTCCTTAAGCCCTTTTAGAAAAAGATCTTTCTGAACTTCCTCATCCAACTCAATTTTTACTCTTGATCCCACAAACCAGAAGCTCTCGAGGTAGTCCTTAAGGTATTCATCATATTTTTTATTCATACGAAAAAACTATGCTTTCTTATCCTGAACCCTGCAATAGTCTTGGTATATTTCAAGGAATGTCTTTTAATCCTCGTTTCTCATCCCATCGGTTGCAAATGTTCTTCCCTATACCCATAAACTATCTTAAGGTTGCATCCTTAAGTGTAGAAGGGAATAGTCTTATTTTTTACTCATCAATGGTATAAAAATAATCTTGGCATACCACTTAATATTCAAAGAGAAAGGTATTGGGATACTCATGTGGTTTCCCATGGAAAGTAGGAAAAATAGCAATAGAGACCAGTTTTGGTTCTCTTGTTAACCTATCTTCAGAAGAAGAAATTGGGAAGGCAATAGTCTTTCTATGTCCACCCCCCATTTGGTTTTCTACTTCTCTTTGATCAGTAGTCCTTTGCGTTTGGTTTTTGTTTACTTCCCCTTGTTCACTATCTTGATCAACCATTTTTGAATATAAGATTTCAAGAATTGGCTTCGGTATAGGTTCGGTAAAGATAGATGAGAGATCGATGTAATTTTCAAAGTCTAGTTTAGGTAGTAGATATTTTTTGGGATCTTGATCTAGAATTTCAATTTTCTTGGTTGATGTAGAATCTAAAGATACAGTTTCGGTTTCTTTTGACTCTGAAGTTTTAAATTTTTTACTATGGTTTTCTTGGCAATTTACTTCTAGTTTGCAGGTTTTAATAAATCTACCTTTTGAGTCTCTAGGTCTAAACATGAAACTTTGGAATAAAATTTGAACAACCTATGAATATCGTTGATAGGTTCGAGTTGTTTGGGAGTCATATAATACTCTTCATTAAATACAAAGTCTTTTGTTACGAGAGTAATCAATTGGATAATAAAAGCCTATTTACAATTGGATTAGGGTTCTCGAATTGTAGTTCATAACACAATTCTTGACACATCTCTCTAAAGAGTACTACTCTTGGTTCCCTATGATATCTTTGGCTATATTCTAGGTTTACTTCCCTATCCTCTATTTTTTCTAAGAAACTGTGGATGGTAAGGGAATCTTCAAAATACTAATGCCATGGATAGGTTACTGAGTTTACTATTACTCTCCTATTCCCTAACCACCATTTACAACTCCTAATAAGTTCAAGATAGGGTAAGTGATAGTTTATCCCTAGAATTTGAGCTATGTTTATCCTCTAGATTTGACTCAATTCATCTGGTCTGTATTTTATGGTATCTAGATGTTTTCACAAGTGTTCCCACTCTTACCTAGATGTTTGGTGTTGTTTTCCAAAAAGAAGGTTAACTTCTTGTTCAATCAGTAATTTTCTAAGGTCTATAAGTGCAGATTGTTTTAGACTATTTTCCACCATATAACAACCTTTCTTTTACTTTTCCTTCTCTTTTTTTTTTCTTTTTTTCTAATTTTGGTTTTGATTTTTTCTCTTGGGTTCTGTTTTGTTTCTGTTTTTATTTTATTTGTATTTTTATCACTAATTCAAAACAATCATATTGAATTCAATTTTAGGTACAACTCATAAAAAATTATTTTACAGCTATCCTTAACACAGTAGGAAAAATGAAATAGATTTTTTATTTTCTAAAGCAATCTAATATTAGGTGTTACTCACGGTCTATTAATCCATATAGCCAATCCTAGTATAACAAGAAAATAATAAAATTTCTACACAATGCTAATGTTATTAAAATTAGGTGCAACTCACAGTATATGAATCCATACAACCAATCTTAGCACACTAGGAGTAAAATGAAATATTGCTTGAAAAGTAAATGTGTTGGAAATAAAATTACTGAAGTAAAAGGTTATTTTGCTATCACTTCTTTGATTATTTAGGAGCATTTCACTATGACTGTGTCACTCAATCATACCTACTTCCTGTTTCCACAGGTTAGAGAACCCAGATCAAAAATAATAATAACAATCACCAAAAGCTTGTAAAATTTGTAGGAAACAAAATTTTAACTATGAAAGCAGTAAAATGACTCCTCACGAAAAAAAACTAGTAACATCAAAAAAAGGGACTTGTTGGGACCATCTCATGACACTCTGACTCGTATGCATGCCAAGGACTCATACGTACCTCTTTCCACATACAAGTAATCCTCTCTTCTTGTACAGCCAAATAGCCTTTTTGATTACCAATTACAACACTACTCTCCCTGACAACGATGCCAAAAATGTCTAGTTGTAATGCTTACATTTAATTTTATCAATCAAGGGTAATAAAGGTTATATTTAAAGAGTAGAAATCCAATATAGATTGTACTATAGTGATTAATACTTAGACTTAATTTTTTTCTCTTTTAGTCTCAGATTTTGCAAGAAAAAATATAGTTGTAATAAACAAAAATTATGCAAAAATTGAAATGATATGCAATTTTTGATTTATATATATTTAACATGATATTTTTTTAACAATGTGTTTATCTATTGTTACATTTAATAATGTAATCACCTATTTATGATATTACCTACTATTGAGGATCCTCGTGCAAATAGTTAGTTTTAATTATCTATTTTTACTTTATGATAACAATGTGTTGCCACGTAAGAGTGACATGTTGTCACTGACGTGGCATGTATTGTGTTGGTCAATTGACTCGAAAAAATATTTTTGTAACTCTTTTTGGTAGTCATATTTGGTAACTATCTTTAGTATATTTCTTCTGTAATATATTTCAGCAACTATGTTCCATAACAAACTTCAATAAATGTGTTCTATAACAAACTTCAGCAACTGTGTTCTATAATAGACTTCAGCAACTGTGTTCTGTAACTCTCACAGTTATGTTCTTTGTGACTATATTCTCTTATTTTTAGCATCTAGTTTGAATCATTTTTTTCCGCATCTAAATCCTGTGAACATCCTTCAATGTTTTCCTATCCAAGCATACAAAACTTGTACAAATTTTGTGTAAAAATTCATACAATTATCAATTTAACTGTATTCATCATTTTAAATGATAAATTACATAAATAAATTGAAGCAATCTTTAAAATTCCATTACATTTATGATTTAAAGTCAGATATCACACAATATATCACATACAATGTATGCTAAATTAACACTCATCAGTTATGCCTATTCTATACTTTATATTTACTTAAATTATAGATCCACTCAAGTAGAATAGTGCATAATTGGTCTCTCCATGATCCTGCTAGTGATTCCAACTTTCCTATTCCCATCACACCTTGATTGGATCTAGGATATACATTTTTTTATTCACATCCTTTCCTCATTGATATATGGGCCTATGATATGATTAGGTTAGGATAATATAATATTTAATGAACATACCATAGTTGTAGATTTATTTTAGGCACTAAATTAACCTTAGTATAATCACTTGTTGACACTTAGGTCTGTTGTAATCATGTCATTTTATACCCTTGTTGGCCTGTGTGCTCATGACAAGACAATGCATGTGTCATTTATGGTCTAGTAAATTTATCATAACTATATGCGTCTATTAGGCAGCCAATTGTGCATGCATCATCCATCATGAACATTTAAGCCAACTAGGTTGTACTTCATATATTATGATTGCCTTAGCTTATTCTTAATTTATTTTTCTCATAATTATACTTATTTCCTATAATTATTTTTATAAATTTTTACTCGTAGCATCCTTTATTGAACCAACTATTTTACATTTTCCAAGATAGAGTATCAATATAGCTTACACTCCATAATAATTTATAAAGGCATCAGGGAAAAATCCTACTCATTCATCCTTTATTGCTAGCCAGAACCACATATCAACCCTCTCAATTCCTCTAGTCATCCAATAGGCTTTAAGAAAGGTGGAGCTTGCATTGACTAATGAATGGAAAGTAGATAATAGTCTTATGCATCCAATAGACAATAGTGAATAACACAAGCTTATACTGAGAGGGGGGGTGAACAGTATAAGACCAACTTTTACTTTTCTTTCCCAAATAATATATATCCAATATTATAAATGGCAATATAAATAGTAGTAATCAAAGCAATGCGTAAATCATCACACACAATAGAGACACCAATTTAACGTGGTTCACCCAATGTGGGCTACTCCACGAAGAAAATATTTCCACTAAATTTTCTCAACAAATATCTTGGGAATTACTTCCCTATTATAATATTTATGAACCTCTATCCAAAGGAGACACCAATCCCCTAATACTCTGATTTGTGGATCACTCTCCATAGGAGAACTCTTTCCCCTTTTCTCTGGTTTGTGGAACTTGATCCAGTAGAACTCCTTTCTCCTCCACTGGTTTGTGGATCTCTCTCCATAGAGGAACTCTATTTTTCCAAATGGTTCATGGATCACACTCCATAGGATAACTTGTTCCCCTTGCTTTTGTTCGTGGATATCTATCCACAAGAGAACTCTTTCCCCTCTACTCCAGCTAATGATCTTCTAGAAGACTTTTGCCCCCACTACTCTGGCTTGTGGATCTCTCTCCACAAAAGACTTATGTCCTCACTGCCCTAGCTAATGGATCATTATCCATCAGAGACTCATGTTCTCTACTCTATCACCTCCAAATATTGCTCTTAAATCTATCTCAAATATACACCAAACTCTATCCCAAGTATAGTATAAATTTGCTCTAACTCTGACTCAGGTCTAGCACAAATCTGCTCACAAATCTGTGCCAAACTCTATCTTCAAATCTATCCTCAAGACTGAACACAAAGATTAATTTGTTGGACATTTTGAGCAGTTATCACCAAATATCCAAAGTGATTTTTCATTGATGTCATGATATTAGTAAGATGCCAGTGATCATCCTTCGCCAGATCAGGTGAAAGGGAAACAGTTTTGGTGTTAATGTAAAATATCTTTATCAGTGCACTCAAGGAAGTGAGTGAGAGTTTGATTTAATTCCACCATGGAAGCAGATTATTCAAGAGTAAGAGGAGCACATAATATTATAATTCTTATAATATTATTCCAGGTTGAAGGAGAAACCCAAAAGTCAATATTGTAATTTTAATTATAATATTTTGGGTCATAAGGTTGCAAATATTTTATTGGGAATAAATCCAAAAGTTGGGTTTAATTTGAGCATCCGGTGCAAAAATAATAAACCCAAAGGTTGGGTTCATCAAGGTTCAAGAAGGCAAGTGGATAATAATTCAATAACCCAAAGGATGGGTTCATCAAGGTGTAAATAAGGCAAGTTATTATTAATTATTTTAAAATAACCCAAAGTGGGTTTTTAAAATAATTAATTGAAGGCTTTGTAAAGGCTTTATCTTATTTTCTCGTTCGAATTCGAAAGTGCCAAAGTTTGAAAAGCTGGTGTAATATTTCCTATTTAATGCCCTCTCAAACCTTAGAATAATACATCCTTGCTAATTCATTTTTGGAGCGCATGCGAATTAAGGCTCGTGTTTAAAATATTTTGTGAATTGCGAAAAGGTTGAAGTAGGGAACGTTTGGATTTGTGGAGCACATAGGCCAGCTTGGCCTAGTAGTGCATTGGCTTGGCGAGACATAGGAGGTCCTACATTTGATTTTATTGGAGGTTGCTTGCAATATCAAAGTGCTTGAAGCATGTTTTGATTATTTCGAAAGGCGTGAGTTCATTAGGTTTTTTGCTGCAGTTCATGCCTCTTTAGGCACGTGTGGGCATGTGGCCCAACGATGGCTTGGTTATGGTTAAGGCATTGGAAAGGGGGATGTCAGGGGATCGAATATATCCAAGAGGCGAGGCAATTTAATTTTTTATATCTTAATTTTTATTAAAATAGCCTTAAGGGAGAAATAAGGGTTATGTTATGCCTTAGAAAATTGAGAAATTTTTGATGGTTTTATTTTTGGAAGGGTAACATATTATATATCGTTGGAAAGCATTTTTTAAGGGCTATTTGATTAAATTTCTTAGAAGGATAAATAATGTGTGTGTAAAAAGATATTTCTATTTTTGTAAATGGGTTCAAAAGTGAGTTTTATTTATTCTTTTTCAAAGGGGATTATTTCTTTCATGAGAGGACATGGCAAAATTTATTGAGTAGGAGTAATAAGGTGTTATTTGGATATTATTTTTATTGTTGTGATATTACTCAAGTCCTCTAACCTCTTTGTGATTGAAAAGGTATTTGAAAGTGTGTTGAGTTTGACAGATTTTGTGAGATCAATTCCTAGGGCATCAAAAGGTATGGGCAAATATTCTTCTCAAAATTGTTTGTGAGTGGATGGTTGTTTTTTTGTAAAACATCATTGGAGAGAAAAGGATTGATTGTGGTTTCCTTATAGAGAGTTTCTTGTTGAATAAGGTTTTCTGGAAAGTGACTTTTGCCATATTGCCTAGTGAATTTTGCAGTTGTTGGTACAAGGTTTTCTGGATTAGTGGAGTGACTTCAAAATTGTTTTGATGAGCATTGTTGTTGAGATTGATTGTGCCAAGACTTGAGTGTGATTGCAAAAGCTTTGGGTTGAGAATATTGTGCAAAATATTGAAGAGATCATGAGTATCATTGTTATGTGAGATTTGTTGTTGAGCATTGTTGGAAACATTTTGAGTTGGATGATACATGCTTGGACTAGGGTTTGTGAGCAAGAGTTTTTTCTTGAGTGATTGGTTGAGTGAGTTTATTAAGCCTAGTTAAGTGGATGCATGAAGTGATTGTTAAAGAGCCATAAAACAAACTATTCTATATTTTGATTTTAGAAAGTGATTGAGTTGTGAGAATAAACATATTGAGTCTCTAAAAATTCTCTGTATGCTTCTATGAGATTGATTTGAGAAAGTAATTGAGTATTAAGTATAGAACATATTGAGTCTCTAAAAATTCTCTTTATTCTTCTATGATATTGAGTTGAGAAAGTAATTGAGTATTGAGTATAGAACATATTGAGTCTCTAACAATTTTCTTTATCCTTATATGAGATTGAGTTGAGAAAGTAATTGAGTATAGTATAGAACATATTGAGTCTCTAACAATTATCTTTATGTTTATATGATATTTATTTGAGTTGAGAAAGTGATTGAGCATATTTGAGCAAGTTCTTAGTCAGCTTGTTGAAGCAGATTTTGAGCAAGTTCTTGGTGAGCTTGCTGAATAGATTTGGGCAAGTTCTTTGTGAGCTTGCTGAAGCATATTTGAGCAAGTTCTTAGTGAGCTTGCTGAAGCAGATTTTGAGTAGATTTGAGCAAGTTATTGGTGAGCTTGCTGAACATATTTGAGCAAGTTCTTGGTGAGTTTTTTGGACATATTTGAGTAGGTTATTGGTGAGCTTGTTGAGCATATTTGAGTAGGTTATTGGTGAGCTTACTGAGAAATTTTTGAGTAGGTTCTTGGTGATCTTGTTGAATAGAGATTGGACAAGTTTTGAGTGAGCTTATAAGACAGAGATTGAGCAAGTTCTATGTGAGCTTACTGACAAAGCTTTGGAGGTGATAGAGCATAGAGGACATAGTCTCAGTGGATATAGATCCAGTATTTAGGACAATTGAAGATAGGTATTCTGAGTGAGGAGTCTTCAAGTGGAAATAGATCCACCAGTTAGTGCAGTATAGAGAGACATAGTCTTCTAGAATATCACTAGCCAGAGCTGAAGGGGAAAGAGTTCTCCTGTGGAATAGATCCAAAAACTTGAGATTAGGGGATCAGTATCTCCATTGGACTATGGTCCATAAACATTGTAATCGGGAAAGAGTTACCAAGAAATTGATTGAGAAATTTTTAGTAAAATATTTTCTCTATGGACATAGCCCATGTTGGGTGAACCATGTAAATTTTAGTGTCTCTACTTTGTGTGATGTTGTGTACATTGCTTTGATTATTTATGTTGATATTGCTATCTCTACATTGCATACAATGGTTTAAAAATAAAAATAAAAAGTGATTTTATATTGTTCACCCCCCCTTTCAGTATAATATTGTGTTCTTCATAATTCAATCATAGATAAATTCTGCTCTTAAGTCTTCACAAAGACTTGCTCAAATTTATCTACAAGTATTCACCAAGACTTACCTCAAAATTTCTCAATATATCTTCAAGTTCTCTCAAGAACTTGCTCAATCTGCTCTCAAGTATTCACTAAGACTTACCTCAAATCTGCCTACAAGTATTCACTAAGACTTGCCTCAAATATGTCTTCAAGTTCTTTCAATAACTTGATCAATGTGCTCTCAAGTCTTCACTAAGACTTGCTCAAATATGCCTACAAGTCTTCACCAAGACTTACCTCAAATCTGCCTACAAGTCTTCACCAAGACTTACCTCAAATCTACTTTCAAGTTCTCTCAAGAACTTGCTCAATCTTCTCTCAAGTCTTCACCAAGACTTACCTCAAATCTGCCTTCAATTTCTCTTAATAAATTGCTCAATATGCTCTCAAGTCTTCACTAAGACTTTCTCAAATCTACCTACAAGTCTTCACAAAGACTTGGATCAAATCTGCTTTCAAGTCCTCACCAAGACTTGCTCAAATATATCTTAATACATACTCAAACAATTCACAAAATATGATAAATCAATCTCAAATATTGCACACAATGCTATCAAATACTCTATCTAATATTTAAGGTAATTCTTTTAACTTGAAGCAGTTTAGACATATTCTATTCAGAATTTTTGTAACCTCCAGAACATATAGTGAATGATGTACTCTATCAAAAACCTAAGATGTTCTACTCAATCATTAAGTATGTCACTTTCACAAATCTGGTTTCTAATTTTTGCACATTCACTTTCAATATCACTCAAATCCAATGCTCGAGAATTTCACTCAATCATTCAATCAATGAAACATGACTTTCTCACTAACCCTAAACAAATGTTTTCAAACTTCTTCAAACAAAGAGCACAATGTGGGTCTCAAAACCTAACTCAAATATTTCTCAATATCTATCTCAAATCAAATCATACATCAACAAGGTACACTTAAACTTGCTCATACATTTCCATCAATACTCATCAATCCTTTTCACTTCACCTTCTATTTCATACAATCATTTAAATCACTCTAAACAAAAGATAATGTGACCATACATTTTTTCTTTTATGGAGATATATCTTCAAAACCTGTTTTACTTACAACCAAATCCTTTTGCCAATTCTAGGTTAGATAGTAACAGTCTATCTCAAAATATACACACAAAAATTATCCTCAAATATTATTTCACCATACAAGAAATACAATCAAAATGTCAACTCACAAATACACCTTATTACTCCTTCTTTAAAACTTTTTCAACATATATCAAATTAAAGTTCCTTCTTTATACTTTATAATATCCTTCACTTTTAAAATAATATTCAACACACATCAAAATAAAGTTCCTTGTTTACACCTTATAATATCCAATACTCTCAAAATAATAATTTGTTGCATAACTTTTATTATTAAACATGAACCATTCACCAATATGCAAAAATATCAAATCATTCATCCACAATATATTATCCACAATAACAATCCACAAATGAGAGAGAGATAGATAATACCCTTAAGGTAGGGCAACACCAATAATAATCCTTAAGGAAGGAATAACTCCACAAGATCTCCCAAGATGAGAGGCCACTTCGTGGGCACGACGATTACATAAGATTCTTCTTCAATGATATGAATATCCTTACAATGACAAATATCTCTTCTTTATATATCCATATTCTTATTCTACTTTGGAGAGCCTACTACTAATATTATATTATATTAAAATATAATATAATATTATAATACAATCAACCTTGGGTTATGTGTGGCCCATGCCAACCCTTATACAATATAATAATATATCCCCAAATATCTATTCCTAGGTACCCTACCATGCCACCCTCCTTACAAATGTTTCGTCCTCGAAACATATGAAGAAACTCGATAGTATGATTTGCTAAGCAATGTTAGAAATTGGTACCAATCTCGCTCATCCATCCATCCAAGTGAAACCCGATGATGCTGGTATGCCATTTTGTTACTTGAGTATCCAAATTTGCTTCGTTGGCTCCACGCTTCTGCTGATGTATTTTGATAACTTGAATGATGGGTCCACTTGTTCCTTGATGCTGATGAACCATGATCACTATGCTTTCTTTGCCAAACACTGCCATAGTTGGTGCCCTACTGATTACATGTAGAACCATAATATTTTTGCCTTGAACCATGCCTCCAATATTGTTTTCGCTCTTGGTGGTGTGGATGGCGATATGGTGCAACATTTACTTGATGTTCTACCTTCTTTGACTTTTCAACCTTTGGCTTCATTATTTTAAATTTTTCTACACCTTGTTCTTTCATGTTATCTTTGTTTGGTGTGTCCTTGTGCTCTTCTATCAAATATTCCTTGGACTCTGTTGCTACTATCGCCTTCTTGGATTCTGTTTCATGTTCTTCAATTTGTTCTTCTACAACCACTTGATTTTCCTTGTATCCTTGCTCCTCAAGCTAAGAAATATCCTGCAATGTTATTTCCACTGAATTAGTTACTACTACTTCTTTCATGGACTCTGTTGCTACTATTGCCTTCTTGGATTCTGTTTCATGTTCTTCAATTTGTTCTTCTACAACCACTTCTTGATTTTCCTTGTATCCTTGCTCCTCAAGCTGAGAAATATCTTGCAATGTTATCTTCTTTTTTCTGTACCATAACTTCATAAACTTCTTTTGCACATTAATGTTAACAGTACCCAAAGAATCTAACCAAGGATAACCAAGAACAATATCCTCATCATCCATCTCAATAGCATAGAAATCTGAATGTAAAACATATTTATCCATGGTGATCTTCAAATCTTCAAAAATATAAACATGCTCACCCTCTAGTTGTATGTCCTTAATTTTTGTTTCTTGAACTTGTAACTTCTTAGCCAAAGCAATATTAATAAAATTAAATCTGCTACCAGGGTCAATGGAAATAATAACCTGCTCCTTTTGAATGCTTCTAGGAACCTGTAAAATAGACTTTTTAGATTCAAACAAATTCCTTTGTCCATTTTCTAATTTATCTTCTACCAAAGGTATGGTTTCCTTTGTCTGCATATTGACATCTTGTTTATCTTCCCTGACCTTTTCCTCTTTCTTCTTGAGTAATTTGATTTCTTTTTCATACTCTTCATTTTGTTTCTTGAAAACTTCCCATTCTCCTTTTATTGTATTTCGCTTATTTTGAGTTTTCTGTAGTTTCTTTTCAAGGTCTTCGATGAAATTTATTATGTGATCTACATAATATGGGTCCCATTTAATCAAGAATGCATGCTCTATTTCATACCAAGTGTATTCATTATTCCTTTCTTCACAAAACTTTATCCACCAAAACAAAGCTTTCCCTTGAAGACATATACCAAGCATGGGTTTCCCCCATGAGACATTACAATATAGAGATCTAAAATTTTTCCACCATTCTCTAGCATCAATATCATCTTCTCCAGAAAAACTTTGGAGTACCATTGTTCATGCCCTAATGCAACTAGGGTTTTTTTGATAATAAATATCATGCCCTAATGCAAACTAGGGTTTTATGGAAAAAAATATCTTCCCACCAAGTTGAAGCTAAAAATCCCAAAGACAACTACATCTGCAATTTTTCTTCCAAACAAAATAAAGTGCAACTGATTTGCTTACCCGAACTAAACAAATTGTCTTTTGAAAAATACGCGACTTGAAAATTCGTCACTTTTCTTGTTCTGTATGGCTGACTTCAAAAGGTCATATCTCCCTCAATACAGCTTGGATTCCTTCATATGACCACTCATTTTAAATCTCTTCAAATTTTGCACAATATGATCCAAGAATCGCCTCAATCGAATTAGCTATCGCAAAGATATGGCTTCTGAAAGATGAGACGTTCTTCCACAAAAAATCTGCAAAATTCGTCACTATCCTTGTTCTGGATACTAACTTCAAAAGGTCGTATCTCCATCAATACTACTCAGATTCCATCATATGACCACTCATTTTAAAGCTCTTCAAATTCTGCACAATCTGATCCAAGAATCGCTTGAATCGGATAAACTTGCGCAGAGATATGGCTCCTGAAATATGAGATGTTTTTTCAAAAAAAATTGCCCTAATTCTAGGGTTTCACACAAAAATCCCCACTTTGCCAAAATCGTTGCTCTGATACCACTTGTTGCATAACTTTTATTATTAAACATGAACCATTCACCAATATGCAGAAATATCAAATCATTCATCCACAATATATTATCCACAATAACAATCCACAAATGAGAGAGAGATAGATAATACCCTTAAGGTAGGGCAACACCAATAATAATCCTTAAGGAAGGAATAACTCCACAAGATCTCCCAATATGAGAGGCCACTCGTGGGCATGACGATTACATAAGATTATTCTTCAATGATATGAATATCCTTACAATGACAAATATCTCTTCTTTATATATCCATATTCTTATTCTACTTATATTATAATATTAAAATATTATATAAAAATATTATATTATATTATATTAAAATATAATATAATATTATAATACAATCAACCTTGGGTTATGTGTGGCCCATGCCAACCCTTATACAATATAATAATATATCTCCAAATATCTATTCCTAGGTACCCTACCATAATCAATCACACATCAAAATAAACTTCCTTGTTTACACCTTATAATCTCCAATACTCTCAAAATAATATTCAACACACATCAAAATAAAGTATTCAATCAACAACCCTTATGACTCCCTAAACAATTTTTCATATGCCCTTTTTAATATCATGTGGCCTAAAAACACTTTCCGCTTTCAAAAACCTTTGAAAAATTTAATTCAAGAATCACATACCTTAATTGTTGACCCATGAAATAAAAAAACATTGCACATGTCTTCAACGGCTAGCTCCCAAACTCGAACCCGCGACCTATACCGCCATAATACCCTAGCCCAAGGCTAGGCTACCGCATGCACTATGCACCCACACGTGAACCAAAGGTCCATATTTTCATATTAGAGTCTGCCTCTCACGAGTTTTGTCGAAAATGAAAACTCTTTCCTCCTTCAGCAAAAATGAACTACGTAGGATTTGAAACCACGACCTTCCTTTCACAAGTACCTTAGCCACTTCCAACTACCTTCTATGCTAGCTAGTGCTATGGGATTATCTTCGCACTCCAAGTGAACTTAAATTCAACTCTACCTCCTATTCAAAAAGCTCACAAACATCTTATTCTCTTTGTAACTAGAGTGCACAAATTATATTCTTGACTTAGGCATATGAATTGCTTAGTATTTGGAAATGAAAAATCATTTTTTTTAAATACTCTTACCTTTGGATTAAAACACGTTGGCCCTCCTTTGAATTCAAATTTAAATTTGAATTGAAACTTTGAACCTTTGGCGCCATTAATTATTTAAATTAAAATTTTAACCTTAGGTTAAAATATTTTAATTTAAATAAATTAAAATATTTTCCAACCTTTATAACTTTCTTAATGGGCCTTGTCAAGGATATCTTTTTTAAATGATTTCTTGGACCTTGTTATTTTTCACCTCTTCCTTTTGCTCAAATATTATAATATTAAATATTATAATATATTATTTCTTTTGAAGTCTGCTTCTCTTTTCTTGGGTCTTCAACCTTTTTAGACTTTTTAGGCATATAATATTTAAAATAAATACTATACCCTTTTCCTTTTAACAACTTCCTTGCCTTTTGTAGAAATTAACCTTTTAACCTTAATGACAACAAAACTAGTCATCAAACCTCTTGACATCAATGACAACAAAACTTGCTCAAATTTCCAAAAATATTCTCCTTTGTCATTGATGGCAACCCTCTTTTTCTTTAAGCATATATTTTACCTTTTTCAAATTTTCTCCCCCTAAGAAACTGCTTGCCTTGACTAAATTCTCTCTCCCTAACACAAATTTCTCCTCCTTTGACATCAATGGCAAAGGGACACCTTTGGGGCTAAAGATAAGACTCTTAGCTGAGCCTCCTCCCCACCTCCTCTCCTTGAGGTAGTTAATTTTGGGTCGGGAGTATCTCTACTCCCATCATACACTACTCTTTTTCTTTGTCCACCTTCATTCTCAATTGATTCTTCTAACTCTTTTGAATATCTATATTCTTGCTTGTCCCTGGAAATTTTGTTCTATACCACTTGGCCATATGCCTAACATTATTGCACTTATAACACTTAATGTTGTGATTCCTTGAAGGTGCAAATATCTTGAAGTTCCTCCTGGTGAAGCCATACCCATTCCTATCATGAACCCTACAATGAATTGCTTTATGATCAAAATGATTACAAGAGTAACAATACCCTTGAAAGAGATACCCATTTCTAAAATTTCTCTTAGTGAAACCATATTCCTTTTTTTCATGTGTCTTGTACTTCATAGCCTTGTGACAAAACCTATGACATGAGAAGCAATGTCCTTTGAAGAAATATTTCCTTTGACCCATTGGTCTCTTAGTCCTTTCTTCCATGTGATGTTCTTTTTTCCTTGTTTGTGCATTGTTTCCTTCCTTGGTGAACCTTCTGTTTTTCAAATTATCCTCATAAGTCTCACTTTCTCCTTCAATCTCTTATTTTTAAGCTTCTTCTTCTTTGGAGCTTGAGCTTGACTCATCTCCTTTTTCTCTTTTTCCCTCTTCAAAACCAAATCATGTCTTGTTTGATGAATATCTTTGTACACTAATAGTCGTATCCAAGGTCTTTAAGCTTTTCCCAAACCTGTGTAGCTTGTCTTTAGCCTCTTCACTTTGTTCCTTAGTGAAACTACCTCATGCTCTAATATTTCACATTCTAAGACTTTTGCCTCTAACTTTTCTTTAAATATCATTGTCTTAGATATTGAGTTTGTTAGATCTTGTATAAGCTTTCCTTTCTCTTCATCACATTCTTGAAATTGAATCTTGAGTTTTTAATTTTACTTTCTAACCTCTATTAATTCCTTAAGAGCAGAAATAAGCTCAACTTCTAGATAAACTACCCTTTCCTCTTTATTTTTTTATTCTTCCTCTACTTATTTGTCTTCAAAAGCATCTTCATACTTTTCAAATTTATCTCCAATAGAAGCACTTCCTTCTTCCTCTATTACCAAGAAGAGAATTTCTTATTTTTTCATTATTTGAGGATTTTTCATCATTGTCACTTGAAGCCTTACTTCTCTTATCAACATATAAACTCTTCGTGTGCCTTTGAAAGAATTTATTTTCATGCTTGTTCTGACCATACCTATTTTTCTTTTCATACCTAGATTTTATTGCTTTCTTGTTCTTATAATCTTGTTTTCTTCACTACTACTACTTCTAGCTTCTATACATTTAGATGCATAGTGATCATATTTACCATAATTGAAACACTTAACTATTTTCATACCTCTGTGCTTTCTTGAGTCCTTCTTATTCCTTCTACAATAGTTTACTTCTTCATCATTGGATGACTCATCACTTGAATATGACTTCTTGTATTTTGTCTTCTTTGCTACTTTTAAGGCTACCTCTTTCTTGGGGATAGGATCCTTTACTATTCTTATCTCATAAGCTGTGAGAGTTCCATCGAACTCATCGATAGTCAAAGTTTCAAAATATTTTGTTTCTTCTATGGCTGAAACCCTTTCACTATACCTCATAAGGAGTGACTTTAAAATATTTTCACAGACATATAATTCTTCAACTTTAAGCCCAAGTCCTTGCATGGAGTGAAAAAACTCATCCACATGAAGTATGTATGTAGCAATGTCTTCCTCATACTTCATATTCAAGTCTTTAAATGTTTTCTTGTGATTTTGCAATTTTGCCATCTTAACCTTTTTGTCTCCCTCATATGTTTTATTCAAATTTTCCCAAATATCTTTTGTTGATGTGCAATACATAAATTTTACAAACTCTGTCTCATGTAAACCACTTAAGATTGCATTTATTTCCTTTGCATTATATATGTAGGAGCTTATCATCCTTATCTGTAGGTGTGTATCCATCCTCAGCTGCCTGCCATATCTTATATCCTTGTACCATCAAGTAAGTATTAATTCTTATGTTCTAGAAATCATAATTGTTACCATCAAAAAATGGTGCCTTATTTGCTGAAGATCCACTTTGAGATGCCATATGTGTTCCTGTATACTTTTCCTTCAAGTTGTTAAACTCTTTCGAAGGAACCCACTCTAATACCAATTGAAGAACACAAGCTTATACTAAGAGGGGGGTGAACAGTATAAGACCAACTTTTACTTTTATTTCCTAAACAATATTATCTAATATTATCAATGGCAATATCAATAGTAGTAATAAAAGTAATGCACAAAATATAACTCACAATAGAGTCACTAATTTAACGTGGTTCACCCAATGTGGGCTACTCCATGGAGAAAATATTTCCACTAAATTTTCCCAATAAATCTCTTGGAATTACTTCCCTATTACAATGTTTATGGACCTCTGTCCAAAGAATACACCAACCCTCTAATGCTTTGATTTGTGGATCACTCTCCATGGGAAAAATCATTCCCCTTTTCTTTGGTTTGTGGAACTTGATCCAAGAGAACTCCTTTCTCCTCCACTGGTTCATGGATCTCTCTCCATAGAAGAACTCTATCTTTCCAACTGGTTCACGGATCACACTCCATAGGATAACTCTTTCCCCTTGCTCTAATTCATGGATCTCTATCCATAGGAGAACTCTTTCCCCTATGCTCTGGCTGATGATCTTCTAGAAGACTTCTACCCCCATTGCTCTGGCTTGTGGATCTCTCTCCACAAAATACCTCTATCCTCACTACCTTGGCTAATGTATCTCTATCCACTGGAGACTCTTATCCTCTACTTTATCACCTCCAAAGCTTGCTCTCAACTTTATCTTAGATCTACACCAAACTCTATCCCAAGTGTAGTAAAAATTTTCTCTAACTCTATCTCAGGTCTAGCACAAATCTGCTCATAAATTTATACCAAAATTTATCCTCAAATTTGTTCTCAAGCCTTAACACAAATCTTGATTCAATCACAAATCAATTCTACTCTTAAGTCTTCACAAAGACTTTCTCAACTCTACCTACAAGTCTTCACCAAGAATTGCCTCAAATCTACCTTCAAGTTCTCTCAAGAACTTGCTCAATCTAATCTCAAGTCTTCACTAAGACTTGTCTCAAATATACCTATAAGTCTTCACAAAGACTTACCTCAAATATACCTTCAAGTTCTCTCAATAAATTGCTCAATTTGCTCTCAAGTCTTTACTATGACTTGCTCAAGTCTACCTATAAGTATTCACTAAGACTTACCTCAAATATGCCTAAAAGTCTTACCCAAGACTTGTCACAAATATGCTTTCAAGTTCTCTCAAGAACTTGCTCAATCTGCTCTCAAGTCCTCACCAAGACTTACCTCAAAGCTGCCTTCAATTTCTCTTAAGAACTTACTCAATTTGCTCTCAAGTCTTCACTAAGAATTACTCAATTTTACCTACAAGTCTTCACCAAGACTTACGTCAAATATGCTTTCAAGTCCTCACCAAGAGTTGCTAAAATTTGTCTTAATAATAAACAACTCACAAAATATGATCAATCAATCTCAAATCTTGCACACAATTCTATCAAATGCTTTGTCTAATCTTCAAGGCAATTCCTTTAACTTGAAGCAATTTAGACATATTCTATTCATAATTTGTTTAACCTCTAGAACATATAGAGAATGATGTACTCTATAAAAAACTCAATATGTTCTACTCAATCATTAAGTCTATCACTTTCACAAATCTGGTTTCTGATGTTTGCACATTCACTTTCAATATCACTCAAATCCAATGCTCAAGAATTTCACTCAATCATTCAATCAATGAAACAAAACTTGCTCACTAACCCTAAACAAGTTTTTTTAAACTTTTTTAAACAAAGAGCACCATGTGGGTCTCAAAACCCTAACTCAAATATTTCTCAATCTCTATCTCAAATCAAATCATCCATCAAGGTTCACTAAAACTTGCTCATACATTTCCGAAAATACTCATCAATTCTTTTCACTCCACCATCTATTCAGGGTTATGCATAAGGGGTTGGCCCCAAAATCTATTTATAAAATCAAGGAGAATTGTCTTGGAATCCTGACGATATTTGTAAAAGTATACATAGAGAATTACATTTATTTGTTTCCAAAAAAATTCAAATCATGGCGAATTTCATTAATTTATCTCCAAAAATTTTCAAATCGTGGCGATTTTTCTATGTTTGGGGCTATGAATATCGGTTTGCAAAATCTAAAAAATGTACAACATACTTAAAAGCTTTAGGTCAATATGAAATACTTTAGGTTGACATGACAACCGATAGCATGACGATCGACTACAGGCATGTCGATTGGCTGCAAGAATGTCGATCGACTGCAGACATGTCTATCGGCTGCAAGAATGTCGATAGGCTGTAATAATGTCGATCGGTTGCAAGTATGTCGATAAGCTATAAGAATATCAATCGACTATAGGCATGATGATCGGTTGCAGGCATGACAAACGACTATAGGAATTACGATCAATTGTAGGCATGTCGATCGATTATAGGCATGACGATTAGCTACAAGCATGAAGATCAACTATAGGTATGACGATCAGCTGCAAGCATGATGATAGGCTACAAGCATGACGATCAGTTGTAGGTATGATGATCGGCTGTAGGAATACTGATCAGCTATAGGTATGAGGAGTGGCAATAGGCATGATGAGCAGTTGTAGGCATTATGATCAGTTGTAGGTATGACTAATGTCGATCGACATGGTTCTGCAACCAATTGACTAATATTGATTGGCACTTCTACAACTGATAGATAAATGTTGATCAAAAATCTTTGCAATTGATAGGCTTATACCGACAGACATGGCTCTGTAATCGATTGGCTTATGCTGATAGACACGACTCTACAACCGATTAACTTATACCGATAGACATGGCTCTGCAACCGATCGACTTATGCTGATAGACATGGCTCTACAATCAATCGACTTACACCGATAGACACGAATATGCAATCGATCGGCTTATGCCGATAGATACGACTCTGCAACCGATCATCTTGCACCGATTGACACTCCACTACAACCAATCGGTTTATTTTGGTAGACACTCCTCTACAACCTTCTCAAGTTTTTTATTGTTTTAGAGCTATTTTTGAGTTAGAGTATTTTTGGTGTATGTTTATCGGTACCCAGTACAGTATATATACGGGTAGTATATGAGGTGATTTGGGTGGTATAAATAAAATCATTTATAATTTTAAGGTGATTTGTGTAGGAAATATAAAATCATTTATAATTTAAATGTGAATTGGGCAGGAAAATCAAAATCATATGTAATTTGAGGTCGACAAATTAAAATAAAGTTAGGTTCATGATTATCAACGATGGGTGAATTTACCCCAAAAAAAATTCCACCTCGTAAATTTCGAGCGAATGGGCCCTAGTAAAAGGATCCAAAATTAGCCTTTTCAAAATTTTAAAAATCCTAAATAAAGCCAATTTATGATATTTTGTGCTTATGCATAACCTTGCTTATATTTCATACAATTATTTCAATCACTCTAAACAAAAGATAATGTGACCATACCTTTTTTCTTTGATGGAGATATATCTTCAAAACCTATTTTACTTACAACCAAATCCTTTTGCCAATTCTAGGTTAGATAGCAACAGTCTATCTCAAAATCTCCACACAAAAATTCTCCTCAAATATTATTTCACCATACAAGAAATACAATCAAAATGTCAACTCACAAATACACCTTATTACTCCTTCTTTAAAACATATTCAACATATATCAAAATAAATTTCCTTGTTTATACTTTATAATCTCCTTCACTTTCAAAATAATATTCAACACACATCAAAATAAAATTCCTTGTTTACACCTTATAATCTCCAATACTCTCAAAATAATAATCAAACACACATCAAAATAAAGTTTTTTTTTTACACCTTATAATATACAATACTCTCAAAATAATAATCAAGACACATCAAAATAAAGTATTTAATCAACAACCCTTATGACTCCCTTAACAATTTCTCACATGCCCTTTTTAATGTCACATGGCCTTAAAACACTTTTTGCTTTCAAAAACATTTGATAAATTTAATTCAAGAATTGCATACCTTAATTTTTGGCCCATGAAATAAAAAAAAAAAGCATTGCACACGTCTTCAACGACCAACACCTAAATTCGAACCCGTGACCTATGTCACTACAATGCCCTAGCCCAAGGCTAGGCTACAACCTGTATGTGCCTACATGTCAACCAAAGGTCCACATTTTTGTATTAGAGTCTACCTCTCATGAATTTCATAGAAAACAAAAACTCTTTCCTCCTTCAACAAAAATGAATTGTGTAGGATTTGAAACCATGACCTTCCTTTCACAAGTGCCTTAACCACTTTCCAACTATCGTCTACACTAGCCAGAACTATGGGATTATCTTCGCACTCCAAGCGAACTTAAATGCAACTCTATCTCCTTCTTTTCAAAAAGCTCATGAAAGTTTTCTCCTCTTTGAAACTAGAGTGCACAAATTATATTCTCGACTTAGGCATACAAATTGCTTAGTCTTTGGAAATGAAAAATCATTTCCTTTAAATAATCTTACCTTTGGATTAAAACACATACCCTCATTCGAATTTGAATTTAAATTCGAATTGAAACTTTGAACCTTTGGCACCACTAATTATTTAAATTAGAATTTTAACCTTAGATTAAAATATTTTAATTTAAATAAATTAAAATATTTGCCAACCTTTATAACTTGCTTAATGGGCCTTTTCAGGGATATATTTTTTTTAATGATTTCTTGGACCTTGTTATTTTTTACCTCTTCCTTTTGCTCAAATATTATAATATTATTTTTTTAAGCGTGCTTCTGTTTTCTTGGGTCTTCAACCTTTTTAGCCTCTTTAATACCCATTTTCTTTTAACAACTTCGTTGCCTTTTGGAGAAATCAACCTTTTGACTTGAATGACAGGAAAATTGGTCATCAACCTCTTGACATCAATGACAACAAAAATTTCTCAAATTTCCAACAAATAGTCAATATCAACCCTAGTTTTTCATTGACACCTATGCCAACTTGGACCTAACAATTTCCTATTCACCACATCAATCATCCTTAGAGACAATAAGATCTTATTGATTACAAACCAACAAATATATAATGATCTATGATCATACCAATGAAAGTGGTTAAATTTTTATTTGATGCATAAAAAATATATAAGATAGCACAAAGTTTTCCTATGACAATTCAACATAATCACCACTTTCACTTGTATATATGTGGTCATTATAATCAAACCATAAACATGTATGACTTCTTTTAGCCCAAACTACATATAGCTATATGATTCTTTCTTTTTCTTTACTTAAATTCTACTAACCCATGTTTACCCTCATTGCCCTTATGAACTGCTAAGTAGGATGGATTTTGATCATCTCCTTTTATGCAACATAAATACTCACACTCCTTGGTAGTACATAAGTGCAATAGGATGAAATTGTTTTAATTTCACTAGATCTACCTGCTCACAAAATTATTGTTGATGGGTTTTACATCTGCATCACTTTAGTTAATTATTAAATTGGAGGTGGTTTCCAAAAGGTCAAGTCTAGGTCTTCTACTAAAGAAATTAAAATACAACAAAGAAACAAATTTTAGTAGAAAATAGAGATGACTATGCTAAGAAACATCAAATTTTGAAAATAAAAATTATTATATAATAATCATTTACTAAATATTAAATCCCTCCCCTTGGTAATTATTTCATTACTTGTGATTTTTGACTTTGTAGAAATACAATTTTTCACACTTGACTCTACTACCAAAACTTACAACAATGATATTGCTAGTACCCAAGTAGTGATATTGTCGTATATGCAATTATACTTCATTTTTTAGTTAAATTTTCTTTTGACTAAGAACTCGAGGAGATAAACTTTTGAGCCAGCTATTCAACCTACTTCTCTAAGGTAGACAAACCCCCAAAATCTAATCTAGTTATAGTGTTGTCATTTTATTATAGGTTAAATGAAATTGTTGGTTGTAGGATTCTAGAGAGCATTTTTGTCAAGGAGAGATATTATTTCCAAGGAGTGATTTTGTCATGAGAATTCAAATAGGTAATTCTAACCCTATATATCCTTCTTTTTCCTATAGGTTATCTATATTTTTTGTTTGTTGAAATTATACCTTTAGTTTATGTTTTTAACAAGTTCAAATAAAATCAAGGAATTTAGACTAGGTTAAGTACACTCATTTCTTTTATATTTTAGGCATAAACTAAAAGTGCATTTAGTTACATTAATAGGCTAGTTTGTATGTTCATTCTCATGGGCCCTTGCTTAAAGAAAAAGGAAAATTTTAGTTTCTTGTAACTCCTACCAAAAAAGCTAAAAATCATATACAATAGTTATTGTTTGTTTGCATATACTTTTCTTCTTGCATCTTAGCTTAGTATCACATTATCATAAGGTTAAGTAACCCCTCTAGACTTTGATCCTAGTATCCTTAGGTGTTTGATTAATTTGAATTCACAAAATATCACACCCAACTTTCCCCTCTAATTATCTTTGGGGATAGTAAATAAGCATTGAGGTGAGAAAACAAGAGGGACTTCCACTTTTTCCATATCAGACCACCCTATGGAGTATGATGGACACCAAGTTAACCATACCCATATCCATCCATCCTTACACTGATGGTTATAGAGAAGTTGTGAATAAAATGATTATACATCTTCTTCAAATGTATAATTACAAGCATCCATGCACATGGGATGAGAGCCTCACCTGCATTCAACATGGGTACAATTGAGCACTATATATCTCTACCAAACACAACCTATTTCATGTTTATTTTGGTTTCCAACCCTTTGGCGCCCATTGATGTAGCTCTTTGTATGCAACCCATGGAGTGCTCACCTCATTGAAACAAGCAAAAAAGATAACATGGTTTATGGATTAGATTCAGTACATCCATGAATAAATCCATGATCTCTAGAAAAAGATAAATAAAAAATACAAGCAACACCATGACCAACATTAATTCTCATATCAATTCAAGGTTGAAGATAAGGTATAGTTATATCTTCATAAAGAGACTTGCAAGATCCCATAAGAATATAAAACCTCTTTGCTATGGACCATACACTATCACCAAGAAGGTGGGAAAAACTATCTTTGAATTGAATCTTCCATCTTATCTTGGTTTGCATCTAGTCTTCAATGTTGAACTTCTTAGGCCCTATCATCCACCTCTATTGGACACTTTCATAATAGCATAATAGTTGGATATTGAAGAACTCAATCTAGACAATTTAATGCTAGTGAAGAAGGATTATATTGTTGACACATAGACCAAGACCACTATAAAGTAGTCCACTTGGATGTACAGAGTGGTCAAGGTAAGATAACTTGGTAACCAAGAGGAATGAATCATAAAAAAATTTTGCACCTGATGTCAAAAATTGATGCAAAAGGGACTAGTTTTTCAAATAGGAACAAATGATCAAAGCATGTGATATTTTTTCAGCATAACTTTATTCTAAAAAAATCTCAAAAATCTATTTTTTTTATTCTAATTGCACTTTTAGGGGCATACCTTTGTGCTTAGGACTTTTTTTTTATCCATTTAAGAAGCATTGGAAATATTAGAGCGAGAACAACAATTTCAATAGGCAACTCTATCTTTATTGCTAACAACTTTGTGGAAAAAAGCTCCAAAGTCATAAAAATGCAAAAACAAAATATTTACTCAAAATAGTAATTTTCCATTTTTAGATTTTCCTAGCCAAAATACATATCTAGCTATGTCAACATATCATTAGAAGACGAAAAACAAAAGGACGAGTTATATGTATGTAATTTTCATTTAATATGCACTTTGTAACTCATGAAAGGTGATTACTATATTTTTCATAAGGGCGACCTTCTAAATCATGGGAGGTAAATTACCACACTTCCATATGGATGACCTTTCATCTTCAATACAATGAATTTCCAACACACCAAGTCTTTTGTGAAGAGATATGTATCCCTAACTGAAAAAAAGCAAAAATAATGAATGCAATATTATGGCCTCACCTTTCTTCTCAAAAGATTAAAAAAATTACTTACATTATACTGTATTTTTTAATTAAAAAATTCATTTGGTTATTTCATTTATATATCTATATTTTGATTTGTCAATATTCTATTTGTTATATATCTTTATACTCTATTTGTTATACTCTGGAATAAAGCTAAACATGTTTTTATTCAAATTATATATTTCATACGCTAGGGAAGGAAAATTGACTATGTGGTCGATTTTTTTTATATACTCATATACAGTGTTATAGTATTTTAATTTTTTTAAAATTATATTAATTTTTTAATTGAAAAAATGCAACCACAACCTTTCAACCGAAAATATATATTAATGAGATAGATTCTACGTAAAAAGTAAAGGTTGAATAAAAATCATAGTAGTAATATATATATATATATATGCTTGGGATAACCAGCAAGTGATAGGACCCTGCCTTCAATTTTGACAGACCTTGGCTAAGTAGATCTCGTACATTGGAGGGACAGTTTTTTTTAAGTAAAATGTAGATTATAGTTGGGCATCTTGTCTTGACTGTATTTAATGAATGACAGTTAAAAAAAGAAGCCGTCCAGAAGCCGTCCAATGTATCTAAAGTTCTAAATAAATGATAATTGTCGTAAGCGTTTAAACCTTTGAATGTATTTATCTCTTGGGAATCCTAAGAGCATGGACAAGACTGGAACCGTTGATGCTTTACGTCTTTATTCGAACTCCAGCTAAACTGAACATGCAGATCCTCTACTAACATCAAATCATCCCCTCCCCTCTCGACTTTTTTTTACTATTTAATACTCTCCTTCACCCTGGCCGAATATGACCGAGACGTGAAGGCATCAGATTCTTGAGTTCCGCGGCTAAAAAACGTGTTTCGCCTTTATGATTTAATACCCTGCCTCACGTGAAATTCTAAACATTAAAAAATAAAGTAGATTTTAAAAGCTTATATGGGAAGATTTTTTATCAAACTATTATTTATTTAACCTTACTTTCTTAGGGACTCGAACAAATGATAGTGTTGAAGCTTATCCTTGTTTTTAAAAGCTTAGCCTTGAGGTGTGGAGAGTACGCTTTTTAAAAAAAATTAATAATTTAATATTTATAAATTATTTAATCATATTTTAATGGTTTGGACAATAAATATTAAACAGCATTACATGCTTGTTTGAATGCCAAGCAGATCCTCTGCAAACATCAGTTCATCTCCTCCCCTCTCGACTTTTTTTTCTATTTAATACTCTCCTTCCCAGGCCGAATATGACCAAGACGTGAAGGCATCAGATTCTTGAATTCCGCGGCTAAAAAACGTGTTTTGCCTTTATGATTTAATACCCTGCCTCACGTGAAAGTTCCAAATATTAAAAAATAAAGTAGATTTCAAGAGCTTTTATGGGAAGATTTTTTATCCAACCTATTATTATTTAACCATACTTTCTTTGGGACTCGAGCATAGCCTTGTTTTTAAAAGCTTAGCCTTGTGGTGTGGGCGCGCGTCTAAACTGGTTAAAAAAATAATAATAATTTAATATATATATATAAATTATTTAATTATATATCAATGGTTTAGACCATAAATTTGGACTCGAGCATAGCCTTGTTTTAAAAAGCTTAGCCTTGTGGTGTGGGCGCGCGTGTAAACTGGTTAAAAAATTAATAATAATTTAATATATATAAATTATTTAATTATATATCAATGGTTTAGACCATAAATATTAAACAGCATAACATGCTTGTTTGAATGCTTGTTATATTAATTAATAACAAAAAGGACAAAGGACATTTCTCACGATTGAATTGATGGCTTTTATAAACAGCATAAGCGAAAGCTGACCTTTTGGGGGTGTATTTCCCAGAAAGCATCGCGACAATATCACGTGATCACAATATCGGTGATTAGTGGATTACATGGCTTTTTTTAATTTAAAGATGAATGAACTATGAACAACTGTAAGGATAGACATGTGCGAATTTTTATCGTTTTCGAAGATTTTAAGTCCCGCTATCTTATTCGATACAATTATCTCGTGCAAATTACCGTCCTTTAGCAGGAAGGCATTTAATACGGGCTTCAACGTTCATATTTATATAATAAAACATAAGATTTTATGATGTATATTATTTGATTTTTTGTTTAGCTTAATTTTATTTTTTGAGGTTTGGACCTTCTTTAATGTATATTTGCTGTTGGTTATTTAATATGAGAGTTATATATTTCAATTCAAAAAAACATAAAATTTTATTTTTATTTTTTTTCTCTTAGACTCTTCACAAATATATTACAACTTTAGAAGTTCATATTTATATAATAAAACATAAAATTTTGTTTTTATTTTTTTCCCTCGTTCGACCCTTCACAAATTGTGCAAATCACTGTCCTTTAGCACTAAGACATCTAATACAGGCTTCAACGTTCATATTTATATAATAAAAAAAGATTTTTTTTTTTTTTTTTTCCTTGGACCCTTCACAAATATATTACAACTTTGGAAGTTCACAAACATAAGATTTTATTTTTATTTTTTTGGTCTTCGACCCTTCACAAATATATTAAAACTTTGGATTGTGCAAATTACTGTCCTTTAGCACTAAGACATCTAATACGGGCTTCAACGTTCGTATTTATATAATAAAACATAAGATTTTAGTTTTTACTTTTTTCTCTCTTCGACCCTTCACAAATATATTACAACTTTGGATTGTTGATTTGCTAAGAAATGAAACAAAACCATTGTCCAAAACAGAAACTTTGCTTTAGTTCGAGTGAATTTTTATTCCTTGGGGAATCCGTAATGTTTCTTTATTTTTAATTATTGATCATATGGTGAAATTAAGAAAACTATAATCAATCATAGATTAAATCGTTAGAGGAATTTTACCATCTTATGTTTCATCAACCCCAATTTACAAAAGAAATGAAACAAAACCATTGTCCAAAACAGAAACTTTGCTTTAGTTTGAGTGAATTTTTATTCCTTGGGGAATCCGTAATGTTTCTTTATTTTTAATTATTGATCATATGGTGAAATTAAGAAAACTATAATCAATCATAGATTAAATCGTTAGAGGAATTTTACCATGTTATGTTTCATCAACCCCAATTTACTGAAGAAAAGTACAAATTAATAGATGCAGCCTTTGTTTTCATTTAATGCTTGAACACCTAAATCTCAATTGTTTCTCACGAAAAGAATTTGGGATTTGTCGTCCAAATACTCGCATACCGCTGTTCCTTTCAGAAATGAGCTTTTTAAGTAAAAGAATTGTAAAAAAAAAATTATTCGGTGGTAAATTTAGAAAAGAACTGCGCTACTGACTTGTCACTTCATCACAAAAAATGGGTTTCAAATAATAATTAAGTGACAAACTCTAGTAATAAATTTTCTACATGTTTGAAATTTATTTGCAACTTATTATCCTAACGTAGTTGGTTGCAGATGCTTATGCAAGCTTAAAATACAAGAATATTATTTAGAAAATAATACATGTTTTGTTATCTACACAATATTTCGGCATTCAAAATAAAGAGAAAGAGAAAACAAAACTAGATTAAGACATTTTCTTTTCGGTTTTAACTCTAATACCTTAGATAGTTAATTTATAATTGATTTGCACAATAGTAGCAGTTATAACATTAAAAATCCAATTTCTTGGTTTAATACAGCCTTTAAATCACTTTTGCAACCTTGGTTCACAACCTTTCGTTCTCTTCTCAAGTCTATGATCTTTCTCTTGAAGCTCAACTCGGTCATCTCTTTTTTTTTTGTGTTTTTTTAGCCAACCATGTGCACACCAAAACCATGTGTACAAATCACACATAAAACCACATGCACCAATCTTGCTCTTGAAGCTCAACTTTGTCATCCTTTTTTTTTTGTGCTTTTTTAGCCAACCATGTGCACACCAAAACCATGTGTACAAACCACACATAAAACCACATGCACCAAACCACATGTACCAAACCATATGAAGTAAACTATGTGCACCAGACCATATGCATCAAACCACGTGCACCAAATCACATACACAAATTAACAACCATAAGCACAAAATAAAACAAGACCCCACTTGGATGCTCCTGCATCAGTCAACACAGGTGCAAAAAAATCATGAGCCCCTACTCACGGATCTTAATTTGAAATTCAAGTTTTTTGTAAGCAAGCTAACTCTGCCTTGCTTATCCAGGCATATTTCTTTGTTGTTTTTTTCTTCTGCTACACAAGGAAATCCTTATACTATTTGTATCTAGTTTTCTTGCCCATTCTATTTTTTCAATTTGATCAATTCGCTTCTCATGTAGTTGATTCCTCCAATATGTGTTTGTTCCAACTGATTTAGGAGCTTTAGCAACAATATTATCTCCAGCATATGGGTGCAAGTATGATACATTAAAATTAGGTGAGATATCTATCCCCTCAAGAAGCTCAAACTCATAGGCATTATCCAAAAACTTTCTAATTATCTTACATGGTCCAATTTTCTTCATCTTGATTTTGTTATAAGTGTCTTGATGAAATAATTCCTTTCTCAAGAATACCATAATAGGATCTCCAACTTGATATGACTTCACCCTCCTTTTTAATCTTCTTTTTGTTTATACTGTTGATTACTTTGACTGATCCTCCTCTTGATTTCATCATGCAACTCCTTAAAGTGCTCTATGAGGTCCTTTGCTGCAGCATTTGCCCTCTCAACTACAATATCGACTAAATCAGTCACTCCTTTGGGTGACCTTCAATATACTATTTGTAATGGTGATTTTCCTATGAACCTATTAATAGAATTATTGCAAGTACAAGATCTCATTCCTTTGGCTTATCATTAACTAAGCTTATCAAAAAATTACCAAGTATTATATTAACCACTTTAGTCTGTCCACCAGTTTGTGTATGATAAGAAGAACTAAAATCTAGGTTGGTTCCTAGCCTTTGCCATAGCATTTTCTAAAATTATCTCATGAATTTGGTATCCTTGTTAATAGTAATGCTCCTTGGAAATCCAAGTAATATGGCAATTCCTTGGAAGAATATCCTAGCCACATTTTTGGTATCAATGATCTTCTTGCATGGGATAAAATGAGTTATTTTAAAAACTTTTTCTACAATCATAAATATGCTATCATGACCTCTTTGGTTTCTTGGTAAACCCAATACAAAATATATGCTTATGTCCTCCTAAGGTCTATTGGGAACAAGCAATGTAGTATATAAATCAGTATTGTGCCTAGTACCCTTTTGCAAGTTGGTATGTTCTACACTATTGACCATAAATATTTCTACATCCATAGATAAACTAGGCCAGAAGTATTTCTCTCTCAGCTAAGAAATCGTTTTGTGTCTCCCGAAATGACCTCCTAGACCTCCACCATGGTTCTCTGTAATATGATTCTCCCTCATAGATCCTTGAGGAATGCATGGTTGCCTATCCTTAAACAAGAATCCAACCTAAATGAAGTGGTCATTCCACACCCTATGCTCAAATTCATTGCATTCTTGTCATGCCTTACTAAAGTCTAGATCATCCTTGTATTGTTTCTTCATCACATCTAGTCCTATGCATTAAACAAGCTTTATCTTGAGCAATAACATCTTTCTATTTAAAGCATATGCAACCTGGTTGCTCTTTTCTGACTTGTACTTTAAATTAAAGGTATAGCTTGCCAAGTATTCTACTAACTTGGTTTACCTAATGCTCAACTTGCTTTGATTTATCAAGTACTACAAAGCTTGATGTTCAATATGCAAGACAAATCCTCTAAGCAGCAAATAATACGTCCAATATTTTAGAGCTTGTACTAAATCATAAAGTTCTTGCCCATAGATAAAATATTTTTATTGAACCTCATTCAGTTTTGACTGAAATATGCAATAGGCCTACCTTCTTGGCTCAACACTGCACCAATAGCCTTTCCAATGACATCATAGTTTACTTAAAAAAAAATTCTAAATCAGTACTCCTTAGTATGGGCTACTTTGTCATCTTCTTATTCAACATTGGGAAGCTTCTTTTAGCCTCTTGAGTTCATACAAATATTCCTTTCTTTATGCATGATTTCAATGGTTCACAAATTGCATTGAAATCCCTGAAGAATTTCGTATAGAAACTTGTCAAACCATGGAAGCTCCATACCTCAGTTATATTCTTTGGGCTTGGCCAATCCTTAATGGCAGAAACTCTAACTTGACGAATAAATCCAATACAGATCAACTCTAACTTGAGGAATAAACATTTCTTCAAGTTTATTAAGAGCTTCTCTTGTTGGAACTTTTCGAAGACTGCTCTTACATGCTTGAGATTCTCTTATTTATTATTGTTGTAGATTGGAATATCATGTAGGTAAACTACAATAAACTTTCTCTAAAAGAGTTTCAACACTTTTATCATCAATCTCATGAAAGTGTTGAGTGCATTGGTAAGCCCAAATGGCATAACCAACCACTCATATAGACCATACTTCATCCAAAAAGTTATTTTCCACTCATCTCCTTCTCTTATTATGATTTAATGGTAACCACTCTTCAAATCATTCTTAGAAAATAATCTATATCTACACAAATGATCTAGTACATCATTTATTCCTAGGATGAGAAATGCATACTGATAGTGATATTGTTGATGGCTCAAGAATCAGTACACATCCTCCATTCACCATATTTATTTGGTGTCAAGACAACAAGTACTACACATGGGATTAGGATTTCTCTAATCAAGTCCCTCTCAAGCAACTCCTTGACTTACTTGTTTAACTTTGTAGTTCTCATAGGATCCATCCTATGAGATGCCTTATTGGGAAGACTAGCACCAAGAATCAAATCCATCTGGTGGGCGATATTTATCATGGGTGGAAAACTGGTTGGTATGTCATCATCAACCACAACATTAGGATAATACTTTAAGATTATTGTAACTTTAGCAGGCATTCTCTCATCCCTTTTTTCCTCTCTAGAAAATAATGCATAACACATTGTCCACCCCTTCATCTCCTCTATAAACTCATTTTCTCCAAGCAGTATTAGACCACAACTAGATTTAGTTGCTTTAGGCTTGTGGGATCTTAATCTCCACATCTTTCCTCCCTTATCAACTATTGATAGTATTTTGCCAACCATCATGTAGTGCTTTTCTATCATACTTATAGGGTCTACCTAGAAATTAATGGCATGCAACCATAGGAATCACATCACACCATGCTTCATCAAAGTATTTTTCAATCTAAAAATTCACCTTGCATCTCTTATCCACAATGATTTGGTGGTATTTTTACAGTCATGAAACTTTGTATGGATTTGCATGATCCATAGTCTTCAGATTAAACTTCTCAACCATATAGGTTGATACCAAATTATCAATGTTGCCTTCATTCATAATCACCTTGATTTTTTTTCTCTTTGTAAGCATTTATTCCTGAAAATGCTCTTTCTCTGCTAGGGTTCTCCATCATATTTTCTTGATGTTAGTTTTCTCCTGGCCATCAGTTGCTCATTATCTCCTATAGTGGTGTGATACTCAGATCTATCAATACTCTCTACCTCCTTTCCCTCAATCACATTAGATCTATTTTTGACTCTCTTTTTGTATTTTGGAGGTTCTTTGTATTCTATGGATTTATGACCTTAAACCCCACATGAGTTAAAGTAGATTCCTTTGAAGCATTGAGTTTTCTCTTGACCCCTTGTAGCATTCCTCCTACCTTTGTTAGGTTGGAATCTACCTCTTTGAGGTTTTCTGGAGCTCGCAACCTCCTCCTTGACCACATGATCCTTATCCCCTTGGATTTTTGCCTTACCTCAACCTCTAGAGAACTAAGTAAAATTTCTATTGAGCTTCTCCTTAGCTCTAATAGCATATTGATATGCATCCTCCATGTTCTTAATATATAATTTATTGATTCCATATTGAATAGAAAGTTTGAGACCATTTGCATACCTTGGAACTATGACTACGGTAGGCTATGGTTGTCTAGCTCGAATGGAAAGCCTTTAGAAATCTCTAATGTACTCTTTGACATTTGAATCCTTCTACCTCAGGTTCTACATATTCCTGAAGAGAGTCAATTCATAATATTTTGGCAGGAACTACTTCTTTACTTGCCTCACCATTTTGTTCCATGACTTAATCTTGCCTTTTCCATCAACAAGTCTCTTTTTTGTTCTTGATCAAACCATAAAGTAACATAAACTTTCAATTTGGTCACAACAAGCTAAATTCTTTAGAAATATTCAATGCCTTCCATATCAAAGTATTTCTCTAACTTAGAGATCGAATCTACTAGCACTTCTAGCTCAAGGCTTCCAAAATAACATGGGAGTTCAACTCTTGGCTTTGCACTCAACTTTGCAATAGCCTTAATTAATTTATTATTAGGTTTATCTTCATCATAAGAGTATGAAGTTCTTACTTTTGAATCAAATATTTCAGAGTCCTTGATAGGCTCTCTCCTTCTACCACCTTCAATAACCTCCAATCTTGCTTGGATGTCTTGCAGTGCTTATCGTACAATTGCATTTGTTGGGTTTGCTCCTACAACATGGGGATCAACACTTTGGCTAATGTGAAATTGTCCTAGATGACCTCTGCCTTTGCCTCTCCTTACTTATGGAACTTCAGGTGCCTCTAGTTGTCAGCTATGCTCCCCTTAGATAGATCTAGCACTCAACACATTACCTTCCACTTACAGGTCTGCACAAATCCTTCTTCATAATATTCAAGAGATTTTCATTGCTCATAATTGATATCTCCCCTTTGGACTCTTATTACCTTTTCTCCAACAGTAGATTCAGGTGATAAGCAACCAAACACCATGAGTAAATGAACACAATGACTCTGATACCATCTAACGTAGTCAAGAAGCATGGTTGCAGTGCAAATAATGCCTAGCCCAATAGGATGCAAGCTTAAAATACAAGAATGTTACTTAGAGAACTCAAATAAGCTTCCACAAATAAAAACAAAATATTGATAAGCTTCTACAAAAAAATGTTATCATTTCTTGTAGAGAACAATGCATGCTTTGCCTTCTCAGAGGTTGATAGTCATTCGAAATATAAAGAAAGAGAAAACAAAAATAGATTATAACCTTCTTTGCTCGATTTTAGTCTTGAAACCCTAGACCGTCGATTTACAATTGATTTGCACAATATCAACAATAACAATATTAGAAATTGAGTTTCCCGGTTCAATACAATCTTTAAATCACTTTCACAACCTTGGTTTGTTACTTCTATTCTCTTTCCAAGTCTCTGATCTTGCTCCTAAAACTCAACTTCACTATTTCTTTTTTTTTCTGTTTTTTTTTTTATAGCCAATCATGTGCACACCAAAACCATGTATACAAACCACATACAAAATCACAAACCACATACACAATACTAACAACCATATAAAAAACTAAAATAAAAAAATAAATTAAATTATAAAAATAACCCCACTTAAATGCTCATGCCATTTAAAAAAATAAAAATAAACAAATTAAATTAAATTAAAAAAATAAGGATGCTCATGTCATTTAAAAAAATAAAAAATAAAAAAATTAAATTAAATAAAAAAATAACCCACTTGGATGCTCATGCCATTTAAAAAAAAAAAAAATGAAGTTAAATTAAAAAAAATAACCCCACTTGGATGTTCACGTCATTTTTCATGGCGTGTACTTGGCATGTGCTGCTCTTTCAAAAAGACACCGTTTGTTCGAACGCATTTGTAGCCAATTTCAACGATGCACTGCAGGGCGACAAATCACGTGCTTAACTCGGCAACAGCGATAAAAAATAAAAATAAAAAATAACAATAACCCCACTTGGATGCTCATGACACCGAGGACAACTCACATGCCTAATTCGGTAACAGGGACAATGCCCGCCCAAAATGCCTATTTATAGCCCATGCAATTATCAGTCGATCCCAAGTCAAATTGTTCTTCGAGTTTAGAAGTAGTCGGTTCTGTGAAACCATGGAGTCTGCAAGCTTGGTCGGGGCACACTCGCCTGGATTCAATACAAAATGTTCGCTTCCTTCATGTCCAACCAAACTGGGCTGGATGTCGGAGAGAAGCAAACGCTATGCCAGAAAAAAATTGTCATCCAGCCATGCGGTGCGCGTTCGCTCTGAAAAGAGCGAAGGCGAAGGCGGGTTCGACATTGACCGCCGCAGTTTGCTGTTGTCGTCGTCCACATTGGGCCTGTCCACTCTCACGGCCGGAAAGGCCGTCTCCCTCCCGTTTCCGGCTCCTGACCTCAGCAGCTGCGTATATCCCACTGATCTCCCCACCGGCGCAGCGGTGAATGGAAATTGCTGTCCTCCATTTTCAGCGAATACAACTATCGTCGACTTTGAATTTCCAAAGACGCTGCCGATGCGGACCCGCGTGCCGGCGCACTTAGTGGACGAAGCATACATCAAGAAATATGACGCCGCCATCAAGGCCATGAAAGCTCTTCCGGCAAATGACCCGCGCAGTTTCATGATGCAGGCTAACGTCCACTGCGCATACTGCAACGGAGCATACCTTGTAGGCGAGCAGAAGCAGGACTACGCAATCCACAAGTGTTGGTTCTTCGCGCCGTGGCACCGCTGGTACCTCTACTTCTACGAGCGCATTCTCGCCAAATTGATCAACGACGACACGTTCGCGCTGCCCTTCTGGAACTGGGACACCGCAGTCGGCATGTCGATCCCGCCCATGTTCACCAACACAAAGCTTTCCATCTACAACGAGAACAGAGACCCGTGCCATCAGCCTCCCAAAATCCTCAACTTGCTGGACCCCACGAGCTGCGATGACGGCTCCGTCAAGACCAACTACGCCCAGATCTACACCAACATGGTGTCCGGCGCCACCACGCCACTTCTGTTCCACGGTGCTGTCTACAGATTCGGCGACGACGACAGCGACCTCAGCTATGGAACACTGGAGACCTCACCTCATAATATGGTGCACGCGTGGACGGGATCTTCCAGTAATACCAACCGCGAGGACATGGGGAGCCTCTATTCGGCTGGGCGGGATCCACTCTTCTACTGCCACCACGCCAACGTGGACCGCATGTGGCACATCTGGAACTCCAAGTTGGGCCGAAAGAACCTCCAAGACCCGGACCTTCTCAACTCCAAATTTCTTTTCTACGACGAGAACAAACAGTTGGTACAGGTGAAAGCCGGCGACGCTTACGACATGAACAAGCTGAGGTATTCCTACCAGGAGCTAGATCTTCCTTGGTTGACTACCGGACGTAGCGTCAAAAAGGCCGGAACGCTCAAGGCCAAGCCTGACGTGGAGAAGTTTAATGAGTCCCCTAACCAGCTCACGGAGTTGAAGGCTCCTGTCTCAGTGCGGGTGAAGAGACCGAGGCAGAAACGTAGCAACATGGAGAAAGAAGAGGACGAGGAGGTTCTTTCCGTGGAGGGGATTGAGTTGGACACGAATGAGACCTCCAAGTTGGCTATTTTCATAAACCTGCCCGACGCAGACGCGAGCACCTCTTTGGATAACCCCCATTTCGCAGGTACGTTTGTGCATTTTGGCCATGGCAAGCACGAGATGACGTCGGTGACGACCACGAAAACGTCCACGAACAGAAAGTTGTCGTACAAGGTGGGTATCACAGAGACACTGGAGGACATCGATGCAACCGAGGACGAGAGTATCATCGTGACGCTTGTGCCACAGGCCTCCGAGTTTCAGCCGAAGGAACCCATCAAGTTCACGTCTGTCAATATCTCCTACGATAACAAGTAGGAGCTTGGTAGTTGAAAATAATAGCGCTTGCTTGGCGTAAGGGAAGTTAATATCTCCCTGCAGTACTAATACAATATGCATCTAGAATAAGCTTTGAAAGCCTATTGCCCGTACTGTATCTGCGTTTCGTCTGTTCGTAAACTAGTGTTTGTTTGTATGATTTGGGGCGTCAGTTTTTCAAATTGTACTAGCGTTAATGTGTTTAGGGCGTCAGTTTTTCAAATTGTACCAGCGTTAATGTGTTTTTCACATTGTAATAGCGTTAATGGATTTTCGTTCGGTGTTAGCCATTTGTCATATCATGTGGTAGCCATTTGTCATATCATGTGGGTATCAATAATTTTTATAAATTATTAGATTAAGATTAACTAAATAAGAATCAAAGGTTTGGTACTAAAGAAATTATAGTGTCAAAGTATGAGTTAAAACTAACTTCTCAAATAAATAAGGATCAAAGGTTTGGTACTATTATAGTGTCAAAGTATGAGTTGAAACTAACTTTTCAAATAAAGAGTTTAAATAGGAGTCAAGCTTGATGTGCTTAGTATTAAGCGTAAAATTGGTACTCAATATTGATAGTATTAATGTAGATGTTAAATCATGTCATAAAGTATATATATATATATATAAGTTTATTTATAATGAAGATTAATATTAATTTAATATTTTTTTTAATATTTCAAGATTATTATGTTATAGGCAATACCAAATTAAATAGAGTTATGTAATGAAAAGTTATATCAAACAATGTTTAATATTAAAAATGATAATCAACCAAACTTAGAATGTTAATATATGATTAATATTATACTTGTTAAATTATTAATAATAGTAGTAAGTATAATTAAACTAAATTATAGAATAAATGATTACTTAATATAATGCACCAAATACATACATTGAATTGTTTCTATCCCCACATCATTCTTATCTTAAGATCTTGCTCATTGTTTTTGAACAACTTTTTATATTGTTTGTTAAAAATTGTATCATGTATATAATTAAAGAAAAAAGGAATAAAATCACACTTACTTCACTCTCAAATTATATTAGAATATAACATAGATAAATATCACAAGTGATATATAGAAAATAAATTATAGTAGTTCAAGCATTTCTTAAAGAATATAAAAATTTGATAATAGGCAAAGAGGTAAGCCATGCCAACTCTATTTTCTTCTCCTTTATGTTGGGGCATTTCTTTATGATATCTTTGTTCTATATTTTATGGTAAATTTCCATAGCAAGAGGAGAGTTAATAGAACAAGTATCTTGTCAATGGATGACATGTCTTATCTTGAAGAACCCATAGTGTACCACTAGTTGTCTCTTATAGGATTCTTAAGTTTTATAGGCTATCCACAAGTAAAATATGAGTGAGTCCTTAAAAAAGAAAAAATGTCCTCATATTAAATCTTGATTAACGTACAAAAAATATTTTCTAAAGTCGTAATGATTGCACTACATGACCTAGGACAAGGTAGTGTGGAGGACAACTCATAAATTATCTTATGGTGCCTTAAAGTTATGTTTAGAGTTGCATTGTAGGAATAAGGACACAATGTTGATTCAATTTTTGACTAAACAAGAAATATACCTCATATAAAAAAACAAAAAAAATTACATATGATGATGATGCAAATGCATGGCAAAAGACATAATTTTTTTTTTTGAAAATTAAAAGGCTTTTACAATCAAATAGTGGGTAGGTTGAATACTCACACCGCTTTGGATTTCACACTAATCCTAATGCTACAAAAACAAATCGGGTCCACGATCATCATCTCAAAAAGGAATAAAATCATATGTACATTAAGATGCCTCATGGGAGGAGCCCCTATTTTGTACCTCACTATCCATCATATGCTACCATTGATTATCCGAGATTGAGATGGGTAGCACATCCCATCCATGATTGTCGCGGTGATCCTCCTCTATATCCTCTCCCCAACCAAGAGTACGATGAGTGGGAGTTGGGGGATGTGACCATCCGGAGTGGGCACGATTCTCATTAATACCTGGGGCATCCCATCCCTCAATGGTAGTGGAATGTGGTTTTTGTATGTTCCATAGATCACGTTGTTATGAAGAGATAGCACCTGCATCATAAGTCTACTCCAAATAGGCAAAGGTTGGGACCAATGTTGGCTAGAAGGCTAATATCGAACTTGCGATGGGAGGCACCAGTAAGAACAAGACTAGGAGTATTCCAGATATAAATAGTTTGGATAAAAATGACTAACAATACATGGAGAATTATCCCAGTAACTCAATAGAGCCTGCAAGTGTTCCACCTCCATAGCCACCTTCTTTACCTAGATGTAATTCTAAAACCACACATCATGGAATACTTTCAATTTATCAGCAAGAGAAAAGTCCATGGAAGGATCAACATGTTTAAATATAATTTTATTTCTAGACTTCCATATGTGAAACAAAATGTTGACTCTAAATATTTACCACACTTCACGTAGTGGTAGAGTAAAAGTAAAGGAATCTCCTAATAGGGCATGCTGCCAAGAAAAGGGAATGGGCATGTAAGGAGTTAAAAATGAAGCAACCCATATCCAAGCCATACTGACACGTCTGCATGACCAAAAAATATTGAAACATGACTCTAGTTCCTGATAAAAAGGACATCTAGAGTTAGGAACACCCAGATAAGTAAGTCGAGTACCAAGGGGTAAACCATGACACAACAAGCTCTAAGAAAAAAATGCTTGCTTTAGCTTCAAGGAAGATGCCCAAGCTTAATGAAATCTAAATTTCCATCTAGTGTGAGTAGAATTTAGTCCCATTTATCATTAAGCTTAGGAACTATAGAAAAAGTTGATGTAAGCTAGTCATATCCATGTATGGCCTCGTAATTGAGCAAAGGAATGTTTCCATGCCATGCCTAATATTTCCACCAAGTTTTCTAGGATCTAACTCCTATCTTGGACCACATGAAAAAAAGGGGTATTCTCAATCAATGTATCATAAGTCACCCTGTCTGTACTAGTCAAATGAAAAGTGCAATTGAAAGTATCCTAGGGGATCCAATCCCTGGTTTTTCTGGAAAATAAATCTGAAATTGTGATAACTCCTCGTTTGAAAATTTTCCAGGTATGGACCAGAGGAATTTGCACTAGGGGAGTTCCTTGTATCTTGAAAATAGGAGACCACCACACATTAAGATAATTAATGGAAATACCCTTATGAAAATTCACTCCTTTCCATGTAATCTATGGGCTAATTTGTTGTCAATCTTTCCATATGCTCTTAATTACAAAGGATCCAAGGTTTTTGACATACACTGGTGCAAGCATCAAGGATGAAAAATCCATTCCTACCCATGCTCCATGGTTAAAGGGAAGCCTAGAAAAAATAAAATGATGAAAAAAAACTTTCCAAGCCTCAAGACCTTTAAGAGCTTGAATAATCCATTGAGAACATAGAGCTACTCCTTGTATCTTATAGTCCACCTGTAATGTCCCTTTTTTAGAAACAACAAACCCTTACTACGAAAATGCAAAAATTAAGTACAACAAGGAAATAACTCAGGAATTGCTCATAAAATAACATAAGTATGAGGAGAAATCAGCCAGTATCATATATTAAATATTGCCAAGCCAATACAACAACTAGAATGGACAAATGGGTCCTCAAGGAACTCAAAATGCAGATACAAACTTCCACAAGTGGGACAAACTAACTCCAAGGCTGAACAGATGCAAAAACTCCTCAAAAATGACCCCAAATACATACGTAGGGTTTGGGGCTGCCAAAAGATCTGAAACACATAACACAAATGCTCCCAAAAATGCCATAAACTCCTCATAGATGCCTCTTTTTGTATTTTTGATATTTTGGGGCAATAACACCTGCAATGATATTGCCAAGACTCCAACCATGCACCTCCAATGCACTATGGGAATGATCAAGACCTGCAATCTCAACTCATGGAACCTATAGGGTTTCAATATTCAATTCTGATATCAACATAACATGCCCAAAATGGGACGTCTCACTCCCTTATATAGGGTGAGGTTCTAATTTGGAGTTGACATCTCCCAACCCTAAAATCACTTAAAGTGCCTTATTACAACATAAAAACATAAAACATAAATAAACACAACTTAAGTTATGTCTCCTAGTCACATGAACCCTTTTTCACTTTTATAATTAAGTGTAGGAGACATTTAAAAAAATATTTATGTTTGGGACATTACAAGTCCACCCTCCTCAAATTGCTTGTCCTCAAGCAAAGTCAAAGCTGGAGCATCTAAAATTTTTGCACCTTCCCAAGTAGCATCCTCCATAGGCAAGTCCTTCCACTTCACAAGATATTCTTTGACAGTCCTACTCCTAAGCTTTCTCTCCCTTGTCTCAAGGATCAATTCAGGTTCAAGAATGAGCTTTCCTTCATCATCAAGGGGTGGCAAATCTGAAGATGGCTGAATATGTTGACCTAAGGCCTTATTCAAACAAGAAACATGGAAGACATTATGTATTTTACTTCCACTTGGAAGTTCCAAAGCATATGCAACCTGTCCAACCTTACTCAACACCTTGTAAGGTCCTCCACTTCTTTTTAATGTAGACTGTTTTTAGGGCTACAACCTAACATAAACCAAGTCTCCCACCTCAAATGAGCGCTCACTATGCCGCTGATATGCATACTTCTTCTGCTAATTTTGTGTCGTAAGAGTATTGTCCTTCAAAGCTTTAAGAATATCTTGATTTTCTGTTGCAAAGTCTTTAGCTTTTTGGACCCTTGAATCACCAAAAATTAGATATGAAAAGTGTGGGCATCATAACCATAAAGTTCCTTGAATGGAGACATTTTTATGGACATATTATAAGTATAATTGTAGCAATATTCACCAAGGTGCAGCCATTTAACCCATGCCTTTTGTTGACCTAAAACATAATTTCTCAAATATCCTTCAAGCCATTTGTTAACAATTTTAGTTTGCCCATCAATTTGGGGATGGTAGCTAGTACTAGGAGTCAATTTAGTACCACATAGCTTAAACAATTCTTGCCAAAACATGCTCAAAAATTTGTTGTCCCTATCACTCACAATGGATTTAGGAAAACCATGCAATCTGAAAACTTCTTTAAAAAACAAATCAGCAACTTGTATGGTTGTACAAGTTGTTGAAATGGCATATAAATGAGCAAATTTTGTCAATATATCAACAACAACAAATATGCAATCCTTCATGTATACCTTGGGAAAACCAGTAACGAAGTCCATGGAGATACTTTCCCATTTCTGATTGGGAATAGAAATTTGCTGAAGTAAACTAGCTGCAAATTCATGTTCCCCCTTGTTTTCTTGGCAAATAACACATTCTTGAACATGCAAGAAGACATCCCTTTTCAAACCCTTCCAATAGAATCTTTCTCTAACCTTTTTGTAAGTCTTGTAGAAACCTGGATGGCCTACAAGTGGAGCATCATGCATGGCTATAATTAAAGCTTGTTTCAGCTTTGATTCAGGTACCTAAAACACTTTTCCCTTGCAAAAAATCAGTCCTTATTTATGGCTGAACCTGTCATCTTCAACTTGCCCATTTATTAGTTTAGAACAAAAATCATTCTTTGCATATTTAGCCATAATTTTCACCTTCCAATCAGCAGAAATAATGGAAAGAGAATGAAAAGTAGGGTTCCTAGAAAGTGCATCAGCAACTGAATTCTTCTTACCCTTTACAAACTCAATTTCAAAATCATATGATTGCAACTTTGTTACCCATTTTTGCTGTCTTTCATTCAGTTCAACTTGCCCCAAGAAGTATTTCAAACTGTTATGATCAATTTTGACCACAAACTTGCCACACACTAAGTATTGCTTGAATTTGGCCAAGGCATGCATGATAGCTACCATCTCTTTATCATAGATGATGAAAGTTTTCTCCACATTTGAGAGATTTCTACTCTCATAAGCAATGGGGCGTCCTTATTGCATAAGTATAGATCCAACTCCAATGCCTGAAGCATCACAAGAAATAGTAAAAGCAACAGAAAAATTAGGAATAGCAAGTAAAGGAGTGGAAGTCATTACATATTTTAGCTTTAGAAAAGCTAAAAGAGCCTCATTGGACCATGAAAAGGCCCCTTTCTTAGTTAATTCAGTAAGGGGGGTAGCCAAAGAAGAAAACCCCTTAATGAACCTCCTGTAGTAACTGCATAAACCCACAAAACCCCTCAATTCCATTAGGTTGGATGGTATAGGCCATCTTTGTACAACTGAAACTTTAGTTTGATCAACCTTCACCCCATATTTGCAAATAATGTGCCCCAAGTATAAAATTTTAGTCATATCAAATTCACATTTAGATTCTTTTGCATAAAAATCTTGTTGTCCTAAAATGCTCAAAACTGATATCTGCTTGTTGTGGTGCAGTGGTAAATGCACTGGGTGTTGGTAGAGGCCGACCCAAGTTCCATTCCCCTTGTCTCCATCCTGCATATATATGGTATAGTTAGGAATGTCCTATGTGCTGGTAGAGGTCGACAAGGATCCATTCCTCCTATGCCCAACTTGTTGAAAGTGGCACCTCGAAAGGGGTGTTTTCCACTATAAATTAGTTTTACCCAGGTGTTGTAGGTGAGTTGGAGAGGAGAGGGAAATCCTTCAAGAGAGGTCCCAGGTTAAAATCTCCACCCTACCAAAAAGCTGAATTGGGTATCCAAAATCCAATTGATAATGTTGGTGCGAGCAGGGTCGGGTGCGACTTTCAAGTGATTTTGACGGTGTAGAACCCCCTGTTCGTGGTCTCTCAGACCAAGGCGGCCCCGTAAGGGGTTTTTCATTAAAAAAAAAAATGCTCAAAACTGAATCTAAATGCTGTAAATGATCATCCCAATTTTTGCTATACACCAAAATATCATCAAAAAATACCAAGACAAAGCGCCTCAAATGCTGATTGAAAATTTGATTCATGGCTGATTTTTTCCCTTCTGAACTGAAAATTACAGCTGCCCACTCAACGTCCTTATGCCTTATCATCTTCTCCATTCTTTTGTATGAAACCTCCAAAATTTTGCAAGAATCTTTTGACCCATTTTCTTTGATTCCTTGCAACACCACATCTTTCCCTTCAAGCACAAATTTCAATTCTAATTTCTGATAATTAGTAACATAATCACCAAGTGAATACAACCATTGCACACCCAAAACCATATGTGGAATACCTCCTAAGGGAAAAACAAAGAATTGCTTATCTACTTCCATGTTGCCAAAATTAATTTTTATGTTTCTTACCACTTTTTTGCATGTGATAAGATCACCATTGCCAATAGCAACACTAAAACTAGGAATGATAGCTGTAGGAAGATTCTTTCTAGTGGAAAACTTCTCATCAACAAAATTGTAAGTAACACCACCATCTATTAAAACAATAACCTTTTCATAAAAAGATCTACCTGTTACCTGTTGAGTGGTATTTTCACCCAATTGTGAAAGTACGCTCTTCCTTAGGATTTGGTATCCAAATCCCCTCTTGCAAAGAAGTTAAACAAACAACTTCTCCAAGGTCAGCTATATTAGCTTTTGCATATGTGTATTAGTAATATCAAATAAAGATATTCAATTTAAATGCTTGGAACACCTTAGTGATTGCAAGTAACTGTAAACAAAGGGCAATGTTGGTTTATTTTATCATGAAGCTTTAGTTATTATTCATTGAACCAAAATAAAGCAAATGTGAGTTGGCCCTCATATGACCACGATGTAGCTTCAAAATGAAAATTTGTGAAAATGCCATAAAACATAACTCCTTTAATGAAATTAGAATTTTCATGAAGGGAATGTCATCATAGGCTTATGAATGAAACATGAAATAGAAAAAATGAAATTCAGGCCCAAAATGGAAATTTTCTATTTTCGAATTTTAAAAATCTGCATTAAAACAACTTTGATGAATTTTTAAAATATTAAACAGATCCACAAATGAAATTTCAAATGTGCGTAATGGAAGTATGAAACATAACCTACGCAATGGTGGAATTGTTTTTTTGGATTTTGAAATTTTTTAGTTTTTATTTTAATGCCTGTAAATTAAAATAAAGTTATTTTTTTTGGAAAAAATAAAGTGCAAAAAAAAAATGAAAATAAAATGCATTCAGTGTGATGCCATCCCATTCTGACAAAATCGAAGATATGAGGTTTTCTTGCATGCAACCTAACCTATTGGACCTGCCAAACAAGCACAATCCGGATAAGCTAAGTGCTGGCTTCTAGGGTTTAAATGAGGTTTTCAAATTTAAGCATTCGCATGAAGCAACCAAGAAACTTACATAAACTCCATTTACAAGCCTAAAATCTGAAAAGGGGAAAAATAAACATTTTAATATTGCATGCAAAAAATGACTCCTCATTTCTTGTCCATAAGATGCAACTTCCTAAAATTTTATGTATTAAAAATTTGTTATTTTACAATAACAAAATTTTTTGGTTTTCCCAAACCAGTCCATGGCAGAAAACAACCCAAACAGGTCCAGAATGGCCCTCTTGCCTTCAAATCTGCAACTCTGCTTGTAGTAGTTTCCAACCCTTTGCAACTTCTTTGAATGGCGTATTTGAAGTTTCCCAATAAACCTCTTCATTTCTCCTTTGACTCTTGGTTTCCACCTTGTGGCCCTTCGTTTCATTTCCCAAAGCCTGTCATTTCGCTTTCCCATGCCTCTTCATTGTTTTGGCTCTCGAAACTTTTTTTCTCTCTGACTCTTGGTCTTCATCTGCTTTCTTTGCACCTTGGTGCCACGTGTTGTTCAGTGCTGCTATTGTAGACTCTGTTCACCTGTCAACCAATGATGATGTTCGGTATATCCACCGCTCGATGATTTCACTCTATAACGGCCCCTGTAACCACCTGCCATTTTTTAGTCATGAAAAAGGAACATGTCATGGAATCATGACATTTCTATGTCCTCAGCTTGGTTCTTCTTCTTGCATCGCGAAAATGCGACTTGTCGCGAAATCGTGACATTTATGCCTCTTTGTCCTCTTTTGTTTCTTTTGGTCATGAAAATGCAACATGTCGCGATATCGCGACACTTTTTCCTCTTTTGGTCGTGAGAATGCAACATGTCGCGATATCACGACACTTTTTCTCTTTTGCTCTTTCTCCTTGCTTTGGACCGCGAAAATGCAACATGTCATGATATCACAACACTTTTGCCTCCTTGCTCCCTCTTGTTGCTCTCAGTCGTGAAAATGCAACATGTCGTGATATCGCGACACTTTTTCCTTCTTGCTCTTTTGGTCGCGAAAATGCAACATGTTGCGATATCGCGACACTTTTCTTTCTTGCTCTTTCTCCTTGCTTCAGACCGCGAAAATGCAACATGTCGCGATATCGTGACACTTTTTCCTCTTTGCTCTTTTGGTCGCGAAAATGCAACATGTCGCGATATCGCGATACTTTTTTCTTTTTTCTCTTTCTCCTTGTTTTGGACCACAAAAATGCAACATGTCGCGATATCGCTACACTTTTTCCTCTTCGTGGTATTTTGCTTTTCCTTTGATCTTTAGCATATGGGCCACTTCGGTCTTCTTGGAAAACATGCAAAAATGTGGGTCAACTATTTTTCTGTAGTTAGTCATTCAAAATGAAACGAAAACACCCAAATACCAAAAATGAAAAGGTGGGTCCCCAATTTTGGGGTACATTGTGGAGCAGCCACAACAAATGGCAACTCTACTGGGAAATGCTCCTGAGCATTTCGGTGAGAACCCAACCATAAATCCTTCAAAACTCAAACACAAGCATCAGCCAATATCCAAAGAATGCAAATAGATCAGAAATACATGAAACATCAAAATCATTAAGCATCAGCTTGGTGTGTGCAGTGTGCTTCATTCCCTATCGTTTGAAACTCGTTCAACTTTCCATTGTCAGTTTTACCTGAATGCATATGCAAGGTTATGAATGATTTGTTCAGTATTTAATGCATGGTGAAGATATTAGAGATATAACAACATGCTTTGCAAAGGCTCAAAATTTCTAGTACCATGAACAAACATGTCAAAGCTGTCAAACCCTCTTAGGAACAAATATGCGTACTGAATTAATTTACTAGATCCCAAATTTGGTTATGTGTCACTACCATATTGAACCCATGTGCAAGTGTAAGTGAAATCAGAGCTTTGGGGAATAGGATTACCAACCTAAGCGAGATGGGAATTTAACCCTATCCTTACTACTCTGGTCTGGAGTTCATTACCTCATCTTGAAAAATATGATTTAACCTGTTATGGATGAAATTGTCAGGCTAGCCTATCCGTTTGAGCAGTCATTGGTCTTGCTTTTAGACAAGACATGTTGCCATGCATGAGCATACTCCACTGCCATCCAGGTGTCTATAGCCCCGGTGGAGATTAACCCCATAATCCATGATTTGGCTTTAATTTTGCTTTCTTGGACCTTGGGGATGACTACCCATCCTTACAAGGGACATGTAGTACGATCCTTACAATCCAATGAAAAATATTTGCTTTGGAATTTCAAGTTCTTGAATGGGCAAAATAGAATCTTTGGGGAATCGGATTCTCAACCTAAGCGAGATGAGAATTAGACCCTATCCTTACTACTCCATGAAGGTCAAATTAGAGCTTTGGGGAGTTGGATCCTCAACCTAAGTTCGATGGGGATTTAACCCTATCCTTACTACTTTGATTTTAGGCTTTAAGCTCTATGGGAGTGATAAAAACCACTGCTTTAAGGATTATGTTGTATGATAGGACAAACACGAAATACCCCTTTCACCTCACCTTTCCTGCCAAGTATGGTTTTGACCATTTTGCTAAAGATCCTCTTTAATATGTGTAGAACATGCTTGGTTCAAGATAGTTCGGGCATCAATTCCCAACCTTAGGATCATTTTAATATATGTTATATAATAACCCTAAGAGGATTCGACACTTTTCAATGATTGTACTTGAAATGTAGATGCAACTGAGATGAAATGTATATGCAATGTGGAATGTAACATGAGATATGAATGAATGCATTGCTATTTTTGAAATGCGGATGGAGTATACCAACCACGTTGCCATAATTCGTAAAACTGACAACTTCATGCATCATAAGTTCCAAACGATATTCTTTAATGTGTTTGCGATACTCATGGAGATTTCAGCAATACAATTTCAATGTTTCATATTCTCTTAGTCTTAGTCAACATTCATAAGGACATAAGCTGACATCTCGCTTTTCTTTTCTCTCTTTTTAAAAAAAAAAAAAAAACAAGCAAAAAGTGTCCAAAGGACCAACACACAAAACTTAAAACAAAACTAGATCCAATCCAAAACCAAAACACAAAAAACCAAAAGTATATACAAATGTACAATATAATACAAGATGGTGCAAAGTTTGGATTATCATTTTCCCGGATCCCAAACCTGATTAGGATTCTTCAAAAGACATATGACGTGATACGCATACCAAATGTGGAAGGAATCCAACAAAAACAAGATCAAACCAAACAATGCAACCAACTTCAAATTTCCTCTCTCACCCCACCAATTAGATTTAGTTCCATTAGTCTTCTCATAGGTGAGATTTAAATTACCAAATTGATTAGACAATGGTTGATTTTCAATTATTTCTTGTCTATTCTTCAAGGTGTAAATTTCATAATTCCATTCATGGTTTAGAACCAGGCTCTCTTTATTCAAAATGAAATTTTGTAAGCAAGAGCCTATTTCTAAAAATTTCAAAGTTAATTTATTTTCCATATTCTTAGGCCAATCAAAATTGTGCAACAATTTACAAGCATATTTACTAAATTAGGATCATTAAACGTTTTTACCCTAGATTCAATTGGTAATTGTTGATGAATTTGATTTAATAGTTCAAGTGCATCAACTTATTTTTCATTCATTAAAACAATGTTATCAAAGTTGTGATTAGAAATCATACCTTGTTTTTCATTCACCTTCAATGGCACTTCATCATAATGTAACACTTGTTCTTTCTCCATGATTTGTTTATCAAAGGCACCAAACTTAGGTACCCAATTGAACACATGTCCATCCCTTTCAAACCATAAGTCTTGTCCATCTAGGGGTGGATTAACTAACACATTTCCATGATCAATAACTTGGGTTGTTTTGGGTAACATGAGATGTTCAATTGGATCATCAATGATATCAAACCCAAATGATTTAGGTTTTGTAATTTTCTCATTTTGAAATGGCATAGTCATTGTAGCACAAGTAAGTGGATCAAGATTTTCAATTTCTTTTCCTTCAAAGGAATCTAAATAAAATGACTCTCTTTCTTGATTCATGGTTGCAAAATCTTTATCATGTTCCAAAATTTGATGAGATTCAAATTCCTCTTCCAAAACTTTCTCAAATTGTACAGGATTTATAGTATCCTCATGTGAGGAAGCAATTGAGTTATCCTGCATATTAATTGACACAACAAGTTTATTAGAAGATTTATATTGATAATATTCTTCCCATTTCTTCCATGAATCATAGTAATCATCTTCCAAATTCAAGTTGTGACGTTCAAGTACTTCTTCTTCATTTGCTGATTCATTAACATGTTCCTCACCCAATTCATCTTCACCTTCATTACATGGTTTAGTTATTTCCAAAAGTGGTTTCTCTCTTGAATTCAAATTGGTAAAGCTCTCATAATCCAAATTTGTAACCCATTATTCAATTTTATCACAATTTGGAATGTGTGGATCCTCTTGGTCATCACTTTTGAGAACATCATCCAAAGTATCTTTCAAAAACAAGTGGTGAAATTTGATTATGTCTTCAATTTCATTTGTTGATTTTCTTTCAAATTCATTTTTAGCCACTTGTGATGGCTTAGGAGCTTCTATAATGGGATCAATTTTTGAATTCCGTGTCATATAGTTGCTCCAATCCTTTGCGAGTACATCTGACCAAATCATATCCACATAAGTTTGTTCATCCAAATCCTCCTTTTTGGGTAATGATTCTAGATATTTATTTTCCAAAACAAGATGGTGATCTTTTGATTCCAAATTCTTGTTACCCATCCATAGAATTTCTTCTCCAAAATCTTCATGCTCTTCAAGACATTTCGAATAGGTATTTACTTCACCGTAAGTTACCTCAAAATCTCTTGTATCACTTGAAGAAGCATAACTTGAAACATCATTAATATTGGCATTATGAATTTTCTTCCTCAAATAATTTGGATGCATTCATTGATGTGCTCATTTTTGTGGTGGAACATGCCTACATACCTTCTTAACCATTTTCTTTTGCTCTTTTACTTTCGATACGAACTCTTTGGGTTGAGTGGTAGAAGTAGTAGGATTAGTTGGATTGATATCCGTGGACAACACTTGAACATTTGTTGCAATGGTTCCATGAGTGACCACATGATTTTCTAATTGAGGCATAGTTGGATGGATGAAAGTACTTGTATAAGAACATGTGGGAGCATAAGTTGGTATGGTAGGATGAATTTTAATGTAGGTAAAAATATTTGATATCAAATTTTGTTGTGCCCACGCTTGATTTACCATCGAGGCTTGATTGCAAGCCCCTAGTTGTCCTACCATAGTTGATTTCTCCATTCCATAACCTTGTGGCCTCAATTCTTGATCTACAATCATAGCTTCTGTGTAAGTCGATGCAAGATCAGTAACCAAGGGATTCATTCTAACAAATATGGCAAACAATGGATCCAATGCTCGAAAGTATATTTGAAGAGCACCCCTTTCATCAATAGTATATGGAGAAATTAATCTCGCATAAAGCTTTCGAAACCTCAAGTTGAAACTTTTCACTGTCTCATTAGGTTCTCTTTTGTAAGAATAAAATTGTTGATATATCGTGAGAGGATCAATGAGTAACCTAAATTGATTGATAAAATCATCTTTCAATTGAGTCCAAGATGTAATAGAACCAGTGGGTAAATTAATGTATCAATCATATGCCACTTCATCTAGGGTTACAGGAAACATTCTACATGCCACATCCTCATGTTCGACATTCCATCTAACTAGGATATCCACATAGGCTTGAATATGTTCCTCGGATAATGTTGGACCATTGTGCTTAAATTTGGGCAAATGTTTTTCTACGTTCTTGGGTAAATCATGAGAATATCCACTAATGTTCAAAGGACTAGCATGTATCCCACACCACGTTATTGCAGTTGTAGCCATTAACGAAACTCAAAGAATGACTTAAAAACCAATTTGTTAGTCATGAATAAAGGAAGGAACCATGATAAAGCAATATTCTAAAAATGTAAATTAGTTTCTGATTCACCAGATCACATATGCGCAAGTGAAGAGCATACTCCTAGTGTTGTAGGCTTTCTGATTCACAAGACCGCATTACACGCAAGTGCAGAGCATAATACCGACAACAAATACATTTTAGACAAAATAATTCCTTACAAATAAGCATGAAATGACTAGAAAATATCAAACATGTAACGTATTAATAATCATGTTAGCATCAACCAAGAGATGTATCCATTAAACTCAAAAGAAAGTAATTGCATGGAGACAACCTCATTAGTCAAGACCAAAATTTTTCAAAATCAAATCAACATATTATTTCTGTATGAACAATCAAAACATTAGAACAATGCATAGCAATTCATGTCCTCCTTTTAACACTACAAATTTGTATTGTTAAAAGAGGGCTAAAGATAATAATCAATAGGGCATGAAATATTCAAAATTTAAATCCCTATAGCATTTAAATCACCATGAAATAAACCAATTCAGCCCCTCCCTCTAGCGCCAAAATGTTGAATGGTATTTTAACCCAATTGTGAAAGTACACTCTTCCTTAGGATTTGGTCTCCAAATCCCCTCTTGCAAAGAAGTTAAACAAACAACTTCTCCAAGGTCTCCGCTATATTAGCTTTTGCATATGTGTATTAGTAATATCAAATAAAGATATTCAATTTAAATGCTTGGAACACCTTAGTGATTGCAAGTAACTGTAAACAAGGGGCAATGTTGGTTTATTTTATCATGAAACTTTAGTGATTATTCATTGAACCAAAATAAAGCAAATGTGAGTTGGCCCTCATATGACCACGATGTAGCTTCAAAATGGAAATTTGTGAAAATGCCATAAAACATAACTCCTTCAATGAAATTGGAATTTTCATGAAGGGAATGTCATCATAGGCTTATGAATGAAACATGAAACAAAAAAAATGAAATTCGGGCCCAAAATGGAAATTTTCTATTTTCGGATTTTAAAAATCTACATTAAAACAACTTTGATGAATTTTTGAAAATATTAAATAGATCCGTAAATGAAATTTCAAATGTGCGTAATGGAAGTATGAAACATAACCTACGCAATGGTGGAATTGTTTTTTTGGATTTTGAAATTTTTTAGTTTTTATTTTAATGCCTGTAAATTAAAATAAAGTTAAAATTTCTGGAAAAAATAAAATGCAGAAAAAATGAAAATAAAATGCAAAAAATGAAAATAAAATGCATTCAGTGTGATGCCATCCCATTCCGACAAAACCGAAGATATGAGGTTTTCTTGCATGCAACCTAACCTATTGGACCTGCCATACAAGCATAATCCGGATAAGCTAAGTGTTGGCTTCTAGGGTTTAAATGAGGTTTTCAAATTTAAGCATTCACATGAAGAAACCAAGAAACTTGCATAAACTCCATTTACAAGCCTAAAATCTGAAAAGGGGAAAAATAAACATTTTAATCTTGCATGCAAAAAATGACTCCTCCTTTCTTGTCCATAAGATGCAACTTTCTAAAATTTTTTGTATTAAAAATTTGTCATTTTACAATAACAGAAATTTCTGGTTTTCCCAAACCAGTCCATGGCAGAAAAATAGCCCAAACAGGTCCAGAATGGCCCTCTTGCCTTCAAATCTGCAACTCTGCTTGTAGTAGTTTCCAACCCTTTGCAACTTCTTTGAATGGCGTATTTGAAGTTTTCCAATAAACCTCTTCATTTCTCCTTTGACTCTTGGTTTCCACCTTGTGGCCCTTCATTTCATTTCCCCGAGCTTGTCATTTCGCTTTCCCATGCCTCTTTGTTGTTTTGGCTCTCGAAATATTTTTTCTCTCCGACTCTTGGTCTTCATCTGCTTTCATTGCACCTTGGTGCCACGTGTTGTTCAGTGCTGCCACTGTAGACTCTGTCCGCCTGTCAACCAATGATGACGTTCGGTATATCCATCGCTCGATGATTTCACTCTGTAATGGCCCCTATAACCGCCTGCCCTTTTTGAGTCGTGAAAAAGCAACATGTCACAAAATCATGACATTTCTATGTCCTCAGCTTGGTTCTTCTTCTTGCATCGCGAAAATGTGACTTGTCACGAAATCGTGACATTTCTGCCTCTTTGTCCTCTTTTGTTGCTTTTGGTCGCGAAAATGCAACATGTCACGATATCGCGACACTTTTTCCTCTTTTGGTCGCGATAATGCAACATGTCGCGATATCATGACACTTTTTCTCTTTTGCTCTTTCTCCTTGCTTTGGACTACAAAAATGCAACATGTCGCGATATCGTGACACTTTTGCCTCCTTGCTCCCTCTTGTTGCTCTCGACCGCAAAAATGCAACATGTCGCAATATCGTGACACTTTTGCCTCCTTGCTCTCTCGTGTTGCTCTCAGCCATGAAAATGCAACATGTCGTGATATCATGACACTTTTTCCTTCTTTCTTTTTTGGTTGCAAAAATGCAACATGTCGCGATATCGCGACACTTTTCTTTCTTGCTCTTTCTCCTTGCTTCGGACCGCAAAAATGCAACATGTCGTGATATCGTGACACTTTTTCCTCTTTGCTCTTTTGGTCACGAAAATGCAACATGTCACGATATCGCGACACTTTTTTCTTTTTGCTATTTCTCTTTGCTTTGGACTGAGAAAATGAAACATGTCGCGATATCGCGACACTTTTTCCTCTTTGCGGTATTTTGCTTTTCCTTTGATCTTTAGCATATGGGCCACTTCGGTCTTCTTGTAACACATGCAAAAAGGTGGGTCAGCTATTTTTCTGTAGTTAGTCATTCAAAATGAAACAAAAACACCCAAATACCAAAAATGAAAATATGGGTCCCTAATTTTGGGGTATGTTGTGGAGCAGCCACAACAGTACCTTAATAGTGTGAAACTGATTCAACCCACTTAAAGTGACTAGGTAACCTTAAAGAACTTCCTCATACTCCCTTTGTGCTTCCTCTTCCAAGGGTGTCTCATCTGCCTCATAAAAATTAGGATTATCATAATTAGAATTAGAATGTAATTCAATGATTTTCATACCTCCTTCTCTGCATTTATGACCTCTTTGCCAAGGAGACTTGCAAATGAAACACTTATTTTGCTTCCTTAGCTCATCTTTCTCTTCTTGTGTCAAGTGTGGGCCATTTGGAGGCTTATTAGGTGGTTGAAAACCAGATCTGAAACCTTCTCCATGCGTGGGATTCCTGCCATAAAAATATCTCTCATTTCCACCTTGTTGCGTGAGGTTCCTTGCTGCCCATACTGCTATCCAAAAACTATTTTTTTGGCTGCAAAAGGTGGTCTAGCAGGTGGATTATGTGCAAAATATTTTTATCTAGGAGGTAAAATAGATTCTAAGCTTAAAGCTCTCTTAATGGCATCTTCAAGAGTGGTTGGTTCAAAAGCTTTAACTAATCCCTTCACGGGTTCCAACAAACCATCCATAAAAAGAAAAATTACCCTCTTGGGTGAAATATTTTGTACCTAAACTGAAATTTGTTCAAACTCCTCCACATAGGCATGAATGGATGAAGTTTGCTTCAAAGTGGCAAGCTCCTTGAAATACTCTTCCACATTCCTCCTTTCAAACCTATTCAAAACCCTGGTACAAAATTCATCAAATGTATCAATATCACCATGCCCTTGGGTTACTAACCCATGATGCCACCATGAGTAAGCACTACCCTCAAGGTGGAGTGTAGCAATATGAACTGCATCAGCTTCAGAAATAGGGTCCAAGGTAAAATAAGTCTGCAATTTTTGAAGCCATGCCCTAGCTGTAAGACCATCTTGACCATTAAATGAGGGAATGGTGGTCACATTTTGATGCAAAAAGGGCTTCTTTTTCTCTTTTTTAGCCTCAACAATAGATTTACCCACAATCTTCAAATATTTATCAAAAGAAATTGCTACCCTAAAACCCTCAGATTTATTCCTATAAGCAGCAAACCATTCATCGAATTCATCAGTTACCTCATTTTCCTCCGGTGGAGGTGGTGGAACAAGGAACATAGGATTGGATGACCTAGGCAAGGGAGTGTGTGAGTTAGATGATGACTCATGCCCATTGTTGTTGCCTCCCCTTTCTCCTTCCCTCCCTGTGCCATTTGGGTTGCCCAAAGCTACCCTCAATTCTTGCTGATTTGTCTCTTGTAAGGACACCATTCTTTGCAGCATGTCAAGTAGGGCATCGATTTTTTTCTCAGTCCTATCAACTGGCCTTTGGGGCTCCTCAACCTCTTCCCTGTTTGACATTTCCAAAGCGAGTCTGTTTCTCCTAGTAAAATACTGATGAATAGGAGGACGATGCATAAAACCCTATCAAACCCTAAAAATATGGAAATCTAAAATTCTAAAAATTCTGACCACCAAAATTTTTTTTTGGAACCACAGAACTGCAAATTGGTCAAAAGGGTATCCAAATCTGCAATTTTTATTTTTTGAAAAAAATACCTAAAAATCCGCTAATCCCATAAAAATCCACGATTTTCACTAGGGAACAACTTTTCACCACAGAAACACACTTATCACCACGAATCTGAAATACCCACACAAAAAAAATCTGAAAGCCCTAATTTTTTTTGAAAACCCTAATTCTGAAAACTCAAAAACTGAAATACCCACAACTGAAAAAACACTGAAAATGCTGAAACTAACCACAGGCTGGCAAGATTCCAGCTCTGATACCACTTGTAATGTCCCTTTTTTAGAAACAAAAAACCCTTACTACGAAAATGTAGGAATTAAGTACAACAAGGAAATAACTCAAAAATTGCTCATAAAATAACACAAGTATGAGGAGAAATCAACCAGTATCATATATTAAATATTGCCAAACCAATACAACAGTTGGAATGGACAAATGGGTCCTCAAGGAACTCAAAATGCAAATACAAACTCCCACAAGTGGGATGAACTAACCCCAAGGCTGAACAGATGCAAAAACTCCTCAAAAATGATCCCAAATACAAGCATAGGGTTTGGGGCTGCCAACAGATCTGAAACACATAACACAAATGCTCCCAAAAATGCCACAAACTCCTCACAGATGCCTCTTTTTATATTTTTGATATTTTAGGGCAATAACACCTGTAATGATATTACCAAGGCCCCAACCATGCACCTCCAATGCACTATGGGAATGAGCAAGACCTACAATCTCAACTCATGGAACCTCTAGGGTTTCAATATTCAATTCTGATATCAGCATAACATGCCAAAAATGGGACGTCTCACTCCCTTATATAGGGTGAGGTTCTAATTTGGAGTTGACATCTCCCAACCCTAAAATCACTTAAAGTGCCTTATTACAACATAAAAACATAAAACATAAATAAACACAACTTAAGTTATGTCTCCTAGTCACATGAACCCTTTTTCACTTTTATAATTAAGTGTAGGAGACATTTACAAAAATATTTATTTTTGGGACATTACACCACCATACCCATACTGCTAGCATCCCTTGGGAGGTAGAAGATGTCCCAAGCCACTCTGTGAAAATGCTTATGATCAGAACCACTAGACCAAAGGAAGTCCTGCAAGAGCTTTTCAAGATTTTTGTAACATGCCTAGGAGGGGACCCAACAGGAGGAGTAATAAACATGTGTGGAAGCCAAGAATTTCGAGCAAATTTAGAATTTTCCAGCCAGAGAAAGTTTTTTAGCAGTCCAATACTCAAGCTTTTTTTCTACTTTGCTAATGACATATGACCATAACTGGGATGGAGAGCCCTAAAAAGCAAAGGGTATACCAAGGAATTTGAAAATATCCTCGAGCTGAATCCAAGTCCATTGTACATTCTCAAGCCAATGAGGGAGCGACATAGGGGATTGTCTGTAATAAGAGGTTTTCCTCCATTGTATGTTAGAACTGGAAGCTTTGCAAAAAGTGTCAAGGCATATAAGAGCTTCAAAAAGGGATTGTTCATCCTCCCGTAGGGTGAGGAATGAATCATCAGCAAAGTGACCATTAATAAGATGCCTTGCATTCCCAAGAAGAGTGATACCCCAAAGCAATCCATTAGAGGTATGTTTGGCCAATAAATAGCCAAATGCCTCTGCAACTAAAATATAGAGTGAAGGAGCCAGAGGACAACCCTGCCTAACAGACCTATGCAGACCAATAGCTTCAGTTTGAAAATTATTGAGGGAAAGCACTATTGAAGCATCTTGGAAAAGCATCTTGACGGTAAAGATAAATTGAGGACCAAATCCAAGAGCTTCCAGCATGGAGAGAATAAACACCCATTCAATTCTGTCATAAGCTTTTTCAAAATCAAGTTTAAGGAAGAGGGCATTTTGATTTGACATACGAGCCCATTCAATTCCTTCCCAAACTGCCAGTACATTGTCTAGTATATAGCGGTTCTGAATGAAACCAGTCTGCTCAGGCCTAACAATGATTGGAAGCAGAGGTTGAATCCACAAGGCTAAGGCTTTTGTAATAAGACATGAACTTTGTATTAAATATGAAGTAATTGTATAAATGCTAAAACAAGGGTTGTGATTATTTAGGATGCGGGACACTATTTTATTGGAATAATAGGGACATGTAATAAAATAACTATGGGAAATAAGACAAAGTGAATAAACAACAAAACAAGAGAGAGTTACAAAGACCAAGAAGATAAAAAATAGTTCCTACACTAATATATATACAATATTTGTACATATATATAATATAATATATATATATATATATATATATATATATATATATATATATATATATATATATTTATTAGTTGGAAGATGATACACTTCACCATCCAACTAATCAAGAAATTTTTTTAAATTAGTTCATAAACTACCTGTTCATACTCCTCTACATATGGCACCAATTTAAGGATGTATAGGTGGCTAGATTAATCTGGTGTAGAGAGGTATTAGGCATATGGTATGATGAGGATTGACATAGGATTAGCCTAGGATCATTTAAAACATGATCTTAACTCACATTAGTTAGTTTCCTAGTTGTTATCCTAAATTAGCTATTTGTTAGATTCAATTATCAATTAGTTATGATAAGATAGGCGAATTTGCACCTTACATGCAATTAGATGATATCCAAAATCTTGTAATCTAGGCATCATAGATGCCTATAAAAGAACTTGTAATTAGTTATTTAAATATAATAAAATTTTGTATCGTTTCTCGATTTACAAATTTGTAGTTTTATTCATAACCATATCAAATTTGGTATCAGGGAATCTTTATCTTTATAAGGGGGCTTTCCCTTTGGAAAATTATTTTTTCATTTTCTTTATTCACCCTACCTTAGTTTACCTTCTTATCTATCTGGTGAGTAGATGATGTTTTGGGGTGGAATACCATTCTTCGATTATAAAATTTGGTTTGCAAGCATTCAATTGTTCTTTGCCACACCAAATCACTCCACTTGTATATGATAACTTTTTAAATATCACTAGGTTATATTTAAAATGCTTTATTTCCTATAGGACTACATCTTACAGGCTGTATGTCAAAAGAGCTACACTTTATAATTCACATGACAACTTGAAGAAAATTTAAGGAGTTTGATGTTGAGATCCATGTAGTTGATCACCCTATTCTAAAAAACTTGTTAAAGAACTATAGACACCAAAACAACACCAATCCGATTATGTGACTGCAAACACTGATTGCATTAACACACACAGCCCCCAAGGCAGCCCCAGAGGTTAGAACAGTGGTTTTAACCACTCACACAGCAGTTTTAAAAGTCAAGAGATCAATCTGGCACCTTTTAGGCACTCTGTTACTTATTCGCTCCACCCAAGGACGAGTGCCGACTGGCCCTTGTTCCACCCAGGGAAGATTAACAACGCTCGCTCCTGGGTGGGACGAATGCTAGGTTTGACCTACAAAAAGTCAAACCTTGGCACATGACAACTCAGAACTGCCACTTAGCTTCCCCTTCAGGGCGTAGGAGTGCGAGTGGGTTCTTTTGACAACTTAGATTTGCCACTTAACTATCCCTTCATTGCATGGGAGTGCGAGTGAGCTTTTCTAAACATACAAAGACATGCATAGAGGCAGTTAAGAAGCCCTTGATCAAGAAGAAGTCTTCTCTTCACAAAAAAACATTCATGCAAAGTAACACTTTTGCATGCTAATTCAAAGAGACCCCTTGGGTCTATAAAATGGTGAGTTTCTTCACCCAAAAGGATATACAGAGAAGGAGCATTTTGAGCGACGAAGTGCTGTCAGTTTACTTACTTACGATTTGTGCTTCACATCCATAATCTCTTAATCGAAAAAGAGGTTATTGGGTGATTTTGGAGGCACGAATCAAGACCTAAAAATCCAATTTTTTGACCACAATATCCTACCAATTATCCGACAACACATCACAACAGGTTTCAGACTCATCCCAAGCAGATTGGTGCCGAAACAAAGTTTCAACCCGCGGGTGGTTTACCTTCAGGCACCCCCTGCCTTATTGCAGGTTTACTCGCCTCACCCCAAAACAAGTACCAAACTGTTGCAGGTTTACTCGTCCGACCCCAGGATGAATACGGATCTGTATCGAATTTGGTGACTGTTTCTTTTGCAATATTTTGTTAGTTACATGATTATGCTTCTGTCAAATTTTTAGTATGTTTGGATTCATTTTAATCATCGTTATATTCATATTTTACATTCATTAACAGTACTCTTTCAGATTTGCGAGTTTCATTATCATACACAGGTGCTATTGACGATTTGTTGTTTCTTTGAACGCAGGAGGAGCAGCAAGGATTAAAGATTTATCAATACCAGCGACGGCAATACTTTGGCTTGCCCATTTCACCCGTGGGCATGCAGAAGGAGGAACACTAAATCCATGATTGTAATTGAAACTATGTTAACGCTCATACCCCTTAAAAGGGAGGAGACGTCTTTGTAACCGAATTGGAAGAGTATAAATAAAAAGGGTTGTGCTCTCTGTACTTCTTTTTATCTCATTTAAATTTATCTCTTTTCTTTTATTTCATGCATTTCACTTTATAGGACCTTAAGCGTTAACTTTGGGTTTTGAATACATCGCATTAGTTTTCTTTTCAATATTTTGGAATCTCGTGCTTTCAATGGCGATCACGGTGGGACCTCTATCCTCTATTTTTTTTTTTTAGGTTAGATTTTTGATATGAAATTGCTTGTTTTGATTACAGGTTCCTATTTTTTAGTCATTAGACTATTATTCGTTTTTGTCAATGACGAGTACAGAATTGGGATTCATTTCACCTAGGGACGAATAGGCATTCATCCTACCCTAGAACAAATAATGTTCTGATATTCGTCTCACCCATGGACGAATAGCGTTCTGTGCATTTTTCAGAGCAGCAGATCAGAAACATCCTTTCGAGCAGAGAAGAGGTAGGGGTTTTTAACAAGCCTCTGTCAAATTTCTATTTTCTGTTTTCTGGTTTTTAGTTTTTGTATGGCTTAGGGAAAGTTTCCTTTTCGTTTGCCTATTTCAATTTTTGCAAATTAAAATGAACCGCACACATCACGTGGTTACTTAAACCAAGGAGCTGGTCATAAAACCCCAACCCTTGAGCAATACCAATAGTGGATTTCATCACCATGTTGGCTTGGATATTTGCATTCATTTACCTCGATTGTCACTGTTGCTTGACGTAAATCCTGACGAAAGCTGACCGAGTGTCATTGGGGTGATTCCTAGCATGCGAGGATAAGTCTTCTATGGTAGGTGTCATAAACAAGGAAATCCCCCTTTTGTACCGCCTATGTTCCACATATCATCTGCTCTCACGTACCTATAGTCTCCCTCACGTAAGGGCGGGTATATAGAGAGGTTGGTATATCGGTCCGGCAATGGTATATTGAAGGGGCGACCATTTTGGGAGTCATAAGAGCCTTCATAATTGCATTTAAATGATTTTCATAAAAAGCTTTCAAAAAATAAACAACAAAACACACTAAAACCAGTCTAGGATACACCATTAATCTTTAAAAGAGATAATCATTGCTTTGTGTGTGTATGTTCTTTTCTACTTAGTGTAACAAAATCATAAACAAAAGATAAAAATCTACGTAGCTTGTAGAGAGTCATTACCATGGTATTCATCCGTAGTCAAGCCGACTCACGGGCAGACGCTGCGGAGAATGTCCAAGGAGGCACGAGTCGCCTCCGTTATAGTCCCAAGGATTTGGTCATACCACCTTGGCGACCTGACACACAAGGCAGTCCCCTCCACACCTTATCAGAAAGGGAATATAGGGGCGCCTCTTCTAGAGGCCCTCCTGTTCAGCATAACCCCCAACACACACCCTTCCATGAGGGGTACATCTGTAGGAGAGCTCCCTCAGATGCTCGCTATGAGCAGCCACCGCGCGATGAAGTGCTAGGTCAACATAGGGTTCGACGGGAGGAACCACATGATTACACTCTCCCTCCTTCACCCCCTCTTGTTGTCATGACTACAAGGACAAATTCAAAGCACAAAGCTCCTCAGGCGGGGCACGGCAACTCTACCCGTTCCTTTTTCACTTACGAAAGAGAGCACGAGGAAAACCCTTACCTTCCTCAAGAGCAATATACATCACGGGAGCAATACACCTTCGCAACTGCTAGCTATCAGGATCACTTACTGAGGCCAAGGCCTCGAGGGAATGCAGCTACCCCCAATAGAGGGAGGCAACCTATAGAGATATCGGATCACCACGACCGAGATAGATATCTAGTAGAGGCATCTAGGCCTTCTAGACATGAGATGGCAGGACCAACTATCTTAGAATCTGCCAAGCATATCGCACATCGGATGGAACTCACGCTACTTGAGCTAGAATGACAATAGTTAGAGCAACAATATATTTTTAATAAAGAGCACATTCAGTGCCAGAATGATGAGTTGTTCCAACGCACTATACAGGCAAGGACTCCAACCCCTCACACGCATAAGACAAAACATTCTGAGGGGCACAACCCCTGGGGGCGAGATAGGTCACCGTGGCCTTATCAAGCACTACCCCCAACATCGTCTAGTGTAGACACCAAAACAGCACCATTTCAATTAAGTGATTACAAACATTGATCACATTGATATCACAGCTTTTAGGGCAGCCCTTAGAGGTCAAATAGTGGTCTTAACCACTCACACAGCAGTTCGGAAGATCGGAAAATGAGCAGAGCAAAGTCGGTCATTCTAGAGCCTTTAACAAACTTCAAAGCCTTTATCCGTGCCAAGCCTTTTGTCAAAAACCAAGCGGGCCCAAAGTGTCGCGATATCGCGACACTTTGGGCCCCGACCCAAAGCGGGCCCAAAGTGTCGCGATATCGCGACACTTTGGGCCCCGACCCAAGCGGGCCCAAAGTGTCGCGATATCGCGACACTTTGGGCCCCGACCCAAGCGGGCCCAAAGTGTCGCGATATCGCGACACTTTGGGCCCCGACCCAACGCGGGCCCAAAGTGTCGCGATATCGCGACACTTTGGGCCCCGACCCAAAGCGGGCCCAAAGTGTCGCGATATCGCGACACTTTGGGCCCCGACCCAAAGCGGGCCCAAAGTGTCACGATATCGCGACACTTTGGGCCCCCACCCAAAGCGGGCCCAAAGTGTCGCGATATCGCGACACTTTGGGCCCCGACCCCAAGCGGGCCCAAAGCGTCGCGATATCGCGACACTTTGGGCCCCGACCCCAAGCGGGCCCAAAGCGTCGCGATATCGCGACACTTTGGGCCCCGACCCCAAGCGGGCCCAAAGCGTCGCGATATCGCGACACTTTGGGCCCCGACCCAAAGCGGGCCCAAAGCGTCGCGATATCGCGACACTTTGGGCCCCGACCCAAAGCCGGCCCAAAGCGTCGCGATATCGCGACACTTTGGGCCCCGAGCCAAAGCCGGCCCAAAGCGTCGCGATATCGCGACACTTTGGGCCCCGAGCCAAAGCCGGCCCAAAGCATCGCGATATCGCGACACTTTGGGCCTCAAGCCGACACGTCACCAAAGTCAAAACCATGCATTCAACCATCCAAGGAACGACCGCCACGTGGCACCTCTACGTGTCCCTTCTCGAAGAGACCCCATGGCTCTGTAAAACGGCGGATTAAACGGCGAACATTAATGAGACAAGCGGTGTTAAAGAATATCCGATCCGAGGCCACGCCTCATAACTGCGATCTGTCAGTGCGAGCCATGTCCCATAATGGCCCGATAAGGATCAAATCTGAGCGGCCCTTATGGATTTAGGGTTTCGAACATTAATGTTCTCAGAGGCCGAACCCTCTATAAAAAGCCGGCTCGATACGTAAAAAATATTGCGAAGCATTTTTGGTTAACACAACGAAGTGCTGCTCATTTGGATATCCGACTGTATCAATCTAAGTTCACCTTCTTTACATCTGGAATCTCTCACAAATAGAGGTTGGTGGGTGATTCTTAGAAGAGTGAACCGGACTTTCACACCCGACAGTGGATTACTGCATTCCACTAATTCGACGACAACACACAACCTTAGATCTCGAGCCCATTCCTAGTGGATTGGCGTCGAGACTAAGTGTAAACCAGGGGTGGCCCGCTTGGGCAGCCCATGAACGTTTCTAATTAATGCAATATATGCTGTTCTCTTTTGAAATATATTGCGAAAACTAACAGTATCGAAATAGATTATTCTTTACGTTGTTCAAGTAAACTTTACGTTAGAATATATCGTGTCATACGTTATATGCTCGAATGCGTCTTGCAATACGTTTTATCGAATATTGTCATGCAACACAATGAAGTGCTAACTTGCAGGCAACAACATTAGAATCGGTTGATTATTTTAATGACTGTCCATGTCTCATGTATTGTGCTGTCTTCAAGTAGAATAAAAATAACAGTTTACGTTTTACATCCTCGGATATATGCCATTTCGAATGTATACTGTTCTCTGTTCTCGGCAAAAGTTGCAGTTTCACGAAGAGTTGTTTAACTTATGCATTTAATCAAATGTTTGCATACATTATTCGTTGTTTCACAAAGACAAACGTTCCGACTTCTTACCGCAGGTGCTATTAACCGTTTACTGTTTCTTTTACAGCAAGAACAGCAGCAAGCAGGGACTCATCATCACAAGCGGCGGCAACACTACAGCCCGCCCATTTATCATGTGGGCATGCGGAAAGAAATTACTGTTCACCTGTTGTAAAAAATCAGATTATTGTAACCGAGTTGGAATTAATATAAAAAGGCGGTGCTCTTACCTTTTGATATGATTACATCCGTGTTATTACATGCATTAAACTAGTTCTGTTTTTATTGCATCTCGGTGTTTTATTTCCGAAATCTCATGCTTTCAGTGGCGATCACGGTGGGACCGGTTCCCATATTTTTAAAAATCACAGAAGTTAATTAAACTTGTTGTGTCTTGTGCTTACGGACGATTACAATCTTCTTTTTAACGGAGAAAGTCGGAAACACCAATTTCAGGCGAAAAGAGGTAACGATTCTAGCCGTCCATATCATTTTTTTTTTCGGTTTCGGGTTTTTTCAGTTTGACGGCATTTTAATTTCTTTTAATTATTTAAATAAAGGTAGAAAAATTTTTCTTAAAATTTTTTCTTGCTTTATTTAATTATGTAGCTATCTCCGTAATTATTCATTTAATAATTAAATCTTTTTAATTATTAAAATAAGGTAGAAAAATTTTCTTAAAATTTTTCTTGCTTTATTTAAAGAAGATAAGAAGAATTTTAATTATTCTCCTTTATTTAAAAAAAGATAAGAAAAATAAAAGCTATTTAAATAAGAGGTAGAATTTTTAAATTTTTCTTTATCGAAAATTTTAATTTTCTACTTGCTGTTTTCAGTTAGTATTATCTGTCTGGCATAGGGAAAGATTTCTTTTTCGGTTGCTTGTTTCAAATTTGCAAAGTAAAATGAATCCCACACACCACGTGGTACTTTAAACCAAGGCGTTGGTCGTAAAACCCCAACCCTTGAGCAAGACCAAAGGTGGATTCCATTATCACTTTGGCTTGAGATATTGCATCCATTACCTCGATCGCGATCGTTGCTAGACGTAAATCCCGACGAAAGCTGACCGAGTGTTGTTGGGGTGATTCCCATGCACGCGAGGATAAGTCTTCTATGGTAGGTGTCATAAACAGAGCGATTCCCCTTTCGTACCGCCTATGTTCCACGTACCATCCGCTCTCACGTACCTATAGTCTCCCTCACGTAAGGGCGGGTATATAGAGAGGTTGGTATATCGGTCCGACAATGGTATATTGAAGGGGCGACCATTTATGGGAGTCATATGAGCCAACATTATGCATTTAAACGTTCTTCCAAAATTGCAAACACAAAACAAAACATCAAAATGCACTAAACCAGTTTAGGACACACTATCAATCCTTAAAAGAGATAATCACGGTTTTGCGTATGTGTGTGTTCATTTCTGCTTGGTGTGCACAAAAAGACAAATCATCATAAACGAGATAAAATCTGCTTAGATAGTAGAGAAGCAACACAATGGTGTACACCCGTAGCCAAGCCCAATCAAGGGCGGACGCTGTGGAAGGTGCACAGAGGGAGGGCGCCAGTCGCCTTCGCTTTAACCCCAAGGATTTGGTCATACCACCTTGGCGGCCTGACACACAAGGCGGTCCCCTCCACACCTTAACAGATAAGGACTATGGGGGTACCCCTTCTAGGAGCACTCCTGTTCAGCATAGCACTCAACACACATCCTCCCATGAGGGGTACATCCATAGGAGAGCTACCTTAGATGCTCGTTATGAGCGGTCACCGCGCGATGAAGCGCTGAGTCAACCTAGGGTTCGACGAGAGGAACCACATGGTTACACTATCCCTCTTTCAACCCCTCCAGTTGTCAGGACTGCAAGGACAAATTCAGAGCACAAGGCTCCTCAGGCAAGCCAAGCCAACTCCGTCCGCCAAATCGTGCTCACTTATGAAAGAGAGCATGAGGAAGATTCCTACCTTCCTCATAAACAATACACATCGCGGGCGCAATACGCCTTTGCACCTGCTAAATATCATGGTCACACTCTGAGGCCAGCGCCTCAGATAAATGCTGCCACCCCCATCAGAGAGAGACGGCCTCTAGAGATCTTGGATCACTACGACCAAGATAGATATGTCAGAGAGGTGTCTAACCCTTCTACACATGAGGCGACAAGACCAACTATCTTAGAGCCTGTCAAGCATTTCGCACGTCGGGTGCAACTCACGCAACGTGAGCGAGACCGACTATCGTTAGCGGAACCGTACCATATTAACGAAGAGCGCCTTCAGCGCCAGAAGGATGAGTTGTTCCAACACACTATGCAGGAAAGGACTCCAACCCCTCACACACATAAGACAAAACATTATGAGAGGCACAAATCCGAACCTCTTGAGCAAAATAGGGTAGACCACATCGACCCGACAGTCGCCAGAAAAGTCGTCCGCCAAGCTCAAATAACGCAGGTTGAACAAGGTCGCCAGGAGTTAGAAAACTTATACATGCAGCGCAAAGCGGATAAGTTGCGCTATAAACTACCTGAGAAGGCGCCAACCCCTTGCATCCAAAGAGCACAACAGTATGAGGAGCACAACCCCAGGTGCGAGACGAGTCTCTGCGACCTTATCAAGCATCACCCCCAATGCCTCCTAGACATGAGCAGGAGGCTACTCCTATAAACAATGACGAGTGCCTTCCTCAGGAACCCACTCAGGTTTATGGGCCACCCTTAGAAAGTCACCAAGAAGCCTCTGAGGAATCAGAGCAAAGAGAAGAGCTGGATGAACTGCCCTACCAAGACATGGGGGTGCTATTCAGCTACCCCTCCATGAACCCCAAGTTCCTCAACAAGAACAAATCAAAGAGGAGGAGCTCAAATCTCCCGATATATGCAAAGAGCTAGAGCACTTAGAGTCGGTGGAGACCAAGATTTTGGAGCTCCCAAGGCCCAACTTACATGAGGCTCTTTTCGAAGAGGATCAACCTCTAACTGTACTCACTGATGATGCAGTCCTCCATATCTCAGAATCTCCAGATTTTGATGAGCTATACACATTGTCCGAAGGTGAGGATGAAACAGAGATAGCTCACAGCAATCACATACGGCAACATCGACATCCCGTAAATATCGATGAAGCATGTCAAATGATAAACATAATACTAGGGCATGAGTGGCGCATAGACCCAGCCTACCAGCATCACATGTCGATCCCACTCCTTGGGGAAGGTCGCGAGCAACTTCCACCCAGAGATATCATAGCACCATCAGTGTCGAAGGCAGACCCTGTCTTCCTATCCGTGCATAAGGCCGATCCATTCGTGCCAATTCCTACAGAGCCAGATCCGGTGCACAAAGATTGTCAAGCTGGGGGTACCTCTATTCCCTGAAGAGCAAGTGGATTACACCAAATGCTCCAAAGGTGTTCATCAACCCTTTGGTCAAACCAAAATGCTCCAAGGATTATCGCAATCGCTTGGTCAATCCCAAAAAGCTCCAAGGATTATCGCAATCTCTTGGTCACCCCAAAATCTCCAAGGATTATCGCAATCTCTTGGTCACCCCAAAAGCTCCAAGGATTATCGCAATCTCTTGGTCACCCCAAAAGCTCCAAGGATTATCACAATCGCTTGGTCAAACCAAAAGGCTCCAAGGATTATCACAATCGCTTGGTCAAACCAAAATGCTCCAAGGATTATCACAATCGCTTGGTCAATATCTCAAAAAGCTCCAAGGATTATCGCAATCTCTTGGTCACCCCAAAAGCTCCAAGGATTCTTGCAATCGCTTGGTCAATCCCCCAAAATGCTCCAAGGATTATCACAATCGCTTGGTCACCCCAAAAGCTCCAAGGATTCTTGCAATCGCTTGGTCAAACCAAAATGCTCCAAGGATTATCACAATCGCTTGGTCAATCCCAAAGGCTCCAAGGATTCTTGCAATCGCTTGGTCAATCCCAAAACGCTCCAAGGATTTCCACAATCACTTGGTCCAAAAATCATGAAAATTCAAAAACAACAAAAATTTGCATCTCATTTCTAGGCATATTCAAATTCATCAAATAGAGAGTTCTTCTCGCAATTCATCTTCATATTCACCAAAATCAATCCATCAAAAATACAAAAATACATAGCTGCATCCAAGCATTGCATCCATACATTGCATATTCATGGTCGTACAGGTCAACGGCACCATAGGCTATCATGGTTCTACTAGTCCATCTTGTTCCACACTGTTCCATTTTACAAAAACAGCAAAACACCATGCACTTTACCACACCAGAGTCAGTGGTCTCTTAATGTATCAAGAGTTTTTCATGATTCAGTCATCATTTTGCTCTTTAGCAATGAAATGTATCAAGTCAAACAGATTTTACGAAGGTAGAGTTACACTTGCAATACACCTTGTTACGTAACATCCCAACACAAATTAAAACACATCAAAAATTCCCGAGTTGTGTGAACGAAGGATGAAACCTGCACAGTAATCCAGGTTACCATAAGCGAAACGGTTATCTTGCTCATCCCCCTGTGCGAATGACCCCAAGAATGCCGAGAGTTGGCAAAAGGACAAGCATCCTCCCTACCCAATTCCCTAAGAATCCCAAAGTTGCAAAACGTCAAAAATTTGCAAAATGTCAAAACTTCAAAATTTGACACCCTACAGTGCACATCTCAAAAAGCACAAAGAATAGTGATTATCGTCACTCCATATCCCTTGCTCAAGAGAAAAGAAAAACAAATCAAAATAAACAGTGATTATTATCACTATAACGAGCAAGTATCCCAATACAATTGAAAAAAAGAAGGGAGTTGACCTTGAATCCCTGGAACTCTCAAGATTCTGACAGGTCATGAGGCAAGCCTCAGTACCGGTTTGGTTGATAGCCTATCGGTCACTGGCGGTAAACTTCTCGCATGACGATATATCTCTCACATTAACTTGTGTACAGATCAATGTTTGCATGTGGATGAGCTAGCTTATGGTATCCTGGAGAACACCGCAGATTAATCTAACTACATACAACAAAGGAGTTAGTGGAGCTAATTAGGTGATCCTCAGTACAGGTTCGGTTGAAAGCCCATCTGGCATTGGCGGTATCCTGACAAATACCACATAAATGAACTCAATTGCACACACAGGGATGTGAAATAGCTTGGTCAAAAACAAGTCCGATTCATACCTTGTTCAAAAGTCTTGTAAGATAAAGTACAGTCATGGCTAGTGAGTTAAAACTGTCTGAGTCTCAGAAAACCTTAGCTACATTTCTAAACCAATTGCGCCATACTTTTCATCCTTGCAATACCATCAGAAAATACAAAAAGAAGAAACACCACATTTGTACATAGCAAAGTAATGGAGTTCTAAACAGTCTATGGTGCCATAACCAAATATCACCAAGTCCATACATCCATTTCATTTCTGCATATCACATGCATTTGCATTCATCATGCATCCATCAAACTAAATCAACATACAACATTGGTAATTATCATACCATATGCATCCATCCATATCAAGTAGCATGCACCCATCAACATCAATCATTGTGCATAAAATCATGACATATACGCAAAGAAAGAAAATCAAAACAACAAAAACATCACAAAAATGCAACACAAAAAGAAGCAATAAGCATTGCCGGACACGAGTGCTCTTGCACTCAACCTCTTGGCATAGAAAATCGATGTCGGGGCTCAAATTCTCATCCTCCTACTTCCCTAAGAAGGCTATCATAGCTGGACCGCTCCACGGGAAGACGGGTTTTTGATGATTTCACCCCATTATGGCATCACCAAAAGGGTTAACACCCACCAAAAATAGGTCCAAATGTCGGGAAATTGCACGTGCTCAAATGGAAAAACATCTAAAGCCACCCTAACCTAAGTCATCTTGGGTCAAGCGACTCGTCGCTTTTCTCACGAAGGTCATTCCCTCATCGATTCGTCGCTTGAGGGGGTAGTCACACTTAGTCACCAATCAACAAGCACACACCCAATCAAGGCAATGACATGCATTCAAAGAATCATTGACAAAGACAATCACGCTCCCGCTTGGGGCAGCAAACAAGCAATTATCAAATCGATCAAACACTTGGCATTCTCTAAGCATGAACACAAGGTTCCCTTGTGGATAAAAGGTTGCGCCCTTTGCCTAATCATGACTGATCAATGTCCAAGCTCAAGTCACACCTCACCAAAATAGGTTAACACTTGAAATCAAATTCCTTAGCTCGTCAGAAGCAAGGATTCAAGAATGCATGCCCTTTCCATACTTGGGGCATTAAAAGTTGGTTAGGTTACCAAGAAACCCTAATCATTAGTGCTTTGGTCGTATATTTTTGCTCAGCATTGCGTCACCCGCAGCGCTTCCCAAAAAGGGGCATCTATAGACACCAAAACAGCACCATTTCGATTAAGTGATTACAAACATTGATCACATTGATATCACAGCTTTTAGGGCAGCCCTTAGAGGTCAAATAGTGGTCTTAACCACTCACACAGCAGTTCGGAAGATCAAAAAATGAGCAGAGCAAAGTCGGTCGTTCTAGAGCCTTTAACAAACTTCAAAGCCTTTATCCGCGCCAAGCCTTTTGTCAAAAACCAAGCGGGCCCAAAGTGTCGCGATATCGCGACACTTTGGGCCCCGACCAGCGGGCCCAAAGTGTCGCGATATCGCGACACTTTGGGCCCCGACAAACCCCCCACCAAAGCGGGCCCAAAGCGTCGCGATATCGCGACACCTTGGGCCCCGACCAAGCGGGCCCAAAGCGTCGCGATATCGCGACACTTTGGGCCCCGACTAAGCGGGCCCAAAGCGTCGCGATATCGCGACACTTTGGGCCCCGACCAAAGCCGGCCCAAAGCGTCGCGATATCGCGACACTTTGGGCCCCGAGCCAAAGTCGGCCCAAAGCGTCGCGATATCGCGACACTTTGGGCCCCGAGACAAAGCCGGCCCAAAGCGTCGCGATATCGCGACACTTTGGGCCCCAAGCCGACACGTCACCAAAGTCAAAACCATGCATTCAACCATCCAAGGAACGACCGCCACGTGGCACCTCTACGTGTCCCTTCTCGAAGAGACCCCATGGCTCTGTAAAACGGCGGATTAAACGGCGAACATTAATGAGACAAGCGGTGTTAGCAAAATATCCGATCCGAGGCCACGCCTCATAACTGCGATCTGTCAGTGCGAGCCATGTCCCATAATGGCCCGATAAGGATCAAATCTGAGCGGCCCTTACGGATTTAGGGTTTTGAACATTAATGTTCTCAGAGGCCGAACCCTCTATAAAAAACCGGCTCGATACGTAATAAAGATATTGCGAAGCATTTTTGTTAACACAACGAAGTGCTGCTCATTTGGATATCCGACTGTATCAATCTAAGTTCACCTTCTTTACATCTGGAATCTCTCACAAATAGAGGTTGGTGGGTGATTCTTAGAAGAGTGAACCGGACTTTCACACCCGACAGTGGATCACTGCATTCCACTAATTCGACGACAACACACAGCCTTAGATCTCGAGCCCATTCCTAGTGGATTGGCGTCGAGACTAAGTGTAAACCAGGGGTGGCCCGCTTGGGCAGCCCATGAACGTTTCTAATTAATGCAATATATGCTGTTCTCTTTTGAAATATATTGCGAAAACTAACAGTATCGAAATAGATTATTCTTTACGCTGTTCAAGTAAACTTTACGTTAGAATATATCGTGTCATACGTTATATGCTCGAATGCGTCTTGCAATACGTTTTATCGAATATTGTCATGCAACACAATGAAGTGCTAACTTGCAGGCAACAACATTAGAATCGGTTGATTATTTTAATGACTGTCCATGTCTCATGTATTGTGCTGTCTTCAAGTAGAATAAAAATAACAGTTTACGTTTTACATCCTCGGATATATGCCATTTCGAATGTATACTGTTCTCTGTTCTCGGCAAAAGTTGCAGTTTCACGAAGAGTTGTTTAACTTATGCATTTAATCAAATGTTTGCATACATTATTCGTTGTTTCACAAAGACAAACGTTCCGACTTCTTACCGCAGGTGCTATTAACCGTTTACTGTTTCTTTTACAGCAAGAACAACAGCAAGCAGGGACTCATCATCACAAGCGGCGGCAACACTACAGCCCGCCCATTTATCATGTGGGCATGCGAAAAGAAATTACTGTTCATCTGTTGTAATAAAAAAATCAGACTATTGTAACCGAGTTGGAATTAATATAAAAAGGCGGTGCTCTTACCTTTTGATATGATTACATCCGTGTTATTACATGCATTAAACTAGTTCTATTTTTATTGCATCTCGGTGTTTTATTTCCGAAATCTCATGCTTTCACCTAGATAGGAGCAGGAGGTTACTCCCTCGATTCCTCAAGAACCCACCCGGGTTCATGGGCCACCCTCAAAAATCCCTCAAGAAGCATATGATGAATTTGAGCAAAGAAAAGAGTGGGATGAAATACAATACCAATGCAGGGGGGGCGCTATCCGGCTACCCCTCCATAGCTCCCATGTTCCTCACCAGGAACCAACCAAAGAGGAGGAGCTCAAATCCCTCGATACATGCACTACACTACTAGAGTGCTCAGAGTCTGTAGAGACCAAGCTTTCAGGGCCCCAAAATCCCAACATACCCGAGGCTCCTCTCAAAGAGGATCAACCTCTGATCATAGAGCCACCTGATGACGGGGTCTTCCATATCTCAGAATCGCTATATTTTTATGAGCTTGACTCACTGGTCGAAGATGAGTTAGCATGTGAAATAGCACCATGGGACCCTTTAGAGTCAGTTAGCAATCATCCACAGGGGGTCCCCATGGATAATTTTCAAGAAAGTCTCTTGCAACTAATCCCTCTAGAGGCGTCAGCCGAGCCAGCGCCCCTACAAGGAAATCAGGTCCCCCCGCAAAGCGCGGAACAACCCCATCGGGACCATGTCAATTTGCTCGAGCAGGACGAGCCTAGAATGTCGCAGATAGTTTTCGGGTCCAACGAGGGCCTTTGGATCACCGATAATGATTACGAATATGAAACTAAGATGGAATATCTCAATCATGCGCGACAACAAAGTCACCCTGTAACCCATGAAGAATTGATGGCACAACTAGGCATAAGACTAGGGCATGAGTGGCGCCTAGACCCGGACCACTGGAATCAAATGTTGATTTTGCTCCTTTGGGTAGACTGTGAGCACCTTCCACCAAGAGTTATCATAGCACCATCAGTGTTGAGGGTGGACCCTGTCCTCCTCTCCGTGCATAGAGCCGATCCATTCGTGCCCATCCCTACAGAGCCCGATCCGGTTTACAAAGATCATCAAGCTGGGGGTACCTCTATTCCCTGAAGAGTAAGTGGATTACACCAAAAGCTCCAAGGATTATCGCAATCCCTTGGTCACCCCAAAAGCTCCAAGGATTATCGCAATCCCTTGGTCACCCCAAAAGCTCCAAGGATTATCACAATCCCTTGGTCACCCCAAAAGCTCCAAGGATTATCGTAATCCCCTGGTCACGCCAAAAAGCTCCAAGGATTATCGCAATCGCTTGGTCCAACCAAAAAGCTCTAAGTATTATCACAATCGCTTGGTCAAACCCAAACAGCTCCAAGGATTATCGCAATCGCTTGGTCCAACCAAAATGCTCCAAGGATTATCGCAATCGCTTGGTAAAACCCAAACAGCTCCAAGGATTATCGCGATCGCTTGGTCAAAACCAAAATGCTCCAACGGTATCCATAAACCCTTTGGTCAACACTAAAATCTCTAAGCGTTACCATAACTGCTTGGTCAAAATAAATATTCAAAAATACACAAAACCAATACAATCATCAAAAATCACAAAAACAATTGCCTTTTAATTCCATGCATACTCATAAAAATCAAAAATCACAAAAACAATTGCCTTTCAATTCCATGCATACTCATAAAAATCAAAAATCACAAAAACAATTGCATTTCAATTCCATGCATACTCATAAAAATCAAAAATCACAAAAACAATTGCCTTTCAATTCCATGCATTCTCAAAAAAAAAAAAAAAAATCAAAAATCAAAAATCAAAATACAAAAATATAGGTTGCATCAGGCATCGCATCCATACATTACATATTTGCTAAGTCTTACAAGTCAAAAGCACCATAGGCTGTCATTACTTGGCAATTCCATCCTTTTTCACATCCAATCCATTTTCATAAACGCTTACATCCAGCATATCGCCATTTTATTTTAAGCATAGTCAGTTGTCTCCTAAATGTATATAGGGTTTTCGTCATTCAGCTGTCTTTAAATTTCTAGCCAAAAACTGTACATAGTTAAACAGATTTTGCACGGGAAAGTTTTACTGGGATCGTGCCTTGTTACGTAGCATCCCAACACAAATTAAAAACACATAAAATAATTCCTAAGTTGTGTGAACGTAAGAAAAACCTACACAGCAGTCTAGGGTACCATAGGTGAAAGATTAGCCTGTTCATCCCCCTGTGCGAATGGTTTCAGAATGCTGAGAATTGACAAAAGGATGAGCTCTTACCTATCCATTTACCTTAATAAACAGTGGTTTTTACCATTACCAAATCCCAATCATAGTTGGTCCCCAAAGTTGTAAGGATTCGTACTACACGTCCCTGCCAAGGATAGGTAGTCATCCCCAAGACCTAAAAGGATCAACGCCATTCACACACAAAATTCCAACAAACCATCATCCTAACCCTTTTCATTCACCTTTGGTCTCCAAGTTTTAAGGATTCATACTATCCGCCCCTAACTAGGATGGGTAGTCATCCCCAAGGCCTAAAAGATCAACGCCCTTACTTCATAATCTTCATTATCCCCTTGGTTCCCAAAGTCGTAAGGATTTGTACTACACGCCTCTAACCAGGATGGGTAGTCATCCCCAAGACCTAAAAGGATCAAGGCCATTCACAAGTTCAAACTTACAAAGCTCAAAATACAAAATTAAATAACAGTGGTTATCACCACTATTCCAAATCCTTGCTCAAAAATAAAAAATAAATAGCAAAATAAATAGTTATTTTCATCACTATATAGCCGAGCAAGTCTCCCAAATCATTCAGCCAACACATAACCTGAACTTGAATCCCTGAAATTCTCAAAATTTGAAAACCATCTAGGTGATCCTCATTATAGGTTTGGTTGATAGCCTACCTGGCAATGGTGGTATCCTACCCGCACGATGATATGTCCGTCACATTAGCTTTGCGTGTGTGCAGACCAATATTTGCATGTGGATGAGCTAGCTTATGGTACCTTAGATTGTCACGTGGATTAATCTTGCTAAATACAACAATGAAGTTAGTGGAGCTAATTAGGTGATCCTCAAAGCACAGGTTTGGTTGATAGCCTATCTGGCACTGATGGTATCCTGATGAATAACACATAAACAAACTCAATTGCACACACAAGGATGTGAAATAACTTGGTTAAATTCAAGTCAGATTTAGACCTTGTTCAAAAGTCTTACGAGATAAATGTACAGTCTTGGCTAGTTAGTTAAAATATCTGCATCTCAGAAAAGCTTAACTACATTTTCAAACAACTGGTACAGCTCATTCCGTCCATCATCATCAAAAAATATACAAAATACAAAAACAAAGTCTTCACACGCACAGTCATTCCACAAAGTCATCCCATTCATATAGCAAGTCAGTCAAATCTTGTACAGCCTATGGTGCATCGACAAAATCATCAACAACTCATTTCATTCATTCCATATGCATACATCATACACATTAGACCCATCGCATTCATAATTGCATATGCATACATCAATGTAAAAACATGTACATAAAAACAACCCACAAAAACATGCACAAAATGTACCAAAAAAAAAACAACAATAAAACTGTCCAATACGAGTGCTTTTGTACTTGACATTATGGGCATGCAAAATAGATGTCGGGGTCACAAATCCTCACTATCCTACTCCCTAAGAAGGCTAACATAGCCAGACCGCTCCACGAAAAGACAAATTTTTGAGAATTTCATCCCCAAATGGCATCCCCAAATGGGTTCACACCCACCAAAAACAGGTTCAAAAATTGGGAAACTGCTCGAGCATTCATCGGATAACATCTGAAGGCACCCTCACTTAAGTCATCTTGGGTCAAGCGACTCGTCACTTTTCTCATGTTGGTCATTCCCTCATCGATTCGTTGCTTGAGGGGGTAGTCACACTTAGTTATCAATCAACACACACACACCCAATCAAGGCAATGGCATGCATTCAAAGGATCATTGACAAAGAAAATCACGCCCCTGCTTGGGGCAGCAAACAAGCAGCAATCACAAATTGATCAAACACTTGGCATTCCTGAAGCATGAACACAAGGTTCCCTCATGGACAAAAGGTTGCGCCCTTTGCCTATTCATGACTGATCAATGTCCAAGCTCAAGTCACACCTCACCAAAATAGGTTAATACTTGAAATCAAATTCCTTAGCTCGTTAGAAGCAAGGATTCAAGAATGCATGCCCTTTCCATGCTTGGGGCATCAAGAGTTGGTTAGGTTACTAAGAAACCCTAATCATTAGTGCTTTGGTTATCTATTTTTGCTCAACGCTGTGCCTTGCACAATGCTTCCCAAAAAGGGGCATCTGTAGACACCAAAACAGCACCAATCTGATTATGTGACTGCAAACACTGATCGCATTAATACACACAGCCCCCGGGGCAGCCCCAGAGGTTAGAACAGTGGTTTTAACCACTCACACAACAATTTTAAAAGTCAAGAGATCAATCTGGCACCTTTTAGGCACTCTGTTACTTATTTGCTCCACCCAGGGACGAGTGTCGACTGGCCCTCGTTCCACCCAGGGATGATTAACAGCGCTCGCTCCTGGGTGGGACGAATGCCGAGTTTGACCTACAAAAAGTCAAACCTTGGCATATGACAACTCAGAACTACCACTTAGCTTCCCTTCAGGGCGTAGGAGTGCGAGTGGGTTCTTTTGACAACTTAGATTTGCCACTTAACTATCCCTTCATTGCATGGGAGTGCGAGTGAGCTTTTCTAAACATACAAAGACATGCACAGAGGCAGTTAAGAAGCCCTTGATCAAGAAGAAGTCTTCTCTTCACAAAAAAGCATTCATGCAAAGTAACACATTTGCATGCTAATTCAAAGAAACCCCTTGGGTCCATAAAATGGTGAGTTTCTTCACCCAAAAGGATATACAGAGAACGAGCATTTTGAGCGATGAAGTGCTATCATTTTACTTACGATTGGTGCTTCACATCCATAATATCTTAATCAAAAAAGAGGTTATTGGGTGATTTTGGAGGCACGAATCAAGACCTAAAACCTGATTTTTTGACCACAATATCCTACCAATTAGCCGACAACACATCACAACAGGTTTCGGACTCATCCCAAGCGGATTGGTGTCGAAACAAAGTTTCAACCCACGGGTGGTTTGCCTTCGGGCACCCCCTGCCTTATTGCAGGTTTACTCGCCTCACCCCGAAACGAGTACCAAACTTTTGCAGGTTTACTCGTCAGACCCCGAGACGAATACGGATCTGTATCGAATTTGGTGACTATTTCTTTTGTAGTATTTTGTTAGTTACATGATTACGCTTCTGTCAAATTTTTAGTCTGTTTGGATTCATTTTAATCATCGTTATATTCATCTTTTACATTCATTAACAAGATTTTTTCAGATTTGCGAGTTTCATTATCATACACAGGTGCTACTGACGATTTGTTGTTTCTTTGAACACAAGAGGAGCAGCAAGGATTAAATATTTATCAATACCAGTGGCAGAAATACTTTGGCTCGCCCATTTCACCCGTGGGCACGCGGAAGGAGGAACACTAAATCCATGATTGTAATTGAAACTATGTTAACGCTCCTACCCCTTAAAAGGGAGGAGATGTCTTTGTAATCGAATTGGAAGAGTATAAATAAAAAGGGTTGTGCTCTCTGTATTTCTTTTTATCTCATTTAAATTTGTCTCTTTTCTTTTATTTCATGCATTTCACTTTATAGGACCTTAAGCGTTAACTTTGGGTTTTGAATACATCGCATTAGTTTTATTTTCAGTCTTCTAGAATCTCATGTTTTCAATGGCAATCACGGTGGGACCGGCGATATCGTGACATGTCATGAAATCACGGTTCATAGAGGAGAGAGAAAGACAAAGTGAAAAATGTCGCGATATCGCGACATGTCATGAAATCGTGGTTCATAGAGGAGAGAGAAAGACAAAGTGAAAAATGTCGCGATATCGCGACATGTCATGAAATCGCGGTTCATAGAGGAGAGAGAAGATAAGGCGCTAGAATTGTCGCGATATCGCGACATGTCATGAAATCGTGGTCAAAGCAGTCAAAACAGGGCAAGGAGAAAAAAATGTCGCGATATCGCGACATGTCAGGTTTTCGTGGCAGGAAAGTGAGGAAGGAATAAAGGAAAGAAATTGTCGCGAAATCGTGACAGGTTGCATTTTCGTGATCTGTCGACGGCAACGGAGATGAAGATAGAAAGTGTCGCGAAATCGCGACCTGTCTCATTTTCGCGATTTGCGACGACCTACAAGCTAAGCAAGGGAAATATGTCATGATATCGCGACATGTCGGAGTTTCGCGACCTAGAGCAACCAAAGTGGATATAGAAGAAAAGTGTCACGATTTCGCGACAAAAATCAAGAAGATGATGCAGAATGAAAAGGTGTCGCGATTTCGTGACATGTCGCGTTTTCGCGGCCAAGTGCAGCGAGACAGCCCGAAAGAGAAAAACGTCGCGATTTCGTGACAAGTTGCATCTGCACAGCCCGAAACAGAAAAACGTCATGATTTCATGACAAGTTGCATCTGCACAGCCCGAAGTAGAAAAATGTCGCGATATCGCGACATGTCTCATTTTCGCGGTGCATGAAGGCGGACAAGGCTGTTGATAGAAAAATGTCGCGATATCGTGACATGTCTCATTTTTGCGGTGCATGAAGGCGGACAAGGCTATTGACAGAAAAATGTCGTGATATCGCGACATGTCTCATTTTCACGATGCATGAAGGTGAACAAGGCTGTTGACATAAAAAATCACAATATCACGACATGTCTTATTTTCACGATACAAGTAGAGGAGCAAAGTTGCAGATATAAAAATGTCGCGATATCGCGACATGCTATTTTTTTGTCATGATTCATGGCGGGCCATTACAGAATGTGCAGGGAAGTGTTGAACACGTGTCATAGAGGCAGAGGGGCTATGATAACATTTCAGGATCATCAGTTACAGTTCGCTAGGGAGACCAAACGTTTCAAACCCGAGCAAAAAGCCAAAATAGCAAAGAGGCGGGAAGATGAAACGAAGCGACCTGGGAGATGAAGCGAAGCATCACAGAGCGAAGCAGAGAGCCGTAACAGAAATTTTAAAAGCAGAAGCGAAGACAGGCACAGGGGTCGAAAACCGCTACAGGCAGAGTTGCAGAGCTGAAGGTGATAGGCCATTCTGGGCCTGCTTTTGGAGCATTTTCCTCCACTTTGTCTGGTTTTGTTAAAACTAGAAACATTCTGTTCTTGTAAACTGATACATTATCTTTAATACAGAATTACAGAGAGTTGCATCTCATTGACAAGAAAGAAGGAGTTATTTTTTGCATGCTAGATTTAATGTTCATTTTTCCCCTTTTCAGATTTTTAGGCTTATAGGTGAAGTTTAATGCAAGTTTTCTTGGTTGCTTCATGCGAATGTCTAAATCTGAAAATCATAGTTAAAATCCTAGAAACCAGCACCTAATTTATCTGGATTGTGCGAGTTTGCAGGTTCAATAGGTTAGGTTGTATGCAAAAAACCTCATTATCTTCGGTTTTGTCAAAATAGGAATCGTAACACTCTGAATGTACTTTAGTTTTAGTTTCTTTGCATTTTATTTTCATTTCTTTAAATTCTCTGCATTTTTATTTTTCTCGAAAGTTTAACCTTAGTTTAATTTACAGTCATTAAAATAAAATACTTGAAAATCTACCGAAATCGAAAATAAAATAATTTCATCATTAAGATTAATTCACATTGAGTTCATTCTGATTAAATGAACAATCATTACAATTTCAGAATAAAATAAACCACAGTGCCCCTTGTTAACAGTTACTTGCAACCACTAAGGTATTCCGAATGTTCAAATTGAATATTATTATTTATGCCAAATGCTAATATAGCGGAGACCTTGGAGAAATTATTTACAGGATTTCTTTGCAAGTAGAGGATTTGGGAACTCGAATCCTATCGGAGAGTGTGTTTTCACAATCGGGTGAAAATACCACTCAACATATTGGCGCTAGAAGGAGGGCCTGAATTGGTCTACTTTATTTTGATTTTCATACAAAAATAATGTGTTTTTGATTCGATTTTGAAATTATTTCTTAAATCTCATTAACGGCTAAACTGCAGCATTTTTTTTGTGTTGCAGGTTTTCTTGGAGATATCGAGAGTTTCGTCAGGCAAGCTGGACCCACCGTGCCGTATCGCGACTAGGTCCCAAAAAACTAGGGAAACCATATTCCATGACCTTACACTCACTTGTACTCCAAAAAATAAAACCAAGCAAGTTGTGAACCTACCAGATAGCCTTGTCACAAAAGATCTTTCTGTTTCAGGAACACCGAGCGGACCTACACCGGTGGTATCAATTGCCACTAGCGTACCTATCATCGATACCATTTCCACCGCTCTTGTAGGGTTGTCCTCATCAATTCCGAGTCAAATGGCCCAACCTCCAGCAGCTCCTTGGTACGGAGCTAATAATATCCCTTTGAATATTGCAGGGGATATCCATGAAATCCCTAAGAACATAGAAATATTCTTGCCCAAATATAAACCAGATGGCCCAAGGACTGCAGAGGAGCATATCCAGGCCTATAGGGACGTTTTGATAAGGTTGCAAGTCCAACATGAAGATGTGGCTTGCAGACTTTTTCCCATGAGCCTAGACCCAGTGGCCTATGAATGGTATATATGCTTACCTACTGGTTCAATCACTTCATGGACACAAATGGAGAATGCCTTTGTCAATCAGTTTAGGTCACCGTTGGATCCCGCAACCATCTACAATCAATTTATTACATGCAAAAGGGGCCAGGGTGAACCAATCAGAACCTTTAATCAGAGATTCCAAAAATGTTATAATAGAGCAGTTCGACATTTTGCCATAGACCCCGCGATAGCTTTACAAATCTATTTTGGGGCATTGGATCCGATGACAACGATGTTTGCCAGGCGAAATCCTCAAGTCACCATGCTCGCCTTAGCTTACAACGAAGCTATGACCATCGAGCAGCAAATGACACCACAGGGCTATGGGTTTCCCCAGATGCCTATGATGGGACAATATGCTCCATATGGTCAAGCTCCCATGGTAAATCAGATCATGGCACCACAAATGCCAAACATGAATGCTTTCCCATATCAACAACCATATCCACCAGCACCTGCCTATGCACCCATTCCGATCCAACCGATCACATCCATTCCACCCGTTCCCGCATTTTTGCAAAATAGTCAATCGACTATGCAAGGAACCAACCGAGTTAATTCTCAGGCTATAGTTCCTTTCCCAAATCCAACTCCGATCCAAAGTGTAAATCCATATATGAATCAAATTCCTCAAAATCCGACTCAAATGTTAAATCAAGATCCCACCAATTATGCAAACCCCACGGGAACTAACAATAATGTAGCTCCACCGAAAGAGATTTATTCGGATGTTGAAGAGCTCAAGAAGATAGTTCACAAACTGAGTAATGACATGGTTCAAAAATAGAAGTATGAGTCCCATGCCCCTCACCCAAGTCAAAATTTTAACAATAGAGGGAGACATTGGAACACGAAGCCAAACAATGGAGGCGTACCTGCCCCTATTGCCAATCAACTAGATACTTCTGCAGGACCCAGTCAATCCAGTTCCCTTCTGAATCTTTTCGATTTTGCATGGGAAAAGGGGTGCAGATTGCACAATACAAAGGAGCACAATGAGAGGAATTGTCCTGAAATCGCCAGATACACTCATTGTCTCCAAGCCCAAGTAGATGACCTGGAACTTGTGCCAAATGATGGTCCACCCCAACATCAAGATGACAACATTATGGTGGTGGAAACTTTATACCGTCAAGAAGGTGAGAGTGAGGAAGAGGAAGATGAAATTTTGGAACAGGAGGTGCAAGCTTTTCGAGAGTTTAGAAAGGGGAATCACGGATATCATTTGAGAAGTAAATTCAAAGCCCCTAAAACATCATCAACTCCACCCAACAACTCTATCCTTCCTCCGGATACTAAGGCGGATAATAATCCTCCTCCTCCACTAGGAAGAGAAACGTCTAAAGACACGCAAAAGACAGTCAAACTTGAAAAGTCAAACTATGACATAGTGGAGGATCTAAAGAAATCCAAATCAAGCCTTTCATTTTTAGAAGCGGCCAGGTTGCCTGGCCAAAAAGAAGCATTGATAAAGGCTCTGAACTCACCTAATCAAGTATGGAAGGGAAAGGAAGTTGAGTCTCATTTGATTTTACGAAAGGAGAGACGGGATGTCCCGCCATTCTTATTGACTCTGAGAATTGCTGGTAAGAATTTGCATAATTGTTTGGTAGACACGGGTGCCACGAGCAATCTCATGCCTTCAGAGATATGTCAAATGCTAGGTCTACAACTTGTTTCATCCAAATGCAAGGTTTTGCAATTGGACCGATCTGAGGTAAATGTGGTAGGGACCCTATATGATGTCAAAATTCAACTAAATTCTGAACCCAGGGTCCAACAAGTGGTCGACATTCTGGTTGTTAATATCCCAAGTAGATATGGAATGCTACTTGCAAGGGATTGGATGAAAACTTTGAACGGCTATTTTTCAACCGATTGCTCACATATGTGGCTACCCTGGAAAGGAATCGCAAATCAAATCAGAGTAGAAAATGAACCGAGGCTTAAAGAAATCATAACAAAATTTAATAAGCCAAATGAAGTTTAGTTTTCTGAACCAGAGTTGGGGGTTTATGCATTTGATGTTGAAGAAGCTACCGAAGAGCCTAAAAGAGAAATATTTCATGGTAGCTCTCTTGAGGGAAATAATTTCATATGGTTGCTTAGGTTTGATGGATCTAAATCCAAACAAGGAGTAGGAGCCGGAGTCGAGCTCACTTGCCCAAGAAGTAAACCATTATTGGCTGCCTATAGATTGCAATTTCCTTGCACGAACAACATGGCAGAATATGAAGCACTGATCTTTGGTTTACAACTGGCGTTGAGCAAGCAGGTTAAATGCTTGAAAGTATTGGGAGATTCTGAACTGGTAGTCAAACAAATTAAAGGACAATATACATGCCGTAATAAGAGACTCGAGCCTTTATAGAACTAGGGTAATGGACCTCATTGAGGAATTCGACGCTTTCAATATAGCCCTTATTTCTAGAAAAGGAAATCGCATAGCGGATTCTCTTGCAGTCGCCGCGGGCATGTTAAATCCAGTTGATATAAAAAGGTGTAAAAAGTTCTCCATTGAATTAGTTCCTTGTCCATCGATACCTGATAATGTCAAGAATTTCCAAATCTTTGAAAATGACAGACATATATTCAAATTTGTCACGAACTCAGGTATTTTTGAAAACCAGGTGATTGATGAGGAGCAAAGATGGCAAGAAGAAGCAGAGAACGAGAGTGAAACTACATGTCAATTCAACAAAATACCTAAAGACATAGTTTCATTGGAGAAAATGTTCAATATGGGATACAAGGCCAGAAAAGGAAAAAAGGTTCCACTCCCCAAAGATGCATGTGATCTAATTAATCTAGGGAGTGCAGACAATCCACGGGAAGTGTACATCGCAAAGGCATGTACAATTGAAGAAAGAGAAAATATAATTCATGCACTAAAACACTACGTGGATTGCATTGCTTGGAATTATAATGAATTGAAAACATACAACCAAAACGTCATCACACATACCATCCCTCTAAAGCCGGACTCCAAACCTTTTAGACAAAGACAACGAGTTTTTAACCCGCTATTGGAGCCCTTAATAGAAAAGGAGGTCAAGATATTATTGGAAGCAAAGATTATTTTTCCTGTTAGGCACTCAACCTGGGTTGCTAACCTCGTTCCAGTAAGAAAGAAGAGCGGAGAGATTAGGCTATGTATAGATTTTTGAAATCTTAACAAAGCCTCGCAAAAGGATAACTATCCATTGCCATCCATTGATGAAATTTTGCAAACAGTGAATGGATCTGAAATGATGTCTTTTCTTGATGGATATTCTGGATATAACCAAATTCTTATTCATCCCAATGACAGGATGAAAACAGCCTTCACCACCAAGTGGGGGACATTTGCCTACCGAAGAATGTCGTTTGGACTGTTAAATGCAGGTGCAACATTTCAACGCGCCATGGACTATGCATTCAAAGGGCTTATAGGCAAGTGTATCATCGTGTATGTGGATGATATTCCAGTATTTTCAAAGAAGAGAGAAGACCATGTCAAGGATTTGAAAAAAGTTCTTCAAAGATGCAGAGAGCATGGAATTTCTTTGAATCCCAAAAAATGCATTTTTGGAGTGACGGAAGGAAGACTACTTGGTCACATCATTTCAAAAGAAGGCATATCCATTGACCCAGAAAGGATAGAAGCTATCCAAAACTTACCTCTCCCGGGTAGTAAAAAAGAGTTGAGATCTTTCTTTGGGCAAATTAATTTTGTGAGGAAGTTCATTTCGAGCTTCGCTGAGATAGCCAAACCTTTGAACAAGATGCTCAAGAAGGATGTAGATGTCAGATGGAATGAGGAAAGTAGGGTGGCCTTTCAAAACATTAAGGATGCCATTTCTAGAGCCCCTGCCCTCATAAGTCCAGACTATTCTAAACCTTTCTATATTTATGCTTTCGCATCGGAACACTCTTTTGCGAGTGTCTTGACTCAAAAAGGTGAAGATAGCGCTGAAAATCCCATAGCATTTTTAAGTGCTCCTCTAAAAGATGCTCAATTGAGGTATTCTATCCTCGATAAGCAGATGTACGCACTCTTTAAAACGGTAAAAAAATTTTGACATTACATTGTGCACAGCAGAGTTTTTGCCATTGTGCCTGACCCTGCTATCAAGACTATGTTTTTACAGAACGAGCTAGGTGAGAAAAGAGGTAAATGGATTTCTACTATCCAAGAATTTGATCTTGAAATCCAACCTATGAAACTAGTTCGAGGACAGGGACTTGTGAAGGCGATTGCTTGAGAATAATCCGCAAATGACATGCCAATATTCAAATGCAGAATACATTTCTAAAGATGACTGGTATGTTGACATTGTACATTTTCTATTAAACGGTAAGTGTCCATCCAATTTGAATTCCACTCAAAGAAGGGCTTTAAGACTTAAATATATTAATTATCTGATTAGATCTGGTGTTCTGTATAGGAAAAATCATGAGGGGATCTACTTGAGATGCCTGAATAAAGAAGAAGCTGCCAAGGTTCTGCAAGAATTTCATGGGAAATATGGAACTGGCCATGGTGCGGCAAATGCTACAACGCATCAAATCCTGAGAGCAGGATACTATTGGCCTCACATTTTTAAAGATGCACATGCTCATGTAAGATCTTGCCACATTTGTCAAGTAGCTGCCAACAGAGAAAGAAACGCGGCCATGCCATTACAACCTGTAGTTGAGATGAGACCATTCGCACAATGGGGATTAGATTTCATTGGGGTTATTAACCCAAATTCTTTAGATTCCCATAAATTCATACTAACAGCTACAGATTATTGTACAAGGTGGACAGAAGCAGTTCCTACAAAACATGCCACTACAGATGTTGTAATAAAATTCCTTGAGGATCACATCATAACAAGATTCGGAATGCCCGATTCTATTGTTAGTGATAATGGTAAAGCTTTTGTTTCCACGCAATTTGCAAATTGGGCATACGACAATAAAGTGAGTTTAAAATTTGCATCTAACTATTACCCTCAAGGAAATGGTTTGGCAGAATCCTCAAACAAAAATTTGTTGAATATCATTAAGAAATTACTTGGAAAAGAACCCTCGAGATTGGCACGACCAGTTAAAGTTTGCTCTATGGGCAGATAGAACCAGAGTAAAAGAATCAATAGGGAATACTCCCTATCATTTGGTTTATGGACAAGACCCAATTTTTCCAGCAAACTTGAAACTTCAAACCCTGCATTTCATACAAGAATACCTAGGAACAGATAACCACACTGAAGCTAGATTAAGTCATTTATTGCACCTCGATGAAAAAAGGGAGGAAGCCATGATTCACATGAGTAAACACCAAGAGGTTGTTAAAAGATGGTTTGACAGAAGAGCTAAAATTAAGTCCTTCAGAATTTCGGATTTGGTCTTACTATGGGATAAAAGACATGAAGAAAAGGGGAATCATCAAAAATTTGATTGTCTTTGGTTAGGCCCTTATCAGATTTTGAAAATTCTAGGGAAAAATACCTTCAAGTTAAGAACTTTAGAAGGGAAGGATCTGACGTTACCAGTTAATGGGCATGTTTTAAAGCACTATTTTAGCCCTTAAGTCGTAGGAGATTGATATTATATTTTTTGGTTTTGGTATGGATTTTCAAATTTTGTTTTGTTTGTTTTAAGATTACTAGTTTAGTTAGGATTTAAGTTGAGTGTCTGATTTCATTTGACATGTTTGGTTTGTTTATAAAAAAAAAAAATGATGAAAAAATTGTTTTTGAGATGTTAACTTATGCTTTAGATCAGGGAAATATGAAACATTGGAATTGTGTGGTAGAAAGCTCCACAAGAAACACAAATAGTTTAAATAATATCGTTTGAAATCTGTGATGCATGAAGTAGTCAGTCTTTGGCAATATTCCATCTGCAATTCAGAAGAGCAATGCATTCATATTACTTCACCCATACATGCCATCTTAATTGCATATGCATTTTAAATACAAATTATTTAAAATATGTCAAATCCTCTTAGGGTTAGTCTATAACATAAAAAAAAAAAATCCTAAGGTTGGGAACTGATGCCCGAGCTATCTTGAACCAAGCACATTCTATACACATTAAAAAGAATCTTGAGCAAAATGATCAAAACCTTGCTTGGAAGAAAAGGTCAGGCGAAAGGAGTATTTCGCGTCTGTCCCATCATGCAACATAATCCTTGAAACAGTGGTTTTTACCACTTCCATAAAGCTTAAAGACCTGCATAGAGTAGTAAGGATAGGACATAATTCTCATCTCGCCTAGGTTGAGAATCCGATTCCCCAAAGCTTCTATGTTTCATTTAATCATAAATCTTCGATTGGAAGGATCGTACTACATGTCCCTAGTAAGGATGGGTAGTCATCCCTAAGGTCCAAGAAATAAAGGATAATATTCTCCATTTCATTTTAATATTGGATTGGAAGGATCGTACTACATGTCCCTGGTAAGGATGGGTAGTCATCCCTAAGGTCCAAGAAGTAAAAGCTGCTAAGTCTCATTCCATCATAAATCTTGGATTGGAAGGATCGTACTACATGTCCCTAGCAAGGATGGGTAGTCATCCCCAAGGTCCAAGAAATAAAAATTAATATTTCCCATTTCATAAATCTTGGATTGGAAGGATCGTACTACATGTCCCTAGCAAGGATGGGTAGTCATCCCCAAGGTCCAAGAAATAAAAATTAATATTTCCCATTTCATATTAATATTGGATTGGAAGGATCGTACTACATGTCCCTCGCAAGGATGGGTAGTCATCCCAAAGGTCCAAGAAATAAAAAAAATAAAGAAGAGAATGAATGAAGCCAAATCATGGATTATGGGGTTAAGTATGCCCATGCGTGGCAACATGTCTTGTCTAAAACAAGACCACTGACTGTTCAAACGGATAGACTAGCCTGACCATTTCATCCATAACTGGTTAAATTATTTTGTTCAAAGTGAGGTAATGAATTCCAGATCAGAATAGTAAGGATAGGGTTAAACTCCCATCTCGCTTAGGTTGGGAGTCCGATTCCCCAAAGCTCTGATTTCACTTTCACTTGCACATGGGTTCAAGATAGTAGTGACTCATAACCAACTTTGGGATCTAATAAATCAATTCATTATACATATAGTTGATCCTAAGAGGGTTTGATAATTTTAAAATATTTGTATATGATATTAAAAGTTTTAAAGCCTTTATAAAGCAGGTGTTATATCTCTAGCATATTTATCAGGCTGCTCAAATCATTCATAACCTCACATATGCATTCATGTAAAATTGACAACAGAATGTGGATCAATTTCAAACGATAGGAAATGGAACACATTGCACACACCGAGCTGATACTTAATGATTCTAATGTTTCATGTATTTCTGATCTATCGGCATTTGTTTATGTTTTATGTGCTAACGCCTGTATTCAAGTTTGTATTTTTTTAGGTTAGGTTCTCACCGAAATGCTCAAGAGCATTTCCCAGTAGAGTCGCCATTTGTTGTGGCTGCTCCACAACACACCCCAAAATTGGGGACCCCCTTTTTGCACACTTTCCAAGAAGATTGCAGTGGCCCAGATATAAAGGAGCAAAGAAGAAAGCAAGAAATGAAAAGTTGTCGCGATATCGCGACATGTTGCTCCGTCGCGACCGAAAATGAAAAGTTGTCGCGATATCGCGACATGTTGCTCCGTCGCGGCCAAAAATGAAAAGTTGTCGCGATATCGCGACATGTTGCTCCATCGCGGCCAGAAATGAAAAGTTGTCGCGATATCGCGACATGTTGCTCCGTCGCGCCAAAAATGAAATGTCAAGTGAGAAGAACAAAGAACTAAGTTGAAGCTCAAAGTTGTCGCGATATCACGACATGTTGTTTTCACGATGTTTATGGGTAAAATACCAAGTACAAAATGTCGCGATATCGCGACATGTCATGAAATCACAAGAGAGATATCGACATGTCATGAAATCACGGTTCATAGAGGAGAGAGAAAGACAAAGTGAAAAATATCATGATATCGCGACATGTCATGAAATCACGGTTCATAGAGGAGAGAGAAGATAAGGTGCTAGAATTGTCGCGATATCGTGACATGTCATGAAATCACGGTCAAAGCAGTCAAAATAGGGCAAGGAGAAAAAATGTCGTGATATCGCGACATGTCAGGTTTTCACGATAGGAAAGTGAGGAAGGAATAAAGGAAAGAAATTGTCACGAAATCGTGACAGGTTGCATTTTCACGATCTATCGACGACAACGGAGATGAAGATAGAAAGTGTCACGAAATCGTGACCTATCTCATTTTCGCGATTTGCGATGACCTACAAGCTAAGCAAGGGAAATATGTCATGATATCGTGACATGTCGGAGTTTCATGACCTAGAGCAACCAAAGTGGATATAGAAGAAAAGTGTCATGATTTCATGATAGAAATCAAGAAGATGATGCAGAATGAAAAGGTGTCGCGATTTCGTGACATGTCACATTTTACGGCCAAGTGTAGTGAGACAACCCGAAACAAAAAAATGTCATGATTTCATGACAAGTTGCATCTGCATAGCCCGAAACAGAAAAACATCATGATTTCATGATAAGTTGCATTTGCACAAAAAAATTAAGTCATGAAAAATGTCACGATTGACATGTCTCATTTTCTGTGCATGAAGGTGGACAAGTTAAAAATGTCGCGATATCGCGACATGTCTCATTTTCCGGTGCATGAAGGCGGACAAAAAAATGTCGCGATATCGCGACATGTCTTGTTTTCGCGATACAGGTAGAGGAGCAAAGCTGCAGATATAAAAACGTCGCGATATCGCGACATGCTATTTTTTGTCGCGATTCATGGCGGGCCATTACAGAATGTGCAGGGAAGTGTTGAACACGTGTCATAGAGGCAGAGGGGCTATGATAACGTTTCAGGATCGTCAGTTACAGTTCGCTGAGGAGACCAAACGTTTCAAACCCGAGCAAAAAGCCAAAATAGCAAAGAGGCGGGAAGATGAAACGAAGCGACCTGGGAGATGAAGCGAAGCGTCACAGGGCGAAGCAGAGAGCCGTAACAGAAATTTTAAAAGTAGAAGCGAAGACAGGCACAGGGGTCAGAAACCGCTACGGGCAGAGTTGCAGAGCTGAAGGTGATAGGCCATTCTGGGCCTGCTTTTGGAGCGTTTTCCTCCACTTTGTCTGGTTTTGTTAAAACTGGAAACATTCTGTTCTTGTAAACTGATACATTATCTTTAATACAGAATTACAGAGAGTTGCATCTCATTGACAAGAAAGAAGGAGTTATTTTCTGCATGCTAGATTTAATGTTCATTTTTCCCCTTTTCAGATTTTTAGGCTTATAGGTGAAGTTTAATGCAAGTTTTCTTGGTTGCTTCATGCGAATGTCTAAATCTGAAAATCACAGTTAAAATCCTAGAAACCAGCACCTAATTTATCTGGATTGTGCGAGTTTGCAGGTTCAATAGGTTAGGTTGTATGCAGAAAACCTCATTATCTTCGGTTTTGTCAAAATAGGAATCGTAACACTCTGAATGTACTTTAGTTTTAGTTTCTTTGCATTTTATTTTCATTTCTTTAAATTCTCTGCATTTTTATTTTCTCGAAAGTTTAACCTTAGTTTAATTTACAGTCATTAAAATAAAATACTTGAAAATCTACCGAAATCGAAAATAAAATAATTTCATCATTAAGATTAATTCACATTGAGTTCATTCTGATTAAATGAACAATCATTACAATTTCAGAATAAAATAAACCACGAGTGCCCCTTGTTAACAGTTACTTGCAACCACTAAGGTATTCCGAATGTTCAAATTGAATATTATTATTTATGCCAAATGCTAATATAGCGGAGACCTTGGAGAAATTATTTACAGGATTTCTTTGCAAGTAGAGGATTTGGAACTCGAATCCTATCGGAGAGTGTGTTTTCACAATCGGGTGAAAATACCACTCAACAGAGCCTATCGCCTCACCACCACTGGTAAAGACCTTAAAGATCCCATGAACATCATGCATATTAAACAAAATTATGCATAAATTTGCATTGCTTGCTTTTCCATATTTCTTGATATGCATGGTTAATTATTATATACATAATCATATTTGCATGCTTACTTATCATAATATTAGCACTTTTTCATAGCTTACCTATTGCATGTAGAGCATCAAGTGATTTTCCATGGAAATGATGATACTATTCAAGTTAGATCATATGCATTGTACTTACACTAGGTCATTGATGCTAGAATATATCTCCCATTAGGTCATATTATTACTTGATGCATGATTGGATTTGTAATAAATTATCACTAAAATAAAATATTTTATTAATAAAATATTGAGATGTGTCCTAGGTTGAGGAGAAGTAGGTGAGAGGTAGGAAATAAACCAAACAATAGTAAAGAGGTTTTGATCAAACATTTTCAAAGGTAGAAGGTAGATAAATATATTGAGGGATGAGTCTACTTAGATATAAAAAAAAAAATGATCGAAAATTATCACCACTTTGTAATATTTCTAACAAGAGGGAAAATCAAAATTTTCAATGACCTAAGATATTTGGAGCCTTAAAATTAAAAAAATGGTAAAGAGTCTTGAAATATGCAAAAGGTGCAAATATCAAAAGATTAGAAGTTTTAAAAGTTCCAAAGGAAAAGAAAGACAAAAATATTTGACAATCGTGAAATGTCTAAGCATATCTCCCAAAGTTAATACTTGAAATTATAAAAGTATTAATGGAAAAAGTCCTCGTATCATATATCTACATAAAATAATTGATTGGTGCATTAAAATTTGTAGCATGGGATTCGTAGCAAGGACAATTTCATATATAGAACATAAATTGCAAAATATCATCTACAACTAGACTTCAAAAAACCTAAAAAGGGTAGATGGTGATAATAGCAACAATGGCACATCTAAGGGCTTGGAAGCTTTTAGTGTTAGTTCACATAATAGATACATAGATCCTAAAGGAATAAATAACTTAAATTAAGATATAACCTAGCACATAAAAAGGTAGTCATCCTTGAAATATTTGTATAGATTTAGAGGGAAAATCCCCCCTTTGTAATCAATAAATATTGATTAGTTTAGCATTGTAAAGCATCAAAAAGTTATCTACAAGTCATATAGCTTTTCCTTCATTTTCCTCTCTATAGTAGTGCTCATATTCTTTAGTGGTATTGCAAGCACACCCTTGAGATCCCACTTTTAGCATAATATTGTAATGTTTTTATATTCATATATACATATTGGAGGCCTATGACTATTTGGTTCCAATTGTTTGGTTCTTCCTATCCCATTTCCTTTATGTATGTGTGTTTATATATGCTTATATATGTTCATAGGAGGATTTTTTTACTATTTCTATGCATTACACTCAATGTTGTTTTGCAAGGATCTTATTTTGATCTTCGTGTATCACCTCTATTAGCTTAGGTTTTTTCCTTTCCACTATCTTTATTTTTCTATATTTCTCTAACCTTTTTTCTCTTTAATCTAGTAGAATAGGCTAGAGTAAGAAACGGGTGCACAATATCACATCTTAAAAGGTGTTGATCTTGTAAAAAGCCTTGGAAACCCCTAATAAATCCAAACCCTATGCTCTTGGGACTAGATCTACTATATCACTCTATGTGAGGCATGATATTTTTGACCATATGGTCCCCTTATATTTTATGGCCTATACAATTAAAGAGGACAATAATTTTATCTATCAAGATATCCTAATGATCCTAGCTAGGGTTGGATTTTATTTGTATTCTACTAGCTGACTAAGCTAGTAAACCTTCTTATCATATTGCTTGACTTTGCATATGAATTTCATATAAATATCATCATGGTTGTAATTTCTTGATCATTTGATTAAGTCACCTCTCTTAATCTTCTACATGGATCATAAGTCAAATCCTATATACCTTGTTCACATATTGAGTCAACACAATGCTTCTACTTTTTGCCATATGCATATATATAATCATATTTTTATATATGAGGGGTATCATAATCTTGATGTCACTATGAAATCAACCTTTACCATGAGCCTTGTATCTCATAATTTTCTCCATAAAAACATTCTATCTTCCCCTACTTGGACTCTGTATCTCAAAAAATTTATAAGATGCCCAAAATATAAGGTCTCACTATCACACATGTTTTCTATTATCCAAGGAATCCACCACACTTATGAGAATTCATTGGCTTATTTCCACCATGTGTGGCAATATTACTTTAGCTCTATAGAAAACCTTCAAGCTTACCTCTCTCTTACCTTTTTCTGTCCCAAAATCCATAATACCCCTACCCCTCTTGTGAATTTTTCTAGAGGATAAGGCATGCACTATCTATAGTTTATCAAATTTTCTATAAATTCTCATCAAGAAGTAGGTTGTGTACACTTCATCCCATTATAAAACTTCATAGTCAACCCCTTTCACCTTACTATTACCCTAGTTCACTCCCACACAAGATTAACCTTCCTGTAATATCTTCACTATGTTTTTTTTCATTTGATCATATAGCTCACCATTGTGCTTGAGAGAGGACACCCCACACACTTGTGATTGTCCCCTGAATCATACCTAGATATATACATCTATAGGGTAGTCATGATTATATGTGCCTTCTCTCATGAACCCCTATAATAGCTAAGCTAGTCCTCCCATCTTGCCAACACCCTCTAGTTTCCCATATTCTCTTTATAAATAATTATTTGTATTATATTATGTTGAACAAAGTACTTTATAATTATAAATATAATGAATCAATGTAGCTTACACTTTTGTAATGGATTATAAAGACACCCAAGTAAATTTTTACCTATGTTTCACCACTTGCGTAACCTCTTTGTTAAATTTTGGATCCTCGGGATGATGGGGGAAGAATAAGATAAATGCTTAAGTACAACTATAGACACTCAATTTTGTGCACCCACATGGCTTTCTATAGTCACCAAATTTAGGAATACTTCACCAACTTCTAATTCTACTAGAATTCATCAATTAACTCTCATTCACAAGCCTTTTAATCAATCAATTTGAATCAACCTTCTTTATACTTGAATTTAGGAGGTTTGTCTATTTTAAAAAATGACATCATATTTGGGACACCATTTTCCCTATAAAATCTTCACAAAACCACCACCATTAGAATAGATTTAAAAAGAGTTGTCCAATGAGTATAAACATGCATATACTCCTATAATAATTACTAATGCCTAGCATGTCTAAGGACATGTATATAATATTTTAAAATAATCAAATCCCTATGGGTCAATGAGAATACCCACATTCACAAGGTCCTAGTTGACCCTATAAAATAGTGATTCTACTAAATTTTTGTTGAATTTTTCTAATACAATGGTGTAGGAGCTTATCCAAGAGCATCATTTTTGTATAAGTAGATAGTCAAACTATGTTTTGGCCATAGCAAGTTAATGCACAATAGTTTGGAAAGTAGTCTAGTCAAAATCATAATACATATTGTCAAGTCTATAAAAATAGATAAGTTACGAGAATCCAACATTTTGTCATAGTACCCGATTAAAAATGTAATTAAGGCATAAAATATAGCATGTAGATAGGTGGTCCAGAATTTCAAAAGTGTTGACATCATTTGAGGAAGCAAAAACATTTGGCTCAGGAGAGGATGAATGATATGGAAGTAAACCTCAAGAGCAAGAACCCAAATAATAACATGATGAAAACTGAGTTTTGCATTCACACCAAAAACATTTTATAGGCATGTCTGCCTTTACAAAAGTGATATTTAATGCACCCAATCTATATGAGCATTAAATATTGTACAATATGATCTATGTGAATAAGTACAATATTAAGAATTAAATATTAACCCCTATCATTCCTCCCCACCATAGAAGCATTGAGCTCCAATGCATCCAAAAGAGAGGGAAAATCACAAGCCAACTATATTGAAGTGATCAACTTAGCCTGGTGAAGAAGCTCTTCATGGTGTGCAACCAGATATGAAGTGGATGAAGCATGGTGAGTGTGTTGAATCCTGGTGTCAAATAGACAGTCCTCCTCCAATGGAAACTAGAAATCTAGAACAACAATGGTAGTATGACTGATGGATGGTGGGCTATATAATGTGGACTCATGATATGGCTAGAGTAGATCAACATTGAAAACATCATGAATACCCAAGTGTACTGGAAGGTCCAATCAGAATGTATTCTTGAATATATACTTAATGATAGTGTAAGGCCCATAGTGGAGAGGTTTGATCTTGTTATGTGCCTTCTTTGGAAATCTCTTATGATCAAGGTACAGCCAAACTCGATCCCTAGTCTGAAAGGAATGTGGAACATGGTGATGGTACATTGCCTATTTTTGCTACTGTTGTGTCTTCTACAATATGTGAACAACCTTGGACTCGAGCTGCTATAGGTTTTCTATGAATGACTATGCTTTATCCTGTTCATTATACATGTGGATTGTGAGTGGAGATGGAATTGCTAAGGGTAAATCATATGGAACGATAGGTTGAAACTCTAGATAGACCTCAAAAGGACTATAACATATGGAAAATTGGATAACCCTATTGTACACATGCTCAATATTAGCTAAACAAAGATCCCACTTGGAAGGTGATGCATGGTGGTAGACTCAAAGACTCTGGAAAAGTGTGCGATTGATGACTTATATTTGACCATAATACTATGGATGAAAAGCTGTAGAAAAATTAAAGGACACACCTAATAATTTCCACAAAGACCTCAAAAAATGATTGAAAAATAGGAATCATGATTAGACACAATTATTGTGGGAAGACCAAAAGAATGCAAGACAACATCAAAGGACAGTTGGGCTAAGTCATCAATAGAATTTATTTTTCGATATGGAATGAACTTAGCCATCTTGCTGAAATAATCAACTATGACAAAGACAAAATCATGCTAATGGAAAGTTATGGGAAAACCGCTAAAAATATCCATTGATATACTCTCCCAAGGACGTGATGCAATGAGTAAATACATACTAAGACTAATCTTACGATTGGATGACTTAGATCGACTACATGGAACACACTATTTTTAGTACTTGAGAACATATCGTTGCATGTGTGGACAATAGAATAATATTTACAGATGATGAAGGATCTTATGTTTGTCAAAATGACCATCATAGAGGGTTTAATGAACCTCTTTCAGAAGGGATGGTCTTCTCTCAGTGAGGACATAAGCAACCTCTGCTTGAGATGGAAATCCTAAAAGGGAATTAAATTAGAGGAGGATGGATGCTGTAATTTTTGATAAACGACAACAAATTTGGGATCATTAGGAGACTCAAAAGGCCAAAATTGGAAGGCTAAATGAGAGGTAGTGAATTTGGTTAAATTTTGAGCAGATGAAGGGTGGGAGAGACAATCGACAATAAAATTTTGACTTTCCTTCTTGTATTTTATGGCTAAGTGAAAGTGTTGAAGATAGGAGGCCCATTTTATGTGGTCTTCTTCTTGGATCTTGGTTTAGGATTGAAGAAACTACAAGGGAAAATGATATGTGTGAATAATAGTTTCTTTACCCAAAAGGTAATGACATCAATATTTTATATCTTGGACTAAGGCATAAATTTCCTTATCATAAGTGGAATAATTCGGGTTTGCTATGGAAAAGGACTTAGAATGATAAGCTATGGGATGGTCATTTTGTTTGAGAAAAACACCAAGGGAAAACTGAGAGGCATCAATTTTAATTTCAAAAGTCCGTCGGAGGTTAAGAATGGCTAATACAGAAGCTGAACAAATATTTTCTTTGAGAGTAATAAAAGCTCGTGTATGGGCATCTATCTAATGAAAAATAGATTTGGCCTTAGTCCAAGAATGCAATAGAGCAACAATTATGGAGTATTCTGGAATGAATTTGTGATAGAATTTTGTAAGACCAAGAAAACTTCGTAGTTCAATGATGGTGGTTAGAGTAGGTCATTTGATAAGAACTTTGACTTTGGTAGGATCAACTTTAATACCTTCAGCATTAATGATGAAACCAATGTATGAGATGGATGTTTGGCCAAAGGAGCACTTTTGTATACTAGCATATAACTGATTCTTTTGAAGGATGGCAAGGACATGCTCAAGATGTTGTAAATGTACTGGATAGATCTTTGAAAATATCAAGATATCATCTAGATAAATGATTATATATTCATCTAAGAACTCACAAAAAACCTCATTCATGAGCCTCATAATTGTAATTGGAGCATTGGTGAGGCCAAAGGGCATAACCAACCATTCAAACAATCCCATATTTTTCTTGAAAGTTGTTTTCCATGTATCATCTACTTGTATTCTAACTTGATGATATCCACTCTTAAGATCAATATTGTTGAAAAATTTATCCCCTTCTAGTTTATCTAACAAGTCATCAATGTGAGGAAGTGGATACCTATTTTTTATTGTTAATTTATTTAGTGCCTTGAAGTCAATACAGAATCTCCAAGTACCATATTTTTTGAGAATAAGCAAAATTGGTAAAGCACAAGGAGAAGTGTTGGGTTTGATGAAACCCATACCCAATAATTCGTGTAGTTGTTTATTTATTTCATCATATAGTATAATGGATTACCTATACATTGGAACATTTGGAAGAGGTGTTGCTGGAATTATCTCAATTGTATGATTAATTTCTCTTTTAGGTGGTAAAGTAGTGGGCTCCTGAAATACATTTTCATACTTATGCAATATTTTGTTCACTTGTGCATTTTTATATTTAATGTTGTTGTTATGCCCCTTTTATTTTATGCACTCTTATTGTTGAATAAAAATTAGTGCTAGTGCTTGAGCATTATTAGTGTCCTTTTGAGCTTATCTACAAGTGAGCAGAATATTAAACGTTTGATTTATTGATTCCATGAGATAATACTTGTTATAATTTTATAATGTATATGTGTTGTTAAATGCATCATAAGTAGCACGTCTATAATATTGGTATGGTTTACCCTATAGCAATCCACAACAATCCATTTGGATGACATCACAAGTCACCTTATCCTTAAAATTGGGCCCAAATGCAAATCCAACTATGCAAGTGTGTGTGATTTGTGAGGTGTTGCTGCTATCCTTCCACCCAAGAGAGTAGGGGTGAGGATGTTTGGTTGTAGGAAGCTTTAACCTATCGACAATGGACTTCACAATGAGATTCTTTTGCAAGCCATTGTTGATAATACAATCTACTACAAAGTTGTAAAGGAGGTGAGCTCTAGTAAAAAATAGATGGTCACGATCACCACCTTGAGAATTTTGATTCATGAGTGTGAAATTGTTCAATTGCCATATCAAATCCTCATACACTTCTTCACTACTAGTAGCCTTGATGGGGTTATCACTTGAGCTCTCATCAGACTGTACAAACAAATTATTCTTCCTTTGTAAGTTAGGACATTGATTTTTGTCATGGCCCTTTATTTTTACTATATTTTCAAAACTTCTCAGTTTGAGAAAAAGAATAAGAATAATAAGGAGAAGAAGAAGAACAAGATAAGGAATTTTTAGAAGAAAGGGATTGATGATAAGTGAGATTAACAAAATAAGTATTAGAATATCTTCTTCAGCCTTGTTGCTCCATGGACACTTCATCGATAGAGCTACCTAAAGAAAAATGAGGCTCCTTATGATATGCAACACTTTTATCCTTTGCAAGATGTACAAAGTTGAATGCATCATCTAATGTAGTACAAGCATAATATTTTATCTCCTTGTAAATATGTGCAAGTAGACCACTCTTGAATTTTACAATCAACACCGTATTAGGATCAACAATGGCAAGTAATACTTGGATGCGGTTAAAGTGGTGAATAAAATATTTCATAAATTGTCTTTTTTCTTGGTTAAGTCTTAGCCATTGATTGAGTAAATTTTCCTAATAGTTTTATGGATAAAATGAGCCTTTAAGGCTTTGACTAGCTCCTCTCATGTTGTAATTAGGTTTTGGCCTTGTTGGCGATTGGAGATGAGCACCTTGGCAAGATTGGAAAGTTTGAGTTTGGAAAAGGGACTTTTTGGGCATTAGGAGTATTACTAAACTCAAACCAAGTCTCCATGTCAAGTATCCAACTATTTAAGACATCGAGATCTTGAGAACCTTCATAGATTTTGACTTCACATTGAACATTAGGATGTTGGGAGGATGAGGAAGAAGTTTGAAGCAATTGCATCATGGCGGTTAATTTAGCCATCTTTTCATTCTAGGTTGTGATTTCAGCCATCTTTTCATTCTGCATTGCAATGATTTCAACCAATTTCTCTGCTAGGGCCATGCTAGCTACCATTGGTCTACTAGGAGTGGGGAAATGTTTACTAGGAGCTAGTGCATTAGGCAAAAATGGAATCAACAATAAAAATTTATATTAACTATTAATGGGCTTATATTAACTATTAATGGGCCCTCCCATCCTATTGGATACTAAACTGAAGATACTATTGAAGTCAATTAATGAGCACCAATGGTCAACTACTAGCCTAAGGGAAGACCACAAATTTCAATGACTAGCTCAACTGCAACAACTCCAATGGCTAGCTAGTGCCCAACTTAACAACTTTAATGGCTAGTCAATAGCAATTCAATGATGCGCAATAACCAACTCCAATGACTATCTCAATAATGCTCCCAAGGGTTATCTAGTGCCAAACTAGCCAACAATTAGTTCAATCCACTAAGCACCAAATTGTGACCATGAGACCACATTTGACTCAAACATGATGATGACGACCAATAGAAATTCCAACGAGACCACCACTTAGGGGATAAACTGTACTACCATGGTACCTTGACGACCACGAAGATGGATACGTTAGCAAGGTTGGAATAAAAAATGATGACCACAATGATAGACATGTCAATAATATTGGGAAATAGAAATGACTCACGTAATGGAAACATGTTTACATCAATGATGGAAAGAATACAAGGCAAAAAGGTAAAGGAGCAACCACCAATCGAAGGAGGGTATCCAACATAAGCTGGATACTCTCTTATGTGTGATGTGGGATTTAAAAACAATAAAATACCCTATGCACATAAAATATGGGATAAACCCACTATTTTTTATGCACATCCATCAAAGAAAAACACATGTCATCGAAAAAGAATGTCACCAATATTATTAACTTGCCAAACCTTAGGAAATGGTCATCAAAGAAGTTTTATTGCCACCTGGAAATGATTATATGTACAAAACAATGTAGAAACAATTATAAATTATAGGAGAAATGTTGTTATTTACCATTGGTGGAATGAGAGAAGCTAGTAAAATTGGACAACGTGTTGTGAAGCATTGTTGTTGCACCAGAGCAGTTACCACGAATGGTTGTAAGGGCATTGGAGTGCCATGTTGAATGAGGCGGCTTCACCTACAATTATATGTGCCCAAAAACTTAACAAAGATGTCATCCAATGGATCATCATGGTCAAGTATAACATGTCATCAGAATGGTCACTAGATCTGGTCATCGAGTGAAGAGATTAGTGTTGCAGTAGATCTACCAAGTGAAAACCTCTATGATGCATTGAATTTGTATCATGATACTAAATCATATTAGGTTACCTCTAGAGATTGTTCAAAATATGGTAGAGTCCTCATGTAGAATGTGTAATGGAGATCGTGAAAAAATAGGAGAACCTGTTAAAGGATGAAATGATCACTGAAGAAACAAGTTGCACCATTGCAGTCAAGAAGATGAGTAGATCGTGAACAAGACCTTGACTACTATCATCAAATCTTCTTCTAATATAGCAATGATCCCATGTTTTCCTTAAGAGTGATGATTTCCACATTGCTTCATAGTTCCAAACAATGAAATTCCATAGGTGCATAGGATTATTGCTTGCTATTCTAGGGGTAGCGATTATGATTAAAGTGTCCGCTCCTTAGAGAGCATATCTATTCTCTATCTTACTTTGAAAGCAAAATATAATCCTTTTCATTGAATAATCAGTATCAAAATGTTAAAGGAAGACAAATCTAAGTATGATAACTTGGATCAAGAGCTAAGGATCGGGGTTAGAAGGATCCTAACCAGTTGTGAGTTGGTGATTAGGAGGACTCCAACAAAATTTTCAAAAATAGAGTGCATGAAGGCTCTTGCAAAGGGAAGAGTGCTCCTTCCAAGCCAAAATTTTTTGGGTGGTTTTATTATTCCCATTTTAACCATACTAGCCTAGAGGAAGGGGATACTAACCAATCCAATGCTCAATTCTGATACCACTGATACAAAAGTAACACTCGAGAGTAAGAACACAAATAATAGCATGAAAAAAACTAAGTTTTGCATTCACAACAAAAAAAATTACAAGTATATTTTCCTTTACAAAAATGACATTTAATGCACCCAATCCGTGTGAGAATTAAATGTTGTACAATGTGATCTATGTGAATACAGATAATATTAAGAATTAAATATTAATCCCTATCAATAAGCCCAAAATTTAGCTAAGGCATGAAAATATATGAGTTTGAATTGGAAAAGTTAGCTATTGTCAGCATAGGAACCAAAAAGGTTTGACATCCAAAATCCAATGCAAAACCTAAGCTAGATTAAGATTTGGCTAAGTATGGAAATTTTAAGACTTATGAAGCACTATTGTCATCATAAGTAAATATTATCCAGTATTCAACATCTTATTAGACTCAAAATTTGGCTAAGTATGGAAGGTGGCTAGAATTTTGAGAAAGCTAACATCATCAAAGGAGTTACAAATTTTTGGTGTTGAGGTACAAAGGTTGAACTCTTTTATTGCTAAGGCATAGAGTTCTATAATGGTCCCAGGATCTGACATTAAGAAAAAAACTTTTAGACCTACACCTATCAGTCAAATTCATGCATTTCTAGATCAAGACTATTAGAATAAATTATGCATTGGTATTACAACAATGAAGTTGTAAAAAGTAAGTTGTTAGAGTATGCCAATGATCTAATAGAGGTGTGTGAATACCGGTTTCATGGAGAAGATCAAAATTGACCATGTCATATTACCCTAGCTTAAAATAATTAAGCTTGGCTAAACTAGAAAGTGACACCCTGATGCAGGAGCATCCGGTGGCAGCAGAGCAATCTTGCATTAACAAAAAAAAAAAAAATTCCAAGTGTTTTGAATTGGTGTCGCGATATCGCGACAGAAAAGTGTCGTGATATCGCGACATGTTGCATTTTTGTGACACAGAGAGGAGAGAGAAATTTGCGGAGGAAAATGTCGCGGTATCGCGACATTTCGTGTTTTCATGACTCAGAGAGGAGAGAGAAAGTTGCGAAGGAAAATGTCACGATATCGCGACATGTCGCATTTTTGAGACTCAAAGAAGAGACAGAAGCACAAGGAAGAGAAATGTCATGATTTCGCGACATGTCACATATTCGCGACCGAAATAGGAGAGAGAAGACACAGAAGAGAAATGTCACGATTTTGTGACATGTCGCATTTTCGTGACCAAAATAGGAGAGAGAAGACAACGGAGGAAAACTGTCACGATATCATGACAGAAAAAGGAGAGAGAAGACAAGTGAGAAAACTGTCGTGATATCGCGACAGAAAAATGAGAGAGAAGACAAGTGAGAAAACTGTCGCGATATCACGACAGAAAAAGGAGAGAGAAGACAAGTGAGAAAATGGTCGCGATATCACGACATGTTTTGGCAGGAAAGAAAAGAGTCACGATTTCGTGACACAAAGAAGAGGAAGAAAGCAGAGAGGAAAGATGTCCCGATATCGTGACATGTCGCAGTTTCACGACTCGAAGCAGAGAAAGAGAGCAAGGAGGAAGAAGTGTCACGATATCACGACATGTCGCATTTTCATGACGAAAAGGCAGAGCAGGAGCCGGAGACAAAAAAGCGTCGTGATATAGCGACATGTCGCATTTTCATGATGAAATACAGAGAAAGCACTCGAGACAAAAAAGCGTCGCGATATCGTGACATGTCGCATTTTCATGACGAAAGACAGAGAAGGCGCCCGAGACAGAAAAGCGTCGCGATATCGCGACATGTCGCATTTTCACGATGAAAGATAGAGAAGGAGCCCGAAGCAGAAAAGTGTCACAATATCACGACATGTCACGTTTTCACGACGAAAGATAGAGAAAGAGCCAAAGGCAAAAAAATGTCGTGATATCGCGACATATCGTATTTTTGTGCCCGAAGGACAAGCCGAAGATGAAGAGTCAGAAAGGGAGACGTTTCGAATATGAGGACAACGAAGCAACATGGGAAGGTGAAACGAAAGGTTCTGGAAGAGGAAATGAAGGGCCACAAACTGGAAATGGAGCATCATATTTGAACCTTTAAAAGGGAAAGCGAAGTCCTGCACAAGGGTTAGGAAATTTCTGTAATAATAGTAGATATTATGTCTTTTAGAATATAGAAATTTCATAAAGCGCAACTTTGCTGCTACTTCTGTAAATTCTGCTATGACTATAATTCTCTCCATGCATTTTGAATAAAAATGAATTATTTTTCTTCTCTGTAATTTTTGCGCTCAATCAAGTGGTATCAGAGCAGGAGTTCCTGAGTGTGTGAGCAGATCACTAAAAGTGAGGCAGCTTGCACCAGGATCGATTCAAATTTGTGAGAGAAGTGAGCAAAATGCCTCCACGAAAGAACCATGGTCATGGGAGAAATATGGTGCCTGAGGAAGATTTCAGAGCATTGCAGAGGCAAGTGCAAGCCCTGCAAGAAGAGTTGCGAAGAGGGGCCAAGCCGAAGGGAGAAGACCAGAGTGACAAAGAAGCCTGGGAAACTGATGCTCCATCAGATGAGGAAGAAGAAATGAATCCTGCTGAAGCTAGATTGTTTAAGGCCATTTCACAGGTCGGGAAGAGGCCCAAGTTTGATGTCTCTGCATATTCTAGGAATCTCAACCCAGAGGATTTGATTGATTGGATCAACGATATGGAGGAATATTTTGAATATGAGGAGGTTGCAGATCCAGATAGGATCAAGTTTGCAAAAACAAAATTGAATGGCCATGCTAGTATTTGGTGGAAAGGAGTGCAACTCGAAAGAAATAAAAATGGAAAGGAAAAGATAAGCAGATGGGACCTAATGGTGGAGAAACTGAAGAGACAATTTATTCTCATAGATTATGAGTTGGATCTGTTGAGGAGAATGCAGAGTTTGAGACAGTCAGGCAAGTCTGTCCAAGAATATACAAAAGAGTTTTATAAGATCTCCATCAGAACTGGCCATTCAGGGGCTAATAAGAAGAAAGTAGCCCGATACATAAATGGATTGAGGATGAACATCCAAGAAGAACTCAGTTTAGTCATAATAACCACCATAGAAGATGCATATCAGTTGTCCTTGAAGGTAGAAGAGAAGTTGAACAGAATATTCGAAGGCAAACAAAGAAGAAGAGATTGTGGTGGAAGAACCGATGGAGGAAATTATAAGGATCAGAAGAAGACTGGTGAAACCAGTAATCCCTAGGATCAGATAAGGGAGAATACCTACCGCCTGTGTAATCAGAACAATGGTTACCAAAGAGGAAGAGGTAGACCTGGACATGGGTATGGAAGAGGAGGATTTCGTGGAACCTATTTCCAGTGTGGAGAAGAGGGATATCGGTCATACGAGTGTCCCCAACACCAAGAAAGGACGGATAAGAGACCTGAGGGTCATGCCAAAGCTGCTGTGGCAGATGAAGGTGCTGAATCAGAACATTCTAAAGAAGTAGGAGGAGAAGTGCTGATGATGAGGAGAGCATTGTTGAATGAGGACAAAGAACTAAAACATAGGAAGAGCCTATTTCGCACAAGGTGCAAATGTGCAGGGAAGGTCTACAACATTATCATTGATAATGGTAGCACAAACAACTTAGTTTTAGAAGAGATGGTGGCTAAGTTGAAACTGGGGAAGAGGAAGAACCCGCATCCATATCGGATTGCGTGGTTGCAGAAAGACCACAAAGCACTAGTTAGTGAACAATTTTTAGGTAAATTTCACATTGGAAACTATCAAGATGAAGTCATGTGTGATGTTTTGCCTATGGACGCTTGCCAATTGTTGTTGGGGAGGCCATGGCAATTTGACAGACGAGCGGTACATGATGGACATGCAAATACGTACTCACTGACGAAGGATGGAGTACGTCACAAATTGAAGCCACTGAAAGAAGTGGATGAAAAAGTGTGCAGTAGTGCTAGAATCTATCTGGTGGATGGCAAAAAAATTTTGGATGGACTGAAGAGGGATTCAATGTGCTATGCATTAATTCCTACTGTCAAGAAGGAACAGTTTACAGATATTCCAACAGAGGTCGAATGCCTATTAGAAAAATTTCTAGATATTATATCAGATAATGTGCTTGAGGGTTTACCACCAGTGAGGAAGATCAGTCACCATATTGATTTGGTACCGGGATCTAGTTTACCCAATAAGGTAGCCCATAGAATGACTCCTATAGAAAGTGAGGAGCTAAATAGGTAGGTCCAAGAGTTGCTGAGAAAGGGACTGATTCGGGAAAGCTTGAGTCCATGTGCGGTATCTATAGTATTGGAACCAAAGAAATATGGAGAGTGGAGAATGTGTACAGACTCTCGAGCTATTAACAAGATCACCATAATGTACAAATTTCCATTGCCAAGGATGGATGACATTATGGACTGTTTGAGTGGAGCCCAGTACTTCACCAAGATTGACCTGAAGAGTGGTTATCATCAAATTCGTGTTAGGGAAGGAGATGAGTGGAAGACAGCTTTCAAAACTAGAGAAGGTTTGTATGAGTGGTTGGTCATGCCATTTGGTCTAACCAATGCACCAAGCACATTCATGCGGCTGATGAATGAAGTGTTGAAGGAGTTTTTAGGAAAATTTGTCATTGTTTATTTGGATGATATTTTGATATTTAGCAAGACCCTGAAAGAGCACCTGATGCATATTAGGAGGGTTTTTGAGAAGCTAAGGGAAGAACAGTTGTTGATCAACTTGAAAAAGTGTAATTTTGTGAAGGAGTTAATATATCTGGGATTTTTCATCTCAGTCGAAGGTCTAAAAATGGACCCAAAAAAGGTGAGGGCTATCATTGAATGGCCTACTCTAAGAAGCATAACTGAAGTGAGATCATTTCATGGTCTAGCAAGTTTTTACAATAAATTCATTAGGAATTTCAGTAGTATTTGTGCACCCCTTACAGAAACAATGAGAGGGGATAAGAAAGACTTTAAGTGGACCTTAGGAGCAGACAAGAGCTTTGATGTGTTAAAGAATAAGGTCATAGAGCAACCTGTTTTAGCACTTCCAAATTTTAATAAGGTATTTCAGGTGGACTGTGATGCCAGTGGCAGTGCCGTAGGAGCTGTATTGAGTCAAGAAGGTAAGCCTGTTGCTTACTTTAGTGAGAAACTCAATGATGCCAGGAAGAAGTATTCAGTTTATGATCAAGAGTTTTATGCTATAGTTCAGGCTCTAAAGAAGTGGAGACATTATTTGTTGCCAAAATATTTTGTTCTATATACTGATCATCAGGCCTTATAGTATATAAATATCCAAGGGAAACTGAACCAGAGGCACTTGAAGTGGGTTGAGTTTCTACAGAGTTATTCCTTTGTGTTGAAGCACAGGAGCGGGAAGTCAAATAGAGTTGCAGATGCCTTAAGTAGAAAGCAGAGGTTGTTGGTAGAAATGAAGGTGGAAGTGGTAGGATTTGATGAACTGAAGGGTTTGTACCCTAAAGATCCTAATTTTGCAAAAGCTTGGAAGGCTTGCTTGGCACCTGTTACCTTGGACAGGACCAAGTGGTTGGATTTTCTGATCCAAGATGGAATGTTGTTTAGAGGAAGTCAATTGTGCATTCCAAGGAGTTCAATGAGGGAAAATCTAGTCAAGGAGAAACACAGTGGAGGACTGGCTGGACACTTTGGTCGGGATGAGACCATTGCCCTTGTTAGTGAGAACTACTATTGGCCACAACTGCAACAAGATGTGCAAAAATTTGTGTAAAATTGTAGAATATGCCAGATGGCGAAATGTGTGCGACAGAACATAGGATTATATCAACCATTACCTGTACCAGAGAGACCATGGGAGGACGTTAGCATGGATTTTGTTCTGCTCTACCAAGGACATAGAGGGGAAATGACTCCATATTTGTGGTGGTTGATAGGTTTTCAAAGATGGCACATTTTATTCCCTGTTAGAAAAATAATGATGTTGTTCATGTTGCAGGTTTATTTTTCAAGGAAGTGGTACGACTTCATGGTCTACCAAAGAGTATCGTTTCTGATAGAGATACCAAGTTTGTTGGGTATTTTTGGAGAACCTTGTGGAAGAAATTGAAGACATATTTGAAATTAATTTCAGCATACCACCCACAGACTGATGGACAAATAGAGGTGGTGAATAGAAGTTTGGGTAACCTATTGAGATGCTTGATAGGAGATAAACCCAAAGGATGGGATTTGATTTTTCCACAGGCGGAATTTGCATACAACAATTCTGTCAATAGGAGTACAAAAAAATCTCCATTCCAGATAATATATGGAAGCAGTCCAAGAAATGCTTCTAAGTTGAGGAAGCTGGATACAGGGGAAAAATGCAATGCCGAGGTTGAGGACTTTGTAGAGCATCTGAAGAGCTTGCATGAAGAAGTGAAGAAGCATATTGCTAAGATGAATATTCAATATAAGACGAAGGCAGACCAGAAGAGATGGTTTAAGGAATTTGAAGTGGGAGATGAAGTCATGGTCCATCTGAGAAAAGAAATATTTCTTGCTTAAACCTATAACAAGCTAAAAATGAAGAATTTTGGACCGTGCAGAATCATAGGAAAACGAGATTCGGGCAATGCATATGAAGTGGAATTGCCAAGTGAGCTTAACATATCACTTGTTTTTAACATTTTAGATTTGGTGGAATACCATGAGGGAGATAGTAGTGAGACACCAAGTGTAGAGTTGTGGAGTATTCCAGCATCTACTCCAACTACAGATGATATAGAGGAAATACTAGACACTCGAGAAGGCAGAAGTACTAGGAACATATAGTATTTTGAATATTTGGTCAAGTGGAAGGGCAGACCGGTAGAAGATGCAACTTGGTTGTCAAATATGGAGGTTGATCACCTGGTTCTTCCTCTAACAGTACAGAAGTGAAGGTCACTTCTCAATCCACCCCGGGTGTCTGATGCAGGAGCATCCGGTGGCAGCAGAGCATTCTTGCATCAACAAAAAAAAAAAAAAATTCTAAGTGTTTTGAATTGGTGTCGCAATATCGCGACAGGAAAAGTGTCACGATATCGTGACATGTCGCGTTTTCGAGACACAAATAGGAGAGATAAAGTTGCGGAGAAAAATATCGCGATATCGCGACATGTCACGTTTTCGTGACTCAAGGAGGAGAGAGAAAGTTGCGGAGGAAAATGTCACGATATCGTGACATGTCACATTTTCGTGACTCAAAGAAGAGACAGAAGCACAAGGAAGAGAAATGTTGTGATTTCGTGACATGTCGCATTTTCACGACCAAAATAGGAGAGAGAAGACATAGAAGAGAAATGTCACGATTTCGTGACATGTCACATTTTTGCGATAGAAATAGGAGAGAGAAGACAGCGGAGGAAAATTGTTGTGATATCACAACAGAAAAAGGAGAGAGAAGACAAGTGAGAAAACTGTCGCAATATTGCGACAGAAAAAGGAGAGAGAAGACAAGTTAGAAAACTATCGCGATATCACGACAGAAAAAGGAGAGAGAAGATAAGTGAGAAAACTGTCATGATATCACAACATGTTTTGGCAGGAAAGAAAAGAGTCACGATTTCGTGACATGAAGAAGAGGAAGAAAGCAGAGAGGAAATATGTCGCGATATCGCGACATGTCGCAGTTTCACGACCCAAAGCGGAGAAAGAGAGCAAGGAGGAAGAAGTGTCGCGATATCGCGACATGTCACATTTTCGTGACGAAAATGCAGAGGAGGAGCCGAAGACAGAAAAGCATCGCGATATCGCGACATGTCGCATTTTCACGAAGAAATACAGAGAAAGCGCCTGAGACAGAAAAACGTCGCGATATCACGACATGTCGCATTTTCGCGATGAAAGATAGAGAAGGCGCCCGAGACAGAAAAGCGTCGCGATATCGCGACATGTCGCATTTTCGTGATGAAAGATAGAGAAGGAGCTCGAATCAAAAAAGTGTCACGATATCACATGTCACGTTTTCACGACGAAAGACAGAGAAAGAGCCAAAGGCAAAAAATTGTCGCGATATCGTGACATGTCATATTTTCACACCCGAAGGACAAGCCAAAGACGAAGAGTCAGAAAGGGAGACGTTTCAAATACCAGGACAATGAAGCGACATGGGAAGGCGAAACGAAAGGTTCTGGAAGAGGAAACAAAGGGCCACCAACTGGAAATGGAGCGTCATCTTCAAACCTTTAAAAGGGAAAGCGAAGGCCTGCACAAGGGTCAAGAAATTTCTGTAATAATAATAGATATTCTGTCTTTAAGAATATAGAAATTTCGTAAAGCGCAACTCTGCTGCTACTTCTGTAAATTTTGCTATGACTGTAATTCTCTCCATGCATTTTGAATAAAAATGAATTGTTTTTCTTCTCTGTAATTTTGGCTCTCGATCACACCCACTCCTTGTACTCACCTTTGATATACCTAAGGTAGTTTTCATGTAATAATGAGAGCTAGTAAAAATCTATAAATAGCTCAATATACCTCTAATAAAGGGTTAGCTCTTTAGAATTTACAATATATGTAAGTTGTATGATGATTGTTGCCTATCAATAGAATTAAATGTTATTTGACCTCTATCTCTGGTGTTACAGAACATGATATGTGAGTTTTTTTAATACATTTTAACTTGTATTTCTTAAATAGTGTATTCTATTAAAGTAGTTGTAGTTGAATATAGACTATCATTTGCATTACCATTTGAGAGATATATGGAATGTGTAAGATATACTACGTAAATTAGATGTTGTTTTGTGATAGCTAAGTGCTATTTGGTCTGTTATGTGTTGGTTTCATTGTGTGCGTAAGAATATTATATAGTGAATCTTATTATTGTCAGATGAATATTGGCCAACTTTACTTCTAATGTCTAACCCTACACACTTCTAACCTTTCTCATTTCTGTATTTAGTCTCAATCCCATTTTAGTTTAGAAAAATTATACAAGGAACCAAATTTCTTAGGAGGAAAATGCAAAAACAATATTGGGTATTCCAATATTGACCAAGATTCAAGGGTGCATCTCATCCACATAGGATAATTTTGGATCAAGAAGCTATTGGCAATTTTGGGTATGTTGCCTAGCTTCATGGTTGTGAGTTGTCATTGATGTCAAAAGGAGTTTGTGTTGATATCAAAAGGAATTTGTGCTGATGTCAAAAAGAGTTTGGTGCCAAAAAGATCTTGAAAGTTCCATGATGTTTGTTTAAGGGTTTTTAATTAAAACCATGGTGACAAGGTTAAAGGTTTTTCTTAAAACCATCTGGACTCATTAAGGGTTTTTATTAAAACCATCTTGGCTTAATGAAAAGGTTTTTGCTCCTTGAAAAAACCTTAAAAGTCCATTTTGATTATTAATAAATAAATTAACTCAAACCTTTGAAAAGGTTTTAAGTTAAGTTTATTATTAATAAAATAATAATTATTAATTTAATAATTATTATTGAAAGGGTTTCTAAACCCTTAGCGATGCCAATGTAGAAGACTTACCTCACCGACGTCATTTGTTTGGAAGGAGCACCGACGTCAACTTGCATGGGATGCAAAAGACTATTAAAGGGCATTAATTCCTAAGGTTCAATACACCTCCGATTTGCGTGATTACCTTCAAATTCATATTGCTCTATGACCTTCAATTTTGTATTGCTCTGTGACCTTCGATTTTGGATTGCTCTATGATTTTTGAGTTTCGTATTGCTCTGTGTTTAAGTTCTGATTTCGTATGCCTATGAGGAAGACAAATATGTTTGTCTTTAATTTTTATGAGCAAAGGGAAGGTAAAACGATGAGTGGCGCTTGAGAGTTTCATTGGGCACTTGTGCTCCAATGATGGAGGTAGTGGAGCGAAGGCGCTCGCTAGGTAGAGGTGTCGAGATCGATTCGCATCGGGCATGTTTCATTTTTGGTCATGGATTATTGTGCATGTGGTACAATAGTTGCCTTGGGCCATGAGTTTGGAGGAGGAAGTGCTTTGGCGCTTATGTTGGTGTCTCCACACTTCTCCTAAGGTTGGAGAATTGATTTTTGGCCAAGGTAGATCTTTTGTTGATAATGTGGAATATTTGATTTGACTTGGCAAATTATTGTTGGTAATTGGATGGAGGTATAAGGTTAAATAGAAATATTGCTTTGACATTGTTATTATTGATGCTTAATGTTTATGTGGTAAATGCATTTAGAAGTAAATGTATTTTAGGAGTTATAAGGGTTTAAGGAATAATTGTGCTTAATGTCATATTGGGGTTAGAAAGCCTTTGGAGTTATTGAGTGGATATTCTCTTGTAATTATTTTTGAGGTTGAAGTTATTTTGTGATATATTAAGTAGGAGTTATAAGGTGTAAAGGAATATTGTTGATATGTATATTTGTGAGTTTTGATTATTGATGAGTTGGAGTGATAAGGTGTTATTAGGACTCTTATCATTGTGCATTATTCCATTGTTGCTAACTCTAATTTGTGGCAAATTGAGAGTTAGTGTTGTGACAGATTTTGAGTTCTCCTTCTTCATCAAAGTAAAGGTATGGGCACATTCTTCCATGGTTATTATTGATTGATGGTTTTCTGAAAATAAGTTTGGAGTGAAAAGGATTAAATTAAGTTTCCTTATTTGGAGTGGATCTTATTTTCTGAAAGTGGAAGTATTGATTATGCATTATGAGATCATGATGAGTTTATGAGTTATTGCATAATTCTGGTTTATGAGAGTGGAAGCATTTGAAGTTTGCTTTAGGGTTTTTGAGTGAGAAGCTTATGCCATTGCTATAAGTTGTTGAAACCCTAATTGAGTTGTTTGGTTGTTGAGAGTTGAAGGATAGAACATATTGAGTCTCTAACAATTCTCTTTATGCTTCTATGAGATTGATTTGAGTTGAGATTGAAAGTTGAAGGATAGAACATATTGAGTCTCTAACAATTCTCTTTATGCTTCTATGAGATTGATTTGAGTTGAGATTGAGAGTTGAAGGATAGAACATATTGAGTCTCTAACAATTCTCTTTATGCTTCTATGAGATTGATTTGATATGATTGGATGAAACACATTGGGTCTCTAACAATTCTCTTTGTGTGTTCACATTGGGCAAGTTTCTTGGTAAACTTGCTTGAGCTGATTTGGGCAAGTTCTTGGTGAGCTTGCTAGGACTGATTTGGACAGGTTCTTGTTGAAGAACTTGTGGATAGATTTGATGAAGTCTTGGTGAAGACTTGTGAGCAGTTGTGATTGATTTGTTCAAGATTTTGGCTTAAGCTTGGGACAGATCTGATAGAGATTTGAGAGCAGATTTGTGTTGGACCAGAGGACTGAGTTTGGTGCAGATTTGTGATAGAGTTTGAGAGGACTTGTGTTGGACCGATTGACTATGTTTAGTACAGGTTTTGATGAGCAGCTATGGAGGTGATCAGTGAGGACAGAAGTCTCTAGAGCCAGAGCAAGGAGGACAGGATGTCTTCTATGGAAAGGAGTTCCACCTGCTAGCGGTAGAAGAGGCAGTGATCTTCTAAAGTATCATTTCCAGATCTTTGGGGGATAGGACATCTCCTTTGGGTAGGAGGCTCATAAATACTTGTTGAGGGGATAGGATTCTCCTTTGGGTAGGAGGCTCATAAATACTTGTTGAGGGGAAGGATTCTCCTTTGGATAGGAAGTTCATAAAATTTGTAATAGGGAAAGGATTTCCCAAAGAACTTGATTGAGAAAGCTTTTAGTGAAAATATTTTTATGGATGTAGCCCATCTTGGGTGAACCACGTTAAAATGGCTCTTCTTTGTGTGTTGCTTTCTATGATGGTTAATGTTATGGTGATGCCACTGCTATCTAAAGTAAAGTTTTTTAAATGGTTGCATCTTATACTATTCACCCCCCTCTCAGTATAAGTCTATGTTCTTCAATTGGTATCAGAGTGGGTCTCTCCAGGAAGAGCCTAACAGCTTGGAGAAGGATCCCTCGAAAGATCATATGAGCATGAAAAGTGATGAAGAGATTGAATTTGATTTGAAAGGGGAATTATTTTTGGCCCTAAGAAATCTGGAAAAAGTTAGGGAAGAGAATTTTGTTTTAAAACAACAAAATCAAGAAGAAGAGATGGCCAAAATAGAACTATCTCAAAATCTCACAGACTTCAAGATCCTAGCTGAAGAAGGAAAGAAAGTTGAGCAGGTTTTGATAGAGGTTTTGAAAGGGAAGGAAGCTGAATGTGAGAGACTTGAAGAAGAGGTGGTTTCTCTAAGAGTTAGACTTGAACAGATGAGTCTTAAACAAAATATTTTTCTTGGAAAGCAAAGGGAAGAAGATCTCCATATCCAAGAAGCAGGAACATCCAATAGAAATAAAGTCAACTTTCAAAAACCAAAGGATACCAGAAAAGAAGAAAACAAAGGAGAGCAATGGACAAGAGTTGATCACAAAAGAAGGAACACTCATCAAAGGCTTCCAAACAGGTTACATAATACTTTCCATGGCTATTGTTTTTCTTGCAATAAATATGGTCATAGAGCTATCCATTGTACTAGGATTGTGAATGACAATGTTAAGAAAAATGTTAATTCTTTTGCACCACTCATGGATGATAGTATTATGTGTTACAAATGCAATAATTTTGGGCATATAGCTAGAATGTGTAAATTGGAAAGATCTAGTGAAGTGAATGTTAGGAAAACAAATGGAAATAAAACTAGATCTATGATAGTTCAAACTGCTCTTCATGCTCAAGATAAGGAAGAAAAATGGTACCTTGATAGTGGATGTTCTAGGCACATGACTGGAGAAAAAGAAAAGTTTATAGTTCTCAAAGAAACTAGTAGAGGGCCAGTTAGCTTTGGAGATAACAGATCAGCTAAAATTTGTGGAAAGGGTTCTCTAAGTTTAGATGGAAAAACCAGAACTGAAAATGTGCTTTATGTAGAAGGATTGAGACATAATATTTTGAGTGTTAGCCAACTTTGTGATCAGGGTCATATGGTGACTTTCTATTCTGATAGATGTGAGATAAGGAAAGTAGAGAATGGAAAAATCATTGCTAATGCAAGACGAACTCCTAACAACCTCTACATGCTAAGTGAGATAAAAAGGGAAAAGTGTTTTTTGTCTCAAGAGGATGAAAGTTGGCTATGGCATAAAAGAATGGGACATTTGAGCTTTGATAATCTTATCAACATTAGCCATAAGAAAGCAGTCAGAGACTTACCTAAATTGAAAAGACCCCAAAATACTATTTGTGGTCCTTGTCAACATGGAAAGCAAACTAGAACCAACTTTAAGGCTAAAGGGTACATGTCATCCAAACCTTTAGATCTTATTCATACTGATTTGTGTGGTCCCACCAGAACTCAGAGTATACAGGGAGAGAGTTACTTCATGCTTTTCATAGATGATTTCTCTAGAATGACTTGGGTTACCTTTTGAAAAGAAAAATCTGAAGCCCTTGACAAGTTTAAAGCCTTCAAAGAAATGATAGAGAATGAAACAGACAAAAGAATAAAATGCTTAAGATCAGATAGAGGAGGAGAATTCACTTCAAATGAATTTGTGGATTATTGTGAGCAACAAGGGATTAAGAGGGAATTTTCAGCAGCAAGAACTCCTCAACAAAATGGAGTAGTTGAAAGAAAAAATAGAACTATTGAAAATATGGCTAGAGCTATGTTGAATGAGTCAAAGCTTCCTGATGGTTTTTGGAAAGAGGCAGTTAGTACAATAGTGTATATTATCACCAGAGCTCAGTTAAGAGTCAATCATCACAAAACTCCCTATGAGCTATGGAAAGGAAGACCAGCCATAGTAAAACATTTCAGAGTTTTTGGTAGTAAATGTTACATCAGAAGGGAAGATCAGAATTTAGGGAAGTTTGATCCTAGATGTGATGAGGGCATTTTTCTTGGGTACTCCAGCAAGAGCAAAGCCTATAGATGCTACAACAAAAGAACTTGTACTATTGTGGAAAGCATAAATGTTACAGTGGATGAGAAAATAGGGATAAGAGAACCAGTTCAGGAAATTGATGATGAAGATTGCCAAGAAGAATTCAGGGAGGATTCAGATAAAGAAGAAGAGGAAAGACAACAACTCCTTCCTAAAACTCCATCCAGATATGTTCAGAAACACCATCCAAAGGATCAAATCATTGGTAATCCAGAAGTCAGACAGACAAGGAGAAGAATCATATCTTCAAATTCCCATACAGATGTTTCATTGTTATCTCAGATTGAGCCAAAAGATCTCAGTGAAGCCTGTGCAGATAAGTTTTGGATAAATGCTATGAATGAAGAATTGGAACAGATAGAGAAGAGTGAGACTTGGGAACTTGTTCCAAGACCTAAAGATAAAAATGTCATTGGCACTAAGTGGGTCTTCAGAAACAAGCTAAATGAAGATGGTCAGGTAGTCAGAAATAAAGCAAGGTTAGTTTGCAAAGGTTATGCTCAAGTAGAAGGAATTGATTTTGAAGAAACTTTTGCTCCAGTTGCTCGTCTTGAGGCTATCAGAATGTTTTTGGCTTTTTCAAGTTTTAAAAACTTCAAGGTCTATCAGATGGATGTCAAATCAGCTTTTCTAAATGGTGTGTTAGAAGAAGAAGTCTACATTGAACAACCAGAAGGGTTCTTACTTTCAAAAAATTCAGATTTTGTGTGTAGATTGAAAAAGGCATTGTATGGTTTGAAACAAGCTCCTAGGGCTTGGTATTCGAGGCTTGACAGGTATCTTCAGAAACAAGGTTTCAGAAAAGGTATGGCAGATAGCAATTTGTATATAAAAAATGATGGAAATAATATCTTAATTGTGGTTGTTTATGTTGATGATATCATTTTTGGAGGTAATAACACCAAAATGTGTAAATATTTTGCTAACAATATGCAGAGTGAATTTGAGATGTCCATGATTGGGGAATTTTCCTTCTTCTTAGGACTTCAGATTGCCCAATCAGAAGAAGGAATATTTCTCTCACAAGGCAAGTACATAAGAGAGATGCTAAAAAAGTTTGGTATGGAGGATAGCAAACCTGTTAGTACTCCAATGATTACAGGGTGTAAGTTGAGCAAGGATGATGAATCTCCAGAGGCAGATCAAAGGTTGTACAGATCCATGATTGGCAGTTTGCTTTATGTTACAGCTACCAGACCAGACATCATGCGAGAAGTGGGACTAGTTGCAAGGTTTCAGGCTGCACCAAAAGAAACTCATGTTATGGCAGTAAAAAGGATTCTCAGATATCTGAAAGGCACTATGGATCTTGGGCTTTGGTATCCCAAGAGTGATAAGTTCACTCTCACAACTTTTACAGATGCAGATTGGGCCGACAATATTGATGACAAAAAAAGCACCAGTGGTGGAGCTTTCTTTTTGGGGAATTGTTTAGTTGCTTGGTTAAGCAAGAAACAACCTTCAGTTTCCTTGTCTACAGTAGAGGCAGAATACATAGCAGCAGTAGCTTGTTGTACACAAGTTTTATGGATGAAGACTACCTTGGAGGATTTCAAAATAAAGCATGATCAACCCATTTCCATATTGTGTGATAATACAAGTGCCATAAGTATCTCCAAGAATCTAGTAATGCACTCAAGAACAAAGCATATTCCCATCAAATATCACTTTCTGAGAGAGCAGGTTCAGGACAAGCAGGTTAAGCTGGAATATGTGCCTACTAAGGAACAAATTGCTGACATTTTCACCAAACCTCTTCCAAGAGAGACTTTTGAGTATTTAAGGAAGAATTTGGGAGTAGTTTTACTCCCACCCCAGAATTAATCACCTCAACAGGAGGTGGGGGAGGGGCTAAGCTAAGAGGCTCATTCTTAGCCCTGAGCCCCAAAGGTGACCCTTTGCCATTGATGACAAAGGGGGAGAGATTTGAGTAAGGGGGAGAGCCTTGAGTCAGGGGGAGCAAAGCTTCAGAGGATGGTTTTCAGTTGGTTTCAGTTTTGATAGTTGGCAGTGGTTTCAGTAGTGGTTTGCCATCAATGACAAAGGGGGAGATTGTTGGCAATTTTGGGTATGTTGCCTAGCTTCATGGTTGTGAGTTGTCATTGATGTCAAAAGGAGTTTGTGTTGATATCAAAAGGAATTTGTGCTGATGTCAAAAAGAGTTTGGTGCCAAAAATATCTTGAAAGTTCCATGATGTTTGTTTAAGGGTTTTTAATTAAAACCATGGTGACAAGGTTAAAGGTTTTTCTTAAAACCATCTGGACTCATTAAGGGTTTTTATTAAAACCATCTTGGCTTAATGAAAAGGTTTTTGCTCCTTGAAAAAACCTTAAAAGTCCATTTTGATTATTAATAAATAAATTAACTCAAACCTTTGAAAAGGTTTTAAGTTAAGTTTATTATTAATAAAATAATAATTATTAATTTAATAATTATTATTGAAAGGGTTTCTAAACCCTTAGCGATGCCAATGTAGAAGACTTACCTCATCGACGTCATTTGTTTGGAAGGAGCGCCGACGTCAACTTGCATGGGATGCAAAAGACTATTAAAGGGCATTAATTCCTAAGGTTCAATACACCTCCGATTTGCGTGATTACCTTCGAATTTGTATTGCTCTGTGACCTTCGATTTTGTATTGCTCTATGACCTTCGATTTTGGATTGCTCTATGATTTTTGAGTTTCGTATTGCTCTGTGTTTAAGTTTCGATTTCGTATGCCTGTGAGGAAGACAAATCTGTTTGTCTTTAATTTCTATGAGCAAAGGGAAGGTAAAACGATGAGTGGCGCTTGAGAGTTTCGTTGGGCACTTGTGCTCCAACGACGGAGGTAGTGGAGCGAAGGCGCTCGCTAGGCAGAGGTGTCGAGATCGATTCGCATCGGGCGTGTTTCATTTTTGGTCATGGATTATTGTGCACGTGGTACAACAATTGCCTTGGGCCACGAGTTTGGAGGAGGAAGCGCTTTGGCGCTTATGTTGGTGTCTCCACACTTCTCCTAAGGTTGGAGAATTGATTTTTGGCCAAGGTAGATCTTTTGTTGATAATGTGGAATATTTGATTTGACTTGGCAAATTATTGTTGGTAATTGGATGGAGGTATAAGGTTAAATAGAAATATTGCTTTGACATTGTTATTATTGATGCTTAATGTTTATGTGGTAAATGCATTTAGAAGTAAATGTATTTTAGGAGTTATAAGGGTTTAAGGAATAATTGTGCTTAATGTCATATTGGGGTTAGAAAGCCTTTGGAGTTATTGAGTGGATATTCTCTTGTAATTATTTTTGAGGTTGAAGTTATTTTGTGATATATTAAGTAGGAGTTATAAGGTGTAAAGGAATATTGTTGATATGTATATTTGTGAGTTTTGATTATTGATGAGTTGGAGTGATAAGGTGTTATTAGGACTCTTATCATTGTGCATTATTCCATTGTTGCTAACTCTAATTTGTGGCAAATTGAGAGTTAGTGTTGTGACAGATTTTGAGTTCTCCTTCTTCATCAAAGTAAAGGTATGGGCACATTCTTCCATGGTTATTATTGATTGATGGTTTTCTAAAAATAAGTTTGGAGTGAAAAGGATTAAATTAAGTTTCCTTATTTGGAGTGGATCTTATTTTCTGAAAGTGGAAGTATTGATTATGCATTATGAGATCATGATGAGTTTATGAGTTATTGCATAATTCTGGTTTATGAGAGTGGAAGCATTTGAAGTTTGCTTTAGGGTTTTTGAGTGAGAAGCTTATGCCATTGCTATAAGTTGTTGAAACCCTAATTGAGTTGTTTGGTTATTGAGAGTTGAAGGATAGAACATATTGAGTCTCTAACAATTCTCTTTATGCTTCTATGAGATTGATTTGAGTTGAGATTGAAAGTTGAAGGATAGAACATATTGAGTCTCTAAAAATTCTCTTTATGCTTCTATGAGATTGATTTGATATGATTGGATGAAACACATTGGGTCTCTAACAATTCTCTTTGTGTGTTCACATTGGGCAAGTTTCTTGGTAAACTTGCTTGAGATGATTTGGGCAAGTTCTTGGTGAGCTTGCTAGGACTGATTTGGATAGGTTCTTGTTGAAGAACTTATGGACAGATTTGATGAAGTCTTGGTGAAGACTTGTGAGCAGTTGTGATTGATTTGTTCAAGCTTTTGGCTTAAGCTTGGGATAGATCTGACAGAGATTTGAGAGCAGATTTGTGTTGGACCAGAGGACTGAGTTTGGTGCAGATTTGTGACAGAGTTTGAGAGGACTTGTGTTGGACCGACTGACTGTGTTTAGTACAGGTTTTGATGAGCAGCTGTGGAGGTGATCAGTGAGGACAGAAGTCTCTAGAGCTAGAGCAAGGAGGACAGGATGTCTTCTATGGAAAGGAGTTCCACCTGCTAGCGGTAGAAGAGGCAGTGATCTTCGAAGTATCATTTCTAGAGCTTTGGGGGATAGGACATCTCCTTTGGGTAGGAGGCTCATAAATACTTGTTGGGGGGATAGGACATCTCCTTTGGGTAGGAGGCTCATAAATACTTGATTAGGGGAAGGATTCTCCTTTGGATAGGAAGTTCATAAAATTTGTAATAGGGAAAGGATTTCCCAAAGAACTTGATTGAGAAAGATTTTAGTGAAAATATTTTTGTGGATGTAGCCCATCTTGGGTGAACCACGTTAAAATGGCTCTTCTTTGTGTGTTGCTTTCTATGTGATGGTTAATGTTATGGTGATGCCTCTGCTATATAAAGTAAAGTTTTTTAAATGGTTGCATCTTATACTGCTTACCCCTCCATCTCAGTATAATTCTATGTTCTTCAGAAGCCCTGGGGAACATATACATAATTCAAATAAATAATAGTCTGAACATGAACAAAGTGGGGTCTAGACAACCCATTATATTTAAAATCCTTTAGATGCATAAAATCTAGGAACACATCAATGTTTAAAGTCCTTTTGACTCACAAGGTCTAGGTGCTAGGCATATATCCATATGAAGTCCTTTGAATAATGTTGACTATGTACTTTGGGTAATGTTGACTATGTCCTTTGGGTAATGCTAATCAAATCCTTTGGGTAAATCTAACAATGAAGTCGTCCAATCAATACTAACATGAATTCCTTCAAGGAACACATATGATATGTCAAACCTTAGATTTGACATTAAAAATAGGTATCTTTTTCCAAAATTAGGACATCTCTAGCAGCTTTTGAAGCATTCATTTCACATTGAAAGCTTCAAGAAGGAGGAAAATATAGACACTTAATTTTGTGCATCCACGTGGCTTGCTATAGTCACCCAATTTAGGTATACTTCACCAACTTCCAAGTCTACTAAAATTTATTAATTAACTACCATTCAAAAGCCTTTTAATCAATTAATTTGAATCAACCTTCTTTATGCCTGAATTTTGTCACTCTAGAAAGGTAATATTATCTTTGGGACACCATTTTCCCTATAAAATATTCACAAAAATACAACTATTATCATAATATTGAAAATATATTTCTAGTGAGTATAAACATGTTTATACTTCTATAACAATCATTACCTCAAAATACAAATGAACGATTCCTGGCAATGCTAGTGATGAATTTGCAATATGACTATGAATTTGTAGCCATTAAAATTTTCCAAGTTTAAACCTCTCTCCCTCCAATGGTAAAAATGGAAAAATTGTCACCCATATTATTTTGTATCTACAAATTTTCCTAGGTGATAAATTTATCCCCAAACTTGTAAAACAAAACGTTTCCTAATATCACGCTTGTTCCTATCTTCACCATTGGTTTTGACAACTGATATAAGATTGATGCACCTAATAATATTGCCAATCTAACATGATTTTATCCTTTTACAAATATAATCTAATATTTCCAAGTCACCAACTTTACTTTCTATCCAATTTGGATGAGCTTTTCCAATTCAAACTCCTATACATAAACTTGGAAAATTTGCCTCACCCTCTGCATTCTCAAAATCTATAAATTGGACCTCCAATTCTCAAATAAAAAACAAATTTTAATGCAATTTTCATAGTTAATTTTTACATACGATTTTTACACAAGCTTCTAGGAACACTTGTGATGAGTTCAAATATTCTAGGATAGCTCTATTCATTTATTTCCATAAGCTCCTGGTTTCTTTGTTTTAGAAACGTTTTCATCATCCCACAAGCCTTACATGTAGGAGCATTAGATTCATGGAAGCAAGGAGAGTTCTATCATCTTAATTAGTTTCTATTTATTCAACTTATTATGGCTAAATTTCATATTTTCATTGCATTTGATATCCTAACCCTCTTTTTTTATCATTAGTAAAAGAAACTTTGTTTCAAATATTTTGTAGGACTTGTAGGAACCATCCAAAGCTCATCATCTTCATCTTTGGTCTATCACCCATTATATCCTACATTATATTCACCTTTGTAGGTGTAGACACCTAAATATAGCATAATAAAACACTAATTAATTAATTAGTACATTTAATATTAATTAAAAATAATTAATATTAAATAAGCATTTAATTACCTAAGTATTGATTAATTAATTAATTAGTTTATTAAATAATTAATTAATTAATGCCTAGATTGTACAACCAGGCACTCCTCTGCATGGATGCATCCACACTCACTTTCACCCCTCCACATCATCCACTTCACTCATAGTTCCACCTCCCATCAATCCATACTAGTCATGTGCAAGGAAAAATCCTTATCTGCAAGTGAACTCAAGTCACTAGCAGTTGCACTTCCAAGATACAAAGGAAGATTAATCATGCACTCAGTTAACTCAATATGTAAAATATGCACAATATGTACACACTTAAAAAAGTTAGTTAACTAATATGAACATGCATATTTAGTTAAAAAGCATATGCAAATTCAATCCATCCATCCACAACTATTTAATTGTTCATGCACATTGAATAAAAAAATTAAAGAATGTACACATCATGAATTTACATGCACAGGATTAATTGGTGATAATTATGAGGTAACCTTATCTGCATGTAATCCTTGTAATAAAATAAATGTAAGGATAAAAATATCGTTTACAACAGTTAAACTGGCTAAGCCACCTCCTTATCCCCTCTAGGAAAATCTATAAATTAAACCTCTCCTCCTTTCTCGAGCATAAATATGAAAATAGTATCAAAGTTCTAACGAGACTTTGAGCATTCACAACATTCAATCACCTAATTTTTTATCACTCTGCCATCCCCATCCCATGCAGAACTTCGATCGTGCCTTTTTGTAGGATCAAATCAACTCTCGAATAGATTTTAGATGCCATAGATCGTGATCATCCCACCAAAACAGTATTCATTTGCTATCATTAGACCCCTAGATTATCAGCTCTCAATCTATACATAAGCCTCCAAACATAGCATGATACAATCATGATAGTAGTAATATCTAGAACACAATGCAAAATCAAAAATAATAATAGGGATACATAAAAAAATATAAAAGCAAACCTATTTTACTTCCTTTTTGCATATTTTGGTTTTTCATTATTTGCATTGACTTTAATATTTATTGAATTTGAGCCTCACTCTAGGAGGATCAACATATATTACTAAGCTATTGCATGTTGGCTTGTGTGTAGGTTTTCAAGTACAAACCAGATCCTAGGAAGCAAACCCAAAACCAAATAATGATTTGAAGCCACTGAGTCCACAAACCCACACTTCTATAGTTGCAACAATCCATATTACACGATCGTTCAATCCTAGATGATCACTAACCACAACCATCCATACCATATATGGTATCAATCCATGATCATTCAACACCAGATGATCACCATCTAGACAGTTTCCTATTACAGATCCGATAGGCACATGCGTACATCTTGATGCAGAAGTGCCATATTAGCCCTAACACATTCAATGAAGCGAAGATCACCATAAACCTACCCAATAGTGTTGTAGACACAAAAGGACCAAGGAACCATTGATTTTTTACAAAAAATGGAATCACTCCCTTATATAATTGTATAACCCTATGTGGAAAAATATTGTAATAAAATAGCGAGAAAGCACAACACAATACAATATCATTTACTGCCTTTTTTTACAATCCTTATACATTGTGTGTATTTTTGGTCTCAAAATCGATCTAAGAAAAGGTTTGTGCACCCACAAACCTTGACCAAATTTGAATGGCTTGATCATTGAGAGGCTTTTAGGTCAATCTTTGGAGGTCGGTTCCTTATGAAGACTTAGCTAATTTCCCCCTAAATGTGTAGGAAAACAATGTTGAAAGGAAATAAATGAAGCCAAAGCTAGAACTGGAAGAGGTATAGATTTAATCGCATCAAATTACATACATTAAACTTATATCATTATGAGAAACTTATTTTAATCACCCAATAGACTAGCCAATTTGTTCTCATTTAACATTAATTGCATATGTATGTTATAGAATTCTAAAATAATAGAGTGAAGAGCATAGAATCCAAAATGTAAAATTAAATTTGAATTATTCAATAGATTTTAACAAAAATAAATAAACAAACATTCATTCATACATACATGAGATAAGAAAAAGGTTAAATAGTGACCCACTTGTATTCCTTTAAATATCAGAAGATTTACATGCAATTGTAATAGCTAAAAATCCAACCATTTTCATTCCTTACAATCTAACATATATAGTCTCTATAAGAAATTCAGTTACAAGTGATCATGATGCACAGTAGTGAAATGCGGTTGTGTTAGATAGTTTCTAGACTGTATCTCCTGTATCCTTGCAATCTTAAATGAATACTCATGTAACATAAGAGTGGCCTTTGTTGGATGTACCTGGTTCATCCTTCCTTTTGGTGCATCTAAAAATCCTATTATTTATGATGTCTGCACACACCTGAAGATAGTGGACTATTATAATCACTCATGTAGACCACCTCAAGCTACTGGTCCTCTCTAACACACCATAATATCATCCATAATTTGTCATACACATGATGGATTCTATTTGTTGCATTCATGAACTACCTTTATTTTTTATCTCAGTGTTTCCCTCCATTAGAAAGCTTTGCATATCATGGAAAAGAAATATGCTTTCAATGCTAATAGGATTTTGGGAACCCCCACTAAACCTTGAGTCTCCTTTTTCATTGTGGCTAGATTTTGGGGTTTGAAGAACACAAGCTTATACTGAGAGGGGGGGGGTGAACAGTATAAGACCTCTTTTTACTTTTTCCTTTATACTTCAAAATAGTAAAGCAATATACCCAAAGCAATATCAAAGCAATGCACAATATCATCCACAAAGTGACACCAATTTTAACGTGGTTCACCCGAATGGCTGGGCTACATCCACAAAACTTTTCTCTAAAAGTTATCTCAAAGTTCTTTGGGAATCCTTCCCAATTACAATGTTTATGAGCCTCGGCCCAAAGGAGATACCTTCCCCCAATCAGAATTTATGAGCCTCTGCTCAAAGGAGATACCTTCCCCCAATCTAAATTTATGAGCCTCTGCTCAAAGGAGATACCTTCCCCTCTATCTAAATTTATGAGCTTCTGCTCAAAGGAGATACCTTCCCCTCTGCTCTGGAAATGATCCCTCGGAAGATCAACCGCCTCTACCTCTTGCCAGCACGTGGAACTCCTTTCCACCGAAGACCTCCTGTCCTCAATGCTTAGCCTAAGAGACCTCTCGCCTTCTATGATCACGTCCACAGCAGCTCAGCAACCTGTACCAAACACAATCAGTCGGTCTAGTACAAGTCTTCCTCTGTCTGTCAGATCTGTCCAACACTTGAACAAATCAATCCTCTGCACACAAGCCTTCTCAAAGACTTGCCAAATCTGTCCTTAGGTTCTTCTCAAAGAACCAGTGCTCCTTTGTCCTCAAGTTCTCTGATAGAACTATCAAAACTCAACTCACAAGTCCTCTGCTAGGACCTATCCAAATCTGCTCACAAGTCCCCACCGAAACCTGTCCAAAACCTGCTCACAAGTCCCCACCGAAACCTGTCCAAAACATGCTCACAAGTCCCCATCGAAACCTGTCCAAAACCTCAGCAAGCTCACCAAGAAAAACTTTCTTAGTAGGAAATCACAAGGTGAATTGTTAGAGACCCAATGTGATTTGTCAAACTCATAGAAGCATAAAGAGAATTGTTAGAGACTCAATATGTTCTATACTCAACTCCCAATCTCAAAACTCAACTCAAATCAACTCAACTCAAACTCAATCTCAAATCTGAAAACTCAACTCAATATCTGAAATGGATAGGATAGAATGCTTTCTTTCAAGAACATGAAACTCCAACAATTGCCAACTATGCAAAGAATCACATAACAATGATACTCATGTTCTTTTCACCATCAATTAGGGCTTCAACAACAATGCTCATCAACCAAGGTTCAATCAACACCATTCAGCTCAAAACACAACCTTGAAGCATTTCACAATCAACATCAGAAAAGGAAACAAGTAGAACTCCTTTTCTCTCCAATATTGTTTGAACAAAAGCATCCACCAACTCAACTCACAATAGCACACACAACTTTTCAAATCATCAACAAAGGAGTAAGCCCAAACACTTTAACCAAGTAAAGAATAGCTTGATTATTACCAATTTAATGAAAGCAAATGTCAATCTCAAAGCTGCCCACTTAAGGTTTCACAACTTCACACAAGAAGCAATTTTAACCTTAAAACATCATGCTTTCATTTCCATAATCAACCAAAAGCACTCTCAACATTACAAGAAATATTTAACCCTTATACACCTTATTTCTCCCTTATAGTCTTATCACAAATAAAATTTATCTCTCATAAGAATGCAATAAGATATTTCAACAACACCTTCAAAAGGAATCTTTTATCAAAATAAAAACAAGCTTTAAACTCCTTATAACTCCTAAGTTGTTTTTCCCTCTAACAAACTTCCTCCATCCGCAAAATACACTTAGCAAAAATTAATTTCGAAAATACCTTAGCCAACATCAAAAATCGCTATGGAGAAATTGCGCACGAATTCTAACACCACCCGTTGCATCCACTTCACGACGAAAAACCCTTTCACGTTATTTGAACGCGGAACCTCCCGTTCGGGTAGCGCTCAACAACCTAGCCACTACCGGTGTGCCAAAGGCACCCGGTGAGGTTTAAACCTCATGTTGTTAGCCTTGTTCCTTCTGCACCAAGGATTAAATGAAACAACAGTCCCTTCCTTTCCTTCTGACGCAAACACGATGACGAAAAACTTTACGGCGGATTCGACAAATGGCGAGTACAAACAAATGAACAACGGATTCACGAAAATGGCGAAGATACAGTCGAATTCACAGCGAGCAACTCCTTTCAAAATTTGGATGGGATAAATCTTTGTTTTTCATTGAGGGAGATTTATATGCAATTTACCATAAGCTCTTTGACATCGGCGAGGAGTTTAACACGTCGACGGAGGTCTTTGGCTAGCGCCCACAATCTTAAAACATAGCGCCCACCTAGTTAAGACATTTGCACCATGGATTAGGAGAACCCATTGCAAATAATAATTTAATATTTATTTAAAAATAATTAAATGGAACCTTAACAAGGTTTTTAATTATTTAAATAAATACTTCCTCCTGGACCCAAATGCATTAAACCAATGCATCCACCTTAATCTTTAAACTCGCCAACTTGGGGTTTGCAAAAGACCTTTGAAACTCGTCATGTCGTAACCTTCATCAAAACAAATTATTTGACATCAAATCAAATTCCTTCAAGAGCTTCTTGACATCAATGACAACTTATACACTTGAGCAAAGGCAATGTACCCAAAGTACCCAAAATTGCCAACAATCTCCCCCTTTGTCATTGATGGCAAACCTTCATCGAAAACACTTCTCAAGAGCCAAAACTGAAACCAACTGTGCTAACAACTGAGAAACTGTGCCCACAATTGAGAATCTTCCTTTGAAGTTTTGCTCCCCCTGACTTGAAGCTTTCCTCTTCACTTTGAAGCTCTCCCCCTTACTCATATCTCTCCCCCTTTGTCATCAATGGCAAAGGGCCACCTTTGGGGCTCGAGACTAAGAATGAGCCTCTTAGCTTAGTCCCTCCCCCACCTCCTGATGAGGTGATTAATTCTGGGGTGGGAGTAAAACTCCCATTAGGCACTCGATCATCATCGGCGTCTATAACTTCCTTGTCGGGCCTTCTCTTGAACTCTTTGTCCATATTCCTGTTCTTGTCACTGTTCTTGTTCTTGTTCTCATCCTTGTTCTTGTCCATGCCTTGATCCTTGGACCTGATCATGCCACTGTTCCTATTCCTGTATTCTGGAATTTCAGCTCTACACTGTCTGATTATGTGACCTTCATTGTTGCACTTGAAACACTTGACGATGTTGTTTCTCTGAGGTAAACCTGATCTTTGAATCCACCTGTTCTGACCAAACCTATTCTGGCCAAACCTGTTCTGACCAAACCTGTTCTGACCAAACCTTCTGACCAAACCTATTTTGATCAAACCTGTTCCTATTATTTACCTTGCAATAGACTACCTTGTGCCCAAACTGTTGACAAGAGTAGCAATACCCTTGAAAGTAACTAGCACTTCTGAAACTGTCATTTACCTTCTTCACTTGAGCCATGCAATGTGAAGCCATGTGACCAAACTCGTGACAAGCAAAACATCTGCCTTGAAACTTTCCTTTATTTGACCTCTTAGGTCCTGAAAACTTCTTCTTCTCATTCTGAATTCTGTTTTCTATTTTTGTGCATCTATCATTCAAGGACTCCTTTTCGAAGTACTTTCCTCATCAGAACTCTCTTCCTTTTGGAGTCTCTTACTAGACTCTCCAACTTGTTCCTTGTGTGGCTTAACAAAACCAAGGCCTGTTTTATCTGTTGTCTTTCTTTGACCTTTGATGAGTGACTTAACCTTTTTGGAGCTATCTTGAAACCTATAAAGCTTATCCTTGTACTCTTTAGTTTCCTCTTTCAAAGAAGCCATTTTCTGTTCTAACTCACTATACTCAAGAACCTTAGACTCTAACTCATCCTTGAGTTCTTGTGTCTTAGCTATAGAGAAGTCAAGACTTTCTATAAGATCATCTCTCTCCATACAACATTCATCTAACTTATCCTTGAGTCTAGCATTCTTCTTTCTTTCCTTTTTCAAAGCACTAAGAGCACTAATAAGTTCACTTTCAAGATCCTTTATTTGATTGCCTTTTGAATCATCAAAGCCTTTTTCAAATTTCTTATCACTAGAGGTGCTACCCTTTTCAAAAACCATACATGCATCTTCCTTATAGTTTTCTGAAGCATCCTCATACATACTAGAAACCAAATCATTATTTGTGCAATCATCCTCAAGGTGACCAAAATTTCCACATCTAAGACATTTCATGATAATGAATCTATGTTTCGGTTCTTCCTCTTTTTTTGATATGAACAACATCTCATTTTCATTATCACTTGAAGAACTTTCACTATCACTACTAGAACACTTACTTGCTTTGTCTAGGTAGAAACTCTTCTTGTGCTTGTGAGAATACCTCTTTCCTTGATTGTTGTGCTCATCTTTGATCTTCCTCTGATGCTTGTGCTTTTCAGAATCCTTGCTCTTAGAATCCTGTTTATCTTCATCACTTTCATTCTTGGGAATAGTACAGTTAGTAGCATAATGACCAAACTTTCCACAATTGAAACATCTTATATTTTTCACACTTTTGTGTTTTCTAGAGAACTTGCCTTTCTTGCTGTAATATGCCTCTTCATCACTAGAAGACTCATCACTATCTTGAAGCTGTTTACCCTTGGATTCCTTGGTAGCCTTGAAAGTTGCCTCTTTCTTGACATCAACCTTCACTTGAGTTCTCAACTCAAATGTTGCAAGTATACTATGGAGCTCATCCTTTTTCAACTTATCCAAATCTTTAGCTTCCTCAATAGTAGAAATATTTTCACTAAATCTATTAGGAAGAGATCTTAAAATCTTATCACAAACATCATTTTCAGCAAGCTCAAGACCTAAGTCTTTCATGGAGTTAACAACCTCATCCATACGAAGCATGTAGTCACTAATATTTTCATCATAATTCATCTTGAGTTGTTCAAACATACCTTTGAAGTGTCTCAACTTGGCCTTTTTGACATTTGTATCACCTGTATGAACCACCTTCAACTGTTTCCACATTTCACTAGTTGTCTTGCAGTGAATCACTTTGGTGAGATTTGCTTTCTGTAAGCCTTTCAGGATTGCATTCATTGTTTTTGAATTGTTGTGATGTAGGAGCCTTTCTTCTTTAGTATTAGGACCATGTACAGGAATAGTGTACTCATCTTCAATCACTTCCCATACCTCATTACCAAGTGCCATTAGATGAACCTTCATCCTTGCACTCCAAAGACCAAAATCTGACCCATCAAGAATAGGTGTTGCATTACTACTTGAATGATCCATTGTGTTCTTTACTAGATTTTCCTTCAAGCTGTTAAACTTTTCGAAGGCACCTGCTCTGATACCAATTGAAGAACACAAGCTTATACTGAGAGGGGGGTGAACAGTATAAGACCTCTTTTTACTTTTTCCTTTATACTTCAAAATAGTAAAGCAATATACCCAAAGCAATATCAAAGCAATGCACAATATCATCCACAAAGTGACACCAATTTTAACGTGGTTCACCCAGAATGGCTGGGCTACGTCCACAAAACTTTTCTCTAAAATTTATCTCAAAGTTCTTTGGGAATCCTTCCCAATTACAATGTTTATGAGCCTCGGCCCAAAGGAGATACCTTCCCCCAATCAGAATTTATGAGCCTCTGCTCAAAGGAGATACCTTCTCCCAATCTGAATTTATGAGCCTCTGCTCAAAGGAGATACCTTACCCTCTATCTGAATTTATGAGCCTCTGCTCAAAGGAGATACCTTCCCCTCTGCTCTGGAAATGATCCCTCGAAGATCAACTCGCCTCTACCTCTTGCCAGCACGTGGAACTCCTTTCCACTGAAGACCTCCTGTCCTCAATGCTTAGCCTAAGAGACCTCCGCCTTCTATGATCACGTCCACGGTAGCTCAACAACCTGTACCAAACACAGTCGGTCAGTCTAGTACAAGTCTTCCTCTATCTGTCAGATCTATCCAACACTTGAACAAATCAATCCTCTGCACACAAGCCTTCTCAAAGACTTGCCAAATTTGTCCTTGGGTTCTTCTCAAAGAACCAAGGCTCCTCTGTCCTCAAGTTCTCTGATAGAACTATCAAAACTCATCTCACAAGTCCTCTACTAGGACCTATCCAAATCTGCTCACAAGTCCCCATCGAAACCTGTCCAAAACCTGCTCACAAGTCCCCACTGGAACCTTTCCAAAACCTGCTCACAAGTCCCCACGAAACTTGTCCAAAACCTGCTCACAAGTCCCCATCGAAACCTGTCCAAAACCTCAGCAAGCTCACCAAGAAAAACTTTCTTAGTAGGAAATCACAAGGTGAATTGTTAGAGACCCAATGTGATTTGTCAAACTCATAGAAGCATAAAGAGAATTGTTAGAGACTCAATATGTTCTATACTCAACTCCCAATCTCAAAACTCAACTCAAATCAACTCAACTCAAACTCAATCTCAAATCTGAAAACTCAACTCAATATCTGAAATGGATAGGATAGAATGCTTTCTTTCAAGAACATGAAACTCCAACAATTGCCAACTATGCAAAGAATCACATAACAATGATACTCATGTTCTTTTCACCATCAATTAGGGCTTCAACAACAATGCTCATCAACCAAGGTTCAATCAACACCATTCAGCTCAAAACACAACCTTGAAGCATTTCACAATCAACATCAGAAAAGGAAACAAGTAGAACTCCTTTTCTCTCCAATATTGTTTGAACAAAAAGCATCCACCAACTCAACTCACAATAGCACACACAACTTTTCAAATCATCAACAAAGGAGTAAGCCCAAACACTTTAACCAAGTAAAGAATAGCTTGATTATTACCAATTTAATGAAAGCAAATGTCAATCTCAAAGCTGCCCACTTAAGGTTTCACAACTTCACACAAGAAGCAATTTTAACCTTAAAACATCATGCTTTCATTTCCATAATCAACCAAAAGCACTCTCAACATTACAAGAAATATTTAACCCTTATACACCTTATTTCTCCCTTATAGTCTTATCACAAATAAAATTTATCTCTCATAAGAATGCAATAAGATATTTCAACAACACCTTCAAAAGGAATCTTTTATCAAAATAAAAACAAGCTTTAAACTCCTTATAACTCCTAAGTTGTTTTTCCCTCTAACAAACTTCCTCCATCCGCAAAATACACTTAGCAAAAATTAATTTCGAAAATACCTTAGCCAACATCAAAAATCGCTATGGAGAAATTGTGCACGAATTCTAACACCACCCGCTATGTCCACTTCACGACGAAAAACCCTTTCACGTTATTTGAACGCGGAACCTCCCATTTGGGTAGCGCGCCAACAGCCTAGCCGCTACCGGTGCGCCAAAGGCACCCGATGAGGTTTAAACCTCACGCTGTTAGCCTTGTTCCTTCTACGCCAGGGATTAAATGAAACAACAGTCCCTTCCTTTCCTTCTGACGTGAACACGATGACAAAAAACTTTACGGTAGATTTGACAAACGGTGAGTACAAACAAACGAACAACGGATTCACGAAAACGGTGAAGATACAGTCGAATTCACAGCGAGCAACTCCTTTCGAAATTCGGATGGGATAAATCTTTGTTTTTCATTGAGGGAGATTTATATGCAATTTACCATAAGCTCTTTGACGTCGGCGAGGAGTTTAACACGTCGACGGAGGTCTTTGGCTAGCGCCCACAATCTTAAAACATAGCGCCCACCTAGTTAAGACATTTGCGCCATGGATTAGGAGAACCCATTGCAAATAATAATTTAATATTTATTTAAAAATAATTAAATGGAACCTTAACAAGGTTTTTAATTATTTAAATAAATACTTCCTCCTAGACCCAAATGCATTAAACCAATGCATCCACCTGTAATCTTTAAACCTGCCAACTTGGGGTTTGCAAAAGACCTTTGAAACTGTCATGTCGTAACCTTCATCAAAACAAATTATTTGACATCAAATCAAATTCCTTCAAGAGCTTCTTGACATCAATGACAACTTATACACTTGAGCAAAGGCAATGTACCCAAAGTACCCAAAATTGCCAACAGGGTTTACCTGGATCTTGGTTGCTACCCATATCTTCACTTGTGGTGGGGTTTCGAGAAATTCTCAAAATTTGGTAATCTCTCAGTTTTATGTTAGTATTCCTCATGGTAGGTGTTTGGGGTTCTTTCAGAATTTGACTTATCTCATTTTCCTGCTCGTCTCAATACTTCATCAATTTATTTGTGGTGGGATTTATAGATATGCTCAAAGTCCCCTAGCTTCCTATTTTTTAATGATTTGTTGGTTTTTGAGACTTATCCAAGGCCAAAGGCTTCCCATTCTTCCACCCACCTCAATACTCAGGAAATTTCCTTGGTTCAACACAACAGTTTTTTAGGAGCCAATGTGAGAGCAATGGATTCCCATTTTTCCACCAAGTGTTTTTCCTCTTTCCTTTGTGGTGATGTTTTGGGAATTGCTTGAGGCCTAACAAGAGCCCATCTTATTTCCCACCTCAACACTTAGATGATTTTGAGGTTTTTTCCCATCACTTTGAGATAGGTAAGAAGTGGGTGTGAGAAAATTTACCCATATTCTTGGTGATTTGTAGGGTTTTTAGACTTGATGAAAAGTATCAAACCCAATAAAAATATAAGGATCCATTCTACTCCATCCAAGGGGTAAAAGTAGTTTCTAGCCTTTATTCATTGGCCCATGGATTCACACCAAAAATGGGGCTAAGGAACCTTAGTATACAATATTGTTTACAACTTTTGCTACCTTTAGAGTCTCATGTTACCCTTTCTAACTCCTTTTATTGTTGCTCTTGAGCTCTCGAGGACTTATCTTGGGAAGCGGTTTTCTAGATGGATTGGATCTGGAACTCTTGGAATATTTTATCCTATTTTTTGATAGTAGGAACAAGGGTATTTATGATGTGATCAATGACAAATTGTAATATGCAAGCATCCTTGTAGGGGGGATCACTATATTTTTCCATCACTTCTTCTATCTTATCAAGGAGACCAAAAATCTTGAGGGCCATGTTAAGCACCTAATCCACCTTTAGTGGTTCCTATAATGTAGCAATCTCACTCTCATCCTCCTCTAAGGCCTCAAACAACTTCCTAAGGTCCTATTTTGTGTAGATGTACTTGTTACTATCCCAGAACTTGAGGAATTGAGTGCTTTGAGTTTTGCATTAATTTTGCCCAGCTTTTCCAGCTCCTTTTTAAGTGCAACATTGAGTTCTTCCCCTTCATAGAACAATTCCATGATATAAAATATTCATTGCATAAGGAACCTACATTTTTCAATGTCTTGTATTGAGAACTTTGATAATTGAGGATTCTTTCTCTTAAACATTGTCCTCAGTGTTAACACATGTGCACCCATGCTCTACACAATCTTCTTTTTGCTATCTAGTTCAGTCCCTGTTTCCTTGGAGATTGTTAGGGCCTCTTATTTTTGAGTGAAGGGAGGGAGAACCTTAAAAGTTACTTCTTTTGTTTTCTTCCAATAGATGGACCTGATCTACTTCATCCAAACTCTTGACATTGCTAGTCTATGAGGCTTATTTTTTTTTCTTTGCAACTCAGTCAACACAATAGTCAAAGAATCCTATTTTTGTAGCTTAGATTTAAACTCAACATCCTATTTTTCTAGTGTACCCTATGTTTCTCACAAATAATTTTCTAAACAAGCAATATTTTTATCCCTTTGTTGTAGTCCTCTCTCAGACGGGGCTTTATCTAGGGATTTTTTTAATGCTTTCACCTCATTTTCTAAGGCTTGCTGGTCCATATTTCCTATTTGTAACTAGATATTCAAATTTATAATTCTCTTTTGTGCAGCCTTAAACTACCTTTCCATAGATTTTTACTTTAGAAATAATATTTTATCCTCAACATGGAGTGTCCAAAGGGTCTCAATAGAGGAAATATCAACAATATTCCTGGCTTGTACATTCAACTACCAATCTTCATGCTTTATTTCCATGATGGCCTTCCTTACTTTTGGTTGAGAAACTATCTTGAACCTTTTTTCCTAGATGTGATCAAGCTCATGATGAGTGATGGTAACTACATCTACCTTATCATCATATAATTACTACAACTCCTTAGCCTATTTTTATTATCTCTTACAGCTCTCACAATATTTAAGACTTATAACAAGTCCTTTGTAACTTGGGGTGTGAGGGATGTAGTCAAGAAGGCTAGCAGTGGATTCAAGGGGTATGACACCACTATTCAAGATAGGATTGCACCAACTACCTCATCATGGTTTCTTGGCTCTAAAGGTGGTGATGCCAGAGAAGGTTGCTGAGGTGGGGGCTATATTAGTGGTGATGGAACAAAAAACACCTTATATGAAGTGGGAGATTGAAGTGAACGGGATGGAGTGACATATAGGTCGGGCCTAGGTGGAGGTGGTGGAAGTTTAAATGAATTCTAAGGTAGGCCAAATGAATGAATAAAGTGTAATGGGGATATGACAGGAGACTTAGGGTGCTCTTTCTTAATAAAGGTCATCATTGTTGGAATCACCCATGATGCTTGGGTTGAAGGAGAAGGATAATTCTCCAATATTTCAAGGGAGAGGGTTTAGTCAAGAGAAGAGGAATGATAATGAATGAGTGAAGTATTGGTTTTGGAAAGCAAACCTTGATCTTTCAACTTCTATGAGGATGCTTAAATTATTTTCTTCCCTTTATTTGTCTAAGTGGTCGCTCTTTCTTCTCCTACCTCTAGTGCTTCTTGTTGCATTCGTTGCTTTTTTTTTCCTTCTACATGCACCTCAGAGACATCGATATTGGAGCATTCTTTTGTATTTCCACTTGATTTTGGCTTATGTGATAGAGGACCAGAAAAATTCTCTAGTTGTCTCCTAAAAGGACTGATCATCCTTGAATTTTTGGCACCTTATAGAGGCTATGTAGAGGGGACTTCTTACTCAACCCCCTTTTCATGGATTGGGTTATCTTGTGGCCGAAACTCACTTTGGACCTCCTACTCTTCATATTATTTTTCTTTTTATTCCTCTTCTTCTTCTTTCCTCAGGTTTATGACATCATATTTTCTCAACAGTTCTAGGGAAAGATCTATTTCTTCTTCATATCTTTTCTTATAGGTAGTAAATTGGGTGTCAAACATCGCAGTAAAGTCATTATCTACATTTCTTGAGAAGGCCTTCTTGATGTCATTCTTCTCACAACATATTACCCATAATTATTTGATCTTTTCCTCATCCCACTTTTTCATGTTTTTAATTTGTCAAAATAGCATCAAGCTTAGTCGTTGCTCCAGATTTCTCTCAAGATCAAAAACTTTCTTTTATGGATAATAGGCTCTCCATGGTGGTCACTCATACATGTCAAGGAATGTAAATAGTTCCACATGATATTGTAGAAAATTATTATATCTTATAATACTCTCATTGTGGTGATTTTTTTGTTGCTAAAAAACTTGTAACCTTGCATTGTTTACAAATCCTTCCATATTAAGGATGTTGTTAGGGCCATAATTCCACCTAGGAGGCATCAGTAGGAGGTCCAGGAGGGATAAGAAGCTCTTCAATACTTGATATGTAGTGCTTTCTCTTTTGGACATATTAATAGGTCCAAAATTTATTGGGATTGTGAAAATCACCTTCTTTTTTGCTCTAATACCCAATTTATTTTCAATGGCATAAATATTATTGCATATCTCCATACCAAATACCCAGTTTGTGATGTAGAAGGGGACTAGGTAGGGAAATCCTAAAAATCTATATAGGCAAATGATGATCCCTTCCTTTAAAAAGTACCAATCTCTTCCTTCCCATAGATTACCTCTCAATAAGCCCCATGCCTCATAGGGCAAGCATGGGTAGACTTCAAAAATATACATGAGAGCAAGTTATAGGAATGTATTGTTGAATTCTAGATAGAATTTCTCCTCCTAAGAGTATGTGTCCAGTCCACCACCATATGTATCTAGCCTTTTTCATCCTTCTCTTGAAATGGCACACCATGCTTTATGTGGGGAATGTAGTAGAAAAATAACCATACCAGATAAGAGGAGTACCAAAATTTGGTGCTTTACCTTGTTTGATATCCCCTTTTCTATATTTTGATGTTTTTGTCTAGGAAATTTACCCAATATACTCTCACAAAATTGTGTGCCCTTAATACTGCATGCATCATCACCATTTGGCATAGGAGGATTATGACATTTTTCGAGAGGCCAAGAAAAATTGACAACATGGAAAGGATTGGTTGGACTTCTTCCTTGAAATCCTCTAATTGCCATGGTTTCTCCATGTAATTCTTCATTACTTTTCCTAGCACATTAGTTAGCTCTTTCTTAGGACCTTCATTGCTTAGAATCACCATCTATTGTTCCAAATCGATGGTTTTTAGATACCCTATCATAAACTCTTATGTAGAAATATCCTTAACAATTAATGCCTATATAATGGTCTATGCATCTACGTAGAAAAACCATTGTAATTTCATGTTTCTAATTACACCTAAACCAACTTCATAAAATTTCAAAATTGCATCAACTAGCTTAGGGCAAGAATGCATTGGGATTGGCATGAAGAGGCAAAGTTGGGTCTTCCATGTAGCATCTCCCAGATTAATCAAAGGGAATTTGCCTACCTTGGCCATTGAACCCTCATGGAAGCCCCTCAATTTGCACTTAACTATGATTTTAGTGTCAAAAATATTTTGGAGTGTGTCGATCAACTACTTTGGGGGCTTTGGATTTGTCATCTTGGGGTCTCAACTATTATGGATTCTCAGTTCACCTCCTCCAAAAAAGTACAATTATGCTATTTAGGCAGTCAAATATCTTCCTTGATCCTGAATCTCATAATTCTATTATCAGTTTAGAACTTTGGTACATAAAATAAGCAAGAGTGGGGTAGAAGCATTGTTCATCCCAATATTATAATGCTCATCAATGGAATCCTAGGAGACGTCTAGCATGACCATTAGAGAATATTTGCATGAAGTGAAGGAGATCTTCTCATGGAAAAATTACTTTTTATAGGTGGCTCTTATTAGTTGCTCTTGGGATGTGAACCATTGGCCAATGACATCAATGAGGAAGTGGTTTGCATGAGGTTGAAAATATACCCTTTTTCTTAAGCACTTTCAACCATCATGCCCTCGTTACTTATCAAAGTGTGATTGGTCCTTCGTAGATCATGTTAAATATCCTACCTAATTATTCATTTATGACATGCCTTCATTATTCTCTAAAAAGTGTACCCCCTACCATTGTTTTTGTAGAGGAATAAACCACATTTGGGATGCATTAGGGTTCGGCTAGCTTCCTATTTTCCTACCTGTCTATGGTAGATTTCTAGGATATTTCCAAGGCCAAATTCTACCCATTTCTCCACCATATGTCATTACTTGCTTGGTGGTAAATTTTAGGGATCACTTGAGGCTTTAGTGTCGACCCATTTTTTTGCCAGGCTAAACACTTATCTTTTTAACTAATCAGAGAAACTTGATATGTGTGTGGTGAGCTAGATATGATATCAATTACATTAGATTTGGTTGTACTATAATCAACTTTGAATATTTACAACCTAAGACTGAAAGAAAAGTAAAAGAAATATATTATGTACATAAATACATCTTCACCATTAAAATAGCTAGGCATAGTCCTTCAGGTACTGGTCATTAATAAAAATTATGAGCAACCATTCATCAAGGTCACACAACTTATATGTATTTGTGTTCATGCAACTTTTAATGAGGTATAGCCCTGATCACATGGAGTCAAATTTATCATGATCTTCTTGTTTTGCTTGGTCTACATCCTACTTTAGGACAAGATCACGTTCACTAAAAATTATCGATGCTACCTTCTTTTCAAACCAACATTTCATAGAAACTTGGTGTTGGCATAAATTATTATATGCCTACTCACATTTCTTTCTAGGTGTGCTAGTTCTACCAATATTCTTTCCATTGTCGATAAGCCTTCCATATCCTTTTCACTTATACATCTTAATATCGAAAGTTCTAGATTGATTATGAGGATTTCCTCCTTTATGTACACCAAAGCATAGGGTTATGTCTTTAAGGATTTATTTGGATTTATTCTATCTATTCAAAGAGCTCGATATAGAAGGAGGTGCCAGATTTTGGGGTTGTGCTCAATGTTTCACTTTATTATTTATAGTAGATTTTTATTTGTGGACTCAACTAGACCATTCCCTGTGGGTAATAGTTTGAGAAATTACTCTAGTATATGTTGTATATTTTGATGAAATCCATTGTTTTGGCACCCATGAAGGACATACCATTGTCTAAAATAATAGTGGTAAGGATTCCAAACCTGGTCTCTAGAAAATCAATGACTATTTGTTGGTCAACGTGCTTGGTAGCTTTAGCCTCCATAAACTTCATAAAATAATATATTTTTGTGAGAATATACTTGTGTTTGGCTGATGAATTTTTATTTATTACGTAAATAAATTCTAACCCCCACTGCTAAAATAGTTCTTCTATAGTTACTAGCTTAAGTGACATAGCAGGATGCTTGCTCTTTCCAATGAATTTTTAGTATTTTTCACATGTTCTAACCAATTTGAATGCATGTGCAAAGATGGATGGCCAATAAAATCCTACTATTAAGACCTTGGTTGTTGTAGTTTATCTTGAATAGTGTCCTCCTGATAAATTGGTATGGAATTCCTCTAAGATATTCTTAGCCTTTTTTGGAGATACACATCTCAGTAGTACCCCATAAAAATTATTCCTATAGAGAACATCATTGACCAATACATATTTTGTGGTTTGCGATCTATATCTTCAACTTTGAGATGCTATCAAACCTTTTGGACACTTATTTTAGTTTAAGTAGTATACTAATTGGGTGATCCAAGCATCAGATTACACCTCCCCTTCCTTCGATTGTGTTGGGCTTACTTCCTCTATGAAAAAATTAGAATGTAGTGCTATAGATTTTGTTAGCTATTGGTAAATTTATCGTCTCCTTACTAAATTGGTTGGCCTAATCTCAATGTTATATTCCTAGTATTTTCATCATCCATCCTACTCTTCTATCACCCAATTCTCCTTGAATCATAAAATTCCTAACATCCAAATGTACTAGGTATACAATTGTCTTACTTTGAGAGACAAAATACCTAAATTTCTTCAAGGATTTCATGACTACATATACCTATTTTTCAATGAAATTATATCTTTCCTCATGATCTTGTAATATTTTGCTAAGGAAGGTGATGGGTCTCTCACTATTGGCTTCCTCCTTTTGGGTGAGGACTATTGTGTAGCTTTCTTCTACTCCAAAAGCATATAGAATGAAGTCCTTGGAGTAGTTTGGATTCACGAGCACTGGATATTTTGCAATAGCTTTCTTAATATATCTAAAGGTATTCTTTTGAATATCTATCCTCCTAAATTCCACATCTTTCTTGAGCATATTTGTCATGGGCTTGACTATCTAGGCAAAGTTTTATACAAACTTCTCAATAAAATTTATCTACCCAAAAAATGATTGCAGCCCCCTTTTATTTAATGGTAAATGAAGGTTGAAGATTAATTTTACCCTATTTGGGTCAAAAAATAGTTCATATTTAGATACCACATGCCCAAGGATTTTTCCTTCCTCTACAAAAAATATAGGTTTTTTTAGATTTAGGGAGATTCCAAACTCCCTATATTTTTCAAAAAGCATCCTGAGGTGTTCTACATGATCCTCTATTTTGTGGGATAAGATAGTCATATAATCCAAATAAATGATAATTACCCTATTCACAAACTCACTAAAAGCCAAGTCCATAGCCCTTCGAAAGGTAAATCTGGCTTGGACAACCCGAATGGCATTTTTTGGTAAGAAAAGGTTCCCCACTTGGTGTTGAATGTTATTTTATGTTGATCTTCATCTCATACCTACACCTAATTGAATCCAAAGAATTCATCGAGCAATGAAAAGCATTTTTCTCCTACTACTGTATTTAATATATAATAAATTTGGGGAAGATGGTAATGATATTTTAATGATTATTTATTCATAGTTGAATATCTCCATTATTTTTCTTATTGGTACCAGGTTGGCCACCCAAGTAGAGTGCTTAATAGGGTAGATAATTTTGGTATTTAGCAACTTTAGAAGCTCTTATTTCATTAGGGTTCTATTTTTGGGTTAACTGGCCTCTACTTTTCCTAAAGGGCTTTGTATCTGGTTCTAACTCAATAGTGTGTTGAATGGTGTCCTTGTTGTACACCTTGAGGTCATCATAAGTCTAGGCTATGATATCATTATATTTTCTATAGAGTTCCTAAATTTGACCAACTTCTTCCTTTGAACATTTCACCCAAATTTTTTAGTCTCTTTTTTGGTGCGATTTGCACCTCCTTGTATCCTTTAGTGTCAAATTTCATCATATGACCTATTGATCTATCCTTGTTATCAAATAAGATTTCAAGAGTTATCAGTCCATTCGGTATATGGTTGTTTTTAAACTAGATTAACTCTCCTTCTTCTTCATCATCTTCATCTTCTAGTGATTTATTAGTTGAGCAATTCATCTCATTGATTAAGAAATCTACTATCTGCTCATCACTCTCAAATACTTTCCAAAATATGTCCTTGTCTAGAATAGAGGGTCTATACACTATTCTTACTATCTTTACCTTGTATATGGCATTTGACATTGGGCAATAATAGGCTCTTATGGATGTTAGTATGTTAGCATGAGTCTTTTTTTCTCTTAAAATTATCCTGATGTTTAGAGCTTCAAATGTATCTAGCAGATCTCATATTCTATTCCTATAAGCTTTGAGATACTGTTGCTTACTTACACATTTCTCAATGATCTTATGTATCACTAGCTTTAAGTCCTTGAATATTTTTAGCTTCTTAAAACTAAGTTTCTCAACCTTTTTTAAGCCTAGACATAGTGCTTCATATTCTACTACATTATTTGTACAAATCCATGTCAATTTATATGAGAAAAATTTCTTAGCTCTTGTGGGTGAGATCAGGACTATGCCAACTCTAGTGCCATTTTTGCATCTTGCTCCATCAAAATAGAGCTTCCAAATCTAAGTAGGAACAGGGGTTGGTTACTTTTGAATAGATAGTTTGTTTGTCTCTAGATTTTCAACGATATAGGTGCACATTCTCATCTTGATCATGATATTAAAATCCTTTAGTGAGAATTGGTCCTCCATTTGTAACCCCTCTATTACATCTTCCATAAAATCAGCCTTTTCAGTCATTAGACTCACTGTATTAGCCTATTGATTTTCTTCCTTCAATTTATCTATATGAATTGATGAAGGCTTTTCAAAATATATTTTGATTCTTATTCCTATATGGCGTATTTCAATATGATAATAGTCAAGGTAAAGATAGCCACCCAACTTGGCAGTGAACTCCCTAGATAAACACATCCCAAAATATGGTTCCAAGTCCACTACTATGATCTCTTGGATGATGGTAACCTAAGGCAATTTGTGTAGCACCATAGGTATGTCCTTCATAACTCTAACCATTTTTATTTGAGTGTCATATAATTAAAAAATGCTAGGGTAGTTTATTTTGTATTCCATACCCATAAAATCACATACCACCTTGGGCATGAAAGTAGTGGTAGCCCTTGAATCAATCATGTAGTTATGAACTATCCACCCCTCCATTTCTAGGGATAGATAGAATGGGGATAGTTTATTCTTTCTTGCTTCTAATACAAGTCTACCTTGAGATAGACTCAGCTCCATTTGGATTTTTCTTTGAATCTTGGTTATTTTAAGGGGGGCTTGAATCAAATCAATTTGTCCAAGAATAAGCAGAGCATCATACATGTTGGATTTTGAAGGTGTTCTCTTCAATTCTTCAACAATATTGAAAGTAGGTATCTCAGATATATCTTGGAGGTTATTCAAACCTACTCCTATATTCTTGAGTGGCCTTAATCCATTGGTGCTTGGTGAGAGAAGGGTATCTTAGCTTATCTCTGGCTTCTTATTGTATCTCGACCCTCTTTGACTAGGTTTCATCTATTTTATCTTCCTTATTTTGCTATGGGAATGGCTTATGAATAGGGGCATTTTGAGAGACCTCAATTTTATACTTCCCTTTTATCTTTAGAATCCATGGGAACTCTTAAGGGGTTCAATTCTTCATGGCTTACTTGCAAAGGTTTCTTTCCTAACCTTGTTAAGACAAAAAAATGCTCAATAGATGGCATCATGAAGTTATGACCAACTTCTCTAATCATATTGATGTGTCCCTTTTGGATCCTTTCTGCCTTCTCAATAGCTATTTTATATACATAATGTTGGTGCATCATACAAGTACTTTCCCCATGAGGATCATTGCATGTGGAACACCAATAGTTTGATTCAGGTGTAGATGTTGAAGCTTCTCCTTCCTCATTTATGAAGACTATGTTAGATTTCTCAGGAGGCTTGCTATTAGAGATAGCTTGGTCCCTGGCTACATAGGGGAATATTCTAGGTTGGAAATTTCTTTTAGCTTCCCTCCTCTTCATTAAGGTGATCTCATTGGTTAGATTTTCATTATAGTTTACATTTCTTGGATAAGGGTAGCTTGTGGGTTGGGGGTTGGCAATGCAAGTACTACATGGGATGCAGGTAATGTTGTAAGAATGATGGGAGCTAGTAAATCTTGCAATGCATGAGGACTACACCATGGAGGAAAATTTATGGGGGGGATGCCAATTTGGTAAGTGGTTCTATTAATAGATGACTGTGATTGATATTGAGGAAATTCAAGGAATATGGGCATTACAGGTTTGGGAGGAAATCTGCCTATGGCTATAAGATCCCTCTCAGCCTTTACAACTTCATCAAATATTTGTAAAAAGGCCCAAAAATGTGGTTATCTTATTGAAAACCCAAATATAAGCTAAAGGCTCTCAAGTAATAATATACAACTTGCTCATTAGTTAGTTGAAGGTCTTGAAGAACTATTTCTCTAGGTGCAACTAAATATGATGTTGAAGTCCACTATTTCTTCTTGAGGATGTCTTTGTATCATTATGAACTAGGTGAGTAAGGAGAAAGGATCTACTTGCTCATTGAATTCTTCTATCAACTTTCCAACCAAGTCATCCCAAGAAGCAATGGTCCCATTGGGTAGAGTTTTGTACCAATATAGCATTTTCCCTCTCAAGGAGATAACCAATAATATGATCATCACATCTTCTTCCTAAATGTTATGAATAGTAGCCAATGAAGAAACATCTTGATAGTTCTCAAATGGTCTTCCCAATGCCATCATACATTGGTAAATCTTTCAAAGCAGCTTGAGGAATTGTATTTTGATTTACAAGATTGAGGGGGCCAATATTATTCCAATGGGGAAAGTTTTGATTATGATTTTGGGCCATTGTTGCTTGGGGAATAAAAAGCACTTTAGGCATGAGATTGATATTATCTGGCTCTTCTATGAGAGATGAATATGGGGTTGATTCAAATGAAGGGGAAGGTTTCTTTCTTCCAAAGAGTAACTCTAGAAACTCAACTGGTTCTTTAGACTAGCTAGCCTTATGCCTTGTAATCATGAAAAGGAAGGAGGGTTAATATGGCTTTTTGAGTCACTATTTCAATGGAGTCACTAGGTGATCAAAGAAAACTGGGTAAAATAGAGCATCACCAAACTCTGATTTATCTAAAATATGGGATTGATCCCATAGAACATGCCAAAAACTGTTGGTCTCAAAATCTATCTAAGGAAAGGTTTGTGCACCCACAAACCTTGACCAACTTTGAATGGCTTGATCATCAAGAGGATTTCAGGTCAATCTTTAGAGAAGGTCAGTTCCTTATGAAGCCCTAGCTAACTACCTCCTAAATATGTGGGAAAAGGGTGTTGAAAGGAAATAAATGAAGTCAAAGCTAGAACTTGAAGGGGTACAGATTTAGCCACATCAAAGTACATGCATTAAACTTAAATTATTACGAGAAACTTAAGTAAATCACCTAACAGACCAACCAATTCATTCTCACTTAACATTAATTACATGTGTTTGTTAGAGAATTCTAAAATCAAAGAATGAAGAGCATAGAATCCAAAATACAAAATTAAAGTTGAATCATTCAATAAATTTTAATATAAATAAACAAACAAACATTCATTCATACATACATGAGATAATATGGAGGCCAAATAGTGATCCACTTGTATTCCTTGCAATATCAGAAGCTTTACATGCAATTGTAATAGCTAAAGAGCTGACCATTTTCATGCCTTACAATATAACATATATAGTCTCTACAAGGAATTATTTTATAAGCAATCATCATGCCCAACAGTGAAACGTGGTTGTGTCATATAGTGGTCAGACTATATCTCTCGTATCCCTACAATATTAACTGAATACTCATGTGGTGTGAGAGTCGGTTTCTCTAGATTTTTTGGGTTCATCCATCCTTCCAATGCATCTAATAATTACTATTTATTATGCTTTCACACATGAATGTAGTGGATTGTTATAATCATTCATGTAGCCTACCTCAAGCTGTCAGTCCTCTCTAAAATATGAGAATATCATTCATTTTGTCTATTATTTGCAGGTATAGGAATCCTATTATTGGAAGATATTGAATCTCAGGTGGCCCTATCAAGGATATTATAATCCCATCCATAATATTTTGGGATCAAAGACAAGCAAGAAGACACCATCGTTCATTGGATTAGGGCCTCGAAAACCATAACATTGTAACAATTGTATCAAGGGCATTGTAAAGATACCACATTGGGGCACATTATTTGTACAATTGGGAGATCTACCCCATTCAATAAAATAGTATTTATTTTATTCAATTTTGTGTCATTTATAGTTCTTTTTTTACTTTATTCATTGCATTGGTGTTTCATTTTTGCATTCATAGTTGGATATTTATGTGAATGACTTTACCTCATGGTATTGGGATCTTTTACCATACTAGTAGTCTCTGGCATAGACTATCCTTTGTTAGTGTCTTCTTCAAATTAGCTACTTGGTATGTAGATGGAGCTTTAGGTCCCCTTATCTTGCTAATATTTGGGTGGAAATCCTATTTGATTTTTGTTTATGGTAGATGTGTACCCCTATTCCACTATAGTTATCTATCTATTTGGGAAACATTATGGGTTATGATTATAAGGTGTAATTTTGCATCAGGTAGTTTTCCCACTTGATTTTTGAGACCCAATACTCCTTCCCACCTGGCCATCCTACAATGATTAAATCAATGGTATCATGGAATTGTAATCACTTATAGTTATTTTGAAGGCATGATTCTATGGCCTAAGGGTCAAGTCTACAAATCTTGGATCCATCACCATTTTAACCTCTAAGTCATTAATGGAGTCACTTTGCCTCATATATGTACCATCTATTTACGTCCTCCAAGAATTTGATTTTTGGATATGCCTTCATCTACCTCAAGATATGGGATTTGAAATTATTGTACAGCTCTCCCATCAACATGAGTGCCTTAAAATCCATTTTAAAAGACATGAGATCTATAAATTGAAGCCATGGGTCCACTCCATAACAAGCATTCTCAAGCTAAGGAGATTGATATTTTAAGTACTCAATTGTTCTAAGCTCTAATTATGCTCTAAAATTTTCACTATGCTCTAATATTGGTGCTTATGTAAGGGAGAATTCATCACCATCCCTTGTTTTTTATCTCTCTACCTTATATTCTTTGCATTTGTTTATTTTTATTTTGTTTATTAACACTCTCATTTGATCATGATTTCTCTTATTTTTTTTTTTTAGTCCATTTTTATTTTGATTATAGATATTTTCACATCTCTTGGATTTTTTGTGTTATTTGTCATCTTGTAGCCTTAGAAGTTCTTCCTTGACCATTTAGCTTATGGATAGCCCTCAGTACTTTTTGAACTAAATTTTAGTTCTCAATACCAATAGCTCCTTATGCATGCCCATAGAATGGAAATTCACCATAGAAAATTCAAGGTGTGATTCTTCCTCATAACTTGGGGAAAGAATATTTTCCTATCATTTTTCTACCTTGGACCTATGACCCTTCTGTCACTTTCCCTTATACTTTAATAGTCCTTGTTTTATTTGACATGACTATTACACTTGCCTCTTTTTTGTTTCATCTCATAAGGTGAAAACACACATTAGCCTATTCAAGGTGTAATTCTGCCAACCCAAGAATTTTGGCTAAGACCCCATCCTATCCTTTGATTTTCTTGAGCACTTGGTCTATCATTTATTTCCCTTATACCTGAAAACTTTCTTGGTTGCTTAATAATTCCATTTCCCTTATTATAACCCTCCACTTACCTTTTATGGTAAAAACATGCCCTATATTTTCTAGACTACAATTCTACCTATTACATTAATCTAAATTATCACCTTAAATAATCTCTTCTACAACATAATTATAGTTGTAGATGAACACAACCCCTCTACCCTTTGTTCAAAACCATATAAATATATAACTAGTATTTTATTTTACTGCACTCTATTTATAGGGTAAAATTTCACCATACAAACCTAAACTATAAGTATACCACCTATGAATTTCTATTCCACATTTTACATTTAGTATTGGTTATCTTTGGGACCTTGAGGGTCTAACTACTTTACAAGAAAAAATCATTATTTCTCTTGAATATAGTAGATCCCAAAAAAGTGATCACATTTGCCTAGTTATCCTATATTTTTATAGGTACCATGGAATTGCTTACTAGCTCTAGAAGGTGTGATACCATGGAATCACTTGTTAGTAGGTCTAGAGTGTGCTTCTACCTCAAACGCTAGACCAAGTAAATTTTTATATAGTTTCTACTATTTTCTTCTTCATAGTTGTCATTGTTTGTTGCTTGTCGTGATTACACTATTCTATTTTGTTCTAAGTCACACCAAAAGGAATAAATTAAGGAATATTTGGTTCAAATTTTAATTTTATTTATTTTAAGGCATCTAAAAGAAAAAGAGGAAGTCAAAGAGATTTTATATTAGTTTATTTTAATTTTTCATCTCCTATATTAACTTAGGCATACAAAATTGAATTGCATATAGATTTTGCATTAGGATAGTCATGTTTGGGCATTCTCTTGGACCCTTTCATAAAATAAAATATTTCCTTCCTTACATAATTAGGAGTGGTCATCATTAAAGTAAAAATCACTTGGGTTAGTTCATGTTTTCATGCATATTTGTTTGATTGCATTTTATTTTATTATTATTTTGTAGCTCAAGTAACTTACTTTTCAGATAAAGTTAGGTGTTTTCCAAATAATACATCAAACTTAGACCTTGACTCTCTAAAATAACATATTTTACATTAATAATAGATTGCACACAATATTAGCCAATGGATCTCTAATCTAATGTGCCTACATGTATACACTTGTGTTCTCACATCTTAGCTTAGGATCACATTATCATAAGGTTAAAAAAATCTTTTATACTTTGATACCAAGATCCCTAGGTATTTGTATAATTTAAATCCATAAAATATCATGCCCAATGTTCCCTCTCCAATTGTCTTTTTGGATTGTAAAATGCATTGATATGAGAAAATAAGAGGGACTTCCCCTTTTTCCATCTCATCACACTTTCTATTCTCTTTTCTCCCACATTTTTTTTTTTTTAAGTGAAAAACCCCTTGCGGATCCGCTTGGTATGAGAGACCACAAACAGGGGTTATACACCGTCAAAGTCACCCAGGAGTCGCACCCGACCCTGCTCGCACCAACATTATCAATTGGATTTTGGATACCCAATTCAGCTTTTTGGTAGGGTGGAGATTTGAACCTGGGACCTCCCTTGGAGGATTGCCCTCTCCTCTACAACTCACCTACAACACCTGGGTTTTTATCCCACATTTTAATACAACTTTTAATTAATTAGTTACTATGAGGAGATACGCAAAAATCCTAGTGAATATACAAGGGCTAAAATCCTCGTAGGTTGTCCTTACCTCAAATAATTTGTTTTATATTTTGAGGGGTTCAACAAGAGTGTTTTATGGAATAAAATACTAATTTTTGATTTTGTGAATAAAATACTAAAGCAACCTTTTAAAATAAATATGTATAAGTCAAAAATACACAAACAAGAGCTAATCCTATATATGAATTTTTACTTAATGAATACTATTCCTAGAGTATAAGAAAGTAATTTTTTTTTATCAAGGGTCCAAGACAATGCACAAAAAAACTAGTCTAAATGCAAATACAATTTCAAATGCCTAAGGGATAAAAGAAATATAAACAAGTCAAATCTAGTTATAGATTCTTTGATTCCTTTTATTTTGTGAATTATAACTTAAAATAAACTAAAGGGTTATTTTTATGCTTTTCACTTTTTTATATAATCTATAGAGAACATAGAGTAGGTAACAACAACAATTATTTTTAAAGAAATGCTACTAAAATATGCAATAAAATTACCTTAACTAGAGTTTGAAGCAATATTATCCTGGTAGAAATTGATTGTAAAATTGATCTAGTACCTTGTAGCAACTAATCGTGATTTTATAGAACCTACAAAATGAGAAGACTTGGAAAAGAGAGACCAATGTTTCGAGGTTTTTTGTAGCCAGAGGTGAATTAGAGCTTGCAAGTTTGGCAATCAAACCCCCTAGGTCCTTTAGAGGACCAAAGAAAACACTTAAAAATATTGACCTTAATTTTGTGGGCAAAATAATTTTCTATAGACAAAGAGCATGATATTGCATGAAATACAGAGAGAAAAAAAGAGAAGACTTGTTGAGAAAAAGAAAAATCAAGGTTCAAATCAATGTCATGCTTGGTTGCTATGGACCGTGATATCATAGTAGAGATAAGAATTAAAAGGAGAGCGAGGCTAAATTTACTAGTTTAGGTAGCTAAGCTTTATGATGTTTTAAAATGATGGGTCTAATACAAGAGGATAGGAAAAATGAATGCAAATCCTATTGCAAATTCTATCCAATCAATATCATACTTAGTAGGGACAAATCATGATATCTCTCTACTACAAACTCCTTCAAGGAAAAAGTAGTAAACAAGGATTTTTGGACTACCATATATAGGTGACAAACAAGAGGAAGGATCTAGGTGGGGATTTAGGATTAAAGAAATGCTAAAAAGTCATGAGAGTTACCTCCAAATTTGGACAAAGTGAAATTATACTTGATAAGGACATACAATTATATTGCCTTATGCAATGGTTTGAGATAGATTCTTGCCAAGAAAAGGGTTTCTAATTGCTCCAATTTTAGAGAGAGACAAATCCACACATGGCCTATAGATACACAACAATTATAAAGAAAGGTTAAAGCAATAAAAACCAATATTAAGACTTAAAAGAAGGAAATACAACTAGAAATGATAATCTAAGAATGAAAAAAAGAGAAGCATAAAATATAAGGCTACAACCAAAAGAGGAGTTATTCCTCTTGAATTAGCCAAGTAGATCTCCTCCAAGAACCATTTTGGTAAAAATGCACTTATTAGCTAGAAATTTGAATCACCAATTTTCCAAAGTTTCTTTACCATGAGAGAGCTTGATATAAAGGGAGACCCAATACCTCAATTTATAGAAATATTGGCATGGAGATAGGGAGGGAAGGGCATTAATTGCAAGGATGGTGAAGTGAATGAATTTGAAATTCATAGCACCAAAAGTAAAAGCACCTAGGGATTCAATATAAATGTAAGGATACCCAAGGATGGCATCATAAATGGTCCAAAATACCAATGAGATGAAGAATACAAGCTTATACTAAGAGCGGGGGTGAACAGTATAAGACCACTTTTTACTTTTATTTTCCAATCAAGATTATGCAATGTATCAATAGCAATATCAATAGTATTAATAAAAGCAATGTACAAATCACCATACACAATGGAGACACCAATTTAATGTGGTTCATCCAATGTGGGCTACTCCACAGAGAAAATATTTCACTAAAACTTTCTCAACAAATATCTTGGGAATCCTTTCCCTATTACAATTTTTATAGACATCTGTCCAAAGGATACACGAATTCCCTAATCAAGTTTATGGATCTCTATCCATAGGAGAAATTCTTCTCCTTTGCTCTAGTTGGTGATCTTCTAGAAGAATTCTTGCCTGAATTGTTGCCTCCACTACATTGGCTTATAGATCTCTATCCACTGAAGACTCTTGCCCTCACTCAGAAGACCTATCCTCACTACCATGGCTAATGTACCTCTATCCATTTGAGACTATCATCCTCTATAATCTATCACCTCCAAAGTTTGCTCTCAGCTCTGTCTCAAATCTGCACTAAACACAGTCCTTCGATCTAGCACAAATCTACTCAATCTTTGTCCTTAAATTTACACTAAACATAGTCCTTCAGTATAGCACAAATATGCTCAATCTCTATCCTCAAATATGTACTAAAAATGGCCCTTCGGTAGCATAAACCTGCTCAATATTTGTCCTCAAGCCTTAACATAAAGCTTGACTCAATCACAAATCAACTCTGCTAGATCTACCCCAAACCTCAACCCAAGGTTTGAAAAAATCAATCAACTTTGCTATCAAGTCTTCTCAAATACTTGTCTCAACTCTGCCTTGTAATATTCCACAAGAGCTCACACTAATATATCCATAAGTCCTCTCTAGAACTTGTCCAATATACTCAATAAGTCTTCACCAAGACTTACCTCAAATTCTACTCAAAAAGTCTTCACCAAGACTTACCTCAAATCTATATTATAAGCTCCCACAAAAGCTTACTCAATTCAACTCAATCTAACACATAATCCTCTTAATTCACACTAACAAGTTTCAAATAGGATCATGTTCAATCTCATAGAAACATATAGAGAATTGGTAGAGACTCAATATGCTTCATACTCACAAAAATGCTCAATCAATTTAAATCTCTTGTTACCACAAAAACATATAGAGAATTGTTAGAGACTCAATATGTTTCACATTCACAAACACTCAATCACTTCCAAACTCTTTCTCAAATCAATTTATAATATAAAACAATTTGTTTCACAGAACTAGAACTATCACTTCAACACTTCCACTTGACTAGGCTCAATCAACTCCACTCAATCAATCACTCAATGAAATACTCCTTTCTTACAAACCCTAGTCCAAGCATATGAACACACTCAATTATTTCCAACAATTTTTATCAAACAATCTCACATAACAATGATACTCATGATCTTTCACAAACCCTAGTTCAATATAGTTCTCAACTTCACATAACAATGATACTCATGTTCTTGCACAAACCCTAGTTCAAGATAGTTCTCAACTTCACATAACAATGATACTCATGTTCTTGCACAAACCCTAATCAAGCATATGAAGGTTCATTCAATGTTTCCAACAATGCTTATTAAATGATATTTTTATCATCAACTCTCACTCAGAAAAACCCTTTAAAAAACAAACTCAACAATGCTCATAAAACATCCTTTTCACTCCAAATTAGCATTCACAACATTCAAAAATCACTCACAAGGATAATATGCCCTTACCTCTTGTTTGAAGATGATTTGACCTCAAACACCTATCTCAATCACAACCACTCCTTTTGCCAATACTAGGGTTAGATAGCAAATATTTGTTCTCAAAAGTTTCCTTGAAATATTTCACAATACAAAAATAATAACAATACTCAAATACACTTATTAATCCATATTTATATTTAAGCATTCATAAAAACATACATAAAAAATAAATATCTCAATTTGCAACTTATAATCTCCAACTTTTAAAACAATATTAAAAAATCCCAAATCTCAAATAATATAATAATTCACCTTACTACCTTATAACTCCTTAATCACTTTATAACATTAACCAAATTCTAGCACATAATTTCCTTCTTTACACAATATTCAAATCCTTAAAATAATCATACCCTTTTAATAATATCAAGACCTTAGGCAATTTGACCAAAATAAATACCTCCTCATGCGTTGTCGTGGGATTTGATCCCTAGTCGAGTCATATGTGGTGTCTTAGCCACAACTCCCTAGTTGTGTGAGCTACAAGCTCATGTGGGAGTCAAGTGCACCAATGCTGCTTTGACTCTCCTTCATGTACCAAGAGCTAAAAGGCTCTTCCCCACCATCGTTGACAAAGATCGAACACAAACCTTTGAAACACGTGCATGCATCAGATTCGCCATTGGGCCAAAGTTGAAGAGTTTGTATTTTTTGCCTTTCATGCATGGAATTCCATAATTTTTGGGGCAACCAACCTTAGCTTATGCTCATAAATTATTTTGCTTCCACAGACAGTTCGCATGCACAATAATGTCCAAGACTTGCATTGTTATGAGGCAAAGGCTATGGTATTTATACCATATGCCCCCTCTTTACCGCATTGATGGATGGGGAAAATTAATGATGTCGACACTCCAAATAATAATAATTACTCTTGTGGACCTAACCTTGGAGTTAGCTTAATTAATTTATAAATTAAATTATAATAAAACTATTATAATTAATATATAATTAAATCAAATCTCTGGGTCTTGCACCTTTAATATTATAATATTATTTTTCTTGGGCCTTCCTTTTGCCCTTTAAACCTCATATGACCACCTGGGAGGAAACTTACTTTTGCACTTCATTACGGAACCTGAAACTGATGTTGCTCACTAAAACTGGCATTCACTGGTGCTGACTTCTTAACATCAATGACAACAAAACCTGCTCATATTTCCAACAATATTCCCCTTTGTCATTGATGACAACCCAATTACCTTTTACCATTTCCTTAACCTTTATCTATTTTGCTCCCCCTGGGAAACTGCTCTCCTTGACTCAATTCTTTCCCCTTAAATCAAATATCTCCACCTTACTCAAATATATCCCCATTTGAAATCAATGGAAAATGGTCACCTTTGGGGCTCAGGGCTAAGAATGAGACTCTTATCTTAACCCCTACCCCACCTCCTCTTGAGGTGGTTAATTCTGGGGTGGGAGTATTTCTACTCCTAGAATGCACTGATCTTTACCTTTGTCCACTTTCTTCCTCATATGATCCTTCTGATTCCCCTGATTATTTATGTTCCTACTTGTCTTTGGAATTTTTTCTCTACACCACTTTGTTGTATGTCCATTATTGTTGCACTTACAACACTTAATGTTGTTATTTCTTTAAGGTGTAAATGTCTTGGTATTTCTCTTGGTGAAGCCATATCTATTCCTATAATAAACCCTGCAATTCACTGCCTTATGACCAAACTGATTACAAGAGTAGCAATACCCTTGAAAAAGTACCTATTTTTAAAGCTTCCATATTCCTGTTTTCAATGTGTCTTGCACTGTGTAGCCTTGTGCCCAAACCTGTGACATGAGAAACATCATCCATTGAAACTACCTTGTCTTGACCTCATTGGTCTTTTGGTTTCTTTTACCCTATGTTGGTTTCTATTCCATTTGTTCCTCATTTGTGCATTTCTCCTTTATTTTTTTAATTTTCTATTATCCAACTCTCCATCAAAAGTTTCACTTTCTCTTGCACACTCTTCTTCTTCAAAAATTGAGATTGACTTCTCTCTTTGTTTCTTATGTACCTGTTCACAACCAAGTCCTGTTTTGCTTAATGTAGGTTTTTATGTCTTGATAATATTATCAAAATTCTTTGAGCTTCTCCCAAACCTATGTAACCTATCCTTAGAATATTTTACTTCCTTCCTTAGTGAAGCTACTTCATGCTCTAACCTTTCACATTCAAAGACATTTATTTCTAACTTATCTTTGAACTTCCTTGTCTTAGCCATTGATTTATTTAGATCTTATATAAGATTTTATTTCTCTTCATCACATTCTTGAATCTAAAGCTTAAGTTGGGAGTTTTGCTTTCTTCCCTTCTTTAATGCATCAAGGGCATGAATAAGCTATCCCTTAATATCAACTTCTCCCTTCTCTGATTCTTCCTCTATTTGTTTGCCTTTGAAAACATCTTCATTCTTTTCTGACTTGTCTTCTATAGGATCACCTCCTTCTTCTAGTGCTATAAGAATATTCTCTTATGGTCATTAAAATGTATCTTCATATTCATCATAATTGAATCTGAATCCATTCCTTGTAAAAATATCCTCAAGATGACCAAAGTTACCACATCTAAAACATTTTTGGATTATTGGTGTCATTTTCCTAACCACTTATTTTTATTTTTCCAAAAATAGAACTAAATCTCTATCATTATCTGAGGAACTATCATCACTATTACTTGAGCTCTTACCTAAATTATCTACATAGAAACTCTTTTTATACCTTTGGAAAACTTCTTCCTTTGTGTATCTTGTCCATCACTATTTTTATTTTGGTACCTATGCCTTCCTACATCCTTGTTCTTATGATCTTGTTTCTCATCACCACTGCTATTTCCAGCTTGTGGAAAATCAAATTCATAATGACCATATTTTCCACATTTAAAAAATCTAACTAATTTTGTACCTTTATATTTTATTGAGTCCTTGTTTCTTCTGCTATAATTAGCTTCTTCATCACTGGACAACTCATTGCTTGAATCTTACTTCTTACCATTAGTCTTCTTAGTGGATTTAAATGATGCTTATTTTTTGGGAATAGGTTCCTCTTTTATTCTTATCTCAAATCCTATGAGAATGCCATGTAATTCATCTCTAGTCAAATGATCAATATCTTTTGACTGTTCTATAGCTGAAATATTTTTACTAAACTTTTTTGGAAGTGACCTTAGAATCTTAGAACACACATTAGGTTTTGAAACTTCAGCCCAAGTCCTTGCATGGAGATAACAACTTCATCCACATGAATTAGATATGCATAAATATTTTCCTCTTCCTTAATTTTTAGATCTTCAAATTCTCTCTTGAAATTTTGTAACTTTACCCTTTTGATATTTTTATCTCCTTCATATATGCCTTTGCAACTTAAAAATTTCCTTTTCTGATTTGCAATGCATAATTTCTATAAACTCTATTTCACGTAAGCCCTTTTGAATTGCATTCATTACTCTTGAATTATAATGATGTAGAAGCTTACCATATTTATCTGTAGGTAGAGTTTTTGGTGGTGTGTATCCATTTTCAACTGCTTCCCATACTTCATTTCCAAGTGCCATTAGATGAAACTTTATATTTGTGCTCCATAGTGTATAATTATTCCCATCGAACAATGGTGCTTAATTTCTTGAGGATCTAATATGAGAATCCATTTGTGTTCTTGTAAGCTTTTTCTTCAAGCTGTTAAACTCTTTCGAAGAAACCTACTCTGATACCAATTGAAGAACACAATATTATATCGAGAGGGGGGTGAAAAATATAAGACCACTTTTTAATTTTCTTTCCCGATTAATTTTATGCAATGTATCAATAAAAATATCAATAGTAGTATTCAAATCAATTCACAAATCACCACACACAATAGAGATACCAATTTAACATGGTTCACCCAATGTGGGCTAATCTATAGAGAAAATATTTCACTAAAATTTTCTCAACAAATATCTTGAGAATCCTTTCCATATTACAATGTTTATGCACCTCTATCCAAAGGAGACACCAATTCCCTAATAAATTTCATGGATATCTATCCATAGGAGAACTCCTTATCCTTTGCTCTGGTTGGTGATATTCTAGAAGAACTACTACCTCCATTACACTAGCTTATGGATATCTATACACTAAAGACTCTTACCCTCATTCAAAATACTTATCCTCACTGCCCTAGCTAATGGACCTCTATCCATTCGATATTGTCATCTTCTATACTTTTTCACCTCCAAAGCTTACTCTCAACTCTATCTCAAATTTACACTAAACACAATCCTTCGATCTAGCACAAATTTGCTCAATCTTTGTCCTCAAATCTGCACTAAACATAGTCCTTCGGTCTAGCACAAATTTTCTCAATATTTATCCTCAAATTTGTACTAAACACAGTCCTTCAGTATAGCACAAATCTTCTCAATCTTTATCCTCAAGCCTTAACACAAATCTTGAATCAATCACAAATCAAATCTACTATATATACCCCAAACCTCAACCCAAGGTTTGAACAAATCAATCAACTATGCTATCAAGTCTTCTCAAAGACTTGTATCAACTCTACATTTTAAGCTTCCACAAAAGCTCACACTAATTGGTCCAAAAATACTCTTTAGAACTTGTCCAATCTACTCGACAAGTCTTCACCAAGACTTGCCTCAAATTTGCTCAACAAGTCTTCACCACGACTTACCTCAAATCTATATTATAAGCTTTCAAAAAAGATTACTCACCTCAGCTCAATATAACATAAAATCATTTTCAATCACACTAACAAGTTTCACATAGAATCTTATTCAATCTCATAGAAATAGATAGATAATTGTTAGAAACTCAATATGCTTCACACTTACAATAATGCTCAATCACTTTCAATCTCTTTTTACCACAGAAACATATAGAGAATTTTTGGAGACTTAATATGTTTCACACTCACAAACACTCAATCACTTTAAAACTCTTTCTCAATTCAATTTAGAATATAACAATTTTTGTTTCACAGAACTAGAACTATAACTTCAACACTTCCACTTGACTAGGCTCAATCAAATCCACTCAATCAATCACTCAATGAAACATTCCTTTCTTAAAAACCCTAGTCCAAGCATATGAACACTCACTCAATTATTTCCAACAATGCTTATCAAATAATCTCACATAACAATGATACTCATGATCTTGCACAAACCCTAGTTCAAGATAGTTCTCAACTTCACATAACAATGATACTCATGTTCTTTCACAAACCCTAATAAAGTATATGAAGTTTCATTCAATGTCTCCAAAAATACTTATCAAATGAGATTTTTATCATCAACTCTCACTCAAAAAAACCCTTTAACAATAAAAATCAACAATGCTCATCAAACATCCTTTTCACTCCAACTTAGAATTCACAACATTCAACAATCACTTACAATGATAATATACCCTTACCTCTTGTTTGAATATGATTTGACCTCAAAAACCTATTTTAATCACAACCACTCCTTTTGCCAATAATAGGGTTAGATAGAAAATATTTGTTCTAAAAATTTTCCTTCAAATATTTCACAATACAAAAATAATAACAATACTCAAATACACCTTATTACTCCATATTGATATTTAAGCATTCACCAAAGAATAAATATCTCAATTTGCAACTTATAATATCCAACTTTTAAAACAATATTCAAAAACCCTAAATCTCAAATAATATAATAATTCACCTTACTACCTTATCACTCCTTAATCACTTTATAACATTAACCAAATTCCAGCAAGTAACTTCCTTCTTTACACAATAGTCAAATCCTCAAAAAAATCATACCCTTTTAATAATATCAAGACCTTATGAAATTTGACCAAAATAAATATCTCCTCATGCACTTTCGTGGGATTTGATCCCTGGTCAAGTCATATGCGACATCTTAGCCACAACTCCCTAGCTGTGTGAGCTACAAGCTCATGTGGTAGTCAAGTGCACCAACACTGCTTTGACTCTCCTTTGTGTACCAAGAGCTAAAAGGTTCTTCCCCACCATCATCTACAAAGATCGAACACAAACATTTGAAACACGTGCATGCCTCAGATTCATGGTTAGGCCAATTTTGAAGAGTTTGTCTTTTCCAACTTTCACGCTTGGAATTCCACAATTTTAGGGGCAACCAACCTTAGCTTATTCTCATAAATTATTTCACTTCCAGAGAGAGTTCGCATGCACAATAATGTCCAAGACTTGCTTTGTTATGAGGCAAAGGCTATGGTATTTATACCATATGCCCCCTCTTTCCCACATCGACAGATGGGAAAAATTAATGATATCGATGCTCCAAATAATAACAATTTCCCTTGTGGCTCTAACCTTAGGGTTAGCTTAATTAATTTATAAATTAACTTATAATTAAATTATAATTAATTTACAATTAACGTAATAAATTTAAAAGTTAGTTAAATTAAATTATAATAAAAATTATAATTAATTAAATCTTTGGGTCTTACACCTTTAATATCATAATAAACTATTATAATATTATTTTTATTGGGCATTCCTTTTGCCCTTTAAACCTCATCTGACCACCTAGGAGGAAACTTTCTTTTGCACTTGATTACGAAACCTAAAATTGATGCTACTCACTGAAATTGATGTTCGTTGGTGCTGACTTCTTGACATCAATGACAACAAAACCTGCTCATATTTCCAACATGAGGGTAGATAATCCAATATTTTGAGCCATTTCATTGGGAAAGTGATACCAATATTGATTTAGGATGACCACGATATCACTAACATGACCATTGGGGGTCATGTTGGATGAGGTTAGTTTATTTTTTAAAACTATGTGGGAAATGGATAAAATGTGATAGCATGGTCTATCTAGGAGGAGTGTGATACTATTGAGAGGGAAAAACCTTGTGAACTTAGGATTAATGGAGGTAAAATTGCATTATAATAATTTTGAGGGGGTACTGAGACATCTAAGGGAAAATTGATCCATTTGGCTAGGTTAATGATATGATAATTAAAGTTAAATTTCTATAAAAAACCTTGATTTTAAGGATGAGTATGATGACACCTCAATCACAGATTCCATCAACCCTCAAGGGGATGATCAAGGTGTGATAATATATAATTCCATGAATCATATAATAGCCTTCTTAAAATATAATAAACATATTATGTCAGAAATTGTTAATTGGAATATTTCCTTTGAGGGTGGACCCTCAAATCCTCCCCAACGACTTATCTCCAGCTTTATGTCTCTCAATAAACCAAGTAATAATTGATTATATGCAAGTGATAATAAACTATATACATATTTTAATCTAATAAATGGCAACATTAACCAATGTACCTTAGATCTTAATGCATCAAATGCCAATTATATTAAATCTACTACTATAATCACTTCCATAGGTGGTATGACACCAAATGTTCCACAAACATTAGGAAATCCTACCTTTATACCTCTACTTGAGGATCCATTAAGTTTTAGTGTTATTTTCCCTATAGCTCAACAACCGAGTACAAATTATCCCCCTAATCCAGGACCATCTCATAATCCTTCAAATTCAAATCCTTTTATCAATCCTCATTCCAACTTTATCAATGCAAATATGAATTTTACTCAAAATTATATACCTATATTTCCTAATCAACCTCCACTTAATTTAAATAAATTTGGAATGGATGATATGATGCCTATACCAACATCATATGTCTCAATATCATAACCATATTCTCATAACCAATTATCAAGCATTTTGTGTTGTTGATATTGCACAACCCACCCCAATTGGGGATCCACTTGAAATTTTAAGTTTTATACAAAGGTGTTTACATCTATCCTTTTAAGCTTGCTCACATTGAATTTCAATTGATTTTCAAATTGGAAAATTAAGCTGTTTTTTAGGGTTTTCAGAATTATGCCACTTTTGTTAGTTGTAAGCTTAAAATGGTCATAATGTTTGCTAGAGAGCTTAGTTTTATGTGATTCAAATATTTATGGAAAGGTATTGAGATTATATTTGCAATGGTATCAAATTTACACACTTAGCATCAATATTTTAGGATATTTGAAAAAAATACTATTCGATCACTTCAATTTCTCATAATAGTCTATGAACTTCAAAAGGCTATATATTTCTATCCATAATGAATTGTCAATTTATTTAAACTATTATGGATACCCATTTGGCTAAATTAAAAATCTATAAAATTTCATAAAATTATGGGCACTTTGAAGTTTTACCTTTTTTATATACAAGCCCATGATTGTTGTCTGCAGTTACCTTCATTATCACTAGCTAAAATATCCGTTTTAAATGGGTTATGGTGACAAAAGTTCATATTACACACAACCAATATATGATGTCATTCATTAATGATAAATTACCATTAAAATTAGCAGAATGGCTATAAAATAGATTCATAACATTTAAATATTTATTTTTCTAATTTCATACTTGGTAAAACTCGTACAAAATACCAATTCCTAAGCTCAAGTCCTACTCTACTATAACTAGGCACCCCATTTACCCATTGGCATTAAGATTTAAAACTTATGTAAAAAAATTAATCTCACCCATTTATATTTTGTGTTCTAAGGTTTGAAAGATTAAAGTTAGTAAACCTAAGATAAATCATCCATCTTCAAGACTTATCATCCGAGAAACTCTCAAGTAGCATACACAAATATTAATAGTTCATGAGTGGTGATGAGGCATGGAAATGCCTCCATCATAGCATGTTTTGAACAGCTAAAACTTACCTAAAACTCTGTGATTTACTTTATATACTAGTTAAGTTGTTCTAATATACTATGTATTAATTGTTTGCATGATTGATGTGTTTGGAATATTATATGCTGATTTTTACAGTTTGTGTGTAGTTTTATGTCACTTTGCCATGGCATGTTACATAAGGGATATGCTTATGCTAATAGCAACACTTAACTTTTCTTATTTTTATGTTTCTCAAGCATTAATTTCTTTGAATTTAGCAAATAGTGCAAAGAATTGTTATTGTGCAGCAGAAACTGGTTTTTTTGTGTAAATTCTAGCCAACTACCAATGAATGACAAGGCATAGAATTCACACGTGAAGAGGAATGAAGGCTACTACAATCTGATCCTGAGGAATAATCCACCTAAGAAGTGCATCTGAAATAAATTTAAAAGTACATAGTTGGTCATTCCAAATATCTTCAGATTGAGAAATACAGTCTCTTCGGATTGAGCGAATATCTTCAAATTAAGCCACTTAGCTCCGAATTGAGAACATAAAACACTTTTTGACCTATTGACTGATTTTTGATGTTGGAAAAAGGAAAATAAGGCTGAGGAGGTTAAAGGAAAATATCTCCCATCTAACTTTGTCGTCCTTTCCATCCAAAGCAACAATTTATGGAAAATATCCTCTTCTAGGATAAACCTAGGGAATATTGCAGAATAACAGGAATTGATTTGCAGAGTATATTTTCTGTTGTAATTAGATTTTAGGCATCTATAAAATATATCTCCCATCCAGTTTAATCTAATAATAATAACTTTAGAAATAGTAGTAGAGAAAATATAGATAGAAAATAAGCGAGAAAACTAAGACTGTTATAGTTCTGTAACAGGTTTTAGCAGTAGATTTGTAATCATGTTCTAAATCAATAAAGTACAAGTTTTTCTATTCATTCTATTATGTTTGAGTGTGAGTAAGATTTAGAGAGAGGAACTCATACCTTATTATGAAAAATAAGGCTAGACACTTCCAGACCTAAGAGAAGGACTAACAGACAGGCTTAATTCTAATTTTGTTGCAGTAGAATAAGTTGTGAAACTTGTCAATTTCATTATTTTGTAGTAGTTAACATCCATTTTAGTCTTAATAATTTATTTTCTGTTCAAGATACTTTTGTGATGTGATTAGCAGTAGATCTTATTAGTCTTTTTTCTTTCCAACAACTTTCCAATTTACTACAATTTCCATTTCCAGCAATTTACAGTTTTCTGAAATTTTTCTGCATTATTGTTTTTACTGTCAATCCCTGCACAGAAGATTGACAACCTTCTGTTATAGAGTATTGATAGGACTTAATTTTAGTTTTCATTATTGCAAGAGTAAATAGACTTTCATTTTGCAACTATAATTAGATTTCCAATTCTGCAACTGTAACTAGGGTTTTAATTCTGCAATTTAATCAGATTTCATTCTTGCAACTATAACTAAGGTTTCATTTTTTTAATCAACAAATAGTCTTCATTCTTGCAATTATATTAAAGTTCAATTTATGCAATTTAGAGGTAGAAGAGATCTAAAAAACCCCACACAATTAGTTCCACCAATAAGACTTTTTTTTTTATTTGTGGAAAACATCCCAAAAGGGATGCCACTTTCGGGTAAGACCCAAGGAGGCAGGGGTATCCATTCCACCAAAAATGCCCAGGACTCGGACCTGGCCTACCACCTTTGACATACTCAAGGAGCAAACAAACACACAAAACCAAAATAAAAATAAGTAAATAACAACAAAAATAATAAAATAAAATAAAAAACATGCTCCTTGAGTGTGTCAAAAACAAAAGCACAACCAAACACGCACAATAAGATAAAAGAAACCACAACACAAACCACATAGAAAAACACAAGAACCACATAACAAAACACAAATAAGACAAAAACAACAGAACACTACAAAGACATAACCCATAAAAACATGAAAAATAAACACAACCAAAACCTAAAAAATAAAATAAATAAAATAAAAATAAAAATAAAAAACAACCAACAACAGACAATAAACAAAAACAAAAAACATAGAAAACACTCACACATAAAAACATGAAATAACACAAACAAAGAGAAACCCAAGAACAAGAACAAAAAAAACACAAGAACAATAACAAAAAACATATATAAAAAAAAAACAAAACAAAACAACAAAAACACAAGAACAACAAAAAACAACACAAAGAACACAAAAACAAAACAAAACAAAAGAACCCACCCACCTTAAAAAACTAAACAAAAAAAAAAAAAAAAAAATGAACAAAACAATGACCTATCTAGACCAGAAGACTATTAAGGCAAGAATCAACAGAGGAAACAAAATAAAGAATAGAATGAGCTAGGGAACCAAAAAAAACTGAATGAACCAAAGAGAAGCAAAAAAAAAAAAACAAGAAGAAACTAGGTACCTTCGAGCTGGAGCCATCCAAAGAAATGATAGAAAGAAGAGCTTCCCTAATTTGAGAAGCCCACCATATAGGAGGGTGGCCATAACAAGTAAGATCACCTTTGTCCAAAGCCCAATTAGCTAAAGCATCAACACTCTTGTTTTGATCTCGACCACATGATTGTAATCAACTTTCAAAAATCCCCTCCGGATTAACTGAATCTTCTCAATAATTCTTTTTATTCTCCAATCCACCTTATGATTCTTAGAAGGAGTCTTCAAGAGATTAATCATAAGTTGAGAGTCAGACTCAACTAACACCTTTTCCCATCCAACCTTAGTAGCCTCCCGAAGGCCTCCGAGGATACCATACCCCTCAGCAAGGTTATTGGAAAGAATACCCAAATTCTCAGCAAAAGTAAAAACCAGGGAGCCATCCGAAAGTCTACCAATTCCTCCCACACTAGCTTTTCCAGGGTTCCCTCTAGAGGCTCCATCAGTATTGACTTTTCCAAAATCCTTAGGAGGAGGTTGCCAATTTCTAGTCCTATCCATCTTACTAATACTCACATTCCCTTTAATTTGGTTGCCCTTAGAAGGTTTAATCTTCAATATTTGCATCACTTGATCCCATCTTTGGTGGGAGTTTTGGGGGTGATTAAGGAGTTGATGGACTGATTCAACTAAGTTGGCTATGGTCTTTTGCCAAATATAGTGAATATCCTTCCTATCTTGATTAAAAATTCGGTTGTTCCTTTCATTCCAAATATTCCAAAGAAGAATGGTAGAACCCATCCAAACTAACTGCCTAATAAAATGATCAACACCCTCTTGATTAGGCCAATCCCTCCAAAGTTGTTCAAAAGTAAAAAAATTGGACCACTGTAAGCCAAGTAAAGTGGCCATTCTCCTCCATAGCTCAGAGGCTAAAGTACACTCAATAAAAACATGGTTGATATTTTCTACATTCTCTTCACACATTTCACATCTAAAAGGGCCATGAAAACCATGCTTCATAAGTTGCTCACCAGTAAGCACCCTACGATGCAATAAAAGCCAATTAAAGAACCTCACCTTAGGCCAGAGCTTTTGAGCCCACAATTGAGAAAATATGTCAGAAGCATGGTTGGGATTATTATGGCATAAGGTCAAATAACCTTGAGCAACTGAATACTCACCCTTAGTAGTGTTGTTCCATCCAAAACAATCTTTTTCATGGGACCAAGAGAGGGATCTCATATGAAGGATGCCTTGGATATCTTGTCTTTGCCTTTCTGGGATTTGAATAGGCCAGTCCTCAATAGGGATCCAATATCTACCAACCTTTGAATTACCGGTATGGTACCGACGATAATTAGCCACCTTTATCCAATTAGCTCGGTGAAGCTCCTCCATCCAAGGCCTCCAATCGGGAAACTAAGTTATCAAAGGCTTGTGACCATCCCAAGAATCTGTCCAAAAATTTGCATGTTGACCATTATGAATGATCCAAAATAATTTTTCCTTTATCAAATACTCACCAGTCTTAAGAACTGCTAAAATGGGAGAACCTTTGGTAGGAAGTTGATAGCGAACAAGGTCTTCAGGACTTTTATTCTCAGCATATTTAGCACGGAGATTATTGGCCCAAAGAGCATTGGGGTTATGCAACATCCTCCAATATAATTTAGCAGCTAAAGCTTTGTTGTTATTAATTGAAGACCGGAATCCTAACCCCCCTTCACTTTTAGGAAGACATAAAGTATCCCATTTCACCAAGGCCCATTTTCTTTTCTCCTTAGTACCACTCCAAAGGAAACGATGACTGATTTGATCCAATTCTCGAAGGACAACCTTTGGGATATTCAAAACGGAAGAAACATAAATAGGAATAGCTTGAAGGACTGATTTTACCAAGGTGATTCTACCCCTAGAAGAAAGCCACTTGTTGGTCCACTTTCCAATTTTCTTCTTGACTTTGTCCAACAACCAATTCCAATATTTATTTTTTTGCCTTTGAATATTTATGGGAATACCTAAATAAGTGATTGGAAGAGAGGTCTTCTTATATCTTAATTTATCCAAGACCATGGATTCCTGTCTAGCAGAGCGAGTGAAAGAAAATAACTTTAGATTTGTCTTCATTGATCAAGCTGCCTGATAGCCTTAGAAAAATAGCTAATGATTTGCTTAATATTAGAAGCTTCCTTAACTGTAGCTTTACCTAAAAGAGTAGAGTCATCCACAAATTGAAGATGAGAGATAGGTCTAGCTCCATGAGCAATGGTAACTCCCTCAAGGGTTTTGTTTTCCCTCTTTTTGGTTATAGTCCTACCCAAGCATTCAACAAGAATGATGAATAAATAAGGGGATAGCGGGTCACCTTGCCTAATACCTCTGGAAACTGGGAAAGACTGAGAAGGCCTGCCATTGATAAGAACTAAGTAGGAAACTGAAGAGATACAACCCATAATCCAATCCATCCAATCCTTAGAGAAACCAAATTGCCTCAAAACTTTGATAAGGAAGTGCCAATCCACTTTGTCATAAGCTTTGGATAAGTCTAACCGAATGAACATAGAAGGAGAATTTTGCATATCCATGGAATGGATGGCTTCCTGAGCAAGAACTATCTCATCTACTATTTGACGTCCTTCCACATATCCCCCTTGCTCTGGGGAAATAATCTTATGCAAAAGAGGCTTCAACCTTTATGCCATGATTTTAGTAATGATTTTGAGAAGAACATTACATAAAGCAATAGGTCTAAAAGCTGAGATATGATCAACCTCTTGAGCTTTTGGAACAAGAGTAATATAAGTTTTATTGATAACCTTCAAAATTTCTTTGGCTTTCCTGGCTTCTTCCACCACCTCTAATAAATCAACATGAAGGATATCCCAGAACTCTTGGTAGAACTCAATAGGAAAACCATCAGGACCTAGGGTCTTCCCTTTTTGCATTTTAAAAACTACTTGTTGAAGCTCATTGATAGTAACGAGAGCGAGTCAAAAAAAAGTTCTCCTCAGAAGTGATAAGAGAAGGGATTGCTTGAAGAACATTTTGTTGTGAAGCTGAGTCAAGAGGAGTAGCAGCAAAAAGATTGGAAAAATAATCAACAACAATAGAGTTCATGCCATCCCAAGTATAAACAACATCTCCAGAATCTGATTTTAAGGAAGAAATAAAGTTGTGAGATCTTCGAGCTAGAAGAGATTTGTGGAAGAAATTTGTGTTTCGATCTCCTTCTTTGAGCCATTGAATTCTAGATTTTTGCTTCCATAAGATTTCTTCTCTTTTTTCCCATTCCTCTAAGCTGAGTTGTGAGTTTAATTTCATCTGCACTTCTCTTCTCTGTGAGGCCATCTAAACGGATTTTCTTATTCAAATTTTCAAGATGAGCAATAACTTCATGTTTTTTTTTATGAACATCCCCAAACTCTTTCCAGTTCCAAGTCTTGATTTTGGATTTAATGTATTGCAGTCTTTTGGCAAAACAGAACATCTTAGTCCCATGCCTAGGTTTACCTTCCTTCCACCATTGTTGCACACGAGGTCTGAAGGAAATGTCTCTAAGCCACATTAATTGAAAATGAAAAGGAGAGAAACTCACATTGGTTTTCCACATTTCCACCATGCTTGGCCAATGATCCGAACCAGCATTATTAAGAGTCTTCACTTTAGGAATGTGACCATGGATTAAGAAATTTTTAGAGAGAGAAAACCTATCCAATCTCTCCATTATACAAGCTAAGCCTTGCCTTCGTTAGACCAAGTCATAAGGCCATTATCTGGTTGGATATCCACAAGATGGAGGTTTGCAATATATTCGCTCATGAGGTTAGTGCTTTTATCTAAATTTCTATTTCCCCCCTTTTCTCATCCAGAGAGAGGATGGTATTGAAATCTCCTCCGATCAAGATCCAAGCTTTAGGAAAATGAGAGATAATATGAGTAATATCCTTCCATTGTCTTCTTTTTTCCTCCAAAGAAGTTGGGGCATAAATAGTAATGTAGAGCATAATCTGGTTGGAATGTCTACTTTGAATAGCTATAGCCAACAAACCCCAACTGCCAACCATATGGTGAATAACTACCTCTTTTGGGTCCCAAAGACAAGCAATGCCACCCGAAGTTCCTTGGGAACTGAGGGAAACCACTTTTCCGGATGGCCAAATTTTACTGGCAATTAAGTCCATATCCTCCATTGACATCTTTGTTTCTTGAAGGAAAACAAGATGTGGATGATTTATCTGAATCATTCTTCTAATTTCATTTTGTTTTGAAAGACTCCCTTTGAGTCCTCTAATATTCCAAGTGATGATCTTCATTAATACCAGGGCTAAAAAAGTTGGGAAGGGCATTAATATTACCTTCCTCTACAAGCTTTTCACCTTCTTTTACCATATGATATTGATTGGTCTTGCGACCTACTTTTTGATTAGAATCCATCTTCAATTTTTTTTCCCTGTTTCTTGACTTATTCCAATTGAATCGAGAAGGCTTCTAACCTTGAAGAATGCTCATACACAACCAAAATTTTACTAGATGGTTCAATGGAGTCTATATTGGGACTTGCATTATTTGAAGTTTTGACATTTGAAATATTGTTTTTCTTGTGTAAATTTTCTCCTTTTTTCTTCTGTTGAAAACCTTTGATTTGTTGGTTTGTCTCTGAGTTCTTCCCTTCATATTTAAATTGTGTTTCTAAGATTTCAGTTTCCATTATTTCCTCTTCCTCACTTGGGACATCATTTGTGGAAAGGATTTCAAACATATTAGCAAATGACTTTGATTGATCCTTCATAACTGGTTTTTTTTAGTGTTCTTCTTCTTAGGTATTTGGAAACCTGCTTGAGTTTATATCTTCTTTCTTTTGATCAGGAATTTTATTTGGGCAAGCATTGGCCAAATGACCATATTCATGGCAAATTCTACAACGAAAAGGAATGTTCTCATAGTCCACTACTTGCTCCCAAGTGTCTTCCCCAAATTGTAATGTGATCTTTTTAGGTAGGGGTTTGTCAAAATCCATTAAAACACAAATCCGAGCATAAATAATATGTTCAAAATTTTGAGTACAATCAGCAGTCATCATAAAAGTTCCTAAAGAGTTTCCAATTGAAGAAAAAATAGTAGGATTCCAAAATTCAATAGGGAGGCCAAAGAGTCTAACCCACACGGGAGCTATAGAAGGCATCTCTTCTTCGGCTTTAAATTTAGTATGCCAGGGCTTCATGAAAAGCCCTGCCCTTCCAAAAAACCAAGGACCCCCTTGAAAAGTTTTCTCTCTATCTTCATTATTAGCAAATAAAACAAGAAAATAACCATTTGGATAAATAGAGATTTGTAACTCACCTTTAGTTTTCCAGCTTTTTGCAGCCCGGACTTTGAAAGCAGATAGACTCGGACGAAAACCCACGAACCGACAAATTAGTCCTCTTTTTTCCAAATCTTCAATGCCAGTCTGAATGTTATCCATATCAAGCTTAACAATAGGAGTTCCATCAACTGCTTTAAGACATCCTGACTCTATTTTCCTGGGATCAATCTTAGGCATTCTTAGAGGTTTATGGGAAGCCCTAATATTGATATTAGCATTGGGCTGAGGCTGTCCACCATGAAGGGCATCCCTAAAATTCATTTTTGGGACTGAGTCTTTGAAATTCTTACCCTTGACAGGGGTTTTCATAGTAGAATTATTTTTTGGGTGCACCTTAGCACCAGATTCACTTGAGATATGAGCCATTTTTTGATCAACTGCTTGAAACTTGTTTCGTGATCTCTTTAATCCTTGCCCTAGACGCCGTGGAAAGGTATGATTTTCACTTTTCTTTTGTGCAGCAAATTGGAAGTCGTTGTCACTCAAGTTCACGGTATGATCTGTTGAAAGACAAATTTCTAACCCATATTGTATCCCCTGCAACATTTCCTGCTAAAATATTGAGCCTAAACCACAAAAATATTGGCCGCTAGGGCCCGAAGGCCCTAAAAACCAACCTCTGGAGCTGCTTGCACTCAACCCAGATGAAACCCTCGCATCGTCGCTTGCCAAATATATCGTTCACACATAGGGATGCGCTAGGATCTGTGTTGCTCCAAATGATATGAAAATTGGTGGAGACGTTCTAGGGTTTTTTAGGCATCTGCCCTCAAAATTTCAGCTCAATCCGAGTTTGGATGAGTGAGATATGGCCGAAACAAGTTCGGAAGTTTGGGCAGTCCTACGAAAAACGTCTCACCTCCCTTGCACAATACACTTTACAAGGAAGGTAAATCCACCAATAAGACTTGTTGCTCACAATTGACCTTAAATTATATCCTTGTTCACTCCTTCTTTCGTAGATATCCTTGTACACTACCCTAGATTGAAAAATTCATTGAGAATTAATGATGTGCTTAATGACAGTGTATTATTTTGGCACCATTTTTTGGGAGAGTGTTGTTAGAAGGTGTCAACAGTTCAATAGTTGTTAATTAGACTAAGTTGTGAAAATTCAGGGTAAAATCTGAATATAATAGCTGGTTAAGTAACAATTATTGACTTATAATTTATGTCATTTAGGAGTAGGTATGAATGAGTAGGCCTAGGGATGAAGAAGGTAAAATTATCCAAAGAGATCCCTGGCTTATTCCATTAAGAATATCTTCATGCCTAAGGGGTGAATCACCTATGTTTTAACTACCAAAAAAACTAAAAAAAAACCACCAGCTTCATCAGAATCTCCTGAGCAAGAAAAATTACCAGACTCATTATCAATAGAAGGTTTTGGACCTCTTGAGAAAGAAATTTGGATAGGTTTAACTATTTTTTAATAACAAGAAATTATGGCAGAAAGAGGCAATCCAGATGGGGATGACCAACATGGTCGTGTCCATAATGAAAATGATCAAGATGATCAATATGTGCTCCAAAATCCTAGAACATTTGAATATCCTATTCTTATGAATCCCACACAGATTTCTCCCATGAAAACAATCTCACCTTTAGTGCTTCCAACATTTCGGGGTGTTGCATATGAAGATCCTAATCAATTCCTGTTTGAGTTCAAAGTAGTGTGTCAAACCTATGAATATATAAATGATAATCAGAAACTCAAGGTTTTTCATTCAACACTCAAGGACTCAACATTACACTAGTTCATGATCTTATAGCCAGATTCCATCCAAACCTGGGATCAAATGGAGAAAGGAACAGGAAATATGAGTTGTTCAGAATTAAACAAGAAGATGATGAAACATTAGAATATTATCCTGATAAATTTGTATTTGTTCAAAGAAGGTGTGGACTAGGAGAACCAGAATTGTGCAAAACCATTTTTCTAAGAGGATTACAAGATGAATCTAGAGAGGTATTAGATTTTATGGGAAATGGAAATGTAAGTACTCGTAATATGGATGATATTGTGTATATTTGTAGAAATTACTCTCACACTAGGCAAAAAAGAAAGAAAAAGAGTACAAATGACACTGATGTGAAGGACCTAATAGAGGAACTTGCAAATTTTAAGACTGATATCCTAGTACAATTAAACACAGCTCTGGGAGAAATATCTACTAAAGAAAAAACCATAGAACCTTTAGCAATTTATTGCCTAAGATGCAATAATAAACATGCCTTACAGGAATGTCCTCTAAATAAAACATCCATTTCAGTCATTTGTAGTATTTTCTCAAAAGGACATTTGACTGAAAAATGTCATCTGCTACCACAACTAAAAACTATCCTAGAAACTCAAACATAAGAACTCAATTATGTGGGACCAAGACAAGGGGGAAACTTTCAATAGTATCAAAATACCCCTTGTTTTCCTACAAATTGGGGAAACAACCATGGAAACATGTCTTGGGGACAGTCATAACCACCACAACGTCCTTTGAATTATTCTCAATGGACAAATTCTCAAGAATGACCACATACAGGTTGGAATAATCCATATTGGACTCAAAACCAGAATAACCCATCATGGAATTAAAATAAAACACCATGGACTTAGAATCAAAGTAATCCATCTTGGATACAAAATCAACAGTAGTGGGGTCAACAATACCAGTCCTATCCAAGGAAGCAAAGAAATCGAGGTCAAACTAAAAATTTGCTGCCTGCACCAAATCAAAATTTTCAAGGAAATCCAAATCAACAAATGCAACAGGTGAAAAAACCTCAATTACCAGCTCAACCTGTAATAAATCCAAATAACATAAGGTAGGCAGCTCCTGCCTATAAGGCTGATTTTGAAGGAAATTTAGATATGCAAATTCTGGATTATAGCAACATACAACTACGTTCAGGGAAAGTTTTACCTGAACCTGTTATATTTGAAGTGAAAGAAGATGAAATTCAAGAAACTATTGAACCAAGCAAAGTCAAACCAACAATGGAAGAAGAAGAAAAAATAGAACCACAGGAAAAACAGTTACCTTCATCAGGGATAATTCCATACCCTGAGAGACTTAACACTACAACAAAAACTTCTGAATCAAAATTAGTGAAATAACTCATAAAATTAACCATATCATTGCCCTTATTGCAAGAAATTGTGGATATGCCTATGATTAAAAGAACTATCCGAGATTTATGCAACAGAAGAGCAAGAAGAAAAAATAAATCATTTCCTAAAACTGTTCATGTTGAAGGAAAGATAGTTGATATCTTGTCAGGAAAACTAGTACCTCCAAAGTATAGTGACCTAGGAAGTACAGTTATCACAGTGATCATAATATTAGTACCAATATCAAACATCTTAGTTGATCTAGGATTTGCAATAAATATCATGACCAAAAAAATAATGGAACAATTACAGCTCAAACATCTCAGGCCCACATTCACAGTTTTAGAAATGGCTGATAAGTCAGTCGCAAAACTTGAAGGTATCATTGAAGATGTCCCTATAGAAGTTTCTTATTGGGAATAACCTACAAATTTTTTGGTTTTATAGCCAAGAAACTCAGCACATGGCTATCCCATTATCCTAGGAAGTGTTGGTCATCAAATCTGCCTAGGTAAGGGTTTTGAGTAAATGTATGCGCCCTAGACCTGGACCAACATTGAAAGGCCGAAGGGAAGAGATGCCCCTTGTGTCGATCTCCGAAGAAAGGTCAGATCCTATGCTAAACTACTTGGGTGTTTTGAAGACAAGAGTGCAGGAAAGAGATAAAAGGGATAAGGGTTAGAGAAATAAATAAAAAGGGTTAACGAAAGAGAGGTTGATGATTTGAGGTGGGGGAGAACAGGAAGCACGATCGCTAATAGACAACTTGAATAGCAGCAAGGAACACCAAGAGTAAAATGAAAGAAACATAGTATCAACCTTCCTATGTATCCTCCCAAACAAGTTTTAGGGTACTATCCCCGATCGCACACCGGACGTAGAGTTCAGCATCTCAGTCTACAAACGAAGAGAGACAAAAGAATCAAGCAAGGCAGGCAGCATAAAAGAAAGTCAATAGGATGTTTTTCAACTCCTATGTATCCTTTAGAACGAGTTTTAGGACACTATCCCCGATTGCACACCGGACGTAGAGTTCAGAATCCAACATACAAACAAGGAGAGATAGAAGAATCAAGCACAAAAGGCAGCATAAAAAAGAAGAATTGAGCTCAAAGTTTCTTAGTATTAATCGCAGGACATCAAATTACAGAAGCTTTCTAGCAGATAGTTCCCCCCATTTTTCATTACAATGCCTGGGTTTTTATAGAGGACCCGACCCTCTGAGTCATTATCACAAAATCGGCGAAGTGCATCCTCGAGCTTCGAGAAGTCGGCTCCTCGTGGTTGCTGCGACTGATCTCTCAAATCGGCTACTAAAAATAGCAACTGCAACCGGGTCCATCAAGAAATAGGCATTCAATGGGCCACCTGAACTGTCTTTTAGTTTTTGGGTGCAATACTCGAGTAGCCACCGTGCTTGATGGGTTCTCCTTCTTGGACTAGTACTTTAGGTCCAATTGCCCAAAATGATCGATGAACTTGTCGGGCAAGGAAAAATGCATTTATGAAGCAACTGACCACCTCGGGAAAGTACCCGACTTGAAGTGCATGCCTTGGAAGCACTTCGCTAGATCTCTTCTTGCAATTCTGCTTTGCGATGGGTTTGGGCCGAAGTAGATCCTTCCTCTGGGATTGGTACCTCGAATAGTTGAGCTTCGCAGCACAACTTCGGGAGGTTTGAGTGCCAAAGTAGATCTCTTTTGGTGGGGCCCTTCATGCTCTACTACTTCGCTGGTTGAATTACTTCGCCTATGCCTCAAGGAAATGCTTCGTCGTGATATTTATTTGAAACTATGGTTCGGGAGGCTTGTGGCCAAAGCAAAAATGGTTCGCAGGTGGAGGGGCCCGAGGTGGGTATTTTGGTGACTTTCTGGCGAAGCATTTTCAATGTTTGCTTTGAGATCTGCTTCGCATGTTTTTGGGCCGAAGTTTCCTTTGGAAATGCTTCGGGTCCGAAGTAGTTCTTCCACATTAGCGACTTTGGAATTTGATTTTTGGGCCTTCCTTCTTCGGGTGGAGTTGTCATTTGAATATCTCTTCGCTAGGTTCCCACCCGAAGTAGTTTTGGAAATGCTTCGGGTGTGAAGATTTTCTTGGCGCTTTCCTCGTGTTTTTCTTTGGAAAAACTGCTTCACAAAATTTGGGGCCGAAGCAATCACTGGAAATGTTTTGGGCCCGAAGTCCTTTTCTTGCCTTAGCCAATTTGCCTTGCATCTTGGATTTTCTCTTTTCGACAGGAGAGTCGCTTCGCAAAACTTTCACCCGAAACGCTTTTGGGAATGCTTCGGGTGCGAAGCTTTTTCTGGTGCCTTCCTCTTGTTTTTCTTTGGCAAAACTACTTCGCTTATTTTCCACCCAAAGTAACCTTTTGAAACGCCTCGGGCCCGAAGTTCTTTTCATTTTATTCTTTCTCCCCTCAGTGAATCTATCCTAGTTGCGAAGCTCTTTCTATCTTCTTTGGTGTACAAGGGGATGGCATGGAAAGCCAAAATTGCTGCAACACTTACAAATGCTTTCAAAGCAACAAAAAGAAACACTTTACAAAAGAATTTTTTTTATTTTTTTCTACCCCTTGTGTAATGTGACAAAATTGTCAACATTCTTGGCGGCTCGCGGGGCATTTAGCTTGTCTGAATGCAGAGATCCTAGGCCTTTATCCATTGGGCAACAGAGTCATTCCCATTGTCTTCTTCTCTGACCATCCCCTGAAAACATATAATATATATATATATAATATATATATATATATATATATATATATATATATATATATATATTTTGTGCCTAAGCTCCTAAGCAACCTTAGTGCTTTCGGCTCTTATTTACTAGCCGGGCTATTTACAGTATCTACCCAAAATTTTGTGACATCATTGGCATGCCGCTACCATAAACCCAGCTTTGGGTGCTTATCCAATGAATCTGCAATGTTCGGACCAGATCTGATTGAACTTTAGCTGATCTTTGAAGTCCGGCTGGCCTCTTCCCGAAGTTGTCCATGTTGCAAATAGAGTGCAGCATGGAAGATTGTCACTCCTGCCAGTACCCATACTGGTGATGAAAGATGTGGCGAAGAAGTTCGCAGCATGAGGGGCCTCTTGGGGTACTGGTTGTGGTGAGGGTTGGAACCAATACCAGCATACTAAAGAATTTACTAACTGCGGGCTGGGTACAGGTTCTTCCATCCTTTTGATGGGGTAATAGGGCTCCTCCGGCAAAGAGTAATCTTCTAGGGTCTCCTCAGGTTCAGCTTCTTGATGAGGCATGCTTAATGGAATCTGGCTGAATGCCTGAGTGCCATCCACTGGGATACAAAAAGGGTACAAAAATGTGCCCTCTTTGTTCTCAAGTTCCGCTATTTGAGTCTACTCTTCTCCTTGGACCATATCTTGATGGAGACTGTAAGCAACCACATTGCTCATTGCCGAAGCAAAGCTTGCATATTGCCATTATTGGGCTTGGATGGAACCCGCCTCTTGAGCTACAAATGACTGCAACTCAGGCATCTTCTTAGTATGAAGGGTCTGCCATGATGAATACTATGCAGGATAGACAGGAGTAGCAATCATTGGAGGAAGTGATGGAGTTTCCCCCCACTGCCACTTTCCAGATAGGAGCAGGAGCTACTCGTACTGCTTCCTCAAAAATTTGAGGAAATCTTTGTTCACTTGATTGCAGCAAGAGGAGGCCCATGTCCGGGTGAAAGGCCCGAACATAGAAGAGGTGGGCTTGGGTGGGCGTCGGTTGGATCCCTCCTGGAATTCTCTTCCAACTTCTACAAAATCAAACATTGAAGTCTGTAATGCTCTCTAGAGGTGCTCTCCTGATGGTGGAGAGGTAAGTGAAAAGCTGGAAGGGATCTTGGGAGCCATAAAATGCTTTGAGTAGCGCTCCTGCTAAGTCATCCCACAAGCAGATGCTTCCACGCCTGAGCAGTCTGTACCACTGCAGTGCCCTTCCTTCCAGAGACAAGAACAGGAGCCTGACCATGACATCTTCATGGATTATGTCAAAGATGGACCTTAAATCAATAAGATATTGAAGGTGCTCTAAGGCCATTCCCTTAGTGCCATCGTATTTTGTCACTGTCTTCAAGGAACTTTCAGGAATTTCATGGTAACTTGAGAGATTCAAAGGGCCACGATCATCCCAGCTGGGATAGCATACCCTTTCCATTATAGCAGTGGCCTACAGATATCATGGTTCTCGCCACTAAGTCAGAGTCGCCAGGTGAACATACTTTTCTCTGCTTATGAGGTCAAGGCTGCTCACCAAACCTTGATTCCTTCGGGATGTCTTCTTTCAGATTTAAAAGGCGCCTACGATCAAGAAATCTAAATCTTCAGCTCAGTCAGAGTCGCCAGGTGATTTTACTAGATGGAGGCAAGCCAGAGATTCACCAACTCGAGCTTCCTTAAAACATGGGCAGGTTTAGGTACTGGTCTTTATGGCTCAGAGATTTTTGGGTTGAACAGAGTTGCTAGATGCTATCAGTCTTTCGGTAATGAGAGCATCGATTCTCACTACCACTAGTCAGGTGAGACTGACCAGGTCACACCGGGAACTGGTTAGAACTATTGGCCCCGGTGTAGATGGATTTTGCATTTAAAATATGGGACCTTAACTAATTATGGATCTTTCTAAGACAGACACAGTTGTGTCCCACTGGACGTGCCAGAAACTATTGGTCATCAAATCTGCCTAGGTAAGGGTTTTGAGTAAATGTATGCGCCCTAGACCTAGACAAACATTGAAAGTCCGAAGGGAAGAGATGCCCCTCGTGTCGATCTCCGGAGAAATTTCGGCTCCTATGCTAAACTACTTGGGTGTTTTGAAGACAAGAGTGCAGGAAAGAGATAAAAGGGATAATGGTTAGAGAAATAAATAAAAAGGGTTAAGGGAAGAGAGGTTGATGATTTGAGGTGGGGGAGAACAGGAAGCACGATCGCTAACAGACAACTTGAATAGCAGCAAGGAACACCAAGAGTAAAATGAAATAAACGTAGTATCAACCTTCCTATGTATCCTCCCAAACAAGTTTCAGGGTACTATGCTCGATCGCACACCGAACACAGAGTTTAGCATCTCAGTCTACAAACGAAGAGAGACAAAAGAATCAAGCAAGGCAGGCAACATAAAATAAAGTCAATAGGATGTTTTTCAACTCCTATGTATCCTTTAGAACGAGTTTTAGGACACTGTCCCCGATCGCACACCAGATGCAGAGTTCAACATCCAACATACAAACAAGGAGAGATGGAAGAATCAAGCACTGAAGGCAGCATAAAAGAGAAGAATTGAGCTCAAAGTTTCTTAGTATTAATCGTAGGACATCAAATTATAGCAGCTTTCTAGCAGATAGTTCCCCCCCTTTTTCATTACAATGCCTGGGTTTTTATAGAGGACCCGACCCTCTGAGTCATTATCACAAAATTGGCGAAGTGCATCCTCGAGCTTCGAGAAGTCGGCTCCTCGTGGTTGCTGCGACTGATCTCTCAAATTGGCTACTAAAAATAGCAACTGCAATCGGGTCCATCGGGAAATAGGCATTCAATGGGCCGCCTGAACTGTATTTTAGTTTTTGGGTGGAATACTCGAGTAGCCACCATGCTTTACGGGTTCTCCTTCTTGGACTGGTACTTCAGGTCCAATTGCCCAAAACGATCGACGAACTTGCCAAGCAAGGAAAAATGCATTTATGAAGCAACTGACCACATCGAGAAAGTACCCTACTTGAAGTGCATGCCTTGGAAGTGCTTTTCTGGATCTCTTCTTGCAATTCTGCTTCGTGGTGGGTTTAGGCTGAAGTAGATCCTTCCTTTGGGTTTGGTACTTCGGATAGTTGAGCTTCGTGGCACAACTTCGGGAGGTTTGAGTGCCGAAGTAGATCTCTTTTGGTGGGGCCCTTCATGCTCTACTACTTCATCGGTTGAATTACTTCGCTTATGCCTCAAGGAAATGCTTTGTCGTGATCTTTCTTTGAAACTATGGTTCGGGAGTCTTGCAACCGAAGCAAAAATGGTTTGCAGGCAGAGGGGCCCGAGGTGGGTATTTCGGTGACTTTCTGGCGAAGCATTTTCAATGTTTGCTTCGAGATCTGCTTTGCAAGTTTTTGGGCCGAAGTAGCCTTTGGAAATGCTTCGGGTTCGAAGTAGTTCTTCTGCTTTAGCGACTTTGGAATTTGATTTTTGGGCCTTCCTTCTTCGGGCGGAGTTGTCATTTGAATATCTCTTTGCTAGGTTCCCACCCGAAGTAGTTTTGGAAATGCTTCGGGTGCGAAGATTTTCTTGGCACTTTCCTCATGTTTTTCTTCGGCAAAACTGCTTCGCAAAATTTGGGGCCGAAGTGATCACTGGAAATGTTTCAGGCCCGAAGTCCTTTTCTTGCCTTAGCCAATTCGCCTTGCATCTTGGATTTTCTCTTTTTGGCAGGAGAGTCGCTTCGCAAAACTTTCGCCCGAAATGCTTTTGGGAATGCTTCGGGTGCGAAGCTTTTTCTGGCGCCTTCCTCGTGTTTTTCTTTGGCAAAACTGCTTTGCTGATTTTCCACCCGAAGTAACCTTTTGAAATGCCTCGGGCCCGAAGTTCTTTTCATTTTATTCTTCCTCCCCTCAGTGAAGCTATCCTAGCTGTGAAGCTCTTTCTATCTTCTTTGGTGTACAAGGGGAATGGCATGGAAAGCCAAAATTGCTGCAACATTTACAAATGCTTTCAAAGCAACAAAAAGAAACACTTTACAAAAGGAAATTTTTTGATTTTTTTCTACCCCTTATGTAATGTGACAAAATTGTCAACAGGAAGACCTTGTCTTGCAACTACAACAACCTTTATAGACTGCAAATCTGGAAAAATGACAATTTCAAATGGTATTGACCTAAAACAAAATTCTCTATATCCTCCTACAAGACCTTTAAGCAATTTTACAGGTCAGTTATGGTTTCCTGACTCAGATGAAGAACCAGATGAGGTTATTTCCATACTATCCACCTTAGTAGTAAGGGAAAACATAGAAGACCTTCATGACATATAAATTTCAAAAAATGAAATAGTCTTAATGAATGTTCTGCATGAAAAAGGGTTAGAAGAGGAAGCAACCAATATCAATAAATTGCTAGTGAGAGAAGAAGGTCAAAGTTTTGAATAAAGGCCATCTATACCATCATAGGAAACATCTATTTCACTACCACATGGGTGGCACCATCACTTGATCTTCCCTTCTCATTGTTCCATACAGGATATGCTTCCATAAGAAATCAATGAGATAAAAACTTCTTATGTCCTACCATCTCTTCATTGTCCTCTTAATTCCCTAGTCAACAATTGTGAAGAAGTAAATTCAGTCCTTCCAAATACAAAACAAATAGAAGTCCAGCCAGGCAAATTTTTGAACATAAATAGCCAGCTTACTAGGGAAGAGGAAGAAAAATTGACAATTGTTTTACAGAAGCATATCCATGTTTTTTTTTGGGATTACAAAGATATGTCAGGGATTCACCCTAATGTATGTACTCATAGAATTTATACTGAAGATATCAAGCCTGTAAGACAGCCTCCGAGAAGACTAAATCCTACCTTGAGGGATATTGTGAAAGAAGAAATTGAAAAACTTTTGGAAGTAAGATTTATTTACCCAATTTCTGATAGTCGGTGGGTCTCTCCATTGGTTATAGTGCCTAAGAAAAATAGAAAATGAGAGTATGTATAGACTATAGAGAGCTAAAAAAAGTGACATACAAAGATCATTTTCCATTGCCATTCATAGATCATGTGTTAGATACTCTTGCTGGAAAGAAATATTTTTGTTTTCTTAATGGATTTAGTGGATATAATCAAATTCAGGTTGCACCTGAAGATCAAGAGAAAACAACCTTTACTTGTCCATGGGGAACATTTGCCTATAGGGTCTTACCTTTTGGTTTGTGTAATGCCCAACAACATTTTAGTGATTAGTGTTAGCCATATTTTCTGATCTGACTACCAATAGTGTTGAAATATACATGGATGATTTCACAGTATATGGACAGACTTTTGACTTTACATTGGAACACCTTGATAAATTTTTAAATCGCTGTGAAACTGACCAATTATCTTTAAATCCAAATAAATATTTTATGATGATGGAGGAAGGAATAGTTCTTGGTCATCACATCTCTCCTCAAGGGATCCAGGTTGATCCAAAGAAGGTGGAAATTATCAAGAACCTTCTTCCTCATAAAACTTAGACTGATGTCAAAAGCTTCCTAGGACACATTGGTTTTTACCTTAGGTTTATTCCCACCTATAGCATAATAGGCCATCCCATGTTTGCCCTATTGACTAAGGATTTTGAATTCTCTTGGACTACAAAGTGTCAGGAATCATTTGAAGCTCTGAAAGAAAAATTAGTAACTCCACCTATGTTAAGAGGACCTAACTGGAAATTACCATTCCACATATAGACTAATGCTTCCAATACTACAAATGGAGTAGCATTGGGACAAATCGACAATGGTGAACACTATGCTATCTAATACATTAGCAAGAACTTGACAGGAGCTGAAACAAATTATACCACAACTGAGAAAGAATTCTTGGCAGTAATCTATGCCATCAATAAATTTAGGCATTACATCACATGTTATCAAATATTCATTCACACATATCACACAACCATTAAATATTTGATGAATAAGCCTATGGTGAGTGTAAGGATTATCCATTGGTTACTGTTGTTGCAGGAATTTGATATCACAATAATCAATAAACTAGGAAAAGCTAATGTTGTAGCAGATTTTTTGTCCAGGTTGTAGAACATAGAGGAAGGGGAATTAGTGGAGGATACTTTTCCTAATGAAAAATTATTTGCTATATCTGTCCAATCACCTTGGTTTGTAGATATAGCCAACTATTTGGTCACAGGGAAAGTTATCCCACATTTTACTTCTAAATAAAGAAAATAATTGATCAAACAGAGCTCTTCTTTTGAATGGATTCAAGGTATGCTTTTCAAGAGTAGTCCTGACCATGTGTTACATAGGTGCATCCAAAAGGATGAGGTATATGATATCCTTAGGGCTTGTCATGATGAACCCTCCAGTGGACACTATTCTATAAAAAGCACAATTAGGAAAATTTTAGGAACATGATATTATTGGCCATCTCTTTACAAGGATGTGAAAAAGTACATCAGGCATTGTGATGCATGCCAAAGAATGGGGAAACCCACTCACACAAATGAAATGCCACTACAGCCTCAAGTGGTTTTGGAACCATTTGAGAGGTGGGGGCTTGATTTTGTGGGACCTATTGATCCACCTTCTCAAGGAAAGGTGCATATTCTGGTATGCACTAATTACTTGACAAAGTGGGTAGAGGTGCATGCTTTCAAACATGCTCATGAATATAAGGTCACTGATTTCTTGTATAACCAAAATTTTCAGAGATTTAGAGCTCCACGATCTATCACCACAGACCAAGGACTCCAATTTGCATCTAAATTTATTGAGACTTTTATAGAGTTGTATGAAATCAAACATAGGAAATCATCACCTTACCACCCACAAGCAAATGGCCAAGTTGAGGTAACAAATAGAGAATTGAAAAGGATCTTGACAAAAATAGTAGTTGTTCATAGGAGAAACTGGCTAGATAAATTACTTGAAGCAGTTTGGGCTTACAATACTACTTGGAAATCCACTACTGGATTCACACCTCATGAACTAGTTTTTGATAAAAATCCCCTCCTACCTATTGAATTTGAGCTACTAACATTGCACACAACATTGGAAATTGGAATTGAATTGTCATAGACATAGGCAGATAGGATTCTACAGCTGAATGCATTGGATGAACTTCGGTTGGATGCTCTGCACCAAACTAAAGTAATTCAGGAGCAGAGGAAGTTGTGGCATGATGGCCACCTACAACAGAGAAAATTTTAGCAAGGATATTGGGCTTTGCTGTTTGATTCTTGCTATCTAGACTTCCTTGGAAAACTAAGGACTAGATGGCTTGGATCATACCAGATTGAAGAAGCATTTGACAATGGAGCAGTTTGCCTCTCTCCCATTAATGATTCACGGATAAAGTTGGTAGTGAATGGACATCGCCTTTGAGTGTACCATACACCTCTAACTAAGGAGGAGTTCTTGCAACAACTTGATAGCTTGGATGCACAACAAATAGAAGAGATTCCCTCTTCCACCACAATTGCCACAGATTGAGCATAATCATGGATTTCAAGAAAATAGAAAAATACAAAAAAAATCAAAAAAATCAAAAAACAAAAAGATGAATAAATTTTGGTTGTGAATTCCTTCATGGGCATAATCAAAATTAAAAAAAAAAGAAAAAAAAGAGAGAAAGGAGAGGTAAAAATAAAAAAAGAGAGAAAAATGTATAACTCAGCAGTGAAAACCTTTTTCTAAGGCACTACTGATTTGGTATGCATGAAAACCAGTTTTTTGGCATGCATAACCTTGAAAACTTTTGAGTCACCATTGTACAAATTCATCAACTACATTTGTTTTTAAAGTATTGCAGTAAGCCTCAGTAGAGCATCAACAAAAGCAGTCATCTTTCAAAAACTTGTATTAACTTGTTTTAACAAGGTATATGTTTCTTGCACTTTTCTCATTGTAAATATTTGATATATAGTATATGACAATTAACCATTAGTATAAAAGTGTTCATAAGAGTTGGCATAAGCAAAACATGTTTTAAAAGAAGAATGTTGGTTTCTACTGTATCTTCGGAATGATTGTTGCATTGTATCTACGGAATGACTGTTGCATTGTATCTTCGGATTAAAAATTATCTTCAAAATGACAAGTCCAGCCTTATCTTCGGATTGAAAATTATCTTTGGAATGACAAGTCCAACCTTGTCTTCAGATTGAAAATTACCTTCGAAATGACAAGTCCAACCTTGTCTTCGAAATGACAAGTCCTGCTTTTTCTTCAGAGTGAACCTTTGTCTTCGAAATAAAAATTATCTTCGAAATGAAATTTAATCTTTGGAATGAGCACTTAATGTTATGTTTCCACGTGGCATCCAATGAGGGATAAAATACACGATCAACAAAATTTTTGACTCCATGTGATCATTGACACATGTCAACTGGTTCACGGTGAGATTTGTCTCATCTCGAGGAAGTACAAAATAATGGGTAAAATAACTAATAACATGCCACCATCGTTAATTGCTAATAACCATGCATGTGGGGAAATCACACATAGATCGAATGAGCTAAGGATATTTTATGATAAAGATGTCTGTCCAATGATTAATCGACAGGTGTCCAAGTTAAAAACAAGGAAGTGTGCCACTCTTCATTTTGAAGACATAATCAGTGATGCAACATGATTACAAGAATTTATTTATGAAGAACAATAGAACATTGCAAATCCAAAGAGAAAACCCTATAATTTTACAGAAACCAGAAACCAGTGACCTAGCGGACGGCTCTAGCAGCAAAGGTGAGCAGTATTTTCAGCATAGCAAGAACAAAAAAATGGGATGAAAAATAAAAATGGAACCAGCAGATACTACCATCCTTTGAGAGATTCCAGAAGTGTTGCAAAATTTTGAATATGGAGGGTTTATGCCATTTTTAGATAAATTTGATGGAATCTCTGAATATTTGGCTGCCAAATTTGACTACACATTCAGAAATAATAGGGGGCACATCAATGACATGAGAATTGAGGTAACCCCTGAAGTTCTTAGTCAAATTACTAAACTTCCATTAGAGGGTCTTCAAATTTCTAGAACTGGTAAGAATACACTAGCAAACATAGTTAGTCAATTTCTGGAAGAAGATAATAAAGAACCAGAATACTTGATAAATAACATGTGTAAGGGTGTAAAGAGGACCAGCTTGCAAAAACCCTGGGATGAAGTAGCCACATGGGTAATCAAATTTTTAACCTGTGAAAGGCAGTATGTAGTTTTATCAGGGCATCATTTTAAAATTTTGAACCACCTTAGACATGGTAGGCAATAGCTTGAGGTTAGGATAAATCTTCCCTTATATCTACACTAGGAGCTGCAAAATATGGCAAAACACTATCAGGAGGGAAAAGGGAGCCCTCACCACCATGGTCTTATCAAATTGATCTGCAAGCATCATTTCAAAGGAAACCTAAGGATATTTGATAGGTTTTACTCTGCTCTAACTAATTTAGTCTTTGAAAAAGAGGATGAGGAGGAAGAAGACATAGATGTTGCTATAGATATTGTTGTAAAAGCAACAAAGTACCTTTCCCCAGAACCTTTAACCTCACAAACTAAGAGAGGGTCTGTAACTGGCAATAGAAAAGGAAAATAGAAGAGGGTCCATTTTTCTAAGAATATTATTGATCTGATAGAACAGGGGAGTGAAGTTCCCAAAAAAACTGGAGAAGAGACATAAGTGGAAGCAGAGGAAATTCCACCAGAACCTGATATAATTCCTATAGCACCTGTTGACACAATAAAATAGTGTAAGAAGAGAAATTATACACCAATAACCAGGAGGTTTACAAGACTCCACTTGAAAGAAACACAAAATAGGCGATTGAAGAGGAAAACAACCAAGGCAGTCCTGATGTCATAGAAATACAACCAACAACTATAAATACCACCTTGGAGGATTTTTCAAAATTTCTTGAACAGTTGGTTGAGGAAGAGTCTGGACAAGACAATTTTGAAATTGATGCAAACTTGGATGCAATCATAGATAACCTTATGGAACCTTCTGAATAGGACCGAACAGTTGAAACAAAAAGTGATATAATGGTTGAGCAACAAACTGTAGATAATTTGTCTACATCAGATTCTAAATCAGAAGAAGAGGAGGTGGACATTGCAAAACAGTTGAGAGCAGCCAAGAGTGTGATTAAAACACAAACTATATGGGTTGAGGAGAAGGAAAATATCATTGAAAAACATGAAAAAAGAATTGCAGAGTTGCAACAAGAAGTGGAGGAACTAAAGAGCAGACGATTACAATTTGTAAAAAAGTCAACTACAGAAGATAATGAGGAAGAGTTGGCTCAATTACTACTTGGATTATCTAGGGTAGATAATTCTTCTCCCTTGATAGAGGCATCTCTGGATGAAAACACAAGAGCTCATTTCGAAGCAATGCCCTTCCATTCCAAAGCAACACCTTCTCAATCCGAAGATGATCCAAAATCGATCAAGAGCCAAAAAAAGAATATATTTGGAGAGTCACAATAGTTATGTATACAAGAAACACTAGAATAGGAGCATTTTGAAAAACAAAATATAAATAATAAAGTAAGTGCTTCTCTGAATAAGATTTCTGTAAAAGTAGGGATACAAGTAGAATTGCTATCAGATGTCCAACCAGTAGAAGTAGCAAAAAAAGGGGTATAGGTGGAACTGTTGCCTAAGTTTCAACCTATAATTAGACCACCCAATACTATATCCCTGGATCAGTATAATACAGATATTGCTAACTGGATGATCAAATATGAAAAGCTTGCCACACAGGTTGAGAAATTGAAACTGGTAGGAAAATAGCTGGAGATAAAGGACACAAAAATTAGTGCATTGAATGAAAAAGTAACTTACCTGTGTCAAATTACTGAATTTTTGGTTCAATTCAAAAGACCTACTAGGTTTTACAGTCTCATTCTGAAGGATAGATATGTGAGATGGCAGGTTATGAGAATTAGCTTAGGTCTCCCCTATAAACTGGAAAAAGCTAAAGAGTTTTTGGAAGCTTACTTCAATAGTCCTATAGAGCAAAAAAACTTACTATGTGAGTTATTTTTGCATAGCTTTTTCATTCTAGAGGATGTAGATTTCCACCCCCAGATTTGCATAGGAGATGTGCAATTGAGAGCTTTTATGTCTACCTTACAAAATCAGTTTTACTGGGACCAAGAAAAAAGGTAAAATAATGAAATTGAATTAAGAGTTGAATTGTTAGTTAGAGAAATCTAGCCAAATCATCCGATTATCACCAGACAACATTTTCTCATGATGAATAGGGACGATATCAAAAGGATGTATTTGAGAAATTTGAGGTACTATGTAACTAAATTCTAGAATTTTTGTAATGATAATTTTGTTCCAGCATTATCACATTGCAGAAATAGATGGATAGAACTTTCCATGTCTTTACAAAAAAGGTAGCCTATCTCCCCATTAATCTGGAATGGTCCAAAAGAAGAGAATAAGGGGTGATACAACTTATTGAAATTATGTAGAAAAACTGGGTAGGTCTTAGATTTAGGCGTTCAACCATTATTACTCCAGTTCCATTCTATTTTGAAGAGGATCCTCAACCAGATGAGCAGTTTGAAAATTGGCTCAGAAACCTTCAGGAGAACAGAGGATACTATATAGGCAAAAAGTTTTTCTATAGATCATGGAACTTGAATATGGATATCTGTGATTCTATAGCCCAACAGAATGCATGAGGACATGCATTAATATAAGTTGGGGAGAAATGATGAGGCCTGGAAATGCCTCCATCATAGCATGTTTTGAACAACTAAAACTTGCCTAAAACTCTGTAATTTACTTTATATACTAGTTAAGTTGATCTGATATTTTGTGTATTAATTATTTGCATGATTGATGTGTTTGGAATATTATATGCTGATTTTTATAATTTTTGTGTAGTTTTATGTCACTTTGCCATGACCTATTACATAAGGGATATGCTTAGGCTGATAGAAACACTTTACTATTCTTATTTTGATGTTTCTCAAGCATTAATTTCTTTGAATTTAACAAATAGTGCAAAGAACTATTACTGTGCAGCAAAAAATGGTTTTCTTGTGTAAATTCCAGCCAACTACCAATGAATGGCAAGGCATGGAATTCACATATGAAGAGGAATGAAGGCTATTGCAATCTAATCCTAAGGACTAATCCACCTGAGAAATGCAGCTAAAATAAATTGAAGAGTACATAGTTGGTCATTTCGAAGATCTTCATATTGATAAATGCAGTCTCTTCGGATTAAGCGAATATCTTAGGATTAAGCCACTTAGCTCCGGATTGAGAATAGAGAGCACTTTTTGAACTGTTGACTGATTTTTGATGGTGGAAAAATGGAAATAAGGCTGAGGAGGTTAAAGGAAAATATCTCCCATCTAACTTTGCCATCCTTGTCATCCAAAGCCACAATTTATGGAAAATATCCTCTTCTAGGATAAACCTAGGGAATACTATAGAATAATAGGAATTGATTTGCAGAGTATATTTTCTATTGTAATTAGATTTTAGGTATCTATAAAATATATCTCCCATTCAATTTGATCTAATAATAAAAATAGTAGAAATAGTAGTAGAGAAAATATAGATAGAGAATAAACGAGAAAACTGAGACTGTTATAGTTTTGTAATAGGTTTTAGCAACATATTTGTAATCATATTCTGAATCAATAAAGTACAAGTTTTTATATTCATTCTGTTATGTTTGAGTGTGAGTAATATTTAGAGAGAGAGGAAATCATACCTTCTTCTAGAAAAGGAAGCTGGCCACTTCCAGACCTAGGAGGAGGACTAACAGACATGTTTTGTTCTGATTTTGATGCCTCAAAATAAGCTGTGAAACTTGTCAATTTCATTCTTTTGTAGTAGTTAACATCCATTTCAATCCTAATAATTTATTTTTTGTTCAAGATACTTTTGTGATGTGATTAGTAGTAGATCTGATTAGTCTTTTTGCTTTCCAACAACTTTCCAATTTACTGCAATTTCCATTTCCAACAATTTATAGTTTTCTACAATTTTCCTGCATTATTGTTTTTGTTGTCAACCCTTGCACAGAAGATTGACAACCTTCTATTACAGAGTATTGACAGGACTTAATTTTAGTTTTCATTATTGCAAGAGTAAATAGACTTTCATTTTGCAACTGTAATTAGGTTTCCAATTCTGCAACTATAACTAAGGTTTGAATTCTGCAATTTAATCAGATTTCATTCTTGCAACTGTAATTAAGGTTTCATTTCTGTGATCAATAATTAGTATTCATTATTGCAATTAGATTAAAGTGCAATTTATGCAATTTAGAGGTAGAAGAGACCTAAAAACCCCCACACAATCAGTTCCACCAATAAGACTTGTTGCTCCCAATTGACCTTAAATTATAGCTTTGTTCACTCCTTTCGTAGATAGCCTTGTACATTGCCTTGGATTGACAAATTCATTGAGAATTAATGATGTGCTTAACGACATCACATCAAGTGGTTGCCCACTAGTGCCTAGATCAATGACAAGTGATACGATACCCACACCATCCTTAACCATAGGTAAAAAGAGACTGATTGCCTCAATGAGTGGTTCATATTACTTTTCCTGAATGGAGATGAATGACCTATATTACTTCCCTAAAAGGATATGAGTGGCTCATATTGCTTCAATAAAAAGGAAATAAATGGATCATATTGCTTCAACCAAAAGAAGATAAATGGATCGTATTATTTTACCCAAAAGAGATGAATGGCTCATATTGCTTCACTTGAAATCTAATGGAGGTATCAGATTACATCGCTCAAAATAATCAGAACTAAATATTAACATTGAATTGCTTTTCAAAACAAATATTAGGTGGTGCATTTATTAATTAAAATCATTTTTGACATTAGACCCAGGGAATGAAAACATTAATGTTGGTTTAATTTTTTTTGGAAAGAAGAAATCTTAGGCAACTCTTTAATTTGAATAATTTTTATATATCCCTAAGAATTTGGACCTCAGTAAATAATGAAAACCTTATATCCTTGGTATTGATTGTAATAAATTTGGCCCTAAAATTAAAGTCGGTTGACCTTAGAATTGGACACCTTAATTATCTATGTATTAAAATGTTAAACCTAATACTTTGGACTGAAAGAAGATGGACGACTCAAATCGCGTCACCCAAAAGGTAGAAAATAATCCAAATCGTGTCATCCAAAATCCAGTGAATGGACCATATTTCATCACCCACAATATAGTGAATGGCTCAGATTTAATGACCTGAAATCCAATAAACAGTCTAGATCGTGTCACCCAAAAGGTAGCGAGTGGATCATATTTAGTCACCTGAAAGGCGTTGAATGGCCTAGATTCATTATTATAACCCTTTAAAACTAAATAAAAAGGAAGAAATATTATGCAACAAATTAATTAATTTGAATAATTGGATCCAATATTTTTTGAAAATGAAATTAAAATAAAAAAATAAATGCTAGCCACTCGTTAAGGGAAGTAATTTTATGATAAATTATGAGCAACTAATAAGAACACACCCTAGAATAAGATTTATTTGAAAACCTAAAGTACTTCGTAAAGGCAATAATTAACTAGATAAAGGCTATTAAAACAAAAGTAAAATTAAAAATAATATCGTAGTGAATGTTGAAGAAAAACTTTTGAAAGCATATATTCTAATAAAATTTAATGTCAATCTAGATTGATTAAAGAGTGGTATATAATAATAATAATAATAATAATAATAACCTTGGCAATAAAAAAAAATAATATTTTAAATAATTAAAACATCCATATTAAAATAATTTTCCTACCAAATGCAATTTGAAACTAATCTTGCTTGTCTTTTTTTATTTATAGGAAACAAAGTAGCAAAACAAAAGTTGAAAATCTAAGGTCGATAGAGAAGGAAAGATGATAGTTGAATAAGGAAATGGACATTCATTGAACTTGGACCTAATTCAGTTGTTGGTGCATGACATATCAGACCATTTGGAACATGACAATTTAGCAACCTAATCTTCATAGAGACACTACTAAAGTGGTTGGAATATCTATGGCTGAAATTTAATATCCATATTAAGAACCTCAAAATTCCACATCATCCAAGCAATGATAAACAACTTATCATCCATGCAATTGTAAACCACTAGAAGTATAGTTGTAAACCACTAAAGTACAACTGTAAACCATTGAGAGATCTTGAAATTGTAAGGCTATAAATAGTCATGAGGACCCCATTCCAAAGGGTCAAATTCCACTTTTAGCAATAGAAATTTAAGAATTTTCTTTGCTTTGTAGATGGTGGGCATCTGCACCCTTGTCATTATACTTGGATAATTACTCTTATAATCACATGATCCTTTGAAGTTTGAGAATGTAATGATTGAACGTCTTTATCAATGCAATATACTATAATTCTTGGTGTAATCTATGAATGTAGATGGTCGGTACATCTAAGTCCATTCTAGTATTTTTATTATTATACCTTTGAAGATAACAACCATCTTGGTCTTAGATTGTGTGAATGATGATCAAGCTAAGGTTGGTTGATTCAGCATTGCTACTAAAAATAGATTCAGTTTAAGGCTTCAAGATTCCATGGTTTGTTTTATTTCATTCTCTAATTATTTTATTTTTAATTTATTTTTGAAATCAACTTAGAATAGCATTAGAAAAATTTAATTTCAATATCTAAAACTTATTTTATATGCTGCATTTTAGAAGTTCAAAAATAGACATTGCTACGTGCTATAATTTTCATGATAATGATGCAATGTACATGATATATTGATAATTTTAAGGTAGAAAGCCTAGAATCTTATTTTTATTGATTTATTTGAAGCAATATTTAATATTAAACATTTATACTTTGATAATTAATAGAGCAATTGAATTAGATCTATGTTAAATAATGAATCAATACTCTTATAACAGTTATATGTAACCTATAATTAATCCACCTACTTTTCCTTTGCATAATTTGATTTAAAATTTGACAATAATATATCCTATCACTCAAACCTTGGAGGATAAATGTTCCCTTTCAAAAGAAAAAATATTGTTCTAACCATTGGTGTACATCAAAAATCAAGTCAGGTGTATCACTCAACACTTTGGTTCCACAACCCATTTCCCATGCGTAATTTAATCCTATAGTTCAAACCTTAGCCACCCTATTGGAGAAACTAATGTAATGTGTGGACACTATCCAAGCACCTAGAAATTATTATTCTTATAAGGACATGTGTAACCAACCTCTAGATCCCATGGTAGTAAGTTGCCCTTATCCTTCAAGTTTCCAAACACCATAATTACAAATGTAAAAGAGTATGGAGGACCCTATTAACCACATTAGACTTTTCAAAACCACTCACCATGATATCACCTATGACAAGATATTTTTGTTAAAAATAGTTCCTAAAAGCATTAGTGGTGCTATCCTTGAGTGGTACTATTAGATACCATGTCATTCCCTCAAACATTTTGAGGAACTACCTAAAATGTTTGTATAACAATTTTTTACTTATGTTGATAAGGTCACCTTTCATGACCTATATCAACTTAAACAAGCCAAAGATAATATCTTTATCAAAATTTTGGCAAATTGGTGAGGTTTTGTTGGGAAACTTCAATACACTCTCCCACCAAAGGACATTATAGAGACATTTATGTGCAACCTACATGATGAATTATCATATGAAATAGAAACAACTAATATCTCATATTTTGAAAAAGTGGTTAAACTAGCTAACCATGTGGAAGCTACTCTTTTGAGGAGAGGGAAATTAAAATTCAAGAAAGAGGAAGATAAATCTTCCAACCATAAAGGCCAATATAAAAACAATCTTGTAGTTTTTGATGGCCTCATTTAATCTCACCAAGCAATAATGTGAATGCCACATGCACTCCTAAAAAATTAGTTTTTGCCAAATAAGAAAATCCTAGAAGGAATTTCACCAAGTTAGATCAACCTCTTTTCACTATCCTTAAAAAAATATTTAAAGCCAAAATTATTGAGCTTTCATCCATTATACCTATATATACCATTGCATATTGATACAATCCTAACGAGAATTATGAATCCTATTGTGTTAATGGCCACACTAGTAATATGTGCAATCAACTTAGGCACCTTGTCAAAGACTTCATAGATGGTGAACACGTCATTTTTGGTGGCTTTAAACCTCAATCCTCATCAAATAAATACATGAGAATATTCCAAAATCCACTACCTAATCATGATTAAAAGTTAGAAAATAATATTTCATATGCTAATGTGCCATCTCCACACCACAATGTCATGGGCATGACATCTTCTTTTATTTGTGTTACCACAAGGTAACAACAAAATAATTAATCTTCCAATAAAATTTCTCAACCACCCTTGGTCCTTCATGCCAATAAAATTCATCCCTTTGAAGGACCTCCTCTCATCCTAATCACAAAATCAACCTAAGGGTGCTATGAATCTCTAACAACCACTCACAAGCACCCCAACTAAATTTTTTCTTTTGGAGCTTCTTCAAATATCTTCAACTCATATAGAAGCCTTTCTTAAATCTTTGAGCAAAAAAATCACTCCTCAAAACCTTAATACCAATTATCTGACTCATATAGTAGCATCTATTGGGGTAAATAATCCTACAATCCCCTTTTATAAGGACAATCTCCCTATGACATCCATACTTAGAGAACTCCCCATTTATATTTAGTCCACATTGATGATGTATTTATCAAAATAACCCTTGTTGATAATGGATTTGAAGAACATAGAATTATATTGAGAGGGGGGTGAACATTATAAGATCAAATTTTACTTTTCTTTCCCAAACAATACTATCCAATATTATCAATAACAGTATCAATAGCAATAATCAAAGCAATGAACAAATCATCACACATAATATAGACAAATTTAACATGGTTCACCTAATGTGGGCTACTCCACAGATAAAATATTTCTTCTAAATTTTCTTAACAAATATCTTAGAAATCAATGCCTATTACAATGTTTATGGACCTCTATCCAAAGGAGACACCAATTACCTATGCTTTTATTTGTGGATATTTCTCCATAGGAGAACTCTATCCCCTTGATCTATTTTGTGGATGTCTCTCCATAGGATAAATCTTTCCCCTTTGATCTGGTTCGTGGAACTTGATCCAAGAGAACTCTATCTCCTCAACTGGTTCATGGATATCTCCATAGAAGAACTCTATCTCCCGAGTTGGTTCATGAATATTACTCCATAGGATAAATCTTTCCCTTTTCTCTGGTTCATGGATCTCTGTCCACAGGAGAACTTTATCCCATCTAATCTAGCTGGTGAACTTCTAGAAGACTTCTACCCCATTGATATGGATTATAAATCTCTCTCCACATGAGACCTCTGTTCCCACTACACTGGTTGATGGACCTCTATCCACTAGACACCTCTATCCTTTCTGATTTTTCACCTCCAAATATTACTCTTAAAGTTATCTCAAATTTGTACTAAACTCTATCCCAAGTCTATAATATATCTACTTTAACTTTGCTCATAGATATACACAAAACTCTATCTTAAGTCTAGCACAAATTTGCTCTAACTTTTCTCACAAATATGCACCAAACTCTGTCCCAAGTCTAGCATAAATCTGCTCACAAATCTACACCAAAATCGATCCCAAGTCTAGCACAAATTTGCTCTCAATTTTGTCTCAAATCTACCACAATCCTTAACACAAAGCTTGAACGAACCAACAATCAAACCTACTCTTAATTCTATCAAGTCTTCACAAGACTTGCTAAAATATGCCTTCAAACCTTCTCAAAAGACTTTCTCAAATATGCCTTCAAGAATTCTCAAAATACTTGCTCAAATCTACCTTTAAGCCGTCTCAAAAGACTTGCTCAAATTTTCCTTCAATGCTACTCATAAAACCTACTCAAATAACTCCAAATATTGCATAAAAAACATAACTTAAATCTCTTTCACCAATATTTCTTCACACAGAAAAATTCTACTTAGAATTCATTTAACCTATGGAACATATAGAGAATGATACACACTTGCCAATAGCTCAATATGTTCTACTCAATCATTAAGTTTGTCGCTTTCACATGTCTCACATTTATTACTATTTAAAGGAAGGTCTAGTCTAGCACATGACACCTAACCTCCTGATGCACGCACTTGCTTCACAAATCTAATTTCTAATGCTTGTACATTCACTTTCAATATCACTCAAAACCAATGCCCAAAAGCTTCACACATTCATTCAAATACTGAAGCACAATTTGCTCACAAAACCTAAACAAGTGATTTCAATTTCTTTCAACAAAGACGCACAATGTAGGTCTCAAACCCTAACTCAAGTATTTTCAACAATGCTTATTAAACAATCCTTTTATCTCCACCTTATGTTCCAAAAACATTCACTTCAACAAAACACTTTGATAAAGGGATGATGTGCCCATACCTCTTAATTTTCTCTTATGGAGATATGTCTTCAAAACATGTCTCACAAATAACTATTTTTTCTAATCCCAGTTCAAGGGTTAGATTTCAAGATACTTTCTCAAAACATCCACATGAGTTTTCACCTTCAAAATGCTCAATGAAATCTAAATTTGATATTCGATCACTCTTCTTTTATCCTAAAAAATGAAGCATAAATATCCAATGAAACCTTTGATATATTTCTTTCACAATGCAAGAATCATAATTAAATATCAAAAAACTTATTACACCTTATTATTCCTAATATTGTAAAATAAAATTTAACCCAACAAAACCAGAAATTTCATAAATAAATTCCTTATACACCTTATACCTCCTACATAAAATAAAATATTTTAATGCACCTTAATTTTCATCAAGACCATAGCATCATTGATTTCATTTATCATAAAAAACACACAACCAAAAACTCCTTGTTAATTCAACCTTAATTACTCCATGTTGTCCCCTTTTTAATTCAAAAATTAAAATTAAAATGAACACCTTATGACTCCCTAGTAATTTCATATCAAAAAATAAAAATTAATTAACCCTTATAACTCTCTAATTCGAGAACCATATGCATACCTTAAAAAATACTTTTTCCCAAGTGGTGTCTTCGCTACTTAAACGCACAACTCCTCATTGGCCTCGCATCCTAGCACAAGGGCAGACACCACATGGGCTAGTCGACCACACAAGCACAAAGGAGCACGTGCTCTTACTTCACCAAAACTGATGTAAAACCCTCAACCAATAAAAAATACTCCTCATGATTTGAATGTCGAACCTACCACCTGTAATGTGCTCTGCAAGCCAAGCTTGCCAACTAGGCTATCCACCCACATCGGATGGAATCGAGTGCCCTTTGTCTTAACTATGAGCTACCATCAAAATTCACAAAATCTTTTCTTTGCCTCCATCGCTTGCTAAATGAATAGCAAATATAAGATATTAATCTTTAAGGATAATCAAAAATTTCACTTGGCAAAATATTAACCCTTTTATACAATTTTGCCCTTTGACTTTGGATGTCGGCTCAACTTTGAAAAATGCCTCCATGCAAATATGAATTTTGGCACCATATGAACCTGTTAAAAATATTATAATAATTTAAATCTAAGGTAGATTCAAATATTATAATTGATATTTTAACCTTTGGGCCATTTTAATTTTTAATTATTATAATTATTTAAATATTCCAATATTTAAATATTATAATCTTTTTTTTTCTTCTTGGACCGTTTCTTTGGATAAAAGTCTTTGCCATCATAAAACCTCTTCATTTTTCTTTTGCAAATACCACCATGGTAAAACCATTAAACCTTTATTTTCCTTGACATAAATGACAACCAATGTCATTAACTTATGCCATTAATTATTTGATATCAATGACAACAATATAATCAAAATTTCCAACAATCTCCCCCTTTGTCATTGATAGCAACCATTTTCTAAAAATTCTTTTTTCCAAACCACTTGATTCCAAATCTGCTCCCCTTGACCGAATGTTCTTCCCCTTACTCAAATCTCGCCCCCATTGACATAAATGGGAAAGAGACTCCTTTAGGGATAAATATGATACTCTTATCTCAACATCCTACCCACCTCCTCTCTTTGAGGTGATTAATTTTGGGGTGGGAGTATCTCTACTCCCAACATACAAAGGTATTTTTCTTTTTCAACCTTATTTTTCAATATTTTTGTAGCCATACATTTTTTATTCTTTTGAGTATCCCTATTATTTCTTGTCTCTGGAAGTTCTAGAAACTATGTTCTACACCACTTGGCCTTATGCCCAATATTATTGCACTTATAACACTATATGTTGTAGTTCTTGAAAGGTGCAAATGTCTTGAATTTCCTCCTTGTGAAGCCATAATAATTTCTGTCATGAACCCTGTAGTGGATTTCTTTATGACTAAAGTGACTACAAGAGTATAAATACCCTTGAAATAAATATCCATATTTGAAAGAGTTGACATTCCTTTTTGTGAGACCATACTCTTTCTTTTCATGAGTCTTGCAATGCATAGCCTTGTGACCAAACCTATTACATGAAAACCAACGTCCTTTGAAGAAATCGTGTCTTGAAACTTCTAGTCTCTTAGTCCTTTCTTTGCCTTCTCTATGATGATCATTTTTTCTTGTTTTTGCATTGTTTCCTTTCTTAGTGAAGCTTCTCTTCTTCAACTTATCCTTATAAGTCTCTATTTGTTCTTCACTCTCTTCCTCTTAAAATTCCTCTTCTTTTGAGCTTGCGCTTGACCCTTCTTCTTGTTTCCATTGTACTTATTCAAAACCAGGTCCTGTTTTGATAGATGAAGATCTATGTGCATTGATAATATTATCCAAGGTTTTTGAACATTTCCCAAACCTGTGTAGCTTTGAAAATGATTGAAAATCCAACTAAGTGTTCTATTTTTTACAATTCAATATATAGGCACTAATGGCCCAAAATACATAACCAAACCCATCAAATCATGGATTTGATCCAATATGCTTAACCATAAGCTACAAAAGTGCAAAGGAGAATGCACGTAAACTTCTAAGTTAAGAGAAAGGAATATTGCTAACTAGAAGATCCATTTTAGCTATCTTGAAGTACACACTTCCTACTTTGAGTTCACACTTACTAACACTCTAAATGACAATTAGAAGATAACTAGTGCCCACAAGTGCATGTGAGAAGGAGACTCGCTTACAATTATTAATTTGCAAGAAATAAACTATGCAAACCTAGCTAGGAACTACTAGAGGGGTCATATGAAAGATCAAACATCAATCCTCATCATGCCTCCCCACAATAGAAGCATTGGACTCCAATGCTTTCAGAAGAATAGGAAAGTCACAGGACATCTGATGAAAAGAAATCCAATGAGCCTGATGCGGCAGCTGTCCTCACCGAGCCACAAGATATGAGGTGGTAGACCCCTGGCGAGTCTGTCGAGTCTTTGTGTCATAGATCTGATCTGCATCCAATGGTAACTGAGCATCAAGAACCACGTCCACAGGATGACTGATAGCTGGTGCAGTCTCCAATGTAGAGTCAAAGTACAACTTCAAAAGATCTACATTGACGACGTCATGAATTCCCAAGTGTGCAGGAATATCAAGGCGGAAAGCATTCTCGGACACCTACTGAAGAATAGTATAAGGCCCATAGCGAATTGGTTTGATTTTGCTATGAGTCTTATCAGTAAAATGCCGCTTGTCAAGATGCAACCAAACTTTGTCACCAACCTGAAATGGATGAGGAATTCGATGTCGATCCATGGCCTTTTTCTACTGTTGTTGTGTCTTTTGCAAAATCTCAACCACATTTGATTGAAGATTGTGCAAGTGTTGAATAAATGAGTGTGCCTTGTCTTGCTCCTTCTGAAGATGTGAAGTGACAGGAGAAGGCAAAGACAAAGGTAACTCATAAGGTGCCAAAGGCTGAAATCCCATACAAACCTCAAAGGGTGAATGACCTATAGAATAATGTAGGGCCCTATTGTAGGCATGTTCAATATGAGTGAGACTCAAGTCCAACTTTGCTGGTGAAGCGTGATGATAGATTCATAAAATTTGCACAAGTGTACGGTTTACCACTTCAATCTGCCCATAGGACTGCGGATGATAGGCGGTGGAAAATTTAAGGGAAACTCCCAAAATCTTCCACAAAGAACACCAAAAGTGACCCACAAAGCGTGAATCACGATCCGAGATAATGCTGGTAGGTAGACCAAAGGAACGCCAAATGCTGTCAAAGAAAAATTGGGCTAAGTCTGTTGCAGAACTTGTCTTGCGACATGGAATAAACTTAGCCATTTTATTGAATCTGTCAACCACCATGAACACACAATCATGTTGGCGCACTGTCATAGGAAAACCACTAACCAAATCCATGGAAATGCTTTCCCAAGGACAAGAAGGAATGGGCAAAGGCATGCCTAAGCCAAACTTCCTATTATCTGGTTTTGAGCGACAACAAACTGCACACTGTTTGAGAAATCTCAACACATCCCTCTGCATTTTAGGCCAATAGAAAAATATTTGCAAATGATGAAGTGTTTTATGCTTCCCAAAGTGACCACCATAAAGTGTAGAATGAGCTTCCTTAAGAAGTGACACTCTAGGCTCACAAGGAACACAAACTTTGTCCAATTTGTAAAGAAGTCCTTCTTTGATGTAGAAATATTGGAAAGGACGCAAATTGGAAGAAGAAGGCTTACTCACTTGCTCAAATATTTTTCCAAAATAAGGATCCTGTGAATACTGATTAGGCCAATTCTAAAATCCCAAGTGTGAAGTGGACATAACTGTTAAGGCAAGAGTGGCTGGAGGCCTACTCAAACAATTAGCAACAATATTACTCTTCCCATTTTTGTACTTGATCACCAAGTGAAATTATTGGAGGTAAGAGGCCCACTTCATATGTCTTAATTCTTCAATTTTACTTTGAGATTGTAAAAACTTGAGAGGCATATGATCAGTGTGTACTATTGTATATTTTCCCAAAAGATAATGTCTCCAATACTTAATAGCTTGAACTAATGCATACAACTCCTTGTCATATGTAGAATAGTTCAACTTAGCAGCAGAAAAATTTTCTGAATGATAAGCAACTGGATGACCATTCTGTTTGAGCATAGCTCCTAAGGAAACTTTAGAGGCATCCATTTCAATCTCAAAAGGTTGAAAGAGGTCAGGTAAAGTTAACACAGGTGCTGTACAAAGTTTTTTTTTGAGTTTCTCAAAGGCAACTTCTTGGCTTTTCTCCCAATGAAATGGAATTTTGGACTTAGTGAGATAATGCAATGGAGCTACAAGGGTGGAATATTGAGGAATGAACTTGCGATAAAAATTAACAAGTCCTAGAAAACTCCTTAACTCAGTGAGAGTTGTAGGAGGGGACCACTTAAGTAAAACATCAACTTTTATGGGATCTACCTGAATTCCACTTTCACTAATCACATAGCCAAGGTAAGAAACTGAAGTATTGCCAAAAGAACACTTGGAAGAATTGGCATATAATTGATTCTTCGCAAGAAGATCAAGGGTTTGCTGGATATGCCTAAGGTGTTCCTCCCAAGTTTTTGAGAAAATCAATATATCATCAAGATATATTATAACAAATTTGTCAAGTACATCACAAAATACATCATTCATCAACCTCATGAAGGTTGCAGGCGCATTAGTAAGACCGAAGGGCATGACCAACCATTCAAAGAGGCCCATCTTCATCTTAAAAGTTGTCTTCCATGTATCCTCAGCTTGGATACACACTTAATGATATCCAATTTTGAGATCTATTTTTGAAAAGAACTTAGCTCCTTGAAGCTGATCTAATAAATCATCAATGCATTGTAATGGATATCTATTCTTTACAGAAATTTTGTTCAAAGCACGAAAATCAATACACAATCTCCAAGTGCCATATTTTTTAAGAACCAACAAAATAGGTGAGGCACAAGCATAAGTACTTTCCTTAATGAAACCCTTAGACAACAAATCTTCTATTTGCCTTTTTATTTCTTCATTTTGCAAAATAGATTGTCTATACATGGGTGCATTAGGTAGTGAAGAACCAAGAATGATTTCAATGCTATGATTATTTGTGCGAATTGGAGGAAGAGACTTTGGCTCCTGAAATATGTGTGAATAACTTTGCAATATTTTATGCATTGAAGAGTGTTGCTTTGTAATGGATGTGGATGTAGAAGTGTTTTGAGAGCTGTTGAGTGGTATTTTCACCTAGTTGTGAAAACACACTCTTCGATAGGATTTGGGTTCTAAATCATCTGCTTGCAAAGAAATTAAATAAGTAACTTCTCCAAGGTTCCTGTTATGTTAGCATTTTGCCTCTGTGTATTAATAACCTCAAATAAAGATATTCAATTAAAATGCTTGGAACACCTTAGTGGTTGCAAGTAACTGAAAACAAGGGGCACTATGGTTTATTTTACTGTGAAACTTTAATGACTGTTCATTGAACCCGAATAAAGCAAATGTGATTTGGTCCTTAAATAACCATGCTGTAACTTCAAAATGAAATTTAATGAAATGCCATAAAATGAAGGAATTATTTATGGATTTTGAATTTTTTTAATTTATTTTATTTTATTTTAATGCCTGAAAAATAAAATTGGAGCATCTAAAAAATAAATTGCAGCAAAAAAGGAAAATAAAATGCAAAAGAAAAAGAAATTAAAACTGCATTCATTCTGATGCTATCCCATCCTGGCAAAACCGAAGATGTGAGGTTTCCATGCATGCAACCTAACCTATTGTACCTGCAAACATGCACAATCCCGATAAGCTAAGTGCTGATTCAAAGGGTTTTGAAATAAAATTCAAATTTCGAACATTCGCCTAATGTAACCCACAAAAGTGGCATTTAACATTATCTATAAATCCGAAATATGAAAAATGAAAGAATAACATTAAATCTGTAGCATGCACAGAAGATCTCCTTATTTCTTGCCCATAATATGCAAATTTCTGAACACTCCTTCATTAATAATATGTCTTGTTACAATAGCAGAATCTCTGGTTTTCTCAAAATCAAAAAAAAGAAGAAAAACACTCCCGAGCAGGCCCAGAATGGCTTCTCGCCTTAGGCACTGCAACTCTTCCCGCAGTGGTTTCTGACCCTTGTACCAATCTGTGCTTTTGCTTTTATACTTTCTGGCAATGCTTTTTGTTTTTCCCTGTGACGCTTTGCTTCATCTTCCAGATCGCTTCGTTTCACCTTCCCCACCTTTCGTTGTCTTTGACTTCATGTTCGACATCGAGACGCTTGATCTTCTCTGTGACCTGTAACGCTTTTGTAGCCCTTGCACATGTACACCATGTGTTACGCACTTTTCTACATGTTCATAACAGCTCCCTGTAAATCGTGACCAAAAATAGCATGTCGCGATATCGCGACGTTTTTATGCATGCAACTTTGTTCCTTTACTTTCACCGTGAAAACGTGACATGTCGCGATATCGCGACATTTTCTTGCCAACAGCCTTGTTCACCTACCTGGCTGTGAAAATGAGACATGTCGTGAAATTGCAACATTTTATGCTATCGGGCCCTATGGGTGCAACCTGTCACGAAATCGTGATGTTTTTTCTATTTTGAGTGTTTCCCTGTACCTAGTCGCAAAAATGTGACATGTCGCGATATCGCGACAACTTTTCACTCTTTACACTTTGCTGCTTTCTGTCATGAAATCGCTACGCTTTTTCATTCGGAGCTGTCTTGCGGATTTCTATCGTGAAATCGTGACATTTTTCTCTTTTGGGCTGTCTTGCTGCTTTTTGTCGCGAAATCGCGACACTTTTCCAGTCCATACCATCTAGCTGCTTTTTGTCATGAAATCGTGACGCTTTTCTCTTTTGGGCTACTTATGTTGTATTTGGTCGCGAAAACGTGACATGTCACGAAATCATGACATATTTTGCTTTCCATACCACTTTGTTGCTTGGAGCCGCGAAAACATGACCTGTCACGATATCGTGAAATTTTTTCGCTTCATGCTCCTTTGCTGCTTTCTGTCATGAAATCACGACGCTTTTAGTGCCTTGCCCTGTTTGACTGGTTTGACCCATGATTTTGTGACATGTCACGATTTTGCGATGATTTTCCATTCTATATTTCTCTCTCCTCTTTGGACCACGACGGAGTGACATGTCACGATATCGTGACACTTTTTCATTTTCGACCGCGATAGAGCAACATGTCATGATATCGTGACACTTTTTCATTTTGGGTCGCGATATCGCGACACTTTTTCATTTTCGGCTGCGACGGAGCAACATGTCGTGATATCGTGACACTTTTTCATACTTGTGCAATTTTGCCCTTTTATTGATTTTTAGCATCTGGGTCACTGAGATTTTCTTTGAAAGCATGCAAAAAAGGTGGGTCCCTAATTTTGGGGTGTGTTGTGGATCAGTCACAACTAATGGTGACTCTACTGTCAAATGCTCCTGAGCATTTGGTGAGAACCCAACCTGGAAGTATACAAACTTGGAAACCAGCATTAGCACATAAGAAATATAAACGAATGCCCATAGATCAAAAATACATGAATTATCAAAATTGTTAAGTATCAGCTCGGTGTGTGCAAGGTGTTTTCATTCTCTATCGCTTGAACTTGATCAACATTCCATTGTCAGTTTTACATGAATGCATATGTGAGACTGTGAATGATTTGTGTAACCTAATAAATATGCTTAGAGATTTTGCTTTTATAAATGCATAGACCTTCTAGTATCATACACAAACATTCAAGATTATCAAACCCTCTTAGGATCAACTATATGAATTGCTTATTATATCCCAAAGTTGGTTATGAGTCCCTACTACCTTGAACCCATGTGCAAGTGAATGTGAAATTAGAACTTTGGGGAATCAGACTCCCAACCTAACCAAGATGGGAGTTTAACCCTATCCTTACTATTCTGATTTAGAATTCATTACCTCACTTTGAGCAAAATAATTTAACCAATTATGGAATAAATGGTCATGCTAGTCTAACCCTTCGAACAATCAGTGGTCTTGTTTTTTAGACAAGACATGTTGCCATGCATGGGCATACTTAACCCCATAATCCAGGACTTACCTTCATTTCTTTGGACCTTGGGGATGACTACCCATCCTTTACAGAGGACAAATAGTACGATATTTCCAATCCAATATAAATATGAGATGGGAAAAATTAATTTTTTACTTCTTGGACCTTGGGGATGACTACCCATCCTTGCTAGGGACATGTAGTATGATCCTTCCAATCCAAGATTTGGATAAAAATGGAAAATATTAATTTTATTGCTTAGACCTTGGGGATGACTACCCATCCTTTTGTAGAGGACAAGTAGTACGATCCTTCCAATCCAAGATTTATCATGAAATGAGACATAGGAGCTTTGGGGAATCAGATTCTCAACCTAAGCAAGATGAGAATTTATGCCCTATCCTTACTACTCCATGTAGGTCAAATCAAAGCTTTGGGGAGTTGGATCCTCAACCTAAATTTGATGAGGATTTAGCCCTATCCTTACTACTCTGATTTTAGGCTTTAAGCTTTATGGAAGTGGTCAAAACCACTATTTTAAGGATCATGTTGCATAATAGGATAGACATGAAAAACCTCTTTCGCCCAACCTTTTCTTCCAAGCAAGGTTTTGATCATTTTTCTCAAGATCCTTTTTAATGTGTATAAGATGTGCTTGGTTCTAGATATCTCAAGACTCAGTTTCCAACCTTAGGATTTTCTTCTTATTTATGTGATAGCATAACCCTAAGAGGATTTGACACACTTTAATGATTTGTATTTGAAATGCATATGCAACTAAGATGGCATGCATGTGCAAAGTGAGATGTAATATGAAATGCATTGTATTTTGAATTGTAGGTGAAATATTGCCATATAAAACTGACTACTTCATGCATCACAAGTTTCAAACGATACTATTTAAATGTTTGTGTTACTTGTGGAGCTTCTACAACACAATTTTGATGTTCCATATTTCCCCGATCTAGAACATAAGTTAGCATCTCGAGGCAACTTTTTCATCATTTTTTTTTTTTTATAGACAAACAAAACATGTCAAACAAACACACAACTTTAAATTAAAACTTATTCAATCCAAAACCAAACTGTAATCCCAAAAATGAAAATTTGAAAACACAAACCAAAACCAAACCCAAAGTAACTTCAAAAATGATCTTGAAAACACAAACCAAAACCCAAAAAAAAAAAAAAACCAAAAATCTATATACAAATGTACAATATAATACAAGATGATGCAAAGCTTGGATTATCACTTTCCTGGATCCCAAACATGATTAGAACATTTCAACAAAAATATAACGTGATATGCATGCCAAATGTTGTGGGAATCCCACAAAAACAAGACAAGACCAAACAATGCAACAAATTTCCACTTGCCATGCTCACCATACCAATTTGATTTAGTTCCAATAATACTCCCATAGGTGAGCATCAAATTACTAAAATGATTAGACAATAAATGATTTTTAATTTTATCATGTCTATTCTTTAAAATGTTAATTTCATAATTACCTCCTTGATTTGGAATTAGGCTATCCTTTTCAAATATGCAATTTTGTAAGTAGTAGCCTATTTCTACAAATTTTAAAGCCAAATCATTTTCCAAATTTGCAGGCCAATCAAATTTGTGTAACAATTTACAAGCATCTAGGATATTTACTAAATTAGGATCATTAACAGTTTTTACCCTAGATTCAATTAGTAATTGTTGATGAATTTTATTTAACAATTCAAGTGCATCAACTTCTTTTCCATTCATTGAAACAATGTTATTAAAGGTGTGATTAAAAATTATACCTTGTTTTTCATTTACCTTTAATGACATTTCATCATAAACATCAATCAAATTCAAAACATGGTCATGCAAATTTTCAACCCTCAAATGTTTTTGGTCAAAGTGTATGTCCCATGACTCATCTTGATGATCCTTCATTTGAGTTGCTTCCAATTGATCAATCTCTTTATCATTTGGTTCTAATTCTTTGTTCACTATCCATGGTATCTCTTCATGTGAGGTGGAAGTTTCCATATCTTGCATATCAAGTGAGATATGAGTTTCATCTATAGAGATGTGAGAAAAGAATGCATCATCATATCTCCCCCAACCATTGTAAAAATCGTCATCCAAATCCATAGAATGAAATTCCATGATTTTTGTGACATGATCTCTTGATTCATTCATAAATTCTTTTTCTTCTTTTTCCTTGGCAATAGGATCATTATAATCTTCCAAAATTTGATGAGATTTGTAACCCTTTTCCAAAACATCTTCAAATTGTACAGGAGTTGTAAAGTCTTCCTTTGAGTAGGCGATTATGTTGTCCTGTATGTCAATGGGCACACAAGTTTCATTAGTAGTTTTGGAATGAGTGTAATCTTCCCACTTCTTCCAAGCATCATAATAATCATCTTTCAAAATCAAGTGGTGACGTTCAACTACTTCTTCAACATCTTCCAATTCATCAACATGCTTCTCATCAAACTCGTCTTCACCTTCCTTAGATGGTTCAATTATTTCCAAAAGTGGGTTATTTCTTGAATTCAAATTTGTAAGGCTATCATCGTCCAAATTAGTAACCCATGATTCATTATCATAATTTGGAGGGTGAAGAATTTCTTGATCCTTAATTTTACACATCTCATCAATAGTGTCTTCCAAGAACAAGTGGTGAAACTCTATCATATCTTCAAATTCATTTATTGGTTTTCTTCCAATTTCACTTTCAACTACTTCATTTAATTCTATGGTGGGTTCCATCCTATCACATATATCAAACATTATTGAATTTAGAACCCCTTCATCCGGATAATCGTGTATCTCTAGAATGAGATCATTTTTGCATAATCCTCACTAGTGGATGTTGGCTTAGCACTTTGCACCTTCCCTTGGACTACATCTAAGGTGGTTGTAAGATTTGGATATGTTAGAAGGGAAAACATGAAAGGGATTAATTATTGATAAAAATAGGTTACAATATATAGGCATAAGCCTATATTCAACATATGACACTTGTCAAGTGAAACTGACAAGTGTCAAGGTGAAGGCATAGTGCACTTTAACTCTAACATTCCCCCTTAAAGTGCACTATCCTAACTAAAAAAAAACAAAGCAAGTCAACATTAGGTAACATTCCCCCTTAATTTTGACTTCTCGAAAACAACCTATCATCCTCGCTTATTGCTGATTTGGTCTAGGCTTGTGCTCTATGCTCTTGGATCTCCAAATATGAATAATGCTAGATTCACTGTGTATACATCTTGGTCTATTGCCTCAAGGTCAGCCACTTCCACGGGTCTGTTGCCACTAGGTCAGCCATCTAAGTGCCTCAGGGTCATCATGGGTGCCTCAGGGTTAGCCACTTCTAGGTCTGTTGCCTCTGCAGGTCATCCTCAGAGGATGTTGCCTCTCGTAGGTCACTGACTAGATTCACCATGAGTATGAAATCCCTCCTCATGGTGAACTCAATCTAGAAGGTGTCGATCTCTGCCAAAAATGCACCTAATGAAAGGAAAAACGAGCCATATAAGAGTGTCGATCTCTGTCGAAAATGCACTCAATACAATAAAATGAGCCATAGATCAAAATAGGAGAGAAGAAGAAAAGAAGAGAATCTTCTGAAGTGTCTTCGTCTGTAGTCTTCAGAAGTAGATCCGAAAAAACCTTGGATAGAGTCTAGGGTGTCTTTGTCTGTAGTCCCTAGTATACGTGTCCTTATGGTGACCATGTCATCCCACCAAAATGCATGGGTAACCAGCCGCTGCATTTGCCAAGTGTATATAAAAGATCACTAGGTACAAGGATCACATATAAAATTACCTTGGGAGTGTCGGGTACAACCGAGAGTGCACTCCAAGGTAAAAAAAAAATTGAGGCTAAAAAACTCAATTGAAACAGCCTCAAAATTACAATATGACACCACCATTATGTCCGTCGTGGAAAAACGTTTCCAACGACTATAAATACCCCTATACTTGTGTTTGAATGGGGCAAAATAAACTTCAGGAATATCATATTCCTGGCATCGCACTAAGGCAGAATAGAAGGACAGACTCAATTTCCATCATAGGGGAATTACATGGGCCATGTGGGCCAATAAGACTCTTCATGATTAAAGTAGCTCCATACAAATCGAATCAAATGCTCCTAACCATTTCATAAATTATCCCCTTTTGAAATAAAATACCCCACATTCCAAAGAAAAAACATATACCCCCGTTAAAAAATATTTTGACTTCTCATAAAAAGTGCCCCACTAATATGCCCTCATTTCAAAATTTAAAATAATGCCCTCTATGGGCCTTCCACGGCGGGAACACCGACACCATTTCGTTGGTCAAATCTCGTTCGCATGCTGCCAAATGGCCTGACGCCCGACGATCATCTCGGAGATCATAACCGCTTCTTGAATACCTCCACGGCCATGTGGCTTCCACTGTGCCATTGAGCCCTTGGTCCCCGCGGAGCCCCACCCAAAAACCGCCATGGGCATGGAAGAATACCGCCCGGATGACCCCGCCATCCTTGCAGGGGCCGGTTTCTTCAACAACCGAGAAAACGAATCCGTTGAAAAAAAAAAAAAACTACATCGAGCTCATCAGATTCAAAATTTTAACATCGGCGCTATCGCCCGCAATGAAATTCATGAAGAGATAATTAGATGCGGGATTCAGTCTGCTGTGTTTGTAGAGAGTGCCCGGACACACCAGCACCGTCAGTTGACGAATCCATAGAGAACATTGCAGCAAACTGAGGTCTCAACTTTAAACAACTGACGTCCATGGAGAAATGATTCATGGCGAACTATTCAGTGTCAGAAAAAAACCCTTCGCTATTGTTCATCTTTGTGATGGAAGATCCGATCCCGCAAACACCCACGAAGACCATGAATACCATCTTTTTTTTTTCAAATGAAATGCTCTCTCACAAAACAAGCCACCATCCCTCGCAAATTGCTCACGCAAGCCGTCCAAAAACTATTGGGAGGTAACTTCGAGGAAGCCCAAGCAGGAGAAAAAAACTTGCAAATCCTAGAATCTCCTTTGCCTCCTCGCTGGCAACGATCTACAAAGCCTCCGCCTGCGGAGACGATCTCTGTAATGTGGGATCCCTTCGGTGGCTCCGGGGAAGCTCAAGCAATGAAGGAGCAGGCAGAGGAGAACAAAAAGGTGATGAGGGTTCGAGTCTGGGGTAGTGGGGACCTCGCAACAGGCAGCCATCCGCTATGCTCCAGTCCAGACCGGCCAAAGGATTGGGAAATTTTTCCAAACTTGGCTCTCATGTACGGGATCAAAATCGGGACCGACTGCAGCATTGTCGACATGGGTCTCGCGCTACTCGGCCTCAACATCATCTTGATTGACATTACCCCCATCCTTCGTGCTCTCAAGTGCATTGTAAGAAAAAAATACGACCGCAACAACTCCCTGCAATTTTTGACGATCGTGATTGGCGTGTTGTCTACCGGTGTCGTCCTCAATACAGTGAACCCGTTTCCTCTCCATCCTCGTGGGGGCATAAACGTACTACCAGGAGCCGTGGCAATGTGTGAAAAATGCCTTGTGCATCGGTGTCTGCTTCAGGAAAAAAAACAAAGTCGTTTGCCAGTGCTTCAGCAATGACACCATCGTTAACGACATCTTCAACAGCAAACGAGCGTAAAAGCTCAAAATATTACCGACGAAAGCTACGCGAGAAATCACGGACACGAGGCCGACCAGTGTATGGTGACGATTACAGCATTAAGATTGAAAATATCATCACAGGCCATACAAGGCTTCCAAAGTACACAACAGGAATGATCACAATGTCTGCCCTTCTCCATCTCTTCAGAAAAAATAATAAAAAAAATAGCATCGACAACATTTCTATAATAAAAGATGAGAAATTGAAAAATGGGGAAAAAAAAAATGGATGAGGGGGGAGGGAGGATTTCCATGAGGGAAATCCCCCCTCAAGCTCACAAGGCCAGAGAAAGCCTAGAGCTCTGATACAAAATGTTAAGAGGGAAAACTTGAAAGGGATTAATTATTGATAAAAATAGGTTACAATATATAGGCATAAGCCTATATTCAACACATGACACTTGTCAAGAGAAACTGACAAGTGTCAAGGAAGGCATAGTGCAGTTTACTTTAACTCTAACAGGATATTCAAATTCATCCCCTTGATCATTTACCTTAGATATCATTGGAGTGGAGGGTGCTATGTTTGATGGTTGGTGTAGGTTGGCATCAAAAGAACAATCTCTCATATGAACATGTTGTGCCTTTTCTTCTTCAAGACCTTGTCGTTCTATCTCTTCTAAGATCTCATGGATTTTCTCTAAAGACAAACCACTCATTTTTTCCTCAATGAGTGAAGCAAGTGTGGGGTGTATGGATCCTAGGTATACTTCCATGGCTTCCTCTTCTAATGTGTTAAAATTTTCCCACATTTGGGAGTGCAACTCATGAAATCTTCCATTAAATTGACTCAAGGATTCATTAGGCTCCTTACATATGGAGGTAAACTGATTTTGCAACCTATTTAAGTCATCTTGATTACCAAAGTGATAAAGATAGGCTGCTTCTAGTTGTATCCAAGAAGTCCTAACCTCCATGGGTAGTTGGCTATACCAAAAGAATGGCTTATCATCCAAAATGTATGCAAATAACTTACAAGCCACCTCCTCATAGAAAACCTGGAATTGACATAATGTATTCTTGTAGACATGCAGTTTTTGCAAGTATCCTAGTGGCACCTCTTGATTAAAACACCATAAAAAATCCAATAACATTGTAGGAATTTGATAGGGTACCACAGGTATAGACAAACCCTTATAATGATCCTCTATCATTGATACCATTCTCTCTCTTAGAGACACTATTTCTTTTCTTAAGGATACCCTTTGCTCCTCAAGTGTTGCCATTAGTGAACTTAAAATGTAATTTTAGAACCAAATCTGTTGAATATTCAACCTGCAATGTAAAAAAAAAAATCAAGTTAGCATCAACCAAGAGATGTACTTATTAAAATCAAATGTCAAGTAATTGCATGAGACCAAAATTTTCAAAATTAAATCAAATCACATATTTCTGTATGAACAATCAGAAAAGTGTTAGAATAATATACATCATACATGAATTGCTTAAAATAGAACAAGTAAATAAATTCAGGTCGTCCTTCTTACAATCCACTGAGTGTTAGAGGACTAAAGCATAAAAAAATTAAATTTAAATAACACTAAAATAAACCCGTTCGGCCCTCCTAGCACCAATCTATTGAGTGGTGTTAGAGGAGGCCAAAGATGCTAATCAAATGGACTTGAAATATTTAGCAATGTAAAGCTCTTAACAATTATAAACCCGTAACATCTAAAATCATGATAAAATAAACCTCTTCAGCCCTCCTTCTAGCGCCAATCTGTTGAGTGGTATTTTCACCCGGTTGTGAAAACACACTCTCCAATAGGATTTGGGTTCTAAATCCTCTGCTTGCAAAGAAATTAAAAAAGTAACTTCTCCAAGGTTCCTGTTATGTTAGCATTTTGCCTCTATGTATTAATAACCTCAAATAAAGATATTCAATCAAAATTCTTGGAACACCTTAGTGGTTGCAACTGAAAACAAGGGGCACTATGGTTTATTTTACTGTGAAACTTTAATGACTGTTCATTGAACCCGAATAAAGCAAATGTGATTTGGTCCTTAAATAACCATGCTGTAACTTCAAAATGAAATTTAATGAAATGCCATAAAATGAAGGAATTATTTATGGATTTTGAAGTTTTTTAATTTTTTTATTTTATTTTAATTCCTGAAAAATAAAATTGGAGCTTCTGAAAAATAAATTGCAGCAAAAAAGGAAAATAAAATGCAAAAGAAAAAGAAATTAAAACTGCATTTAGTCTGATGCTATCCCGTCCTGGCAAAATCGAAGATGTGAGGTTTCCATGCATGCAACCTAACCTACTAGACCTGCAAACACACACAATCCCGATAAGCTAAGTGCTGATTCAAAGGGTTTTGAAATAAAATTCAAATTTTGAACATTCGCCTAATGCAACCCACAAAAGTGGCATTTAACATTATCTATAAATCCGAAATATGAAAAATGAAAGAATAACATTAAATCTATAGAATGCACAAAAGATCTCCTTCTTTCTTGCCCACAAGATGCAAATTTTTGAACACTCCTGCATTAATAATATGTCCTGTTACAATAGCAGAATCTCTGGTTTTCTCAAAACCAGAAAAAGGAAGAAAAACACTCCCGAGCAGGCCCAGAATGGCTTCTCGCCTTAGGCACTGCAACTCTGCTCGCAGCGGTTTCCGACCCTTGTACCAATCTGTGCTTCTACTTTTATACTTTCTAGCAATGCTCTTTGTTTTTCCTTGTGACGCTTCACTTCATCTTCCATATCGCTTCGTTTCACCTTCCCGCCTTTCGTTGTCTTTGACTTCATGTTCGACATTGAGACGCTTGATCTTCTCTGTGACCTGTAATGCTTCTGTAGCCCTTGCACATGTATGCCACGTGTTCCACACTTTTTTGCATGTTTCGTAATGGCTTACTGTAAATCGTGACCAAAAATAGCATGTCGCGATATCGCGACGTTTTTATGTATGCAGCTTTGTTCCTTTACTTTCATCATGAAAACGTGACATGTCTCGATATCGCGACATTTTCCTGCCAACAGCCTTGTCCGCCTACCTAGCCACGAAAATGAGACATGTCACGAAATTGCAACATTTTATGCTATCAGGCCCTGTGGGTGCAACCTGTCACGAAATCGCGACGTTTTTTTGTTCAAGTGTTTCCCTGTACCTAGCCGCGAAAACGCGACATGTCTTGCGGCTTTCTATCAAGAAATCGCTACGCTTTTTAATTCGGAGCTGTCTTGCGGCTTTCTATTGTGAAATCATGACATTTTTCTCTATTGGGCTCTCTCGTTGCTTTCTATCATGAAATCGTGACACTTTTTTAGTTCGTACCATCGCAACGCTTTTCTCTTTCGGGCTGCTTATGCTGTATTTGGCCGTGAAAACGTGACATGTCACGAAATCGTGACATATTTTGCTTTTCGTACCACTTCGTTGCTTGGAGCCGTGAAAACGTGACTTGTCGCGATATCGTGACGTTTTTCCGCTTCATGCCCCTTTGCTGCTTTCTGTCACAAAATCATGACTCTTTTAGTGCCTTGCCTTGTTTGACTGGTTTGACCCATGATTTTGTGACATGTCACGATTTCGCAATGATTTTCCATTCTGTCTTTCTCTCTCCTCTCTAGACCGCGACGGAGCGACATGTCGCGATATCATGACACTTTTTCATTTTCGGCCGTGACGGAGCAACATGTTGCAATATCGCGACACTTTTTAATTTTTGGCCGTGACGGAGCAACATGTCACGATATCGCGACACTTTTTCATTTTTGGCCACGACGAAGCAACATGTCGCGATATTGCGACACTTTTTCATACTTGTGCAATTTTTCCCTTTTCTTGATTTTTAGCATCTGGGTCACTAATATTTTCTTTGAAAGCATGCAAAAAAGGTGGGTCCCCAATTTTGGGGTGTGTTGTGGATCAGTCACAACAAGAGCGAATGAAAATTAGAGCAACATCACCACATTTTTTAATTACTCTTTTTGTTTGCTTGGAACTTAGAATGATGTTAGGAGTGTTGGTGCTTTTAATGAGAAAGACTTTACCATATTTTTGAATTTTGTAGGTTCTTTTGAAAGCATCATAAACAGCTCTCCTATCATACTGAAAAGGTTGTCCAAGCAAAATCCCACAACAATCCATAGGAGTCACATCACAAGTGACTTGATCTATGAAATGTGGGCCAAGTGCAAATTTTAATGTGCAAGTGTGAGTGATTTCCGAGCCTCTTCCACTATCCTTCCAACCCAAAGAATAAGGTTGAGGATGAGGCTCCATAGGTAACTTCAAACGCTCAACAATGGACCTCGCAATTAGATTTTTCTGCGAGCCATTATCCACTATACAATCAATTGCAAAATTATGAAGCAAATGGGCTCGAGTGATGAACAAAGCATCATGAGCCCCTTCTGATGAACTTAAATTTACTAAGGTAACTTCATTAAGCTTACCTCGTAATTCTATGTATACTCTCATCTCTCCTACAGACTCAAGGGGACCCTTGGGAGCATCCTCCTCTTGAGTAGTAATTACTAAACTCTTCTTTTTAAGCTTAAAGCAATCAACTTTCTCATGGCCTTTCTTCTTACAATAATTGCAAAATTTTTTAGAAGAAGAAAAAGAAGAAGAAGGTTTAGAAGAAGAAGAAGGAGTAGAAGCGAAAGGGGAAGGAGAAGAAACATTCTTCTTTTGAGAAAAATTCTTCTTTTGTCAAAAATAATTATTCCCTTTTGATGAGTTTGCAACCACTTGAGTAACAGGTGCGCGGAATGCCTGCGAATGCGCCTTAAACTTGTCCTCCGCAAGTTGCGCCTGGTTGAAAATTGAATCCAACATTTCCATAGAAACAAACATTAGTTCCCTGTATAAATGCTCTAACAAGCCACTTTGAAATTTGAGAATCAAAGCTGGAACATCATCCTCCACATTCACAAGTATCCTGAACCTGTTAAACTGAAAAATATATTCTTGTACAGACATATTGGTACCTTGTCAAAAATGAAACCATTTAATAACCAATTCCCTAGAATAATTTGAAGGATAAAAATTGGTCTTAAGACAATGTACAAGCTCATCCCATGTAGTGAGTGCATCTTGTCCTCTTTTTCGTTCAACAAGTACTTTGGCTAAATTAGAAAGTTTTAGCTTAGCATAAGGCACTACATCGTCATCTGAAAGTTGAGAGTAAGAAAACCAAGAACTCATGTCAAGAATCCAACTATTCAAGACATTAGGGTTCCTGGATCCATCATAAAATGGAACTTCACAACGAACTCTCAGACGAGAATCATGAGCAGAAGTTGAAGCATTCTGCACAGAAATGTCATTTACCTTCATGGTAAGATTGCCAAGGACTTCAGCCATGGTAGTATCATTAGATTTATCTACTAAAGCATTTACAACATGGGCAAGTTCTTCCACTTGGGCAGCTAAGTCAGAAGCCATGTGAGCCCAAGTATAAGCCAGGAGTAAAAATGAGAAAGCACTAAATCAAGGAAAAAAAAAATGGAAATTTTCCTTATTACAATGGAGTGCTTCTGAATTTGAAAATTTACTCCTAAGGCTCAAAATTTTGAAATTTTAAACTAATCTAAGGTGCAATTTAGAATTTATTAATTTAAAAATAACTTAATTAAAAATTAAATTTCAATTAATCAAGGATTAATGAATTTAATCAAGTTATTAAAAATTAAATTAATAAACACAAAATTTAACATGCAACCTTAAATAGCAAAAATTAAAAATTACAATAATTTACCCTTTGATGTGGCTGCCTTAACTGAAACTGAACTTCACTTACCCAGCATGAAAGTTTGCAGTGTTATACTTACAGTGACACTGAGAGGGGGGTGAATCAGTGTGATCTTTTAAAACTTTAACCTTGCAATACTTAAAGCTGAAATAAAGCAAACTTAAACCAGATATAGCAAGTTAATAAGAGAGCATCACACAACACAAGATTTTAACGAGGTTCACCAATGTGGCTACTCCTCAAAAATGACTGCTTGGACTACCATCCAAATCTAGCCTTTGCAAAGCAACAACTTTACAACTTATTTACCAGCACCAACTGGAAGGAGCACCAACCCCTCAATTTTTTTGCACCAACAGAAAGGAGCACCAACCCCTAATTCACCAGCACCTACTGGAAGGAGCACCAACCCCTTATGCCAAGCTGCAACTTGGACTTCAATAGAAACAATGAAAATTATAGAATAATACCTTCACCTTATTATGCACAGCCTGCAGTTTCTATGCACTCTGCTTCTGCTGAGCAAAAGCTTCGCACCACCGATTGCTTCTTCTGCAACTGCCTCTCACACTTCGCTTCGACACAATCGAACTATCACTTCTGCTTCTGTGCACTTTTTCTGCTTTATGTGCACTCTTGCCTCATACTCAGCTTAATTTGATACGACTCGCTTTTTGCTCTCTGTGGACTTCACTTGCACAAATTTTTCTTCGCACTAACTGATTTTGAGTAGACTGCTTTTGCGCTAATGCTTCGCACACTCTGCTGCTAAATAGTCGATCGACACGATTCGCTATCTATGCATAGCAGACATAATTCGCACACTATCGAGATGACCAAATCTCTCAATAGCCCTCCTTTTATAACAAACTTTTCATGACCAAAGATCTGATCTTAGTCGACTGAAAAGCCCAAATCCTAGTCGATTGCAAACCCTAAACATGGTCGGTTGCAAACCCTAAATTTTGTCAGCTGCAAACCCTAGAATCTGTCGGCCTGCATTGGTCTTTGTCGGCCTCGACTGCCCCTGCAACTCTTCTATTGTTGTTGCCGCGAAAACACAACATGTCGCGATATCGTGACACTTTTTATTTCCGTACGCTTCCTTTTGGCTTTTGTCGCGATATCGTGACACTTCTGCCTTTAGAGACTTCATCTTCACTTTTGACCGCGAGAAAGCAACATGTAGTGATATCGCTACACTTTTTCTTTCGTACGCTTTCCTCAACTTTGGCCTGCGAGAATACAACATGTAGCGATATCGCTACACTTTTTCTTTCGTACGCTTTCCTCAACTTTGGCCATGAGAATACAACATGTAGCGCTATCGCTACACTTTTTCTTTCTTGCTTCTCTTCTTGGCTTGTACCTACGAAACCACAGCATGTCGCGAAATCGTGACACTTTTCGCCTCTTTGTCCTTTTCTCGGCTTGCACCCGCGAAAACATGACATGTCGCGAAATCGTGACACTTTTGCTGCCTTGAGCTCTTTTCTGTCTTTCACCCACGAAAACATAACATGTCACGAAATCGTGACATACTTGCCTTCGTACATTCTCTCTCCTCTTCGGGTCGCGAAAACCCGACATGTCACGAAATCGTGACACTTTTCCTCCTTAGCGCTTTTTCTCCAAACATGTCGCGAAATCGCGACAGTTTTCTTCCTTAGCACTTTTTCTCCAAACATGTCGCGAAATCGTGATAGTTTTCTTCCTTAGCGCTTTTTCTCCAAACATGTCGCGAAATCGTGACAGTTTTCTTCCTTAACGCTTTTTCTCCGAACATGTCACGAAATCGTGATAGTTTTCTTCCTTAGCGCTTTTCTTCCCTTCGGGTCACGAAAACCTGACATGTCGCAAAATCGCGATAGTTTTCTTCCTTAGCACTTTTCTTCCCTCCAGGTCGTGAAAACCTGACATGTCACGAAATCGTGACAATTTTCCCTGCGCTTTCTCTCTCCTCCAACATGTCGCGAAATCGCGACAGAAAACATGTCGCGATATCGCGACACTTTTCTTACTTGTCTTTTTCTTTGATCTTTTGCAAATAGGCAACTATGGTCTTCTTGGAAACTCATTGTCCATGCTCTGAATAACCTTTGAACTTCTGTCCTCTGCATCTGAATGACTTCTGAACTGCCTGTCCACTGCATCATTAGATCTAACTGTCTGTGTTGACAACAATGACAAAACTCTTGCAACACCTTGCTCAACAATCTCCCCCTTTGGAATTGTTGGCAACACCTGTGTAAATTCCTGTAACTCTTCTCCCCCTTTGTCAATAATACCAAAGGGCTACTGCAGACTCCCCCTGAGTCCATACACACAATTCTCAGGCATAATTTATTGCACTTAGCACAAATTATGATCATGAGCAAAAGAGTAGCCAAATACTCAAATGCTCCCCCTGAGAAAGTGATCCCGATAGCTAGTCACTTCTTGGGAAGTGTGACCACTCCCAATTTGTTTCGAAGGTACTCAAACACTTCCTTGGGCAATGGTTTTGTGAAAATATCTGCTACTTGTTCTGTGGTTGGGACAAAATCCAATTTAACTTCTCCTTCTACAACTTTCTCCTTCAAAAAGTGATACCTGATGGCAATGTGCTTTGTGCGTGAATGCATAACTGGATTCTTGGAAATGTTAATTGCACTGGTGTTATCACACTTTACTGATATTGGCTCACTGAAATTAATGCCAAGATCTTTCAGAGTTTGTTTCATCCACAAAACTTGTGTACAACATGTTGTTGCTGCAATATATTCTGCCTCAGCTGTAGATAAAGAGACTGACTCTTGCTTCTTACTATGCCATGCAACCAATCTGTCTCCCAGATAGAATGCACCTCCACTGGTACTCTTTCTGTCATCTACACATCCAGCCCAATCTGCATCTGAATATGATATAAGAGTGAAGTCTTTACCTTTTGGATACCACAACCCATACTCCATGGTACCCTTGAGATACCGAAGAATCCTTTTTACTGCTGTCACATGAGTCTCTTTGGGACTGGCCTGAAATCTTGCTACCATGCAACCGACTATAGAATATCAGGTCTGGTAGCTGTTAAATATAGTAGACTTCCAATCATTGATCTGTACATGGTTTGATCTACAGGTGGAGATTTGTCTTCTTTACTCAACTTGCGACCTGTTGTCATGGGAGTGCTAACTGGCTTACAGTCCTCCATTGTGAACCTTTTTAGCATCTCTTTCACATATTTGATTTGGGAAATGAATATGCCTTTCTCATTTTGATTAACTTGTAACCCAAGAAAGTAAGACAGTTCACCAATCATAGACATTTCAAATTCTTTCTGCATCTTATTTGCTAAGTCTTTACAAGATTCATCTTTGCTGCTGCCAAATATGATATCATCTACATAAACAACAAGAACAATGAGATGCCCACTTTCTATTTTGACATACATATTACTGTCCACCAAACCTTTCTTGAATCCCTGTTGATAGAGATAGTTGTCCAGCCTTGCATACCATGCCCGTGGTGCTTGTTTTAATCCATATAAAGCTTTCTTTAATTTGCAAACAAGGTTGGGATCTTCACTAATTTGAAAACCATCTGGTTGTTCAATATAGACCTCTTCTTCAAGTTTCCCATTTAAAAAGGCAGATTTTACATCCATCTGATAAACTCTAAAGTTCTTGTGGACTGCTAAGGCCAGAAACATTCTGATTGCTTCTAGTCTGGCCACTGGAGCAAAAGTCTCCTCAAAATCAATGCCTTCAACCTGTGCATAGCCTTTACAAACCAGTCTAGCTTTATTCCTAATGACCTGTCCGTCTTCATTTAATTTGTTTCGAAATATCCATTTGGTGCCGATTACATTCTTATTTGCAGGTCTAGGTACTAATTCCCAAGTTTTGTTCTTTTCAATCTGATCTAATTCTTCATTTATTGCATTCATCCAACTATCATCTTTGCTTGCTTCAGCTATGTTTTTGGGCTCAATGCTGGATAAAAGAGAGTAATTACTTACTACTTTCCTTCTTGTCTGAACACCAGCTATGGGATCTCCAATTATTTGATCTCTTGGGTGATTTTTTTGCCAGCTGCCTGTTTTGAATTTCTTGTTTTCTTGCACCTCTGAGTCATCGATTAAGTCATCTGAATCAAGTGTAGGTTTATTTTCTATTTCATTCACCTCATCTCCTTCAATGACTTCTTCATAGATTGGGTAGTTTTCTTCAAAATTAGCTATTCGTTCCCTACCTTCATCAAATTTAACATCGGCACTGTCCACAATTTTCTTGAGTCTCTTGTTGTAGCATTTGTAAGCTTTGCTTTTTGAAGAATACCCAACAAAAACCCCTTCATCTGCTCTATTTTCAAACTTCCCAAGGTTATCATCAGTTTTTCTGATGTAACACTTACAGCCAAACACTTTGAGATGTTTTGTTGTGGCTTTTCTACCAAACCACAACTCATAAGGTGTTTTGCTTTCATGAGTTCTTAACATGTATCTGTTTTGGATGTATACTGCAGTGTGGACTGCTTCTTTCCAGAATCTGTCTGCTATTTTGTTTTCTGCCAGCATAGTACGTGCCATTTCCTGTACTGTTCTGTTCTTTCTTTCTACTACACCATTCTGCTGGGGAGTTCTAGCTGCTGAATATTGTCTCCTGATCCCATGTTTTTCACAGTATTCTAAAAATTCATCTGAAATGAATTCTCCTCCTCTATCTGATCGTAAACATTTGATCCTTTTTCCTGTTTCATTCTCAACTAGATGTTTGAAAGATCTGAACATTTCAAAAGCTTTTGTTTTATTCTTTAAGAAAAATATCCATGTCATTCTGGAATAATCATCGATACACAACATAAAGTATTTGTCACCATTTATGCTTTGTGTTCTCATGGGTCCACATAAGTCTGTATGAATAAGTTCCAAAGGCTTGCTAGTGTGGTACTCTTTTGTTTTGAATGAGACTCTGGTTTGCTTTCCCTTCTGACATGAAGCACAAATACTATTTGAAGGTTTTTTAATGGTTGGAATATCTCTCACTGCTTGTTTCGAGCTGATTTTCACCAAATTATCGAAACTTATGTGTCCAAGCCTCTTGTGCCACAGCCAGTTCTCTTCTTCTTGTCCAATGAAACACGTACCTTCTGAAGTTTCTGAGAGAGTGTACAGGTTGCCAGACGTCCTTGAACCAGTTGCTATCAATTTCCCACTGTTTGTTTTTCTGACTTCACAACCCTGCTTCTTGAAGACTACTTCATGTCCTTTATCACAGATTTGACTGACACTTAACAGGTTGTGTTTCAAACCATCCACAAACAAAACTTCTTCTGACTTGATTTTCCCATCACTAATTTTGATAGATCCTTTTCCTATTATCTTGGCTCCATCATTATTTCCAAACTTCACAGAGCCACCCTCATATTTCTGTAGTTTTTCAAATTTCTGTTTATCACCTGTCATATGACTTGAGCATCCACTGTCAAGAATCCATGGTACACATTTATTCTGAGCCTTGAAAGCTATCTGTACTATTAAGGATTCCTTTTCTTCCCTAAGCTGTTCTTTCTGTTTCCACTCTATTTTGACTGTGGTATTGGGCTCTAGTTTGGACTTTCCTTTTTCAGTATCTTTTGCATATCTTTCAAAAAAATTTCTATTTTGCCTTGTCCTATGTGGTTGAAACTTTCTTTTCTGAGGTTGATTTGAAACAGCGGTACTACGACAATTTCTTGCAATATGCCCATAGTTGTGACAGTTAAAACATTCTACTGCGTAATTTGTTAAAGGTGCAAAAGCATTTCTACTAACGAAGCTTCTTGGTCCTACATTATACTTGCAGTCTGCAATTTTATGCCCATAACCATTACATTTGAAACAGAAACCAGAAAAGTAATGATTGAACCTGAAGGATGGTCTTTGCCAGGTTGTTGTAGGAACCATAGATCTTCTTCTTCTTTGATTTGTGACCTTGGTAAAGCCATCATTGTCAGTTCTCCTTTCGGGCCTGGCATTACTGCTTTCTTTTGCATGATTTGTTTTTCTTTCATCAGCCTGTTTCTCATCTTCACTCCTTATAGTTTCAACATTTTTGGCTTTTGGTCCATTTGATGATTCTCCTTCAACGAAGCCCAGACCAAATTTGATGCCTGCAGGTCGTTGATCGCTTAAGATTTTATCCAGCTTCTTTGAACTTTCTTCACGTTTGTGATAGCAGCTAATTTTTCGATCCAGCTCTTGTATCTGCATTCGTAGACCAACATTTTCTTCTTCTAGTTTGCAGCAGTAATCGATCTTCATGGTTATCTAAACTTCAAGATCTTCGGACATTTTCTTGTATTCTTCTGTCTGTATTTTTAAACTGGTTATAATGTCGTTTGCATCCTCAAGCTTTCTCGAAAGTTTATAATTCTTTCTTTTCTCAGATTTCCATTCTACAAGAGCAGAAACCAGTTCACCTTCTAGATCAACTTCTGCCTCAGGTTTTTCAACACATGCTTTAGAGTTCATTCCTTCTCTCTTCTCTGATTTTTCTACCTCTTCTGATTTTTCTACTTCAAATGCCATGAATAGAGCTTCACCTGTTCCTTCTTCAGAATCCTCACTAGAGCTGTCCTCTGAAGAATTTGCATTTCTGGAGATGAAACTTTTCTTTTTGAAGTTGCCCTTTCTGAAGTTTGTCTTCTTCCTCCATTCACTTCTTTCTTGATGAGATGCTTCCTCACCTTTGTTCTTCTCATTGAGAGGACATTTGGTAGCAAAGTGTCCAATCCCCCCACAGTTGAAACATTTGAAAGGAAGCTTTCCTCTGTATTTTCCTTTTCCCTTTCTTAGTTTTCTGACAAAATTCGCTTCCATTTCATCCGAAGTTTCTTCTTCTTCAGACTCTTGTTTTGTGTCTTTACCTTTTAGGGCTTTGAATGTTGCTTCTCTGTCTGTGGGATTGGATCTTCCTATTCTCATTTCATTAGCAGTCAGGGAACCATGCATCTCATCCATACTGAAGTGATTTAGATCTTTAGCTTCTTCTATGGTAGAGACTTTAGAATCAAACCTTTGGGGAAGCGATCTTAATACCTTTTTCACGATAGTAGCATCATCCAGATCTTCGTCGAGACCTCTGATTGAATTAGTGATTCCATTAACTCTCTGCATAAAGGCTTCTATGTTCTCATCGTTGGTCATCTTCAATGATTCGAATTGAGCTCGATGAGTTTGAAGCTTGGCTTCCTTGATCTTGTCATCTCCCTCATAAATATTTTCTAGTTTGTCCCATACATCTTTTGCTGATTCACAATTTATGATCTTGACCAACTCACTGTCCACTAATCCACACATGATGGCATTTTTTGCTTTAGAGTCATTTTCAAATTCCTTTTTACCAGTGCTGTCGGTTGGAGCAGTGACGAGAGCTGTATAACCATTAACTACTGCACTCCAGATATCAAATCCTAAAGCACGGAGATATGTCTGCATTCTAATTTTCTAGAACGCATAATTAGTTTCATCAAACAATGGTGCTTTGTTTGAGGAGAACCCTTCACCACCTGCCATTGCGTCACTTCCAAGATCACCCTAGCTGTTTGAGCCTATTCAGGAACCTTGCTCTGATACCAATTGTTATACTTACAGTGACACTGAGAGGGGGGTGAATCAGTGTGATCTTTTAAAACTTTAAACTTGCAATACTTAAAGCTAAAATAAAGCAAACTTAAACCAGATATAGCAAGTTAATAAGAGAGCATCACACAACACAAGATTTTAACGAGGTTCACCAATGTGGCTACTCCTCAAAAATGACTGCTTGGACTACCATCCAAATCCAGCCTTTGCAAAGCAACAACTTTACAACTTATTTACCAGCACCAACTAGAAGGAGCACCAACCCCTCAATTTTTTTGCACCAATAGAAAGGAGCACCAACCCCTAATTCACCAGCACCTACTGGAAAGGAGCACCAACCCCTTATGCCAAGCTACAACTTGGACTTCAATAGAAACAATAAAAATTATAGACTAATACCTTCACCTTATTATGCATAGTCTATAGTTTCTAAGCACTCTACTTCTGCTATGCAAAAGCTTCGCACCACTAGTCTACTTCTTTGCAACTACCTCTCACACTTCGCTTCAACACAATCGAACTATCACTTCTGCTTTTGTGCACTTTTTTTGCTTTATGTGCACTCTTGCCTCACACTCAGCTTAATTCGATACGACTCGCTTTCTGCTCTCTGTGGACTTCACTTGCACAAATTTCTCTTCACACTAACTGTTCGAGTAGACTGCTTTGCTAATGCTTCGCACACTCTATTGCTAAACAGTCGATCGACACGATTCACTTTCTTGCATACATAATTCGCACACTATCGAGATTACCAAATCTCCCAATAGCCCTCCTTTTATAACAAACTTTTCATGAGCAAAGATCTGATCTTAGTCGAATGAAAAACCCTAATCTTAGTCGACTGCAAACCCTAAACATGGTCGGCTGCAAACCCTAAATTTTGTCGGTTGCAAACCCTAAAATCTGTCGGCATGCATCGGTCTTTGTCGGCCTCAATGCCCCTACAAACTCTTCTATTGTTGTTTTCGCAAAAACACATGTCGCGATATCGTGACACTTTTTATTTTCGTATGCTTCCTTTTGGCTTTTGTCATGATATCGCGACACTTCTGCCTTTAGAGACTTCATCTTCACTTTTGACCGCGAGAAAGCAACATGTAGCGATATCGCTACACTTTTTCTTTCGTACGCTTTCCTCAACTTTGGCCCGCGAGAATACAACATGTAGCGATATCGCTACACTTTTTCTTCCGTACGCTTTCCTCAACTTTGGCCCACGAGAATACAACATGTAGCGCTATCGCTACACTTTTTCTTTCTTGCTTCTCTTCTTGGCTTGTACCTGCGAAACCTCAACATGTCACGAAATCGTGACACTTTTCGCCTCTTTGTCCTTTTCTCGGCTTGCACCCGCGAAAACATGACATGTCACGAAATCGTGACACTTTCGCTACCTTGAGCTCTTTTCTGTCTTTTGCCCACGAAAACATAACATGTCACGAAATCGCGACATACTTGCCTTCGTACATTCTCTCTCCTCTTCGGGTCGCGAAAACCCGACATGTTGCGAAATCGTGACACTTTTCCTCCTTGGCGCTTTTTCTCCAAACATGTCGTGAAATCGTGATAGTTTTCTTCCTTAGTGCTTTTTCTCCAAACATGTCACGAAATCATGACAGTTTTCTTCCTTAGCGCTTTTTCTCCAAACATGTCGTGAAATCGTGACAGTTTTCTTCCTTAACGCTTTTCCTCCAAACATGTCACGAAATCGCGATAGTTTTCCTTCTTAACGCTTTTTCTCTGAACATGTCACGAAATCGCGACAGTTTTCTTCCTTAGCGCTTTTCTTCCCTTCGGGTCGCGAAAACCCGACATGTCGCGAAATCACGACAGTTTTCTTCCTTAGCGCTTTTCTTCCCTTCGGGTCACGAAAACCCGACATGTCGCGAAATCGTGATAGTTTTCCCTACACTTTCTCTCTCCTCCAATATGTCGCGAAATCGCGACAGAAAACATGTCGCGATATCGCGACAGTTTTCTTACTTGTCTTTTTCTTTGATCTTTTGCAAATAGACAACTATGGTCTTCTTGGAAACTCATTGTCCATGCTCTGAATAACCTTTGAACTTCGTCCTCTCGCATCCGAATGACTTCTGAAATACCTATCCACTGCATCATTAGATCTATCTGACTGTGTTGACAACAATAACAATACTCCTGTAACATTTTGCTCAACATGCAGTCTTCAGTTGCACAGTTCTTGAGGTGCAAAAAATAATTATTACCTGGCACAATTCTCGAGGAAATGTGTAGAAAAGAAAATACAATTTCATTGCCTTTGTTGGGCCAATCTCAAAAACCTGCGTGCAGAGTGCACGCCTGTGCAGGCGTCAGCCGTCAGCCATGCGGCTGGTTTGACCGCCGCAGGTCGGACAGTAGGCAAACCTGTCAGCCACGGCAAGCCTGGCAAAAACCTGCCGACTTGTCAGACGTGGCAGTAGGTTGTTGTCCGCCTGTCGACACGGGCTGCCAGACTATGTAGTTAGATCGAAGCCTGACTACGAGGCTGACAACAATGTCAGGCCCAAAGCGCCTGACGGCGTGGACCTGATGCGCCAATGCGGAGACCGCACTGGCGGCTGTCAGCGATAGTCCTGGTCGCAGGTCACTCGCATGACGCTGTCAAAACTGATAGCAGCATCAGGCGACTGGCCTGACGCCAAGGCGGTACACCTACCTGGCACTGTCAGTGGACAACGATGGTAGCAGATGTTGTCGCTGTCGCGCCTGATAGCAAGGCCGCTGCCAATGGCAAATGGCCGTGTCGCGTGCTATCGAAAAAGCATCGGCGTTGCCGAACGCAGTCGAGGCCTGGTCGGTGCTGCCGAATGCAACCGAGGCCTGGCCGATGCTGCTACAAAAAAAAATAAATTACAGTATTTTTTTTTTTTTACAATGCAGCAACTTAATATATTAATAAAATAATATATTAAAAAAATTAAAGCTTTTTTAATACAAACTAAAAAATTTTAAAAATTAACCAGGGGGGTTAATTCCAAAATTTGAAAAACTTAATTTGTAAAAATGCGAGCAACCAGATACCTCTAGTAGCTCTCCTTTCAAGATCCGGTCGACACACGACCAACGTTTGAAAGGCAACCAGACCCAAGTCGACACACGACCTAGTTTTGATGACCTCCTAGAGCTCTTCAGTACTCGAAAATGGGGGGAGTAGTAGGGTTAAATGGCTCCCTAATCCTAATTGGACCGTAGCTACGATCCAATTCCTTCCAAGGATCACAATACGAAGAACTCTAAGGTAAAATTTTTCTATACCTCTTGAGCATAAGCAAAAAGTTGGAACGAGGAGTTTGTCGTCGAAGGAACTTCCTTCTCCGAATGGTTTTCAAGCTCCCCTTGAGCTTAAACCGAGTCCTCAATGAGAAATAATTTCTCATAACAAAATTATCTCCTATCCTCTCACCTCACAAGCCCTAGTGCAAACATGAACTAGGCTCTAATACCAATGAAAATGATTGAAAATCCAACTAAGTGTTCTATTATTTACAATTCAATATATAGGCACTAATGGCCCAAAATACATAACCAAACCCATCAAATCATGGATTTGATCCAATATGCTTAACCATAAGCTACAAAAGTGCAAAGGAGAATGCACGTAAACTTCTAAGTTAAGAGAAAAGAATATTTCTAACTAGAATATCCATTTTAGCTATCTTGAAGTACACACTTCCTACTTTGAGTTTACACTTACTAACTAACACTCTAAATGACAACTAGAAGATAACTAGTGCCCATAAGTGCATGTGAGAAGGAGACTCACTTAATATTATTAATTTGCAAGAAATAAACTATGCAAACCTAGCTAGGAACTACTAGAGGGGTCATATGAAAGATCAAACATCAATCCTCATCAAGCTTGCCCTTAGAATATTTTACTTTTATCCTTAGTGAAACTACCTCATGTTCTAATATTTCATATTCTAACTATTTTACCTCTAACTTTTTACTTATGACCTCTTTAATTTTCCTTACCTTAGCTTTTGAGTTTGTCAGGTCTTGTAGAAGCTTCCCTTTTTCTTCCTCTGATGAACACAAGCTTATATTTAGAGGGCGGGTGAACAGTATAAGACAATTTTTTTACTTTTCTTTACTCAAAAAATAATATCCAATATATCAATGCATAAATTGCCACACACAATAGAGACACCAATTTAACATGGTTCACCCAATGTGGTCTACTCCATAGAGAAAATATTTCATTAATATTTTCTCAATAAATCTCTTGGGAATCCTTTCCCTATTACAATTTTTATGGACCTCTATCCAAAGGAGACACCAATATCCTAATAAATTTTTTGGATCTCTATACATAGGAGACACCAATCCCCTTAGCTGGTTCATAGATATCTATCCATAGGAGAACTCCTCCTCTACTCTAGCTGGTGAACCTCTAGAATACTACTACATCCACTATATTGGCTTGTGGATCTCTCTCCACTGAGGACTCCTATCATCACTAGAAGAAGTTTGTATTCACTAACTTGGCTAATGGATCTCTATCCACTAGAGACTACTATCCTCTACTCTATCACCTCCAAAGCTTGATCTCAGCTCTATCTCAAATTTATACTAAATATAGTCCTTTGATCTAGTATAAATATGCTCAATATGTGTCTTATTCTATACTAAACTCAGTCCTTCAGTCTAGCACAAAACTTGCTCATTCTCTATATCTGATCTAGTACAAAGCTATCCTCTGATATGCACCAAAATCTGTCCTCAATCTATCTTCAATATTTACCACAAATCTTGATCAATCACAAATCACTTTTGCTATATCTACCCAAACCTTAACTCAAGGTTTGAACAAATCAATCAATCAATTTAGATCTTCAAGTCTTCTCAAATACTTGTCTCAAATTTGTCTACAAGTCCTCTCAAGAACTTGTTCTTTCTGCTCTCAAGTCTTCTCTAAGACTTACCTCAAATCTACTCAATAAGTCCTCACTAGAACTTGCTCAATGTGCTCTCAAATTTTCTCTAAGACTTACCTAAAATCCGTATTGTAAGCTCACACAACTCTATCCTTTAAGCTTTCACAAAATCTTTCTCAATTTTTTTTAAGTCCCCTCTAGGACTTGCTCAAATATACTCATAAGCTTTCACAAAAATGTGCTCAAATCAAGTACAAAACTTGCACACAAACTCAATTCAATCTCTTGCAAAACACCTCTTTCAAACATACCAACAAGTTTCACTCTTAATATTGTTTTACTCATATAAGCATATAGATAATGGTTAGAGACTCAATATGCTTCACACTCACAACAATACTCAATAACTTTCAATATCTCTTATTTTTACATAGAAACATATAGAGAATTATTAGAGACTCAATATGTTTCACTCTCACACAACACTCAATTACTTCCAAACTTTATTCAAATCAATTAATAATAGAGAACAATTTGTTTCAAAGAACTTGAACTATCACTCCAACACTTCCAATCAACTAAGCCCAATAAAATCCACTCAATCAATCACTCAATGAAAGCTTAGTTAACAATGCTTATATAACAATCCTCACTTAATAATGATACTCACGATCTTTCACAAACCCTAGTTCAAGATAGTTGATGCGTAGTCGTTATACCATCATTAATTCTCAATGAATCTGTCAATCCAGGGCAGTGTACAAGGCTATCTACGGAAGAAGAAGTGAAACAGCTATAACTTAGGTCAATCTAGAGCAACAAGTCTTATTGGTGGAACCGGTTGTGTGGGGGGTTTTGGGACATTCCTATCTCTAAATTGCATGAATTAAATCTTAATCTAAGTTGCAGAATTGGAAACTAATCATTAACTGCAGAAATGAAGTCCTAATTACAATTGCAGAATGAGACCTAATTATATTGCAGAAATAACAGTTGCAGAATTGAAAGTCTGATCCTAATTGCAGAAAGGAAATCTAATTACTCTTGCAGTAATGAAAGTCTAATTCTAACATGGAAATGAAAACTGTCAAGGTTCTGTAACAGAAGGTTGTCAATCTTCCATGCAGGATTTGACGACAAAACATAAAATGCAGGAAATTGCTAAAAAATAGTAAATTCTAGAAATAACAGTCTGAAATAAAGTGGAAGCTTTGCTGAAAGTAAGATTGCAACTAAAACACTAAGCACAAGATTAATCTAAGCATAAATAAACTAAGACTGCAAATATTGTCAGTTGTTTACAAGCAATTGAAATAACAAGTTCTACAACTCATTCTGCTGTAGCAAAATCAGAATAAAAACCTACTTGTTAGTCCTCCTCCTAGGTCTGGAAGTGGCCAGCCTCCTTGTCCAGAAGAAGGTGTAAGTCTCTCTCTCTTTCTAAATCTTAATCACACTCATTTACAAGCAATATGAAATAGAACTGGTGCACTTTATTGATTAAAAGACATGATTACAATAATTCTGTTGAAAAACTGTTACAGGACTGTAACAGTCAATTTCTATCTATTTTTTGCTTCTTCCTTACTTTCTACTTCCTCTGCCTCTATATCCTATATGCTACTACTAGGCTCAACCTGAACGGGAGCAATATTTATAGATGTCCTAAGGTCTGATTACAAACAAAGAATATCTCAAAAGATCTAATCCTACAATGCTGCAACAAATTCTGGTTTTATCCTAGAAGAAGATTAAAACTTGATCTTTCCCTTAATGATGGCTTTGGTCGGCAATGACGGCAAAGACAGATGGAAGATCTTTTCCTTTACCTTTTCCAACCTTTATTTCCCTTTTTTTGGCTTCAAAAATCGGTCAACAAGTCAAAAAGCACACTCTATTTTCATTTCGAAGATAAGTGGCTTCATTTCGAAGACAATGCAATTCTCATTCCGAAGATCGCTCATTTCGAAGATACTGCATTCTCATTCCGAAGATCGCTCATTCCGAAGATACTGCATTCTTCATTCCGAAGATCCGCTCATTTTGAAGATACTGCATTCTTCATTTCGAAGATCCGCTCATTTCGAAGATACTACATTCTTCATTTCGAAGATCCGCTCATTCTGAAGACGTTGTGTTCTCTCATTTCGAAGATATCTATTCATTTCGAAGATACTTCGGAATGAACAAATGTATGCTTTTCCAGTGATTTCTTCTGCATCTCTCAGGTGGGTTATCTCCTAAGATCAAATTCCAATGGTCTTCATCCCTTTCCTCATGTGAATTCCATGCCTTGCTATTTATGGACAGTGGGCTGGAATTTACATGGGAAAGACCGATTTTGCTGCACGACAACAGTTTGCTTGCACTGTTGCCAGATTTAGGTGAAATAAATGCTTGAGACAAATCAAAACATGATTAGTGAAATGCTGCTATTATTCTAAGCATATCCCATTTTAGCAAATCATAGCAAAAAGAACACAAAACTATGCAAAAAGTCTGTAAAATCAGCATATAATATTTCAAATACATTGATCATGCAAAATGGTTAATATACGACATATTGAATCAACTTAACTAACATATCGGATAAAACATAAGAGTTTATAGGCATTTTTAGTGTTCAAAACATGTTATGATTGAGGCATTTCCAGGCCTCATCATTTTCCCCCAACTTATATTAATGCATGCCCTCATGCATTATGTTGGGCTATGGAATCACATATGTCCATGTTTAGATTCCATGACCTGTAGAATAATTTCTTGCCTATGTAATACCCCCTATTTTCTTGAATGTTTCTGAGCCAGTCTTCAAATTGTTCATCAAGCTGGGCATCTTCCTCAAAGTAGAATGGAACTGGAGTAATGATGGTCGGAGGCCTGAACCTGAGACCTATCCAGTTATGTTGCATGATCTGAATCAGTTGGATTACACCTTCTGCTCTTCTTCTGGACCATTCTAAGTTGATGGGGGAGATAGGTTCTCTTTTCCTCAAAGACATGGAAAGTTCAGCCCATCTGTCTCTGCATACTGACAATGCTGGGAAGAAATTGTGATCACAAAAATTGTTAAATCTGGCCACACAGTCCCTTAAATTGTTCAAGTACATTCTCTTTATATCATCCCTGTTCATCATTGAGAAGTGTTTCCTGGTGATAACTAGGTGATTTGGCTGGATTGCTCGACTAACAACTCAGCCCTTGTTTCAATCACTTTATTCTGCTTTTTCTCTTGATCCCAGTAAAGCTGATTCTGCAAAGTAGACATAAATGCTCTCAACTGAACATCTCCAATGTAGATTTGAGGATGAGAGTCAACTTCCTCTGGAATGAAGAAACTATGTAAAAATAGTTCACACGGGGAGATTTTTCTGCTCAAAAGGATTGTCAAAATATGCCTCCAAAAAATCTGTAATAGTGTCCAATTTATATGGGAGGTTTGAAGTAATCCTCATGACACTGCCATCTGAGGTAATTTTCCTTCAAAATAAGGCTGTAAAATCTGGTTGGTCGTCTAAATTGGACTAAAAATTCAGCAATTTGGCATAAGTCAGACACCTTTTCTTTCAATGCCTGAATTTTTGTGTCCTTGGCTTCTAGTTGTTTTGCTTCCAATTTGAACTTTTTAGTTTTAGTGGCAAGTTGCTCATATCTAATCATCCAGCTAGCTATGTCTGCATTGTACTGCTCTAGAGACACAGTATTAGGTGGTCTTACTACAAGGGGGATCCTAGGCAGCAAATTTATCTGAACTCCTTTTTCTGCCACTTCCACTGGTTGTTCATCTATTAATAACTCTACTTGCACCCCCTTATTTGCTATTTCTATGGGGTTGTCATCAGATAGTATTTCTACTTGTACCCCCTTATCTACTGTTTCTACTTGGAAGTGTAACAAGTTGAAATGCAGGGACCTCAATAGGAGTACTTACTTGAACATTTTCTTGCTGCTGGGACTGTTCCTGTGTTGGTGGCTCATCTTCAACATCCTCTGCTATGCTCTTCACCATTTTTGAAGCATCTTCAGAACAAGAAGGCAATGCTTCAGAATAAGATGGTGCTGCTTCAGAATGAACAGGCACTTCTTCAGAATGAAGGAGTGCTATTTCAGGATGAACTCCCATGTCTGCCTCAACAGAGTCATCTGCCCTTGATAGACCCAGAAGCAATTGAGCCAAATTGTCTTCATCATTGGATATAGCTGGCTGTTTTTTAGATTGTGACAACAGTTTTCTCAATTCTGCCACTTCTTGTTGAAGCTCTGCAATTTTTCTTTCTTGCATCTCAATGATGCTTTCTTTCTCTGAAATCCATCTGGTCTGTGTTTTGACAACACTCCTTGCTGCCCTCAGCTGCTCTGTGATGTCTTCCACTTATGTTTCTGCTTCAGAAGCTGATGCAGACAAATCAGTTGCAGTTGGCTGCTCAACCAATATTTCCTCTTCTTCTGCAACAATTTGTTCTTGTTCAGGAGGCTCTGTGAGACTATCTATAAGGGTATCTACCATATCTGTAGCCTGTTGAACTGTAGCCTCCTCCAAACCATCCTGCTTAGTTTCTGCCTCAGCTATCTATTCAGGGAATTCTGGAAAGTTTTCAGATGTTGGTTGTATCTCTGTGACATCTGGGCTGCTTGGTCTATCTTCTTCCTCCATGACCTGTTCTGTAGTTTCTTTCAAATGGATTCTTGTAGACCTCCTAGTTCCAGATGCAAACTTCTTCTTTTTGCTCTATTTTCTAGTGATAGCAGGGGTCATGGGGTCAGTTTCAGATGCCTCTATTTCCCTTGTTGTTTCTGCCTCTGTTTGGTTAAGTGCTTCACTTCTCTGTTCTGACAAATCAGTTGTCACTTCAAAAAAATGAACCTTCTTTTGTTTTTCTGCTCTGCTGCCAGTTCCAGATCCTCTTCTCTTTTGTTTCTTAGCTCGTGAAGTTGAGGGTTCAGGAGCAAGGTTTTCTGCTGCTACTGTGGGGTGTAGTTCTGTAACAGCTTCAGGGGCACCTTCTGCAGTTTCTTCTACAGCATCTTCTGCAACATTTTTTGTACAAGTTGTTTCCTCTTCTGCAGCAACATCAGCAGCATTTGGTTCTTCTTCTTCCTCACTTTCATCCCCAAAAATGACATCATTTAGGGTAGAGTAAAACCTATCAAAACTCCTAGGGTTTCCTCTAAAATGGTGCTGGCAGACTAATTTGATGAGGCCATGATGGCGAAGGCTTCCTTTACCCTCCGATATCTCTTTGCCATGTTCTTTAATTCTTGATACGGATACGGGGGAAGATTTACCCTAACTTCTAGTTGTTGCCCACCATGTCCGAGATGGTTCAAAATTTGCGAGATGATGCCACGACAACAGACACATACTGCCCTTCACGGGTTAGGAATTTAATTACCTAGGTGGCTACTTCATCCCAGGGTTCCTGTAGGCTGGCCCTTTTTAACCCTTTGCATGTGTTGTTATGGGTTAAATACTATGGTTCTCTATCATTTTCTTCTACAAACTGATTAACTACATTTGCCAATGTGTTCTTGCCAGATCTAGAAATTGAAATCCCTTCTAATGGTAGCTCTGTAATCTGACTTAAAATTTTAGGGCTTACCTCAATAGTCATGCCATTAACATGTGCTCGGTTGTTTCTGAATGTATGGGCGAACATGCCAGCCAAATCTTCAGAAGACCCATTAAATTTATCCAGAAATGGCATAAACCCTCCATCTTCAAAAATCTGCATGACTGCCAGATTTTCTCGGAGGTAAGTGGTATCTGCAGGTTCTGTTCTGATCTTTCACCCCATCTTTTTTATTTAAAAAAAATGTATACTATAGTTGTTGTTCTTCTGTTGGATCTCTGGCTATTTTATGTTGCAGATTTGCAGAGTTTTAGTTTGAAACCTTCGTTGCCCTATTTCTCGTCTTCTTCTTCGGAATGAACCGTAACCTGTGCATTATACTTCACAAACACGTCTTCGAAAAGAAAGGTGGCACACATTTCTACTTTTGCACTGTACACCTATTCGTTGATGATTGCATGGATGTCCTTGTCGTCAGATCCACCTCATTAGTTTTGCAGATTCTCACGTGCATGTTTATTGGCATTAAAAATTGGTGGCATATGGTTGGTCACGTCCTCCGTATTTCCAATGAGTGCAAAAACAAACCATGTGTTGACTGACACGTGTTCCTTCATCGCATGCAAAAAAGAGTTTGATTTTGTCGTACCTTGTTTTCTTGGATGCCACGTGGAAATGCTCTTTTCGAAGATTATAACTTATTGCGCAGACAAAATTTCATTTCAAAGATTATGACCTCATTTCGAAGACAAATCCTCATTCCGAAGATTATGACTTCATTCTAAAGATAGGTCTTCATTCCGAAGACAAATCTTCTTTGCAAAATTTTCATTTCGAAGATTAATCCTCATTCTGAAGATCAATCCTCATTCTGAAGATCAGGCTGTATTATGAAGGTAAATCGTCATTCCGAAGACAGACCCTCATTCTGAAGACAGATCCTCATTCCAAAGATAGATCTTCATTTCGAAGACAGATCTTCATTTCGAAGATAGATCCTCATTTCGAAGACAGATCTTCATTCCGAAGATGATGCAGCAAGTCGTCATTCCAAAGACCAAGTTTCATTCTGAAGACAAATTGTCATTCCGAAGACAAAGTTTCTTTCTGAAGACAAAGTGCAACATTCATTTTGTTGTCATTCTGAAGACAATTTCAATCCGAAGATAATACAGTGAGGCACTGTTTTTGGCATTCTTGTTTCGAAGATTAGGCAGAAATCAATATTTTCATTTTCAAAACATGTCTTAAGTATGCCAACTCTTATGAATACCTTTTATGCTAATGGTTAATTGTCACATACTATATACCAATCATTTTACAATGAAGAAATGTAAGAAATATATACACGATAAAAATAGTTAATGCCAGTTTTGAAGAATGACTGCCTTTGTTGATATTCTGTTGAGATTTTCTGCAACATTTCAAAACAAGTGCACTTGGTGAATTTGTACAATGATGGTTCAGAAATTTCTCAAGGTTATGCATGCCAGAAAACTGGTTTTCATGCACACCAACTCAGTAGTGCCTTAAGAAAAGGTTTTCACTGCTGAGTTATTCATTTTTTTTTTTCTTGATCCTGACTATGCCCATGAAGGAATTTCATGATTTCCCCTGAAACCATGCCCGTGAAGGAATTCATACTCAGAATTTATTCATCTTTTTGTTTTCTATTTTTTCTATTTTTTTTTGTATTTTTTGCTTTTTCTTGAAATCCACTGATCATGTTGATTGTTTTGAAGTGGAAGAGGGAATCTCTTCCACCTGCTGTGTATCCAAACTATCAAGTTGCTGCAAGAATTCTTCTTTAGTCAGAGGTGTATGGTATACCCTGAGGCGATGTCCATTCACTACCAACTTTCTTCGTGACCCATCAATAGGGGATAGACGAGCTGCTCCATTGTCAAATACCTCCTCAATCCAGTAAGGTCCCAACCATCTAGTTCTCAGTTTCCTAGGGAAGTCTTCGTATTGAGAATCAAACAGTAAAGCCCAATCTCCTTGTTGAAGTTTCCTCTGCTGAATGTGATTGTCATGCCACAACTTCCTCTACTCCTGAATTACCTCAGTTTGGTGCGAAGCATCCAATCTAAGTTCATCCAATGCATTTAGGCTGTAGAATCCTATCTGTCGTGCCTGCGACAATTCAATTCCAATTTCCTGTGCTGTGCGCAATGTTAGTAGCTCAAATTCAATAGGTAAGAGAGGCTTTTTACCAAAGACTAGTTCATAAGGTGTGAATCCAGTAGTGGACTTCCAAGTAGTATTGTAGGCCCAAACTACTTCAGGTAATTTATCTAGCCAATTTCTCCTATGAAAAGCTACTATTTTTGTCAAGATGCGTTCTAGTTCCCTGTTTGTTACTTCAACCTGGCCATTTGCTTGTGGGTGGTAAGGTGATGATTTCCTATGTTTGATTTCATACAATTCTGTAAATGCTTTTATGACTTTGGATGCAAATTGGGGTCCTTGGTCTGTGGTGATAGACCGTGGAGCTCCAAATATCTAAAAAATCTGAGTATACAAGAAATCAGCGACCTTCTCTTCACGAGCATGTTTGAAAGCACGCACCTCTACCCACTTTGTCAAGTAATCAGTGCATACTAGAATATGCACCTTTCCTTGAGAAGGTGGATCAATAGGTCCTACAAAATCAAGCCCCCACCTCTCAAATGGTTCTAAAACCATTTGAGGCTGTAGTGGCATCTCATTTGTATGAGTGGGTTTCCCCATTCTTTGGCATGCATCACAATGCCTGATGTACTTTCTCACATCCTTGTGAAGAGATGGCCAATAATATCCTGTCCCTAAGATTTTCCTAACTGTGCTTTTTACAGAATAGTGTCCACATGAGGGTTCATCATGACAAGCTCTAAGGATATCATACACTTCATCCTTTCGGATGCACCTACGTAACACATGGTCAGGACTGCACTTAAAAAGCATACCCTTAATCCATTCAAAAGAAGAACTCTGTTTGATCAATTGTTTTTTCTGTTTTGAAGTGAAATGTGGAGGAACTTTCCCTGTGACCAAATAATTGGCTATATCTGCAAACCAAGGTGATTGGACTGATATAGCAAATAGTTTTTCATCGGGAAAAGTGTCATCAACTAATTCCCCTTCATCTGTGTTACTGCAACTCTGGACAAGAAATCTGCCACAACATTAGCTTTTCCTGGTTTGTTGATTATAGTGATATCAAATTCTTGCAGCAACAACAACCAACGAATAATTCTTGCACTTACCATAGGTTTATTCATCAAATACTTAATGGTTGTATGATCTGTGTGAATAAATATTTGATAACCTATGATATAATGCCTGAATTTGTTGATGGCATAAATTACTGCTAGGAATTCCTTCTCAGTTGTTGTATAATTTTTCTCGGCTCCTGTCAAGTTCTTGCTAATGTTGTAGATGGTATAATGTTCACCATTATCAATTTGTCCTAATGCTGCTCCAATTGCTTGTATTGGAGGCATCGATCTGTATGTGAAATGGTAATGTCCAATTAGGTCCTCCGAGCACAGGTGGAGTTATCAATTTCTCTTTCGAGCTTCAAATGCTTCCTGACACTTTGTAGTCTAGGAGAATTCAGAATCTTTAGTCAATAGGGCAAACATAGGAGTGGCTATTGTACTAAATTTGGGAATAAACCTACGGTAAAAACCAATGTGTCCTAGGAAGCTTCGGCATTAGTCTGAGTTTTAGGAGGAAGGAGATTCTTGATAATTTCCACCTTCTTTGGATCAACTTGGATCCCTTCAGGAGAGATGTGATGACCAAGAACTATCCCTTCCTTCATCATCATGAAGCATTTATCTGGATTCAAGGATAAGTGGTATGTTTCACAGCGAGTTAAGACTTTGTCAAGATTTTCCAATGTAAAATCAAAAGTTTGTCCACATACTTGTGAAATCATCCATGTATATTTCAACACTTTTGGTGGTCGGATCAGCAAAAATTGCTAGGATTGCTCGCTTGAAAAGTTGTTGGGGCATTACACAAACCAAAAGGTAAAACCCTATAGGCAAATGTTCCCCATGGACATGTAAAAGTTGTCTTTTCTTGATCTTCAGGTGCAATCTGAATTTGATTATATCCACTAAATCCATCAAGAAAACAAAAGTATCTTTTTCTAGCAAGAGTATCTAACACCTGATCTATGAAAGGTAATGGAAAATGGTCTTTGTATGTCACCTTATTCAACTCTCTATAGTCTACACATACTCTCATTTTTCCATTTTTCTTAGGAACTATTACCAATGGAGAAACCCATTGGCTATCAGAAATTGGGTAAATGAATCCTACTTCCAGGAGTTTTTCAATTTCTTCTTTCACAATATCTCTTAAGGCGGGGATTCAATCTTCTTTGGGGTTGTCTAAGCGGCTTGACTTCTTCGAGTATAGATTCCGTGGGTACATATATCGGGATGAACTCTTGACATATCTTTGTAGTTCCAAGCAAAAGCATGAACATGCTTCTGCAAGACAACTATCAGTTTTTCTTCCTCTTCCCTAGTAAGCTGGCTGTAGATGTTCAAAAATTTGCTTGGTTGGACTTCTATTTGTTTTGTATTTAGAAGGACTGAATTCACTCCTTCATACCTAGTGATTAAGGGATTAAGAGGACATTGTTGAGATGGGAGAAAAGAAGCAGTTTCTATTTTATTATTGCTTAAGGGAAGCATATCTTGTATGGAGCAGTGAGAAGGAAAAATCAGATGATGGTGCCATCCATGTGGTAGTGAAACAGAGTTTCCGTGTGATAGTACAGATGGTTCATCTTCAGATTTTTGATTCTCCTCATTACTTAACAACTGTTGGATATTTGTTGCTTCCCCTTCTAAACCTTGTTCATGCAGAACATTCATCAGGATTGTTTCATTTTCTAAATTTTATGTGTCACTGAGGTCTTCTGTGTGTTCTCTTACTACTAAGGTAGCTAGTGTAGAAATGACCTCTTCTGGTTCTTCCTCTGAGTCGAAAAACCATAACTGACCTAAAAATTTGCTGGATGGTTTTGCGAGGAGGATATAAAGAAATCTGTTTTAGATGAATACCATTTGAAATAGTCATATTTCCAAATCTGCAGTCTATGAAGGTTGTTGCAGTTGCAAGCCAAGGTCTTCCCAAAATAATGGGATATCCATGTGCTGAATTTCTTGGTTGTAAAACCAAAAAATCTGTAGGGAATTCCCAAGAAGAAACTTCTATAGGGACATCTTCAATGATTCCTTCAGGTTTTGCAAGCCGACCTATCAGCCATTTCTAAAACTGTAAATGTGGGGCTGAGATGTTTGAGCTATAATTGTTCCATTGTATCCTTGGTCATGACATTTATTGCAGCTCCTAGATCCACTAAAACATTTGATATTGGTACTGAACCTATGGTAACTATGATAACTGGACTTCCTGGGTCACTATACTTTGGAGGTAGTAGTTTTCCAGATAAGAGATCAGCTATCTTTCCTTCAACCTGCATAGTCTTGGGAAATGCTTTCTTCTTTCTTCCTGCTCTTTTAATGCACAAATTTTGGACAGTATTGTTAATCTCTGGTATTTCCTTAATGGCTTGCAATAAGGGCAATGATATAGTCAACTTTTTGAGTTCTTTGACCAATTCGACTCAGAATTTTTTGGTATTGCATTAAGTCTTTCAGGATATGGAATTATCCTTGGTAATTGTTCTGCCTGTGTCTCTTTCTCTATTGTTGGTTGGATTCTCTCTGGTTCCAATTTTTCTTTTGTTTCTATTGTTGGTTGGATTCTCTCTGGTTCTGATGATTCTTGCTCTTCATTTTCTTTGATTTCAATTGAAACTGGTTTAGGTACAACTTTCCCTGAACGAAGTTGGATGTTACTACAATCAAGAACATTAATTTCAACATTTTCTTGAGCTTCAGCCACATAGACAGGAGGTGTCTGTCTCATGCTTGTTTGGATTAGTGATTGGTTGAGCTGGCAATTGAGGTTGTTTCACTTGTTGTGTTTGCTATTGTTTTTCTTGAAAATTTTGATTAGGTGCAGGCAACAAATGTTGAGTTTGACCTTGATTCCTTTGTTGCCTTGGATAGGATTGGTATTGCTGATTCCATTGTGGTTGGTTTTGCATCCAATGTGGATTAGTCTGATTTTGATTCCAAGCTGGATTGTTTTGATTCCAAGATGGGTTGTTTTGATTCCATGAGGGGTTGTTTTGATTCGATTCCGAGCTGGGTTACTCCAATTTGCTTGTGGCCATTCTTGGGAATTTGTCCATTGAGGATAATTCCAAGGACGTTGGGGTGGTTCTGATTGTCCCCAAGGCATAGTACTAGGATTATGCCCCCAATTTGTAGGAAAAAGAGGGGGATTTTGATATTGAGAGAAATTTCCCCCTTGTTTTGGTCCAATATAGTTGAGTTCCTCAATCTGGTTTTCTAACACGTTTTGAGTTGTGGTAGCAGGTGGCATTGATCGGTTGAATGCCTTTTTGAACCAGATACTACAAATGGGTGAGATAGATGTTTTATTCAAAGGACATTCCTGCAAAGCATGTTTATTTCTACATCTTGGGCAATAAATTGCCAAAGGTTCTATGTTTTTTGCTTTTGTAGACATTTCCCCCAAAGTAGTGTTTAAGTGCACTAGAATATCAGTTTTGAAATTTGCAAGTTCCTCTATCAGGTCCTTTACATCAGTGCCATTTGTGCGGATTTTTCTTCTTCTCTGCTTAGTGCGAGAGTAATTCCTATAGAGATCCATAATTTCCTCATTACTGTGGTTACATCCCCTTTTCCCATCAAATCCAGAACTTCTCTGGATTCATCTTGCAATCCTCTCAAAAAGATGGTTTTACATAATTCTGGTTCTACAAGTCCACATCTCCTTTGAACAAAGGAGAACCTATCAAGATAATCTTCCAATGTCTCATCATCTTCCTGCTTGATTCTGAATAACTCATCTTTTCTATTCCTTACACGGCAATATTCCTGATATTTGTCTAAAAAGACAGTCTCCATTTGATCCCGGGTTCTTATGGAATTTGGCTCTAAGCTCATGAACCAGCGCAATGCTGAATCCTTGAGAGTTGAGGGAAAAACCTTAAGTTTCTGATTGTCATTTATATAATCATAGGTCTGACACACTACCTTGAATTCAAACAAAAACTGGTCAGGATCTTCAGATACAACACCTCGAAAGGTTGGAAGTACTGAAGGTGAAATGGTCTTCATGGGAGAGTTTTGTGTTGGATTCAGACGAATAGGATATTCAAATGTTACGGAAGGTTGGAGTATATCCTGATCATCTCCTTCATTATGAACATAGCCATGTTGGCCATCTATATTGCCTCCTTACTACCATAGTTTTCTATTTTTTGGGAGAAGTTAAAGCTTCCCAAATTGTTCTCTCAAGAGGTCCAAGCCTCTCTGTTGATGATGAGTCCGATGAATTGTCTTTCTTAGGATATTCGATGATGATAAAATTGGTGATTTTCCTATCTCAGAATGTTCTAGTGATGGTGAGACTGGTGATTTTTCTATCAATATTTCTGGTAATTCAAACACAGGTGATTCACCCCTTAGGCGTGAAGATCTCCTTAATGGAACAAGCCAAGGATCCTTTGGGGTAGTTCTACCTTTTTCATCCCTAGACTTATTCATTCATGTTTACTCCTAAATGACATAAATTAAGTCAATAGTTGTTATCTTCCTCAGCTGTTGTATTCAGATTTTAACCTGAATTCTCATAGCTTAGTTTGATTACAGCTATTGGACTATTTGTTTTCTTTTGACAACACTATTCCCTGACAACGGTGCCAAAATGATGCGTAGTCGTTATACCATCATTAATTCTCAATGAATCTGTCAATCCAAGGCAGTGTACAAGGCTATCTATGGAAGAAGAAGTGAAACAGCTATAACTTAGGTCAATCTAGAGCAACAAGTCTTATTGGTGGAACCGGTTGTGTGGGGGGTTTTGGGACATTCCTATCTCTAAATTGCATGAATTAAACCTTAATCTAAGTTGCAGAATTGGAAACTAATCATTAACTATAGAAATGAAGTCCTAATTACAATTGCAGAATGAGACCTAATTATATTGTAGAAATAACAGTTGCAGAATTGAAAGTCTGATCCTAATTGCAGAAAGGAAATCTAATTACTCTTGTAGTAATGAAAGTATAATTCTAACATGGAAATGAAAACTGTCAAGGTTACGCATGCAGAAGGTTGTCAATCTTACATGCGAGGATTTGATGACAAAACATAAAATACAGGAAATTGCTGAAAAATAGTAAATTCTGGAAATAACGATCTGAAATAAAGTGGAAGCTTTGCTTGAAAGTAAGATTACAACTAAAACATTAAGCACAAGGTTAATCTAAGCATAAATAAACTAATATTGCAAATATTTTCAAATGTTTACAAGCAATTGAAATAACAAGTTCTACAACTCATTCTGCTACAACAAAATCAGAATAAAAACCTGCTTGTTAGTCCTCCTCCTAGGTCTAGAAGTGGCCACCTCCTTGTCCAGAAGAAGGTGTAAGTCTCTCTCTCTCTCTAAATCTTAATCACACTCATTTACAAGCAATATGAAATAGAACTGGTGCACTTTATTGATTAAAAGACATGATTACAATAATTCTATTGAAAAAATGTTACAGGACTATAACAGTCAATTTCTATCTATTTTTTGCTTCTTCCTTACTTTCTACTTCCTCTGCCTCTATATCCTATATGCTACTACTAGGCTCAACCTGAATGGGAGCAATATTTATAGATGTCCTAAGGTCTGATTACAAACAAAGAATATCTCAAAAGATCTAATCCTACAATGCTGCAACAAATTCTGGTTTTATCCTAGAAGAAGATTAAAACTTGATCTTTCCCTTAATGATGGCTTTGGTCGGCAATGACGGCAAAGACAGATGGAAGATCTTTTCCTTTACCTTTTCCAACCTTTATTTCCCTTTTTTTGGCTTCAAAAATTGGTCAACAAGTCAAAAAGCACACTCTATTTTCATTTCGAAGATAAGTGGCTTCATTTCGAAGACAATGCAATTCTCATTCCGAAGATCGCTCATTTCGAAGATACTGCATTCTCATTTTGAAGATCGCTCATTCTGAAGATACTGCATGCTTCATTCCGAAGATCGCTCATTTCGAAGATAATGCATTCTTCATTTCGAAGATCCGCTCATTTCGAAGATATTGCATTCTTCATTTCGAAGATCCGCTCATTCCGAAGACGTTGTGTTCTTTCATTTCGAAGATATCTGTTCATTTCGAAGATACTTCGGAATGAACAAATGTATGCTTTTCCAGTGATTTCTTCTGCATCTCTCAGGTGGGTTATCTCCTAAGATCAAATTCCAATGGTCTTCATCCCTTTCCTCATGTGAATTCCATGCCTTGCTATTTATGGACAGCTGGCTGGAATTTACATGGGAAAGACCAATTTCTTTGCACAACAACAGTTTGCTTGCACTATTGCCAGATTTAGGTGAAATAAATGCTTGAGACAAATCAAAACATGATTAGTGAAATGCTGCTATTATTCTAAGCATATCCCATTTTAGCAAATCATAGCAAAAAGAACACAAAACTATGCAAAAATCTGTAAAATCAGCATATAATATTTCAAATACATTGATCATGCAAAATGGTTAATATACGGCATATTGAATCAACTTAACTAACATATCAGATAAAACATAAGAGTTTATAGGCATTTTTAGTGTTCAAAACATGTTATGATTGAGGCATTTCCAGGCCTCATCAATAGTTCTCAACTTCACATAACAATGATACTCAATATTTTAAACAATATTTATCAAACAAGGTTTTAGTATCAACTTTCATTCTATAAAACCTACATCAATCAACATTTTATTTCTCAAAACCAATCTAAAAAATGCTTATCAAACAATATTTTTCACTCCAACTTAGCATTCACAATTGATGAGCACCAGAAATACTTATATTTTTGTATATGTACTAACGGTTTTTGCGTGGCATTATATCATGAGTTGTATATTTTATGAAGCATTATGTATGTATTTAATAAAATCATGTGTATTATCTAATTTGTGTGTGAAGTGTGTTGTGTGTAGCTATTTCCCTGATTTTGTCGTCTTTTGCTCAGTTGAGGTACTAAATGGACCTAGCATAATTTTGCTTAATCATAAGAAGGTAAAATAAAGCATGCACAATGCGTCTTACTGAGGTAGGCACCTTACTCAAGTGGGCGTCTTACCGAGGTAGGCACCCTAATCAAGTAGTGCCTTACTGAGTTAGGCGCCTTACCAAGGTCGATGCTCGAATTATGTGTGTTGACCAAAATTACTGGAGAAGGACCTTGTTGATCACCTTTCCATGCCATTTGTAGTTGAACACCCCCAAATAGTAGTTGAACAGATCATCTCTAAAGTGGTAGCATGACTAGTCTCAACCGTGACCCTTCGCAATATTACGAGTTCCCTAGATTGACAATTTAAATGAGAAGTGTTGTGACAAATATAGGATAAATTCGCCAGTGTTTGGCACCCAAAATGTTTGGCACCGTTTTCTGGGAAGTGTTACTAGAAGACTAATTACATTACCCCTTAAGACCTTCAACTTGACCTTGTAATATTCCACCAAGAAATATAGGACTTGATGATCATTTTGTAAGACAGTCTACCATTTCAGTCATAGTCAATAGAAGACCTTGAATTTGAACTAGATTCTCCCAACTCATCTCCAACAGTCCACTAGAGTGAGAATCCTCACTTTGTGCAAAGTGCCTCCTCATCCCACCGACTTGAGAAAGAACAAACAATTGTAAATCCATTGTTTAAGAGGACACCCTCAGAGGAAGCCTTATTGTGGAAAGTTGTAGAGGATTAGACTATAACGCCAACTAACTTCAAGGCTCTAACCTAGAGAGTTTTGAACGACCGAGAGACTATAGACGCTATATTAGAGACCACTTTTTTTGAAATATGGTAGAACAAGAAGTCTCATCTAGGTTCAGTTTCTCGATAGAAGAAGGGGTAGGAGAAACCAAAATATAAAATGTTTCCTCTAACCATCTCCCTACCTTCAGGGGATACCCAATAGAAGATCCTGACCTATTTTTATTAAAATTTGATGTATTGTGTAGGTATGTCGATTATAAATCAGATGCCCAAAATTTGAAACTCTTACCATCAACATTATATGACTCAACCCTACGATGGTTCATCGGGCTAGGGAACAAGCAGATCGCCACATGGGACGGGATGAAGAAGCTATTTTTGGATCAATATCAAGACTTCGACAGAGTGCAGGATTCCAGAGAGGAAGTCATCAGCATGATGTAGAAAGAGGATGAATCCCTAGAGGAATATTGGAAAAGTTTTAATTTTAATCTACAGTGATCCCCTCATGCAAAGTTAGGGGATAAGTCCCTCAACTATTTTTTTGAGGGGACTGAATAATGAGTCGCTGGAAGCACTGAATATCATCTTCAAAGGAGACGTTTACCAACATGCTATGGAAGATATCCAACAGTTGTGCCAGAATTACTCATAGAGGAAATGTAAGCCAACTGCCAGAATAATTAAAGCGACTGCATCAATCACAAAAATAGAGATAGGTAACATGTTAGATGATTTAAAGAGTGAAATTCTATCCTCTCTAGCTTTGTAGCTAGATACGTTGTTTCTGGAGAAGAAGAAACAAGAGAGTGATGCAGAATTAACCTATTTCTACCCCAAATATAGAGGGAAGTATGCTAAGAATGCCTGCCCAGAGAACAAGGTTAGAGTATGTGTGGTTTTCTAGAAGAATCATAAAACCCGATTATGCCCACAATTACCCAATGCCAAAGAATATATTGACGTAACCAAAGCCTACTTCATAGGCAATCGGAGGAATTGGCAGCAAACCCCTATGGGAAATATGGCCACGAGAATGCCATATTATGGAGGAGGACCATATATGCCATAGGGGCAGCCTCCACCACCTAACATGGGATGGTGGGTACCACCACCTTGGATGAACATACCTCCAAGTGTAGCAGTCCCAAATCAGCAAATGTGGATGTCATATCAGTAGCCATGGAGGAGCCACATCTCGTGGACTATGCCTCCATATAACATGGCACAGGGACCACCTCAGTAAGGCTTACCAGCCCTACCTACTACAAGACCTATGTAGTTACCAACACAATCGACGGTGAACCCAAAAAACAAGGCAAACTAGTCAGCATACCAGGTGGAAGGAGAGATGTATCCGATGTACCATATTAGTTGTAATCCAATACAACTTAGATCAGGAAAGCAATTAGGAGTATAAATACCTTCTCTGGTAGAAGTGGAGGTTAAAGTAGGGGACTCCCCTCTAATAGAAGATATGGGGGAAGAAAACTTTATTGATAAGACATGGGCCCCATTCCTTAAATGGTTGCAAGAGCAGAAGAAGCCGACACAACCCAAATTTGATATCCTATCAAGCCTAAAAAATATCATTGTAACTATCCCACTTTTTCAAGTTATCCGTGATGTACCCATATACACTAAGGTGATAAAAGACTTATGCCTAAGAAAACCAAGATGTAAAACAACACAAACCATCAACATCTTGGGAAAGTTAGCTGACCTGATGATGGGGAATGCATATCACCCCAAATATGCAGATCCAGACAACCCAGTATTAATGATAAAAATAGGAGGGCACTCACTACCAAATACATTGGTTGACTTGGGGGTAGCCATCAATGTAATGCCATAAGACACCATGCAAAAACTAGAACTCACCGACCTGAAGTCTACCAAAATGGTGTTACAATTGGTCGATCGGTCCATGATGGCACCAGAAGGAATGCTCAAAGACATCATAGTAATAGTCGATGCATAGGAGTACCCAATGGATTTTTTGGTTCTATAATCCAAAATTGGACTGGATGGTTACCCACTCATCTTGGGGAGACCATGGTTAGCTATGGTTGATGCCTACATCAACTTTCGTGATGGACTTATGACCATTTTAGATGGCAATAATGTCAAGAGATAAATAATCTCTCCCCTGGTCCAATCAATGGATGCACTAGGAGAACCTAAAATGGAAAATTAGGAGAACAACCTGCTATCTATGCTCAAAATGATAATGGCATTAATACAAGCGAAGGATGAAGTTGAAGAAGATGGCATCATCTCAAGATTCTTCCACAAATAACCCTCCCTCCCAATTCCTGAGTCACCATTGGTGGGTGCTTATGACCACCACACCAAAAAAATTAATGTCAGGACTAGAAAAATGTTGAACATCAATAGTGAGCTTATCACTGTATAGTTGATGAAAATGAAATAGTTCTTAACCGAACATCAACAAGCATTCACATGGGATTATGCAGATATGAAAGTAATCAACCTGGAGATGTGTACTCACTGTATTTATCTGGAAGAAAAATCAACCCCGTCATATAGTCATAGAGAAGGATGAACCTAGCCATGAAGGAAATTGTCAAGGTCGAGCTACAAAATCTCTTGACAGCGGGATTCATCTACCCAATATTGGATAGTGAATGGGTATCACCACTCACGATGGTACCTAAAAATAATAGAAAATGGAGGATCTATGTTGACTACAGATCATTGAATAAGGCATTTTTATAAGGCATTTTACAATAGAGTTTTGATAAACCCTAATCACTCTAAAAATATTTGTATGGATATTGCCATAAATGGAGAAGGCACAATTTGATATTATTTTCATCCACCTCTAACTGTGAGTAGATATCTTCATTTTTTGGCCAGTTGCCGACATATTTCCTTAAATGGGCCCTGCGTGTAAATGTATCTTTATCTTTCTGTAAGGTGTTAGAGCATCTCATTAATTCCTCTAGGAAATTTGGATGAGTCACTAACTTCCCGGGCCTTCTATCCTCGCACAACCGCCTTTTTTTGGTTCGTGTTGGAATTCTCTGCATGCCATTACTTTCACCATAAATTTTCTCGTTAACTGCATCCATCGAAAAATTCCGATAACTGTGTACATATTTTCATTTTTCGGCAAATTGTCGACATATTTCATTAAATGGGCACTTTCTCGGTCACACCTTAAAGTATTTTTGTGGCCAGATCTATAAAATTTGGATGGACCAAAAATTCTCGGCATCTCCCATTTCCATCTGATGGTCCTCGCTTGATTTGTGCCAAAATTTAGGTTTCATCTTTGTCTTTCTCGCCATTACTTCCGCTATTATGCAACTTTCGGATTGCTTTCTACAAAAGAAAAGCAAAGGTTAGAATTTTAATATTATTAATTTAAACCCTAATGTTCATTACATGTCGGCTTGATTTCCTTCTTCCAAGCTCATATTCTTTAAAACATGTCGCGATATCGTGACGTTTTCCTCAAGCTACTTTTCTCTTGCTTGTGCCCTCGCAAAAATGAGATAAGTCCAAAAATGGGACATGTCGCGATATCATGACATTTCCCTTCCTATTCTTATGAAATTAAAACATGTCGTGATATCGTGAAGTTTCCCTTCCTATTCTCATGGAATTAAAACATGTCGCGATATCGCGACGTTTTCCACACTTTATCTCTCCTAAGCTTATGCCATCGCGAAAATGGAACAGGTCGCGATAATGGAACATGTCATGAAATCATGAAATTTTTCTCACTTGATTATTTCTAAGCTTATGCCATCTCAAAAATGGAATAGGCCACGATAATGGAACATGTTTCTCACTTGCTTCTTTCTAAGCTTATGCCATCGCAAAAATGGAACAGGTCGTGATAATGGAACATGTCGTGATATCATGACATTTCCTCAAGTTATCTCTTCTAATATTATGCCATTGTGATAATGGAACATGTCACGATATCGCGACATTTCCCTCAATTCATTGCTTCCAAGTTTATGGCATCGCAAAAATGGAACAGGTTCTGAAAATCGAACATGTCGCGATATCGCGATATTTCCTCAAGTGACTTCTTCCAAGCTTATGGTGTCGCGAAAATGAGACAGGTCCAAAAATGGAACATGTCACGATATCGCGACGTTTTCCTCACTTTACTTCTTTCAAGCTTATGGCATCACGAAAATGAGACAAGTTCGATAATGGAATATGTCGCGATATCACGAAATTTTTCGCACTTTACTTCTTCTAAGCTTATGCCCTCGCGAAAATGGAACATGTCGTGATATCGCGACATTTCCTCAAGTTAATTCTTCCAAGATTATGGTGTCACAAAAATGAGATAGGTACAAAAATGGAATATGTCACGAAATCGCGACATTTTCTTCAAGTTACTTCCACTTTGCAAATTCTCCAAAATTTGTAGGTTGACTCCAATGAATTTATCCATCTGCATTTTGCATTTTTACACATTGGTGAAGGATCTTCCTTGCTCAGAAATGATTCTAACATTTGAAAAATGAATTTTAAATCGAAATCAAAGCCATATGCAAGCCTACTTGGATACTTTGATATATGCAAAACTTGAAAAAAGGAGGCAAGCAAAATTTGGAATTAAAACCTGAAAAACTCAAGAGGGTCCCTGCAAAAAAATGAAAACTAAATATTTTCAAAGGATGGAATTTCATTTTTTTAGTGGGGGTGTGTTGCTTCTCAACAAATGGCGATATCTACGGGGAAAATAGTAGCACTATTTAGAATTCAGAACTCTAGTTTCAAAACAATTTAGACTATGTACCATGCTTTGCCACAAATATTTTCCAAAATGATTTAACTACTATCTGATAGTTGTTAAAGTTTCCCAAGGACATACTAGGTTGAACCACTTAAGGAAGATTCTGATGTGCAATTATAAGCGTATAAAACTTCCTTCAGGGATGACCAGGGCTTCGAATGCTCATGATGGATTGATCAGCTCTTAGATTGTGCAGGGGAAACCGAGTAGAGCTCTGTTTACTAGTTTAGCCTTTTACAGCCTCGACAGAGTTACTCTTTAGATTTACACGACCCTGATTCACAACTATGAGGTGGCATCTATAGCTTGGTGAACCCGTTTGAGATGTATCCTTCAGGAGCCTTGGCTACCTCTTTCTATCACATAACTTTTTTTTTTTGTAGAAAAGAGTGCCAGCTTTATGTTGGCTTGCCCAACTTTCACCTTCTCTCTCTTCCTTTTTTATATTTCATTGATGGAGCATTTGATCGACTAACCGCTTCAGCCTGGGTACCAATAGTTTCCTTGGACACTTAAAATAATTTTATGAATCGGAGTCCCCTCTCATGACCAACTTTTCTTGGATTCCCTGGGAGTTCTTCAGCCAAACAGTATAGTAGTTTCTTTATAATCAAAAAAATTGTGGCAAGCAAGATACAAAATCCAATTATCTTTCTACTGTTGTTCTAAATAACAAGTAGTTCCACTTTTTAGTTCAAGAAGACTATCTCTTAAAAAAATAAAGCAAAATGAAAACACACTACTTCAACCTTTATAGCGCCAATCCAATTTTAAATGTTGATTTGTTTTTTTTCCGCTTAGGCAAAAACTTGAACAAACAGGATTTAAAAGCTAAAGAGGAAGGAAAAAGGCCACCAATTAAAGATAAATTTGCAATTTCCTGCAAAAGACAAAACACAGCACTTCAACCCAAAAATAAACAAAAATAAAAACACACTACTTCAAACTTTATTTACAATATATACATATTTTTATTTTTTATTCAAATGGTGTGGTGGATGGAACAGCTGAGAAATAATGCTTCAGATATTGACCATTGACAGGAAGGTTCAGAAAATTACCTTCCAGGTCCTGTAGACGAAATGCATTATTACCTAGGATTTCGGCAATCTGGTATGGCCCTATCCATAGAGGTTGCAACTTGGTGTGTTTACCTTTCTTTTCATGGGCTTTGTCCCATAGAAGCACCAGGTCTGCGAGTCTGAAGGCCTTCACTCTGGCTCTTTTGTCAAACCAGCGCTTGACTGTCTCTTGGTGTCGGCTAAAATGCTCCAAGGCTTGAAGTCGTTCATCCTGCAAATTAATTAAGTCCAAAACACGAGCTTCTGCATCTGCATGATCCTCAAAATAGTCTAAAACAAATTGATAAGTGGGCAATTTCAAAGAGATAGGAACGATGGGCTGAGTACCATACAACAAAGCAAATGGGGAAGTCTTAAGAGCTTCTTTATGTCTTATCCTGTCAGCCCAAAGTGCATACTTCAATAGTGTGTGCCATTGTCTGGGTTTGTCTATAGCAGACTTCTTGATGGCATTCATCAAATTCTTGTTTGTGGACTCAGCCAGTCCATTACCTTGGGGATAATAGTTGGATGAAAATTTGATGACTATCCCCTTATGGTATGCCCACTCTGCAAATTCTAATGACTGAAAGGCTGGTCCGTTGTCGCACACCAAATTCAAAGGAACTCCAAACCTGGTTATGATATTTGATTCTAAAAATTTGATCACCTCATGGGTTGTACTCCTCATGGTGGCTTCTACTTCAACCCATCTTGTACAATAATTAGTGGTTGTTAACACATACTTGTGCCCTGCTGATGAACTCGGGTTTATCACACCTACAAAGTCGAGTCCCCATTGCATAAAAGGTTTGTTTATTATAACAGGTTGCAATGGTAGAGCTCGATTTGCCTGCTTGGATGCAAAATTCTGACACTGATGGCAAGTTCTTACATGTTGATGTGCATCTTTAAACAATGTAGGCCAATAATAGCCTACTCTCAATATCTTGTGTGCAGTAGCAAAACCTGAGGAATGCCCTGCTCCTAACTTCTCATGAAAACTAGACATCACCTCATTCACTTCATTCTAAGAAATGCATCTTAAGAATATGCCAACATAGTTTTCTCTGTACAAGTTGCCTCCTTTGAGTAGAAAATGAGCAGATTTCAGCTTTAGTGCTCTTCTTTGAGTTCTATTCAGGTGAGGTGGACAAATTCCAAATCTCAACAAATGAATGACATCTCCATACCAATCATCGAATCCAGAATCCAGTTGATTAATTTCTCCCTCTACAGGTATCTCAGCAATATGTCGGGACAGACCAAGTCCTCTGATTAATTTTGTAGGCCAGATTTCCAAGTCGTACTCCTGCAGTCTCGTGGCCCAATTACCTCTTAGCTCACCCAATTCGTCCTGGCTTAATAAATATTTGACAGCTGGATCAGGAACTATAGCATGGACTTTGCTTCTCAGTATGTAATGCCTGAATTGCTTAACTTCTCTCACTAAGGCATAGGCTTGCTTATCCAAGCGAGAGTATTTTAGCTCAGCACCCTTTAGGTTGGTACTTTTGAAGGCAATCGGGTGCTCCCCTATTTCTCTTCGTTGGGTTAAAACTGCAGCAAGTGTGTGTTCAGAAGAAAAAGAGTACAAGTAAAAATCTGCACTGAAATCTGGGCTCACCAGCACTGGAGCTTGTTGGATGGCAGATTTGATCTCTTGGAATGCTACTTTGGCTTCCGTTGTCCAGGAAATCTTAGCAGTCTCCTTCAGCATGTCATTTAGTGGCTTGACTATTTTTGCAAAACCAGAGATGAATTTTTTGACAAAATTAATTTTCCCAAAGAATGATCTTAACTCTTTCTTAGAATTGGGAAAGGGTATCCCCGATATGGCTTCAACTCTTTCAGGATCCATGGAAATGCCATCTTTGGTGATTAGGTGTCCAAGGAGTTTTCCTTCAGTTACACCAAAGACACACTTCTTTGGGTTTAAAGAAATGCCAAATTCTCTGCATTTGTTGAAGACAGATTCCAAGTGTTTTACGTGGTCAAACCGGGATTTAGAGAAAACTGTCAAGTCATCCATGTAAACAACGATGCACTTGCCCATGAGACCTTTGAAGGCATGATCCATTGCTCGCTGAAAGGTAGCTCCGACATTTATCAATCCAAATGGCATTCTCTTGTAGGCGAAGGTTCCCCACTTGGTCGTGAAGGCAGTTTTCATCCTGTCTTCCTTTTCAACTAGTATCTGGTTATACCCCAAAAATCCATCTAAGAAAGACATCATTTTCGAACCATTTACAATTTGTAGCACATCATCCATGGAAGGCAAAGGATAATTATCCTTTTCAGAAGCCTTGTTCAGGTTCCTAAAATCCATGCACAGGCGGATTTCTCCATTCTTCTTCCTGACTGGCACCAAATTGGCCACCCAAGTAGAATGTCTAATGGGAAAAATAATGGCAGCACTCAATAATTTTTCCACTTCCTTCTTGATGAGGGGTTCCAACAAAGCATTGACATGCCTCTATTTCTGTCGAAAGGGTTTGCAAAACTCCTTTAAGGGTATTACATGGGTGTAAACTTTTGGATCAAAAACCTTTAGGTCTTTATAGGACCAGGCCATAACATCCTTGGACCTGTGGAGGAATTCAATCATATTTCTCTTTATCTCAGGGTCACAAGTTTTAGCCAAATTAAGGTGCCTGGGATCCTCTTCAGTCCCGACATTTAGTTTCTCAGTCTCACTGCCTGCCACACCAATAGAATTCTCAAAACTCACCTTTTGTTTAATTCTGTCAACATCAAACAGTCGCTCAAGTTCTACCATTCCTTTCGGGATTCTATTATCTTTCAACCTCATTATCCCTTTTTCATCGTCGAACTGTTCCAGCATAGTATCCCTTTGACCATCATCAATTATAGTATTTTCAAATGCGTTGGTACTCTGTAAAAAGTTTATAATTTGTTGGTCATCAGAAAAGACTTGAAAATTATCTACGTTATCTGGAACTGAGGGACAAGGGATTAATTCGATTGAAAATTTCTTCCATTTGAACTCCTCCAATGGCTTCAGATTTATGGTTGATGAAGCTAAAACATCTGCAAGGGAATTCTCTTCTCTAGGAATGTGCGTCAAATTAAAAGCATCAAAATCCTCCATGAGATCCCACGCTCGGTATTTATATCCTTTCAAGTAAGATGCCTTGCACTGAAATTTACCTCTAACCTGATTGGCCACCAACTCTGAGTCTGTAAAAACTTGGATATTTTTTACACCCTTATCTAAAGCAAATTTCAAACCTAGCACTAATGCTTCATACTCTGCCAAATTATTTGTGCAAGGAAACTGCAAGCGATAAGACACAAAATATGTCTGATTTTTAGGTCCTTTAAGAACCGCCCCTGTACCAGAACCTTGTTTGGACTTAGCTCCATCAACATGAAGCATCCAAACCTCATTATCATGATCAAGATGAGCTTTAATAGGTTTCTCCCTCTGTGCAGTTGTTAAATTATAAACTTCGATATCCACATCGAGAAATTAACAATCTCATTCCTGGCATTATATTCGGTGATCATGAGTTTATATCTAGGTTCTCTTTCGATTCTTAATTGATTTGCAACACCTTTCCAGGGCAACCACATATGTGAAAAATCAGTCGCCAAGTACCCATTCAAAGATTTTGACCAATCCCTGCTCAGAAGCATTTCGTATCCTACAGGAATATCTACCACCTGAATGTCGATTTTGTGTTGTGCTCTTGGCTCAGATGCTAGCTGGATGTGTATATTTTGGAGTTCACCTACCACTTTAACCTCAGATTTATCCAATTGGATGACTCTTCTCTCAGAGTTTGTAGGGGTTAAACCCAACTGTTGACAGATGGCTAAAGGCATGACATTGGCTGAAGCACCAGAATCCACCAGACAATTGTGTAAATTTTTCCCAAATATACGGACAGTCAGTAGGAAAGGCGAAACTTCAGTCTTTTCTTTATACATGGCCATATTTGCATTTGCTATCCTTTTCCCCTTTTCTAGAGGTTTGGCAGTAGGCTCAGAGTATGTCTTCATCAAATTATTCCTTTGTTCAGTAATTTGAGCCAGCTCATGAAGAGTGATGTTAGCCTTGATTTTCTTCATATCCTCCACTATATTGTATCCTTTATTGAGTGGAGCAACAAATCTATCTGGTATTCTTGGATCTCCTCCCTTGGGTGGAGGTGGGTCATTACTTGGAGATGGATCTGGAGGCACATTATGGGAGTTGTCTGGAGGTGTAGACGTAGTATTCGGCTCTAGATTTCTATTTCTGAGATTGTAGTTGTCCCTTCTATATTGTTGAAAATCTTGCACTTCATCCATAGGCATCTCCACAACATTCTCTGACTCATCTGGAAAAGTAAATGAATCTAACACCATAGCTGCACTATGTTTGGATGAACTTGGACCGTCAACATTTCTTTGATTTTTAGGACAAACTAACTCACCAGACAGAGCTTCAAAGGCATTACAGAACTCCAAACAATCCAATTCCCCATGCTGAGATGTTTCGTGTATCCTGCACCAGTTGGGCAAAGCCAAGTCACAAATATTCACATCATGCCCTTTACCTTTATAATCCTTGTTGGGTTCGTATGGTGGTCTAGTGAATCTATTTTGTTGATAAGAAAATCTGTTTGAGTTTTCCCTAGTGGACACTTGCCTTTTGAAACTCAGAAAGTCATTTGCTAGCCTTTGGACCATCTTTGAGACTTCCTCAACTCTTATTTTATCAGATTCTTTTTTAGCATTCTGTATATGTTCGGTATGTGTTATAGCCAATGGATTTCCTATCGGTGGAGTTTGGCATACTGGAAACATCATTTGATGTGGGATGGGATTCAAAATAGGGGTATTTTGTGTAACAAAAGGAATTTGATGAGCATTCAAAGGTTGAGGTCCCAATTGTCTTTCAAGAACCAAAGCTTCTTTATAAGCCTCTGTTAGATTGGTAATATTGGCATCTCTTTTCAAGAAAACAGAGGTCACTGGATCTAGAGAATTCCTAAAAATTTCCAATGCTAGATCTGTCGTTGGCACATAATGACCCGTCAATCTACCATAAGCCTTTTGAAACCTGACATTGAAAGATCTAGATGTCTCATTGATTTCTTTTTTAATGCTAGAAAACTGTTGATATAATACACTGGGGTCAATCACTTCACCAAATTGTGATACAAAAACCTTTTCCAGGTCATCCCAACTAGTAATGGAATCATTAGTGAGATTCAAAAACCAGTCGTATGCTCCCTCCTGGAGAGTGAAAGGGAATAATCTACAAGCCACATCTTCATGCTGCACATTTAACAACTTTAGAGCATTTTTAAATGCCACTAGGTGCTCTTCTGCTGTTCTAATTCCATCATGTTTGTAGGTAGGAAGATACCTTTCAGGATTTTTGGGTAAATCATGGGCTGCACCAGGGATATTCAAAGCAGTGGAACCCAACCAGCTTGCCATTACTACTTGATCAACGATAATATTTTTAGTTGTAGTTGGAGCAACTACAAGTGGTGATGAAACTATGGTGGACAAAGACTTGGCCCTTCTGAGGCTGTTTCTCTTTGGGGTTTCTAACTCAGGCACAAGGGGCTCTCCAGCTCTAGAGTGGGACCTTGTTACTCTATGGGTGGAATCCAGCCTTACACAAGAAACTTACAAACCTTAACAAATACTGAACGGAGTTTGGGCCCTCCTTCTAGCGCCAATTTTAAATGTTGGTTTGTCTTTCATACACACCCCGTGAGGAATGAGCATAAAATACCGAGAACACTTATACGGGATAAATCCCACTCACTTTAGGATCTTGCTGGATATCCAAGGTGTGAGTTACAGAGTTGGGTCGAATGTCTATTCACTCTTTTTCGCTTCTGGAATAGTTTCAAGTGGACTGTCTGTTACCTTACAACGGGTTCGACCTAGTTCAGTAATGTTTTTGGAGGTGGTTATCTTTGTGGGCAATCGGATTTGCAATCAGTTCTTTGATCTAGCTCTTTATGCTTTAGCAGATTAAATAAAAGACAAATTTTAAAGAAAATAAAAATGGATCATTTAACGATGGAACAGAGAGAGTAGGGTAGGGCAAAAAGAGAAGCTTATCTAACTTAGCTGCAGAATCAAAACTACCAATTTTAGTTACACTATTTAGCTTCACAATAAACCCAATCAAAGAGGAAGGTGTCCAGCTTTCTAAGATCACCTTCTACTAAGAGCATAAGATGGAGATGAGACAGATCTGAAAGAAAATTATAAACAGAAGGGAAGTCGGTGTCAACTGGTATCTCTCACCAGTAGCCTAGCTCGCGCAGTGAGGACAGAGCAATTAGAACAGACCTGAACCTTAAATCTTTAATTTTCCCTAGCATACAATAAACGGAATGAAGCCTAGCAGCATATCCAATCTTGATAACATAGATTTACAACATAAGATAAATAAACCTTAGCGAGACGAAAACAAAAGAAGATGCACTTATCGCAATCCGAAAGAGATTAGGCTCCTGGCCACGCTATCACAAAAAATGACGTTACACCAACTCTAGGTCCAGAACAAAGCATTCAAACAAGATTTGCAGGAAATTGCTAAAATAGCTTTTATTCTAAGTTTCCGCCTCTAGACTTTACATTCAAAGGAAGTATATATAGACTCAAGACAGACCCTGATCTTTTCAAGAATATCTTCTTCTAAAACCCTAAATCTTATCATAAAAATCCCACCGTCAAGGTTTTACAATATAAGGCATTTTTATATAGAGTTTCGATAAACCCTAATCACTCTAAAAATCTTCGTATGGATCTTGCCATAAATGGAGAAGGCACAATTTGATATTATTTTCATCCACCTGTAACTATGAGTAGATATCTTCATTTTCCAGCCAATTGCCGACATATTTCCTTAAATGGGCACTTGCATGTAAATGTATCTTCATCTTTCGGTAAGGTGTTAGAGCATCTCATTAATTCCTCTGGGAAATTTGGATGAGTCACTAACTTCCCGAGCCTTCTATCCTCGCACAACCACCTTTGTTTGGTTCAAGTTGAAATTCTCTACACGCCATTACTTTCACCATAAATTTTCCCGTTAACTGCATCCATCGGCAAATTTCGGTAACTGTGTGTAGATATTTTCATTTTTTGGCCAATCACCGACATATTTCATTAAATGGGGCACTTGCTCGGTCACACCTTAAAGTCTTTATTTGCGGCCAGATCTACAAAATCTGGATGGACCAGAAATTCCCAACATCTCCCATTTCCATATGATGGTCCTCGCTTGATTTGTGCTTATCTTTGTCTTTCTTGCCATTACTTCTGCTATTATGCATCTGTCGGATCACTTTCTGCAAAAGAAAAGCAAAGGTTAGAATTTTAATATTATTAATTTAAACCCTAATGTTCATTACATGTCGGCTTGATTTTCTTCTTCCAAGCTCATATTCTTTAAAACATGTCACGATATCGTGACGTTTTCCTCAAGCTGCTTTTCCCTTGCTTTTGCCCTCGCGAAAATGAGACAAGTCCGAAAATGGGACATGTCGTGATATCGTGACATTTCCCTTCCTATTCTCATGAAATTAAAATATGTCGCGATATCGCAACGTTTCCCTTCCTATTCTCATGAAATTAAAACATGTCGTGATATCATGATGTTTTCCACACTTCATCTCTCCTAAGCTTATGCCATCGCAAAAATGGAACAGGTCGCGATAATGGAACATGTCATGAAATCGTGACATTTTTCTCACTTGATTCTTTCTAAGCTTATGCCATCGCAAAAATGGAACATGTCGCGATAATGGAACATGTTGCGAAATCGTGACATTTTTCTCACTTGCTTCTTTCTAAGCTTATGCCATCGCGAAAATGAAATAGGTCACGATAATGGAACATGTCACGATATCATGACATTTCCTCAAGTTATCTCTTCTAAGCTTATGCCATCGTGATAATGGAAAATGTCGCGATATCGTGACATTTCCCTCAATTCATTTCTTCCAAGTTTATGACATCGCAAAAATGGAACAGGTTCTGAAAATGGAACATGTCGCGATATCGCGACATTTCCTCAAGTGACTTCTTCCAAGCTTATGGTGTCACAAAAATGAGATAGGTCCAAAAATGGAACATGTCGCAATATCGTGACGTTTTCCTCGCTTTACTTCTTTCAAGCTTAAGGCATCATGAAAATGAGACAAGTCCGATAAATGGAACATGGAACATGTCGCGATATCGTGACATTTCCTCAAGTTACTTCTTCCAAGCTTATGGTGTCGCAAAAATGAGACAGGTCTGAAAACGGAACATGTGATATCGCGACATTTCCTCAAGTTATTTCTTCTACTTTGCAAATTCTCCAAAAATTGTAGGTTGACTCCAATGAATTTATCTATCTGTATTTTGCATTTTTACATATTGGTGAAGGATCTTCCTTACTTAGAAATGATTCTAACATTTGAAAAATGAATTTTAAATTGAAATCAATGCCATATGCAAGCCTACTTGGATACTTTGATATAGGCAAAACTTGAAAAAGGAGGCAAGCAAAATTTGGAATTAAAACCTAAAAAAATTCAAGAGGGTCCCTGCAAAAAAATGAAAATTAAATATTTTCAAAGGATGGAATTTCATTTTTTTAGTGGGGGTGTGTTGCTTCTCAACAAAGACCAAGATAAGACAATGGTCACTTGCCCATGGGGAACGTTTGCATACAGGGGCTACCTTTTGAGCTATGCAACACACCAACCACCTTCTAGAGGGCAGTGCTTAGCATATTTTTGAATATGATAGGCAAAGTTATCGAAGTATATATGGACTATTTCATTGTTTACGGGGAAAATTTGAAGAGGCGATGAAAATTTTAGAACATGTACTCCAAAGGTGTGAGGAAAACAATCTATCCCTCATTAATGAGAAATATTTTATGATGATACGGGAAGGCATAGTGTTAGGGCAACATATCTTGGCATAAGAGATTAAAGCAGATCACAAGAAGATATAATTCATCAAAGACTTACCTAGCCCAAATATACAGAGGTAGGTAAGGAGTTTCCTCAGCTTTGTCGGGTACTACAGGTAATTTATCATTGATTTCAAAAAAATTGCCAAACCGCTACACACCCTTCAGACGAAGGACGTAGAAATTATCTGGATAGAGGACTGTGACTAAGCATTATAGATGTTGAAGGAGAAGTTGATCTCTACCCTAGTGTTGTGAGGCCCAAATTGGTCTATCCCATTCCACATATATTATGATGCATCCAATAATGCAATTGGAGCAGTCCTTGGGCAGCAAGATAGTGAAGAGTTCTACGCCATCTATTATGTCAGCAAGAACCTAGCAAGGGTTGAGCTTAATTACACAGTAATGGAGAAATATTTTCTCATAGTGGTACACACCATCAATAAATTCTGCCACTACATTATTGGGTATAAGTATTCATCCACACAGACAATGCAACCATCAGGTATCTGATGAGCAAACTAGTGATCAACGATAGGATCATCAGGTGGATTTTTTTATTGTAGGAGTTTGACCTTACCATAATCTACAAGCCTGGAAAATACAACATAGTCACAAACTTCTTGTTAAGACTAATTCTAGTAGACTACGTAGCGGTAGAAGACTAGTTTCAAGATGAGCATTTATTCGTCATTAGCAAATAGACATTATTGTATGCATACATTACCAATTATCTGGCCACTGGGAGAACCTCCCATACCCTCTCATATTAGTAGAAGCAAGGGATAATAAAAAAGAGTGCATCATACCAATGGATTGATGGCCTCCTATTTAAAACAGGGCTTGATCATATCATAAGAAGATGTGTGGTCGAGCATGAATTCATAGAGATACTTAAGTCCTGCCATAACGAGCCTTGTGGTGGTCACTTCTCAGGTATAAGGACTACATATAAGGTATTACAGACTGGGTACTTTTGGCCCACGTTGTTTAAAGACGTAGTCGCATACACTAGTAAATGTGATGAATGCCAGAGGATGGGCCAGCCAACCCATAGGGACGAAATGCTCGTGCAGCCTCACATACACATTGAGCCCTTTGATAAATGAGACATGGATTTCATGGGACCCATCAACCCATATTCAATCAGGAAGAGGCACATTCTAGTCTATACAAAATATGTCACTAAATGGGTTGAATTCCAGGTGCTAAGAGACTCCAAGGAGCGGAGGGTCGTTGAATTTTTATTCTCCCATATTTTTATGATATTTGGGGTGCCCATGGAGATTACAACAGACTAGGGACCCCAATTCACATCCAGGTTAATTGAGGAACTGATGGAACAGTATAGGATTTGGCATAACAGGACTACCCCATTCCATTCACAGGTGAATGGATAGGTAGAGGTCACTAAAAGGGAAATAGAAAACATCTTGATAAATACCATGTAGTAACATAGGAAGGATTGGGCTATAATATTACCAAAGGCAGTATGGGCATATAATACTACATGAAAGTCGACCACTAGTTTTATCTCCTTTCGATTGGTCTATAGGAAATATGCAATGATTCCCATCGAATTCAAAATTAAGACACTCAAAACGGTGGTCGAATTGGATCTAAACTTGGATGATGCATAGAAGGAACAAATTCTATAGCTAAATTAGTTGGATTAATTTTTCATGGATGCCCTACAAAGAATAGAAATTATGCAGAGGCAAAGGAAGTAGTGGCATGACCACCAAATTAAAAAGAAACAATTCAAAGAAGGAGACTAGGTATTGTTGTACGACTCTAAGTTCTAAGAGTGAAAGAAGAAGATGATGCAGATATGGATGGGACCGTATGAGGTGGTGGAAATAATCAAGAATGGTGTTGTACGGGTAAATATTATTGACGACAACAACATCATCCTAACAACCAATGATAACCAGGTGTGGACATACCATACATCTGAGGGATTTCTGGTGGAAACTACAACAGGCATGGGGAAGATCCCATCCAAGTAAAATCTTCCAAAATTATCAACAACATGGTGGACACAGGGATGTACACCAAAGATAAGTTAGAATAGGTTACTATTTTTTTAGCTTATTGTGTGTTTTGCAGGGACAACACCTGCATGCAAGCTGTAGGTATCCTGAGAGCCACGACCTAATAGGCACGAAACCTATTTAATTGCACATTTTTTTGTGTTTTCTTTTTGTAGGGACATGGCCTCATTGTTCGAATGATAGGCATCCTTGAAAACCAGGCCTAGGTCAACTCAACATCCACATACCTATGCATTAGGAGGATAGCAACGGTTCAAGCATGGGGGATGCTAAATTCCTCATCAAACATCCTCATTCCTAAACAAGGTGGACATTGACGTAAATGAGGATAATTCTAGGAGGCTTTATTAACCTTACATCAAAAGACATGTCAGTCATCACTAAATTTTCAATAATAAGTAAATGGTGCCTTACTCAGGAGGAGTGGTGCCTTATTCTAGCACCTTACTTTGGAGGAGCAGCACTTTACTCAAGAACCTTACTTAGGAGGAGTGGTGCCTTACTATGGTGCCTTACTCTAGAGGAGCGGTGCCTTACTCTAGTGCCTTACTCTGGAGGAGTGGTGCCTTACTCTAGAGGAGCGACACCTTACTCTAGCACCTTACTCAGGAGGAGCGATGCCTTACTCCCCCAAGAAGGCATCAGATTTGTTAAAAAAAAATTAAGGGGGTTGTTGTCATGAGGACATGACAATTCTTAGACATGGGGGAAACGACGCCTTCCTCGGGCACCTTACTATGAAGGAGTGATGCCTTACTCTAGGCACCTTACCCCGCAAGCCAAGACACCCTCGAACATTCATGTATATATATATATATATATATATATATATATATATATATATATATATATATATATATATATATGATGGTCAAAGTGGTGCCTTACCGAGTTAGGTGCCATGTCAACACCTTACTCAAGCAGGTGCCTCGATCAATTCAATTCACATGCCCAACTTGGTAGTACGAGGAGCAACCGAAGCCAATACCATCATGTCACGTGATAGAGATCCAAAAGCACCTAAAAATATTTTGAAATCATTGGGTAGGATTTTTACACATCCCAAGGCCAATCGACAAGGAGATATGCATCCCAAACTGAACCAATAAGATCCACTACGTTTTCAGCAACATGACCTCAAGCGAACCAAGAATGCAGTACCCAAGGCAACACAATCAACACATGGTAAAAACATCATCGAATGGCAATTTGGCATACTCCACATAGCACAAAATGACCAATTAGGTATGTGCATGATTTTAATTGGATATATACATAATTTTCATATAATATACTCTCTAAAATGATGACGATGCAAGAACAAAAAATCACCCCTCATGCCTAATACGTCGTGCCAAATATTAATTTGAGTGGCGTACCCTATTAAACCAAAAATGAAAATAATTTCCACAGTTAGGCACCTCAGGTTATAAAAAATCACCTTACTAAGTATAGAACTCAAATTTAGTAGGGAATTCACCATGGGAGGACCTACGAAGAATCACACGATTAAGAAGTAAGATCCTAGTGACAACTACAGAATTAGGGGGAAGTCCGCAACTGATTCAAAGTGGTAGGATGGATGAATTATTGTTGCTTGGTCAGCCAGGAATAATATGTGGATGTAACCAAAGAATTCACCACCGCTCTGAATGACAAAGTGGCTCGCCTATACAGACTGATAATTCTAGTTACCTCAGAGCACATTGCTCAGGTCATTGGCCTTCCCCTTACTAGGGAATGCACGTACAAGTACTGTGTGGCAAAGAAATGTTCCAAAGTATTGCTTGGATAGGGGAACGTTCCCTATGACCAAGGAGGGCTTCCAAAGCAGAGACTCCCGATGCACCTGTGGAAGATTTTTGAGTAGGTTTCAAGATAATTCACATGTACTGGGAATTATTCGCACCTGAATGTGAACTGCATGCAATTCATGAGCCATCTAGTGCACAAAATAGAAATCAACGTCTCATTCTACCTGGAGAAATCCCTACAAGATGAGGTGTTGTAGTACCAAAGAGGTATAGTCTTTACCTTAGCCCATCATGGGCTAATTACAACCTTGATATGTCATGCAAAGGAGCATAGGTTAAATGCATCAGCGATAGAAGCCAAACCCTCTGGTGCACAAGAACAAGCGATGGCCAAAGTAGGGCATGAAGCCAAATTAAGGAAGATAGTCGAGGAGATTAGGGCTAAGCCATATGATGTAGCAGATCAAATAGCCACAAAGGTAGGTAATTATGCCAAATTGGGGGGAATGTTCAACGAGGAACACCCCCAATTTTCACCAAATATTGCAGACGAAGGGTAGAGCTCTCTGCCCATTTTTGTGGAAGAGAGGCCAGAATCCTCTAGAACAGGAACACCAAATAGAATGCAGGAAACATTGAACACGACTATAGTGCCTAATCTTCTCAAATGAGGAATAATAATAATATACAAAGCTTGATGTCATGACACAAACTTTGTAGAATTTGGTTGCTCATAGTCCACAAGACCCGCAACCTTCCACAGGCTTGCAACAATCGACTGAGACACCATTGGAAGAGGACCATGCTGAACAAAGTAAGAGATCCCTGTTGCAATCATCACTTGAGGAGTATAATGAGATGACCATGAGGATATTTTAGAGATAGAAGGCGACCATTTCTCAAATGTAGCAATTAATCCAACAGCTCAAAGAGGAGAACTGACAGTCATAGCCTAGGGTAATAAAAAGGCAAGATGCCTCTACCTATACTGACTGGGCAATGGAAGTACACATGAACTCTTCAACCTTGCCATAGAGAGTAGTCTCATCTGGGGCATTTAGATTGGGTGCAAGAAATGAAGAATTGGAAGCAGGGGAGGGTTTGTATGCCTCTAAAAAAACAATTATAGAAGAACAGGGGAATTTTATTCTTCAAATAAAAATCCCTGTTATTTTTATTGATGATGATGATGAGCCATCAAGGCAATCCCATAAACTTGAGGCCAAGGAGGATTCTCCAAGGAAATAGACACCCAAAATTGAGGAGCCACCACCTAAGGTACCAAAGAAGCAGGTACCAAAAGGAACATACATAGGGGACCTTCGATCAGAGGAACAACTCCCTAGGACATCCAATAAGGAGTCAACCTCTACGAAGAAGGAAGAACTCCCCACACAAGCTACCACAAGACAAAAAAAAGGAAAAGGGAAGGCCCCTAAGACAACCCAGAAGAGGACCAAAAGGAAGTCCAATGTGACATTTGCCAAACCGAACCCTCATTCAGATGAAGAATGGGAAGAAGGTGTGCAGGCCTTTACTGAGCGAAAGGTGAAATTTGAACAACTTCGTAAGGAGTTTGACGAGGAAAAGGTAGCTATGAAAGCTATCAAGAAGGAAGTTAAAGGGCTAGGTATTTGTGTAAACCTCGTTGACGATAATCAATTTTGGGACATTTACAGTTAGTCACTGGGTTGGCCCTCTAAAATGAAGAAGTGGCTAGCACGATGGGGAGTATATGGATCTAAGTTAGAGGCAGTAGCAATCATGGTAGAAAAAATTGGCCTCACCCCTGAGGAACTTTGGCTATACAAAGTTAGTGTGGTTAGAAAGAAGAGGGACGACTACGACATTCGCTTTGGAGAGTTACGTCGTCAACACATTGACCTATGGCAGGAAGTAGAAGCAGCCTTCCAAAGGGGAACGATGACTATGGTAGTCGGATCCAGTACAGGTGCTAGGCCAAGCAGGAGATAGAGCCAATGCAATAATAGGCTAGTGTAGAATGAATTTCAACCTAGTACAACCATACATCGGCGTAGCTAGAGGGCAGAATAGTTTAGGAATACCCCACAACAAGCCAGGGCCTCTCAACAAAAACAAAAACCTCAAGGAGGAGAACAAGCCAAAGCCACAAAAAAAAAGGAAATAAAAAGTAGTGGCCTATAGAGAGGATGTAATTACTAGTTTTGGATGCCATGAGGGCGTGGCACATATTAGGCATGGGGGATGATGAGCTCTAGAAATGCTCATATTTTTGTATATGTACTAATGGTTCTTGCATGGTATTATATCATGAGTTGTATATTTTATGAAGAATTATGTATGTATTTAATAAAATCATGTGTATTATCTAATTTGTGCGTGAAGTGTGTTGTGTGTAGCTATTTTCCTAATTTTTTCATCTTTTTCTTAGTCGAGATCCTGCATGGACCTGGCACGGTTCCACTTAATCAAATGAAGGTAAACTAAAGCATGCACAAGGCACCTTACTAAGGTAGGTGCATTACTCAAGTAGGTGCCTTACCGAGGTAGGCACCCTAATCAAGTAGGTGCCTTACCGAGTTAGGTGCCTTACCAAGGCCAACGCCCGAATTATGCGTGTTGACCAAAATGGCTGGAGAAGGACCCTGTTGACCACTGTTCCACATCATCTATGGGAAACCGTGGACATACGAGTTGTCCCAGTCAAAGGGGGTGAACACATAACCACTAATGATGTCGGACCATAATGAAGTAGAGATCATCTGATTACCAAGAAATGATGCAGAGCTGCTTGTTGTGTGTCGGTTATAGTAACTAAACTATCCAAATTTAGGTTGAACCGAGATGTCGATTGTAGCATAACTACCGTAGGAAATTCTATGTGTGTGGTATATAAACACACAGAATTTCTTGTAGTAGGGGATACATATTGGATAGAGCATTGTTGTATGTGATATACCATTGCATTATTAATAAAGGTAAACATTCATTAGCAGCGTCTCATTTGTGAGAATTATCAGGCAGGATCTTCTTGGAGCTCAGGCCCATTCCAAGCCAATATTCCTCCCCTCTTAGTCATTTACGTAATTTCATTATTAATAGTAGTATGTTTATGTCTTAGGCTTAAGCTTAGTAATCTTAGAGGTGTGTTTATTTATAAAGAAGCATTTGCATTTCGTATCAGTTGGTGTGTTTATTTTATCTACATTATTATTTATGAGTGAGTTTTATTGAGGTGAATGATCTTATTGATGTTATAAAAACACCCCCAGTAGTAGTTGAACGGATCATATCCAAAGTTGTAGCATGACTATTCTCAATCGTGACCCTTCGCAAGCTTACGAGTTCCTTGGATTGATAATTTAAATGAGAAGTGTTGTGACAAATATAGGATAAATTCACCACTGTTTGGTACCCAACAATATTTCACTCACAAGGATAATGTGCCCTTACCTTTTGGTTGAATAAGATTTGATCTCAAATACCTGTCTCAATCACAATCAACCCTTTACCAATTTCAAAGGTTAGGTAGCAAGATCTTAACTCAAAAATTCAGGTAAATGATTCCTTAAAATATTTCACCATACATAGCATAAGATGTCAATTACACCTTATAAACTCCACACTTTAAAATATTAACAAAAATCAAGTAAATCACTCCACAAATAATATTTCAATAATCACATTATTACTCCTTTTAAAAGAATTAACACCTTTATATTTAAAATAAAATTTAACTTCACTTATCCCCTTATTACTCCCAAAAGGATAATTTAATTTTTAACTTAACCAAAACCTTATATCTCCATATTTATTTTATTGTCAAACACCTTGGCACAAAACATAAACCTCTAGCGCACGTTCATCAAAATCCACCTATAAAACACCTTAGTAAAAAATAAATTTCAATTTGCATACTTTTTGCTTTGGCAAAATGTCCTCGGTGGATTTCGAACTCCCACCTATTGGACATTTTGAGTCCCTAAGTCAAAGTTGTCATTGATGTCACCATTGATGCCACCATATGGATTCATTATTAATACCAGATATTTCAGTAGGAAATAGAGGTGACAAAGATGGTCATTTGATATTCAGCAATAAGGCAGAAGTTCGAGTGAAACAGTGTAAAAGACAGAAGTTAAAAAGGAGTTATAATATTTATTTTATAAATTATTTAAATTTAGGATGAATTTAAATTTTATAAATAAATATTAAAAGGTACTTTATCAAAGGTGAAATATTATAATGGTTAGAAGTGCCATGGTGAAAACCCAAATAAAATATTTGTAATTTTCATTACAATATTTTATATTGCAAAAGTGGGTTTATAAAGTCTAAAAATATATTAATAAAACCGAAAGGTTGGGTTTAAAGGTTTAAGACCAAAGTGTAGCACCCTAAAATTGGCACAGTTAAACCTTAATAAAAGATTAAAATTTGAATTTTAACCCCGAACCGCCCGTTAACCGCCTGTTAAACCGCTCTCCTTGTTTTTCGTGCCATTTTTAGGATTTGTTGTGATCGTTGGACGATATCATCGTCGATCAGATGATATCACCTCAGATCAGACGAATTCGTCTGGAGCAGAACGTCTAGACGATTTCGTCCTAAAACTGATTTTTCATAATTAGCTTATGTTTCAACAACTTCTCTAACTCGGGCAGAAACGCGTCTGCGCAGTTAGAGGCTCCCCCGTTGGAGATCTCCCAGATTGGGATGATCTCCAACCTCCTAACCTCCCTCCTAAGCCTATTTAACCTTAGGATCTCCCCTGACTTTCCCCCTGGCTGAATTTCTTTGTAATTTATATTTTGCGTGCATTAGAACACCTTGAATTATCATTTGTATTTGTCCCTTTTCAAGTTTTTCTTGTAGGAACCTCATTGTTTTCAGCTGGAGCAAGCTCAGATTGTTGCAGACGATCCTGTACGATCTCGGACAATCCCCTCGAAATCTAAGACGATTTCGTATTTTGTAGGTGATTTTGACTGCAACTAACGTTGGGGGCAATTAGTGCCCTGAGTTTGCATTCTCTACCTTTTACCTGTTGTTTTATTTTGCATTAGTTAGGTTTATTCTTGTTTTGCATCTTGGAGTTCACCTCATGTAGCATAGATGCATGATAAAGCCAAAGTTAGTCATGAAAACAATGCACCTTACTTAATCTGTGATCTGAAGTTTTCATTATAGCATTCATACTTTCATTTCTATCATTTTCCTTTGCTGTTGCAATCACATTTTTTGTATTTGGTATCCATTTATGTGATTATAGGTCTCTGATGGATTCGTCTGATGAATTCGTCAGATCAGGGACGATCTGATCAGATCTTAGACGATCCTGTCAGATCGGAGACGATTTGGACTGCTTCAAGCCTCAGAATCTCCATCAAACATCCAAAAAAAGGTATGCTATATTTCATTTAGTATGTTCTCTGTATTTCACATTTAATCCTGCTTTCTGTATTCATACAATCTGCATTTTTCATATAGCATAACTTAGATTCATTTGGCCAAACCTAGGAATTTGGATGATTAAGCATAAAACTGAACACATCAAACTCATTCCCAACCTAGGCATGGAAACTGCCACTCAAAGTTTCCTGGTGAACCCCACCATCCATAAAAAATTCACCCTGATACCCCTACCCTGAGAGGCGTGACCTTCAAAGGGCCTCTCAGTCCGAGGTACCGTCTCATCCTTTTCGCATCCCCCTTTCATGCGTAGATCCTTTAGCCTGAAGGTAAGGGTGCAAAAATTTTGGGTCGATACATTTTGGTGAACCCGACGTGAAACTAAAACCTTTTGAAAACAAAAACAAAAAAAAATAATATATATGCATTAGTAAAGAAAATTTAAAATCACTAGAAAACTATTAAGTTTGCACATCATATTTAGATGGTAGATTGTAAGAAAAGACAAGCTGTCACTATAAATGTTGAAAACCAATTAGCAGCCATAGAAATAACTTATGTGCTCAGGGTACCTCAAACAGATAGAGTCCAACCTTTGTGGGATGAACTTGATAGGAGATTGGGTATTATTTCATCTAGGTCAACAAAACTTAGGCAAATTAAGAGATTTGTCCTAGATAGAATCCTGGATCCCGATCAGGTGACCCTATATCATGAACTTCAGAGAGCTTGCCATAGGTGGTTAGCTGATAAAATAGCCCTTATGTCTTCTGAATTGTACACCTTTGAGGAATACCTCGAGAACGTAGCTGTAGTACACCAATTTCTAGGTCGTGTAGAGGATCAAGAGGTCGTCCTTATAGATAGAAAAAGATGGAGTAGAGTTCCTAGAGCTGTGTTATATCGAGAGTATTGCCATGAGCTTTATTTCTACTAGTCAGAGTCTGAAATAGATAATATCACTATAGCACATTTTATCAAGTTCTTGAAACAACATTTCTAATTTGAAGAGGAGCATTTCATGACTCCTGATGAACTTGATCCTATTAATGATATTCATAAACTATTTATAGAAAATTAGATCATTGCTTATATTATTATTATTTCTTACATTTAGTGTATTGTTTGTTGTCTTTATAATATTGTTATAAAAACATAAAAAAACAAAACAAAACAAAAATATAACAAAATCAAAACATTTCATTTTAAGTATTATAGTAGGTATATAATTAAAATATATACCTCTCAAGCTTGTTGCATATATATATATATATATATATATATATATATATATATATATATATATAAAAAAAATATATATATATATATATATATATATATATATATATATATATATTTGCTGAAATCTAAGTTTAAGCACAATGCCTAGACTTAGGAATGGAAAACAAACTGAAGCAGAAGAAGATTGGTTAGGAGAACGAATAGATAACCCAAATGTCCTTCCTGAGGATCCAACTCAGGAAGAAAGAAACCAAAACCAGCAAGATGAAGATTTTGTTGTAGGAAATGAACAAGAAGAAACTGTTAGAGAGGAAGGATCCTCATCCCCTAGAATGTCTCCAAGTGGAGCTGTTACTTTTGATAACATGGATCATTTCTGGAAGTTCCTCAATAATAATATTGGTGCTCTTAATAGAGCAGTCCATATGGACAGGGATCAAATTAGTGACACTCAAGCAACCCTAGAAGAAGGATTTCATATGTGCACTAATCCTTTGTCCTTTGTTGATCAAGAAAGTGATCAAGCTGGACTATCCAATATGGATATGGCCGCTATAATCCAGAACATGCAAAAACAACAGGTTACCCAACTATTAGACTTACAATGGCACTGAGAGGGGGGGTGAATCAGTGTAGCTTATTAAAATCTTAAATCTGTAATTCCTAATGCTAAAGTAATGCAAACTTAAAAATAGATACATCAATTATAACAAGATAGCATCACACAACACAAGATTTTAATGAGGTTCACCAATGTGGCTACTCCTCAAAAATTGACTGCTTGGACTCCCATCCAAATCTAGCCTTAGCAAAGCAATCAATTTTATAATAAATTTACCAGCACCTACTGGAAGGAGCACCAACCCCTAATTTATCTGCACCAACAGAAAGGAGCACCAACCCCTGATTTACCAGCACCAATTGGAAGGAGCACCAACCCCTGATTTATCTGCACCAACTCCAAATGCCAAGCAGCAACTTGGACTACAATTTTGAATCTATAAATGTTACAAAAAAATACCTTTGCTTTCACAAGACCCTGACTGGTCTACAGCTTACTCAATCTCTCTCACTGTTTGCAAGACACTCGCATCTATTGTACTACTGCAAAAAAACTCAGTGATCGACTTCACCTTTTGCGCACTCTATGCACTCTACTTTCTCTATGCACACACTTCACACACTCTGCACCGTTACAACCGAACGATTGTCTTTGCCCTTTGCGCACTCCACTCTCTATGTGCTCTCACTTCGCACTTAGCTCGATTTGACATAACTCTCTCACTCTGCGCACTACGAGCGGATTATCACACTCTACGATAGATGCATCAAATCTCCAAACAACCCTCCTTTTATAGTAGAAATATCATGATGAAAAATTTAATCTTAGTCGGTTGTGTAAACCCTAACCTTAGTCGGCTAAAATCACACTTGTTAACCCTAATCTTAGTCGACTGATCGAACTGCATCGACTTCTACTCATGAAGATGTTCGGGTTAACCTTTTGTTCTTGCGCTCTTACGACCTATCACAAAATTGTGACATTTCTATCTTTGTGGCTTCTCTTGTTGCTATTGTCATGAAAATACATGTCGCGATATCGCGACACTTTTTCCTCCATACACTTCACCTTGGCTTTTGTCACGATATCGTGACACTTCTTCCTTCGTAGACTTCACCTTTTTCTTTTGTCACGATATCGCGACACTTCTGCCTCCGTAGACTTTGTTTTAGCTTTTGTCGTGATATCGCGACACTTTTGTCTTCATAGCCTTTGAATTTCTTTTTGTCGCGATATCGCGACACTTCTATCTTCGTAGCCTTCGACTTTCCTTATGTCGCGATATCGCGACACTTCTGTCTTCATAGATTTCAACTTTGCTTTTGTCTCTCCTCGAACTTGTCACGAAATCGTGATAGTTCTCACTTTGAACTCTTTCTTCTGCAACATGTCACAAAATTATGACACTTTCGATTCCTTGAATCTTTTCTATCTTTCGCTCGCAAAAACACATGTCACGAAATCATGACACTTTCACTCTCGAGCTCTTTATCTTTGAACCTGTCACAAAATCGTGACACCTTTTCGTCCATACTATCTCTCTTGCAAATTGTCACGAAATCGCGACACTTTTTCTTGCGAACTCTTTCTCTCAAACCTGTCACAAAATCATGACACTATTTCGTCCGTACTGTCTCTCTTGCAAATTGTCACAAAATCATGACACTTTTCCTTGCAAGCTCTTTCTCTTTGAACATGTCACAAAATCGTGATAGTTTTCCCTGCTTGCGCCTTCTCCTCGAACATGTCATGAAATTGCGACAGTTTTCCCTGCTTGCGCCTTCTCCTCGAACATGTCACGAAATCATGACAGTTTTCCCTGCATGCGCTTCTTCTTCGAACATGTCACGAAATCATGACAGTTTTCCCTGCATCCGCTTCTTCTTGGAACATGTCATGAAATCGCGACAGTTTTCCCTTCATGCGTCTTCTCTTTGAACATGTCACGAAATCGCGACAGTTTTCCCACTTGCTTTCTTTTCTTCCAACATGTCACGAAATCGTGACAGTTTTACCTTTAGTTTCTCTCTCATCTAATATGTCACGAAATTGTGACACTTTTACCTGCTGCTTCTCTCTCTCCCAATATGTCATGAAATTGTGACACTTTTTATGCTTTCTGAATATGTCGCGATATCGCGACACTTTTCTTACTTGTCTTTTTCTCTTCCAACTTGTCACGAAATTGTGACATTTTTCCCTGTTGTTTCTCTCTCCTCCAATATGTCGCAAAATCGTGACACTTTTACCTACTGCTTCTCTCTCTCCCAATATGTCACAAAATCATGACACTTTTTTTGCTTTCTAAATATGTCATGATATCGCGACACTTTTCTTACTTGTCTTTTTATTTGATTCTTTACACATGGGCCACTTAGGTCTTCTGGGAAACATATTGTACATACTCTGAATGACTTCTGAACTTCCTGTCCACTACATATGAGCTTCTGAACTTCCTATCCACTGCATCATCCGATCTATCTGACTGTGTTGACAACAATGACAATATTGTTGCTACACCTTGCTCAACAATCTCCCCCTTTGGAACAAGGTACTTAAATGCTCCCCCTAAGAATGTGATCCCTGTAACTAGTCAATTCTTGGGAAATGTGACCACACCCAACTTATTGTGAAGGTACTCAAATGCTTCCTTGGGCAAAGGTTTTGTGAAAATATCTGCTACCTGCTTTGTAGTTGGAACAAAATCCAACTTAACCTCACCTTCCGCAACTTTCTCCTTCAAAAAATGATACCGAATTGCAATATGGTTGTGCGTGAATGCATAACTAGATTTTTGGATATGTTAATAGCATTGGTGTTATCACACATAACTGATATTGGTTCACTGAAGTTGATACCTAGATATTTCAATGTTTGTTTCATCCACAATACCTGCGTACAACATGTTGTCGCTACGATATATTCTGCTTCTGCTGTCGATAAAGAAACTGACTCTTATTTTTTACTGTGCCACACGACCAACCTATATCCAAGATAGAATGCACCTCCACTAGTACTCTTTCTTTCATCGACACATCCTGCCCAATCTGCATCTAAATATGAAATAAGAGTGAAGCACTTGCCTTTCAGATACCATAACCCATACTCCATAGTACCCTTGAGGTACCAAAAAATCCTCTTTACTGCTGTTACATGAGTCTCCTTGGGATTAGCCTGAAATCGAGCAACCATGAATACTACCTGCAAAATATCTAGTCTGGTAGCTGTCAGGTACAGTAAGCTCCCAATCATAGATCTGTATGTGGTTTGATCAACAAGTGGAGATTTTCCATCCTTTGTCAACTTGTAGCCTGTTGTCATGGGAGTGCTAACTGGCTTACAATCCTCCATTGTGAACTTTTTTAATATCTCTTTCACATATTTAACTTGAGAAATAAATATGCCCTTCTCATTTTGATTAACTTACAATTTGAGGAAATACGACAGTTCACCAATCATAGACATTTCAAACTCTTTCTGCATCTTATTTGCTAAATCTTTACATGACTCATCTTTGTTGCTACCAAATATGATATCATCTACGTATACAACAAGAATAATAAGATGCCCATTTTCTATTTTGATATACAAATTTCTATCCACCATACCTTTCTTAAACCCTTGATGAGTGAGATAGTTGTCTAGCTTTGCATACCATGCTCGGGGTGCCTATTTTAATCCATATAAAGCTTTCTTCAACTTGCAAACCAAGTTGGTATTATCACCAAGTTGAAAACCATCGGGCTGCTCAATATAAACCTCTTCTTCAAGTTTCTCATTCAAAAATGCTGATTTCACATCCATATGATAAAATTTGAAATTCTTGTGGACTGCTAAAGCCAAAAACATTCTAATTTCCTCAAGTCTTGCTACAGGTGCAAAAGTTTCCTCAAAATCAATACCTTCAACTTGTGCATAACCTTTACATACCAATCTTGCTTTATTCTTGATTACCTGTCTGTCTTCATTTAGTTTGTTTCGAAAAATCCATTTAGTATCGATTACATTATTATTTGCAGGTCTAGGTACTAACTCCCAAGTTTTGTTTTTCTCAATCTGATCTAATTCTTCATCTATTGCCTTCATCCAACTTTCATCTTTGCTTGCTTCATCAATATTTTTGGGCTCAATGTTGGATAATAGAGAGTAGTTACTTACCACTTTTCTTCTTGTTTGAACACCAGCTGTGGGGTCTCCAATTATTTGCTCTCTAGGATGATTTTTCTGCCAGCTGCCTGTTTTGAATTTCTTATTTTCTTCCTCTTCTGAATCATAACTTAAATCATCTGAGACAATTTTTTGTTTCTGTTCTGTTTTTTTTTCCTCATCTCCTTCAATAACTTCTTCATAAATTGGGTAGTTTTCTTCATTGCTAACTACTCATTCCCTACCTTCATCAAATGTAACATTGGCACTGTCCATAATTTTCTTTAGCCTTTTGTTGTAGCATTTGTAGGCTTTGCTTGTTGGAGAATAGCCAACAAAAATACCTTCATCCGCTCTATCTTCAAATTTACTAAGATTATCTTCAGTTCTTTTGATGTAACACTTATAGCCAAAAACTCTGAGATGTTTTGTTGTTGTCTTTCTGCAGAACCACAACTCATAAGGAGTTTTGTTTTCATGTGTTCTCAGCATGTACCTATTTTGAATATACATAACAACATAGACTACTTCTTTCCAAAATCTGTCTGCTACTCTACTCTCAGTCAACATAGTCTGTGCCATTTCCTGCACTGTCTTGTTCTTTCTTTCTACCACACCATTTTGCTGAGGTTTCTTGGCTACTAAAAACTGTCTCCTAATGCCATATTTATCACAGTACTCTGTAAACTCATCTGAAATGAATTCTCCTCCTCTATCTGATCTTAAATTTTTTATCCTCTTTCTTGTTTCATTCTCAACGTGGTGTTTGAAAGACTTGAACATTTCAAAGGCTTCTATTTTCTGCTTCAAGAAATATACCCATGTCATTCTAGAATAGTCATCAATACACAACATAAATTATTTGTCTCCATTTATGCTTTTCATTCTCATGGGTCCACATAAATCAGTATGTATTAGTTCCAATGGTTTTCTTGTGTTGTACTCTTTTGTTTTGAAAGTGACTCTAGTTTGCTTCCCCTTCTAGCATGAGGCACAAATGCTATTCGAAGGTTTGCTGATGGTGGGAATATCTCTCACTGCCCCTTTTGAGCTAATTTTCACTAGATTATCAAAACTGATATGACCGAGCCTCTTATGCCACAACCAATTTTGTTCTTCCTGACCAATGAAACAGGCTCCCTCTGAATTCTCTAAAAGCGTGTACAGGTTTCCAGCAGTCCTTGACATAGTTGCTATCAATTTTCCACTGTTTGTTTTTCTAACTTCACAGCCTTGCTTCTTAAAAACTACTTCATGTCCTTTGTCACAGATCTGACTGACACTCAACAAGTTATGTTTCAGACCATCCACAAACAAGACTTCTTCTGACTTGATTTTTTCGTTAATAATCTTAACTGAACCTTTCCCGACTATCTAAGCTCCATCATTATTCCCAAACTTTACAGAACCACCTTAGTATTTTTGAAACTTTTCAAATTTGTGTTTATCACTTGTCATATGACTTGAGCATCCACTGCCAATTATCCATGGTACATATTTATTCTGTGCTTTGAAAGTTGTTTGTACTATCAGGGATTCCTTAAGTTCCTCTTTTTGTTTCCATTCTGTTTTGACTACCGTATTGGGCTCTATTTTTTATTTTCCTTTTTCAGTATCTCGTGCATTTTTTTCAGGAAGTTTTCTATTCTGTTTCGTCCTATTTGGTTGAAATTTTCTTTCCTGAAAATGATTTGAAGTAAATGCGCTTCGACAATTTCTTGCAATGTGTCCAAAATTATGACAGTTAAAGCATTCTACTGTATAATTCATCAGAGGTGAAAAAGCATTTCTATTTATGAATTTTCTCGGTCCTACATTATACTTGCAGTCTACAATCTTATGACCATAACCATTGCATTTAAAATAGAAACCAGAAAAGGGATAATTGAACCTGGGTGATGGTCTTTGCCATGCTGTCGTAGGGGCCATGAATCTTCTCTTTCTTTGAAGCGTGACCTTGGTGAATCCATCATTATCAATATTATTTTTGTGCCTGGCATTATCGTCTTCTTATACATGAGTCATTTTACCTTTATCAACCTGTTTCTTATCTTCATTCTTTACAGGTTCTACATTTTTGGCCTTAGAACCATTTGAATATTCTCCTTCGACGAAGCCTAGACCAAATTTGATGCCTGCAGGTCTTTGGTCATTTAAAATCTTATCCAATTTCATAGAGCTTTCTTCGCGTTTGTGATAACAGCTAATTTTATGCTCCATCTCTGCTATCTGCATCCGTAAACTAACATTCTCTTCTTCTAGTTTGCAGCAGAAATCTATTTTCATGGTTATCTAAATTTTGAGCTCTTCGGTTATCTTCTTGTATTCTTCTGTCTGTACTTTCAAACTAGTTATGATGTCATTTGCATCCTCAAGCCTTTTTGAAAGTTTCTTATTATTTTTCTTCTCTATTCTCCATTCTTCAAGTGCAGAGGTCAACTCACCTTCTAGATCTACTTTAGCCTCAGATGTTTTACCACATACCTCACAGTTTACTCCTTCTGTATTTTTTGATTTTTCTTCTTCAAATGCCATGAAAAGAGCTTCACTTGTTTCTAGTTCAGAATCCTCATCGGAGTTGTCTTCAGATGAACTAACATTCCTAGAGATGAAACTTTTCTTTTTGAAGTTGTCTTTTTTGAAGTTTGTTTTCTTCTTCCAGTAACTTCTTTCTTGGTGCGATCCTTCATCATTTTTGTTCTTTTCATTTAGAGGACATTTAGTCACAAAATTCTTAACACCTCCACAGTTGAAACATTTAAAAGGTAGATTTCCTCTGTATATTCCTTTTCCCCTTTTTAGTTTTCTAACGAATTTTGCTTCTTCTTCATCTGATGTCTCTTCTTTCTTAGACTCTTGTTTTGTGTTTTTATTTTTAATGGCTTTGAAATCCGCTTCTCTATCCAAGGGTTTAGATCTACCTATTCTCATCTCATAAGCAGTCAAATAACCATGCAACTTGTCCATACTAAAGAAATTTAGATTTTTTGCTTCTTCTATCACTAAGAATTTAGAATAAAATCTATGAGGAAGAGATCTTAATACCTTTTTCACGATAGCAGAGTCACTTACGTCATCGTCGAGTCCTCTCATTGCATTTGTGACTTCATTAACTCTCAACATGTATCCCTCTATGTTCTAATTGTCATTCATTTTTAGTGCTTCGAACTGAGCTTAATGTATTTGTAACTTGGCCTCCTTGATTTTATAGTCTTCTTCATGAATGCTCTTTAGTTTGTCCCAAATTTCTTTTGTCGTTTTACAGCTTATGATCTTTTCCAGTTCATTGTCTACTAATCCACTCATGATAACATTCTTTACTTTTGAGTTATTCTCATATAGTTTCTTTTCTTCAGGCTCTTTTGAAGCAGTGATGGGATTTGTGTATCCACTATTTACTGAATCCCAGATGTCGTATCCCAAAGCACAAAGACATACCTGCATCCTAACTTTCCAGTATACGTAATTAGATCTATCAAACATTGGTGCTCTGTTTGATGAGAAGCCTTCACCGCCTGCCATTGTGTTAATTCCAATATCACCCTAGCTGATTAAGCTTGTACAGGAACCTAGCTCTGATACCAATTGTTAGACTTACAATGGCACTGAGAGGGGGGGTGAATCAGTGTAGCTTATTAAAATATTAAATCTATAATTCTTAATGCTAAAGTAATGCAAAATTAAAAATAGATACAACAATTATAACAAGATAGCATCACACAACACAAGATTTTAACGAGGTTCACCAATGTGGCTACTCCTCAAAAATTGACTGCTTGGACTCCCATACAAATCCAGCCTTAGCAAAGCAATCAATTTTACAATAAATTTACTAGCATCTATTGGAAGGAGCACCAACCCCTGATTTATCTGCACCAATAGAAAGGAGCATCAACCCTTGATTTATCAGCACCAACTAGAAGGAGCACCAACCCTTGATTTATCTGCACCAACAGAAAGGAGCACTAAATCCAAATGCCAAGCAGCAGCTTGGACTACAATTCTAAATCTATAAATGTTACAAAAAAATACCTTTACTTTCATAAGACCCTGACTGGTCTACAGCTTACTCAATCTCTCTCACTATTCACAAGACACTCGCATCTGCTATACTGTTGCAGCCAAACTTAGTGATCGACTTCACCTTTTGTGCACTTTGCACACTCTGCTTTCTCTATGCACACACTTCATACACTCTGCACCATTACATCTGAATGATCATCTCTTCCCTTTGTGCACTCTGCTCTCTATGTGCTCTCACTTTGCACTTAGCTCGATTCAACACGACTCGCTCACTCTGCGCACTACGGGTGAATTATCACACTCTACGATCGATGCATCAAATCTCCAAACAACCCTCCCTTTATAGTAGAAATCTCATTATGAAAAATTTAATCTTAGTCGGTTGTGTAAACCCTAATCTTAGTCGGCTGAAATCACACTTGTTAACCCTAATCTTAGTCGACTGATCGAACTGTGTTGGCTTCTACTCATGAAGATGTTCGGGTTAACCTTCTATTCTTGCGCTCTTACGACCTATCATGAAATCATGACATTTCTGTCTTTGTGGCTTCTCTTGTTGCTATTGTCATGAAAATACATGTCGTGATATTGCGACACTTTTTCCTCTATACGCTTCGCCTTGGTTTTTTGTCACGATATCGCGACACTTCTTCCTTCGTAGACTTCACATTTTTTTTTTGTCACGATATCGTGACACTTCTGCCTTTGTAGACCTCATTTTAGCTTTTTTCACGATATCATGACACTTTTGTCTTCATAGCCTTTGACTTTATTTCTGTCACGATATCACAACACTTCTGTCTCTGTAGCCTTCGACTTTCCTTATGTTGCGATATCGTGACACTTCTGTCTTCGTAGCTTTCGAATTTGCTTTTGTCTCTCCTCGAACTTGTCATGAAATTGCGACAGTTCTCACTTTGAACTCTTTCTTCTGCAGCATGTCACGAAATCGTGACACTTTCGCTTCCTTGACTCTTTTCTGTCTTTCACCCACGAAAAAACATGTCACAAAATCATGAAACTTTCACTCTCCAGCTCTTTCTCTTTGAACCTGTCGTGAAATCGTGACACCTTTTCGTCCATACTATCTCTCTTGCAAATTGTCGTGAAATCGTGACACTTTTCCTTGCGAACTCTTTCTCTCGAACCTGTCATGAAATCATGACACTATTTCATCTGTACTGTCTCTCTTGCAAATTATCATGAAATCGTGACACTTTTCCTTGCGAGATCTTTCTCTTTAAACATGTCATGAAATCATGACAGTTTTCCCTGCTTGCGCCTTCTCCTCGAACATGTCGTGAAATCGTGACAGTTTTCCTTGCATGCGCTTCTTCTTCGAACATGTCACAAAATCATGACAGTTTTCCCTGCATGCACTTCTTCTTCGAACATGTCACAAAATTGTGACAGTTTTCCCTACATGCGTCTTCTCTTCGAACATGTCACGAAATCGTGACAGTTTTCCCACTTGCTTTCTTTTCTTCCAACATGTCACGAAATCGTGATAGTTTTCCCTGTTGTTTCTCTCTCCTCTAATATGTCACGAAATTACGACACTTTTACCTGTTGCTTCTCTCTCTCCCAATATTTTGCGAAATCGTGACACTTTTTCTGCTTTCTGAATATGTCGCGATATCACGACACTTTTCTTACTTGTCTTTTTCTCTTCCAACTTGTCACGAAATCATGACATTTTTCCCTTTTGTTTCTCTCTCCTCCAATATTTCATGAAATCGTGACACTTTTACCTGCTGCTTCTCTCTCTCCCAATATGTCGCGAAATTGCGACACTATTTCTTCTTTCTAAATATGTCACGATATCGCGACACTTTTCTTACTTGTCTTTTTCTTTGATTCTTTGCACATGGGCCACTTAGGTCTTATGGGAAACATATTATACATACTTTGAATGCCTTCTAAACTTCCTATCCACTGCATCTGAGTTCTAAACTTCCTATCCACTGCATCATCCGATCTATCTGACTATGTTGACAATAATGACAATACTTTTGCTGCACCTTGCTCAACACCAACCTCCTAAGGAACCTGTTACTAAGCCTAAAATCATTCCTACACAAAAGAAACCTTCATTCACCACTCTATTTTGCCAAACTATTGATCAATATACCTCAAATCAGCAAAAGCCCAAAACAAAGCCAAACATCAATTTCCAACAATCTGGGATACAACATGATGCTGCTACAAATCTTCTTCATAATACCCTTCCTACCAACACTTTACATAATAGCAATATAGCATCTAATCCTTATGTCACCCCATAATACCCTCACAAATCCCATGCTCATGTACCACCGAACCAATATGGTGGACAAACTAGTAATATGGAAGCCATGGTGAAACATCTAGCTTCCCGCATGGACCAGATAGATCCCTACCATCCCTCGTACAATTATCGAGAGATGTGTAGTCAGCCTTTAGATCCTATAGTTGTAGCACAACCATATCCTAAACACTTTCCTATGCCCGTCCTTCCTATATATAAAGGAACCGAAGATCCCATAGAGCATCTTTGTATGTTTAGGATAGCATGTCATGATATATCACATGATGACTTGTTATTGCTAAAAATGTTCCCAAAACGTTTAGGAGGAATGGCATTAGAATGGTACTATCAATTGCCCACCCATTATTTAAGGAATTTTAAAGAAACAGCCGAGTCTTTTGTCCATCAATTTAGTACCTACATCGAAATGCATGTGACCATTAAAGATTTATACAACTTAAAACAAGACAAAGATGAATGTTTTGCTGATTTCCTAGCTAGGTGGAGACAGTTGATAGGAAAACTACACTTTGTGTTACCTTATAGGGAAATGTTGGACATCTTCATTAATAATTAACAAGAACAAATATCCTATGAGTTATCAACTACTACCTTAACCACCTTTGATCAGGCTATAGACTTAGATCGAAGAGTGGAGGATGCTCTCATTCAGAGAGGTCAGCTTAAGAAGAAAGATGATGAGAAAACATCCAGAAACCAATATAAAAATAAACAAGTTGTGGGTGATGGAGTCACTGATAGCAAAAATGTTGCTAATGTCAATGTTGCAAAGACAATAGAGAAATTTATACTGAAACCTCCTGATAAACCTCCTCAATAATTTACTAGTTTAAATCAACCTCTATCAACTATTCTACCCCAATTACTCGAAAGAGGTTTGATTCGATTACCTAATATCTGAGAACCTGATCCAACTATACTTGGATACAAAGCTGATTTACACTATGATTTCCATAGAGGACCTGGACACTCTACCAACTCTTGTAAAAGACTAAAACACAAAATACAAGACTTAATTGATAATAACGAGATGGAGGTGCAAGCCTTCCAACCTAAACAAAATCCTCCTAATAATGCTCAAAATAACATCCCCCAAAATTAGAATCAGAATGCCAATCAATCATTAGACATATTTCAACATCCTTTACCAAAGCATGGTAAAGAGGTGGCCAATCAAATTGAGCATCATAATGTTCCCCCTCCTACCCGATATGTAGGGACCATTAGTGGACATTTACCTACTCATGATCTGTAAATTTTTGACACAACTTTATCCTTGGTCACAACCAGGCCTTTACATAATATTCAGACATCTGATATTAGTAATACAGAATATGAGACTGAAAGTGATATGGAAATCACATCAAATCAATCGAATAGTTCTGAAGATGAATCAGATGCCATTCAACCTATCACAAATTCTATGATTTCAAAAGAACCATTTCCAAGAAGAATAACTACTAGACCATATTCTCATCAATTACTTCCTAATGAACAAGCTATAAACACTAGACCAAGACCTATTCATCATCCGCAAAATAACATTGTGGGTACCATTGGAGCTATTACTAGACAACAAGATCAAAACTCTCAACAAGAACAAAATCAGAACAATGGATCAGCTCCATTTGTTTTGAAAGTTCCTAATAAAGGGAATCATGCTCCTAATGTTCAACCTAAACCTCCTTATAATATTAACGAGCAACTCTCAAATATTATAGCTCAAATTTCTCTTTTGGACCTTTTAAGATCTTCTTCTACACATAGAGATGAACTAATGCTCACGTTAAGCCAAACGATGGTGCCACAAGATATTCAACCTGAAGCCATGACCAATACTATAATAACTCGAGAAGTCGATTGTATTGACTTATGAGATAGAGATATACCACAACATAATTTACACAAGGATAACCCCTTATATATTACTGCCCTAATAGGAGATGTAGCAGTCAAAAGGGTCTTGATTGATAATGGTTCATCTCTAAACATTTACACTTTTGACTTCTACCAAATATTTGGGTTTAGAAGTGATGAAATGAAAAGAACTAACATGATCATAAAAGCTTTCAATGATGAAACACAAGAAACATGTGGAGTTATCACCATCCCATTGCAAGTTGGTCCAAGAACCTTAGATACGACCGTGTTTATTGTACATTGCCCTGCATCGTACAATATACTCTTGGGTCACCCTTGGATCAACGCAATGCGGGCTGTTACCTCAACTTTACATCAATGTGTCAAGTTCGAATTTAAAAATCAGTTGGTCACCATTCATGGTGATCCCAGACCGTTTGATATGTGTGCTTTGGCAGAACCTGTTGGAGTTCAATTTTGCCCTGCTCTGTCATCCATACATCCTAATTCTCATTCTCCATATAAATGTGTGAAACACACACCCATAACCTCATCTACATCTTCTCCATCAATTCCACCTTTACATATAGCTCAACCATCCTCTAAACAAACCACATTAGGACCTCAGAAAGATCCTAATCCCACAACCAATCCTTCATGTTCCACTCCTACAATTTCTATATCTATAGACCCATTTATTAACACCTCTACATTTTCTACATCTACTAAAGGCATATCTTCCACATCAAAAGATATAGGAAATGACCCTTCTACCTCTTACGCTCTTACTGACTAGCTTTTACTCGATTTATCTAAAATTCTTATATAAAAAAAAAACAAATGCTTCTATGCAAGATTCCATTATTTTAAATAACTTTCCGCCATCTCCTCGTACCTTGGGCCTCCCACAACCTATGGGAAGTATTTACCAAGTCGGGAGTTGTGCCTTTATTTATAAGGGATATGACTGGGGTAGAATACCCAAAAACATTAAGACTCATTATGATGGATATGCTTGATGTTATTTCACTAATGAATATATTAAAGCTAAACATATAATGCTTAAATTGGGATATAAATGGAAAGGTTTGGGACCTTCCCAAGATGTTATGAAAGAACCTTTCGAGGTAGAACCATGGCCCGCCCGATGTGGCATGGGTCTATTTCCTAGTAAGGGTCAACCCTTCCCATTTGAAGATGATGGGCACCTCATATGTTATCAAGATTATTTGGATGGGCACGATGCTTTGCGTCTAACAAATAATCCATTTACATGTAATATGCTATCCATAGCTTACCCTAAAATGATTGTTGAATCCGACGATGAGTTGGAAGGAGATATCTTCCATGATGTCTCCATTGAAGAGTTGTTACACAATGAATTTTATTTTGATGGCTCTATACCTAGTATAGCCCAGCTTGAGGCCACGACTCCTCAAGACGAATTATCCAAGCTAACCTTAAAATAATTACAAGAATTGGGTGTTTCACCCACCCCACCTAATTTTGAGAGAGATCTACACATGGAAGTAGAAAACGTCATAAAAGTTAACATTGGAACTAATGATAATCCCCACATAATCAACATTGGATCAGAATTAAGTCAAGAAAAACAAGATAAATACACTGCATTTCTTAAAAAATATGAAGATGTCTTCACTTGGACATATGAATATATGCTAGGTTTAGACCCTTCTGTAGTCATGCATCACCTAGTAGTCCATCCGGATGCTAAACCTGTTAAACAGAAACTTAGAAAAATGTATCCCAAAGTGGCCTTGCTAGTCAAAGGGGAGTTAGAAAAACTCATGAATGTTATTTTTATACAAGCTATTGATTATGTTGAATGGATCTCGAATGTAGTTCCAGTAACCAAGAAAGAAGCTACCAAAGTTAGGGTTTGCACAGACTTTAGAGATATTAATGCTGCTTGCCCTAAAGATAATTTTCCTCTTCCCAACATGGATCAAATCATTGATTTTACTATTGGGAGTGGAATGATATCCTTAATGGATGTATTTTCTGGATATAATCATATTAGGATAGCTCCTGAAGATCAGGCTAAAACAACCTTTATTACCCCTTGGGGTACCTTCTGTTGGAAAGTGATGCCATTTGGTTTAAAGAATGCAGGTGCAACATATCAATGAGCCATGACTATATCTTTCATGATATGATGCATGATATCCTACATGATTATGTAGATGATATTATAGCTCGTTCTATTAATGAAGATGATCATTTAGATGATTTGAGAAAAGTATTTAATCGGTTAAGGGAATATCTTATCCAATTAAATCCAGCCAAATGTATATTCGAAGTCAAGTATGATAAATTATTGGGGGTTATAGTTTCTTTACGTGGCATCAAAATTGACCCTCTCAAGATTGTGGCTATCATTGATATGCCCGCACCCATAAATATATCTGAATTACGGAGTTTACAAGGTAAGCTCCAAGCTATCCGTCACTTCATCGATAAGTTGGTGGATAAAATAGGACCCTTTCTTAAGCTTCTTAAGAAGGATGTCCCTTTCTATTGGGATGAAGAATGTAAGGAAGCATTTGAAATCCTCAAACAATATCTTCTTAACCCACCTATGCTTTCACCACCTAGACCTGATCGCCCATTTATCCTATATATTTCAGCTTTAGATTTTGCCTTAGGAGCTATGTTATCTCAACTTGATGATGAGAAAAGAGAGCGTGCTAATTATTATATTAGCAGAACCTTAATCGCTTATGAAACCCGCTACACAACATTAGAAAAACTATGTCTAGCAGTCGTATTTTCTACTCAAAAATTATGCCATTATATGCTCAATCAGCAAACGTATGTCATTGCTAAATCTGATCCCTTGCGGTATCTCATGAGTTGACCTTATTTATCGGGTTGCACAGTGAAGTGGGTTCTTGCCCTAAGCGATTTTGAACTCATGTTTATAGGACAAAAGTCTGTTAAGGGTCAAATCATAGCAGATCAATTAGCTGCTGCACCCTTAGAGTCTACCCATCCCCTCATCATTGAGTTTCCTGATGAATGCCTTCAACTAGAGGCGGACCATTCTGAACAATGGTCCTTATACTTTGATGGAGCCCGATGCATGAGTGGGGCTGGTGCAGGTATTATTTTAATATCTCCACAAAACACATTATACCTTTGTCCTTTAAATTAACATTTGCTTGTACTAATAACACTGCTGAATATGAGGCTCTAATCCTTGGATTACGAGCCACCTTGGCCCTAAAAATTAAAAATTTGTTAGTTTTTGGTGAGTCTCAACTTGTTATAAATCAAATCAATGATTTTTATCAGACTAGAGATGATAAATTGTGCCCATACAAAGCATATGTTTTACAATTAAAATATTTATTTGATCAAGTTACATTGGAAGCTATTCCTAGAACTAGCAACCGTGCGGCTAATGCTATGGCTGCAGCTGCATCTCTTTTGCCCTTGGAGTTAGATGATGAATATGCTACCATCATTATTCGTCGACTCCAGGAACCCGCTTCAAATAAGTCATGTTTAGAACCTTTGGATGTGTTTCTAATCAATGAAACTACTCCTGAACCTTGGTACATGGATATATTTGGTTTTCTTCAAAATGGGACCTTCCTTGAAAATTTTAATAGAAACCAGCACCGGTTATTACGTAGATGAGAAAGTCGCTTCGTAATAATTGGCAATACTTTATACAAGAGATCTTTTGAAGGTATCCTATTGAGATGTTTGAATCTAGAAGAATCTAGATCAACTTTGAGTGAAGCCCACGATGGATCTTGTGGGGGACACTTCAGTGGTAGCGCCATTGCTAAAAAGCTCCTTAGGATAGGATATTTTTGGCCCACCATGGAGAATGATGCACATGATTATGTGTGCCATTACGAAAAGTTCCAGAAGCACGCTGACCTTGTCCATGCCCCTACACAAGAGCTGCAGGCTATTTCATCTCCTTGGCCCTTTTCAAAATGGGGCTTAGACATCATTGGAAAGATAAACCCTGTGTCATCTGATGGACACAAATTCATCATAACTACCACTAAGTATTTTATGAAGTGGGTTGAAGCTATGCCCTTAGCTTCCTGCACTGGGACACAAGTTTCTAAATTTATTTTTAATCAAATTATTTGTAGGTTTGGAATTCCTGCAAATCTCATCTCAGATAATGGAACTTGTTTCAAAAATAAAGATGTTAAAAAATTATGTCAAAAATATAAAATTCAACATCGCTGGTCCACTCCCTATTATCCTCAGGGTAATGGTCAAGTAGAAGCATCTACTAAAACATTAATTAAAATCCTTAAAATATTGGTCACTAAATCTAGTTGTGACTGTCACATTCAATTATATCCAGCTTTGTGGGCATATCGAACTAGCGTTCGTACTCCCACGGGCACTTCACCTTTTGTTTTGGTTTATGGCGCTGAAGCTATTTTTCCCTTTGAACTAGAAGTTCCTTCTTTGGCTCTACTACTTCAAGATACTGAAGTAGGAGATGAATATCATGCTGGTAGACTTAGTCAGCTGGAACTCTTAGATGAGAAGTGCATCAATGCTTTGGAGCATCTTTGCGGCTACCAAAACAAGCTTAAAAGAGCATATTTTAAGAAAGTTCATCATCGATCCTTTGAGATCGGCGACCTTGTTTTAAAAGAAAATAAAAAAAATACTAATGCTACTAAAGACCTTAAAGGTAAATTTGAGCCCAAATGGCTCGGACCATATATTATTACTGCTAAATTTGGATCGAGAGCATACAAATTAGCTACCTTAGATGGTAAAGATCTTAAAGAACCTATAAATATTATGCATCTTAAGCGTTATTACGCATAAATCTGGTCCTCTCATCATTTGTATATATTTTGCATGTTATTTCATTTTAATAAAATATATACACATTTCAAAAATAAACAACAATATTATTTACTCTTTCAATTTATAAATTAAAATCAAAATATCAAAAATAAAATAAAATAAAATAAAAATATATAAAATCCAAAAAAAAAATCAAAACATCAAAAAATTATCAAAATCTTCAAAAATATTGGTTGTACATATTTATTTATTGCACTTGTTAATTCTTGAAGTATTGCAGTCATATTTTCAAATTATTTTGGATAAATTAGCATTTATTTGGAATCCCTCACTATCGCAATCACATAAATAAATATCTTGATTTTATCTGGCATGATTACTAATCTCTCTTATATCAAAGTCCACAAGTTGAATTAAATAAAGTTTGAGCATAGAGAATTGATCTTGTTATTTACTTAAACCAAGCATATCCTCTCACATTAAAATGATTACATTTGCAAATTCAACACGATGCTACATAGTAGAAGTGGTTTCTTGAGCGAAAAGTTTCCCCTGCTATCCTATCATGCACATGGTCTAGAATCTTTGAGAATTGACAAAAGGACAAGCTCACCCCTACCCAGAATAAAAATCCCTTGCTCTACATCTAATCCGAGCAAGTATCCCTAGGATAGGAAGCAAAAGAAAAATAAAATAAAAATCAAGCAAAATCATGACAAAAAGAAGCACTATTTCTAATATCATTTTGTACTATTTCAGCACTACTTCAAAATTATCTCAAATATCAAAAGCAAAAAATACACAAAAAGCAAAAATACAAAAAGAAAAGAAAAGAGACAAGAAAAGAAAAGAAAAGAGCAAAAGCAATAAATTCCCTTTTCCCTACCCATTGAAAAGAAAAGAAGGGTGAATGAGCTTGAATCCCTGGAATTCTCAATTATTCAAAAACTGTGAGGTAAGCCCCATAACAGGTGGTTTGTGCCCAACCCGCTTGGCCTTGGGTAATTCCTAGCGTGGTGATATGTCTGTCACATTAGCGAACCTTATTTTGTACAGAACTATGTCTGCTTATGGATTAGCTAGCTCTTGATAACCCGACTTACATAGTAGTATGGTACATTTATACGCATCTAAATCATGGTCAAAGAACACTACTTTGGTTAATTCAAATTACTTGTATCAAATTATCTTGCTCAAAACTAGTAAATGCACAAAGCAATTGCACACACATTTGTATTTGAGAGATTTTGTATCATTATGATAAATCAAGAACGACAATGAACTCACATATGCACATGGGATTCCTTATAAATCTAACTTTTGTCTTTGAGATAATTTAAAATATTTATGCAAATTGTCTAGAATAATTTCATTTGCTTACTTGAGAATAATTGTTTAGTATAAAAACAACTACATGCATTTCTTTTCAAAAATTTAAAGCTTCTTTAAAAATATGCAATAAAATCACATTTATATATTTTCGACTTTCGTGACGATGGTATAGTTCCAAAACTTAAATTGGAATTTTATGCCTAGCGCAAGTCCTCATTTTATATTTCTGTTCATTTCAAAAACATAAAAAAAAAAATCAACCATGCAATAAAACTATTATATCAATTTTTCTTTTGGATTTCACGATGATGGTATAAGTCTATACCTAAATATTCTATGCCTAGTGCAAACCATTGCATTAAATTTTATTTCCCATCTATTTAAAATCATCAAAACATATGGCTTAAATCATCATGTTATACAATTATGCTTTAAAAAGAATGAACACTGTTTCTATTTCATGTCATTATGTCAACATTCAATTTTGCAATGATGGTATAATTCCTAGGGAATTATTCAAAAAATTTATCACACTTAGGAATTTATGCCTAGCAAAAATCATTTTTTTTAATATATATTTCATGCATAAAATTTTTTCATGGAAATCTGAAAACAAACCATCATCATCACCATTCTTCATCATCACAACACAAAGCCTTAAGACAGTCTCTTAAGCACTCTTTTACTTTTAACAATATTTCTATACTGGGATTAGCTTGACGACCTAGTGAGCGGCGACTCCATGAAATGGTCATAAACAGTGACAATGTCCTTTGAAATTATTGTTAAAAGTCTCTTTTATTTTCATCAAATCATACCACAAACAACCAATTTTTTTACATCATATTATTTCATCTTAAATTTTAAAAGCATGACATAAAATTATAATATTTCTAAAAAAGACATAATTACATGAATCATCAATAAATCAAATCAAAACATTAAAAGCATCATACAAACATATACATAAGTTATATCATCAAAAAAAAAGATCTCATATATATATATCAACAAAATTATGTACATCATATCAAAACTGGATTGGTATGCCACAATCTGTACCTCGACATACTCAATCCTCTCAAAAATAATAAACAATATATATAACAATCTATGTAGTGTAGTCAGCAAGCTAGCCTCGAGAACCCCTCGAGCTCTCAGCCTCATCTCCTCTCCCGCCCTGACGTGAAGGAGGTGGCCCCATCGCAGTCCATGTGGTACTGTGAGTCCTAGATGTCGATCGTGATGATGTCCTCGATGACCCCATCACGATAGGCTCTACCATGTGAGCTGGTAGTGGTACCCTCTACTCCGCTGGCACCACCTGGTATTACATCCCCTATTAGAATGTGGTATGAGCAATAGCCCATGATAGATCTTGAGTGCTTGCCCCTCCACTCCGTGCCCTGAGCCGTGTAGCCTCATCTCGAAGTGTCTGCACCTCAGATCAGATGTGGGCATTCTCCGCTCAGAGAGTCACCATCTTGCTACTCTCCCTTACATCCACACCCTTGCCCTTATCGGGTGATGGTGGCCTCTCTCTCTATGGAGAAGGGAGTCCCTCCTCCCTCCTCTCCTGCTGTCGTGGTCTCTGATGAGCCTGTGGCCTCCCCTGGTGTCTCTCCTATGGAGATCGTTGCTACTCTCTCTTATTGCAACCTCGTGCTGCCCCAATGGCCACCTGGCATTGCCTCCCCATCTGGCACACAACCACATGAATCGAACCCTGTGCCCTCATCATCCGAGGAGTGCGGATGCCTGTGTACTAGGCATCATAGCCGTCGGCTACCCCAACATCGTCCCCATCCACTAGCTGAATGGAGGCATCGTCCGTGTCCTGACTCTAGAATCGTTGCATGTCTGGAGCCCCATTGAGTGTAGTGTTATCCCAGACAGTCTGGGAAAACTCGTAATCCTTGAGAGAAGGGATCCCCTACTGCAGACCGAACTATCACAAAACTCGGTCGTAGCGGTGGAGCTCCACCTCTCCCCGCTCCATCCTCAACCAACAGACTTGCCTGATGCGAGCTAGCTCCTGTCGGTCCTCGGCCCACCCTAGATGCTCTCTCTAAGGCCTCTAGGTGATCTGATCGGATATGAGGTCATCTAGTAACCTCCGTGATACTGGAAGATCTACCCGTCGCTGTGACCCTCTCTAGAGCCACCAGTAGAAAACCTCGGGCCTCTCCCCATCAACCCATACTAGTGGAAGCCCTAATGACATTCGCATCGTGATGTGCTCCCAACACCAAACTTGTAAGAGTGATGTCATAACCAGACATCGTCCGCCCTTGTACACGACCCCATGTAGGATCCTATACAGCTGGCATAGCACAAAGCTCCCCCATGCAAACCTGTACCCATGGTCACGCATGTCGTAGACCACATTTGTGAGTAGCCATGGTAACCTGCACCCGCTCTAGTGGCACAACAAAAGTCCACCGACCACCCCGACCAAAACCCGAGTCAACCTAGATACCCTAGGCATCTATCGCAGTGACTCGATATTAACTTCGCCCTTCTCTAGGGCGAAGCTAGGGTCACTGTAGAGTCGCATCATCGCATGGCCCTGATTTGCCGTAAGAGTCATAAACCGTCCTTGTATGGGGATCCTTAAGATCCTCCATACGTCCTATAAAGTGGGAGTCATCTCCCCTATAGGTAATCAAAAGCATGATGACCCTGGATACCACCTCTCTGCCAGGGCTGTCAGTAGCCCCATATCCGTAGGAATCTGTGGCATCTCTGCCACATGCTACAAGCCGACCTATGACAGCTGATCTCGCTCTACCTGATCCAACACGACCACGTCATCCCTCAGCCCCTCGTACTTACATTTTTGGCTCTTTAGTAAACCCCTCTACAAAATAAACAACATAACAATAAAATTCATTAATAAAACAGTGATTAAAATCAATTAAATGCAAGTAAAATCGGTTTAATGATGATATTGTCCAGTATTGGACGATATCGTCCTAAATTTGAGCAAATTCATCCGTAGTAGGACAAAATCATCTCCGATTTCACAATTTGGGATTCATCCCTCATTGGAAGAAATCGTCCCTATATTTTTGATTTCTCCTTCGGACGAAATCGACGATATGGAGACGATTTTGACGAAATCGGGATGATTTCATCCCGACGATGTCGACGGCCCAAAAATGGCCGCGATGCCCAAAAATCACTTAAAATTCACCTAAATAAGCACATAAATTCAATTAAAACATGCTAAACTAAGTTTAGATCATTACCCGTAGCCTGCACCGGACCTTTGTCGATCTATATGCCATCTCAACCATCTTTGTCTGCAGAGCTCTAAAACCAGAGAATAATGAATAGTAATAATGAATTAGGTTTTTACCCTATTTTTCTTAATTTCATTTAAAAACAATTAACAACATTTTTTAAATTTTGTTTTTTTGCGTTTTTACCTCAAAAATTCGATTTGGGTAAAAACACGGAGGGGGCACCATAGTAAGCAGTTGTACGATTCGACCTAGAATCGTCGTCTAAAAATAGGAATAAATTTTTGCTTTCTCATAAATCGAGAAGAACTTGTCTTTAACGCATTTTCTTTAGAAAATTCACTAAAGAGGGGGCAAAATGTAGCACCCTAAAATTGGTGCAGTTAAACCTTAATAAAATATTAAAATTTGAATTTTAACCCCGAACTGCCCGTTAACCGCCTGTTAAATCGCTCTCCCCATTTTCCGTGCCATTTTTAGGATTTGTTGTGACCGTTGGACGATATCATCGCCGATCAGACGATATCACCTCAGATCGAATGAATTCGTCTGGAGCAGAACATCTAGACGATTTCGTCCCAAAATTGATTTTTCATAATTAGCTTTTGTTTCAACGACTTCTCTAACTCGGGCAGAAATGTGTCTGCGCAGTTAGAGTCCCCCCGTTGGAGATCTCCCAAATTGGGATGATCTCCAACCTCCTAACCTCCCTCCTAAGCCTATTTAACCTTAGGATCTCCCCTGACCTTCCCCCTAGCTGAATTTCTCTATAATTTGTATTTTGCGTGCATTAGAACACCTTGAATTATCATTTGCATTTGTCCCTTTTCAAGTTTTCTTGTAGGAACCTCATTGTTTTTCAGCCGGAGCAAGCTCAGATCATTGCAAATGATCCTATACGATCTTGGACGATCTTGTCGAAATTCGAGACGATTTCGTATTTTGCAGGCGATTTCGACTACAGCCAACATTGGGGGCAATCAATGCCCTGAGTTTGCATTCTCTACCTTTTATCTATTGTTTTATTCTACATTAGTTAGGTTTATTCTTATTTTGCATCTTGGAGTTCACCTCATGTAGCATAGATGCATGATAAAGCCAAAGTTAGTCATTAAAACAATGCGTTTTACTTAATTTGTTATCTAAAATTCTCATTCTAGCATCTCTACTATCATTTATATCATTTTCCTTTGTTGTTGCAATTGCATTTTTTGTGTTTGGTATCCATTTTTGTGATTGCAGGTCTCTGATGGATTCGTCTGACGAATTCGTCAAATCAGGGACAATCTGATCAGATCTCAGATGATCTTGTCAGATCAGAGACGATCTGGACTGCTTCAAACCTTAGAATCTCCATCAAACATCCGAAAATAGGTATGCTATTTTTAATTTAGTATATTCTCTGTATTTCACATTTAATCCTGCTTTCTGTATTCATACAATCTGCATTTTCATATAGCATAACTTAGATTCATTTGGCCAAACCTAGGAATTTGGATGATTAAGCATAAAATTGAACACATCAAACTCATTCCCAACCTAGGCGTGGAAACTGCCACTCAAAGTTTCCTGGTGAACCCCACCATCCGTCAAAAATTCACCCTGATACCCCTCCCCCGAGAGGCATGACCTTCAAAGGGCCTCTCAGTCCGAGGTACCGTCTCATCCTTTTCGCATCCCCCTTCCGGGCGCGGATCCTTTAGCCTGAAGGTAAGGGTGCAAAAAATTTGGGTCGATACACAAAGAATATTTTAATAAATACAAAGGTTGGATTTAAAGTTTTAAATGAGGAAAAGTTTATTTTTTCCGACGTCATAGAAGCCAAAGGGAAGCTCCAACATTTTTGATTTAGTGGAAATGAATATAAATACCATGCCAAAGTTGATTTATGAATTATCCTTGCTCGAATTGAAAGAGAAAGCATACGAATTAAATGCAGAGCTCGTGAGATAGAATTACAAAATTCATGTTTGACTTGACTGTGAAAGAAAACAAAAACAAACGTGTTGATTTGTTGGAAGCCAACAAGGCACCTTGGCCTAGTGGCAAGTGGGTTGCAAGCTTATGTTTTGGTGTGCATGGTGAATAGTGTTTGAATCCTACGAAATATTTTAATGGACGTATTGAAGGTGCTAATCGTTAGGCGCATACATTTTGCAAGGCAATGAAGGGGTGTTGAAGCACGTGGTGCTTCTTCCTTCCCAATGAGCTTGCAGCTTGTGTGGTGGTTTGCATCATGGGCAAAGACATTTGTGTGGGCTGCGTTGTGTGTTCAAAACTCTCCAAGGCAAAGCTACACTTTTATGTTTTATTTTATTTATGCCTAAGTTTGAGGTATAAGGTATTTGGTGGTTGAAGTCTTTGCATTATGATAAAGGTTGGTAATTGAGAAATACCATTAGGAGTTATAAGGAGAATTCTGTTTGTATTTTCAAGTCTTAAATTTTGCTATTGTGTAATATTGAAAGGTTAAGAATTTGTGGGTTGTATGTTATTTTGAATAAATGGTTTTGTGATTATTGTGAGGATATTGCTTATTGTTTAAGTTGGAGTGATAAGGTGTAATTGTGATATTATTTTTGTGATATAAAAATTATCCTCTAACCCTTATTGAGTTTGTCAAAGAAGTACTTGTGAGTGTGGCATATTTGTAAGGGCAACTAATCTTCAAGAAAAGGTATGGGTAAAATTCTTCTTTATTGAGTTAGGTGATTAGCTTGATTTAAAATTAAGTTTGGAGTGAAAAGGATTTGATTAGGATTTCCTTTTCAAAAGCGGTTGAGTGAATGCTTAAAGGTTTTCTGATTTGAGAGTTGTGATTAAGACCTTGTCTTATTAGCATTGTTGTTGAAACCAATGGGTTATGCAAAGAACTTGAACTTGAGTTAGAAAAGAACATGAGTATCATTGTTATGTGAGATTTGTTATTGAGCATTGTTGGAAACATTTTGAGTTGGTTGATATATGCTTGGACTAGGGTTTGTGAGAAAGGGTTGTTCCTTAAGGTGATTTGCTGAGTAGAGTTGATTGAGCCTAGACAAGTGAATGTGTGAGTTGATTATTCAAGTTCCATAAAAAAAATTATTCTGATTTGATTTGATATTGAGTTTTTGAGTATAGAACATATTGATTCTCTAACAATTCTCTTTATGATTCTATGAGATTGGACAAGTTCTATGTGAGCTTTTTGAGCATATTTGGACAAGTTCTATGTGAGCTTATTGAGTATATTTGGACAAGTTCTATGTGAGCTTGTTGAGCAGATTTGGACAAGTTCTGTGTGAGCTTGTTGAGCAGATTTGGACAGGTTCTATGTAGACCTGTTGAGCAGATTTGAGAAGGTTCTGAGTGGACCTATTGAGCATATTTGAGCAGGTTTTGAGTGGACCTATTGAGAATATTTGAGAAATTTTTGAGTGGACCTATTGAGAATATTTGAGTAGGTTCTAAGTGGACCTGTTGAGCAAATTTGAGCAGGTTCTGAGTGGACCTGTTGAGTAGATTTGAGAAGGTTCTGAGTGAACCTATTGAGTAGAGCTTTGGAGGTGACAAAGTAGAGAGGACATAGTCTCCAGTGGATAGAGATCCATTAGCCAAGACATTGAGGATATGTATTCTGAGTGAGGACAAGAGTATTCAAGTGGAGAGAGATCCACAATAAGTTCATTGGAGGCAGTTTCTTCTAGAGGTTCACCACCCAAAGTAGAGGAGAACGAGTTCTCCTATGGATAGAGATACACAAACTAAATTTAGGGTATCAACATCTCCTTTGGACAGAGGTCCATAAATATTGTAATTGGGAAGGATTCCCAAAATATTATTTGAGAAATATTTAGAAGAAATATTTTTCTATGGAGGTAGCCCACATTGGGTGAACCACATTAAAAATGATTTCTCTCATGTGTGTGATGCTTTGTGTGATGTTTATTGTTTTATTAATGCTGATGCTACTATTTGGATTAAAAAGGAAAAAGTTTTATTGTATATTGTTCACCCCCCGTCTTAGTATAAGCACATGTTCTTCACCACATTTCCTCTGCCAAGCACCTTAGAAATCCAAGCTTGTGTCTCTTAGGCTACATGCCCTCATGTTGTCTAAAAGGTGCATGTCGATGCCTTTATCTTCTTTCCTTCCATGAAGTGCAAACAAAAACCACTTCCCTCTTTAGCAAAATGGAGCACATGTGATTCCAACTTGGATCTAGCATTCCCTAAATGCTTTATCATAGTCCCTGGATGCCAACTGAGCTACAGGCCACTTTGGAATAGTTTTTATGCTTCCTTGTGATATTCTCACAATGACACTGAGAGGGGGGGTGAATCAGTGTAGCTATTTAAATTCAAATCTACAACTCTTAAAACTGAAGCAGAGAGAACTTAAAAACAAATAAAGCAATTATAACAAGAGAGCATTCCACAACACAAGATGTAACGAGGTTCACCAGTTTTGGCTACTCCTCAAAAATTAGACTGCTTGGACTCCCATCCAAATCCAGCCTATGCAAAGCACCAAATTTACAATCAATTTACCAACACCCACTGGAAGGAGCACCAACCCTTGATTTACCAGCACCAACTAGAAGGAGAACCAACCCCTAATTTACCAGCACCAACTGGACTTCTATTTTGAATCTAGATTGACATAAAAATGCCTTCTCTGTTACAAGACCCTCACTGGTCTATTGCTTCCTCAACTTCTCTCTCTATTACACCTCACACTTTCTCTTTCTGCACTCCTTATATTCACTCTTACTCTGCTCTTACAATCTTCTTCCCCACAACATACTCTCACCTTTTTGTAGCTACCTATCTTTATTCAGTAGCACTACTCCTCTATTAGTGGTACACTTTGCGCTCATTCCACACTTACTTTTCATACACAGTTACAACACATGCTTTCTGTGCTCATACAACACTTACTTTTCATGCACTGTTACGGCACATGCTTTTTGTGCTCATCCCATAGCACTGTGGACCCACTATCGCACTCATACAGCCGCACTGCGCACCCACTACAGTACTCATATTATAATAATATTTTCTACCTGGTCTTCATCAGATTCTGTCTGCCACTATAGATTCTGTAACTATCGCACTGACTTTTGTCACACTTCTTATTAGAGTTGCATGATCTCACTCTGCAACTGTCCCTGTAACTCCCATACTGGTTCTAGTTAACTTTACTTCGACTGGGTTCTTCTTCTTCCATCATGCCAATGTGGCCTGTCATGAAATCGTGACATTTCTGTCTCTGTGTATGCTTCTCGGCTTTTACCCACGAAAATGTGACATGTCGCGATATCACAACATTTCTGCCTCTTTGTATTCTTCTTCGAATTTTACCCTTGAAAATATGACATGTCACGATATCACGACATTTTTGCCTCTTTGTATTCTTCTTCGGCTTTTACCCGTGAAAATATGACATGTCGCGATATCGCGACATTTCTGGCCCTTTGAATTTTTTTGGGCTGTTGACCATGAAAACATAACATGTCGCAATGTCGCGACACTTTTGCCTTCTTGCTTCATTGTTCGGCTTGCACCTACGAAAACACATGTCGCAAAATCGTGACACTTTCACTGCCTTGTGATCTTCTCTGTCTTTCGCCCGCGAAAATGAAACATGTCGCAAAATCGTGACACTTTTGCTTCCTTCACTCTTCTTAGTCTTTCGCCCATGAAAACACATGTCGTGAAATCGTGACACTTTCATTGCCTTGTGCTCTTCTCTGTCTTTCACTCACGAAAACACAGCATGTCGCGATATCGCGACATTTCTGCTTCCTTGCATTCTCTCTCCTCCTTTTGTCGTGAAACTGTGACATGTCACGATATCACGACATCTTTTCTCCTTAGCTCTTTTCTTCTCTTTGGGTCACAAAAATGCAACATGTTGCGATATCGTGACACTTTTTCTCCCTTCCTCTTGCAATATGTCATGATATCGCGACACTTTTTTGTCTGTACTATCTCTTTTACAATCTGTCGTGAAATTGTGACATTTTTCCTTGCGAGCTCTTTCTCTCAAACCTGTCATGAAATTGTGACACTTTTTCATCCGTACTGTCTCTCTTGAAAATTGTCGCGAAATCGTGAAACTTTTCCTTGTGAGCTCTTTCTCTCGAACCTGTCGCGAAATTGTGACACTTTTTCGTCCATACTATCTTTCTTGTAAATTGTCACGAAATCGTGACACTTTTCTTTGCGAGCTATTTCTCTTCGAACATGTCATGAAATCATGACAGTTTTCCCTGCATGCGTTTCTTCTTCGAACATGTCACGAAATCGTGATAGTTTTCCCTGCATGCGCTTCTTCTTCGAACATGTCACGAAATCGCGACAGTTTTTCTACTTGCCTTCTTTGCTTTCAACATGTCACGAAATCATGATAGTTTTTCTTGTGCTTTCTCTCTCTTCTAACATGTCACGAAATCATGACAGTTTTTCTTGCGCTTTCTCTCTCTTCTAACATGTCATGAAATCACGACAGTTTTCCTTGCATTTTCTTTCTCTTCTAACATGTGATATCGTAACAGTTTTCCTTGCACTTTCTCTCTCTTCTAACATGTCGCGATATTGTGATAGTTTTCCTTGTGCTTTCTTTCTCTTCTAACATGTTGCAATATTGCGATAGTTTTCCTTGCGCTTTCTCTCTCTTCTAACATGTCGCGATATCACGACAGTTTTTCTTTCTTGCCCAACATGTCGCGATATCGTGACAGTTTTTCTTTCTAACCAAACATGTCACGATATCATGACAGTTTCTCATTCTTTCCAAACATGTCGTGATATCGCGACAGTTTTCTTACTTGTCTTTTTCTTTGATCTTTTGAATATGGGCCACTTCGGTCTTCTTGGAAATTCACTGTACATACTCTGACTTCGGTCTTCTTTTTCTTTTTCTTTGATATTTTGAATATGGGCCACTTTGGTCTTCTTTTTCTTTTGCTAGAAATAGTATTTTATCTTCATTACCTGAGGAGCTTTCATCACTATCACTTGAATACTTACTTGCCTTGTATGCATAGAAACTCTTCTTATGTCTTTGGAAGAACTTCTTTCCTTGCTTGCCTTGTCCATCCCTTATTTTATTTTGGTACCTATGTTTTTCTATTTCCTTGTTCTTATGATCCTATTTTTATTCACCATTGCTATTTCCAACTTCTTGACAATCAAATGCATAGTAAACATACTTTTCACAATTTAAACATCTAACTGATTTTATACCTTTGTAATTTTTCAAATCCTTATTCCTTTTGCCATAATTTGCTTCTTCATCACTAGATAACTCTTTGCTTGAATCAGAATTCTTTACATTTGTCTTCTTAGTAGCTTTGAAGGATGCTTCTTTCTAGAGATTAGGTTCCTCTTTTGTTATCATCTAAAAAGTTGTGAGAATGCCATGTAATTCATTCTTTGTCAAAATATCAATATATTTGGATTCTTCTATAGATAAAATATTTTCACTAAAGCTTTTTGGGAGTGACCTTAAAATCTTATCACAAAAATCATATTATTGAACTTCAAGTCCAAGTCCTTGCATGGAGTTAACAACATCGTCTACACAAAGTAGATAAGCTTTAATGTTTTCCTCATCCTCCATTTTTAGGTCTTCAAATATTCCCTTGAAATTTAACAACTTTACCTTTTTGACCTTTTTGTCTCCTTCATATATGCCTTACAGCTTATCCCAAATTTCCTTTGTTTATTTGTAGTGCATAACCTTTATAAACTCTATTTTTGCAAACCTCTCAAAATTGCATTCATTGATTTTGAATTTTAATGATGTAGAAGCTTACCATATTTATCTATAGATGAAGTAGTTGGTGGTGTGTATCCATTTTCAACTACTTACCATATTTGATTTCCAAGTGCCATCAGGTGAATCTTCATTCTCATACTCCAAAACATATAATTGCTCCCATAAAACAATGGTGCTAAATTATCTGAGGATCCACACTTAGAATCCATCTATGTTCTTGTGAGTTGTTCCTTCAAGCTGTTAAACTCTTTCGAAGGAACCCGTTATGATACCAATTTATGAATACAAGCTTATACTAAAAGGGAGGTGAACAATATAAGACTAATTTTTAGTTTTCTTTACTCAAACAATAATATCCAATATATCAATGCAATTTCAACATTAGTAATCAAAGCAGTGCACAAATCACCACACACAAAACGTGGTTCTCCCAATGTGGGCTACTCCACGAATAAAATATTTCACTAATATTTTCTCAATAAATATCTTGGGAATCCTTTCCCTATTAAAATTTTTATGGACCTCTTTCCAAAGGAGACACCAATCTCATAATAAATATAATGGATATCTATCCAAAGGAGACACTAATCCCCTTAGCTGGTTCATGGATCTCTATCCATATGAGAACTCCTTATCCTATGCTCTAGAAAGTGAACCTCTAGAAGACTACTGCCTCCACTACACTGGCTTGTGGATATATCTTCACTAAATACTCCTATCCTCAATTAGAAGAAATTTGTATTCACTACCATGGCTAATGGATCTCTATCCACTAGAGACTACTATCCTCTGCTCTGTCACCTCCAAAGCTTTCTCTTAGCTCTATCTCAAATTTAAACTAAACATGATCCTTTGATCTAGTATAAATTTTTTCAATCTTTGTCTTGTTCTATACTAAACTCAATCCTTTGATCTAGCATAAAACTTGCTCAATCTCTATCTTTGGTCTGGTATAAAGCTATCCTCATATCTACACCAAACTATGTCCTCAATCTATCTTCAAGATTTACCACAAAGCTTGATCAATCACAAATCACTTTTGCTAGATCTACCCAAACCTTAACTCAAGGTTTGAACAAATAAATCAATCAATTTAGCTCTTCAAGTCTTCTCAAATACTTATCTAAAATCTATCTACAAGTCCTCTCAAAAACTTGTTCTTTCTACTCTCAAGTCTTCTATAAGACTTGCCTTAAATCTACTAAACAAGTCCTCACTATAACTTGCTCAATCTACTCTCAAGTTTTCTCTAAGACTTACCTCAAATGTGCATTGTAAGCTTCCACAAAAGCTCACACAACTCCATCCTTTAATATTTAACAAAAGATTTTTCAATTATATTCTTAAGTCCCCTCTAGGACTTACTCAAATCTACTCACAAGCTTTCATAAAAACTTGATCAAATCAACTATAAAACTTGCACATAAACTCAATTCAATATCTTGTAGAAAACCTCTTTCAAACATACCAACAAGTTTCACTCATAATATTGTTTTACTCATAGAAGCATATAGAGAATGGTTAGAGACTCAATATGCTTCACACTCACAACAATACTCAATCATTTTTAATCTCTCTTGTTTTTCCACAGAAACATATAGAGAATGGTTAGAGACTCAATATTTTTTACTCTCATATAACACTCAATTACTTCCAAACTTTCTTCAAATCAATTAAGAATAGAGAACAATTTGTTTCATAGAACTTGAACTATCACTCCAACATGTTGTTGTGGCTGCTCCACAACGTACCCCAAAATTGGGGACCCACCTTTTGCATATTTTCCAAGAAGACCGAAGTGGCCCATATGCTAAAGATCAAAGGAAAAGGAAAATACCGCAAAGAGGAAAAAGTGTCGCGATATCGCGACATGTTGCATTTTCACGGTCCAAAGCAAGGAGAAAGAGCAAGAAGGAAAAAGTGTCGCGATATCGCGACATGTTGCATTTTCACGGCTGAGAGCAACAAGAGGGAGCAAGGAGGCAAAAGTGTCGCGATATCGTGACATGTTGCATTTTCGTGGTCCAAAGCAAGGAGAAGAGCAAGAAGGAAAAAGTGTCGCGATATCGTGACATGTTGCATTTTCGCGGTTGAGAGCAACAAGAGGGAGCAAGGAGGAAGGAAAAAGTGTCGCGATATCGCGACATGTTGCATTCTCGCGACCAAAAGAGGAGAGAAAGAGTAAGAAGGAAAAAGTGTCGCGATATCGTGACATGTTGCATTCTCGCGACCAAAAGAGAAGAGAAAGGGTAAGAAGGAAAAGTGTCGCGATATCGCGACATGTTGCATTTTCGCGACCAAAAGAGAAGAGAAAGAGCAAGAAGGAAAAAGTGTCGCGATATCGCGACATGTTGCATTTTCGCGACCAAAAGAGAAGAGAAAGAGTAAGAAGGAAAAAGTGTCGCGATATCGCGACATGTTGCATTTTCACGACCAAAAGAGAAGAGAAAGAGTAAGAAGGAAAAAGTGTCACGATATCGCGACATGTTGCATTTTCGTGACCAAAAGAGAAGAGAAAGAGTAAGAAGGAAAAAGTGTCGCGATATCGCGACATGTTGCATTTTCATGGCCAAAAGCAACAAAAGAGGACAAAGAGGCAGAAGTGTCGTGATATCGTGACATGTCGCATTTTCGCGATGCAAGAAGAAGAACCAAGCTGAAGACATAGAAATGTCATGATTTCGTGACATGTTGCTTTTTCATGACTCAAAAAGGGCAGGCAGGCAGCTGAAATAAGAAGTGTGACAACAAACGATTACAGTCAGCGACGAAGGTTTACTTGCGATGGATCAGCACAACCGCATAGCAGATTGTCACACATCAGCCAATGTATAGGGTGGACACGTGTTCAAATATGACCAGATGAGGCCATTGTATGTCCAACGCATGGTGTTTGCCTCTATGGTATAAATTCCATGTGTATCAAAGATTTAAGATGTGGGTCCTCCCTTAAGATCTTGCTAGTCACGTATTAAATCAAATATTAAGGTGGGGTATCATTATGTTTTAAAGTATCATCAAAATCCCATAACGTATGTGGAGAATAAGGACAAAACAATGAAATAAAATGAAAACAGACGAAGACCAAGAGTTGGAAAGAAAAACGTTTCGAGGCCCAAACAAAGAGCCAAAACAACGAAGAGGCATGGGAAAGCGAAATGAAAGGCTTTGGGAAATGAAACGAAGGGCCACAAAATGGAAACGGAGAGTCACACCAGAAATTTTAAAAGGGGAAGCAAAGGCATGCACAAGGGGTTGGAAACTGCTGAAGCAGAGTTGCAGATTTGAAGGCAAGAGGGCCATTCTGGACTTGTTTGGGCTGTTTTTCTTCCATGGACTGGTTTGGGAAAACCAAAAAATTCTGTTATTGTAAAATGACAAATTTTTAATACAAAAAATTTCAGAAAGTTGCATCTTATGGACAAGAAAGGAGGAGTCATTTTCTGCATGCAAGATTAAATGTCTATTTTTCCCCTTTTCAGATTTTAGGCTTGTAAATGGAGTTTATACAAGTTTCTTGGTTGCTTCATGTGAATGTTTAAATCTGAAAACCTCATTTAAAACCCTAGGAGCCAGCACTTAGCTTATCCGGATTGTGCTTGTTTTGCAAGTCCAATAGGTTAGGTTGCATGCATGAAAACCTCACATCTTCGGTTTTGTCGGAATAGGATAGCATCAAACTGAATGTATCATGTGTTTCACATTTTCTGCATTTCATTTTCATTTTTTTGCATTTTATTTTTTCAGAAATTTTAACTTTTGTTCAATTAAAATAAACATTTAAAAATTTTCAAAATCCAAAAATAGTTTCACCATTGCGTAGGTTATACTGCAGACTTCCAATACGCATTTTAAAATTTCATTTTTGGAGTTGTTTAGTATTTTAAAAAATTCACCGAAGTTGTTGTTTTATTGCAGATTTTTAAAAATCCGAAAATAGAAAATTTCCATTTTAGGGCCGAATTTCATTTTTTCAGTTTCATGTTTTGCATTCATGAGCCTATGATGACATTCCCTTCATGAAAATTCCAATTTCATTGAAGGAGTTATGTTTTATGGCATTTTCACAAATTTCCATTTTTGAGCCTAAAATTGCCCTCTCTTCATAAAAACTCTAATTTTACGAAAGAGGGGTAATTTGAGTGTTACATCGTGGTCATATGAGGGCCAACTCACATTTGCTTTATTTTGGTTCAATGAACAATCACTAAAGTTTCATGGTAAAATAAACCAACATTGCCCCTTGTTTATAGTTACTTGCAATCACTAAGGTGTTCCAAGCATTTAAATTGAATATCTTTATTTGAGATTACTAATACACATATGCAAATGCTAATATAGCGGAGACCTTGGAGAAGTTGTTTGTTTAACTTCTTTGCAAGAGGGGATTTGGAACCCAAATCCTAAGGAAGAGTGTACTTTCACAATTGGGTGAAAATACCACTCAACATTTTGGCGCTAGAAGGAGGGCCCGAATTGGTTTATTTCATTGTGATTTAAATGCTATAGGGATTTAAATTTTGAATATTTCATGCCCTATTGATTATTATCTTTAGCCCTCTTTTAACAATACAACCTTGTAGTGTTAAAAGGAGGACATGAATTGCTATGCATTGTTCTAACGCTTTGATTGTTCATACAGGAATAATGTGTTTTGATTTGATTTTAAAAAAATTTGGTCTTGACTAACGAGGTTGTCTCCATGCAATTACTTTCATTTGATTTTAATGGATACATCTCTTGGTTGATGCTAACATGATTATTCATACGTTACATGTTTGATATTTGCTAGTCATTTCATGCTTATTTGTAAGGAATTATTTTGTCTAAAATGTATTTGTTGTCGGTATTATGCTCTTCACTTGCGTGTAATGCGATCTTGTGAATCGGAAAGCCTACAACACTAGGAGTATGCTCTTCACTTGCGCATATGCGATCTCGGTGAATCAGAAACTAATTTACATTTTTAGAATATTGCTTTGTCATGGTTCCTTCTTTTATTCATGACTAACAAATTGGTTTTGAAGTTATTCTTTGAGTTTCATAAATGGCTACAACTGCAGGAACGTGGTATGGGATACATGTTAATCCTTTGAACATTAGTGGAGATTCTCATGATTTACCCAAGAACGTAGAAAAACATTTGCCCAAATTTAAACACAATGGTCCAACATTAGCCGAGGAACATATTCAAGCCTATGTGGATATCCTAGTTAGATGGAATGTCGAACATGAGGATGTGGCATGTAGAATGTTTCCTGGAACCCTAGATGAGGTGGCATATGATTGGTACATCAATTTACCCATTGGTTCTATTACATCTTGGACTCAATTGAAAGATGATTTTATCAATCAATTTAGGTTACTCATTGATCCTCTCACGATATATCAACAATTTACTTCTTGCAAAAGAGAACCTAATGAGCCAATGAGAAGTTTCAACTTGAGGTTTCGAAAGCTTTATGCGAGATTAATTTCTCCCTATACTATTGATGAAAGTGGTGCTCTTCAAATATACTTTCGAGCATTGGATCCATTGTTTGCCATGTTTGTTAGGATGAATCCCTTGGTTACTGATCTTGCATCGACCTACACGGAAGCTATGATTGTAGATCAACAATTGAGGCCACAAGGTTATGGAATGGAGCAATCAACTATGGTAGGACAACTAGGGGCTTGCAATCAAACCTCGATGGTAAATCAAGCATGGGCACAACAAAATTTGATATCAAATGTTTTTCCCTACAATCAACTTTATCCTACCATACCAACTTATGCTCCCACATGTGCTTATACAAGTACTTCCATCCATCCAACTATGCCTCAATTAGAGAATCATGTGGTCACTCATGGAACCATTGCAACAAATGTTCAAGCTTTGTCCGTGGATATCAATCCAACTAATCCTACTACTTCTACCACTCAACCCAAAGAGTTCGTATCGAAAGTAAAAGAGCAAAAGAAAGTGGTTAAGAAGGTATGTAGGCATGTTCCACCACAAAAATGAGCACGTCAATGTATGCATCCAAATCATCCTAGGAAGAAAATTCATAATGCCGATCTTAATGATGTTTCATGTTATGCTTCTTCAAGTGATACAAGAAATTTTGAGGTGACTTACGATGAAGTAAATACCTATTCGAAATGTCTTGAAGAGCATGAAGATTTTGGAGAAGAAATTCTATGGACGGGTAACAAGAATTTGGAATCAAATGATCACCATCTTGTTTTGGAAAATAAATATCTAGAATCATTACCCAAAAAGGAGGATTTGGATGAACAAACTTATGTGGATATGATTTGGTCAGATGTACTTGCAAAGGATTGGAGCAACTATATGACACAGAATTCAAAAATTGATCCCATTATAGAAGCTCCTAAGCCATCACAAGTGGCTGAAAATGAATTTGAGAGAAAATCAACAAATGAAGTTGAAGACATAATCGAATTTCACCACTTGTTCTCGAAAGACACTTTGGATGATGTTCTCGAAAGTGATGACCAAGAGGATCCACACCTTCCAAATTGTGATAAAATTGAATCATGGGTTACAAATTTGGATTATGATAGCTTTACCAATTTGAATTCAAGAGAGAACCCACTTTTGGAAATAATTGAACCATCTAAGGAAGGTGAAGATGAATTGGGTGAGGAACATGTTGATGAATCAGAAAATGAAGAAGAAGTACTTGAGCGTCACAACTTGAACTTGGAAGATGATTACTATGATTCATGGAAGAAATGGGAGGAATATTATCAATCTAAATCTTCTAATAAACTTGTTGTGTCAATTAATATGCAGGATAACTCAATTGCTTCCTCACATGAGGATACTATAAATCCTGTACAATTTGAGAAAGTTTTGGAAGAGGAATTCGAATCTCATCAAATTTTGGAACATGATAAGGATTCTACAACCATGAATCAAGAAAGAGAGTCATTTGCTTTAGATTCCTTTGAAGGAAAAGAAATTGAAAATCTTGATCCACTTACTTGTGCTACAATGACTATGCCATTTCAAAATGAGAAAATTACAAAACCTAAATCATTTGGGTTTGATATCATTGATGATCCAATTGAAAATCTCATGTTACCCAAAACAACCCAAGTGATTGATCATGGAAATGTGTTAGTTAATCCACCCCTAGATAGACAAGACTTATGGTTTGAAAGGGATGGACATGTGTTCAATTGGGTACCTAAGTTTGGTGCCTTTGATAAACAAATCATGGAGAAAGAACAAGTGCTACATGATGATGAATGTCATGAGAGAAAAGAGGAATTTTCAAATCCTCTTCAAGTAAGGTTAAATGAAAATGTGAAAAAGGTAAAATCTAAACCTTTGTGTCCAAACATCCAAGATTTAGGTGAAGATTTGTATAATTCAAATGATATTTATGATGAAATGCCATTGAAGGTGAATGAAGAACAAGGATTAATTTCTAACCACACCTTTGATAACATTACTTTAATGAATGAAAAGGAGCTTGATGCACTTAAATTGCTAAATCAAATTCATCAACAATTAATTCTTGAACCTAGGATAAAAACTTCTAATGATCCCCATTTAGTAAATATCCTAGATGCTTGTAAATTGTTGCACAATTTTGATTGGCCTAAGAACATGGAAAATGAATTGGCTTTGAAATTTTTAGAAATAGGCTCTTGCTTACAAAATTTCATTTTGGATAAAGAAAGCCTAGTTCTAAATCATGAATGGAATTATGAAATTTACACCTTAAAGAATAGACAAGAAAGAATTGAAAATCAACCATTGTCTAATCAATTTGGTAATTTGAATCTCACCTATGAGAATACTAATGGAACTAACCCAAATTGGTATGGTGAGAGGGGCAAGTTGAAGTTGGTTGCATTGTTTGGTCTAGTCTTGTTTTTGTTTGATTCCTTCCACATTTGGCATGTGTATCACATTATATGTCTTTTGGAATGCTCAAATCATGTTTGGGATCCGGGAAAATGATAATCCAAACTTTGCACCATCTTGTATTATATTGTACATTTGTATATACCTTTGGTTTTTGGTTTTGGTTTGTGTTTTCAAGTTTCATTTTTGGGATTGCATTTTGGGTTTGGTTTTAAGTTTTGTGTGTTGGTCCTTTGGACATTTTTGGTTTGTCTTGAAAAAAAAAAGAAAAGAAAAGCGAGATGTCAGCTTATGTCCTTATGAATGTTGACTAAGACTAAGAGAATATGAAACATTGGAATTGTATTGCAGAAAGCTCCACGAGTATCGCAAACACATTAAAGAATATCGTTTGGAACTTGTGATGCATGAAGTTGTCATTTTTTACAAATTATGGCAAAGTAGGTGGTATACTCCATCCGCATTTCAAAAAGAGCAATGCATTCATCCATATCTCATGTTACATTCCACATTGCATATACATTTCATCTCAGTTGCATCTACATTTCAAATACAATCATTGAAAAGGTGTCGAATCCTCTTAGGGTTATTACATAACATATATTAAAGGGATCCTAAGGTTGGGAATTGATGCCCGAACTATCTTGAACCAAGCACGTTCTACACATATTAAAGAGGATCTTGAGCAAAATGGTCAAAACCATACTTGGAAGAAAAGGTGAGGCGAAAGGAGTATTTCGTGTTTGTCCTATCATGCAACATAATCCTTAAAACAATGGTTTTTACCACTCCCATAGAGCTTAAAGCCTAAAATCAGAGTAGTAAGGATAGGGTTAAATCCTCATCGAACTTAGGTTGAGGATCCAACTCCCCAAAGCTCCGATTTGACCTTCATGGAGTAGTAAGGATAGGGTCTAATTCTCATCTCGCTTAGGTTGAGAATCCGATTCCCCAAAGCTTCTATTTTGCCCACTCAAGAACTTGAAATTCCAAAGCAAATATTTTTCATTTCATCATTAATATTGGATTGGAAGGATCGTACTACATGTCCCTTGCAAGGATGGGTAGTCATCCCCAAGGTCCAAGAAATCAAAAGTAAAGCCAAATCCTGGATTATGGGGTTAATCTCCATCGGGGCTATAGACGCCTGACTGGAAGTGGAGTATGCTCATGCGTGGCAACATGTCTTGTCTAAAAGCAAGACCACTGACTGCTCAAACGGATAGGCTAGCCTGACAGTTTCATCCATAACAAGTTAAATCATTTTGTTCAAGATGAGGTAATGAACTCCGGATCGGAGTAGTAAGGATAGGGTTAAATTCCCATCTCGCTTAGGTTGGGAATCCTATTCCCCAAAGCTCTGATTTCACTTACACTTGCACATGGGTTCAAGATGGTAGTGACACATAACCAACTTTGGGATCTAGTAAATTAATTCAGTATACCCATATTTGGTCCTAAGAGGGTTTGACAGTTTTAAAATGTTTGTTCATGGTACTAGAAAGTTTGAGCCTTTGCAAAGCAGGTTGTTATATCTCTAGCATATTTTCCATACATTAAATCCTGAACAAATCATTCATAACCTCGCATATGCATTCAGGTAAAACTGACAATGGAATGTTGATCAATTTCAAATGATAAGGAATGAATCACGCCACACACATTGAGCTGATGCTGAATAATTCTAATGCTTCATGTATTTCTCGTCTAGTTTCATTCTTTGGATATTTTCTGACGCTTGTGTTTGAGTTTTGAATGTTTTTAGGTTGGTTCTCACCGAAATGCTCAGGAGCATTTCCTAGCAGAGTCGCCATTTGTTGTGGCTGCTCCACAACGTACCCCAAAATTGGGGACCCACCTTTTTGCATATTTTCCAAGAAGACCGAAGTGGCCCATATGCTAAAGATCAAAGGAAAAGCAAAATACCGCAAAGAGGAAAAAGTGTCGCGATATCGTGACATGTTGCATTTTCACGGTCCAAAGCAAGGAGAAAGAGCAAGAAGGAAAAAATGTCATGATATCATGACATGTTGCATTTTCACGGTTGAGAGCAACAAGAGAGAGCAAGGAGGCAAAAGTGTCGCGATATCGCAACATGTTGCATTTTCGTGTCAAGCAACAAGAAGAGCAAGAAGGAAAAAGTGTCGCGATATCACGACATGTTCCATTTTCACGAGAGAAAAAAGCATAAGAAGGAAAAGTGTCATGATATCGTGACATGTATTTTCATGACCAAAAGAGAAGAGAAAGAGTAAGAAGGAAAAAGTGTCGCGATATCGCGACATGTTGCATTCTCACGACCAAAAGAAGAGAAAGAGTAAGAAAAAGTGTCGCGATATCGCGACATGTTGCATTTTCGCGGTCCAAAGCAAGGAGAAAGAGTAAGAAGGAAAAAGTGTCACGATATCGCGACATGTTGCATTTTCGTGACCAAAAGAGAAGAGAAAGAGTAAGAAGGAAAAAGTGTCGCGATATCGCGACATGTTGCATTTTCATGACCAAAAGAGAAGAGAAAGGGTAAGAAGGAAAAAGTGTCGCGATATCGTGACATGTTGCATTCTCATGACCAAAAAGAAGAGAAAGAGTAAGAAGAAAAGTGTCGCGATATCGTGACATGTTGCATTTTGTGGCCAAAGCAACAAAAGAAGACAAAGAGGCAGAAGTGTCGCGATATCGCGACATGTCGCATTTTCACGATGCAAGAAGAAGAACCAAGCTGAAGACATAGAAATGTCATGATTTCACGACATGTTGCTTTTTCACGACTCAAAAAGGGCAGGCAGGCAGCTGAAATAAGAAGTGTGATAGCAAACGATTATAGTCAGCGATGAAGGTTTACTTGCGACGGATTAGCACAACCACGTAGCAGATTGTCACACATGCACCAATGTACAGGGTGGATACGTGTTCAAATATGACCAGATGAGGCCATTGTATGTCCAACGCATGGTGTTTGCCTCTATGGTATAAATTCCACGCGTATCAAAGATTTAAGATGTGGGTCCTACCTTAAGATCTTGCTAGTCATGTATTAAATCAAATATTAAGGTGGGGTATCATTATATTTTAAAGTATCATCAAAAGCCCATAACGTATGTGGAGAATAAGGACAAAACAATGAAATAAAATGAAAATAGATGAAGACCAAGAGTTGGAAAGAAAAATGTTTCGAGGCCCAAACAAAGAGCCAAAACAACGAAGAGGCATGGGAAAGCGAAACGAAAGGCTTTGGGAAATGAAACGAAGGGCCACAAAATGGAAACGGAGAGTCACACCAAAAATTTTAAAAGGGGAAGCAAAGGCATGCAAAAGGGGTTGGAAACTGCTGCAAGCAGAGTTGCAGATTTGAAGGCAAGAGGGCCATTCTGGACCTGTTTGGGCTATTTTTCTTCCATGGACTGGTTTGGGAAAACCAGCAAATTTTGCTATTGTAAAATGACACATTTTTAATGCAGAAGTTTTCAAAAAGTTGCATCTTATGGACAAGAAAGGAGGAGTCATTTTCTGCATGCAAGATTAAATGTTTATTTTTTCCCTTTTCAGATTTTAGGCTTGTAAATGGAGTTTATGCAAGTTTCTTGGTTGCTTCATGCGAATGTTTAAATCTGAAAACCTCATTTAAAACCCTAGGAGCCAGCACTTAGCTTATCCGGATTGTGCTTGTTTTGCAAGTCCAATAGGTTAGGTTGCATGCAAGAAAACCTCACATCTTCGGTTTTTTCGGAATAGGATAGCATCAAACTGAATGTATCATGTGTTTCATTTTCTGCATTTCATTTTCATTTTTCTGCATTTTATTTTTTCAGAAATTTTAACTTTTTTTTAATTAAAATAAACATTTAAAAATTTTCAAAATCCAAAAATAATTTCACCATTGTGTAGGTTATACTTCAGACTTCCAATACGCACTTTGAAATTTCATTTTCGGAGTTGTTTAGTATTTTAAAAAATTCACCGAAGTTGTTGTTTTAATGCAGATTTTTTAAAATCCGAAAATAGAAAGTTTCCATTTTGGGCCAGAATTTCATTTTTTCAGTTTTTTTTTGCATTCATGAGCCTATGATGACATTCCCTTCATGAAAATTCCAATTTCATTGAAGGAGTTATGTTTTATGGCATTTTCACAAATTTCCATTTTGAGCCTAAAATTACTCTCTTCATAAAAATTCTAATTTTACGAAAGAGGGGTAATTTGAGTATTACATATGAGGGCCAACTCACATTTGCTTTATTTTGGTTCAATGAACAATCACTAAAGTTTCATGGTAAAATAAACCAACATTGCCCCTTGTTTACAGTTACTTGCAATCACTAAGGTGTTCCAAGCATTTAAATTGAATATCTTTATTTGAGATTACTAATACACATATGCAAATGCTAATATAGCGGAGACCTTGGAGAAGTTGTTTGTTTAACTTCTTTGCAAGAGGGGATTTGGAACCCAAATCCTAAGGAAGAGTGTACTTTCACAATTGGGTGAAAATACCACTCAACACACTTCCAATCAACTAAGCCCAATAAACTCCACTCAATCAATCATTCAATGCAATATTATTCAACAAAACACTTTGAAAAAGGGATGATGTGCCCATACCTATTAATTGTAGAAATAAGCATTAATTCTATTGAACATAATGTGTGCAATATATATTACATGGGGGAGCGGAGAGTTGGTTGAATAGCCAACCAACCTAACCAACTTCCCTAACCAAATATGTTGCGCTCTAACATAATAAACATTATGCTATGCTAACATCCCCCTTTAGTATGTTGAGCAATATCCCAATGATGGAATATTCTCTAACACCCTCCCTTATTCCATTAGTGGGGATAACATAGAGAAACCCCCCGTTAATGTTCAAGGAGAGAAAATGAAAGAATTTTTTTTTTGTGCTAGATCTATCTTTGGCTCTAGCTCTCGCTCATGGCTTTGGCTTTGGCTCAAAGGTTGCTGTTGGAATAGTACCTCTAGGTCTATCTCAGGATCTGCCTATGGATCTACCTCTGGATCATTGCCTCTAGATCTGCCTATAGGTCTATCTTTGTATCATTGTATCTGGGTCTGCCTTTAGGTCTATCACTAGGTCATTGCCTCTAGGATGACCACTCGGTCTATCACTAGATCTACCTCTAGGTCTACCATAGGTTTTACCTTTTCTATAGAAGCCATACAATATTTCTTTCATCTTGGTCCATTGTGTGAGATTTTTCCATCCACAATCAATATGAACCTTGTTGGCCATTTTTACTTTGTACCAAAAATTTGAAGAGGAGTGATTTGTACATCCACATGAGTCACAAGGATGTAGTTTCCAACACCTAGATGCTACATGTCATGTTATTCCACAATGACTACACCAATGCTTTGTAGGATTTGAAGAATATTTAGGTTTTTTAAACATGGGTTTACTGGTACTTGCTTGTCCAAAAATGCCAAGGCCTTCATTCTTTGGCCTGAATATTGGCATTATAGAAATTTTAATGCCTTGTCCATGTTTACCAAATATTTCACCATTGAATCCCATTTTCTTCATTAGTTTAGATACATATCCTTTGTTGTGTTTTTTAAAATATCCAAGTTCTTCATATTCATAAATGCTTTTTAAAATATGTCATTTGTTACTATTGATAAGATTATGAAGCGTATTGTTAGGAGGTTCAGTTTTTAAGTCATTGGTGTCGCAAGCCAAATCTGCTCTTATGATGAGATCACCTGTACTAAAACCGATATCTACCATTGAAGGTAAAAAATCACCTATATCACAACAAGCATTTGCCATAAAGGACTCAAGGTCACTTGTGTCACAACAAAATCTCTGAGAATGGATTTTACACCACTGCATAGTGTAAGATATTTTCCATATTCAAAAAAATCCATTCCTTCCCATCCTATTGGAAAGGAATGATCTTTAACTAGTTTTACAACATCATCAGTTGGTTTTGTAGCTTTTTTCTTCTTTGATCTCCCCATTTTAAGTTGTCGGTATTTGCTAAAAATGCACCTTTTACAATAGATTTTTACAAGAAATTTGACTAAGGTGTCAATGCACCATTACAAGTCTTATCCCCCTTGTTGCAAAATATTCTAGGATGGAGAAAGGAAAAAAATCTTCCCCCCCGAGTGCAAAAAAATTATCCAAGTTTTCTTCCCCCCTTTTCTTAGAATTGTGCAAGATAAAATGCGTGTATTACTCCCTTGATGTTGCAAAATAAACTAGGAAGAAAAGATATGAAATATCCTTTGAAATTGCAAAAGAAACCAAATTGGCTTATCCCTCCATGGAAAAATTCACTAGTTTATTTTGTTTGGAAAGGCCACCACTTGTTTGTTTTGATAGAAGGAATATGACAAAACAACAAAATGAATGTGTGAATAAATAAATCTAAGGTATCCCTTTCATTTAAAAAACAAAATTACTGTCTTATCCCTAAATGAAAATTGTACTATGCTTTAAGAGGTTTAGATTACTAAAAAAAATAGAATTTTGCAATAAAATACCCTAAGGTATACAAAAAAAATACCTTTTTCTGAAAAAAAAAACAATTTGTTTTGTCGGATGTCGTAGGGTTTGAACCCACATGGTAAGACCCCAATGTCTTACTATAAAAATATTAATAAATTAATGTAAAATGTAATCATAGGCCACTCAAATGGGGATCCCTTCTAATCGATTTGTCGTTATAGGGGGATCCCTCCTTGGAATCTATGATTCTTATTATTCTTCTTGGATGATTTGTGTGAATGGCCAATGTAATATATATATATATATATATATATATATATATAATAAATATATATATATATATATATATATACCCTAAAGCTACATTGGTGAAGAGATGTGATGGTTCACGTTATGAAGAGATGTGATGGTTCACGTTATGAAGAGATGTGATGGTTCACTTTATGAGTTAATAATATAATAATTAAATGATTAATAATACTAACTAATAATGTTAGAATTGAGGATCCTAACATTTCACCCTCCTTAAAAAGAGCTTTATCCTCAAAGCTCAAAGTGAGGAGCTTTATATTTTGTTTTCCAAGAAGAATTTGCATAAGTTCTTGGACTCTTTTAATGTCATCCTTCCATAGGTAAGGATATCAAGAAGGATGAAGTGTTAGCGAGGGCTACCAGAAATATTAGTAAATGTGCGATGATGAGGGAAGGGCAATCCTTGGGGTTCCCCAAATGCCTTAGAATGATGCATAAAAAGAGGTGGTAAAACTTCTACATTATATTGTTGATCCTTGGGTGAGGCAATGAAGGAGTGTGCAGTCACCTTTTTGCCTTGTTTTTTAATAGGTTTGACCTTATGGTGATAACTCACTATTAGAGAGGAAATTGAGTGTAGTTCTTGTAGAGTGCATGTTTGGCCAAAATGAGCCACTTTGGGAATGTCTACCTCATCCTTGGTTGATGCATCGATCACTTTTGGCATATGAACCATATTGTCTTTTGTAGGAAAATAGACTAGTGAACATTGTATTAAGGATTGTATAAATACTACAATGTAGGCTTAGATTAGCCCGTAACTAACGAAGCTAACTAGCCAAGATAGGATGTAGTTCAAACAATAACCTAATAATGTAATAACTAACAATATGCTAAATAACATACGCTAACATCCCCCCTTATTACATTATTTGTGTAATTGAATAACTACTAACATCCCCCCATACAACAATATTTGGGTAAAGTATATAACTGCCCCAATACAGTGAAAGAAGAAGAAGAGAAATGAAATAATGGTGGCTCGTGCTTTGTCTTCGACTCTGGATCTGGCTCATGGCTCTGGCTATGGCTCTAAGCATACCTCTGGAATCTGTACCACTGGGTCTATCTCGGGATCTACCTGTGAAACTGCCTCTGGATCATTGCCTCTGGATCTGCCTGTAGATCTGCCTCTGGAACTTTGTCACTGGGTCTTTCTTTAGGTCTGTCTCTGGGTCATTATCTCTGGGACTGCCACTCTGTCTGTCACTGGATTTGCCTCGGGGTCTACCATAGGTTTTACCTTTTCGTTAGAAGCCATACAACATTTCTTTCATCATGGTCCATTGTGTGAGATTTGTCCATCCATAATCAATATGAACCTTGTTGGCCATTTTCACTTTGTACCAACATTTTGAAGAAGAATGATTCGTACATCCACATGAATCACAAGGATGTAATCTCCAACACTTAGCTGCAACATGTCCTGCCTTTCCACAGTGGATCGCAACAATGCTTTTTAGGAGATGTAGGAGATTTAGGTTTTACAAACATAGAATTACTGGTACTTGCATGTCCAGTATAGCCAAGGCCTTCATGCTTTGCCCTGACACTTAGCATTATTGGAGATTTAATGCCTTGTTCCTATTTACCTAATCTCTCAGCATTGAATCCCATTTTCTCCATTATTTTGGAACCAAATCCTTTGGTGTGTTTTTCAAAACACCCAATTTCAACATCTTCATCAATGTTTTTAACAATATTGCATTTGTCATTATTGATGAGATTATGGAGCTCTTTTTGAGGAGGTTTAGTTTTTAAGTCACTAGTGTCACAAGAAAAATCTGCTACTGAAATGAGATCACCTGTGCTACAACTGATATCTACCATAGAAGGTATGAGGTCGCTTGTATCACAACAAGCATGTGCCACAATGGGCTGAAGGTCACTTGTGTCACAACAAGCGTTCGCCTTTAGGACCTCATTTTCCTCATTTATTTCTAATTTACGTTGGGCACGGTCAAGTGCAACAAAGACCAGGTATATGCCCCTTAGAATGCCAATAGGAACTTGAGCACCATTTTTCTGAAGGTCTATGCAAGACTCAGAATCATCGAGGAGAGCTACTAAACCATTGTTTAGTGTGAGGAATGTTCCCTCCTCATAAAAATCCAACCCATCCATCTCTGGTGGAAAATATGGGTCTTTAACTGATTTAGCAACATCAGTTTTTAAGGCTATATTTTTCTTTGATCTGCCCATTTTTAAGGTGTCGGTCTCTGCCGAAAATGCACCTTTTACAATAAATTTTGCAAAAGTAAATTTGACTAAGGTGTCGGTCACTGCCGAAAATGCACCCTTATAAGTCTTCCCCCTTTGGTTTTGCAAAATTATATCTCCCCTGTATGGGGTTCCAAGGGGCAAAATGGGCGCTCTAGAAGGCTTGTCCCCCCTTGGTGTTGCAAAATTTATCCCCTCTTACAAAGCTTGCCTCCTAGGCAAATTAGCACAAAATGTCACCAAAAAAAAAAATCCCCCCCTGTGTGAAGTACTTCAAACAAACAAAGTTTGCTATTTATGAAGCCTAAAAAACAGAGTCTGAGGTTTGATGTTTTTATGCCTCTGGTTGTTTGCCTTTATAAGGTGTGAGGCAAAAAAAATAATTCCTCCTCTTGGAGAAAAAAAACCTTTGCAAAATTAAAGTGTAATTAAAATATTTTAATTAATAATAAAAACTTAAATAAATGTTTAAAAAAAAATAAAACATTATTTAAAATTTAAATTATTAAAAAAAATAAAAAACTTTAATTAAAAATGCAAACCTTTGCGGCGGCCTGTGTAAAAAAAAGGGCGCTTGGCCTCGACGGGAGTCGAAATCCCAACCTCCCGTCGGGCAAAGCCTTGCCGCTGGCCCACTCGTCGATCGGCCTACAAGGACCGACGTGAAGGGAAGGGAAGAAATTCCATTTCCCTTCGTTCCTCGCACGGGCGTGAAAAAAAAATAGTGGGATTAATCCCACATTGCCCGCGCGAAGGAGAATTAGGGCCTTAAAAGGGCTTTCAAGCCCTTTCACCATTAACTGCCCTGCGGGCAGTCAGTCCCTCGTAGTTGTTTTGCTACGCCAGGTGGCACAAGGCTTGTCCGCCATGCATCGTGTCTGGGTGGCACGTGGCCAGTCCGCCATGTTTCGCCCATCGTCGACCTCGGGTTCTGTGCCCAGGGTCCAGTCGAGTCAGCCTCAGGATCTGTGCTCAGGGTCCAGTCGCCAGTTAGGTCCAGTCGAGTGGGCCTCGGGTTCCATGCCTGGGGTCTGTCAGGTCCAGTTTATTCGGTCGTGTCTCGAGATTCGTGCTCGATCCATTTCGATCCAGTCCAGTAGCCTCGTAAAATGGGAATTAGCCCGTTTCAAACTGCGTCCAGTCTGAGTCACACCTCAAGAAATGTGCCAAGGTGCTCACAGGTCAAGTGCTCCTCGAGAAATGTGCCAGTTAGCCTACGGACCTCCTCGTCTTGCTCCTCGAGAAACATGTCGTTCAACCTATGGACCTCCTTGTCCTGCTCCTCGGCTACGAATGAGCCCAGAGCTCTATAGCTCTGATACCATGTAGGAAAATAGACTAGTGAACATTGTATTAAGGATTGTATAAATACTACAACATAGGCTTAGATTAGCCCGTAATTAACGAAGCTAACTAGCCAAGATAGGATGTAGTTCAAACGAAGATAACAATAACCTAATAATGTAATAACTAACAATATGCATACGCTAACATATTTATCATTATGATTAGGTGTTTGGGATATTTCTTGCTCGTTGTCCTTGTTTTCTACATCTTTATCTTATTTCTTATCTTTTGTGGCTTCCTCATATTCCTTACCTTCCTCATAATTACCATCTTTAGTGTTATCTTAAGGTGTACCCATCACTATGTCTACCTCTATTTCATTTTCTTCTTCTATTGCCTTATCAGGGTTAGTTGCATCCAGAATATATAGTTTTCGTGTAGCACATTTATGATTTTTCTCAAATTTCTCATCACAATGATAACAAAGACCTTTTGCATAGCATTCTTTCATTTCTTCAAAACTAAGATGTTTAATCGATAGGATTTGGTTAATTTTAGGGGTTGCGTAAGTGCTTTTTGCCCTTTCATTATGTGTAGGTTTGTGAACGATGTAAGTGGTCGACGATTTTCCCATAGGTGGTTTCCCTAATCATCGTTGTCCATTGATTTTATCCTCGACTAATTTAGCCAAACCAATAGTTTGCATCATGGTATAGGGTTTGAACTTCATCACCTCTATTTTAATTTCCTCTTTCAATCCATTTATGAAGTAATATATGAGAAATGTTTAATTCAACCATGTGTTGTGTTTGGTGATATCCTTACATAAAATTTCATTCTCACACACGATAGTGTTTTGATGAAGAACCTTAATCAATTACCACATGGCTGGGTACCACATGGCTCTGATACCAAATGGTAAGACCCCAGGGCCTGACTATAAAAATATTAATAAATTAATGTAAAATATAATTGTAGGCCACTCAAAGGGGACTCCCTTGTAATCGCTTTACCGCTATAGGGGTCTGCATCCTTGGAATATATCATTCATATTATTCTTCTTGTACTATTTGTGTGAACATAAAATGTAATATATATATCTACCCTAAATCTATGTTGGTGAAGAGACGTGATGGTTCACGTTATGAAGAGATGTGATGGTTCATGTTATGAAGATATGTGATGGTTCACTTTATAAGTTAATAATATAATAATTAAATGATTAATAATATTAAATAATACTAACTAATAATGTTAGGATTGAGAATCCTAACATTCCACCCTCCTTAAAAAGAGTTTTGTCCTCAAATCTCAAAGTGAGGAGCTTTGTTTTTTGTTTTCCAAGAAGGATTTGCATAATTTCTTGGACTCTTTTACCGTAATCTGGGTACAAGCACCCTATCGTAAGGCATCTGACCAACTCTACTATGGGCGTAGATGATATATCTCGGGCACGATGTGCCTTTTCTAGATTTGTAGTAGACAAGTTAAAAAAAAAAACTTTTATGTGACCAGGATAGGAGTCGAACCCTCGACTTGCACCCTTGAGCACTTTAGCAGCATCCACTGAATCATCTTGTCTACTATGATGAACAAGAAGAAAATGTAGTAGTTTGTCAACTGAACTCATCGCTATCTGCAAATTTACCTTGAAGTGGTAGCCATCAACCGTTGAATTGTGTCAGGGGCATCCAAATATCACAACGTGTCACTGGTAGACTCCAATCACGGCATACTTGGTGTGATGATTTTTATTTAAAAAAATTTATACATCACTTGCAGGCTCCAATCATTGCTTCTTCCCGTATCACCATGCACTCATATCACAAGGTATTAAAGATTAAAAAACTTAATAAAACATAATGTCAAAAATAGCACATCACTCCTTGTTGGGCTTCATTGTGCATTATGAGTTATCATTGTGCATTCTGGTTTATCATTGTGCATTTTGGGTTATCACTAACACGTTAAAAAAAATTATACCTCTTGGTTGGATAGGTGAAGGTTTAATGAAACAACTAAACATTAATAAATTAAAGGAAATGCTATTCAATATCTACTACTAGACTCGGACAACATTTGTTTTTTTTTAATTGCAAATACTTTAGAGTAAACCTGGGTGATTAATGTAGCAGGGGGCTATCACTGCTTTGTCCACCAATCACAGGTGCAATCAACATTCTCTCGTCTCATGTTTTTTTTCTCACAAGTCTAGTCTATGATCATCGCACGTCTTTGCTGAGAACATGTTTCACTCCTGGGCATATTGTGTTGTAGTGTATGACCTATGTGCTTAAACAAAATGTGCACCATGTCTGCAGCAGTGTTATGCTAGAAGAGTGTTGGCTTTATTTCACGAGAGTATAGAAATCTCTCCATTACGTTCTTCAATCATAACATATTATTGAAAAAATTCTATGGCTCTGATACCATGTAGAAATGAGCGTTAATTCTATTAAACATATTGTGTGCAATATAATACATGGGGAAGCAGAGAGTAGGTTTAATATCCAATTAACCTAACTAAATTCCCTAACCAAATATGTTGCGCTCTAACATAATAAACATTATGCTATGCTAACATCCCCCTTTAGTATGTTGAGCAATATCCCAATGATGGAATATTCTCTAACATTAATTTGCTCTTATTGAGATATGTCTTCAAAACCTGTCTCACAAATAACTTATTTTTATAATGCCACTTCAAGGGTTAGATTGCAAGATACTTTCTCAAAACATCCACATGATTTTCACCTTCAAAAATGATCAATGAAATATGAATTTCATATTCGACCACTCTTATTTTATCCTAACAAATGAAGCATTAATATCCAATGAAACCTTTCATATATTTCTTTCACAATGCAAGAATCATAATTAAATATCAAGCAACTTATCACACCTTATTACTCATAATATTGTAAAATAAAATTCAACCCAACAAAACCACATATTTCATGCATAAATTCCTTATACACCTTATACCTCCTACTTGAAATAAAATATTGTAGTGCACCTTAATTTTCATCAAGACCATAGCATCATTGATTTCATTTACCATACAAAACACTTAGCCAAAAACTCCTTGTTAATTCAACCTTAATTACTCCACATTGTCCCCTTTTTAATTCAAAAATTAAAATTAAAATGAACACCTTATGACTCCCTAGTAATTTCATGTTAAAACAATAAAAATTAATTAACCCTTATAACTCCCTAATTCAAGCACCATATGCATACCTTACAAAATATTTTTCTCTAAGTGTTGTCGTCGCTAATCGAACCCACAACTCCTTGTTGGCTCGCATCCTAGCATAAGAGTAGACACTGCGTGGGCTAGTCACCCATACAAGCACAAAGGAGCATGTGCTCCTACTTCACCAAAACCGGTGTAAAACCCTTGACTAAGAAAAAAGGACTCCTCATGATTTGAATGTTGAACCTACCACTTGCAATGCACTCTGCAAGCCAAGCTTGCCAACTAGGCTATCCACCCACATCGTATGGAATTGAGTACCCTTCGTCTTAACTACATGTTGCCCTCAAAATTCACAAAATCTTTTCTTTGCCTCCATCACTTGCTGAATGAATAGAAAATATAAGATATTAATCTTCGAGGATAATAAAAAATTCACTTGGCAAAACATTAACCCTTTTATACAATTTTGCCCTTTGACTTTGGATGTCAGCTCAACTTTGAAAAATGCCTCCATGCAAATTTAAATTTTGGCACCATATAAACCTTTTAAAAATATTATAATAATTTAAATCTAAGGTAGATTTAAAAATTATAATTGATATTATAACCTTTGGGTGTTGAGGATTCTTAGGCTTGTTTATTAAGCCTATATTATTTCATATATATTGCATTGTATTCACGTGATTGGCATAAGTATGCCCACGTATATTGTTTGTTTGAACTGTTAGTCGATGCTTGTTTGCTAGCAGTTTGTTGTAGTATTTGTTTCATATATTTTGGAGTGGTCTACCCTGTTTGGTATGTTGTTACAGGTTGTTGTAACCCTCCACCATTGCATTTATGTATTTATATTAGTATTTTACAATAATATTTCAGCTTCGTTTTGGGTTCTCACTGGACTTTTCGTATCACTAGTATTCAGAGACAAGGAGATACAAATCCTAGTGGTGATCGCGTGAATTTAGCTCCATTGCCAACCACATCATTTCAAAATCTCGAGGTAACAATGGGTAAAATTTTTCCCTGCACCTATTTCCTGACCGAGACGTCAGAGGGTTAACCCCAACGGGTAACCTCCTTCACCTCAATTACAGGCAGAAACCACATTTCTTGGAGAACGAATTTGATTTGTAGCAACTGCAGTGAGTTTGAGTTTTCAGACATAAAATATTTTTTTGCGTCGAGGTAAAACCATAAGTCTCTAAAATTTTCAGCTACATTTTTATTACTAGAGAAAAAAATTTCATTTGCCTCATCTATTGTGGAGGATTTCTTCGATACCGATAATTTTTCAAGCCTTCGAATCGGGTACTTGCAAGCGTGAGTTGGGTGGATGGAGATCATTCCCCCCTACTAAGGCTTAATGCTTTAATTTCTCTACAAAATATTGGGCCACGTGGAGAAATTCGGTTGACACCGATGACCAGAAGCAGTATGCCTGAGGAAAAAAATTCCCTTTTCGGTGGTTGAAAATAACACGACCAAAAAGTAGTTTGGAAGTGCTAAGGTTTGAAACGTGAAGAAATAGATTTCATTCCTATCATAGTTCTCTAGATAGGTATGGGAAATTCATTCCTTTCCTTCTTGCTAAAGTTCTGTGGACAACGTCCCAACCATTTTCGGTGCTTGTTAGATGTTCCACCCTATAATATTTGGTCAAAGTTTATTTTTCAGCACATCAAGCACAACTTTTTGGCAATCTCACCTTTCGAAGGACGAGAGACCGGGTTTCGAACGCATCTTGATTTACTGTTCAAGGAGCAACAAATTTTTTTTGAATTGCTAAGGCCTCGACAAAATTAATTTTTGAAGGAAAAGGTAATTGAAGACAGGAATTAAGACAAAGAGCATGGGAAAAGATTATTTTTTTCTCTCACACGATATTTGGAGGGCATGACTAATTATGAAAATTGGTGAACCACCGATGGCTTCCAAAAAAATCTATGGCTCCCTAAGGTTCATTTAAACCATGTGAAGATAGGCATTCGAACCTCCCACCGAAAAAAAATATTGATGCCCCATTATGCAAAAATTTGAAGCCCCATGATCCAGTTGACACTCTGCAACACGGTTTGACACCCCTGTGATGCAGTTTGATGCCTCGTGATGGTTTTTGATGCCTTGCGATGCTTTTTGACGCCCGAAGACACCTTTTGATGCTTGTGATGGTCTGTTTGATGTTTGCGATGGCCTGTTTAACGCCCACAACGACTGTTTGACACCCGTGATGGCCTGTTTGATGCCTTTGACTGCTATTTGATGCCTACGATGGCCTATTTGACGTCCAAATTGATGGTTTGCTGCAACAATTGGAGGTGAACATTTTTTTTTGCATCCACTTTGCAAGAATTATATTTTTACCTCAAAAAGGTTGTATTTTTTGCACATAGGGTTAAAATTTGAGTTTTAGAGTGTAATTTTTTTCGAAAATTGGAAAAATGAGTTGAATCTTTTTGCACTTAAAACTCACCCTAAAATTGCAAGTTTGAATTCTTTTTTATACCCCTCATATACTAGCATATACTAAACAACAAATGACAAATGATCTTACAACACAAGTGGCAAAAATCGCCACTGTAGTAAGAGATTTTATGGATAGGGTGAAAGACATCACTGTTAAAAATGATGTCAAAATCTACAATAATAAATTTACCAACAAAATCAAATGTGATGTAAAATCTTATGATGAATCCTGTAATCCTGATGTAATGTATTATGGAGACTTGGTTCTCATATGCCAAGCTCTAACCTGAAGACCAATTACCTTTTGAAAAGTTGAGACTTACAGGTTTAGTACAAATGTTGATTTCTAATAGTACAACTAAGGTCAACAATTGGAAGGAATTAGTGGCACTTTTGAAAGAAAAAAATTTTCCACCTAACTATCAAGCTGATCTAAGTATCAAATGGTATAGGTTAAAGCAAGGTTTCAATATGCCAGTTTCTGATTACATTTTTTAGTTCAATAAGCTTAAAATTCTTTTTGGCATCACTTCTTTAGAAGAAGAGCTCATTGAAAAATTTGTAAGTGGGTTGCATGATCCTATAATGAGAGAGATGAAATTCATTCGATTTGTCACATTGTCATCGACGTTCAAGCATGTCATACTAGCAGAGAAGAAAGTTGGTGGATATCACAAATCTCATTCATCACAAGAGAGCTCTTCCACAGGCGGGAATCAACATCAACAAAAGGTGAAGAATAATTATCAATATTCCCCTCATTCTTCTTCTCCTTCCATTTGTCCTAAAGAACATTATTCTTCTTTTCATTCTAAAGATCCTTCTTCATTGTATTGTGAATTTTGTAAAAAGCATGGTCATGTAAAATCCAAATACTTTACTTTTGAAAATTTTAAAAATAAGAAATCCCTATTTGTAAAGCCTACAAATGAGGGACCAGATGATGGTCCCATTTTGGCTACAGGGATATAAGAAGAGTATCTTGCTTTAAAGGGTAAATTGAACAAAGTTACCCTTATGTCAAATGTATTTGCTCAGGGGGGTCATGATAATTTGTTTGTTACTAGAGCCCACCTTACACATGATTACTATGTTGATTGTATCATAGATAATAGATCACAAAAGAACCTCATTGTGAAGTTCATTGTGGAGAAGTTGAAACTTCCCATCAAGCCACATCACCAACCATATGCACTTGGGTGGAAATATGTAGACTCCACATCTAACATCACCCACACTTGCACCTTGACTTTTGCTTTTGGTGATAATTTTGTGGACAAAGTTAGGTGTGATGTCACAGAGATGGATTGTTGTGGGCTATTTCTAGGTAAACCCTATCAATTTGATAATAATGCTATCTATCATGCTAAAAATAACACCTACACATTAGAGTTGCATGATAAAACTTACTTGATATAAAGCACTACACCTAATTCCAATTTGATATTAATTTGTAGGCAAGTAAGGAAGCCATTAATTCAAGCACCCATTTTTTCTCCTACTAGCATCAGTTCCACACAAAATGAACAAGCACCATCAAAAGCATAGAAAAATGAAGTTTCACTCCCACCAAATGAACAATCACAAGATCAAGTGGTTAAGGAACCATTATTCTCACTCATGAGAAATATGTCACTCACTCTATCGGTATCAATTTGGGTACACATCTATCTACACGACCACTTGTTCCACAAAATTTACCTTTGGCTTTGCCCACTTCCACCAAAGCACACATGGAGGAGCAAGCTAAGGTTACTTCATTCATTGAGCACCAGTAGAGCCTTCTAGGCAATATACCATAGGCCTTGCAGAAGACTCCATAGGAACAATATATAGTGGTGCATAATCATCATAATCCTCACTTATCATAGGTTGGATATAGAGTTTGGGTTCCTTTGGATAAGTGCCATTTTCCATAGACACCATTTCATGATCCTGTTTTGGTACCTAAACTCATTTTCATCCCTATAGTAGTAGTGGCACCTAATCGTAAGATTTCGATCATGTAAGATAGAGTTTTTGAGATGAAGACTCATCACACTCGACAAGGTTCTTCCACTACTTACCTTGTCACCCACCACGATCACTTTCCACATATGGCTCGCTAGATTCCTCACCATGATATGACCCATGACTTTCTACATTTGTTGAGAGCATTGGGGTCCAATGCTTCTATGGTTGGGAGGAGTGTTGAGGATTCTTAGGCTTATTTATTAAGCCTATATTATTTCATATATTGCATTGTATTGCTTTGCATTGTATTCACATGATTGGCATAAGTATACCCATGTAGAGTGTTTGTTCGAACTGTTAGTCGATGCTTGTTTGCTAGCAATTTTTTGCAATATTTTTTTCATATATGTTGGAGTGGTCTATCCTGTTTGGTATGTTGTTATAGGTTTTTGTAACCCTCCACCGTTGCATTTATGTATTTATATTAGTATTTTACAATAATATTTCAGCTTTGTTTTGGGTTCTCATTGGACTTGTCGTATCGACCATTTTAATTTTAATTATTATAATTATTTAAATCTTCCAAGAAGAAAAAAAATATTATAATATGTTTTTTCTTCTTGGACCTTTTCTTTGTATAAAAGTATTTGCCATCATAAAACTTCTTCCTTTTTATTTTGAAAATACCACCATGGTAAAACCATTAAACCTTTGTTTTCCTTGAAATAAATGACAACCAATTTCATTAAATTATGCCATTTATTCTTTGATATCAATGAAAAAAGTATACTCAAAATTTCCAACAATATCCCCCTTTGTCATTTATGGCAACCCTTTTCTAATTTTTTTTTTTCAAAACCACTTGATTTCAAATCTGCTCCCCTTGACTGAATGCTCTCTCCCTTACTCAAATATCTCCCCCTTTGACATCAATGGCAAAGGGACTCCTTTGGGGCTAAATATAAGACTCTTAGCTCAACCTCCCCCCCACCTCCTCTCTTTGAGGTGATTAATTTTTGGGTGGGAGTATCTCTACTCCCAAAATACAATGCTCTTTTTCTTTTTCAACATTTTTGTAGCCATACCTTTTTTATTCTTTTGAGTATCCCTATTATTGCTTGTATTTGGAAGTTCTATAAACTCTGTTCTACACAACTTGGCCTTATGCCCAATATTATTGTACTTATAACACTATATGTTGTAGTTATTGAAAGGTACAAGTATATTGAATTTTCTCTTGGTGAATCCATAATTATTTCTGTTATGAACCCTATAGTGGATTGCTTTATGACCAAAGCAATTACAAGAGTAGCAGTACCCTTGAAATAAATATCCATATTTGAAAGATTTGAAATTCCTTTTTGTGATACCATACTCCTTTTTATGAGCCCTACAATGCATAGCCTTGTAACCAAATCCATTAGATGAAAAACAATGTCCTTTGAAGAAATCTTGTTGTGAACCTTCTAGTCTCTTAGTCCTTTCTTTGCATTCTATGTGATGATCCTTGTTTCTTGTTTTTGCATTGTTTCCTTTGTTAGTGAAGCTCCTCTTCTTCAAATTATACTTATAAGTCTCTATTTATTCTTCATTCTCTTCCTTTGAAACTTCCTCTTTTTTTTAACTTGCACTTGACCCTTCTTGTTTTCGTTGTCCTTCTTCAAAACCAAGTCTTATTTTGATAGATGAAGATCTTTTTGCATTGATAATCTTATCCAAAGTTTTTGAAATTTTCCCAAACCTGTGTAGCTTGTCCTTAGAATATTTTACTTTCATCCTTAGTGAAACTACCTCATGTTCTAATCTTTCACATTCTAATTGTTTTATCTCTAACTTTTCACTCATGACCTCTTTAATTTTTCTTGCCTTAGCTTTTGATTTTGTCAGGTCTTGTAGAAGCTTTCATTTTTCTTCCTTTGAAAAACACAAGATTATATTGAGAGGGGGGTGAACAATATAAGACCACTTTTTACTTTTATTTACTCAAACAATAATATCTAATATAGCAATGCAATGCCAACAACAATAATAAAAGCAATGCATAAATCACCACACACAATAGAGACACCAATTTAACATGGTTTACCCAATGTGGTCTACTCCATAAATAAAATATTTCACTAATAATTTCTCAATAAATATCTTGGGAATACTTTCCCTATTACAATATTCATGGACATCTATCCAAAGGATACATAAATCCCCTAATCAAGTTTGTGGATCTCTATCCACAGGAGACACCATTCCCTATAGTTGGTTCATGTATCTCTATCCATAAGATAAATCCTTCTCCTTTGCTTTGGCTAGTAAACCTCTAGAAGACTACTGCCTCCACTGCACTAGCTCGTGGATCTCTCTCCACTAAATACTCCTATCTTAAATTATAATAACTTTGTATTTAATTCCATCGCTAATGGATCTCTATCAACTAAAGACTACTATCCTCTGCTCTATCACCTCCAAATCTTGCTCTTAGATCTATCTAAAATTTGCACTAAACAAAGTCCTTCGATCTAGTATAATTCTACTTAATTTATGTATTATTCTGTACTAAACTCAATCCTTTGATCTAGCACAAAACTTTCTCAATATCTATCTATGGTCTGGTACAAAGTTGTCCTCAGATCTATACCAAACTCTATCCTCAATCTATCTTCAAGCTTTACCACAAAGCTTTATCAATCACAAATCACTTTTTCTAGATATACCTAAACCTTAACTCAAGGTTTGAAAAAATCAATAAATCAATTTAGCTCTTCAAGTCTTGTCAAATACTTGTCTCAAATCTATCTACAAATCCTCTCAAGAACTTGTTCTTTCTACTCTCAAGTCTTCTCTAAGAGTTACCTCAAATCTTCTCAACAATTCCTCACTAGAACTTGCTCAATCTGCTCTCAAGTTTTCTCTAATACTTGCCTCAAATCTACATTGTAAGCTTCCAAAAAATCTCACACAACTCTATCCTTTAAGATTTCACAAAATATTTCTCAATTATGTCCTTAATTCCCCTCTGGAACTTTCTCAAATATTATCACAAGCTTTCATAAAAACTTGCTCAAATCAAGTACAAAACTTGCACACAAACTCAATTCAATCTCTTGTAGAAAACCTCTTTCAAACATACCAACAGGTTTCACTTAGAATATTGTTTTACTCATAGAAGCATATAGAAAATGGTTAGAGACTCAATATGATTCACACTCACAACAATATGTAATCACTTTCAATCTCTCTTGTTTTTACACAAAAACATATAGAATGGTTAGAGACTCAATATGTTTAACTCTCACACAACACTCAATTACTTCCAAACTTTCTTCAAATCAATTAAGAATAAAGAACAATTTGTTTCACATAACTTGAACTATCACTCCAACACTTCCAATCAACTAAGCCCAATAAAATCCACTCAATCAATCACTCAATGAAATATTAGTCAACAATGCTTATCAAACAATCCTCACTTAACAATGATACTCATGATATTTCACAAACCCTAGTTCAAGATAGTTCTCAACTTCACATAACAATGATACTCAATATTTTCAAAAATGCTTATCAAACAAGGTTTTAGTATCAACTTTCATTCTAGAAAACCCACATCAATCAACATTTGATTTCTCAAAACCAAACTCAAAAATTCTTATCAAACAATAATTTTCACTCCAACTTAGCATTCACAACATCTAACAATATTTCAATCACAAGGATAATGTGCCCTTACCTTTTGTTTGAATAATATTTGACCTCAAACACTTGTCTCAATCACAATAAACTCTTTACCAATTTCAAAGGTTAAGTAGCAAGATATTCACTCAAAATTTCACATAAATGATTCCTCAAAATATTTCACCATACATAGCATAAGATCTCAATTACAGCATATAAACTCCACACTTTAAAATATTAACAAAAACCAAGTATATCACTTCACAAATAATCTTTCAATAATCACCTTATTACTCTTAAAAGAATTAACACATTTATATTTAAAATAAAATTTAACTCCACTTATTTCCTTATTACTCCTAAAAGGATAATTTAATTTTTAACTTAACCAAATCTTTATATCTCCCTCTTTATTTCATTTCCAAACACCTTAGCACAAAACATAACCCTCTAGTGTATGTTCTGCAAAATCCACCTAGCAAAAACCTTAGTAAAAATTAAATTTCAATTTGCCTACCTTTTACTTTGGTAAAATGTCCTCAGTGGATTTCGAACTCCCACATTTCCTCCACCAAGCACCTTAGAAATCCAAGATTGTGTCACTTGGGCTACGTGCCCTCATGTGGTCTAAAATGTGCATTTTGATGCCTTTATCTATTTCCCTTTCATGAAGCGCAAACAAAAACCACTTCCCTCTTTATCAAAACGGAGCACCCTTGATTCAAACTCGGGTCTAGGATTCCTAAAAGCTTTATCACAGTCCCTAGTTGCTAACTAAGCTACAGGCTACTTTGGAATAGTTTTTATGCTCCCTTGTTACTTGTCCTTTCCTCTACATCCAATGAATTAAAACACATGTGAATCTCTTATGGTGCACAAACTCTTTGCATAGGATTTGATTCACAAGGATGATTAATGCCAAGGTTTTGTGGAATTATTTATATGCATTTTCATGTGTTTTCTCCAACGTCGAAGAAGACATTCGAATTTATAATTTATAACCTTAGGACCTTTAACTAATTATTATTTAATTTTAAATTTTAACCTTAAGGATAAATTATTTAATATTAAGTAATTAAACCTTTAACCATTAAATCTACCATATGGGTTTTTTAGATGCTTTATAATGTGACAACTCCTTGCATTTATTTTTCATGAACCAACCTTGGATACTTAAATATTATAATATTAAATATTATAATATTAAACCTTCTTATTTGCATTTTTGGTAAAAAAACATCGAAGGATATCAATGACACTTGAACATCAACCTTGCCTATCAAATCTCAGACATAGACACCTGGATGCCAATAAAATTGATCCTTATCTTCCTTGACATCAATGACAACAAAACTTGCTTATATTTCTAACAATCTCTTCCTTTTCATTGATGGAAACCCATTTTCTTTTTACCATTTCTTTTACCTCTTTTTGCTTTGCTCCCCCTGAGAAACTTCTCACCCTAACTAAATGCGCTCCCCTAACTCAAATCTCTCCCTCTTTGAATTAAATAGCAAAGGGTCACCTTTGGGGCTGGGAGATAAGAATGAGTCTCTTAGCTTAGTCCTTCAAGTGTATCTTCATATTCATCATCACTGAAACTGAAACCAGTACTTGTACAAATATATTCAATATGACTAAAGTTACCACATCTAAAACACTTGAGAATTATTGGTAATATTTTCCTAACCACTTCTTTTTCTTTTTCTAGAAATAGTATTTCATCTTCATTACCTGAGGAGATTTTATCACTATCACTTGAATACTTACTTTCCTTGTCTACATAGAAACTCTTATTATGTCTTTGGAAGACCTTTTTTCCTTGTGTGCCTTGTCCATCCCTGCTTTTATTTTGGTCCCTGTATTTTTTTGTTTCCTTGTTCTTATGATCTTTTTTTCTTCACCATTTCTATTTCCAGCTTCTTGAAAATTATATGCATAGTGACCATAATTTCCACAATTGAAACATATAATTGATTTTGTACCTTTGTAATTCTTTGGATCCTTGTTCCTTTTGCCATAATTTTCTTCTTCATCACTAGATAACTCATTGCCTAAATCTGAATTCTTTCCCTTTGTCTTCTTAGAAGCTTTGAAGGCTGCTTATTTCTCGATATTAGGTTCATCTTTTATTATAATCTCAAAATTTGTGAGAATGCCATGTAATTCATCCCTTGTCAAAAGATCAATATCTTTTGATTCTTCTATAGCTAAAATATTTTCACTAAACCTTTTTGGGAGTGACCTTAAAATATTATCACAAAAATCATATTCTTGTAAGTCCAAGTCCTAACATGGAGTTAAAAACCTCGTTTGCACAAAGTAGATAAGGATTAATGTTTTCATCATCCTTCATTTTTAGATCTTCAAATATTCCCTTGAGATTTCACAACTTTACCTTTTTGACCTTTTTGTCTCCTTCATATATGCCTTGCAACTTATCCCAAATTTCCTTTGCTGATTTGTAGTGCATAACCTTTATAAACTCTATTTTTGTAAACCTCTCAAAATTGCATTCATTTATTTTGAATTTTAATTATGTAAAATCTTACCATATTTATCTATAGGTGGAGTAGCTGGTGGTGTGTATCCATTTTAAACTACTTTCCATATTTCATTTCCATGTGCCATCAGGTGAATCTTCATTATGATACTCCAAAATACATAAACACTCCTATCAAAAAATAGTGCTAAATTATCTAAGGAACTTCTAATCTGTTGGTTAACCTCTAGAAGACTACTACCTCCATTGCATTGGCTTGTGGATATCTCTCCAATAAAGAGTCCTACCATGACTTATAAGAAATATGTATTCACTGCCATGGCTAATGGATCTCTATATATTGCAGACTACTATCCTCTGCTCTATCACCTCCAAATCTTGCTCTCAGCTCTATCTCAAATTTGAACTAAACACAATCCTTTGATCTAGTATAAATATGCTCAATCTCTATCTTATTCTGTCTAAATGCAATCCTTCAATCTAGCATAAAACTTGCTCAATCTCCATCTCTATTCTGGTATAAAGTTATCCTTAGATTTGTACCAAACTTTTTCCTCAATATATCTTCAATATTTACCACAAAACTTGATCAATCACAAATCACTTTTGCTAGATCTACCCAAATATTAACTCAATTTATTAACAAATCAATCAATCAATTTATCTCTTCAAGTCTTCTCAAAGACTTGTCTTAAATGTGTCTACAATTCCTCTCAAAAACTTGTTCTTTCTACTCTCAAGTCTTCTCTAAGATTTTCCTCAAATATTCTCAACAAGTCCTCACTAGAACTTGCTCAATCTGCTCTCAAGTTTTCTCTGATACTTACCTCAAATTTGCATTGTAAGATTCCACAAAATCTCACACAACTCTATCCTTTAAGCTTTCACAAAAGCTTTATCAATTCTATCCTTAAGTATCCTCTAGGACTTTCTCAAATCTGCTCACAAGATTTCCCAAAAACTTGCTCAAATCAAGTACAAAACTTGCACACAAACTCAATTCAATCTCTTGTAGAAAACCTATTTTAAACATACCAACAATTTTCACACAAAATATTGTTTTACTCATAGAAGCATGTAGAGAATGGTTAGAGACTCAATATGCTTCACACTCACAACAATACTCAATCACTTTCAATATCTCTTGTTTTTCCACAAAAACATATAAAGAATGGTTAGAGACTCAATATGTTTAACTCTCACACAACACTCAATTACTTCCAAACATTATTCAAATCAATTAAGAATAGAGAATAATTTGTTTCACAGAACTTGAACTATCACTCCAACACTTCCAATCAGCTAAGCCCAATCAACTCCACTCAATAAATCACTCAATGAAATATTAGTCAACAATGCTTATCAAACAATCCTCACTTAACAATGATACTCATGATATTTCACAAACCACAGTTCAAGATAGTTCTCAACTTCACATAACAATGATACTCAATATTTTCAACAATGCTTATCAAACAAGGTTTTAGTATCAACTTTCATTCTAGAAAACCCACATCAATCAACATTTGATTTCTCAAAACCAAACTCAACAATGCTTATCAAACAATAATTTTCACTCCAACTTAGCATTCACAACATCTAACAATATTTCACTCACAAGGATAATGTGCCCTTACCTTTTATTTGAAGAAGATTTGACCTCAAACACCTATATCAATCACACTCAACTCTTTACCAATTTCAAAGGTTAGGTAGCAAGATATTCACACAAAATTTCCGATAAATGATTCCTCAAAATATTTCACCATACATAGCATAAGATCTCAATTACAGCTTATAAACTCCACACTTTAAAATATTAATAAAAACCAAGTATATCACTTCACAAATAATATTTCAATAATCACCTTATTACTCCTTTTAAAAGAATTAACACCTTTATATTTAAAATAAAATTTAACTTCACTTATCCCCTTAGTACTGCTAAAAGGATAATTTAATTTTTAACTTAACCAAAAACCTTATATCTCCCTCTTTATTTCATTGCAAAACACCTTAGCACAAAACATAACCCTCTAGTGCATGTTTTGCAAAATCCACCTAGCAAACACCTTAGTAAAAATTAAATTTCAATTTGCATACCTTTTGCTTTGGCAAAATGTCCTCGATGGATTTTGAAATCCCACCTTTCCTCCACCAAGCACCTTAGCAATCCAATCTTGTGTCGCTTGGACTACGTGCCCTCACATGGTCTAAAAGGTGCATGTCGATATCTTTATCTTCTTCCCTTTCATGAAACACAAACAAAAACCACTTCCAGCTTTAGCAAAATGGAGTACCCGTGATTCAAACTCGGGTCTAGCATTTTCTAAATGCTTTATTGTAGTCCCTATTTGCCAATTGGGCTACAGGCTACTTTGGAATAGTTTTTATGCTCCCTTGTTCCTTGTCCTTTCCTCTACATCCAATGAATTAAAATACATGTGAATATCTTATGGTGCACAAACTCTTTTCATAGGCTTTGATTGACAAGGATGATTATTGCCAAGGTTTTGTGTCATTATTTATATGCATTTTCATGTGCTTTCTCCAACGTTAGCAAATAAATTAAAATTTATAATTTATAACCTTAGGCCCTTTAACTAATTATTATTTAATTTTAAATTTTAACCTTAAGGTTAAATTATTTAAAATTAAGTAATTAAACCTTTAACCATTCAATCTGCCATATGGATTTTTTAGATGCTTTATAATGTGACAACTCCTTGCATTTATTTTTCATGAACCAACCATGGATACTTAAATATTATAATATAAAAAATTCTTCTTTCCCTTTTTGGTAAAATGTACCGAAGGATATCAATGAAAATTGAACATTAACCCTATAAAATCTCGAACATAGACACCTAGATGACAATAAACTCAATCCTTATCTTCCTTGACATCAATGACAACAAAACTTGCTTATATTTCTAACAATCTCTCCCTTTTTCTTTTTTTTTTGGTAAGTTGGAGATATTATTTATAAGGGTTTTAACTGGGTCCCCACCCCAGACGTACAAAAATTTGTAGTAGCCGAGAATTCTCCAATACTACAAAATACCTTTCTAAAAGGGATGGAACCACTAAAATTTTACCATTACCGCGCAAGGGAAATAATAGACAAAATTCCCTTGTAGGGGATATTAAATTCGGTAGAAGCGGACTACAAGCCCACGTAGGGGCTAAAATACACAGACATAAACAACCAAAGATTGAGGCTGAAGCCCTTACTAATGATAAGACATATAATCCTAAACCACAAAAAACCATGGAGTCAAAAACCCATGCACTGCCACCCGAACAGGAATTTTTGGACACATTTAGAAAGTTACAGCTCTGAAGCAAGTCAGGGATCAATCTCCATGACCTCCTCATCTGAATATTTAGTGTTCTGCTAGAGGGCCCATTTTAGAGCTGAGCTCATGCTTTCAAATGCCATGATGAATATTCTAAGAAACATTCTTGTTAGTCAGTTCGATATGCCAGAGATCAGAGCTGAATTCCCACTAACGTCATCACCCTCTAGGGGAGGGGGGGAATTCTAGCTTGACTAAGCCTTGGGTTTATTTGTGTGGGATAATATTCGAACATGAGGGGAAGCCCATTCAGTTCTCACCCTACAATTTCCTAGGGGAGTCTTCTTGCTAGCCGAGGGAGCAGTATTGGATGGTGAAGCAGTGGTTTTGTAAGGGAAGGCAATAGCCTTGGAAGGGGAGGCAGAGGGATTGGTTGGGGAAGCAGAAGGCTTGGAAAGGGAAGCAAAGAAATTGGAAGAAGTGGAAGACTTGGCTGGAGAAGCAGTAGTACCAAATTTTTTGGTAGGAGTGGCGAGAACCTCTTCACTGCCCAAAGGCTCACTAGAGAGAGAGTGAGCAGGGATTTGGGGGGGAGGTGAACAAGGGGGGTTCAACTGCAAGGGATTTGTTGCAATGGAGGGATTGGACATGACATGGTAAAATATAATGGTGAATAAACCTTGGTGGGTGGGAGGGATAAATTTTTTATGGGAAACAATCATAGAAAGACAAATGGAGTGATAAAAAAACCCTAGGATATTCATGGTTTTGTAACCTCCGATGTGGTTAACTAAAGCAAGGTGAAAAACTGGCCACTAGTTTTTTTGGGTCATCACAAGCCAAATACCACATGATAGGGATAGTGATAGTGGGAAAAGGATCAGGGAGGAGCTCTCTCTTTAGGGTCACACCATACCACATGAAGTTCTAGTAGTTTAGAAACCCCTCCATTTTTGGTTCCCAATAGTGCTTGTCTCGATGGACCAGTTGACTCGATAGGGGTAGATCCCCAATATCTCCAATCAAATGAGGAGTAACCTTGAAGTGAATATTTCTAACATAGACATGGCCATTTGACCATGTGTGGATAAAATCTACAGTAATGTCATCCTTGGATCCATAGAACTTGGATAGTAGGGTAATGAGTCTACAACCTTGTAGAAAGGCAATGGACAGAGAGTCAAGTTGGAGAGTTTTTGGCTCTACGAAGGCCATGGCAGAGGGGGATGGAATGAATATGAAAGGTGGTAGAAGGGAGGCAAAAATTGGCCAAAGAAACATCTTGCAGGGGACATCGATGAGAAGACAACGAGCATGGGATAAAAAGGAGGAGGGAAGCATAAGGGTCATGTCAAGGAAAGTGGATGAAGGATAGGTGGACGACCGATTGCCAATCTATGGAAGACAAGGATAGAGTGTGGCATTGGAATGATATCACACGAGGGATGATGATGTTCTGGGTTGGCTAAGCAGACGTTGCCAACAATGGGAGGGCAAACGAGGGAGTAGCCAAAATATTTTCTACGAGATTTGGCAAAAAGTATTGGGAGGCAACAAATGTGGACAAAACTTCCCACTCATTGTTACGATTAGAATGGACATAAACAGGCCGACCAATCATGAGGTTGCATCGTGCCACGCTCCATAATGAAAAACAATGAAGGAAGACCTGGAGTATCACCTGTATGACATTGGAAACAGACATCATTGATTAGAATGAAAAAACTTAGAGGACTTTCCAAGTGCTTTTGTAAGACTCAACTAAATAACATTTGGTGGGGGAAATTATGCCACAACATCATTGGCATCTGACCTATGCCCAAGTTGGCTAACTTGTCAGCAATCCCATTTGCTTCCCTATACACATGGTTAGCTTCCACTTGGATGTGCTAACGCAACAATTTCCCTACTTTCTTGGATCAGTGGCCTAATGTTCCATAGGGGAATTCTATTGGATGTGATGTATCCAATGATGTTTAAAGAATCCCCTTCAACATGTTCCTAATCAATTGGAGACCTCACCACAGAGCCCAAGCCTCAGCCATATTTTTGGTTTAATGGTGAAGGTTCTTTGCAAAGGCCAAGACTATCTCCCCAAGGTGGTTTCTAACAACACTCCCCACTCCTGCCATACTAGGATTACCTTTAGACACCCCATAGAAATTGAATTTTAACCATCCCTCCATAGGAGGATTTAAACAAGCTCTAAAATATGGATGGGGCATAGGAAGGGGTAGGGTGGGAATGGGAATTTTGAGGGAATTGATGATGTTGGCTTGAACCTGGCTGAGCAAGAAGCTTGACTAGGGAAGAAATTGAAAATTATCAAAAGCATAGGCTAGGGATTTAATGGTCATGGAAATAGGGTTGTTTATGTTGGTGGAGAAAACCTTGTGGTTACGTTCTAGCTACACCTGCCAGATGAAGTGATGGAGGCAGATTTTCCACAAGAAAGCCACCCATTTTATTTTTACTATTTCTTTTATCTCTTTTTGCTTTGCTCCCCCTGAGAAACTTCTCACCCTAACTGAATGTGCTCCCTAACTCAAATATTTCCCTCTTTGACATTAATGGAAAAGGGTCACCTTTGGGGCTGGAGGATAAGAATGAGTATCTTAGCTTAGCCCCTCCCCCACATCCTTTTGAGGTGGTCAATTCTGGTGTGGAAGTATTTCTACTCCCAACATGCACTGATTTTTATCTTTGTCCACTTGCTTGCTTGATTGATCTTTTTGATTCCTTTAACTATTCATGTTCTTGCTTATCTCTATAATTTTTGCTCTATACCATTTTATTGTATGCCCATAATTATTGCACTTATAACACTTAATGTTGTAGTTCCTTGGTGGTGTAAATATCTTAGGGTTTCTCCTGGTGAAGACATATCTATTATTTTCATGAACCCTGCAATTTCCTGCCTTGTGACCAAACTGATTTCAAGAGTAGCAATACCCTTATAAAATATGCCTATTTTTGAAGTTTCCATATTCTTTTCTTTCATGTGTCCTGGACTGTGAGGCCTTGTGCCCAAACCTATGACATGAGAAGCATCATCTATTGAAACTACCTTACCTTGACCTCATTGGTCTCTTAGTCTCTTCTACCCTATGTTGCTTCCCGTTCCATCTATTCCTCATTTGTGCATTTTTTCTCTTTCTGTTGAACTTTCTATTGTCCAACTCATCCTAAAATTATCACTTTCTCTTACACTCTCTTCTTCTAAATCTTTTTCTTCTTTGGAGCTTGAAATTGACTCCTCTTCTTAATTTATTTTTTTCTATTCAAATCCAAGTCTTGTTTAGTTTGTTGACCATAGTTATCCCTTGATAATATTTTCTATGGTTTTTGAGCTCTTCCCAAACCTATGTAGCTTATATCTAGAATCTTTTACTTCCTTCCTTAGAGAAGCTACTTCATGCTCTAGTTTTTCACAGTCTAAAACCTTAGATTCTAACTTCTCTTTGAATCTCTTTGTTTTAGCTTTTCACTTAGTTAGATCCTCTATAATATTTCCTTTCTCTTCATCACATTCTTGAAATTTAACCTTGAGTTTTGAGTTTTTCTTTCTTACATCCCTTAGTGCATTAAGGGTAGTAATAAGTTCACATTCAAGATCAACTTCTCCTCTTTTTTATTCTTCCTCTATCTCTTTTCTTTTGGGATCATCTTCATTCCTTTTTTATTTATCTTCTATAGGATCACTTCCTTATTCTTCTATTGCCATGAGTAGATTTTCTTCTAGTCCTTCAAGTGTATCTTCATATTCATCATCACTAAAACTAAAACCATTCCTTGTACAAATATATTCAATATGACTAAAGTTACCACATCTAAAACACTTGAGAATTATTGGTAATATTTTCCTAACCACTTCTTTTTCTTTTGCTAGAAATAGTATTTCATCTTCATTACCTGAGGAGATCTTATCACTATCACTTGAATACTTACTTGCCTTGTCTACATAGAAATTCTTATTATGTCTTTGGAAGAACTTTTTTCCTTGCGTGCCTTGTCCATCCCTACTTTTATTTTGGTACCTATGTTTTTTTGTTTCCTTGTTCTTATGATCTTTTTTTCTTCACCATTTCTATTTCCAGCTTCTTGACAATTATATGCATAGTGACCATAATTTCCACAATTAAAACATATAATTGATTTTGTACCTTTGTAATTCTTTGGATCCTTGTTCCTTTTGCCATAATTTTCTTCTTCATCACTGGATAACTCATTGCCTAAATCTGAATTCTTTCCCTTTGTCTTCTTAAAAGCTTTGAAGGCTACTTATTTCTCGATATTAGGTTCCTCTTTTATTATAATCTCAAAATTTGTGAGAATGCCATGTAATTCATCCCTTGTCAAAAGATCAATATCTTTTGATTCTTCTATAGCTAAAATATTTTCACTAAACCTTTTTGGGAGTGACCTTAAAATATTATCACAAACATCAGATTCTTGAACTTCAAGTCCAAGTCCTTGCATGAAGTTAAAAACCTCGTCTGCACAAAGTAGATAAGCATTAATGTTTTCCTCATCCTTCATTTTTAGAACTTCAAATATTCCCTTGAGATTTCACAACTTTACCTTTTTGAACTTTTTGTCTCCTTCATATATGCCTTGTAACTTATCCCAAATTTCCTTTGTTGATTTGCAGTGCATAACCTTTATAAACTCTATTTTTGTAAACCTCTCAAAATTGCATTCATTTATTTTAAATTTTAATTATGTAAAATCTTACCATATTTATCTATAAGTGGAGTAGCTGGTGGTGTGTATCCATTTTCTACTACTTCTCATATTTCATTTCCAAGTGCCATCAAGTGAATATTCATTCTTATACTCCAAAATACATAAACACTCCTATCAAAAAATGGTGCTAAATCATATAAGGATCCACACTTAGAATCCATTTGTGTTCTTGTGAGATTTTCCTTCAAGTTGTTAAACTCTTATGAAGGAACCCGCTCTAATACCAATATATGAATACAAACTTATACTGAAAGGGGGGTGAATAGTATAAGACCACTTTTTACTTTTATTTAGTCAAACAATAATATCCAATATATTAATGCAATGTCAACATCAGTAATAAAAGCAATACACAAATCATTACACACAAAAGAGATACCAATTTAACGTGGTTCACTCAATATGGGCTACTCCACAAAGAAGATATTTTACTAATATTTTCTCAATAAATATCTTGGGAATCCTTTCCCTATTACAATATTTATAGAACTCTATCCAAAGGAGATACCAATCCTCTAATCAATTTCATGGATCTCTATCCATAGGAGACACCAATCCCCTTAGCTAGTTCATGGATATCTATCCATAGGAGAAATCCTTCTCCTCTACTCTGTTTGGTGAACCTCTAGAAGAATACTGCCTCCACTGCACTGGCTTGTGGATATCTCTCCACTAAAGACTCCTACCCTAACTTATAAGAACTATGTATTCACTACCATGGATAATGGTTATCTATCCATTGTAGACTACTATCCTATTCTTTGTCACCTCCAAATATTGTTCTCAAATCAATCTCAAATTTGCACTAAACACAATCCTTCAATCTAGTATAAATTTGCACAATCTTTGTCTTATTTTCTACTAAACTCAATCCTTCAATCTAGCACAAAATTTGCTCAATATCTATCTTTGGTCTAGTACACAGCTATCCTCAAATTTGTACCAAACTCTGTCCTTAATATGTCTTCAAGATTTACCACAAAGCTTTATCAATCACAAATCATTTTTGCTAGATCTACCCAATTCTTAACTCAAGTTTTTAACAAATAAATCAATTAATTTAGCTCTTCAAGTATTCTCAAAGATTTGTCTTAAATATTTCTACAATTCCTCTCAAGAACTTGTTCTTTCTACTCTCAAGTCTTCTCTAAGAGTTACCTCAAATCTGCTCAACAAGTCCTCACTTGAAGAACACAAGCTTATACTGAGAGGGGGGGTGAACAGTATAAGACCACTTTTTACTTTTTCCTTTAAATCAACTTTCAATTTAATATTATGCAGTGATAGATAGCAGTATCAATAGCAGTAATAAAAGCAATGCAGAAAACACCATCCACAATAGAGACACAACAATTTACGTGGTTCACCCAAGGTGGGCTACTCCACGGATAAAACTTTTCTATAAAAGTTATATCAAAGTTCTTTGGGAAACCTTCCCAATTACAAATTTTATGAGCCTCGGCTCAAAGGAGATACCTTCCCCTAACTCTACTCTGGCTAGTGATCCTCTAGAACACCTCTGCCTCAGCTACCCTTAGAAAATGGAACTCTATCCATAGAAGACACCTGTCTTCCCTACTCTGGCTGGAGACCTCTGTCCTCAACTCTATCACCTCAAATTTGGTCCTCAAATTTGTACTAAACATAGTCCTTCGATCTAGCACAAATGTCCTCTTTCTCTTTCTCTGATCTACACCAAACATAGTCCTTTTGTCTGGCACAAGTTTGTCCTCTTCCTCTTTCTCTGGTCTGCACCAAACACAGTCCTTCGGTCTGGCACAAATCTATCCTCAACTTTGCATCAATCTCTGTCCTCAACTGGTCCTCAAATCTGGTTCATAGAAATGGTTCACAAGCTTTCACTAAATCTTGCTTGATCATCACCCAAGTCTTCAAGACTTCTTTCAGATCTGCTTTGCAAGATCTCACTTAGAACCTACCCAGACTGCTCCACAAGCTCAACAAACGCTTGCTTAAATCTGTCCACAAGTCTTCACAAAGACTTGTCTCAAATCTGCTTGTAAGCTTTCATAAAAGCTCACACAAATCTTTCTGTGCAAACATAGCCGCAATCATAGCTGCCCTTGGTCAAAACCAACTTTTGCACTGTCTGCACAAACACAACAACACTCAGCTCTCGACGATCGAACTTCTCACTCTTTGCATCAACTCGCCACTTCTGTGCTATCTACGCTATTATGGCTGCATCTCGCACACTTCGCTTGATTCGACATGACTCGCTCTCTACGCACCATGGATTTAACTTGTGCAAGTTCAATGCATAACTCTCCAAGCAGCCCTCCTTTTATACTAAAGCTTTCAAGAATAAAACCTTGATCTTATTTGGCTGCACATCCTAAACTACGTCGGCTACAAACCCTAATTTTTGTCGGCCCAATTATAACTTTGTCAGCTTCACTGCCTTTGAAACTCCTCTGTAGCTTCTATTGTGAAACTACAACATGTCGCGATATCGCAACACCTTTTGCAACCGTATGCCTTCCTTTGGCTTTTGTCGTGATATCGCGACACCTTAGCCTTTGTCAACTTTACTTAAGTTCTTGTCATGAAATCGTGACACTTTTTGCTTTTGCTGACGTCATCTTCACTTCTATCATGAAATTGTGACCCATCTATTTTCATGGCCTTCTTCTTTGCTTTTGTCATGAAATCGTGACACTTATGCCTCTGCTGACGTCATCTTCACTTCTATCATGAAATTGCGACAATCTCGCTTTCTCAACCTTTTCTCGGCTTGCACCAGCAAAAATGAAACATGTCACGAAATCGTGACACTTTCGCTGCCTTATGATTTTCTCTGTCTTATGCCCACAAAATTGGAACATGTCGTGAAATCATGACGCTTTCGCCTTCGAGCTCTTCCTTCTTGAATTCGTTGTGAAATTGCGATGCTTCTTCTGTTGAAGACTTTCTTCCTGTTTCTATCATGAAATTGTGACACTTTCTCCAACTAAATGTTGCCATCTCAACCTATCACAAAATCATGACACTTTCTACATTCGTACGCTTTTCCTTCATCCTATCATGAAATCACGACGCTTTTAGCTTTCATATGCTTTCTTTGTAACCTGTTGCAAAATCATGACACTTCTCATTTCAGACTCTTCCCTTTGTTGCATGTCATGAAATCGCGATAGTTCTCATTTCAATTTTTGTAGCATGTCGCAAAATCGTGACAGTCCTCACTTTGACTTTTACAGCATGTCGCAAAATCGTAACAGTTTTTGAATAACTTTCTCTCTCTTCGATCTTGTCACAAAATCATGACAGTTCACACTGTGGACTCTCTCTTCTACATCATGTCATGAAATCGTGACACTTTTTCGTCTGTGCATCTTTCCTGGCAATGTGTCACAAAATCGCAACACTTTTCCTTCTCTGCCTTCTTGCACTTTTTGAGTCACGAAAATGCGACATGTCGCAAAATCGTGACACTTTCCATCCTGCTCTCCTTCTCTGCCAACATGTCACGAAATCATGATAGTTTTTCCTCTTGCATTTTTCTATGATATTTTGCAAATGGGCCATTCTGATCTACTTGTAAACTCACTGTCTATGTCTGCAAAACCTTCATCAAAACAAATTCCTTTAAGAGCTTCTTGACATCAATGACAACATCTACACTTGAGCAAAGGCAATGTACCCAAGGTACCCAAAATTGCCAACAATCTCCCCCTTTGTCATTGATGGCAACCCTTTACTGAAAACACTTCTCAAGGGCCAAAACTGAGACCAACTATGCTAGTAGCTGAGAATCTCTCTTTGAAGTTTTTTCTCCCCCTAACTTGAAGCTCTCTTCTTCACTTTGAAGCTCTCCCCCTTACTCATATCTCTCCCCCTTTGTCATCAATGGTAAAGGGTCACCTTTGGGGCTCGGGACTAAGAATGAGCTTCTTAGCTTAGTCCCTCCCCCACCTCCTGATGAGGTGATTAAAATAGGGGTGGGAGTAAAACTCCCATTAGGCACTGATCATCATCAGCGTCTACAATTTCCTTGCCGGGCCTTCTCTTGAACTCTTTGTCAATATTCCTGTCCTTGTTCCTGTCACTGTTCTTATCCATGCCTTGATCCTTGGACCTGTTCATACTATTGTTTCTATTCCTATACCTCAAAATTTCAGCTCTACACTGTCTAGTTGTGTGGCCTGCATTGTTGCACATATAACAAGTAACAAAGTTATTTTTTTTCAAAATACCTGTTCTTTGAATCTGCTTGTTATGACTAACTGTGATCCTGTAATTAGCCTTGCAAAAAATTGCCTTATGCCCGAACTGTTGACAAGAGTAACAATACCATTGAAAGAAACTAAAACTTCTAACATTGTTGTTTACCATATTCATTTGAGCTAAGCACTGTGAAGCCGTGTGACCAAACCTGTGACATGCAAAACATCTACCATGAAATATTCTTTTGTTTGACCTCTTGGGTCCCGAAAACTTCTTCTTCATATCCAGAATTCTATTTTCTGTTTCTGCCCATCTATTACTCATGGAATCTTTCTTGGAGATACTCTCTTCATCAGAACTCTCTTCTTTTTGAAATCTTTTGCTAGATTCCCCAACCTGTTCCTTGTGTGGTTTAACAAAACCAAAGGCCTGTTTTATATGTTATCTTTCTTTGTCCTTTGATGAGAGACTTAACCTTTTTGGAGCTGTCTTGAAACCTGTACAGCTTATCCTTGTACTCTTTAGTTTCCTCTTTCAAAGAAGCCATTTTTTGTTCTAACTCACTATACTCTAGAAACTTAGACTCTAACTCATGCTTGAGTCTAGCATTCTTCTTTCTTTCCTTTCAAAGCACTAAGAGCATTAGTAAGTTCACTCTCAAGATCCTTTATTTGTTTGCTTTCTGAATCAACAATGTTGTTTTTAGATTTCTTATCACTAGAGGAGCTACCTTTTTCAAAAACCATACATGCATCTTCCTCATAGTTTTCTGAAGCATCCTCATACATACTAGAAACCAAATCATTATTTGTGCAATCATCCTCAAGGTGCCCAAAATTTCCACATCTAAGACATTTCATGATAATGAATCCATGTTTTGGTTCTTCCTCTTTTTCTGATATGAACAACATCTCATTTTCATAATCACTTGAAGAACTTTCACTCTCACTACTAGAACACTTACTTGCATTGTCTAGGTAGAAAATCTTCTTGAGCTTGTGAGAATACCTCTTTCCTTGATTGTTGTGCTCATATTTGTACTTCTTGTGATGCTTGTGCTTTTTCAGAATCCTTGCTCTTAGAATCTTGTATATCTTCATCACTTTCATTCTTGGAAATAGTACAGTCAGTAGCATAATGACCAAACTTTCCACAGTTGAAACATCTTATATTTTTCATGCTTTTGTGCTTTCTAGAGAACTTGCCTTTCTTGCTGTAATATGCCTCTTCATCACTAGAAGACTCATCACTCTCTTGAATCTATTTGCCTTTTGATTTCTTGATAGCTTTGAAAGCTGCCTCTTTCTTGACATCAACTTTCACTTGAGTTCTCAACTCAAATGTTGCAAGTATACTATGGAGTTCATCCTTTTTCAACTTATCTAAATCTTTAGCTTCCTCTATAGCAGAAATCTTTTCACTAAATCTATTATGAAGAGATCTTAAAATCTTATCACACACATCATTTTCAGTAAGCTCAAGACCTAAGTCTTTCATGGAGTTAACAACCTCATCCATACGAAGCATGTAGTCACTAATATTTTCATCATCATTCATTTGGAGTTGTTCAAACATACCTTTAAAGTGTCTCAACTTGGCCTTTCATACATTTGCATCACCTGTATGAACCACCTTCAACTGTTTCCACATTTCACTAGCTATCTTGCAGTGAATAACTTTGGTGAGATCTGCTTTCTGTAAGCCTTTCAAGATTGCATTCATTGCTTTTGAATTGCTGTGATGCATGAGCCTGTCTTCTTTAGTATAAGGACCATGTTCAGGAATAGTGTACTCATCCTCAATCACTTCCCATACCTCATTATCAAGTGCCATTAGATAAACCTTCATTCTTGCACTCCACATACCAAAATCTGATCCATCAAGAATAGGTACTGCATTGACACTTGAAAAATCCATTATGTTCTTTGCTAGCTTTTACTTCAAGCTATTAAACTTTCTGAAGGCACTAGCTCTGATACCAATTGAAGAACACAAGCTTATACTGAGAGGGGGGGTGAACAGTATAAGACCACTTTTTACTTTTTCCTTCAAATCAACTTTCAATTTAATATTATGCAGTGATAGATAGCAGTATCAATAGCAGTAATCAAAGCAATGCAGAAAACACCATCCACAATAGAGACACAACAATTTACATGGTTCACCCAAGGTGGGCTACTCCATGGATAAAACTTTTTTCTAAAAGTTATATCAAAGTTATTTGGGAAACCTTCCCAATTACAAAGTTTATGAGCCTCGGCTCAAAGGGGATACCTTCCCCTAACTTTGCTCTGGCTGGTGATCCTCTAGAAGACCTCTGCCTCCATTGCCCTTAGAAAATGGAACTCTATCCATAGAAGACACCTATCTTCCCTACTTTGGATGGAGACCTCTGTCCTCAATTCTATCACCTCAAAGCTGGTCCTCAAATTTGCACTAAACACAGTCCTTCGGTCTAGCACAAATGTCCTCTTTCTCTTTCTCTGATCTGCACCAAACACAATCCTTTAGTCTGGTACAAGTCCGTCCTCTTCCTCTTTCTCTAGTCTGCACCAAACACAGTCCTTCGGTCTGGCACAAATCTATCCTCAACTCTGCATCAATCTCTGTCCTCAACTGGTCCTCAAATCTAGTTCACAAAAATGGTTCACAAGCTTTCACTAAAGCTTGCTTGATCATCACCCAAGTCTTCAAGACTTCTTTCAGATCTGATTTGCAAGTTCTCACTTAGAACTTGCCCAGACTGCTCCACAAGCTCAACAAATGCTTGCTTAAATCTTTCCACAAGTCTTCACAAAGACTTGTCTCAAATCTGCTTATAAGCTTTCAGAAAAGCTCACACAAATATTTTTGTGCAAACACAACCGCAATCACAGCTGCCCTTGGTCGAAACCAAATTTTGCACTATTTGCACAAACACAACAACACTCAGCTCTTGACGATCGAACTTCTCACTCTCTGCATCAACTCGCCACTTCTGCGCTATCTGTGCTGTTATGGCTGCATCTCGCACACTTCGCTCGATTCGACATGACTCGCTCTCTATGCATCATGGACTTAACTTGCATAAGTTCGATGCATAACTCTCCAAGCAGCCCTCCTTTTATACCAAAGCTTTCAAGATTAAAACCTTGATCTTAGTCGATTGCACATCCTAAACTACATCGGCTACAAACCCTAATCTTCGTCAGCCCAAATTTAACTTTGTCGGCTTCATCGCCTCTGCAACTCCTCTATAGCTTCTGCCATGAAACTACAACATGTCATGATATCGCGACACCTTTTGCAACCGTACACCTTCCTTTGGCTTTTGTCATGATATCATGACACCTTAGCCTTTGTCGACTTTACTTAAGTTCTTGTCATGAAATCGTGACACTTTCTGCTTTTACTGACGTCATCTTCACTTCTGTTGCAAAATCAGGACCCTTCTATTTTCATGGCCTTCTTCTCTACTTTTTTCATGAAATCGTGACACTTCTGCCTCTACTGATGTCATCTTCACTTCTGTCGTGAAATCATGACAATCTCGCTTTCTCAACCTTTTCTCAGCTTGCACTAGCAAAAACGAAACATGTCACAAAATTGTGACACTTTCGTTGCCTTATGCTTTTCTCTGCCTTACGCCCACGAAACTAGAACATGTCACGAAATCACGATGCTTTTGCCTTCGAGCTCTTCCTTCTTGAATTCATCATGAAATCGTGACGCTTCTTCTGTTGAAGACTTGCTTCCTATTTTTGTCATGAAATCGTGACACTTTCTCCAACTGAATGCTGCCATCTCAACCTGTCATGAAATCATGACACTTTTTGCATCCATACGCTTTTCCTTCATCCTGTCATGAAATCGCGATGCTTTCAGCTTTCGTACGCTTTCTTTGTAGCCTGTCGCAAAATCGTGACACTTCTCATTTTAGACTCTTCCCTTTGCTACATGTCACAAAATTGTGACAGTTCTCATTTCAAGTTTTGCAGCATGTCGCAAAATCATGACAGTCCTCACTTTGAATTTTGTAGCATGTCACGAAATCATGATAGTTTTTGAATAACTTTCTATCTCTTCGATCTTGTTGTGAAATCATGACAGTTCACACTGTGGACTCTCTCTTTTGCATCATGTCGCGAAATCGCAACACTTTTTTGTCCGTACAACTTTCCTGGCAATGTGTCGCAAAATCGTGACACTTTTCCTTCTTTGCCTTCCTACACTTTCTAAGTCACAAAAATGCGACATGTCGTGAAATCACGACACTTTCCATCCTGCTCTCCTTCTCTGCCAACATGTCGCGAAATCGTGACAATTTTTCCTCTTGCCTTTTTCTATGATCTTTTGCAAATGGGCCATTCTGATCTGCTTGGAAACTCATTGTCTATGTCTGCAAAACCTTCATCAAAACAAATTCCTTTAAGAGCTTCTTGACATCAATGACAACATCTACACTTGAGCAAAGGCAATGTACCCAAGGTACCCAAAATTGCCAACACTCACTAGAACTTGCTCAATATGCTCTCAAGTTTTCTCTAATACTTACCTCAAATATGCATTGTAATATTCCACAAAATCTCACACAAATCTATCCTTTAATATTTCACAAAAGCTTTATCAATTCTATCCTTAAGTCCCCTCTAGGACTTGCTCAAATATGCTCACAAGATTTCACAAAAACTTGCTCAAATCAAGTACAAAACCTGCACACAAACTCAATTCAATCTCTTGTCGAAAACCTCTTTCAAACATACCAACAAGTTTCACTTAGAATCTTGTCTTACTCATATAAGCATTTAGAGAATGGTTAGAGACTCAATATGCTTCACACTCACAACAATACTCAATCACTTTCAATCTCTCTTGTTTTTCCATAAAACATATAGATAATGGTTAGAGACTCAATATGTTTAACTCTCACACAACACTCAATTACTTCCAAAATTTCTTCAAATCAATTAAGAATAGAGAACAATTTGTTTCACAGAACTTGAACTATCACTCCAACACTTCCAATCAACTAAGCTCAATCAACTCCACTCAATCAATCACTCAATGAAATCTTAGTCAACAATGCTTATCAAACAATCCTCACATAACAATGATACTCATGATCTTTCACAAATCCTAGTTCAAGATAGTTCTCAACTTCACATAACAATGATACTCAATATTTCCAGCAATGCTTATCAAACAAGGTTTCTAGTATCAACTTTCATTCTAGAAAACCCACATCAATCAACATTTGATTTCTCAAAACCAAACTCAACAATGCTTATCAAACAATCATTTTCACTCCAACTTAGCATTCACAACATCCAACAATATTTCACTCACAAGGATAATGTGCCCTTACCTTTTGTTTGAAGAATATTTGACCTCAAACACCTGTCTCAATCACAATCAACTCTTTGCCAATTTCAAAGGTTAGGTAGCAAGATCTTCACTCAAAAATTCACTTAAATGATTCCTCAAAATATTTCACCATACATAGCATAAGATCTCAATTACACCTTATAAACTCCACACTTTAAAATATTAACAAAAACCAAGTAAATCACTTCACAAATAATCTTTCAATAATCACCTTATTACTCCTTTTAAAATAATTAACACCTTTATATTTAAAATAAAATTTAACTCCACTTATCCCCTTATTACTCCTAAAAGGATAATTTAATTTTTAACTTAACCAAAACCTTATATCTCCCTCTTTATTTCATTTCCAAACACCTTAGCACAAAACATAACCCTCTAGTGCACATTCCGCAAAATCCGCCTAGCAAACACCTTAGTAAAAATTAAATTTCAATTTGCATACCTTTTGCTTTGGAAAAATGTCCTCGATGGGTTTCGAACTCCCACCTTTCCTCCACCAAGCACCTTAGCACTCCAAGCTTGTGTCGCTTGGGCTACGTGCCCTCATGTGGTCTAAAAGGTGCACCTCGATGCCTTTATCTTCTTCCCTTCCATGAAGCACAAAACAAAAACACTTCCCTCTTTAGAAAAATGGAGCACCCATGATTCAAACTCGGGTCTAGCATTTCCTGAATGCTTTATCATAGCCCTTGGCTGCCAACTGAGCTACAGGATACTTTGGAATAGTTTTTATTCTCCCTTGTTACTTGTCCTTTCCTCCACATCCAACGAATTAAAACACATGTGAATCTCTTATTGTGCACAAACTCTTTGCATAGGATTTGATTCACAAGGATGATTAATGCCAAGGTTTTGTGGCATTATTTATATGCATTTTCATGTGCTTTATCCAATGTCGACGAAGACATTCAAATTTATAATTTATAACCTTAGGCCCTTTAACTTATTATTATTTAATTTTAAATTTTAACCTTAAGGTTAAATTATTTAAAATTAAATAATTAAACCTTTAACCATTCAATCTGCCATATGGGTTTTTTAGATGCTTTATAATGTGACAACTCCTTGCATTTATTTTTCATGAACCAACCCTCGATACTTAAATATTATAATATTAAACCTTATTCTTTGCATTTTTGGTAAAAACCACAAAAGGATATTAATGAAACTTGAACATCAACCTTGCCTATCAAATCTTGGACATAGACACTTGGATGACAATAAACTTGGTCCTTATCTTCCTTGACATCAATGACAACAAAAATTGCTCATATTTCCAACAATCTCCCCCTTTTTCATTGATGGCAACCCATTTTATTTTTACCATTTCTTTTACCTCTTTTTGCTTTGCTCCCCCTGAGAAACTTCTCCCCCTGACTGAATTCTCTCCCCCTAACTCAAATCTCTCCCTCTTTGACATCAATGGCAAAGGGTCACCTTTGGGGCTTGGGGCTAAGAATGAGTATCTTAGCTTATCCCCTCCCCCACCTCCTTTTGAGGTGGTTAATTCTGGGGTGGGAGTATTTCTACTCCTAGCATGCATTGATATTTATCTTTGTCCACTTGCTTTCTTGACTGATCCTTTTGATTCCTTTGACTATTCATGTTCTTGCTTGTCTCTAGAATTTTTGCTCTACACCATCTTGTTGTATGCCCATCATTATTGCACTTATAACACTTAATGTTGTAGTTCCTTGGTGGTGCAAATATCTTGGGGTTTCTCCTGGTGAAGCCATATCCATTCTTGTCATGAACCCTGCAATTTACTACCTTGTGACCAAACTGATTACAAGAGTAGCAATACCCTTGAAAAAGATGTATATTTTTGAAGTTCCCATATTCTTATCTTTCATGTGTCCTACACTGTGAAGCCTTGTGCCCAAACCTATGACATGAGAAGCATCATCTATTGAAACTACCTTGCCTTGACCTCATTGGTCTCTTAGTCTCTTCTACCCTATGTTGCTTCCTATTCCATCTATTCCTCATTTGTGCATTTTTCCTCTTCCTATTGAAATTTCTATTGTCCAAATCATCCTCAGAAGTCTCACTTTCTCTTACACTCTATTCTTCTGAAGCTTTTTCTTCTTTGGAGCTTGAGATTGACTCCTCTCCTTATTTTATTTGTTTCTATTCAAATCCAAGTCCTATTTTGTTTTTTGACCATATTTATCCCTTGATAATCTTGTCTATGGTTTTTGAGCTCTTTCCAAACCTGTGTAGCTTATATCTAGACTCTTTTACTTCCTTCCTTAGTGAAGCTACTTCATGCTCTAGTTTTTCACATTCTAAAACCTTAGCTTCTAACTTCTCTTTGAATATCCTTGTTTTAGCTATTGACTTAGTTAGATCCTCTATAATATTTCCTTTCTCTTCATCACATTCTTGAAATTTAAGCTTGAGTTTTGAGTTTTGCTTTCTTACCTCCCTTAGTGCATTAAGGGCAAAAATAAGTTCACCTTCAAGATCAACTTCTCCTCTTTTTTATTCTTCCTCTATCTCTTTGCTTTTGGGATCATCTTCATTCCCTTTTGATTTGTCTTCTGTAGGATCACTTCCTTCTTCTTCTATTGCCATGAGTAGATTTTCTTCTGGTCCTTCAAGTGTATCTTCATATTCATCATCACTAAAACTAAAACCATTCCTTGTACAACTATCTTCAAGATGACCAAAGTTACCACATCTAAAACACTTGAGAATTATTGGTAATATTTTCCTAACCACTTATTTTTCTTCTTCTAGAAATAGTATTTCATATTCATTACCTGAGGAGCTTTCATCACTATCACTTGAATACTTACTTGCCTTGTCTACATAGAAACTCTTCTTATGTCTTTGGAAGAACTTCTTTCCTTGCTTTCCTTGTCCATACCTGCTTTTCTTTTGGTACCTGTGTTTTTCTGTTTCCTTGTTCTTATGATCTTATTTCTCTTCATCATTGCTATTTCTAGCTTCTTGACAATCAGATGCATAGTGACCATACTTTCCACAATTGAAATATCTAACTGATTTCATACCTTTATAATTTCTTGGATCCTTGTTCCTTTTGCCATAATTTTCTTCTTCATCACTGGATAACTCATTGCTTGAATCTGAATTCTTTTCCTTTGTCTTCTTAGTAGATTTGAAGGCTTCTTCTTTCTAGATATTAGGTTCCTATTTTGTTCTCATCTCAAAAGCTGTGAGAATGCCATGTAATTCATCCCTTGTCAAAAGATCAATATATTTTGATTCTTCTATAGCTGAAATATTTTCACTAAACCTTTTTGGGAGTGACCTTAAAATCTTATCACAAACATCAGATTCTTGAACTTCAAGTCCAAGTCCTTGCATGGAGTTAACAACCTCGTCTACACAAAGTAGATAAGCATTAATGTTTTCCTCATCCTTCATTTTTAGATCTTCAAATATTCCCTTGAGATTTCACAACTTTACCTTTTTGACCTTTTTGTCTCCTTCATATATGCCTTGCAACTTATCCCAAATTTCCTTTGTTGATTTGTAGTGCATAACCTTTATAAACTCTATTTTTTGTAAACCTCTCAAAATTGCATTCATTTCTTTTGAATTGTAATGATGTAGAAGCTTACCATATTTATCTGTAGGTGGAGTAGCTGGTGGTGTGTATCCATTTTCAACTACTTCCCATATTTCATTTCCAAGTGCCATTAGGTGAATCTTCATTCTCATACTCCAAAATACATAATCACTCCCATCAAACAATGGTGCTAAATTATCTAAGGATCCACTCTTAGAATCCATTTATGTTCTTGTGAGATTTTCCTTCAAGCTATTAAACTCTTCCGAAGGAACCCACTCTGATACCAATTGAAGAACACAAGCTTATACTGAGAGGGGGGTGAATAGTATAAGACCACTTTTTACTTTTCTTTACTCAAGCTATATAATCCAATATATCAATGCAATGTCAACAACAGTAATGAAAGCAATGCAAAAATCACCACACACAATAGAGACACCAATTTAACGTGGTTCACCCAATGTGGGCTACTCCATGGAGAAAATATTTCACTAATATTTTCTCAATAAATCTCTTGGGAATCCTTTCCCTATTACAATGTTTATGGACCTTTGTCCAAAGGAGACACCAATCCCCTAATCAAGTTCATGGATCTCTATCCATAGGAGACACCAATTCCCTTAGCTGGTTCATGGATCTCTATCCACAGGAGAACTCCTTCTCCTCTGCTCTGGTTGGTGATCCTCTAGAAGACTACTGCCTCCACTACACTAGCTTGTGGATATCTCTCCACTGAAGACTCCTATCCTCACTTAGAAGACCTTTGTCCTCACTACCCTGGCTAATGGATCTCTATCCACTAAAGACTACTATCCTCTACTCTATCACCTCCAAAGCTTACTCTTAGCTCTATCTCAAATTTACACTAAACACAGTCCTTCGATCTAGCACAAATCTGCTCAATATCTATCTCTAATCTGTACTAAACACAGTCCTTCAATCTAGCACAAAACTTGCTCAATCTTTGCATCTAGTCTCGTATAAAGTTGTCCTCAGATCTACACCAAAATATGTCCTCAAATCTATCCTCAAGCTTTACCACAAATCTTGATCAATCACAAATCACCTCTGCTAGATCTACCCCAAACCTTAACTCAAGGTTTGAACAAATCAATCAATCAATTTAGCTCTTCAAGTCTTCTCAAAGACTTGTCTCAAATCTATCTACAAGTCCTCTCAAGAACTTGTTCTTTCTACTCTCAAGTCTTCTCTAAGACTTACCTCAAATCTGCTCAACAAGTCCTCACTAGAACTTGCTCAATATGCTCTCAAGTCTTCTCTAAGACTTACCTCAAATTTTTATTGTAAGATTCCACAAAATCTCACACAACTCTATCCTTTAAGCTTGCATAAAAGCTTTCTCAATTCTATCCTTAAGTCCCCTCTAGGACTTGCTCAAATCTGCTCATAATATTTCACAAAAACTTGCTCAAATCAAGTACAAAACTTGCACACAAACTCAATTCAATCTCTTGTAGAAAACCTCTTTTAAACATACCAACAAGTTTCACTCAGAATATTTTTTTACTCATAGAAGCATATAGAGAATGGTTAGAGACTCAATATGCTTTACACTCACAACAATACTCAATCACTTTCAATCTCTTTTGTTTTTTCATAAAAACATATAGAGAATGGTTATAGACTCAATATGTTCAACTCTCACACAATACTCAATTACTTCCAAAAAAATTTCAAATCAATTAAGAATAGAGAACAATTTATTTCATAGAACTTGAACTATCACTCCAACACTTCCAATCAACTAAGCCCAATCAAATCCACTCAATCAATCACTCAATGAAAGCTTAGTCAACAATGCTTATCAAAAAAACCTCACTTAACAATGATACTCATGATCTTTCACAAACCCTAGTTCAAGATAGTTCTCAACTTCACATAACAATGATACTCAATATTTCCAACAATGCTTATCAAACAAGGTTTCTAGTATCAACTTTCATTCCAGAAAACCCACATCAATCAACATTTGATTTCTCAAAACCAAACTCAACAATGCTTATCAAACAATCCTTTTCACTCCAACTTAGCATTCACAACATCCAACAATATTTCACTCACAAGGATAATGTGCCCTTACCTTTTTTGAAGAAGAAGATTTGACCTCAAACACCTGTCTCAATCACAATCAACTCTTTGCCAATTTCAAAGGTTAGGTAGCAAGATATTCACTCAAAAATTCACTTAAATGATTCCTCAAAATATTTCACCATACATAGCATAAGATCTCAATTATACCTTATAAACTCCACACTTTAAAATATTAACAAAAACCAAGTAAATCACTTCACAAATAATCTTTCAATAATCACCTTATTACTCCTTTTAAAAGAATTAACACCTTTATATTTAAAATAAAATTTAACTCCACTTATCCCCTTATTACTCCTAAAAGGATAATTTAATTTTTAACTTAACCAAAACCTTATATCTCCCTCTTTATTTCATTGCCAAACACCTTAGCACAAAACATAACCCTCTAGCGCACGTTCCACAAAATTCGCCTAGCAAACACCTTAGTAAAAATTAAATTTCAATTTGCATACCTTTTGCTTTGGTAAAATGTCCTCGATGGGTTTCGAACTCCCACCTTTCCTCTGCCAAGCGCCTTAGCACTTCAAGCTAGCATCGCTTGGGCTACGTGCCCTCACGTGGTCTAAAATGTGTGCCCCGACACCTTTATCTTCTTCCATTCCATAAAGCACAAAAAAACCCACTTCCCTCTTCAGCAAAACGGAGTGCCCGTGATTCGAACTTGGGTCTAGCATTCCCCAAACACTTTATCACAACCCCTGGCTACCAACTGAGCTACAAACTGCTTCAGAATAGTTTTTGTGCTCCCCTGTTACTTGTCCTCTCCTCTACATCCAACAAATTAAAACACATGCGAATCTCTTATGGTGCACGAACTCTTTGCATAGGCTTTGATTCACAAGGATGATTAATGCCAAGGTTTTGTGGTATTATTTATATGCATTTTCATGTGCTTTCTCCAACATCGGTGAAGACATTCGAATTTATAAAATTTGAATTTATAATTTATAACCTTAGGCCCTTTAACTTATTATTATTTAATTTTAAATTTTAACCTTAAGGTTAAATTATTTAAAATTAAATAATTAAACCTTTAACCATTCAATATGCCATATGGGTTTTTTAGATGCTTTATAATGTGACAACTCCTTGCATTTATTTTTCATGAACCAACCCTGGATACTTAAATATTATAATATTAAATATTATAATATTAAACCTTCTTCTTTGCCTTTTTGGTAAAAACCACCAGAGGATATTAATGAAACTCGAACATCAACCTTGCCTATCAAATCTCGGACATAGACACCTGGATGACAATAAACTTGGTCCTTATCTTCCTTGACATCAATGACAACAAAACTTGCTCATATTTCCAACATCCTCACAATCTTGAACTTGAGTCTTTAGTCTTAAATTCTACTTTCTAACCTTTTTCAATTCTCTAAAATCAACAATATTTTATGCTTCTAGATCTATTGTGCCTTCTTCTTCATTTTCTGAATTTTTCTCTCCTTCTTGATCTCCAAGAGAATCTTCATACTCTTCAACCTTATCTTCAACAGGAGCATTTTCTTCCTATCCCATTTCTAAAAATAGGATCTCTTCTTCTTCACTATATGAGTCTTTTATCACTATCACTTGAAGCCTTTCTTCCCTTATTAGCATAGAAACTCTTCTTATGCCTTTGAAAGAACTTCTTTTCATGCTTGACTTGACCATACATATTTTTCTTTTCATACCTAGATTTTCCTTCTTCCTTTTTCTTATGATCCTATTTCTCTTCACTAATACTGCTTGCAGCTTTTGGACAATTAGATGCATAGTGACTGATGCATTGTCATTAAGCACATCATTAAATATCAAAGATCTTATCAATCCAGGGTGGTTTCCAAGGCTGTCTACGATAGAAGGCTAAGGCAAAGTACAATTCAGGCATTCATATTTCAAGCATTTATTGGTGAAGCAGATTTTGGTTTAGCCTTTTGGTGTCACACTAAACCTAGTCTACAGAATGGAAACTAAAATAAATTACAGGAATTGAAAACTAAATCTAAATTGTAGAATTTAACAATTAACTACAATTGCATGAATTAAAATTGTTGAATTGAAATCTAATCTACTTTTGCATAATTGAAATAACATAATTGAAATTGCTAAATTGAAATGTTGCTAAAATGAAATCCTAAATTACACTTGCAAAATTGAAACCTATTTTACTCTTGTAGAATGGAAGTGATGCTTGGAAATAAAACACCTATCAATGCCCTACCACAAAAGGTCGTCAAGCTTCTGCTATAGGAATTGACAGCAAAATGAAATCTACTGGAAATTGAAAGTTGTTGAAACATAAAAATAATAGAACATGGAAAGCAAAGGAAACAAGAAATAAATGTTTAATCTAATTTGTCAGCTAACACACACATAAATATTGTACACAAACATAATAGAAAACATCAATCACATAATACAAAATAAAAATAAGAAAATGAAATATGGCAAGCAATCTATTAATTCTGTTGCAGCAAATCACAAATTAAAACCTGCCATAAAATCCCTCCTTCTAGATCTGAAAGTGGGCCCATAATTCTTGATCTAGAAGGAGGTGAAAAACACTCCTTAACTAATTAACACTCAAAATATAAAATGATAAAACAACTGCACTTTAATTGATGACAAAACATGCTGAAAACTGTTACAAAAAATTGTTGTACAATCTTAATTGCTGCTATTGAAAACTCTACTCTATTCTAATTTCTAACTGGCTCAACTAAGGAGGGAGCTGTGTTATTTATATAAATATTTACAACATATCCCATGCTCAAATCAGGCTATGTGCTGCTTTATAGTGATTTACCAATAATTTTAGATCTGAAATAAATGCAAATCTGGACAGTTTGTGTTGCAGTAGTAGTCATTGGCCCTTAGAAAGCATCTTCAGTGGTGGGAGTACGTGGGAGAAGTCTAGAAATATCTCACACATCTTTCTTCACTTCAGAATATGTCATTTCTATCTTGTAAATAACTTCCTATTATGCTGCAATTATTTTTGTGTTTATCCTAGAAGAGGATCAAAATTGATATTTTCCATGAATGGTAGCTTTGGACGGTAAGGACGCCAAAATCAGATGGGAGATATTTTCCCTTAACCTTCTCAACCTTATTTCCCTTTTTACATCGTCAAAATATAGTCAAAAAGTCAAAAAGCACTTTTATGTTCTCATTTCGAAGATAAGTGGCTCATTTCGAAGAGACTGTATTTCCCATTCCAAAGATGTCCGCTCATTCCGAAGAGACTGTATTTCTCATTCCGAAAATGTCTGCTCATTCCGAAGATATTTAGAATGACCAACTATGTGCTCTTCAATTGATTTTAGCTGCATTTCTCAGGTGGATTAGCCCTCAGGATCATATTGCAATAGCCTTCATTCCTCTCCATGTGTGAATTCCATGTCTTGCCATTCATTTGTAGCTTGCTAGAATTTACATGGTAAATTACTGCATTTTCCAATTCTGTTGCACAATTGTAAAATATTGGTATTTCTTGCAAATTCATACAAATTAGAACATGGAAAAATTATTCAAATATCAACATGAAGGATTACATCAAGTTGCTACTGAATTTATACACTTCATTCACCAAGTAACAATGCTAAAATAGTGCAACAATGCTGCACAATTGTCCCTGCTCTGTTATACCCTATTACTGCCTATTTAGACCATGTGGGAATGCTTCTATATAGGTCAGATGTCTATGTAGTCCTGATGAACTCATTCCATCCATATCCTCATGCTTTGCTTGACAACTTCAAGGTGTTCCTATAAAGTGACAACTTGCAGATTTTTATATGGCTATTTTTTTTCAGATTTTCAGATTTATGATAGTCCTAAAATTTTGGCTTCAATGTGGAATTGAAACAAGTTTAAGGGCATGAAAACATTCAAAAACCATTTAGAAGTTAATGGATACTAGCATGCCACATTTGGTTAATTGAAATGCATGTTTTTACTTGCTACTTAATCAAGCAAAATCAGTCACAAAATGCTGAAAATAGTCAAAAACAGAGATATAGTATTCCTAACATAAAATCATGCAAACACTTAACAAATAGTATATTTTAGTCAACTATCTGGCAATTAACTTATCATATGGTAGTCAAAAATTGTGCAATAATGAGGCATTTTTGGGCCTCATCAGTGACCAAAATTACCACAATTACCACAATTAAATATTTCACTATTTTCATACCTTTGCACTTTCTTGAGTCCTTTTTTCTTCTACCATAGTTAGCTTCTTCATAACTACTTGACTCACCATTTGATTTTGATTTCTTATATTTTGTCTTCTTCTATTCTTTGAAAGTTACCTCTTTCTTGGATTTGGGATCCTTTCCTATTCTCATCTCATAAGCTGTGAGAATTCCTTGTAACTCATCCATAGTCAATTTTTCAATATCTCTCATCTCTTATATAGCATAAAACTTTTCATCATACCTTATAGAAAGTGACCTTAATACTTTATGAGCAACACTAGAGTTTCAATTTCGAATCCAAGTTTATGCATGATATTAAAAACTTCATCCACACAAAGCAAGTATGTAGCAATATCTTCCTCATCTTCCATATTCAAATATTCAAACCTTTTCTTGTGGTTTTTTAGTTTTTCCATATTGATTTTTTATCTCCCTCATATGTTTGCTTAAATTTTTTCATATCTCTTTTGCTAATTTGCAATGCATAACTTTCACAAATTCTGTGTAACGTAATCCACTTAAGATTACATTCATAGCCTTGGTATTATTATCATGTAACATATTACCATATTTATATGTGGGAGGAGTACCTGTAGGTGTGAACCCATCCTCAATGATTTCCATGTCTCATATCCTTGTGCCATCAAGTAAGTCTTCATTCATATGCTCCATAAAGCATAATTGTTCCCATCGAATAGTGGTGCCTTATTTGATGAATATCCATTATGAGATGCCATATGTGATCCTGTACTTTCTTCCTTCAAGTTGTTAAACTTTTATAAAGGAACCCGTTCTGATACCAATTGAAGAACTCAAGCTTATACTGAGAGGGGGTGAACAATGTAAGATCAACTTCTTCTTTTCTTTTCTAAACAATATTATCTAATATTATAAATTTATAATATCAATAGCAATAATCAAATCAATGCACAAATAATCACACACATGAGAGAAACAAATTTAACATGGTTCACCCAATGTGGGTTATGTCCACGGAGATAATATTTCTTCTAATTTTTTTCAAAAAATCTCTTGGGAATCAATTCCCTATTACAATTTTTATGGACCTCTATCCAAAGAAGACACCAATCCCCTATGCTCTAATTTGTGGATCTCTATCCATAGGAGAACTCTATATCCTTGATTTTATGGATCTCTCTCCATAGGATAAATATTTCCCTTTTGCTCTGGTTTGTGGAACTTGATCTAGGAGAAATATATCTCCTCAACTGGTTCATGGATCTCTCTCTACATAAAAACTCTATATCCTCAGTTGGTTCACGAATATTACTCCATAGGATAACTCTTTCTTCTTGCTCTATTTTGTGGATCTCTATCCAAATGAGAAATCTATCCCCTCTACTTTAGTTGATGAACTTATATAAGACTTCTACCCCCACTGCTCTAGATTTTGGATCTCTCTCCACATGATACCTTTATCACCACTATACTGGTTGATGGACCTCTATCCACTGTATAACTCTATCCTCTTTGATATTTCACCTCCAAAGCCTACTCTCAAATCTATATCAAATCTACACCAAACTCTATCCCGAGTCTAGCACAAATTTTCTCTAACTCTACTCACAAATATGCACCAAACTCTATCCTAAGACTAGAATAAATCTGCTCTAGCTCTACTCACAAATATACACCAAATTCTATTCCAATTCTAGCACAAATATGCTCTAACTCTTCTCACAAATTTGCATCAAAATCTATCCCAAGTCTAGCACAAATCTACTCTCAATTATATTTCAAGTCTTCACAATACATACTCAAATATGGCTTCAAGCCTTCTCAAAATACTTGCTCAAATTTGCCTTCAAGCCTTCTCAAAAGACTTTCTGAAATTTGCCTTCATTCCTTCTCAAAAGACTTGCTCAAATATGCCTTTAATACTGCTCACAAAACCTACTCAAATAACTCCAAATATTGCATACAAAATACAACTTAAATATCTTTCAAAAAAATTTCTCCACATAGAAAAATTCTACTTAGAATTCATTTAATCTCTAGAACATATAGAGAATGATATGCACTTGCCAATAGCTCAATATGTTATACTCAATCATTAAGTCTGTCGCTTTCACATGTCTCACATTTATTACTATTTAAAGGAAGGTCTAGTCTAGCACATGACACCTGACCTCCTGATGCACAAACTTGCTCCACAAATCTTATTTCTAATGCTTGCACATTCAATTTCAATATCACTCAAAACCAATACCCAAAATATTCATACATTCATTCAAAAACTAAAGCACAATTTGCTTACAAACCCTAACACAAGTGTTTCTAATTTATTTCGATAAAGATGCACAATGAAGGTCTCAAATCCTAACTCAAATATTTTCAACAATGCTTATTAAATAATCCTTTTATCTCCACCTTATGTTCCAAAAACATTCACTTCAACAAAAAACTTTAAACAAGGGATGATGTGCCCATACCTCTTAATTTACTCTTATGGAGATATGTCTTCAAAACCTGTCTCACAAATAACTGATTTTTCTAATACCACTTCAAGGGTTAGATTGCAAGACACTTTCTTAGAACATCCACATGAATTTTCACCTTCAAAAATGCTCAATGAAATCTGAATTTGATATTCGATCACTCTTCTTATACACTTAAAAATGAAGCATTAATATCCAACAAAACCTTTCATATCTTCCTTTCACAATGCAAGAATTATAATTAAATATCAAAAAACTTATCACACCTTATTACTCCTAATATTTCAAAATAAAATTCAACCCAACAAAACCACAAATTTCACACATAAATTCCTTATACACCTTATACCTCCTACTTAAAATAAAATATTTTAATGCACCTTATTTTTTCAACAAGTCCATATCATCATTGATTTAATTTACCATACAAAACACTTACACAAAAACTCCTTGTTAATTCAACCTTAATTACTCCACAATGTCCCCTTTTTAATTCAAAAATTAAAATTAAAATGAACACCTTATGACTCTCTAGTAATTTCACATAAAAATAATAAAATTGAATTAACACTTATAACTCCTTAATTCAAGCACCATATGCATATCTTAAAAAATACTCTGCCCCAAGTGCTATCACGACTACTTAAACTCATGACTCCTCACTAGCCCTGCACCCTAGCACAAGGGTGAACACCGTGTGGGCTAGCCACCCACACAAGCACAAAGGAGTATGTGCTCCTACTTCTTCAAAATCATTGTAAAATCCTCGACCAAGAAAAATGACTCCCTGTAATTTGAACGCCAAACCTACCGCCTACAATGTTCTTTGCAAGCCAAGCTTGCCAACTAGGCTATCCATCCACATCGAATAGAATCGAGCACCCTTCGTCTTAACTATGTGCTACCCTCAAAATTCACAAAATATTTTCTCTGCCTCCACTGCTTGTCAAACGAATAGCAAATATAAGATATTAATCTTCGGGGATAATCAAAAAATTTGGCTTGCAAAACATTAACCCTTTTATACACTTTTGCCCTTTGACTTTGGACATCAACTCAACTTCAAAAAATGCCTCCATGCAAATTCAAATTTTGGCGCCATCTAAACCTTTTAAAAATATTATAATAATTTAAATCTAAGGTAGATTTAAATATTATAATTTATATTTTAACCTTTGGGTCCTTTTAATTTTTAATTATTATAATTATTTAAACTTTCATAGATTTAAATATTATAATATTTTTTCTTCTTGGAGATTTTCTTTGGATAAAAGTCTTTGCCATCATAAAATATCTTCCTTTTTCTTTTGCAAATGCCACCATGGTAAAAACCATTAAACCTTTATTTTCCTTGACATAAATGACAACCAATGTCATTAACTAATGCCATTAATTCTTTGATATCAATGACAAAAATATTTTAAAATTTCCAACAAGATTAGGCCTAAAAGTTTGTATTCTTTAATTCATTCATATATTTAGTTTAAATGAACAAGACCTTCAAAAATATGATATTTTTATAAGAGCCTTCAACAATGGGATCTATAAAGCTAGTGGAACCATAACCTTACCTCTTAAAGTTGGACCCTAAATCCTTAATACCCTCTTTTATGTTATACCTTGTGAATTCACCTATAATATTGTTCTAGGACAACCTTGGATTCATGAATCGAGGGCTATCCCCTCTACCCTTCATCAATACCTCAAATATGAGTATCAAGACAAACTTGCCCACATTCCAATTAATTCTCAACTCTCTTCCTATTACAATATGATATAGGCTATCAATTCTAAAACCAATTTTTGTTCTTCTCTCACCCATGTTCTGCTAATCACCTCCTCTTTGTCCATCCAAATCAATGTTGCATTAGTTTCTTTGACTAAAGTAATCAATCTAATGAGTTTAAAGATAAAACTAATAATAAAACAAACATAAATGATTAATATAAATCTAGCAACCTAATTTACCTTCTTGTGTACCATATCAACCTACCTCCTTCCCCTCAAGCCTTATGGTTTCCCTATAGAAAGGATAAAATGGTACAAACAAGGTTATGTACCTCTATTTGCACCAACACTACCAATGAAGAACAAATTCAAGGTAGTATTCCCTACCTGGTTGTGAGATAATTTACAACATATAATTTTTGCAATTAATATCCCCTTCCTAAGTAAATGCTTATGAACATAGAATATCAAGGGAAAGTTCGTGATCCTCATGTACAAGGAATTATTGGAGAATATTGTATTATTTGATAGATGTTAAAGTACTCCCATTGTATATTTGTACTATTGTAGATATTATATTAGGGTGTGAGTTATTAGATCGAGGAATGTGATTTATATTTCCCTTAAAGTATGTGTCAATGTGTGAAAAAGAGTCCAAATCTCATGTAACAAAGTGTGCAAGTGTGTAGAGTGTAAGAGTGTACAAAGTGTCATGTAATAAAGAGTGATAGTGTAATATGTGAGTGTGCAATGTGTCAGGTAAGTAAGTCAAGATTCATGTGTGTATGTGGCAAGTATACAAGTAGAGATGTAAATTCAAGATACATAAGAGTTTTGTCATATATGTGGAATAGGAAAGGATGCATCTCCTGGATATGTGATGAGAGCAGTGACCAAGTATTGAAGTTTTGCCTTCAAACATTCAAAGCTATATTATAAAGGTAAAGCTCCATACAATAAAATATAATTTAATTTCATGTAACTCAATATTGTATGTGAATAATATATGAGTGATATAGGGTTTCACATGATTCACAAAATATAATAATATATAAAATAATATAATACAAAATAATGGTCACCTTTGACTATCAATTATAATATATTTTTAAAAAAGTATGTTTTTAATTATATGTGACCACATCTAATACTTGGTCATATTTTTGTAATATCTTCATGGTCATTTATTATTCTTATAATACTTGTATATGGCCACTTATTTAACTAATTTACTTAGCTATTTAAGGCTGCTTTTGATAATGAAACTAATTGTCTAAGTTTTGTAATTCATTTAGTCTAATTTTTATGTGAATACTCATTGTTTTGGTATCAGAATGGTGAAACTAGGTTTGGGGAGAGTATCCTCTTCCATCAATACAATCTAGTTTAGACAGGGAATGAGAAATCCCCACCAGTGGATCTTGATATTGATGCATAAGTTTTGTCATGTCTAGTCTATGACTAATCCACATTGGTATTGCTATATCAAATAGCCTTATTTTACTTATTTGGTCTATGATTACTTTAACTCTCTTAATACTAGCCTATGAATGCCATTACATTGATGTTGCGTAGGTTTAAAATCTATTTTATCATGTTAACATAACTTAGTCACTTGATGTAGTCCCTACCTTTTCCCTAGGTTGACTTTATTTGACTACGAGCAAGTTTCTTCATAGTCACTTGTAATTTTTGTAACAATTCTATTCTAGAATTGTACATTGTTCTATTGTGAATGTCATTAGTTCATTGTGTTGCTATGCTTCTATTCATTAGATTTTAGTAATACTATTCAAAATATACTAAAAAATAATCTTTCATGTTTTCCCATGAAATATCTCCATAGAACCTATTTGCGGAGTTATTTTTGCATCAGTTAAATTATGTCCAATCGAAGCAATTGAAGCTTGTTGGTATTGTTCATATCAAAGTAGCTTAATTTCACTTCCTTTGTGTTGTCCTTCCAACTCTAAGCCACAATTCATATGTTTCCTATGATGGGTAATTTATACATATCTACTAGGATGAAGCTCCTATTAGATTTATGTGTGTTCTTTCCACTACAATCATCACCTAAGATGTATTTAAAGCCCTCCATGAAGGGAACCTAAACTGTGTCACATGATTTAATGTGTTGGTTCTATACCTTATATTTTAAGTTGGAGAACATTCTAGCCTACTTCAGTTAAGTGGTTCTTTCTATAATTAATCCTTTAGATAATTACTTGTTAAATCAATAGTTTATGAGCTATGAATTTTTGACATACAATATTAAATCAAATTTGAAAAGCTTTGATTTCTTAAATTAAATAGGAAACAATGGGTTGAATGAAGACATATAGATCCATGAAGTTCATTTGATAGTTGGTGCCCTTGTACCTTGCAACACTAGGTGTTTGACATGGACTTCCCTCGATGATGTCATGTAGTGGATGTTAGGCCTCAAGCTTGCTAACTTCTCTCTATTGCTCTACCAAACTCCACATGATAGCCATAGATGCAGAGTTACCTTCGATGCTGGAAAGCATTCCAAACCTCATCACCCTCCATCTCCAATGTAGTCATAGCCTATTTTCTCCCAACACGATACTTTAGAAGAAGTTGGAAAAATATTACCACTAAGACTACAAATTTTGGACTGCCTAGCAAAAACCCATGCACCTCCAACTTGTGGATAAAAAGATATGCAATAGTTATTTATTTTAAGATTTTTAGATACATGGTAGTTGTAACATGCCAAGGGATTCATAAAACTTTGCCTTTCAAGGCATGTTAATACCACATTCCACATGGGATTATTTTGTTATGATTTAAATTGTTTGTTTTTATAGATTCAGTATATATATGAACCCACATCTGAGTCATAAACTCTAGCTATGTGGAAGTAATATGTTGATTGTATTCTAATGATGTAATTTGTTGGACATTTTGAGTCCCTAAGTCAAAATTGTCATTGATGTCACCAGATGAAGTCATCATTAATACCAAATATTTCAGCAAGAAATAAAAGGGATAAATATGGTTATTTGACATGCAAGAAAAAGGCCAAAAATCAAGTGAAACAGTGCAAAAGATAGAAGTGAAAAAGGAGTTACAATATTTATTTTATAAATTATTTAAATTCAGTATGAATTTAAATTTTATAAATAAATATTAAAGGCACTTTGTCAAAAGTATAATATTATAATGGTGGCTATTATAATATTAAATGTGCCATGGTGAAAACCCAAATAAAATATTTATAATCCTTATTATTGAAGAACATGGACTTATACTGAGAGGGGGGTGAACAGTATAAGACTTAACCAATTAATAATTTTAACTTTAGATAGCAGTGGCATCAACACAACATTAATCAAGACAGAAAGCATCACACATTGAAGACCCATTTTTAATGTGGTTCACCCAAAATGGTTGGGCTACGTCCACAAAAATTTTCTCTAAAAATTTCCTCAAAGTTCTTTGGGAATCCTTCCCAATTACAATGTTTATGAGCCTCGGCCCAAAGGAGATACCTTCCACAAAAAGGAGATACCATTTTTTGGATATTGAAGATTGTTTATGCATTAAAATCATTGATGAGTTTTTGGGTGAATGCATAATTCTGGTTGAGGAAGAGGAAGCATTTTTGCACTAGGGTTTATGTTAGTAAGTCTTGCTACTTGCATTGATATGGTGAAACCCTTAGTTGGCTGTTTTGATATTGATGGTTGAGTTGCTTCCATAGAGGTTGTTTTGATCAAGTTAGTGCTTTACTTGATACATGATTTGGGCTTACTCCATTGAGATTGATTTGAGCAAGTTATTCTTTGCATTGGTGATTTATGTTGGTGGCTATTTTTTTCAAATACCTTTGGAGGGAAAAGGATGTCTACTAGTTTCCTTTTCATGTAGTGATTGGTTGAATGCTTCAAGGTTAATGTTGAGTTGAATGATTTTGGTTAAACCTTGTCTATAAGCATTGTTTTTAAAGCCCTAATTGGTTGAGAAAATATATTGGTTGTGGAAAGAACATGAGTACCATTGTTATATGAGATATTGCATGGTTGGAAATTGTTGGGTTGTGTTTCATGTTCTTGAGAAAATCATACTACATCTATCCTATTATTTTGAGATTTGAGATTGAGATTGAGAGTTAATTATAGAACATATTGAGTCTCTAACAATTCTCTTTATTCTTCTATGAGTTTGACAAATCACATTGGGTCTCTAACAATTCACCTTGTGATTTCCTACTAAGAAATTTTTTCTTGGTGAACTTGCTGAGGTTTTGGACAAGTTTCGGTGAGGACTTGTGAGCAGTTTTGGAAAGGTTCTCATGGGGACTTGTGAGCAGATTTTGGACAGGTTCCATTGGGGACTTGTGAGTAGTTTTGGACAGGTTCCGATGGGGACTTGTGAGCAGATTTGGACAAGTCCTAGCAGAGGACTTGTGAGCTGAGTTTTTGATAGTTCTATCAGAGAACTTGAGGACAGAGGAGCATTGGTTCCTTGAGAAGAACCTGAGGATAGATTTGGCAAGTATTTGAGAAGGCTTGTGTGTAGAGGACTGATTTGTTCAAGTGTTGGATAGATCTTATAGACAAAAGAAGACTTGTACTAGACTGACTAACTGTGTTTGGTATATGTTGCTGAGCTGCTGTGGACGTGATCATAGAAGGCAAAGGTCTATTAGGCTAAGCATCGAGGACAGGAGGTCTTCGATGGAAAGGAGTTCCACATGCTGGCAAGAGGTAGAGGCAGTTGATCTTCTAAGGGATCATTTCCAGAGTAGAGGGGAAGGTATCTCCTTTGAGCAGAGGCTCATAAATTCAGATAGAGGGGAAGGTATCTCCTTTGAGCAGAGGCTCATAAATTAAGATAGAGGGGAAGGTATCTCCTTTGAGCAGAGGCTCATAAATTCAGATTGGAGGAAGGTATCTCCTTTGGGCCGAGGCTCATAAACATTGTAATTGGGAAGATTTCCCAAAGAACTTTGAGATAACTTTTAGATAAAAGTTTTGTGGACGTAGCTCGACCATTCTGGGTGAACCACGTTAAAATTGGTGTCACTTTGTGGATGATATTGTGCATTGCTTTGATATTGCTTTGGGTATATTTATTTACTATTTTTAAGTATAAAGGAAAAAGTAAAAAGAGGTCTTATACCATTCACCCCCCCTCTCAGTATAAACTTGTGTTCTTCAATTGGTATCAGAGCGGGTGCCTTCGAAAAGTTTAACAGCTTGAAGGAAAAGCTAGTAAAGAACACAATGGATCATTCAAGTAGTAATGCAACACCTATTCTTGATGGGTCATATTTTGGTCTTTGGAGTGCAAGGATGAAGGTTCATCTAATGGCACTTGGTAATGAGGTTTGGGAAGTGATTGAAGATGAGTACACTATTCCTGTACATGGTCCTAATACTAAAGAAGAAAGGCTCCTACATCATTGTAATTCAAAAGCAATGAATGCAATCCTGAAAGGCTTACAGAAAGCAGATCTCACCAAAGTGATTCACTGTAAGACAACTAGTGAAATGTGGAAATAGTTGAAGGTGGTTCATACAGGTGACACAAATGTCAGAAAGGCCAAGTTGAGACACTTCAAAGGTATGTTTGAACAACTCAAGATGAATGATGATGAAAATATTAGTGACTACATGCTTCGTATGGATGAGGTTGTTAACTCCATGAAAGACCTAGGCCTTGAGCTTGCTGAAAATGATGTTTATGATAAGATTTTAAGATATCTTCTTAATATATTTAGTGAAAATATTTCTGCTATTGAGGAAGCTAAAGATTTGGATAAGTTGAAAAGGGATGAGCTCCATAGTATACTTGCAGCATTTGAGTTGAGAACTCAAGTGAAGGTTGATGTCAAGAAAGAGGCAGCTTTCAAGGCTACCAAGAAATCCAAGGGTAAACAGCTTCAAGATAGTGATGAGTCTTCTAGTAATGAAGAGGCATATTACAGCAAGAAATGAAGAGGATTTATAGAAACATATTCAAGAAATAATGCAGAAATAATAACTAAGGAAATAATGACACCATTCAATGCACATATAACACACAAGATTTACCCTGGTTCACCCAATTTGGGCTAGTCCAGCAAACAAGAGTCTATCCTCCTTGATATATTATTCTCTCTCATGTCCCTCAAATGGGGCATTACAATAATTATATAATGAAACTCATACAACCCTAAACCACCAAGTGGTATTAGGGTACCATGGATACAACACCGTGGGCTAAACCACCCACACCCACTAACCACCCACCAACCGTGGAATCTCGAGGGCCGCTCCAAAAGTAGCGATAAAAGTAGGTGAAAAGTAGCGATAAAAGTAGGTGAAAAAATTTAGGCGGCTCTGCCGCCTATTCTCAGCTGGTCTTCTCCAGCATATTTCTCTTTCACCGCATCCGAGGGCGTCCCCCTACGCACCCCGAGCCATCACCTATTACGTAATCACCTTTACCGTAGTCGGGGGTCCTTGGGTGCCTCCGGCACCCTCGGACCCCCCCTACCCGTCATCTTTTGCGTTGTAGTGCCTGTCGTACAATTATTTTCTGGCAAAGAATGAGACACATCCAACATTCTCCCACTTGTTGAATACTTTGCCAAACCCATTTCAATTGTACAGAATCTAAACTTTTCAGTGCTTACAGCCTTGGTTAAAGCATCTGCAACATTTTCCTTGGTGTCTACCTTTTCCAGCAACACTTTCCTCTGTTCAAGCATGTCCCTGCAGAAATGGAACTTTGTATCAATGTGCTTCATTCTTGAATGGTAAGCAGGGTTCTTTGCCAAAAATATGGCACTCTGAATGTCACAGTTTATCTTCATAGCTCCTTGAAAGAACCCAATTTTAGCACATAGTCTTTGCAGCCATACAACTTCCTTACTTGCATCAGTGGCAGCCATATACTCAGCTTCAGTAGTTGAAAGAGCAACAACAGTATGCCTATTGCTCATCCAACTAATGGCCCCTCCAAACAAATTGAATACATAAGCATTAGTAGATCTTCTCCTGTCCAGATCTCCAGCCCAATCTGCATCAACAAACCCTTCTATATCCAGTTGTCTGTTTTCTTTACCTGTACCCTCATAGCAGATTGTAAAATCAGAGGTGCCACGCAAATATTTGAAAACCCTTTTACAGTAGTCCAATTCTCTTTACCAGGTTTAGACATATATCTACTCAAGACTCCCACTGCATGGGCAATGTCTGCTCTAGTACAAACCATGGCATACATTAAACTACCTACAACATTTGCATAAGGAATATGTGACATTTCCTCTACCTCTTCTTCTGTCTTTGGACATTGTTCAACAGACAATTTTTCACCTAAAGGAATAGGTACCTTCACCGGTTTGCAATCCTGCATATTGAACCTTTTCAACACAGTCTCAACATACTTTTTCTGATCCAGCCACAACTTTCTATTAGAGCGATCTCTTTTTATTTGCATACCCAATATAAAATTTGCAGGGCCAAGATCCTTCATATAAAAATGTGATGCCAACTGAGACTTTACTTCCCTGACCAGTTTCTTGCTATTTCCAATTAGTAACATGTCATCAACATAAAGAACTATAATGACAATTACATTACCAATTTTATTTGAATACACACAGTGATCAGCATTGCTACGAACAAAACCAATTCCTAAGACATAAGTATCAAATTTTTGGTACCACATTCTAGGTGATTATTTCAGTCCATATAATGATTTCTTTAACTTACATACCAGATCCTCCTTTCCTCGCAACGAGTGAAACCTTCGAGTCGCCTCATATAGATTTCTTCCTCCAAATATCCATGAAGGAATGCGGTTTTCACATCCATCCTGTTCTATTTCAAGATCAAATGCAACGAGCCACAGCTAACATAAATCTAAGTGATGTTAGCTTTGCAACGGGAGAAAAAACTTCACCATAATCAATTCCTTCAACTTGGGAAAAACCTTTAGCAACCAGGCGAGCTTTATATTTCTCCACTTTACCTTCGACATTCTCGCTTCTTCTTAAAGATCCACTTGCACCCTATTGCTTTCCTACCACTTGGTAATTTCACTAAATCCCATGTTCTGTTCTTTTTCAGGGACATCATTTCCTCATCCATGGCCTCTTCCCAATCGTTTGCCTCTCCAGAATTAACAGCTTCTCTAACTGTTCTAGGATCTTCATCGATAATGAGATAGTACAAAAGAAGTAGGAAAAGCGGATGGACTGTACCTTTCGGGTTGCCTCCTTTCCCGTGTTGATCTCCTTACCACAGGTGTATGAACCTCTTCTTCATCCTCTTCCAGATCCTCACCTGTATGCTCCTCTTCCATATCCTCATCTGTATGCTCCTCTTCCAGATCCTCTACTATCTGACAGTTGTCCATGAGATTAAATTGGACCATTCCAGGATCCTCTTCTGTAACTACCTTCCTAGAATCACCGATCATCTCCCTAAACACCACATCTCTACTATACATTGTACTTTTAGTTTTTGGATTCCAAAGCTTATATCCTTTAACACCATATTTATAACCAATAAAGATACATTTAACAGCCTTATTATCTAGCTTACTTCTTTTCTCCTTTGGAATATGTATGTATGCATCACGACCAAAAACTCTGAGATGTGAAATAGACGGTTTCTTACCAAATAGAGCTTCAAATGGAGTTTGATCTGGCAATGCTGATGTAGGTGACCGATTTCGCAAGTAACATGCTGCACTCACTGCTTCTGCCCAAAATTCATGTGCCAAACCTACACCACTGAGCATACTTCTAGCCTTCTCCATCAGTGATCTGTTCAACCTCTCTGCAACTCCATTCTGTTGAGGTGTATATGAAGTAGTATTATGTCTTGCAATACCACATTGCTTACAAAATTTCTCAAATATATTAGAACAATATTCCCCTCCATTATCAAACCTCAACACCTTAATCCTTTTATCAGTTTGATTCTCAACAAGTGCTTTAAATTCCTTAAATTTTTCAAACACTTCATCTTTGCTCTTAAGAAAGTAAATCCATGCATATCTTGAAAAATCATCAACAAAGGAAGCATAATACCATGATTTTCCAAGAGACGACGATAGGAACAAGGACCAAAAATATCATTGTGGATCAAATCTAGTACCCCACTAGATCTTGTGGCATTAGATGAAAAACTAACCTGATTCTCATTTACCATAAATACAATGTTCACGGAACTCGAAGTCATTGAGTAATTAGGGATACCATGAACCATACCTTTTGTGTACGGGGTACGCAATCCCTTTTCTCCAACATGTCCCATCCTTTGATGCCGAGTGTTGAGCTTTTATCGAGAATCAACCTCGAGAACAGTTGAGCTATTGCACTCATTTTTCATAGTGCTTCCCAATAGCTTATACAATGTTCCAATCCGAACTCCCCTTGCCAACACCATTGATCCACGAACCATTTTGCATGAATCCTTGCCAAAATTGACATTCACTACTGCATCAGCCATTTTGCTTATCGAAATCAAATTTCTAGCAAGTCCCGGAATATGCATCACACCTGGTAGGGTCTTGTTGTGGTTGATCCACAACACACCCCAAAATTGGGGACCCACATTTTTGCAGGCTTGCAGAGAAGAATCTCGGTGACCCAGATGCTAAAATTGAAGAAGAGAAAAAAAGGCCTAAGTGTTGGAAGGTGTCGCAAAATCGCGACAGGTTGCGCCATCGCGACCAAAGCCGAGAAACATGTAGCGATATCGCGACATGTCGCGATTTCACGAAATGTCGCCATATCACGGTCAACGCGGTCAACGGCAACAAAATAGGAAAATGGTCACGATTTTGCAATGTTTTTCGAGGAGGCGTACGAAAAGAAAAAGCGGTAGCGATATCGCGACAGAAAGCTGCATGAAGGTCCGAGGGGGGAAAACGTCGCGATATCGCGACAGGTTTTGCCAAGACGTACGGATGATGAAAGGTGTCACGATTTCGTGATGCATTTTGGCATAGTCGTACGGTACAAGGAAGATGTCGCGAAATCGCGATGAAAATGAAAATCAGGCTCGAAGCAGAGAAACGGTAGCGATTTTGCTACGCCTTGCGAAAAGAAGACTCAAAGTTCAAAAATGGTAGCGAATCGCTACCATGTCACAAGGAGAAGGCTTGAAACGAAAGTGGTAGCGAATCGCTACCACATTTCAAAGGGACGCTGCAAGGCCAAGGTGGTAGCGATATCGCTACCACATTTTGAAAAGGGCTCAAAGTTAGAAAGTGGTAGCGATATCGCTACCATTCGAAGAGGAGGGGTCAAAATGTTGAAACGGTAGCGATATCGCTACGAGAAGTTGCCGGAGGTAGACAGACGAAAAATGGTTGCGACATCGCTACGGGGAGCTGATGAAGGCGTACGGCCGGGAAACATGTAGCGATATCGCGACATGTCGTGATTTCGCGACATGTCGCCATATCGCGGCTAAGAAGATGAACGGGCAGACTTGCAGTTTTGTCATTTTTTTCATAGTAAGCGTTACACAGGACACAGGAAAAGCACGACACATGGCGCACAGGTGTCAAACTTGCAGAGGCGTTACATGCAGAGATGAATTTCGAAGCGTTTTCAAATTTGAGCGTGAATCAAAGCGGGAAAGGCAGGAATTTGAAGGGTCACCCACAGGAAGAGGAAATGAATCGACGGAGGAAATCGAAGAGCCATAACATTGCTATAAAACCAGAATTGCAAATTGAAGAAAGGGTTGGAAATTTCCGAATACGGAGTTGCAGAGACGAGAGCTTTGTGCTATTCTGGGCCCGTACTTGGGCAATTTCCTTCTTTTTGTTCTGGGATTTTCTTTTATTCCTGGAACAATTTTGAATGTAATCGAGACATCATTTAAATACAAATACAGAGAGTTGGCATCTTATTGGATGAGAAAGAAGGAGTAACTTTTGCATGCATGATTTAACGTTTATATTTCCCTTCTAGATTTCTTAGGTTTTTAGGTGAAGTTAATGCAAGATCTCTTGGTTGCTTCATGTGAATGCCTGTTTTCTAGAATTACCACAGAAATTCTCGAGACTCGCACCTGGCCTATTTGGATTGTGTGAAAGTACAGGTTCATTTTTGGTTTCATAGGATTAATGACAGCTTTCTGACTGTAATTTATTTTACGTTTTTATTTATTTTGCTTTGCTTTTCAAACCCATATTTTATTTTTAGCAGTTTAATTACTGTGTTTGAATAAATCACTGAAAATCCATCGAATTAAAGGTTAAAATAGATTTTATTTATTTTGAGTCCATTGAAAGTTTGAAATTAATAAACCACAGTGCCCCTTGTTAACATCCACTTGCAAACCCTAAGGTGTTCTTAGCATTTCATTTTAAACAACATCATTGATAATCAATAATTAGCATAATAAGAACCTTGGAGAAATCATTTTTCTTTGCAAGCAAAGGATTTAGGACTCGGATCCTATAGGAGAGTGTGTTTTCACAATCGGGTTAAAACACAACTCAACAGATTGGCGCTAGAAGGAGAGCATATCGGTTTATCTATTTCAATTTCTATATCTGAATATTTTATTTTTGATTTAATTCTGAAATTATTTACGGCTAAATTGCAACACTGTTTTTGTGTTTGTTGCAGGTTTTTTTTGAACTAGCCGAGGGTTTCCTCAGGCAGGCTGGACCCACCATGTCGTATTGCGACCAGGTCTCAAACAACCAGAGAAACCATTTTTCACGACCTTATTGGTACTCCCAAGAGTAAAGTCAAGCAAGTCGTAAGCACTCCAGTAGCAAAAGGCCTGTTTTCTCCAGGAACGTCGAGTGGACCTATGCCAGTAATATCCGTTGCCCCTAGTGTGCCTATAGTTTGTAATATTTCTTCTGCTATTGTAGGTCTATCTACATCAATTTCGAGTCAAATGGCTCAAGCTCCAGCAGCTCCTTGGTATGGAGCTAACAATACCCCTTTGAATATTGCTGAGGATATCCATGAAATCCCCAAGAACATTGAAATATTTCTACCTAAATACAAGCTAGATGGCCTAAGAACAGCATAAGAACATATCCAAACCTATAGAGATGTTTTAATTAGGCTGCAAGTTCAGCATGAAGATGTAGCCTGCAGACTTTTCCCCATGAGCTTGGATCCAATAGCATATGAATGGTATATATGCTTGCCAACTGGTTCAATCACCTCTTGGACGCAAATGGAAAATGCATTTGTCAATCAATTTAGGTCGCCCTTAGATCCCGCAACTATTTACAATCAGTTTATTACGTGCAAACGGGGCCAAGGGGAACCAATCCGAATGTTTAATCAGAGATTCCAAAAGAACTATAACAGAGCAATTAGACATTTTGCCATCAATCCTACAGTAGCTTTGCAGATATATTTTGGGGCATTGGACCCCATGACAGCCATGTTTGCAAGGCGTAATCCTCGTGTCACCATGCTGGCTTTGGCCTATAATGAAGCCATGACTATTGAGCAGCAATTGACACCGCAAGGCTACGGGTTTACCTAGATGCCTATGTTGGGACAGGGTGCTCCATATGGTCAAGTTCCTCAGGAAAATCATCTCATGGCACCACAAATGCCAAGTATGAACACCTTCCCATATCAGCAGCCGTATCCACCAGCACCCGCATATGCACCCATTCCAATCCAACCAATCACAGCCATTCCACCTGTTCCTGCGTTTTTGCAGAACAAGTAATCAACTACGCAGGAAACTAGTCAAGTCAATCCTCAAGCCATAGTTCCTATTTCGAATCCAATCCCAATTCAAGGTATCAATCCATATGGGAATTCAATTCCTTAGAACCCCACCCAAATGTGGAATCAAGACCCCATCAATTATGCAAATCCAATGGGGGTTAACAGCAATGTGGTTCCACCTAAGGATGTCTTTTCGAAAGTCGAAGAGCTCAAGAAACTAGTGCATAAACTCAGTAATGACAGGGTTCAACAGCAGAAGCATGAGTCCCGTGCCCCTCACCCAAGTCAGAATTTTAATAATAGAGGGAGGCACTGGAACACTAAGCCAAACAATGGGGGATTTCTTGCTCCCATTGCTAATCAATTAGATGCTTCCGCAGGCCCTAGCCAATCCAATTCTCTTTTGAATCTTTCAGAATTGGCATGGGAAAGAGGGTGCAGGTTACATAAAACAAAAGAACACAATGAGAGGAATTGTCCCGAGATCGCTAGATACACTCATTGTCTTCGGGCACAAGTTGATGATTTGGAACTGGTATCAAATGAGGATCCATCGTATCAGCAAGATGAAAATATTATGGTGATGGAAACAGTATATTACCAAGAGGGTGAGAGCGAGGAGGAAGAAGACGAAGTTTTGGAATAGGAGGTGCAAGTTTTTTGAGATTTCAAAAAAGGGACTCATGGGTACCATTTGAGGAGTAAGCCTAAAACCTCATCAACACCTCCAAACAGTTCTATTCTTCCTCCAGATACAAAGGCAAATAACAACCCTCCCCCTCCACTCAGAAGAGAAATGTCTAATGACGTCCAGAAGACTCGTCAAATTCGAAAACCAAATTATGACGTAGTGGAGGATATGAAGAAGTCCAAATCTAGCCTTTCATTCCCTGGACGTAGCTAAATTGCCTGGTCATTTGAACTCACCTGATCCGATGTGGAAGGAAAAAAGAGCTGAATCCCATCCGATTTTGCGAAAGGAGAGAAGGGATGTCCCGCAATTCTTATTAACTCTGAGAATTGCGGGTAAGAACTTGCATAACTATTTGGTAGACACAGGAGCCACGAGCAACCTCATGCCTACGGAGATATGTCAAATGCTGGGTCTACAACCGGTTTCATCCAAATGCACGGTCTTGCAATTGGACCGTTCGGAGGTAAATGTAGTAGGGACCTTATATGATGTCAAGATTCAATTAAATTCCGAGCCCGGGGTCCAGCGAGGTTGTAGACATTTTGGTGGTTAACATCCCAAGTAGGTATGGAATGTTACTTGCGAGAGATTGGATGAAAATGCTGAATGGCTATTTTTCAACAGACTGCTCGCATATGTGGCTGCCATGGAAGGGCATTACTAACCAAATCAGAGTGGAAAACGAACCGAGGCTTAAGGAGATTATAACATATTTTAACAAGCCGAATGAGGTTAAATTTTCTGAGCCATACCTAGGGGTCTATGCTCTTGATGTTGAGAAAGCTGCTGATGAACTTAAAGAAGAGGTGTGTCATGGTGGTTCTTCTGAGGAAAAGGATTACACGTGGTTTCTCATGTTTGATGGATCAAAATCTAGACAGGGAGCAGGAGCTGGAGTCGAGCTCACTGGTCCAGGAGGTAAACCATTATTGGTCGCCTACAGATCGCAATTTCCTTGCTCAAACAATGTGGCGAGAATACGAAGCATTGATCTATGGTTTACGTCTAGCATTGAGCAAACATGTTAAATGCTTGAAGGTTTTGGGAGATTCTCGAGTTGGTTGTCAAGCAAATCAAAGGACGGTATACATGCCACGACAAAATACCAAGCCTTTATAGGACTAGGGTTATGGACCTCATGGAGGAGTTTGATGCATTCAACATAGCCCTTATTTCTAGGAGAGGAAATCGAATAGCAGACTCTCTTGCAGTCGTCGCGGGCATGTTAAACCCGGTGGATATAAAAAGATGTAAAAAAATTTCCATTGAGCTGGTTCCTTGTCCATCAATACCTGATAATGTGAAGAATTTCCAGGTTTTTGAGTGTGACAGGCACATCTTCAAGTTTGTCACAAACTCGGGTATTTTTGAAAATCGGGTGATCGATGAGGAACAAAGGTGGCAGGATGAAACAGAAGAAAGTGAAACTGCGTATCAATCCAAAAAAATTCCTAAAGACGTGGTTTCATTAGAAAAGATGTTCGAAATAGAATGCAAGAACAAGAAAAGAAAAAGAGTCCCGCTCCCCAAAGATGCATGCGATTTAATTAATCTGGGGAGTGCAGACAATCCAAAGGAGGTGTACATAGCAAAGGCATGTACAAAGGAAGAAAGGAGCAATATAATACAAGCTTTGAAGCATTACATAGATTGTATTGCTTGGAACTACAATGAGTCGAAGACTTACAACCAGAACATTATCACGCATACCATCCCTTTGAAGCCAGACTCCAAGCCTTTTAGGCAAAGACAGTGAGTTTTTAACCCGCTATTGAAGCCTTTGATCGAAAAGGAGGTTAAAAGATTATTGGAAGCGAAAATCATTTTTCCTGTTAGGCACTCAACCTGGGTGGCCAACCTCGTTCCAGTAAGAAAAAAGAGTGGAGAGATTAGGCTGTGCATAGATTTTTGAAATCTTAATAAAGCCTCTCAAAAAGATAATTGTCCATTACCATCAATCGATGAAATTCTGCAAATGGTAAATGGATCTAAAATGATGTCCTTTCTTGATGGATATTCTGGGTACAACCAAGTTCTTACACATCCAGATGACAGGATGAAAATAGCCTTCACAACCAAGTGGGGGACATTTGCATATAAGAGAATGTCGTTCGGACTGTTAAACGCTGGTGCAACTTTTCAACGCGCCATGGATTACGCATTCAAAGGGCTAATAGGCAAATGCATCATCGTGTATGTGGATGATATCCTAGTTTTCTCAAAGAAGAGAGAGGATCATGTTAAATATTTGAAGAAAGTGCTTCAAAGATGCAGGGAACATGGAATTTCATTAAATCCCAAGAAATGCATTTTTGGAGTGACAGAAGGGAAACTGCTAGGTCACATTATTTCAAAGGAGGGAATATCCATCGACCCAGAAAGGATACAAGCTATCCAAGACCTACCTCTCCCGAGCAATAAAAAATAATTGAGGTCTTTCTTTGGGCAAGTCAATTTTGTGAGGAAGTTCATTTCTAGCTTTGCTGAGATAGCTAAACCTCTAAACCAGATGCTCAAGAAAGATGTGGACGTAAGGTGGAACGAGGAAAGTAGAGTGGCTTTCCAGAATATCAAAGACGCCATTTCCAGAGCCCCGGTATTGATAAGCCCAGACTATTCCAAGCCTTTTTACATTTATGCTTTTGCATCGGAGCACTCCTTGGCGAGTGTATTAACCCAAAAAGGCGAAGATAATGCCGAAAAACCCATTGCATTTTTAAGTGCCCCTCTGAAAGACGCTCAATTAAGGTATTCAATCCTTGATAAGCAAATGTACGCACTTTTTAAAACTGTGAAAAAATTTAGGCATTACATCGTACACAGCAGAATTACTGCCATTGTGCCCGATTCTGCTATCAAGACCATGTTTTTACAGAAAGAACTAGGTGAAAAGAGAGGAAAGTGGATTGCAACCATCCAAGAATTTGATCTCGAAATCCAACCAATGAAACTAGTTCGAGGACAAGGGCTGGCAAAGGCGATCGCAGAAAATGATCCGTAAATAACGAGTCAATGCTCAAATACGGAATACATGGCTAAGGAGGACTGGTATGTTGATATTGTGCAATTTTTATTGATCGGTAAGGGCCCTTCTAATTTGAATTCAACACAAAGGAGAGCTTTAAGGCTTAAATCTGTTAACTATCTGATAAAGTCTGGTGTGCTTTACAGGAAAAATCATGAAGGTATCTACCTGAGATGCTAGAGCAAAGATGAAGCCGCCAGGGTGTTGCAAGAATTTCATGGCAAGCATGGAACTGGTCATGGTGCGGCCAATGCTATAGCACATCAAATCCTGCGAGTAGGATACTACTGGCCACATATTTTCAAGGATGCGCATACCCATGTACGAGCTTGTCACATCTGTCAAGTGGCTACAAATAGAGAAAGAAATGCAGCCATGCCGTTGCAGCCTGTAGTCGAAATGAGACCGTTTGCACAGTGGGGACTAGATTTTATTGGGGTTATTAACCCAAATTCTTTTGACTCTCACAAATTTATTTTGACAGCTACAGACTAATGTACAAGGTGGACAGAAGCGATTCCCACTAAACATGCCACCACAGACGTGATTAAATTTCTTGAGGATCAAATTATAACAATATTTGGGATGCCCGACTCTATTGTCAGTGACAATGGTAAAGCTTTCATTTCCACGCAATTTGCAGAGTGGGCATATGATAATAAAGTGAGCTTGAAATTTGCATCCAATTACTATCCTCAAGGAAATGGGTTGGCCGAATCTTCAAATAAGAATTTGTTGAATACTATTAAGAAGTTGCTGGAAAAGAATCCTCGGGACTGGCATAGTCAATTAAAGTTTTCCCTTTGGGCGGATAGGACCAGAATGAAAGAATCCATAGGGAATACTCCCTATCATTTGGTCTATGGGCAAGACCCGATATTTCCAAAAAATTTGAAGTTGCAGACCTTACATTTCATATAAGAGTACTTGGGGACAGATGATCAAGTTGAAGCCAGGTTGAGCCAGTTTTTGCACCTTGATGAAAAGAGAGAAGAGGCCATGAATCACATGAGTAAACACCAGGAAGTAATCAAGAGATGGTTTGATAGAAGGGCCAAAGTTAAATCATTCAGAATTTCATATTTAGTATTACTATGGGACAAAAGACATGAGGAAAAAGGAAACCATCAAAAGTTTGATTGTCTTTGGTTAGGCCCATATCAGATTTCAAAGATTCTTGGGAAGAATACCTTCAGGCTAAAAACCTTAGAAGGGAAATATTTCACGCTGCCGGTTAATGGGCAGATTTTAAAACATTATTTTAGCCCTTAGGTTGTGGGAATTTCATATTATTCTTTGATTTTGGTGGGATTTTAAGATCCGGTTTCATTGTTTAGGATGTTCAGATTTTGGTTTTTATTTAGGATTGCTAACCTAGTTAGGATTTTGATTTTGAATTTGATTTCAATTGTCATGTTTTGCTTTAAAAAAAAAATAAAAATAAAAATAAAAATAAAATAAAATAAAAAATAATAAAAAATTGAGATGACAACTTATGCTTAGGATTAGGAGAATATGAAATATTGGAATTGTCTTGTAAAAGCTCCACAAATAGCATAAAACTTTTTTAAGTTTTATATTGTTTGACTTTGTGATACATGAAAGAATCAGTTTTGAATGACATATCATTTCATTTGCAAAGATAAGGCATTCATATTCCATCTCACCTCACACACATTTCATTTTAGTTACATATGCATCTTATGTACAAGCCATGAAAGTACGTCAAATTCTCTTAGGGTTATGTTATAACATAAATGTAAGTAGCTCCTAAGGTTGGAAACTGAGTCTTGAGATATCTAGAACCAAGCACGTCTCATAAATTAAAAATGATCTTGAGCAAAATGATCAAAACCTAGCTTGGAGGAAAAGGTTGAGCGAAAGTGGTTTTCATGTCTATCCTATTATGCAACATGATCCTTAAAACAATGGTTTTGACCACTTCCATAGAGCTTAAAGCTTAAAATCGGAGTAGTAAGGATAGGGTTAAATCCTCATCAAACTTAGGTTGAGGATCCAATTCCCCAAAGCTTTGATTTGACCCACATGGAGTAGTAAGGATAGGGCATAAATTCTCATCTTGGTTGGTTGAGAATCCGATTCCCCAAAGCTCTTATGTTTTCATTTCATAATTAGTCTTGGATTGTAAGGATCGTACTATTTGTCCTCTGCAAAGGATGGGTAGTCATCCCCAAGGTCTAAGTAATAAAATTAATATTCTCCATTCTCATCAGTCTTGGATTGTAAGGATCATACTATTTGTCCTCTGCAAAGGATGGGTAGTCATCCCCAAGGTTTAAGCAACATAATTAATGATTTATATCTAAGGTTTGGATTGTAAGGATCGTACTACTTGTCCCTAACCAGGATGGGTAGTCATCCCCAAGGTCCAAGAAGTAAAAAGTAAATAAATTTTTCCCATCTCATCTTTATTTTGGATTGTAAGGATCATACTACTTGTCCTCTGTAAGGGATGGGTAGTCATCCCCAAGGTCCAAAGAAATGGAGATAAGTTTTTGATTGTGGGGTTAGATATGCCCATGCATGGCATCATGTCTTGCCTAAAAAACAAGACCACTGATTGTCTAGAGGGTTAGACTAGCATGACCATTTTTTCCATAACTGGTTTAATTATTTTGCTTAAAGTGAGGTAATGAACTCTAAATCAGAATAGTAAGGATAAGGTTAAACTCTCATCTCGTTTGGTTGGGAGTCTGATTCCCCAAAGTTCTGATTTCACATTCACTTGCACAAGGGTTCTAGATAGTAGGGACTCATAACCAACTTTGGGATACAATAAGGTAATGAATCAGTGGATCCTAAGAGGGTTTGGCAATCTTGAATGCTTGTACATAGTATTAGAAGAAGTACCATGCCTTTTATGGAAGCAAATCTCCTTGCACATTTATTAGGGTACACAAATCATTCACCATCCCACATATGCATTCATGCAAAACTGATGATGGAGTGTGGATCAAATTCAAATGATAGGGAAGGAATTCATTGCACACACTGAGCTAATACTTGAGGATTCTAATGATTCATGTACTTATGATCTTTGGGCATTTGTTATTTTGCTTATGTGCTAACATGTATTTGCGAGTTTGCGATATGTTTTAGGTTGGGTTCTTACTAAAATGCTCAAGAGCATTTGACAGCAGAGTCGCCATTTGTTGTGGTTGATCCACAACACACCCCAAAATTAGGGACCCACCTTTTTGCAGGCTTGCAGAGAAGAATCTCGGTGACCCAGATGCTAAAATTGAAGAAGAGAAAAAAAGGCCTAAGTGTTGGAAGGTGTCGCGAAATCGCGACTGGTTGCACCATCGCGATCGAAGTCGGGAAACATGTAGCGATATCGCGACATGTCGTGATTTCGTGACATGTCGCCATATCGTGGTCAACGCGGTCAACGGACACAAAACAGGAAAATGGTCACGATTTCACGACGTTTTTCGGGGAGGCGTACGAAAAGAAAAAGCGGTAGCGATATCGCGACAGAAAGCTGCATGAAGGTCCGAGGGGGAAAAACGTCACGATATCGCGACAGGTTTTGCCAAGACGTACGGATGATGAAAGGTGTCGCGATTTCGTGACGCATTTTGGCATAGTTGTACGGTACAAGGAAGATGTCGCGAAATCACGACGGAAATGAAAATCAGGCTCGAAGCAGAGAAACGGTAGCGATTTCGCTACGCCTTGCGGAAAGAAGACTCAAAGTTCAAAAATGGTAGCGAATCGCTACCATGTCACAAGGAGAAGGCTTGAAATGAAAGTGGTAGCGAATCGCTACCACATTTCAAAGGGACGCCGCAAGGCCAAGGTGGTAGCGATATTGCTACCACATTTTGAAAAGGGCTCAAAGTTAGAAAGTGGTAGTGATATCGCTACCATTCGAAAAGGAGGGGTCAAAATGTTGAAACGGTAGCGATATCGCTACGAGAAGTTGCCGGAGGTAGACAAACGAAAAACGGTCGTGACATCGCTATGGGGAGCTGATGAAGGCATACGGCCAGGAAACATGTAGCGATATCATGACATGTCGCGATTTCGCGACATGTCACCATATCGCGGCTAAGAAGATGAACGGGCAGACTTGCAGTTTTGTCATTTTTTTCGTAGTAAGCGTTACACAGGACACAGGAAAAGCACGACACGTGGCGCACAGGTGTCAAACTTGCAGAGGTGTTACATGCAGAGATGAATTTTGAAGCGTTTTCAAATTTGAGCGTGAATCAAAGCGATAAATGCAAGAATTTTAAGGGTCGCCCACAGGAAGAGGAAATGAAGCAACGGAGGAAATCGAAGAGCCATAACATTGCTATAAAACCAGAATTGCAAATTGAAGAAAGGGTTGGAAATTTCCGAATACGGAGTTGCAGAGATGAGAGCTTTGTGCTATTCTGGGCCCGTACTTGGGCAATTTCCTTCTTTTTGTTCTGGGATTTTCTTTTACGCCTGGAACATTTTTGAATGTAATCGAGACATCATTTAAATACAAATACAGAGAGTTGGCATCTTATTGGATGAGAAAGAAGGAGTAACTTTTGCATGTATGATTTAACTTTTATATTTCCCTTCTAGATTTCTTAGGTTTTTAGGTGAAGTTAATGCAAGATCTCTTGGTTGCTTCATGCGAATGCCTATTTTCTGGAATTACCACAAAAATCCTCGAGACTCGCACCTGGCCTATTTGGATTGTGTGAAAGTACAGGTTCATTAGGTTAGGTTGCAAGTGGAAAGCCTCAGTATCTTCGGTTTCATCAGATTAATGACAGCTTTCTGACTGTAATTTATTTTACGTTTTTATTTATTTTGCTTTGCTTTTCAAACCCATATTTTATTTTTAGCAGTTTAATTACTGTGTTTGAATAAATCACTGAAAATCCATCATAATTAAAGGTTAAAATAGATTTTATTTATTTTGAGTCCATTGAAAGTTTGAAATTAATAAACCACAGTGCCCCTTGTTAACATCCACTTGCAAACCCTAAGGTGTTCTTAGCATTTCATTTTAAATAGCATCATTGATAATCAATAATTAGCATAATAAGAACCTTGGAGAAATCATTTTTCTTTGCAAGCAGAGGATTTAGGACTCGGATCCTACAGGAGAGTGTGTTTTCACAATCGGGTTAAAACACCACTCAACAGGTCTTAACCCTACCATCCTGCAGCAAAATTTTAACTCTTCCACGACCCATGATTCTGAGTGGTGAATCATATCCCAATAGTACCTCCCCTCCATCAAATCTTTCATATTCACTGAACCACCCTCTATGAGGAGTCATATGAAAAGAGGCACCAGTATCAATCAACCAATCATTTTTATCTGATCGTGTGGAGCACGATGAGCAGGATGCCAGATACACATCCCCTGCTTCATCAATGGATTTATTCATCTCTGTGGAAGTTGATTCATCAAACTTTTTTCCAGACTCAGCTTTCTTTGATCTGCAATCCTTCTTCATATGACCAGGCTTGCCACAATTCTAGCATTTTCTCTCAAACTTCCCTCGAGACTTGGATCTACCTTTTGACTTAGACCTATCACCATATCTAGATTTGTCCTTCTCCTTGGCACGCCCTCTCACTGTTAGGGCTTCCTTAGATGTGCCCTCCATGGCTTTTCTCCTCATATCCTACGATAATAGAGATGCCACTATATCTTCAAACTTTAATGTGGATGAAGTTGTACTACCAATTGCTACTACTAAGTTATCCCATGAATCTAGTAAAGAGCATAACAAAGTAATGCATTTATCTTCCTCACTCAACTTAATTTCTACAGATGTTAGTTGACTTACCACTGTATTGAATGCATTCAGATGATCTGCAACCGAATCCCCGTCATGCATCCTAAGATTGTACAATTTCTTTCTGAGGAATAATTTGTTTACTAGGGACTTCAATTGATACAAAGCCCCTAACCTCTCCCAAAGATCCTTTGTTGTAGCTTCTCCCAAAACATTGATGAGCACCGAATCTGCAAGACACAGTCGAATTAGACTCCTTGCTTTTCGATTCATCTTCTCTCAATCTTCATCGAAAATACCCGTAGGTTGTGTTGTTTCTGAAATAGCAGCCTACTGATCTCTGTCCACGAGAATATCTTCCATCTTTAACTTCCATAGCTCAAAAATTTTGCCGTCAAACTTCTCGATCTCTATCCTTGAATGATTTCCTAACATTTTTCCTTCAAACTCCTTCTACGTAACTCCCACTCCAGAATAGGTTTCCTCTCACTCCTAGAAACCCTAGATCTTCTTCAAACGGATTTAAACCCTAGCAATAAATGCGTCCCCCTATGGCTAATGACTTGGCTCTGATACCAAATGAAGAGGATTTACAGAAACATATTCAAGAAATAATGCAAAAATAATAACTAAGGAAATAATGACACCATTCAATGCACATATAACACACAATATTTACCCTGGTTCACCCAATTTGGGCTAGTCCAGCAAACAAGAGTCTATCCTCCTTGATATATTATTCTCTCTCCTATCCCTCAAATGGGGCATTACAATAATAATATAAGGAAACTCATACAACCCTAAACCACCAAGTGGTATTAGGGTACCGTGGATACAACACCGTGGGCTAAACCACCCACACCCACAAACCACCCACCAATCGTGGGAATCTCGAGGGCCACTCCAAAAGTAGCGATAAAAGTAGGTGAAAAGTAGCGATAAAAGTAGGTGAAAAAAATGGGCTAAAAGTGGGCACCCCCGGACCCCCCCTACCCATCGTCTTTTGTGCTGTAGTGCCTATCGTACAATTATTTTTCGGCAAAGAATGAGACACATCCAACAAGAAATTCAAGTTCTATAGAAAGCACAAAAGTATGAAAAATATAAGATGTTTCAATTGTGGAAAGTTTGGTCATTATGCTACTAACTGTATTGTTTCCAAGAATGAAAGTGATGAAGATAAATAGGATTCTAAGAGCAAGGATTCTGAAAACCATAAGCATCATAGGAAGATCAAATATGAGCACAACAATCAAGAAAAAAGGTATTCTTACAAGCACAAGAAGAGTTTCTACCTAGACAAAGCAAGTAAGTGTTCTATTAGTGATAGTGAAAGTTCTTCAAGTGATAATGAAAATGAGATGTTGCTCATATCAAAAAAAGAGGAAGAACCGAAACATAGATTCATTATCATGAAATGTCTTAGATGTGGAAATTTTGGTCACCTTGAGGATGATTGCACAAATAATGATTTGGTTTCTAGTATGTATGAGGATGCTTCAGAAAACTGTAAGAAATATGCATGTATGGTTTTTGAAAAGGGTAGCACCTCTAGTGATAAGAAATCTGAAAAAGGTTTTGATGATTCAAAAAGCAATCAAATAAATGATCTTGAAAGTGAACTTATTAGTGCTCTTAATGCTGTGGAAAAGGAAAGAAAGAAGAATGCTAGACTCAAGGATAAGTTAGATGAATGTTGTATGGAGAAAGATGATCTTATAAAAAGTATTGATTTCTCTATAGCTAAGACACAATAACTCAAGGATGAGTTAGAGTCTAAGGTTCTTGAGTATAGTGAGTAAGAATAGAAAATGGCTTCTTTGAAAGAGGAAACTAAATAGTACAAGGATAAGCTTTACAAGTTTCAAGATAGATCCAAAAAGGTTAAGTCACTCATCAAAGGTCAAAGAAAGACAACAGATAAAATAGGCCTTGGTTTTGTTAAGCCACACAAGGAACAAGTTGGAGAGTCTAGTAAGAGACTCCAAAAGGAAGAGAGTTTTTATGAGGAAAGTATTTCAGAAAAGGAGTCCTTGAATGATAGATGCACAAAAACAAAAAACAAAATTCAGAATGAGAAGAAGAAGTTTTCAGGACCTAAGAGGTCAAATAAAGGAAAGTTTCAAGGCAGATGTTTTTCTTGTCACAGGTTTGGTCACATGGCTTCACATTGCATGGCTCAAGTGAAGAAGGTAAATGACAATTTCAAAAGTGCTAGTTTCTTTCAAGGGTATTGCTACTCTTGTAAATAGTTTGGGCACAAGGCAGTCTATTGCAAGGTAAATAACAGGAACAGGTTTGATCAAAACAGGTTTGGTCAGAATAGGTTTGGTCAGAATAGGTTTGGTCATAATAGGTTTGGTCATAACAGGTGGATTCAAAGATCAAGTTTACCTCAGAGAAACAACATCATCAAGTGTTTCAAGTGCAACAATGAAGGTCACATAATTAGACAGTGTAGAGCTAAAATTCCAGAATACAGGAATAAGAATAGTGGCATGATCAGATCCAAGGATCAAGGATTGGACAAGAATAGGGATGAGAACAAGAACAAGAATAGTGACAAGGACAGAAATATGGACAAAGAGTTCAAGATAAGTCTCAAAAAGGAATTTATAGACGTTGATGATGATCAGTGCCTAATGGGAGTGAAAGCATGAGATTCTAGAAATAAAACACTGAGATGCAATAAAATAGAACTAGATTGATGCATAAAATAACACGGATAGAATTAAATTAAAACAGGAGCACAGCCCTTTTTATTAACGTAATTTCGTTCGGTTACAATAAATCTTTCGAATGACATATTCTCAGTTACACCGGATGAACGGTGATCTCTTTTCGCATGCCCACATGATAAATGGGCGGGTTGTAGTGTTGTCGCCGCTTGATGTTTAATGATGATGAGTCCCTGCTTGCTGCTGTTCTTGCTGTAAAAGAAACAGTAAACGGTTAATAGCACCTGTGGTAAGAAGTCGGAACGTTTGTCTTTGTGAAACAACGAATAATATATGCAAACATTTGATTAAATGCATACGTTAAATAACTCTACGTAACCTGCTACTTTTATAAAGAACAGAGAACAACAGGCATTCGAAATAACATGTATTCGCCAATATAAGACGTAAACTGTTATTTAACGCATTCGAATACAACATACATTATAAAAACATGGACTGTTTTAACATGTATTCGAAATTAATCAAATAACGTATATAGGGATACCCAAACGGGCCACCCCGTAAAAGCTTAACTTCGGCACCAATCCACTGGGGATGGGCCCAAAATTTGGATAATCAGAGTTGTCGTCGAATTGATGGATTAAGGTAATCCAATGCCGAAATTGCAAGTTCAGATGAATACAGTCGGATATTCAGTTTAACAGCACTTCGTTACGTTTCCAGAAAAATACTTCGTCGTCTTTACGTATCGAGCCGGTTCTATTTATGGAGGGTTCGGCTTCTGGGAAAATTAATGTTCGAAACCCTAAATCCGTAAGGGCCGATCAGATTTGATCCTTATCGGGCCATTATGGGACATGGCTCGCACTGACAGATCGTAGTTATGAGGCGTGGCCTTGGATCGGATATATTTTTTTAAAACCGCTTGTCTCATTAATGTTCGCTGTAAAATCCGCCGTTTTACGTAGACCCGCGGGGTTTTCTTCAAGAAGGGACACGTAGAGGGTGCCATGTGGCGGTCGTTCCTTAGATAGTTGACTGCATGCTTTTGACTAGTGACGTGTCGGCTCGGGGCCCAAAGTGTCGCGATATCGCGACGCTTTGGCTTGGGGCCCAAAGTGTCGCGATATCGCGACGCTTTGGGCCGGCTTTGGGTCGGGGCCCAAAGTGTCGCGATATCGTGACGCTTTGGGCCGGCTTTGGGTGGGGGCCCAAAGTGTCGCGATATCGCGACGCTTTGGGCCGGCTTTGGGTGGGGGCCCAAAGTGTCGCGATAACGTGACACTTTGGGCCCGCTTTGGCTGGGGGCCCAAAGTGTCGCGATATCACGACACTTTGGGCCCGCTTTGGGTCGGGGCCCAAAGTGTCACAATATCACGACACTTTGGGCCCGCTTTGGGTCGGGGCCCAAAGTGTCACAATATCGCGACACTTTGGGCCCGCTTGGGGTCGGGGCCCAAAGTGTCGCGATATCGTGACACTTTGGGCCCGCTTGGGTCGGGGCCCAAAGGTTCGCGATATCGCGACACTTTGGGCCCGCTTGGTCGGGGCCCAAAGTGTCGCGATATCGTGACACTTTGGGCCCGCTTGGGGTCGGGGCCCAAAGTGTCGCGATATCGCGACACTTTGGGCCCACTTGGTTTTTGACAAAAGGCTTGGCTTAAAGAAGGTTTTGAAGAAGGCTAAGAAGTTTGAAGTTTTGAAGTTTGCTCTAGAACGACCGACTTTGCTCTGCTCATTTTCCGATCTTCCGAACTGCTGTGCAAGTGGTTAAGACCACTATTTGACCTCTAAGGGCTGCCCTAAAAGTTGTGATATCAATGTGATCAATGTTTGTAATCACTTAATCGAAATGGTGCTATTTTGGTGTCTACAGATGCCCCTTTTTGGGAAGCGCTGCGGGTGACGCAGTGCTGAGCAAAAATATACGACCAAAGCACTAATGATTAGGGTTTCTTGGTAACCTAACCAACTTTTAATGCACCAAGTATGGAAAGGGCATGCATTCTTGAATCCTTGCTTCTGACGAGCTAAGGAATTTGATTTCAAGTGTTAACCTGTTTTGGTGAGGTGTGACTTGAGCTTGGACATTGATCAATCATGATTAGGCAAAGGGCGCAACCTTTTATCCACAAGGGAAACTTGTGTTCATGCTTCGGGAATGCCAAGTATTTGATCAATTTAATGATTGCTTGTTTATTGCCCCAAGCAGGAGCGTGATTGCCTTTGTCAATGATTCTTTGAATGCATGTCATTGCCTTGATTGGGTGTGTGCTTGTTGATTGGTGACTAAGTGTGACTACCCCCTCAAGCGACGAATCGATGAGGGAATGACCTTCGTGAGAAAAGCGACGAGTCGCTTGACCCAAGATGACTTAGGTTAGGGTGGCTTTAGATGTTTTTCCATTTGAGCACGTGCAATTTCCCGACATTTGGACTTGTTTTTCGTGGGTGTTAACCCTTTTGGTGATGCAAGCATGAGATTCCGAAAATAAAACACTGAGATGCAATAAAAATAGAACTAGATTTATGCATGAAATAACACGGATAGAATCAAATTAAAAACAGGAGCACAGCCCTTTTTATTAATAAGATTCTAGCTCGGTTACAATAAATCTCTTTAATGCAATATTCTCAGTTACACCGGATGAACGGTGATCTCTTTCCGCATGCCCACATGATAAATGGGCGGGCTGTAGTGTTGCCGCCGCTTGATGTTTAATGATGATGAGTCCCTGCTTGCTGCTGTTCTTGCTGTAAAAGAAACAGTAAACGGTTAATAGCACCTGCGGTAAGAAGTCGGAACGTTTGTCTTTGTGAAACAACGAATAATGTATGCAAACATTTGATTAAATGCATACGTTAAATAACTCTACGTAACCTGCTACTTTTATAAAGAACAGAGAACAACAGGCATTCGAAATAACATGTATTCGCCAATATAAGACGTAAACTGTTATTTAACGCATTCGAATACAGCATACATTATAAAAACATGGACTGTTTTAACATGTATTCGAAATTAATCAAATAACGTATATAGGGATACCCAAACGGGCCACCCCGTAAAAGCTTAACTTCGGCACCAATCCACTGGGGATGGGCCCAAAATCTGGATAATCAGAGTTGTCGTCGAATTGATGGATTAAGGTAATCCAATGCCGGAATTGCAAGTTCAGATGAATACAGTCGGATATTCAGTTTAACAGCACTTCGTTACGTTTCCAGAAAAATACTTCGTCGTCTTTACGTATCGAGCCGGTTTTATTTATAGAGGGTTCGGCCTTTGGGAACATTAATGTTCGAAACCCTAAATCCGTAAGGGCCGCTCAGATTTGATCCTTATCGGGCCATTATGGGACATGGCTCGCACTGACAGATCGCAGTTATGAGGCGTGGCCTCGGATCGGATATTTTTTAAAACCGCTTGTCTCATTAATGTTCGCTGTAAAATCCGTCGTTTTACAGACCCGCGGGGTTTTCTTCGAGAAGGGACACGTAGAGGGTGCCACGTGGCGGTCGTTCCTTAGATAGTTGAATGCATGCTTTTGACTGGTGACGTGTCGGCTCGGGGCCCAAAGTGTCGCGATATCGCGACGCTTTGGGCCGGCTTTGGCTCGGGGCCCAAAGTGTCGCGATATCGCGACGCTTTGGGCCCGCTTTGGGTCGGGGCCCAAAGTGTCGCGATATCGCGACGCTTTGGGCCCGCTGTGGGGGCCCAAAGTGTCGCGATATCGCGACACTTTGGGCCCGCTTTGGGTCGGGGCCCAAAGTGTCGCGATATCGCGACACTTTGGGCCCGCTTGGTTTTTGACAAAAGGCTTGGCTTAAAGAAGGCTTTGAAGAAGGCTAAGAAGTTTGTTAAAGGCTCTAGAACGACCGACTTTGCTCTGCTCATTTTCCGATCTTCCGAACTGCTGTGCAAGTGGTTAAGACCACTATTTGACCTCTAAGGGCTGCCCTAAAAGCTGTGATATCAATGTGATCAATGTTTGTAATCACTTAATCGAAATGGTGCTGTTTTGGTGTCTACAGATGCCCCTTTTTGGGAAGCGCTGCGGGTGACGCGAGTCTTGAGCAAAAATATACGACCAAAGCACTAATGATTAGGGTTTCTTGGTAACCTAACCAACTTTTAATGCCCCAAGTATGGAAAGGGCATGCATTCTTGAATCCTTGCTTCGACGAGCTAAGGAATTTGATTTCAAGTGTTAACCTATTTTGGTGAGGTGTGACTTGAGCTTGGACATTGATCAGTCATGATTAGGCAAAGGGCGCAACCTTTTATCCACAAGGGAACCTTGTGTTCATGCTTCGGGAATGCCAAGTATTTGATCAATTTAATGATTGCTTGTTTACTGCCCCAAGCAGGAGCGTGATTGTCTTTGTCAATGATTCTTTGAATGCATGTCATTGCCTTGATTGGGTGTGTGCTTGTTGATTGGTGACTAAGTGTGACTACCCCCTCAAGCGACGAATCGATGAGGGAATGACCTTCGTGAGAAAAGCGACGAGTCGCTTGACCCAAGATGACTTAGGTTAGGGTGGCTTTAGATGTTTTTCCATTTGAGCACGTGCAATTTCCCGACATTTGGACCTATTTTTGGTGGGTGTTAACCCTTTTGGTGATGCCATAATGGGGTGAAATCATCAAAAACCCGTCTTCCCGTGGAGCGGTCCAGCTATGATAGCCTTCTTAGGAAAGTAGGAGGATGAGAATTTGAGCCCCGACATCGATTTTCTATGCCAAGAGGTTGAGTGCAAGAGCACTCGTGTCCGGCAATGCTTATTGCTTCTTTTTGTGTTGCATTTTTGTGATGTTTTTGTTGTTTTGATTTTCTTTCTTTACGTATATGTCATGATTTTATGCACAATGATTGATGTTGGTGGATGCATGCTACTTGATATGGATGGATGCATATGGTATGATAATTACCAATGTTGTATGTTGATTTAGTTTGATGGATGCATGATGAATGCAAATGCATGTGATATGCAGAAATGAAATGGATGTATGGACTTGGTGAGAGTTGGTTATGGCACCATAGACTGTTTAGAACTCCATTACTTTGCTATGTACAAATGTGGTGTTTCTTCTTTTTGTATTTTCTGATGGTATTGCAAGGATGAAAAGTAGTGCAATTGGTTTAGAAATGTAGCAAAGGTTTTTCGAGACTCAGACAGTTTTAACTCACTAGCCATGACTGTACTTTATCTTACAAGACTTTTGAACAAGGTATGAATCGGACTTGTTTTTAACCAAGTTATTTCACATCCCTGTGTGTGCAATTGAGTTCATTTATGTGGTATTTGTCAGGATACCGCCGGTGCCGGATGGGCTTTCAACCGAACTCGTATGCGAGGATCACCTAATTAGCTCCACTAACTCCTTTGTTGTATTTAGTTAGATTAATCTGCGGTGTTCTCCGGGATACCATAAGCTAGCTCATCCACATGCAAACATTGATCTGTACACAAGTTAATGTGACAGATATATCGTCATGCGAGAAGTTTACCGCCAGTGACCGATAGGCTATCAACCAAACCGGTACTGAGGCTTGCCTCATGACCTGTCAGAATGCTTGAGAGTTCCAGGGATTCAAGGTCAACTCCCTTCTTTTTTTCAATTGTATTGGGATACTTGCTCGTTATAGTGATAATAATCACTTTTTATTTTGATTTGTTTTTCTTTTCTCTTGAGCAAGGGATATGGAGTGACGATAATCACTATTCTTTGTGCTTTTTGAGATGTGCCTTTGTAGGGTGTCAAATTTTGAAGTTTTGACATTTTGCAAATTTTTGACGTTTTGCAACTTTGGGATTCTTAGGGAATTGGGTAGGGAGGACGCTTGTCCTTTTGCCAACTCTCGGCATTCTTGGGGTCATTCGCACGGGGGGATGAGCAAGATAACCGTTTCGCTTATGGTAACCTGGATTCATCGTGCGGGTTTCATCCTTCGTTCACACAACTCGGGAATTTTTATGTGTTTTAATTTGTGTTGGGATGTTACGTAACAAGGTGTATTGCAAGTGCAACTCTACCTTCGTAAAATCTGTTTGACTTGATACATTTCATTGCTAAAGAGCAAAATGATGACTGAATCACGAAAAACTCTTGATACATTAAGAGACCACTGACTCTGGTGTGGTAAAGTGCATGATGTTTTGCTGTTTTTGTAAAATGGAACAGTGTGGAACAAGATGGACTAGTAGAACCATGACAGCCTATGGTGCCTTTGACCTATACGACCATGAATATACAATGTATGGATGCAATGCTTGGATGCAGCTATGTATTTTTGTATTTTTGATGGATTGATTTTGGTGAATATGAAGATGAATTGCGAGAAGAACTATCTATTTGATGAATTTGAATATGCCTAGAAATGAGATGCAAATTTTTGTTGTTTTTGGTGATTTTTGTTGTTTTTGAATTTTCATGATTTTTGACCAAGTGATTGTGGAAATCCTTGGAGCGTTTTTGGGATTGACCAAGCGATTGCAAGAATCCTTGGAGCATTTGGGATTGACCAAGCGATTGTGATAATCCTTGGAGCATTTGGGATTGACCAAGCGATTGTAAGAATCCTTGGAGCCTTTGGGGTGACCAAGCGATTGCGATAATCCTTGGAGCATTTTGGGGGATTGACCAAGCGATTGCAAGAATCCTTGGAGCCTTTTGGGATATGGCTCTCTTTAGATATGAAATGGTCGCAAATGACTGATATTCAAGGGTTCTGTTTCCTTGATACCATCAAGAGAAGCTAGCCGGTATGTCCCGGGTCCGATTTTGCTATCAATGACATACGGACCTAACCAATTTGCCGCAAACTTGTCCCTTAGGTGGGATGGCAAACTGGAATTTTGTTGATTTTCCTTCAAAACCAAATCACCAACGCGAAAGTCCCGAAGGTGAACTTTCATGTTGTAAGCTTTCTTAAGTCGCTCTTGATAAATGCGTAAATGCTCGAGAGCATTAACGCGTCGTTCGTCAAGCAACGTAAGCTGGTCTAACCGGGCTTGCCGCGCAGAATCATCATCTATGAACTCATGCATTGATATGCGCAGGGAAGGAATCTCCAACTCTAGAGGCATGACTGCCTCGGAGCCATACACGAGCAAAAACGGAGTGGCCCCAGTGGGCGTCCGAATGCTAGTGCGATAGGCCCATAGGGCAAGTGGGATTTGAATGTGCCAATCCTTATGATTGTCTGCGACGGTCTTTTTAAGGATGGCAACTAGCGTTTTGTTTGACGCCTCTGCTTGTCCATTCGCTTGCGGATAATAAGGTGTTGAAAAGCTGTGCTGAATCTTGTACTTTGTGGTCAAAGCACGCACGTCTTTGTTCTTGAAAGGTGTCCCATTATCCGAGACTATTTTGGATGGAATACCAAAACGACATATGATGTTATGCAAAATGAACTCCACAATGCGGGGTCCTGTCGTAGAGGTAAGCGGAATTGCTTCCACCCACTTGGTGAAGTACTCCGTGGCCGTTATGATAAACGTGTGACGGCCTCGACGACGCGGGGAGATCTTTCCAATGAGATCAAAGCCCCATTGCGAAAATGGCCAAGTAGATCGGATGTATCTGCAAGGCCCGAGAAGGTACGTGCATTAGATTGGCATGATGTTGACACTTCACGCACTTCTTGACATAGGTGCAACAATCTCGCTCTAAAGATGGCCAATAATAGCCCATGCGAAGAATGCGCTTTGCGATGGCCATTCCACTGAAGTGGCCACCACATGTACCATCGTGCGCTTGGGCGATCGCCCAAGTGGACTCTTGCTTGGTCCAAGCACCAAAGGAGGATTCCTTCATAGCTGCGACGATACAAGATGTCTCCTATCAAGACATACTTAGCCGCTTTATGCTTGAGTGCTCGTTTTGCGGCATGAGTCAAATCAAGTGGGAGACTACCTAACTTGAGGTAGTCTCGAATGGGTAAATACCAGTCCTGTTGATCAGAAACCTCGATAGTATGAACAGCCAATCCCTCCTGAAGTTCATCCCTAGCAAATGCTTGAATGGGATAGAACCTGCAAGAATAGTATTGTGTTGCTATTAATGGGAGTAGGGGAGAACAAGGACCCCCAGTTGGCGTGTTTCAGACGATCTCGGATTCGAGAGAACCTATCCGAGGATGGTTCAATTTGTATCATGTGGATTCCTGGCGTCGAGTCTAAGCTTGCACGCTCCATCACGGATTGCGATAAGGTTTTGACTTGAATGGTTGTCATATCACCAGAAAGGTCCTACGGAATTAATGACCCCAAGGAGGCCATTGTATCCGCAAAACGGTTTGATGATCGAGGGAGTGCCTCGATGTCATACCACTCAAGTTTTACCAGGAATTTGTCCACAAGGGCTTTATAAGCCTTCAAAACTGGGCATTTGCATTGATATACCCCTTTGACTTGATTGACTATTAACAGCGAATCACCAAAGATGTTCGGTCTTTTGATGTTCATGGCGATTGCTTGTCTGAAGACCTAGGAGCAAGGCTTCATACTCTGCGTTGTTGTTGGTGCACGGGAAGTTTAATTTAAATGACGGGGGCATTGGAGCACCCTGCGGTGTGAAGAATACAATTCCCGCACCACCACCTTGCTCACACTTAGAACCATCGAAGAATAGGGTTATGTCGGCCTGTGACTCAGGCTCATCGAAATCTGGCGATTCTGAGACATGAAAGACCCCATCATCGGGTAGTTCTATGACCAGAGGCTGATTGTCTTCAAGAGGAGCCTCTGCTAGTTGATCGGCTATGACTTGTCCTTTGATAGATTTTTGTCCAATAAACTCTATGTCAAATTCCGTCAACAACATGATCCATTTCGCCGTGCGACTACTATGATAAGTACGACTCATCATGTATCGCAATGGATTCTCCTTAGACACAACATACGTAGTGTTGCTCGGCATGTAGTGGCGTAGCTTTTTGGTAGCAAACACCACTTGCCAGGCAAAGTTTCTCAACGTATGCATAGTTAAGTTCAGTAGCCGACCGCAGTGCGGCTAAGATAGTATGTAGCCTGTTCCTTGTGAAGTTCATTCTTACGGGCTAGCATGGCGCCCGGTGCCACCTCGATGGCTGAGATGTATAAGTAGAACGGCACTCCTGGCCTAGGTGGTGCCAATACTGGCGGTGAAGCCAAGTATTGTTTGATCTCGTCAAAGGTTGACTGGCACTCGTCATCCCAATGAAATGTAACCCCCTTGTGCAATAATTTGTTCATGGGTCGGCACTTGTCAGATAATTGCGCTATGAAGCGTTTAATCGACGCGACCTTTCCCTGCAGACTCCTGAGCTGCTTGATTGTGGTTGGGGGAACCATTTCAAGGATTGCCTTGACTTTCTTTGGGTCCACCTCGATTCCTCGTTTTGAGACTATGAAACCCAAGAGTTTTCCAGATGTGACGCCAAAGACGCACTTCTTGGGGTTTAGTCTGACTTTATGCTCCATGAGGCGATCGAGGATCTTGCTTAAGTCAACGATATGATTTGAGCGCAAGAGAGACTTGGCTAATAAATCATCCATGTAATCTTCCAAAGTTTTGTGCATGTAATCGTGGAAGATATACGTCATGGCACGTTGGTAGGTGGCACCAGCATTTTTAAGGCCAAAAGGCATGACCTTATAACAAAATGTCCCCCAAGGCGTTGTGAATGCCGTTTTGAGTTGATCCTCAGGATTGATACGAATTTGATTGTATCCTGAGAAACCATCCATTAGGGAGAGCATTTCGTGACCTGCTGTAGCGTCTACTAACGCATCGATGCTCAGCAAGGGGAAATCATCCTTAGGACTCGCTTTATTCAAATCACGAAAATCGGTGCATATGCGAATCCTCCCGTCGGGCTTCTTGACGGGAACCATGTTGGACAACCATGGGGGATAATCCACGCCAGATGACAAATTGTGCGTCCAACGACTTTTGTAATTCATCTTTGACCATCAAGGCCACTGTTGGGTGCATCTTACGTAGTTTTTGCTTTACAGGCTTGATTGTCGGATCAAGCGTTAAATTATGCGTGACTAGTTGCGGGTCTAGTCCCGGCATATCCTTGTACGACCATGCAAAAACCTCCTTCTTCTCTTTGAGAAGGGCAATGTAATCGGCTTGCTCTTCGGGGGAAAGACTTACCCCCAACTTGAGAATCTGTGGATTCATTGGATGCAGTGCCGATGTCTACGTCGGTCGTCTCCTCGGTCGACATGTGGGATCCGTCCTCCAAGCGATGTGGAGTCGGGATCAAATGGATATCATTAGCTGAATTTAGATCTATGTTTGGAACCTCGGGTTCCTCTTCAACTTGAAAAATATCTCGAGTTGTCCTTGGGGTAAAATGAGGCATTTCACCGAAAGGCCGATACTCTGTTGGTGATAGGGGTGAATTGACGCGATCCCAGTCGATGGCATCTATGTCGAGATGCAATGACCGTTCTGGATCGGCCGGATTGCGGATGGGTGCGGTCAAATCAATGGAGATCATGTGGATGGAATGAATTTGGTCTCCATTACCGCGGGTATGATAACTTGATTTTTCTAGATATTCCCTATACTCCGGATCTGGCTCTATGGGAACGGGCACGAACGGATCGGCCCTATGTGCCAAATGGAGGACAGGGTCTTCCCTCGGCACTGTTGTTATGATAGGGTCTCGAGGTGGACGGTGCTCATCGTGAATGTGGAGCCATGGATCCAAGATCAGGTCCCACCCTGCTGGGTCGACCCACCATTCATGCCCTAATCGTATGCCCATCTGTCCCATTAGATCTTCATGAGTTAAAGCACGATAATGTCGTCGCGCATGTCTGAGATAGTCCATCTCAGTCTCATCTTCTGAGTCACTTTCGGAGATTCAAAAATGTTCATTCTCTTCAGCGACTATTGCTGGCGATGTTGAGGACTCTCCTTGCTCCAATAAGTTAATCTGGTCCCATCGCGGTTGTTCCACTTTTGGTGGAGGGACCTGACTCTCTTGACATTGTGCTGACTCAACTGGAATCTCTAAGGGGAACAACTTTGAAAAGATGTCCGGACACCATTGATATTCTTTTTGGGGATGGGTATCCGAACTTTCGCCTCTCTCTGGCAAAGGAGAGGGATTCTCGTTGTTACCAAGGGTGTTTGGTGACCATGGGAGGTAATCTCCCAATGTAAATTCTATTTTTGGGTTGGCATAGAGATCTAGTGCCAATCCCCCCTTGTTGCCTATTTCTAGGTCTTGCATATTTTCAACCAAGATGTCCAAGGGCGGGGGGTGGTTGAACCCTACTCCGACTTGTCATATGGCATCTGATATCTTGGTTGGCAAGGGAGACGCATCCCTTGCTCATATCTGCCTAGCCCGTATCCATGCCAATGGCATTGGCCGAGATATTTGAGGGCAAATTGTGGGTTTGACATATAATTGATGTTTTCAACAAAAGGTTCTTCGTCTGCTTCCTTTTGCTTGCATGGTTCAAGACCATGATCAAGGCCCCCATACACAAAATTTGTCTGGTTGGGTGGGTGACCTAGGGGAACAACTGTTCCTATGGGAAGGCGAGGTCTTCCCATATCCTGGACTGACTCTAATGCGGGCGTTGCCACAACATTCTGCACTATGTACTCCCCCAGGCCTGTACTAGCCATTTTAACAGTGATTGTTGATGCTTCGGAGGGAGGGAACAGGGAGTCCTTCCCGAGTCCATTCCATGTTTGGTAGGTTTGGGGTCTCAGCTTCAGTTGTGCTGGATATTTCCTCTGTTGATACCGTTGATATTGTGGGCAACCCCTCTTCTAAGGGCTGAGCCTCTTCCATGATTTGTTTTCCCTTGTCCTTACGTGTAGCCATGACGGGTGGCGTTGATGATGAAGGAGCAGATGATGAAGTCTCACCTGGCTGGGGTTTTGGTGATTCGGTCATCAGTGGTGCTTGCGGTATTGGACCCTGTTTAGATGGATTTAATTGGAAATCCAAATGCGTTGAAGGGAGGGTCGACTGAGGCATTAGTTGTACCGCATTGCAATACTTGAAGGGTTCCAGGTCCATTGGGACTACGTGTATTTCACCTTCAAAAGCATACTTTAAGCAATGGTGAGCGATGGAAGGGACACATTTCATGTCTCGAATCCAAGGCCGCCCTAGCAGTATATTGTAGGCCATCTCGCCTTCCAACACATGGCACAATGTTGGTGTTGTCTTTTGTCCTACCGGACAGGTAGAACAACCGTGCCGACTGTCGAGCATATTGCATCATTGAAAGCTCGCAGTGTGTACGTGGAGGCTGTGATATGAGAGGCTGGCGACTTCAAATGTTTCGGGGCTGCGGTGGTAATAATATTCTTGGACGAGCCGGTATCTACCAACACTCTCTTATACGGGATCCCGTTGATCCGCGCAACAACATGTAGGGGTGGATCAGCCGCGTCATTCGATATTGCTTTGACTTCATCCTCTCCGAAGGTGATGACCGGCTCAGTACATCGTTTTACATGTCCCACGAAGTTGTTGAAAGAATTTGCTTCTTGGGGCTGTAATTCGATGGTTTTTAAAATGTCCATAAGAGCTTCTCTATGAGGTGTTGATTGTTGAATAAGCTCGTAAATGGACAGCCTAGCCGATGTGGTCCGCAAACTCTGCGTGAGTTTGGACCGTATCGTGATTTCTGGTCTAGGCGGAGGTGACTGTATAGGGTGTTGTTGAGGCTGTGACGTTGTCGGAACTTCCTTTGTGGCTGCCGCAGGGGCAACTGCTGAGTATTTTTTATTCCGCGTCACTATGCTAATCATTCCCACAAATCCTTGCATGGGAAGATTCTGGCGTACTTCATTAACTTGGAGAGGTTTTGCTTGTGTCTCGTGAGCAGGCAAGGGGTCTTTGAATACCCCCATTTGTTGGTTGTTTGGCGCTATGGGGTTGTCCACGGCCAACGTTTTATTTTCGATTAAATCTTGGATTAGACCTTTGAACTTCCAACATCCATTCAAATCGTGTCCCCTTCGCCTATGAAATCTACAGTATAGTTCCTCTCTATATCCCTTAGGTTTAGGAGCGTTAGGGTCTATAGTCGGGATCTCTGGAAGGGTTACTAAATTTGCCGTTGACAAGCGGTCAAATAAGGAGTCCCTAGACTCCGTGTAGGGGGTGAATTGTCGCTTAGGGCGACGCTGCTGATTCTGCTCCTGTTTCTTGTTATCTTTCTCATAACTAGGAGGCACTGCCTGGTAATTGGCCTTTTGAGGCTGCGTGTCTTGCACTGGCTTGGGAACATTGATTGCAACTTGATTAACCGCTGCGGGTTGTGATTGCGTATTCCCAGTCTTAGTGGTTTTATTCCACTCTTTCTTCTTAGGCTTGGCAATTGCGCCTTCGCCTATTTTAATCTCTTCTATGACTCTGGCTTGCGCCAAGGCTTCTTCTAAGCTGTCGTATTGCTGTAGCAGCAATAGCCCAGAGATTGATTTTAAGCAACTCCGTGCGAACATCTGAGTGAGATCAGACATAGGGGGACGGTACGGTAGCCTGGAAAGCAAAGCCCTCCATCGGTTCCCGTATCCCTGCTATTGTTTCCTCCTCATACTTCCTGAGGCTGGCCAAATCACTTAGTGATGCCTTCTTCCTTGTGTTGAAAGCAAAGCGTTCAAGAAATGCATCCACTAGTTGATCTAAGTTGTTGATACTGTGTTTGGGCAATTGTGTAAACCAATCCGAGGCAGGGCCCGCGAATGTGGTTATGAAAGTTCTAAGCAATAATGCATCATTGTCTTGGATGCCGAAGCATTGACTCAGGAACCTCGTGACATGTTCTTGTGCGTCCTCCTCCCCTTTAAAGACTGCCAATTGTGGCAACTTGAAATGTTCAGGGTAAAGAGGTATGGGTACTGAGGGATGCACCGGATGACTGCGGAGTTGACGTAGTGTGGGCTTTTGATGCCCAGAAGCTTTTATCTCCACAGACTCCAAACGCTCTAATAGCGCTTTGTATGCATCGGAAGATTTTATTTCTTCTTCTTTGGTTTGCTCCCGTTGTGGGTCAAGGGAGACTGGAGGCCTATGGGGAGGTGGCCGATTGGCAGCCCTCCCGCCTTGATGGGGCGTGTCGACCCATTCTATTTCTGGTTCATACTCCTCATAAAACTCTTGAGGAGTCTCTAGGCGAGCCCTATAACCTTGATCGAGTCCCCGCTGAGGGTACCCATCATTGTTCCGGGGAGTGGCCTCCCTTTCGGGTCTATAAGGTCTCGGAGGCAAAGCTTGACGAGGTCGCGGAGACTCGTCCTGCCCCAACGGGTTGTGCCTCTCATACTGTTGTGCTCTTTGGATGCGAGGGGTTGGCCCCCTCTCAGGTATTTCATAGCGTAACTCATCCGCTTCGCGTTGCATGCGCTCTCTATCCAAGCGGTATCGATACTCTATTTCCTGATGACTTTGTTTAAGCCGCATGATCTGGGCTTGACGAGCGGCATGTCTGGCGACTGTCGGGTCAACTGGGTCTGCCCTCTTTTGTTGAGGAGGCTTGAATGTTTTGCCCATGTGTTTGCCTCGATCTTGATGGTCGAGAATTTCAATGGGTTGCTTCCCTTTGTCGGGGTAAGCGACATTTGTTTGAGGTTCTGGCCTCGATGTGTGATTATGATATCTGGCTGGTGCAAAAACACAAGGTTCCCGCACTTGTTTGTTGTTCTCGAGGAATGTGATGATCTTCCTCGTACTCCATTTTATGGGTGTGAGAGAGGCGGGCGGATTAGCTAGCCTTGTGTAAAGAGCCCTGCGCTCTGGATGTTGTTTTTCTGTTCTGATGGGAGGTAAATAAGGGACGCCATATCCACGTTGTCCCTCCAAATGGACGAGTATGCCTCTCTAGCGCTTCATCGCGCTGTGGCCATTCAAACCTAGCCTCAAGAGGCGGTTGTCTACTTATATTGAGATCTGCATGTGAACCATCTTCCCGAAAGGGGGTGTGTTGAACGGGTGTATTCCAATGAGGAGGTTCCCAATAGTTCCTTCTTGAAGTGGCTTGATGTGGACTTTGTTGTAGGCCAGATCGCCAAGATGGTTTGGCTAGGTCCTCAGGGCTAAAGCGAAGGCGACTAGCGCCCTCTCTTTGTGTACCTTCCATAGCGTCTGCCCTTGATTGGGCTTGGCTACGAGTGTACACCATTGTGATGTGTCGCTACTATCTAAGCAGATTTTATCTCGTTTATGATGATTTGTCTTTTTGTGCACACCAAGCAGAAATGAACACACACATACGCAAAACCGTGATTATCTCTTTTAAGGATTGATAGTGTGTCCTAAAGTGGTTTAGTGCATTTTGATGTTTTGTTTTGTTTTTGCAATTTTGGAAGAACGTTTAAATGCATAATGTTGGCTCATATGACTCCCATAAATGGTCGCCCCTTCAATATACCATTGTCGGACCGATATACCAACCTCTCTATATACCCGCCCTTACGTGAGGGAGACTATAGGTACGTGAGAGCGGATGGTACGTGGAACATAGGCGGTACGGAAGGGGAATCGCTCTGTTTATGACACCTACCATAGAAGACTTATCCTCGCGTGCATGGGAATCACCCCGACAACACTCGGTCGGCTTTCGTCGGGATTTACGTCTAGCAACGATCGCGATCGAGGTAATGGATGCAATATCTCAAGCCAAAGTGATAATGGAATCCACCTTTGGTCTTGCTCAAGGGTTGGGGTTTTACGACCAACGCCTTGGTTTAAAGTACCACGTGGTGTGTGGGATTCATTTTACTTTGCAAATTTGAAACAGGAAACTGAAAAAGAAATCTTTCCCTATGCCAGACAGATAATACTAACTGAAAACAGCAAGTAAAAATTGCAAAGAAATTTTCTACCTTTCTTTAAATTTTTTTTTTTTTTTTATGAATAATTACGCAGATAACGACATAATTAAATAAAGCAAGAAAAATCTTTAAGAAAAATTTTTCTACCTTATTTTAATAATTAAAAAGATTTAATTATTAAATGAATAATTACGCAGATAACTACATAATTAAATAAAGCAAGAAAAATTTTTAAAAAAAATTTCTCTACCTTACTGTAATAATTAAAAGAAATTAAAATGTCAGTAAACGAAATGACCCGAAACTTCGCAACAGAAAATGATATGGACGGCTAGAATCGTTACCTCCTTTCTGCCCGAAATTGCTGTTTCTGACCTCCGGTTAAAAAGAAGTACCTGTTAAGCACAAGACACAACAAGTTTAATTAACTTCTGTGATTTTTAAAAATATGGGAACCGGTCCCACCGTGATCGCCACTGAAAGCATGAGATTTCGGAAATAAAACACCGAGATGCAATAAAAATAGAACTAGATTGATGCATGAAATAACACGGATAGAATTAAATTAAAAACAGGAGCACAACCCTTTTTATTAATAATATTTCAGCTCGGTTACAATAAATCTTTTCAATGACATATTCTCAGTTACAACTGATGAACGGTGATCTCTTTCCGCATGCCCACATGATAAATGGGCGGGCTGTAGTGTTGCCGCCGCTTGTGTTTAATGATGATGAGTCCTTGCTTGCTGCTGTTCTTCATTGCAAAAGAAACAGTAGAACGGTTAATAGCACCTGCGGTAAGAAGTCGAAACGTTTGTCTTTGTGAAACAATGAATAATGTATGCAAACATTTGATTAAATGCATACGTTAAATAACTCTACGTAACATGCTACTTTTATAAAGAACAGAGAACAACAGGCATTCGAAATAACATGTATTCGCCAATATAAGACGTAAACTGTTATTTAACGCATTCGAATACAACATACATTATAAAAACATGGACTGTTTTAACATGCATTCGAAATTAATCAGATAACGTATATAGGGATACCCAAACGGGCCACCCCGTAAAAGCTTAACTTCGGCACCAATCCACTAGGGATGGGCCCGAAATCTGGATAATCAGAGTTGTCGTCGAATTGATGGATTAAGGTAATCCAATGCCGGAATTGCAAGTTCAGATGAATACAGTCGGATATTCAGTTTAACAGCACTTCGTTACGTTTCCAGAAAAATACTTCGTCGTCTTCTTTACGTATCGAGCCGGTTCTATTTATAGAGGGTTCGGCCTCTGGGAACATTAATGTTCGAAACCCTAAATCCGTAAGGGCCGCTCAGATTTGATCCTTATCGGGCCATTATGGGACATGGCTCGCACTGACAGATCGCAGTTATGAGGCGTGGCCTCGGATCGGATATATTTTTTTAAAACCGCTTGTCTCATTAATGTTCGCCGTAAAATCCGCCGTTTTACAGACCCGCGGGGTTTTCTTCGAGAAGGGACACGTAGAGGGTGCCACGTGGCGGTCGTTCCTTAGATAGTTGACTGCATGCTTTTGACTGGTGACGTGTCGGCTTGGGGCCCAAAGTGTCGCGATATCGCGATGCTTTGGGCCGGCTTTGGCTCGGGGCCCAAAGTGTCGCGATATCGCGACGCTTTGGGCCGGCTTTGGTCGGGGCCCAAAGTGTCGCGATATCGCGACGCTTTGGGCCGGCTTGGGTCGGGGCCCAAAGTGTCGCGATATCGCGACGCTTTGGGCCGGCTTGAGTGGGGGCCCAAAGTGTCGCGATATCGCGACGCTTTGGGCCCGCTTTGGGTCGGGGCCCAAAGTGTCGCGATATCGCGACGCTTTGGGCCCGCTTTGGGTCGGGGCCCAAAGTGTCGCGATATCGCGACACTTTGGGCCCGCTTAGGTCGGGGCCCAAAGTGTCGCGATATGCCCAAAGTGTCACGATATCGCGACACTTTGGGCCCGCTGGGGGTCGGGGCCCAAAGTGTCGCGATATCGCGACACTTTGGGCCCGCTTGAGTCGGGGCCCAAAGTGTCGCGATATCGCGACACTTTGGGCCCGCTTGGTTTTTGACAAAAGGCTTGGCTTAAAGAAGGTTTTTGAAGAAGGCTAAGAAGTTTGAAGTTTGAAGGCTCTAGAACGACCGACTTTGCTCTGCTCATTTTTCGATCTTCCGAACTGCTGTGCAAGTGGTTAAGACCACTATTTGACCTCTAAGGGCTGCCCTAAAAGTTGTGATATCAATGTGATCAATGTTTGTAATCACTTAATCGAAATGGTGTTGTTTTGGTGTCTACAAGGAGTTTTACTCCCACCCTAGAATTAATCACCTCGATAGGAGGTGGGGGAGGGACTAAGCTAAGAGGCTCATTCTTAGTTTTGAGCCCCAAAGGTGGCCTTTTGCCATTAATGACAAATGGGGAGAGATATGAGTAAGGGGGAGAGCTTCAAAGTGAAGAGGAGAGTTTCAAGTCAGGGGGAGTAAAACTTCAAAGGAAGATTCTCAGTTGTTAGCACAGTTGGTTTTAGTTTTGGCTCTTGAGAAGTGTTTTCAGTAAAGGTTTGCCATCAATGACAAAGGGGGAGATTGTTGGCAATTTTGGGTACTTTGGGTACATTGCCTTTGCTCAAGTGTATAAGTTGTCATTGATGTCAAAAGGCATTTTTGTGTTGATATCAAAAAGAGTGTGATGTCAAAAATATCTTGAGAAGCTTCATAATGTTAAAGGGTTTTTATTAAACCCATCTTGGCTTAATGAGAAGAGGTTTTTATTAAAACCATGGTGACGGTTTTTCTTAAAACCATTTGGACTCATTAAGGGTTTTTATTAAAACCAAGCTTAACTTAATGCAAAGGTTTTTACTTCTTGAAAAACCTTGAAGGTCCATGTTTATTATTAATAATTAAATTAACTCAAACCTTTGACAAAGGTCTAAGTTTAATTTATTATTAATAAAATAATAATTATTATTATTTTAATTATTATTAAAGGGTCTTTTAACCCTTAAGCGACACACATAAAGAATTCATTCACCGACATGTTGCCATCGTTGGAGGAGCGCCGACATCAAACAATTAAGGAGAAATGGCTATATAAGTGGGGATGATTTTCTAAAGTAATGGTGCCATCGATCGATGCAATTTCGTAGCTTTGTGTCCTCCGTAAAAGCGATGTTTTTCATTGTATTTCATTGTCCATCCATATTGAATTGCCCAAGATTTTCTTGCGCTTGACGTCCGGCAGATTGCGTTTCTTTGACATTTGATAAGACTGCGAACTATGTTTTCTGGGAGTTACGTTTTTGGACAGCGCTCATGATGATGGTGGTGGCTTGAGGAAAACGTTTACGTTTTCAAATCCTTGGCGATTGAAGGAAGACAACACATAGGATTACATTATATTTTTCATTGGGCACTTGTGCTCCAATGGTGGTGGTGTGTTGAGTGAAGAAGCATTGGGCAGAGGTGCCAAGTTTGACCCATGTTGTGGGCAATTTCATTTTGGTCGTGATGCACGAGGATAGCAACAATGAAAGCGCTTTAGCATTTGTGGTGGTGTTATTCATTTTCTCCAAAGGTTGGAGAACTAAGGTTGGCCAAGTGTTGTGATAGGTTTTGAGTTCTCCTTCTTCATCAAAGTAAAGGTATGGGCACATTCTTCTATGGTTATTATTGTTGATGGTGTATTTTTTGAAATTGAGTTTGGAGTGAAAAGGTTGTCTACTAGGTATTCTTGTTGGTGTAAATCCCATTTTCTGGATATTGAAGATTGTTTATGCATTAAAATCATTGATGAGTTTTTGGGTGAATGCATAATTCTGGTTGAGGAAGAGGAAGCATTTTTGCACTAGGGTTTATGTTAGTAAGTCTTGCTACTTGCATTGAGATGGTGAAACCCTTAGTTGGTTGTTTTGATATTGATGGTTGAGTTGCTTCCATAGAGGTTTGTTTTGATCAAGTTAGTGCTTTACTTGATACATGATTTGGGCTTACTCCATTGAGATTGATTTGAGCAAGTTATTCTTTGCATTGGTGATTTATGTTGGTGGTCGTTTTGTTCAAATACCTTTGGAGGGAAAAGGATGTCTACTAGTTTCCTTTTCATGTAGTGATTGGTTGGATGCTTCAAGGTTAATGTTGAGTTGAATGATGTTGGTTAAACCTTGTCTATAAGCATTGTTGTTAAAGCCCTAATTGGTTGAGAAAAGATATTGGTTGTGGAAAGAACATGAGTATCATTGTTATATGAGATATTGCATGGTTGGCAATTGTTGGGTTGTGTTTCATGTTCTTGAGAAAAGCATACTACATCTATCTTATTCTTTTGAGATTGAGAGATGAGGAGTGTGGGGGTATCCATTTGAGATTGAGATTGGGAGTTAAGTATAGAACATATTGAGTCTCTAACAATTCTCTTTATGCTTCTATGAGGTTGATGAATCACATTGGGTCTCTAACAATTCTCTTTGTGGGTTCATGCTAAGAAAGTTTTTCTTGGTGAGCTTGCTGAGGTTTTGGACAGGTTTCGGTGGGGACTTGTGAGCAGTTTTGGACAGGTTTCGGTGGGGACTTGTGAGCAGGTTTTGGACAGGTTCCGGTGGGGACTTGTGAGCAGTTTTGGATAGGTTTCGGTGGGGACTTGTGAGCAGATTTGGACAGGTCCTAGCAGAGGACTTGTGAGCTGAGTTTTTGAGAGTTCTATCAGAGAACTTGAGGATAGAGGAGCATTGGTTCTTTGAGAAGAACCTGAGGACAGATTTGGCAAGTCTTTGAGAAGGCTTGTGTGCAGAGGATTGATTTGTTCAAGTGTTGGACAGATCTGATAGACAGAGGAAGACTTGTACTAGACCGACTGACTGTGTTTGGTATAGGTTGCTGAGCTGCTGTGGACGTGATCATAGAAGGCAGAGGTCTCTTAGGCTAAGCATTGAGGACAGGAGGTCTTCGGTGGAAAGGAGTTCCACATGCTGGCAAGAGGTAGAGGCAGTTGATCTTCTGAGGGATCATTTCCAGAGTAGAGGGGAAGGTATCTCCTTTGAGCAGAGGCTCATAAATTTAGATAGAGGGGAAGGTATCTCCTTTGAGCAGAGGCTCATAAATTCAGATTGAGGGGAAGGTATCTCCTTTGAGCAGAGGCTCATAAATTTAGATTGGGGGAAGGTATCTCCTTTGGGCCGAGGCTCATAAACATTAATGTAATATGGAAGTTCCCAAAGAACTTTGAGATAACTTTTAGAGAAAATTTTTGTGGACGTAGCCTAGCCATTCTGGGTGAACCACGTTAAAATTGGTGTCACTTTGTGGATGATATTGTGCATTGCTTTGATATTGCTTTGGGTATATTGCTTTACTATTTTGAAGTATAAAGGAAAAAGTAAAAAGAGGTCTTATATTGTTCACCCCCCCCTCTCAGTATAAGCTTGTGTTCTTCAATTGGTATCAGAGCGGGTGCCTTCGAAAAGTTTAACAACTTGAAGGAAAAGCTAGTAAAGAACACAATGGATCATTCAAGTGGCAATGCAGCACCTATTCTTGATGGGTCATATTTTGGTCTTTGGAGTGCAAGGATGAAGGTTCATCTAATGGCACTTGGTAATGAGGTTTGGGAAGTGATTGAAGATGAGTACACTATTCCTGTACATGGTCCTAATACTAAAGAAGAAAGGCTCCTACATCACAGACAATTCAAAATCAATGAATGCAATCCTGAAAGGCTTACGTAGAGCGAGATCTCACCAAAGTGATTCACTGCAAGACAACTAGTGAAATGTGGAAACAGATTGAAGGTGGTTCATACAGGTGATACAAATGTCAGAAAGGCCAAGTTGAGACACTTCAAAGGTATGTTTGAACAACTCAAGATGAATGATGATGAAAATATTAGTGACTACATGCTTTGTATGGATGAGGTTGTTAACTCCATGAAAGACTTAGGTCTTGAGCTTGCTGAAAATGATGTTTGTGATAAGATTTTAAGATCTCTTCCTAATAGATTTAGTGAAAATATTTCTGCTATTGAGGAAGCTAAAGATTTGGATAAGTTGAAAAAGGATGAGCTCCATAGTATACTTGCAGCATTTGAGTTGAGAACTCAAGTGAAGGTTGATGTCAAGAAAGAGGCAACTTTCAAGGCTACCAAGGAATCCAAGGGTAAACAACTTCAAGATAGTGATGAGTCTTCTAGTGATGAAGAGGCATATTACAGCAAGAAAGGCAAGTTCTCTAGAAAGCACAAAAGTATGAAAAATATAAGATGTTTCAATTGTGGAAAGTTTGGTCATTATGCTACTAACTGTACTGTTCCCAAGAATGAAAGTGATGAAGATAAATAGGATTCTAAGAGCAAGGATTCTGAAAAGCACAAGCATCACAGGAAGATCAAAGATGAGCACAACAATCAAGGAAAGAGGTATTCTCACAAGCACAAGAAGAGTTTCTACCTAGACAAAGCAAGTAAGTGTTCTAGTAGTGATAGTGAAAGTTCTTCAAGTGATAATGAAAATGAGATGTTGTTCATATCGGAAAAAGAGGAAGAACCGAAACATAGATTCATTATCATGAAATGTCTTAGATGTGGAAATTTTGGTCACCTTGAGGATGATTGCACAAATAATGATTTGGTTTCTAGTATGTATGAGGATGCTTCAGAAAACTATAAGGAAGATGCATGTATGGTTTTTGAAAAGGGTAGCACCTCTAGTGATAAGAAATCTGAAAAAGGCTTTGATGATTCAAAAAGCAATCAAATAAAGGATCTTGAAAGTGAACTTATTAGTGCTCTTAGTGCTTTGAAAAAGGAAAGAAAGAAGAATGCTAGACTCAAGGATAAGTTAGATGAATGTTGTATGGAGAGAGATGATCTTATAGAAAGTCTTGACTTCTCTATAGCTAAGACACAAGAACTCAAGGATGAGTTAGAGTCTAAGGTTCTTGAGTATAGTGAGTTAGAACAGAAAATGGCTTCTTTGAAAGAGGAAACTAAAGAGTACAAGGATAAGCTTTACAGGTTTCAAGATAGCTCCAAAAAGGTTAAGTCACTCATCAAAGGTCAAAGAAAGACAACAGATAAAACAGGCCTTGGTTTTGTTAAGCCACACAAGGAACAAGTTGGAGAGTCTAGTAAGAGACTCCAAAAGGAAGAGAGTTCTGATGAGGAAAGTATTTTAGATCATGAGTCCTTGAATGATAGATGCACAAAAATAGAAAACAGAATTCAGAATGAGAAGAAGAAGTTTTCAGGACCCAAGAGGTCAAATAAAGGAAAGTTTCAAGGCAGATGTTTTGCTTGTCACAGGTTTGGTCACATGGCTTCACATTGCATGGCTCAAGTGAAGAAGGTAAATGACAATTTTAGAAGTGCTAGTTTCTTTCAAGGGTATTGCTACTCTTGTAAATAGTTTGGGCACAAGGCAGTCTATTGCAAGGTAAATAACAGGAACAGGTTTGGTCAAAATAGGTTTGGTCAAAACAGGTTTGGTCAAAATAGGTTTGGTCAGAACAGGTTTGGTCAGAACAGGTTTGGTCAGAACAGGTGGATTCAAAGATCAGGTTTACCTCAGAGAAACAACATCGTCAAGTGTTTCAAGTGCAACAATGAAGGTCACATAATCAGACAGTGTAGAGCTGAAATTCCAGAATACAAGAACAGGAACAGTGGCATGATCAGGTCCAAGGATCAAGGCATGGACAAGAACAGGGATGAGAACAAGAACAAGAACAATGACAAGAACAGGAATATGGACAAAGAGTTCAAGAGAAGGCCCGACAAGGAAGTTATAGACGCTGATGATGATCAGTGCCTAATGGGAGTTTTACTCCCACCCCAGAATTAATCACCTCATCAGGAGGTGGGGGAGGGACTAAGCTAAGAGGCTCATTCTTAGTCTCGAGCCCCAAAGGTGGCCCTTTGCCATTGATGACAAAGGGGGAGAGATATGAGTAAGGGGGAGAGCTTCAAAGTGAAGAGGAAAGCTTCAAGTCAGGGGGAGCAAAACTTCAAAGGAAGATTCTTAGTTGTTAGCATAGTTGTTTTCAGTTTTGGCTCTTGAGAAGTGTTTTCAGTAAAGGTTTGCCATCAATGACAAAGGGGGAGATTGTTGGCAATTTTGGGTACTTTGGGTACATTGCCTTTGCTCAAGTGTATAAGTTGTCATTGATGTCAAAAGGCATTTTTGTGTTGATATCAAAAAGAGTGTGATGTCAAAAATATCTTGAGAAGCTTCATAATGTTAAAGGGTTTTTATTAAACCCATCTTGGCTTAATGAGAAGAGGTTTTTATTAAAACCATGGTGACGGTTTTTCTTAAAACCATTTGGACTCATTAAGGGTTTTTATTAAAACCAAGCTTAACTTAATGCAAAGGTTTTTACTTCTTGAAAAACCTTGAAGGTCCATGTTTATTATTAATAATTAAATTAACTCAAACCTTTGACAAAGGTCTAAGTTTAATTTATTATTAATAAAATAATAATTATTATTATTTTAATTATTATTAAAGGGTCTTTTAACCCTTAAGTGACGCACATAAAGAATTCATTCGCCGACGTGTTGCCATCGTTGGAGGAGCGTCGACGTCAAACAATTAAGGAGAAATGGCTATATAAGTGGGGATGATTTTCTAAAGTAATGGTACCATCGATCGATGCAATTTCGTAGCTTTGTGTCCTCCGTAAAAGCGATGTTTTTCACTGTATTTCATTGTCCATCCATATTGAATTGCCCAAGCTTTTCTTGCGCTTGACGTCCGACAGATTGCATTTCTCTGACATTTGATAAGACTGCGAACTATGTTTTCTGGGAGTTACGTTTTTGGACAGCGCTCATGATGATGGTGGTGGCTTGAGGAAAACATTTACGTTTTCAAATCCTTGGCGATTGAAGGAAGACAACACATAGGATTACATTATATTTTTCATTGGGCACTTGTGCTCCAATGGTGGTGGTGTGTTGAGTGAAGAAGCGTTGGGCAGAGGTGCCAAGTTTGACCCATGTTGTGGGCAATTTTGTTTTGGTCGTGATGCATGAGGATAGCAGCAATGAAAGCGCTTTAGCATTTGTGGTGGTGTTATTCATTTTCTCCAAAGGTTGGAGAACTAAGGTTGGCCAAGTGTTGTGATAGGTTTTGAGTTCTCCTTCTTCATCAAAGTAAAGGTATGGGCACATTCTTCTATGGTTATTATTGTTGATGGTGTATTTTCTGAAATTGAGTTTGGAGTGAAAAGGTTGTCTACTAGGTATTCTTGTTGGTGTAAATCCCATTTTCTGGATATTGAAGATTGTTTATGCATTAAAATCATTGATGAGTTTTTGGGTGAATGCATAATTCTGGTTGAGGAAGAGGAAGCATTTTTGCACTAGGGTTTATGTTAGTAAGTCTTGCTACTTGCATTGAGATGGTGAAACCCTTAGTTGGCTGTTTTGATATTGATGGTTGAGTTGCTTCCATAGAGGTTGTTTTGATCAAGTTAGTGCTTTACTTGATACATGATTTGGGCTTACTCCATTGAGATTGATTTGAGCAAGTTATTCTTTGCATTGGTGATTTATGTTGGTGGTCGTTTTGTTCAAATACCTTTGGAGGGAAAAGGATGTCTACTAGTTTCCTTTTCATGTAGTGATTGGTTGGATGCTTCAAGGTTAATGTTGAGTTGAATGATGTTGGTTAAACCTTGTCTATAAGCATTGTTGTTAAAGCCCTAATTGGTTGAGAAAAGATATTGGTTGTGGAAAGAACATGAGTATCATTGTTATATGAGATATTGCATGGTTGGCAATTGTTGGGTTGTGTTTCATGTTCTTGAGAAAAGCATACTACATCTATCTTATTCTTTTGAGATGTGAGAGTTGAGTGATGGGGAAAAATGCTCCCTTTGAGATGATTGAGGAGTTGAGATTGGGAGTTAAGTATAGAACATATTGAGTCTCTAACAATTCTCTTTATGCTTCTATGAGTTTGATGAATCACATTGGGTCTCTAACAATTCTCTTTGTGGGTTCATACTAAGAAAGTTTTTCTTGGTGAGCTTGCTGAGTTTTGGACAAGTTTCGGTGGGGACTTGTGAGCAGTTTTGGACAGGTTCCGATGGGGACTTGTGAGCAGGTTTTGGATAGGTTCTAGTGGGGACTTGTGAGCAGTTTTGGACAGGTTTCGGTGGGGACTTGTGAGCAGATTTGGACAGGTCCTAGAAGAGGACTTGTGAGCTAAGTTTTTGAGAGTTCTATCAGAGAACTTGAGGACAGAGGAGCATTGGTTCTTTGAGAAGAACCTGAGGACATATTTGGCAAGTCTTTGAGAAGGCTTGTGTGCAGAGGATTGATTTTTTCAAGTGTTGGATAGATCTAACAGACAGAGGAAGACTTGTACTAGACCGACTGATTGTGTTTGGTACAGGTTGCTGAGCTGCTGTGGACGTGATCATAGAAGGTAGAGGTCTCTTAGGCTAAGCATTGAGGACAGGAGGTCTTCGATGGAAAGGAGTTCCACGTGCTGGCAAGAGGTAGAGGACAGTTGATCTTCCGAGGGATCATTTCCAGAGCAGAGGGGAAGGTATCTCCTTTGAGCAGAGGCTCATAAATTTAGATAGAGGGGAAGGTATCTCCTTTGAGCAGAGGCTCATAAATTCAGATAGAGGGGAAGGTATCTCCTTTGAGCAGAGGCTCATAAATTCAGATTGGGGGAAGGTATCTCCTTTGGGCCGAGGCTCATAAACATTGTAATTGGGAAGGTTTCCCAAAGAACTTTGAGATAACTTTTAGAGAAAAGTTTTGTGGACGTAGCTCCACCCATTCTGGGTGAACCACGTTAAAATTGGTGTCACTTTGTGGATGATATTGTGCATTGCTTTGATATTGCTTTGGGTATATTGCTTTAATGTTTTGAAGTATAAAGGAAAAAGTAAAAATAGGTCTTATACTGTTCACCCCCCCTCTCAGTATAAGCTTGTGTTCTTCACTAGGACCTGTCCAAATTTGCTCACAAGTCCCCACCAAAACCTGTCCAAAACTACTCACAAGTCCCCATCGAAACCTGTCCAAAACCTGCTCACAAGTCCCCATCGAAACCTGTCCAAAACTTGCTCACAAGTCCCCACCGGAACTTGTCCAAAACCTCAGCAAGCTCACCAAGAAAAACTTTCTTAGTAGGAAATCACAAGGTGAATTGTTAGAGACCCAATGTGATTTGTCAAACTCATAGAAGCATAAAGAGAATTGTTAGAGACTCAATATGTTCTATACTCAACTCCCAATCTCAAAACTCAACTCAAATCAACTCAGCTCAAACTCAATCTCAAATCTGAAAACTCAACTCAATATCTGAAATGGATAGGATAGAATGCTTTCTTTCAAGAACATGAAACCCCAACAATTGCCAACTATGCAAAGAATCACATAACAATGATACTCATGTTCTTTTCACCATCAATTAGGGCTTCAACAACAATGCTCATCAAACAAGGTTCAATCAACACCATTCAACTCAAAACACAACCTTGAAGCATTTCACAATCAACATTAGAAAAGGAAACAAGTAGAACTCCTTTTCTCTCCAATATTGTTTGAACCAAAAGCCTCCACCAACTCAAATCACAATAGCACAAACCAACTTTTCAATATCAACAACAAAGGAGTGAGCCCAACACTTTAACCAAGTACAAAATAGCTTGATTATTACCAATTTAATGAAAGCAAATGTCAATCTCAAAGCTGCCCACTTAAGGTTTCACAACTTCACACAAGAAGCAATTTTAACCTTAAAACATCATGCTTTCATTTCCATAATCAACCAAAAGCACTCTCAACATTACAAGAAATATTTATCCCTTATACACCTTATTTCTCCCTTATAGTCTTATCAAAAATAAAATTTATCTCTCATAAGAATGCAATAAGATATTTCAAACAACACCTTCAAAAGAATCTTTTATCAAAATAAAACAAGCTTTAAACTCCTTATAACTCCTAAGCTATTTTTCCCTCTAATAAACTTCCTCCATCCGCAAAATACACTTAGCAAAAATTAATTTCGAAAATACCTTAGCCAACATCAAAAATCGCTATGGAGAAATTGCGCACGAATTCTAACACCACCCACTGCGTCCACTTCACGACGAAAAACCCTTTCACGTTATTCGAACGCGGAACCTCCCGTTCGGGTAGCGCGCCAATAGCCTAGCCGCTACCGGTGCGCCAAAGGCACCCGGTGAGGTTTAAACCTCACGCTGTTAGCCTTGTTCCTTCTGCACCAAGGATTAAATAAAACAATAGTGCCTCCCTTTCCTCTGACATGAACACGAAGACAAAAACCTTACGACGGATTTACGACAAATGGCGAGTACAAAAAATGAACAGCGGATTCACAAAAATGGTGAAGACACAGATCACGAATTCACAGCGAGCAACTCTTTTCAAAATGTGGATGGGATAATTCTTGATTTTCATCGAGGGAGATTTATATGCATATTTACCATAAGCTCTTGACGTCGATGAGGAGTTTAACACGTCGACGGAGGTCTTGGCTAGCGCCCACAATCTTAAAACATAGCACCCACATAGTTAAGACATTTGCGCCATGGGTTAGGAGAACCCATTGCAAATAATAATTTAATATTTATTTAAAAATAATTAAAGGGAACCTTAACAAGGTTTTTAATTATTTAAATAAATACTTCCTCCTGGACCCAAATGCATTAAACTAATGCATCCACCTGTAATATTTAAACCTGGCAACTTGGGGTTTACAAAAGACCTTTGAAACTCGTCATGTCGTAACCTTCATCAAAACAAATTATTTGACATCAAATCAAATTCCTTCAAGAGCTTCTTGACATCAATGACAACTTATACACTTGAGCAAAGGCAATGTACCCAAAGTACCCAAAATTGCCAACAATCTCCCCCTTTGTCATTGATGGCAAACCTTTACTAAAAACACTTCTCAAGAGCCAAAACTGAAACCAACTGTGCTAACAACTGAGAAATTGTGCCCACAACTGAGAATCTTCCTTTGAAGTTTTGCTCCCCCTGACTTGAAGCTCTCCTCTTCACTTTGAAGCTCTCCCCCTTACTCATATCTCTCCCCCTTTGTCATCAATGGCAAAGGGTCACCTTTGGGGCTCGGGACTAAGAATGAGCCTCTTAGCTTAGTCCCTCCCCCACCTCCCGATGAGGTGATTAATTCTGGGGTGGGAGTACAACTCCCAATTTCTCCCTTAGATACTCAAACGTATCTCTTGGAAGAGGTTTGGTGAAGATATCTGCAATCTGCTCTTTAGTAGACACATACTCTACCTTGACTTGCTTGTCTTGCACTTTCTCCCTTAGAAAGTGATACTTGATGGAAATATGCTTTGTCCTTGAGTGCATTACCGGATTTTTGGAAATACTTATGGCACTTGTATTATCACAAAGTATGGAGATGGGTTGTTCATGCTTGACTTTGAAATCCTCCAAGGTGGTTTTCATCCATAAAACCTCGTGTACACCCAACCACCGTTGCTATGTATTCAGCCTCTGCTGTAGATAAGGAAACTGAAGGTTGTTTCTTACTTAGCCAAGAAACCAAACTCTTTCCCAGAAAGAATGCTCCACCACTAGTGCTTTTCCTGTCATCAATACCGCCTGCCCAATCTGCATCTCGTATAAGCTGTGAGAGTGAAATCATCACCTTTGGGATACCAAAGCCCAAAGTCCATAGTGCCCTTCAGATATCTGAATATCCTCTTAACTCGCTATAACATGAGAATCTTTAGGAGCTGCCTGAAATCTTGCTACTAACCCAACTGCCTGCATGATATCTAGTCTGGTAGCTGTAACATATAATAAATTGCCAATCATTGATCTGTACAACCTCTGATCTGTCGTTGGAGATTCATCATCTTTACTCATCTTGCACCCTGTAATCATTGGAGTACACACTGGTTTGCTGTCCATCATCCCAAATTTCTTCAACATTTCTTTGATATACTTTCCTTGAGAGAGAAATATACCATCTTTTGATTGAGCAATCTGAAGACCTAAAAAGAATGACAGCTCTCCAATCATAGACATCTCAAATTCCTTCTGCATGGTGTTAGCAAAATCTTTGCACATCTGAGTATTATTTCCCCCAAAAATAATATCATCAACATAGACAACCATAATCAACATATCATCACCTTCATTCTTAATATACAAATTGCTATCCGCCACACCTTTCCTGAAGCCTTGCTCATGAAGATACCTGTCAAGTCTTGAGTACCAAGCCCTAGGTGCTTGCTTTAACCCATACAAGGCCTTTTTCAGTTTACACACATAGTCTGACTGTTCTGAGAGAGACACTCCTTCTGGCTGTTCTATGTAGACTTCTTCTACCAACACCCCATTTAGAAAAGCTGACTTTACATCCATTTGATATACCTTGAATGATTTGAAGCTTGAAAGGGCCAAAAACATTCTGATAGCTTCAAGACGAGCAACAGGAGCAAACGTCTCTTCGAAATCAACACCTTCTACTTGAGCATAACCTTTGCAGACTAACCTAGCTTTGTTTCAGACAATATTTCCATCCTCATTGAGTTTATTTCTGAATATCCATTTTGTGCCAATGACATTCTTGTCCTTAGGTCTTGGAACCAATTCCCAAGTTTCACTTTTCTCTATTTGATTTAGCTCTTCATCCATTGCTTTTACCCAAAACTTATCTGCACATGCTTCACTGAAATATTTTGGCTCAATCGGAGATAATAATGAAACATTTGTAGAATCATGTGAGGGAATGACTCTTCTTCTTGTTTGCCTCGCTATTTGGATCACCAATGATCAAATATTTGGGATGATGTTTCTGAACATATCGTGAAGGAGTTTTGGGAAGCAGCTTGTTGTCTTTCCTCTTCTTCATCTCGAAACCTCTCTCGAATTCTTCTTGACAAATTTCATCACTGAGTTCCTGGACTGGTTCTCTTATCCCTGTCTTTTCATCAACTGTTACATTTATGCTCTCTACAACCGTATGAGTTCTTTTGTTGAAGCATCTCGTAGGCCTTGCTTCTGTTAGAATACCCAAGAAATATTCCCTCATCACATCTAGGATCAAACTTACCCAAATTCTGATCTTCCCTTTTGATGAAGCACTTACTCCCAAACACTTTGAAGTATTTTACTGTAGTTGGTCTTCCTTTCCACAACTCATAAGGAGTTTTATGATGATTGACTCTAAGTTGGGCCCTGGTGATAATGTAGACTGCTGTACTGACTGCCTCTTTCCAAAAGCCATCTGAAAGTTTTGACTCATTTAACATAGCTCTAGCCATATTTTCAATAGTTCTATTTTTCCTTTCAACTACTCCATTTTGTTGAGGAGTTCTTGCTGCTGAATATTCTCTTTTGATTCCTTGTTGCTCACAGTATTCCACAAATTCATTTGAAGTGAACTCTCCTCCTCTATCTGATCTTAAGCATTTGATTCTCTTGTCAGTCTCATTTTCAATCATTTCTTTGAAAGCTTTAAATTTTTCAAAAGCTTCAGATTTTTCTTTGAGAAAAGTAACCCAAGTCATTCTAGAATAATCATCTATAAACAACATGAAGTAGCTTTCTCCCGAATGCTCCGAGTTCCGGTAGGGCCACATAAATCAGTATGAATAAGATCCAATGGTTTTGAAGAAGTATACCCTTTTGATTTGAAACTGGTTCTGGTCCTTTTTCCATGTTGACAAGGACCGCAAACGATGTTATGGGGCCTTTTTATTTTGGGCAAGTCTCTAACTCCTTCCTTGTTACTAATATTGACAAGATTATCAAAGCTCAAATGCCCCAATATTTTATGCCATAACCAACTCTCATCTTCTTGAGTTAGAAAACACTTTTCCTTTTTTATCTCACTTAGCATGTAAAGATTGTTTGGAGTCCTTGTAGCACTAGCAATGAGTTTTCCATTTTTTTCTTTACTTATCTCACATCTATCTAAAAAGAAAGATACTATGTGCCCTTGATCACAAAGTTGACTCACACTTAGAAGATTATGTCTTAGGCCTTCTACATAAAGCACATTTTCTGTTTTGGATTTCCCATCCAAACTAAGAGTCCCTTTACCATAGATTTTAGCTGACTTGTTATCTCCAAAACTGACTTGTTCCTCTGTTTGTTTCTTTTAAGACCAAAAACTTTTCCTTTTCACCAGTCATATGTTTTGAACAACCACTATCAAGATACCATTTCTCTACTTTGTCTTGAGCATGAAAAGCAGTTTGAACTATCATTGACTTAGATTTGATCTCATTTCTCTTTTTAGTGAACTCAAGGCTAGATCTATCCAAACCGCACATCCTTGCTATATGCCCAAAATTATTGCACTTGTAACACATGACATCTTTATTCATAAGAGGTGCAAAAGAGTTAACATTTTCCTTACTATGGCTATTCACAGACTTATTGCAATGCATAGCTTTGTGACCAAATTTCTTGCAGGAAAAACAATAGCCATGGAAAGTATTATGTAACCTGTTTTGATGCCTTGGATGATTGTTCTTCTTGTGACCAACTGGAATCCACCGCTCTTCAGGATGAAGATTGATCTTGCTCGAAGCCCCTATTTCTTGAATGGTGATACCATCCTTCTTTTGCTTTTCACACGGAGTATTCTGTCTGAGAGCCAACTGTTCCAACTTCACTCTAAGAGACATAACCTCTTCTTCTAGTTTCTCGCAATCAGCTTCCTTTCCTTTGAGAACCTCTGTCAGAACCTCGTTCAACCTTCTTCCCTTCTTCAGCTAGAATTTTGAAGTCTATAACACTTTGAGACAATTCTGATCTTGCTATCTCTTCTTCCTGACATTGATGCTTGAGAACAGAATTCTCTTCCCTAAATTTCTCAAGATTTCTTAAAGCCAAGAAGAATTCACCTTTGAGATCGAACTCAACCTCTTCATCTCTTTCTAAATCTGTATGTTCCTCTGATAGATCCTTCTCCAAGCTATTAGGCTCTTTCTGGAGAGACCTGCTCTGATACCAATTGAAGAACATGGACTTATACTGAGAGGGGGGTGAACAATATAAGACTTAACCAATTAATAATTTTAACTTTAGATAGCAGTGGCATCAACACAACATTAATCAAGACAGAAAGCATCACACATTGAAGACCCATTTTTAACGTGGTTCACCCAAAATGGTTGGGCTACGTCCACAAAACTTTTCTCTAAAAATTTCCTCAAAGTTCTTTGGGAATCCTTCCCAATTACAATGTTTATGAGCCTCGGCCCAAAGGAGATACCTTCCCCCAATCAGAATTTATGAGCCTCTGCTCAAAGGAGATACCTTCCCCTCTGCTCTAGAAATGATCCCTTAGAAGATCAACTGCCTCTACCTCTTGCCAGCACGTGGAACTCCTTTCCACCGAAGACCTCCTATCCTCAATGCTTAGCCTAAGAGACCTCTGCCTTCTATGATCACGTCCACAGTAGCTCAGCAACCTGTACCAAACACAGTCAGTCGGTCTAGTACAAGTCTTCCTCTATCTGTCAGATCTGTCCAACACTTGAACAAATCAATCCTCTACACACAAGCCTTCTCAAAGACTTGCCAAATCTATCCTCAGGTTCTTCTCAAAGAACCAGTGCTCCTCTATCCTCAAGTTCTCTGATAGAACTATCAAAACCAGCTCACAAGTCCTCTGCTAGGACCTGTCCAAATCTGCTCACAAGTCCCCACCGAAACCTTCCAAAAACCCCTCACAAGTCCCCATAACCTATCCAAACCTGCTCACAAGTCCCCACTGAAACCTGTCCAAAACCTCAGCAAGCTCACCAAGAAAAACTTTCTTAGTAGGAAATCACAAGGTGAATTGTTAGAGACCCAATGTGATTTGTCAAACTCATAGAAGCATAAAGAGAATTGTTAGAGACTCAATATGTTCTATACTCAACTCCCAATCTCAAAACTCAACTCAAATCAACTCAACTCAAACTCAATCTCAAATCTGAAAACTCAACTCAATATCTGAAATGGATAGGATAGAATGCTTTCTTTCAAGAACATGAAACCCCAACAATTGCCAACTATGCAAAGAATCACATAACAATGATACTCATGTTCTTTTCACCATCAATTAGGGCTTCAACAACAATGCTCATCAAACAAGGTTCAATCAACACCATTCAGCTCAAAACACAACCTTGAAGCATTTCACAATCAACATCAGAAAAGGAAACAAGTAGAACTCCTTTTCTCTCCAATATTGTTTGAACAAAAAGCATCCACCAACTCAACTCACAATAGCACAACACAACTTTTCAAATCATCAACAAAGGAGTAAGCCCAACACTTTAACCAAGTAAAGAATAGCTTGATTATTACCAATTTAATGAAAGCAAATGTCAATCTCAAAGCTGCCCACTTAAGGTTTCACAACTTCACACAAGAAGCAATTTAACCTTAAAACATCATGCTTTCATTTCCATAAACAACCAAAAGCACTCTCAACATTACAAGAAAGATTTAACCCTTATACACCTTATTTCTCCCTTATAGTCTTATCAAAAATAAAATTTATCTCTCATAAGAATGCAATAAGATATTTCAACAACATCTTCAAAAGAATCTTTTATCAAAATAAAAACAAGCTTTAAACTCCTTATAACTCCTAAGCTGTTTTTCCCTCTAACAAACTTCCTCCATCCACAAAAACACTTAGCAAAAATTAATTTCAAAAATACCTTAGCCAACATCAAAAATCGCTATGGAGAAATTTGCGCATGAATTCTAACACCACCCGCTGCGTCCACTTCATGACAAAAACCCTTTCGCGATATTCGAACGCGGAACCTCCCGTTCGGGTAGCGCGCCAACAGCCTAGCCGCTACCGGTGCGCCAAAGGCACCCGATGAGGTTTAAACCTCACGCTGTTAACCTTGATCCTTCTACACCAAGGATAAAATGAAACCACAGTCCCTTCCTTTCTTCTATCGTGACACGACGACAATAAACTTTACGATGGATTCGACAAACGGTGAGTGCAGACAAACGAACAATGGATCCACAAAAATCGGTGAAGACACAGTTGAATTTACAATGAGCAACTCCTTTCAAAATTTGGATGGGATCAATCTTTGTTTTCATCGAGGGAGATTTATATGCAATTTACCATAAGCTCTTTGACGTCGACGAGGAGTTTAACACGTCGACGGAGGTCTTGGCTAGCGCCCACAATCTTAAAACATAGCGCGCACCTAATTAAGCCATTTGCGCCATGGATTAGGAGAACCCATTGCAAATAATAATTTAATATTTATTTAAAAATAATTAAATGGAACCTTAACAAGGTTTTTAATTATTTAAATAAATACTTCCTCCTGGACCCAAATGCATTAAACTAATGCATCCACCTGTAATCTCTAAACCTCCCAACTTGGGGTTTGCAAAAGACCTTTGAAACTGTCATGCCGTAACCTTCATCAAAACAAATTATTTGACATCAAATCAAATTCCTTCAAGAGCTTCTTGACATCAATGACAACTTATACACTTGAGCAAAGGCAATGTACCCAAAGTACCCAAAATTGCCAACAATCTCCCCCTTTGTCATTGATGGCAAACCTTTACCGAAAACACTTCTCAAGAGCCAAAACTGAAACCAACTATGCTAACAACTGAGAAACTGTGCCCACAACTGAGAATCTTCCTTTGAAGTTTTGCTCCCCCTGACTTGAAGCTTTCCTCTTCACTTTGAAGCTCTCCCCCTTACTCATATCTCTCCCCCTTTGTCATCAATGGCAAAGGGCCACCTTTGGGGCTCGGGACTAAGAATGAGCCTCTTAGCTTAGTCCCTCCCCCACCTCCTGATGAGGTGATTAATTCTGGGGTGGGAGTACAACTCCCAATTTCTCCCTTAGATACTCAAACGTATCTCTTGGAAGAGGTTTGGTGAAGATATCTGCAATCTGCTCTTTAGTAGACACATACTCTACCTTGACTTGCTTGTCTTGCACTTTCTCCCTTAGAAAGTGATACTTGATGGAAATATGCTTTGTCCTTGAATGCATTACCGGATTTTTGGAAATACTTATGGCACTTGTATTATCACAAAGTATGGAGATGGGTTGTTCATGCTTGATTTTGAAATCCTCCAAGGTGGTTTTCATCCATAAAACTTGTGTACACCCAGCCACTGCTGCTATGTATTCAGCCTCTGCTATAGATAAGGAAACTGAAGGTTGTTTCTTACTTAGCCAAGAAACCAAACTCTTTCCTAGAAAGAATGCTCCACCACTAGTGCTTTTCCTGTCATCAATACTACCTGCCCAATCTGCATCTGTATAAGCTGTGAGAATGAAATCATCACCTTTGGGATACCAAAGCCCAAAGTCCATAGTGCCCTTCAGATATCTGAATATCCTCTTAACTGCTATAACATGAGAATCTTTAGGAGATGCCTGAAATCTTGCTACTAACCCAACTGCTCGCATGATATCTGGTCTGGTAGTTGTAACATATAATAAACTGCCAATCATTGATCTCGTACAACCTCCGATCTCGCCACTGGAGATTCATCATCTTTACTCATCTTGCACCCTGTAATCATTGGAGTACACACTGGTTTGTTGTCCATCATCCCAAATTTCTTCAACATTTCTTTGATATACTTTCCTTGAGAGAGAAATACACCATCTTTTGATTGAGCAATCTGAAGACCTAAAAAGAATGATAGCTCTCCAATCATAGACATCTCAAATTCCTTCTGCATGGTGTTAGCAAAATCTTTGCACATCTGAGTATTATTTCCCCCAAAAATAATATCATCAACATAGACAACCATAATCAACATATCATCACCTTCATTCTTAATATACAAATTGCTATCTAGCCACACCTTTCCTGAAGCCTTGCTCATGAAGATACCTGTCAAGTCTTGAGTACCAAGCCCTAGGTGCTTGCTTTAACCCATACAAGGGCTTTTTCAGTTTACACACATAGTCCGACTGTTCCGAGAGAGACACTCCTTCCGGCTGTTCTATGTAGACTTCTTCTACCAACACCCCATTTAGAAAAGCTGACTTTACATCCATTTGATATACCTTGAATGATTTGAAGCTTGAAAGGGCCAAAAACATTCTGATAGCTTCAAGACGAGCAACAGGAGCAAACGTCTCTTCGAAATCAACACCTTCTACTTGAGCATAACCTTTGCAGACTAACCTAGCTTTGTTTTTGACAATCTTTCCATCCTCATTGAGTTTATTTCTGAATATCCATTTTGTGCCAATGACATTCTTGTCCTTAGGTCTTGGAACCAATTCCCAAGTTTCACTTTTCTCTATTTGATTTAGTTCTTCATCCATTGCTTTTACCCAAAACTTATCTGCACATGCTTCACTGAAATCTTTTGGCTCAATCTGAGATAATAATGAAACATTTGTAGAATCATGTGAGGGAATGACTCTTCTTCTTGTTTGCCTGCTATTTGGATCACCAATGATCAAATATTTGGGATGATGTTTCTGAACATATCGTGAAGGAGTTTTGGGAAGCAGCTGGTTGTCTTTCCTCTTCTTCATCCGAAACCTCTCTCGAATTCTTCTTGACAAATTTCATCACCGAGTTCCCTGGACTGGTTCTCTTATCCCTGTCTTTTCATCAACTGTTACATTTATGCTCTCTACAACTCGTATGAGTTCTTTTGTTGAAGCATCCGTAGGCCTTGCTTCGTTGGAATACCCAAGAAATATTCCCTCATCACATCTAGGATCAAACTTACCCAAATTCTGATCTTCCCTCCTGATGAAGCACTTACTCCCAAACACTTTGAAGTATTTTACTCTAGTTGGTCTTCCTTTCCACAACTCATAAGGAGTTTTATGATGATTGACTCTAAGTTGGGCCCTGGTGATAATGTAGACTATTGTACTGACTGCCTCTTTCCAAAAGCCATCTGAAAGTTTTGACTCATTTAACATAGCTCTAGTCATATTTTCAATAGTTCTATTTTTCCTTTCAACTACTCCATTTTGTTGAGGAGTTCTTGCTGCTGAATATTCTCTTTTGATTCCTTGTTGTTCACAGTATTCCACAAATTCATTTGAAGTGAACTCTCCTCCTCTATCTGATCTTAAACATTTGATTCTCTTGTCAGTCTCATTTTCAATCATTTCTTTGAAAGCTTTAAATTTTTCAAAAGCTTCAGATTTTTCTTTGAGAAAAGTAACCCAAGTCATTCTAGAATAATCATCTATAAACAACATGAAGTAGCTTTCTCCCTGAATGCTCCGAGTTCTGGTAGGGCCACATAAATCAGTATGAATAAGATCCAATGGTTTTGAAGAAGTATACCCTTTTGATTTGAAACTGGTTCTGGTCCTTTTTCCATGTTGACAAGGACCGCAAACGATGTTATGGGGCCTTTTTATTTTGGGCAAGTCTCTAACTCCTTCCTTGTTACTAATATTGACAAGATTATCAAAGCTCAAATGCCCCAATATTTTATGCCATAACCAACTCTCATCTTCTTGAGTTAGAAAACACTTTTCCTTTTTTATCTCACTTAGCATGTAAAGATTGTTTGGAGTCCTTGTAGCACTAGCAATGAGTTTTCCATTTTTTTCTTTACTTATCTCACATCTATCTGAAAAGAAAGATACTATGTGCCCTTGATCACAAAGTTGACTCACACTTAGAAGATTATGTCTTAGGCCTTCTACATAAAGCACATTTTCTAGTTTTGGATTTCCCATCCAAACTAAGAGTCCCTTTACCATAGATTTTAGCTGACCTGTTATCTCCAAAACTGATTGTTCCTCCGTTTGTTTCTTTTAAGACCAAAAACTTTTCCTTTTCACCAGTCATATGTTTTGAACAACCACTATCAAGATACCATTTCTCTACTTTGTCTTGAGCATGAAAAGCAGTTTGAACTATCATTGACTTAGATTTGATCTCATTTCTCTTTTTAGTGAACTCAAGGCTAGATCTATCCAAACTGCATATCCTTGCTATATGCCCAAAATTATTGCACTTGTAACACATGACATCTTTATTCATAAGAGGTGCAAAAGAGTTAACATTTTCCTTACTATGGCTATTCACAGACTTATTGCAATGCATAGCTTTGTGACCAAATTTCTTGCAGGAAAAACAATAGCCATGGAAAGTATTATGTAACCTGTTTTGATGCCTTGGATGATTGTTCTTCTTGTGACCAACTGGAATCCACCGCTCTTCAGGATGAAGATTGATCTTGCTCGAAGCCCCTATTTCTTGAATGGTGATACCATCCTTCTTTTGCTTTTCACATGAAGTATTCTGTCTGAGAGCCAACTGTTCCAACTTCACTCTAAGAGACATAACCTCTTCTTCTAGTTTCTCGCAATCAGCTTCCTTTCCTTTGAGAACCTCTGTTAGAACCTGTTCAACCTTCTTCCCTTCTTCAACTAGAATTTTGAAGTCTATAATACTTTGAGACAATTCTGATCTTGCTATCTCTTCTTCCTGACATTGATGCTTGAGAACAGAATTCTCTTCCCTAAATTTCTCAAGCTTTCTTAAAGCCAAGAAGAATTCACCTTTGAGATCGAACTCAACCTCTTCATCTCTTTCTGAATCAGTATGTTCCTCTGATAGATCCTTCTCCAAGCTGTTAGGCTCTTTCTGGAGAGACCTGCTCTGATACCAATTGAAGAACATGGACTTATACCGAGAGGGGGGTGAACAAGTATAAGACTTAACCAATTAATAATTTTAACTTTAGATAGCAAGTGGCATCAACACAACATTAATCAAGACAGAAAGCATCACACATTGAAGACCCATTTTTAACGTGGTTCACCCAAAATGGTTGGGCTACGTCCACAAAACTTTTCTCTAAAAATTTCCTCAAAGTTCTTTGGGAATCCTTCCCAATTACAATGTTTATGAGCCTCGGCCCAAAGGAGATACCTTCCCCAATCAAAATTTATGAGCCTCTGCTCAAAGGAGATACCTTCCCTCTACTCTAGAAATGATCCCTCAGAAGATCAACTGCCTCTACCTCTTGCCAGCACGTGGAACTCCTTTCCACCGAAGACCTCCTGTCCTCAATGCTTAGCCTAAGAGACCTCTGCCTTCTATGATCACGTCCACAGCAGCTCAACAACCTATACCAAACACAATCAGTCGGTCTAGTACAAGTCTTCCTCTATCTGTCAGATCTGTCCAACACTTGAACAAATCAATCCTCTACACACAAGCCTTCTCAAAGACTTGCCAAATCTATCCTCAAGTTCTTCTCAAAGAACCAATGCTCCTCTATCCTCAAGTTCTCTGATAGAACTATCAAACTCAACTCACAAGTCCTCTGCTAGGACCTGTCCAAATCTGCTCACAAGTCCCCACCGAAACCTGTCCAAAACCTGCTCACAAGTCCCCACCGAAACCTGTCCAAAACCTCAGCAAGCTCACCAAGAAAAACTTTCTTAGTAGGAAATCACAAGGTGAATTGTTAGAGACCCAATGTGATTTGTCAAACTCATAGAAGCATAAAGAGAATTGTTAGAGACTCAATATGTTCTATACTCAACTCCCAATCTCAAAACTCAACTCAAATCCTAACTCAACTCAAACTCAATCTCAAATCTGAAAACTCAACTCAATATCTGAAATGGATAGGATAGAATGCTTTCTTTCAAGAACATGAAACCCCAACAATTGCCAACTATGCAAAGAATCACATAACAATGATACTCATGTTCTTTTCACCATCAATTAGGGCTTCAACAACAATGCTCATCAAACAAGGTTCAATCAACACCATTCAGATCAAAACACAACCTTGAAGCATTTCACAATCAACATCAGAAAAGGAAACAAGTAGAACTCCTTTTCTCTCCAATATTGTTTGAACAAAAGCATCCACCAACTCAACTCACAATAGCACAAAACAACTTTTCAAATCATCAACAAAGGAGTAAGCCCAACACTTTAACCAAGTAAAGAATAGCTTGATTATTACCAATTTAATGAAAGCAAATGTCAATCTCAAAGCTGCCCACTTAAGGTTTCACAACTTCACACAAGAAGCAATTAACCTTAAAACATCATGCTTTCATTTCCATAAACAACCAAAAGCACTCTCAACATTACAAGAAATATTTAACCCTTATACACCTTATTTCTCCCTTATAGTCTTATCAAAAATAAAATTTATCTCTCATAAGAATGCAATAAGATATTTCAACAACATCTTCAAAAAGAATCTTTTATCAAAATACAAACAAGCTTTAAACTCCTTATAACTCCTAAGCTGTTTTTCCCTCTAACAAACTTCCTCCATCCGCAAAATACACTTAGCAAAAATTAATTTCGAAAATACCTTAGCCAACATCAAAAATCGCTATGGAGAAATTTGCGCACGAATTCTAACACCACCCGCTGCGTCCACTTCACGACGAAAAACCCTTTCATGATATTCGAACGCGGAACCTCCCGTTCGGGTAGCGCGCCAATAGCCTAGCCGCTACCGGTGCGCCAAAGGCACCCGGTGAGGTTTAAACCTCACGCTGTTAACCTTGATCCTTCTGTGCCAGGGATAAAATGAAACAACAGTCCCTTCCTTTCCTCTATCGACGTGACACAATAAACTTACGACGGATTCGAAAAATGGCGAGTGCAGACAAACGAACAATGGATCCACGAAAATCGGCGAAGACACAGTTGAATTTACAACGAGCAACTCCTTTCAAAATTTGGATGGGATCAATCTTTGTTTTCATCGAGGGATATTTATATGCAATTTACCATAAGCTCTTTGATTTCGGCGAGGAGTTTAACACATCGACGGAGGTCTTGGCTAGCGCCCACAATGTTAAAACATTGATATTTGTGCCATGGATTAGGAGAACCCATTGCAAATAATAATTAATATTTATTTAAAAATAATTAAATGGAACCTTAACAAGGTTTTTAATTATTTAAATAAATACTTCCTCCTGGACCCAAATGCATTAAACCAATGCATCCACCTGTAATCTTTAAACCTCCCAACTTGGGGTTTGCAAAAGACCTTTGAAACTGTCATGTCGTAACCTTCATCAAAACAAATTATTTGACATCAAATCAAATTCCTTCAAGAGCTTCTTGACATCAATGACAACTTATACACTTGAGCAAAGGCAATGTACCCAAAGTACCCAAAATTGCCAACAATTATAATATTTTATAAGGCAAAAGTGGGTTTTATAAAGTCAAAAGATATTTTAATAAACCCAAAGGTTGGGTTTAAAGACCAAAGGCAATTAAAGCCTTTATAATTCTCACCAACGTCATGTGGGTTAATTGCAATTTGAAGCACCGACATTCTAAGCAAAGGAGGGAAATATAATATTTAAACCTATGCCCAAAGGGCATTAAGTTTATCCATGCTTGATTTAATATTGCATGCGAATAATTAAGAGGAGCTCATGAGAAAGAAAGTAGTGAATTTCGTGTTTGTCCTGCCACCAAAAATAAGAAAAGAGAGAAAGCATTGAGAGTTTAAAATCCAACTAGGCACCTTGGCCTAGTGGCAAGAGGGTTGTGGCTTACGTTTTGTGTGCAAGGAGGACAACGTTCGAATCTTGTTGGAAGCAATTTGGTTGGTTTGTTAGCGCCAAATTTGATGAAGGCATAAGGTTTTGAAGCATGTGGTGCTTCTTCCTCTCAAACAAGCTTGTAGCTCATGTGGTGGTTTACGTCATGGGTAAGACGTTTATGTGGGGTGCATTGAGAGTTCGAAACTCTGCAAAGGCAAAGGTAAATTTTTTATTTTTATTTTAATTAAATGCCTAAGTTGGAGGTTTAAGGTTGTTTGGTGGTTGAAGTTTGGAAAGGTTGCTTTGTAATAAAGTTGTGTTAGTTGAGAACTACTTTTAGGATTTATAAGGAGAATTATATTTTTATTTTTAAAGTCTTAAAATTGCTATTGTGGAATATTGAAAGGTTAAGACTTTGTGGATGATATGTTATTTTGAATTAAGGGTTTTTGTGACTATTGTGAGGATATTGATTATTATTTAAGTTGGAGTGATAAGGTGTAAATTTGATATTATTTTTGTGATATATTGTGTTGAAAAAAATTATCCTCTAACCCTTATTGATATTTTCAAAGAAGTAATTGTGAGTGTGGCAAATTTGTGAGGACCACTACTCTTCAAGAAAAAGCATGGGTAAAATTATTCTTTATTGATTTGGTTGATTGGCTTTATTGAAAATTAAGTTTGGAGTGAAAAGGAATTGATTAGGGTTTCCTTTTCAAAAGTGGTTGAGTTAATGCTTCAAGGTTTTTTGGATTGAGAGTTGTGATTAAACCTTGTTTGATAAGCATTGTTGTTTAGACCATTGGTTGAGTGAAGTGTTTGAGTTAATGCTTCAAGGTTTTTTGGATTGAGAGTTGTGATTAAACCTTGTTTTATAAGCATTGTTTTTGAAGCCATTGGTTGTGTGAAAAACCTGAGTTAGGGTTTAAAAAAAAATGAGTATCATTGTTATTGGAGAGTTGTTGTTGAACATTGTTGGAAACATTTTGAGTTGGTTGATATATGCTTGGACTAGGGTTTGTGATAAAGGGTTGTTCCTTGAAGTGATTGGTTGAGTAAAGTTGATTGAGCCTTGTCAAGTGGATGAATTAAGTGGTTGTTCAAGTTCCATGAAACAAAATATTCTATATCCTTATTTGAGTTGAGATTGAGCTTTGGGAATAGAACATATTGAGTATCTAACAATTATCTTTATGCTTCTATGAGATTGAGTTGAGAAATTAATTGAATTTAATAATAGAACATATTGAGTCTCTAACAATTCTCTTTATGCTTCTACATGATTGAGTTGATAAAGTGATTGAGCATTAAGTATAGAACATATTGAGTCTCTAAAAATTCTCTTTATGCTTCTATGAGATTGGACAAGTTCTATGTGGACTTGTTAAGCTAATTTGAGGTAAGTCTTTGAGAAGACTTGTGGACTGATTTTGTGTGAGCTTTTGTAGAAGCTTACAATGCAGATTTGAACAAGTTCTATAAAGGACTTGTTGAGGATATTACGACAAGTTCTGTGTGAGCTTGTTGAGAATATTTGGAAAATTTTTGTGTGAGTTTTTTTATCATATTTGCACAAACTATGTCTGAGCTTGTTGAGCGGATTTGGAAAAGTTCTGTGTGAGCTTGTTGATCAGATTTGGATAGGTTCTGAGTGGACCTGTTGAGCAGAGTTGTACAGGTTATGAGTGGACCTATTAAGCATATTTAAGCAGGTTCTGTGTAGACCTATTGAGAAGATTTGAGAAGGTTCTGAGTGAACCTATTGAGAAGATTTGAGAAGGTTCTGAGTGAACCTATTGAGCATATTTGAGAAGTTTTTGAGTGAACCTATTGAGCATATTTGTACTAGACCAAATGAACTATGTTTAGTGTAGATTTAAGTGGACTTTTCCTAGACCAACTAGACTATGTTTAGTGTAAGAGTTGAGAAGATTTATGCTAGATTGAATGTACTATATTTAGTGCAAGAGATTGAGCAGAGATATGCTAGACCAACTGGATTGTGTTTAGTATAGTATTGAGACAAAGCTTTGGAGGTGAGAGAGCAGAGAGGACAGAGTCTCCAATGGGTAGAGATCCATCAGCCAAGACATTGAGGTTAGGTCTTCTGGGTGAGGAAAAGAGTCTTCAAGTGGAGAGAGATCCACAATCAATGCAGTGGAGGCAGTGTATTCTAAAGGATCACCAACCAAAGTAGAGGAGAAGGAGTTCTCCTATAGATAGAGATCCACAAATCAGATTTAGGGGATCAACATATCCTTTGGATAGAGGTCCATAAATATTGTAATTGGGAAGGATTCCCAAAATATTATTTGAGAAATATTTAGAAGAAATATTTTCTCTGTGGATGTAACCCACATTTGGTGAACCATGTTAAAATTGGTGTCTCTATTTTGTATGGTGTTTTGCGCATTGCTTTGATTACTGTTATTGATATTGCTATCTATACACTACATAATATTGATTTGAAAAGAAAAGTAAAAAGTGGTATTATACTATTTACCGCCCCCTCTCAGTATAATCTTGTGTTATTCATCATTATTGTATGAGGTTATGTAGTGGCTAACGTAAAACCATTAGTTCTTAGGGTAGGTTAAATACCAAGTATTTTATGGTTAATATTTGATGGGGGACAATTTTTTCATGGTTAATATTATGTGGGGGATAATTATTTCATGGTTAATATTTTGCGGGGGATGATTATTTTATGGTTAATAATTTGTGGATTAGGCCACCAGTTTGTAGGGTAGGTTACAAGACCAAGTATTTTATGGTTACTATTCTATTGGGGATGGTTATTTTATAGTTAAGATAACTTAAGATGCCTACATTAAATATTTCAAAACAAAAAAAAATTATTTAAAAGAATATTTACTTACGTAAAGGCATCATGTTATTTTTATTTTGATTTCATAGAGCCATATTGTTTTTCTCACTTCTCGCAAATGGAGGCTTCCTTTAGCTTTGAACATGACCTTATTTATAGGTACTGGAAAACTCTTTTTGAGTTGGATCAAGTAGAAGCATTCTATATTTTATTTTTGAAGGTCTACTTTGACCTCTGGTGTTTAAAATTTTCTATTGTCCATCAGTTCTATGTTGTATCTAAGAGTTAATTTTTTATTTTACCTAACACTCCTTCGTTTGAGAAATTACATTTTGTCAAAATAGTCCACTCTATGTCCTATTCTAATGAAAGTTATAGGGTAGACTTATCCTTGTCTATGTATTGAATTGGATTTTGGGTTTTTATTCTTCTAGTACTCCATATTGATCTACAATATTTAAATTTAGATGAAGCCTTAGGGAAGATTCATCTATATTTGGTGGAGTTTTTTTATCCCTCTAGCAACATATGGTGCTCCTATCAGAGTTTGTTTCAATGGATTTCAATATTTAAGCTATTTAGTTCAGTTTGTGTCTTCACTATAAAGACTAAATATTTCATAGGGTAACATTTCATCTATTCCTTCTACATTTAGTTTATTTTGATCCTCAGCTATCTCAACTTATACTCTTTTTCCTCCTCTAATTCATGTTTTTGCTTCTACTCCTATAGTTGTTTCAATTATCACAAATATAGCTCCAATTTGATTCTTTCATCTCATGTTCATTTTTTTGTTATTGCTCTAGTTGTTCTAGTTCTCGATCAAATTCTAGTTTATTTTAGCTACCACATAGATCATGATTATCTATTTATATGCATAGAAGTCCAATGCTTCTATGGTAAGAAGAAATTATAGGGATTCATGATATTCACAAAATATAATAATATATAAAATAATATAATATAAAGTAACGACCACCTTTGAATATCAATTGTGATATTTGTTTTAAAGATTATTTTTAATTATATGTGCCATATGTAGATTATGTAATACATGGTCATATTTTTGTAATATTTTTGTGGCTATTTCTTGTAATATCTTCATGGCCACTTCTTATCCTTGTAATATTTGTATATGGTCACTTATTCAATTGATGTACTTGGCTATTTAAGGTGCTTTTGATAATGAAATCAATAAGTTAAATTTTTTAATTTGTTCAGTCTTCTTGTGTGAATTTTCATCAGAGTGATTTATTGAATTACTGCTAAAATTCCATGAATGTTATGTTCATTGATATTGATGATAGATATTGAATACTATAATATTGAGTTTATTTAAGATCCTAGATATTAGGACTTGTGATTAATATAGCTAAAATATCATTAGTGATATCAAAGTCATAAGTCCTCACTCTATGTGAGAAGAATTTGAAGGCATAAATTTGAAGATTATTGGATAAAATATAGCACTAGAATTTTTGGTGTAAATTTGAAAATTATTGAAGAGAAAGGTTGCATATTGAAGAAACTAGCATTAGAGCTGCACTCTAGTGTGAATTTGAAGAATTTTGAGAGAAGAAACTAGTTGATAGTGCACTAAGGTGAAGATATAATAAAGGGTTGATTTCACCCTAAATTTGAAAAAACAAAATGAGTTGATATGAGCACCCAAGAATTAACAGAAGTGATTATAAGCTATTGAAGTCATACTCATTGAGAAGATAAAGATACGTTGGTGAAGGTAAATCCAAGCTAAATAAATTGGTAAAAGCATGGATAATATAGAAATTAAGAACCAATCCAAGAGCTTGGTTTGGTCATTATGTGATATGATATATCCTTTATAAGAATAAACTCCTTACCCTACCATCCATTGATGACAATGAGTTCCATGAAGATAACATTTCTATAATGGATTGGATTGATATGGTTTCAATGAGGAACCCTCTTTCTTTCTACTTATACTATTTTCTAGCATGAACCTTACAATCTTGATCCATATTAAACTAATAGCTACTAAGGAAAATAATGAAAGAGGGGATCTCCTATGTGACTTCCCCCATGATAGTATTTTTTAAGATGCCTTTTATTTTTATGGATTCTTCTCCCATGTATCTAGTATTGATCCTTTGCAACCATTGTATTACGATCAACTATACCTTACTCTTGATATCTTGGAAAAATTAAGTATATTTCTATCTCCTCCTTAATTTGAGGATGAGTCACACATTCTCATTGAAGAGACTATTAAGATCAATATCAAAACTCTCGATGTTCCCAAAGTACAAGATAGGTAAGGTTTTAATCCCTACCAAATGTGAAGAATATGCCAATATATTAACTAAATTTAATGATATGTTTGCTTAGTTATATGTAGATATATCAAGGTTAGATTATTTTCTTAGTAATCCATCACCTTGTAATATTATTTGATGCTACACCTATCAACTAAAAGCTTTGAAAAATTCACCCAAAGGTTGCCTTGCTTGTTAAGGAATGGCTTTAAAAGATATTTGATGTTAGAATTATTAAAGGTATTAATTATTTTGACTGGATATCTAATATTCTTCCTATACCCAAGAAATATGGCAATGTTAGAATCTATATTAATTTTAGGGACATTAACAATACTTTTTCTAAGGACAATTTTCATCTTCCTCATATTGACATGATTATTAATTTTACCATAGGATGTGGCATTCTATCTCTTATGGATTGGTAGATGGATTTGGCATGCTATACTATGTTATATTATCAAGATAAGACCACATTAAGCATGCCATTGGTTATATTTTGGTATCAAGTCATGTCATTTGATTTAAAGAATATAGGTGCTACCTATCAATGGGATATGACATATCTTTCATGATATGATGTATGTGAAAACACGAGATTCCGAAAACAAAAAGGATAGACTAAAAATGCAATGTAAACGAAACTAAAATAACGCTTAAACCCTATGTTATTGAAAAATGCGTAAAAAGAAAGAACATGAACACAAGATATCAAAGCAATATAAAATATGGCCCTTTTATTGATATGCTTTTCAAATTTGTGTTACAATGCGTCTCCTTCCTTTTTAAGGGATAGGAGCATTAAATGTTGGTCTTTTACAACTTGTTTCAGAATTCCTTTTTCTGCGTGCCCACATGTAAGATGGGCGAACCAAAACGTTGTCGCCGCTTGCGTTGATAAAGGTCGATTCCTCGCTGCTCCTCTAATGCTGCAAATCTGCGTTCAAAGAAATAAACAAAGAATCAGTAGCACCTGTGTATGAAAAATAAAAGATAAATCTAACGATGGTTAAAATGAGTGTAAATGAACTGAAAACTTGACAAAAGCATAAACATGAAACTAGCTAAATACTACAAAAGAAATAGTCACCAAAAGCAATAAAGCGGGGGGTGCCCGAAGGCAAACCACCCGCGGGTGAAACTTTGTTTCGACACCAATCCGCTTGGGATGGGTCCGAAACTTGATGTGATGTGTTGTCGACAAATTGGTAGGATATTGTGGTCAAAAAAATAGGTGTTGGTTCTTGATTCGTGCCTTCAAAAGTCACCCAATAACCTCTCTTTCGATTAAGAGATTATGGATGTTAAAAGCACAAATTGCAAGTAAGTGAATTAGCAGCACTTTGTCGCTCAAAATGCTCCTTCTTTGTATATCTTTTGGGTGATGAGGCTCACCATTTTATAGACCCAACGGGTCTCTTTGAATTAACATGCAAAAGTGTTTCTTTACTTGAATGCTTTTTGTGTGAAGAGAAGACTTCTTCTTGATCAAGGGCTTCTTAACTGCCTATGTGCATGTCTTTGTATGTTTAGAAAAGCTCACTCGCACTCCCATGCAATGAAGGGATAGCTAAGTGGCAAATCTAAGTTGTCTTAAAAAGCTCACTCCCATTCCCATGTAGTGAAGGGAGAGTCAATTGGCAGATATGAGTTGTCAAAAGAACTCACTCGCACTCCTATGCCATGCAAGAAAAGCTAAGTGGCAGTTCTGAGTTGTCATGCGTCGAGATCTGACTTTTTGTCGGTCAAACCTGGCATTCGTCCCACCCTAAAGCGAGCGCTGGTAATCGTCTCTGGGTGAGATGAGTATAAATCTACACTCGTCCCTGGGTGAGACGAGTGCTAATCCGCACTCGTCCTTGGGTGGAGCGAATAAGCAATAAAGTGTCTAAAAGGTGCCAAATTGATCCCTGACTTGTAAAACTGCTGTGTGAGTGGTTAGAACCACTGTTTAACCTCTGAGGGCTGCCTTGGGGGCTGTGTGTGTTAGTTGATCAGTGCTTGTTGTCACATAATCAGATTGGTGTTGTTTTGGTGTCTACAAATGCCCCTTTTTGGAAAGCGCTGCACATGGTGCAGTGCTAAGCAAAAATAGATAACCAAAGCACTAATGATTAGGGTTTCTCAGTAACCTAACCAAATCTTGATGCCCCAAGTATGGAAAGGGCACGCATTCTTGAATCCTTGCTTCTGACAAGCTAAGGAACTTAAATCAAGTATTAACCTAGTTCGGTGAGGTATTACTTGAACTTAGACATTGATCAGTCATGAAGAGGCAAAGGGCACAACCTTTTGTCTGTGGGAACCTTGAGTTCATGATTCATGAATGCCAAGTATATGATCAGTTTGTGATAATTGCTTGTTTGCTGCCCCAAGCAGGGGCACGATTGTCTTTTGCAATGATCCTTTGAATGCGTGTCATTTCCACGACTGGGTATACTGGTGTTGATTGGCAACTAAGTTTGACTACCCCCTCAAGCGACGAATCGATGAGGGAATGACCGACATGAGAAAAGCGACGAGTCGCTTGACCCAAGATGACTTAAGTGAGGGTGCCTTCAGATGTTAGCTGATGCATGCTTGAGCAGTTTCCCGATTGTTTTGACCTATTTTTGGTAGGTGTGAACCCATTTTGGAATGCCATTTGGGGTTAACATTGGCGAAAATCCGTCTTCCCGTGGAGCGGTCCGGCTATGGTACCCTTCTTAGGGAGTAGGATAACGACAAGGTAGACCCCGACATCAATTTTCTTATGGCAAGAGGTTAAGTGCAGGAGCACTTTTTTCCGGCAATTTTTAGTGGTTTTGTTGGCATTTGTCATTTTAAATTTTTTTTTTTTTTTTTTTTGTGATGAAATGTAAGATGAAAACGTGATGAATTTTTTGTTTTGAAATGGTAAACTTAGGTAAAACCGTAGGTAAACCATGTCAAATTTTTGTTGTTTTTGATGAAATGTAAGATGAAAAATGAATGAATTTTTTTGGTTTGAAATGGTAAACTTAGGTAAAACCATAGGTAAACCATGGCAAATTTTTGTTGTGTTTTTTTTTTTTTGGTACTCGATGTACATGTGAATGAAAGATGTTACTGTACAGTCATGCATTTTTGTACATGTGATGGTAATTTGATGCATGTTTTTGACGTGTGTTATTTTCTGTGATGTGCAGGTGGTAAAGAGTCGACATTGGGTACCGACTATTTTTTCTAATGCCCGCAAGGCATTGAGTGCGGAGGACTGGGAGTGGCTTGATGCCCTAGGGCTCAAGCATGTGGCTCGGTTGGATGCAGTTGTTGCGGATTGGGTGTACCTTACAGCTTTGATCGGCCTATGGGATGTTTGAACGAACACCTTCCATATTCTAACAGGGGAGATGACAGTCACCTTAGAGGACGTGTATCGGATTCTCTAGATTCTTATAGACGGGGTTCCCATCCGGACAAATCCATGAGGCCAGAGGACGGCTTTACTGACTTGATATTTTGGACATGGGGGGGATGGGGATGGGATGAGCTCATTGGAGAGGGTGGAGCTGGATTGTTAGATTAGAGGGATTCTGGTACGATGGTGGTATGCAAGGGGAGTGTTTGGAGTGAGGCATGCACTACTCATGTGCCTCATTTCCAACATGCTCCTGCCAAAATTGTCATGAGTGAGGTTCCCATGGAACCTATTGGAGGGAGTGTGGCAGGTAGTGGATTGTCTGATGATAGAGCTGATGATTATGAGATGGTGCCAGATGCTTTTGGCTCAATTATATGATGAGTTGTATGAGGTCCATTTTCGGAGGCAGAAGGGGATTGGCTACAGTTATTTGTTACAGTGCTGGGCATGGCAGCATATAGCTGTAGAGCGACCACGAGGGCTACCCTGGATGACACGGGTTGACATGGTGGACAAAGATATTGGATATGGTGCTCTATGGTATCGATTTAAGGAGCAGGGGTAGAGTCTGCGGTTTGCGGGAGACGTGGACTATTATAGAGATGCATTGGCACGACTGACTCCCGAAGATGTGGTGTGGAGGCCATATCGAGATTGTCCCACATGGCCAGAGGTTGATGAGTGGCTTCGGTGGGTCCAGAGAGGGAGATGGGTCATTGGCCGACACGGGACGGAGCAGGAGTACTTTCACTATCTCCAAGTGACACGACAGTTTGGGGTACGCCAGGGGTTGCCTGGGGAACTCGTAGTCTATCGACGTCGGAGCAATGAGAGGACCCTAGCTATGTCGATCCTCGAGCCATTGGGGGAGGAGTTGGATATAGTACTGGACATTCTGAATGTGGATGACGTCGAAGTGACGGTCGAGTACCAGGAGTGGTGGACGCTTCGACAATGGCGAGGTGAGGGGCCATTGGGAGGAGATGAGGCAGCAAGAGGTGGAGAGGGTGTAGAGGCACCAAGAGAGGGTTGGGAAGCTCCTACTAATGTGGACATGGTGGATGTGGCAGATGCGAGAGAGGACGTTGATGAGGAGGAGTAGCCAGAGATGAAGGATGCTCCGAAGCAGGCCGATGCTACAAAGAGGCTGATGCAGTCGACCGTGCCAGGGGATACAGAGGCAGGGTTGTGCACTGAGGTGGCACCGTTGACAGAGTTATTGCAAAGGCAATATCAAGAGTTGAGGGAGATGGTACAGGATAGGGATCTCCTACAGACACAGTTGGGGCAGCACAAGGATAACCTTGTGACATATCGATAGCGGGCAAGGGACTTGGAGCGACAACGAGACGAGCTAGAGGATGAGGTTATCTGCCTTGGTGGGTGAGTACTTGCATTCTTTGGAGGTGGATCATCGTGACGCTCGAGAGGTAGCGACATGGAGTAGACAACATCCTCATAGCGAAGGCAGCGGGATGAGGGAGAGGCCAGCGGGCATGGTGCAGGGGCGAGCAGTAGCCGTCCTGAGAGGTCTCAGAGGACCCGCACCATGGGGGGTAGTTCCCATCGCACCGATCCTACGTGATCATGGTGGACGATGCCCTAGAATTGGGGATTTTGGTGTATGATTGCGGGGTCAGAGGACCAGTTTTGTAGCCTGCGGGCAATTTTGTTATGATATATATATACAGATGACTCTTTTTGGTGTTTATACATTTTTCATGATTTATTTTTATGTACATGTTTTTACATTGATGTATGCATATGTGATTATGAATGCAATGGTTCTAATTTGTATGATGTATGCATATGGAATGAATGAAATGAATTATTGATGATTTGTCGATGCACCATAGACTGTACAAAATTTGGATTGACTTGCTTATAGTAATGGTATTATTTTGTGGAATGCTTGTGCATGTGAAAACTTTGTTTTTGTATTTTGTCGATTTTCTAATGATGATGTACGAAATGAAATGTATCGGTTGTTTGAAAATGTAGTTAAGCTTTTTTGAGATGCAAATATTTTAACTAACTAGCCAAGACTATACATTTATCTTGTAAGACTTTTGAACAAGGTTTAAATCTGACTTGAATTTAACCAAGTTATGTCACATCCCTGTGTGTGCAATTGAGTTCGTTTATGTGGTATTTGTCAGGATACCGCCAGTGCCAGATGGGCTTTCAACCGAACCTATACTAAGGATCACCTAATTAGCTCCACTAACTCCTTTATTGTATTTAGTTAGATTAATCTGCGGTGTTTTCTAGGATACCATAAGCTAGATCATCCACATGCAAACATTGATCTGCACACAAGTTAATGTGACAGATATATCGTCATGCGGGAGGTTTACCACCAGTGACCAATAGGCTATCAACTAAATCGGTACTGAAGCTTGCCTCATGACCTGTAAAAATACTGAGAGTTCCAAGGATTCAAGTTCGACTCCCTTCTTTTCTTCAATTGTATTGGGATACTTGATCTTTATAGTGATAAAATCACTGTTTATTTTTGTTTTTTTTTTTTGAGCAAGGGATTTGGATATGGAGTGACGAGATTCACTATTGTTTGTGCCTTTTGATGTGTGCACTGTAGGATGTCAAATTTTAGTGTTTTGACATTTTGCAAATTTTTGATGTTTTGCAACTTTTTAGAACTTGGGATTCATGGGGAATTGGGTAGGGAGGATGCTTGTCCTTTTTCCAACTCTCAGCATTCCTAGGATCATTCGCACAGGGGGATGAGCAAGATAGTCGTTTCACTTATGGTGACCTGGATTACTATGCAAGTTTCATCTTTCGTTCACACAACTTAGGGATTTTTAAATGTGTGTTAATGTGTGTTGGGATGCTACGTAACAAGGTGTGATCCAAGTAAAACTTTCCCGTGTAAAATCTGCTTAACTGTGTACAATTTTTGGCTAGAAATTTAAAGACATCTGAATGACGAAAACCCTATATACATTAGGAGACAACTGACGATGCTAAAAATGGCGATGGTGCTATTCTAGATGTAGGCATTTATGAAAATGGATCTGATGTGAAAAAGGATGGAATTTCCAAGTAATGACTGTCTATGGTGTTGTTGACTTGTATGACCAAGCGAAGTATGCAATGTATGGAGGCAATGTTTAATGCAACCTATATTTTTGTATTTTGATTTTTATGAGAATGCATGGAATTGGAATGCAATTGTTTTTGTAATTTTGATTTTTATGAGAATGCATGGAATTGAAATGCAAATGTTTTTGTAATTTTGATTGTTTTTTTTTTTTTTTTTTATGAGTATGCATGGAATTGAAATGCAATTGTTTTTGTGATTTTGATTTTTGTGTTGTTTTTGTTGATTTTTGAATAATTATGTTGACCAAGCAGTTATGGTAACGCTTGGAGCTTTTGGTGTTGACCAAAGGGTTTATAGATACCTTTGGGGAATTTAGGGATGACCAAGTGATTATGAAAATCCTTAGAGCTTTTGTCTTGACCAAAGGGTTTATAGATACCTTTGGGGCATTTAGGGTTGACCAAGCGATTATGATAATCCTTGGAGCTTTTGGGTTGACCAAGCGATTGTGGGAATCCTTGGAGCTTTTTGGGTTGACCAAGCGATTGTGGTAATCCTTGGAGCTTTTGGGTTGACCAAAGGGTTTATAGATACCTTTGGGGCATTTAGGGTTGACCAAGCAATTATGATAATCCTTGGAGCTTTTAGTTGGACTATGGCTCTCTAGATGTGGAATGGCCTCAAATGAATGATGTTCAAGGGTTCTGTTTCCTTGATTCCTTCAAGAGAGGCAAGCTAGTATGTTCCAGGTCCTATTTTACTGTCAATGATGTAAGGACCTAACCAGTTTTCCATGAACTTGTCTCGTAGATGGGACAGCAAATTAGAATTCTGCTAGTTCTCTTTTAAGACCAAGTCACCAACCTAAAATTCCCTAAGGTGGACTTTCATGTTGTATGCTTTCTTAAGTCGCTCTTGATAGATACGCAAATGCTCGAGAGCATTAATGCGTCGTTCGTCGAGCAACGTCAGTTGATCTAACCGGGCCTGCCGTGCAGTGTCATCATCGATGAACTCTTGCATTAAAATGCGCAGGGAAGGGATTTCCAACTCAAAAGGCATGACTGCCTCGAAGCCATACACTAGCAAAAATGGAGTTGCCCCAGTGGGCGTTCAAATGCTGGTGTGATAAGCCCATAGGGCAAGTAGGATCTGAATGTGCCAGTATTTATGATTGTCTGCAACTATATTTTTGAGAATGGTGACTAGCATTTTGTTTGACGCCTCTGCTTGCCCATTTGCCTGTGGATAATAGGGTGTTGAAAAGCTGTGTTGAATCTTGTACTTTTTTGTCAAAGCATGCACATATTTATTCTTGAATGGTGTCCCATTATCTGACAGGATCTTGGATGGAATACCAAAACGACATATGATGTTATGCAAAATAAACTCCGCAATGCGGGCTCCAGTTGTAGTGGTCAGCAGAATTACTTCCACCCATTTGGTAAAGTACTTTGTGGCCGTTAAAATGAACATGTGACGACCAGACGACGTAGGGGAGATCTTTCCAATTAGATCAAAGCCCCACTGTGAAAAAGTCCAAACCGATTGGATCGACTACAAGGCCTGAGAAGGTACGTGTGTCAAATTAGCATGGTGTTGACACTTCACGCACTTCTTCACATATGCGCAAAAATATTGCTCTAAAGATGGCCAATAATAACCCATGCAAAGAATGCGCTTTGTGATGGCCATACCGCTGAAGTGGCCACCACATGTACCATCGTGAGCTTGGGTGATCGCCCAAGCGGACTCTTGCTGGTCTAAACAATGAAGGAGGATTCCTTCATAATTTTGATGATACAAAATATCTCCTAACAAGACATGCTTTTTCGCTTTCTGTTTGAATTATCTTTTCATGGCTTGTGTCAATCCAAGTGGGAGATTACCTAGCTTGAGATAATCCCAAATGGGTGTGTACCAATCTTGCTGATCAGAAACCTCGATAGTATGAATTGCCAATCCCTCTTGAAGTCCATCCTAAACAAAAGTTGAGCAGGAAAGAACTTGTAAAAATGTGGTGTTGCTAGTAAGAGGGGTCGGGGAGAACAAGGACCCCTAGTTGGCTTGAGTCAAACAATATCGAATTCGAGAGAACTTATCCAGAGATGGTTCAATCTGGATCATGTGGATTCCTGGCATCAGATCAGAGCTTGCACGCTCCATCGTAGATTGCGATAATGTTTTAACCTGAATGGTTGTCATTTCACTAGAAGGGTCTTGCGGGATGAGTGACCCCAAGGAGGCCATAGTATCCGCAAAATGATTTGATGATCGAGGGAGTGCCTCGATGTCATACCATTCAAGTTATGCCAGAAATTTGTCCACGAGGGCTTTATAGGCCTGCAAAACTGGACATTTACATTGGAATATCCCCTTTACTTGATTAACAATTAACAGTGAATCACCAAAGATGTTCAATCGTTTAATGTTCATGGTGATTGCTATCTGAAGACCTATGAGCAAGGCTTCGTATTCTGCATTATTATTAGTGCACAGGAAGTCTAATTTAAATGACAAGGGCATTGGAGTGTCTTGTAGAGTGAAGAATACAATTCCCACACCACCCCCTTGCTCACATTTAGAACCATCGAAGAATAGGGTTATGTCAGCCTGTGACTCAAGCTCATCAGAATCTAGTGACTCTGAAACATGGAAGACCCCATCATCAGGTAGTTCAAAAGTTAGAGGTTGATCATCTTCAAGAGGAGCCTCAGCTAGTTGATCGACGATGACTTGACCTTTTATGGATTTTTGTCCAACGAACTCTATGTCAAACTCCGTCAACAACATGATCCATTTCGTCGTGCGGCTACTATGATAAGTATGACTCATCATGTATCGCAATGGATTCTCCTTAGACACAACATACGTCTTATTACTAAGCATGTAGTGGTGTTGCTTTTTGGTAGCAAACACCACTGCCAGGCAGATCTTTTCAATGTATGCATAGTTAAGTTCATAACTAACCAGGGTGCGGCTAATATAGTATGTAGCCTGTTCTTTGTGGAGTTCATTTTTTTGGGATAGCATGGCGCCCAGTGCCACCTCAGTGGCTGAGATGTATAAATAGAACGGCACTCCTGGTCTAGGTGGTGCCAATACTGGCGACGAAGCCAAGTACTGTTTAATGTCGTCGAAGGCTGACTGGCACTCGTCATCCCAATGAAATATGACCCCCTTATGCAATAATTTATTCATGGGTCGGAATTTGTTAGATAACTACGCTATGAAGCGCTTGATCGATGTAACCTTTCCCTGTAGACTCCTGAGTTGCTTGATGGTGGTTGGGGGATGCATTTCAAGGATTGCCTTGACTTTGTTTGGGTCGACCTCAATTCCTCGTTTGAAGACTATGAAACCCAAGAGCTTTCCAGAGCTGACGCCAAAGATGCACTTCTTGGAGTTTAGTCTGACTTTATGTTCAATGAGGCGATCAAGGACCTTGCTCAAGTCACCGATGTGATCTAGGCGCAAAAGAGATTTGGCCAACAAATCATCCATGTAATCTTCCAAAGTTTTGTGCATGTAATCATGAAATATGTACGTCATGGCATGTTGGTAGGTGGCTCCGGCATTTTTAAGGCCAAAAGGCATGACCTTATAGCAAAATGTCCCCCAAGGCATTGTGAATGTCATTTTTAGTTGGTCCTCAGGATTGATATGAATCTGATTGTATCCTGAGAAACCATCCATAAGAGAAAGCATTCCGTGGCCCACTGTAGCATCTACCAACACGTCAATGCTCGACAAGGGAAAATCATCCTTAGGACTCTCTTTGTTAAGATCTTAAAAATCAGTGCATATGCGAATCCTCCCGTCGGGATTCTTGACGGGAACCATGTTAGACAGCCATGGCAGATAATCCACACAGATGACAAACTGGGCATCCAACAACTTTTGTAACTCATATTTTACCATTAAGGCCACTGTTGGATGCATCTTGCATAGTTTTTTCTTGACTGGCTTGATTGTTGGATCAAGCATTAAATTGTGCATGACTAGTTGTGGGTCTAGTCCCGGCATATCCTTGTATGACCATGCAAAAACTTCCTTCTTTTCCTTAAGAAGGATAACATAATCAGATCGCTCTTTAGGGGGAAGACTTACCCCCAGCTTGAGAATCCATGGATTCATTGGATCTGTGTCGATGTCTACATCAGTCGTTGCTTTGACCGACATATGGGATTTGTCTTCCAACTGGTGTGGAATTGGGATCAGATGGATATCGTTTGCTAAATTAATATCGTCATTAGGAACGTCAAGTTCTTTTTCAACATGGAAGACATCTTGAGTCTATCCTGGAGTGAAATGAAACATCCCACCACAAGGCCAATTCTCTGATGGAGATGGGGGTGTGTCAGCGCGATCCCAATCTATAACTTCTATGTCTAGATGCAATGATCATGTTGGATTGGCTGGATCATGGATGGGGGCGGTCAAGTCAATGGAGACCATGTTGATGAAATGATTGTAATCTCCATTATCGCAAATGTGACAACTCTGACATTCTGGATGTTCTTGGTGCTTTGGATCTGGCTCTGTAGGTACTGGCACAAAGGGATCAGCCCTATGCGCGGACCTGCAAATAGGGTCTACCCTAGGCACTAATGGTTTGATAGGGTCTCCAAGCGGAAGATGCTCATGATATGCCTGGAGTGGCGGGTGTAGTAATTGCTATAACTGTGCCAGGTTGAAATGCCTCCTATGTCTTGGACCTATGTGTAAGTGTTCAAACATGTTGTCTATGTCCAAAGGATTTTGTTATTGTTGAGGTAGCCTATGCTCACTGTGATCATTCAATGGGAACATCATCAGGAAGCCTTCCTGATCGTCATTCAGTGGATATTTGTGCGAATGATCATACTTCGACTCATCTTTAGAAGACCCTTCATAGTCTTGTCTATCTTCCCCTTGTAGGTGAGTCCATGAGGTTTCTCCTTGTTCAGCCGTAGGGAAAGGGTTGTTGAGGTCAACAAGGTTATTTGTTTGTAATGGGAAATAATCCCCCAATGTATAAGTTGTATTTGGATTGGCATATGGATCTGATGCCAACCCATCCTTGTTGCCTATCCCTAGGTTTTGCATGTTTTCGACCAAGATGTCGAGGGGAAAAGGGTGATTAAATCCTACTCCTGACTTATCATAAGGCATTTGGTATCTTGGTTGGCACAAAACACGCATTCCTTGTTCATACCTACCTAACCCATATCCATGCCAATTGCATTGGCTAAGATATCGTAATGCAAAGTCTAGGTTAGCCAGATAATTGACATCTTCCACAAAGGGATCTTCATCTTCCTCTTCTTGTCGGGAAGGTTCAACGCCATGATCCAGGCCCCCAAAAATAAAGTTTGTCTGATTAGGTGGGTAGCCTAAAGGAACCATGGAGCCTATGGGGAGTTGAGGTCTTACCATGTCTTGCATAGACTGAAGTGTGGGCATTGCAACAACATTGCGCACTATATACTCCCCCATGCCCGTGTTAGACTTCTCAACAATAATCGTTGGTGATTGAGGGGAAGCGAATGGGAGTTCTCCTTGAGTCCACTCCATGTGGGGTGAACTAGGCGTCTCAACTTCCATTCTATTAGGCGTCTCTTCTGTAGAGATGTTGGAGACTAAAGGTGGTCCCACCGTGATCGCCATTGAAAACACGAGATTCTGAAAACAAAAAGGATAGACTAAAAATGCAATGTAAACAAAACTAAAATAACGCTTAAACCCTATGTTATTGAAAAATGCGTAAAAAGAAAGAACATGAACACAAGATATCAAAGCAATATAAAATACGACCCTTTTATTGATATGCTTTTCAAATTTGTGTTACAATGTGTCTCCTTCCTTTTTAAGGGATAGGAGAGTTAAATACTGGTCTTTTACAACTTGTTTCAGAATTCTTTCTTTCGCGTGCCCACATGTAATATGGGTGAACCAAAACGTTGTCACCGCTTGCGTTGGTAAAGGTCGATTCCTCGCTGCTCCTCTAATGCTACAAATCTGTGTTCAAAGAAACAAACAAAGAATCAGTAGCACCTGTGTATGAAAAATAAAAGATAAATCTAATGATGGTTAAAATGAGTCTAAATGAATTGAAAACTTGACAAAAGCATAAACATGAAACTAGCTAAATACTACAAAAGAAATAGTCACCAAAAGCAATAAAGCGGGGGGTGCCCGAAGGCAAACCACCCATGGGTGAAACTTTGTTTTGACACCAATCCGCTTGGGATGGGTCCGAAACTTGATGTGATGTGTTGTCAGCAAATTGGTAGGATATTGTGGTCAAAAAAATTGGTGTTGGTTCTTGATTCGTGCCTTCAAAAGTCACCCAATAACCTCTCTTTCGATTAAGAGATTATGTATGTTAAAAGCACAAATCGCAAGTAAGTGAATTAGCAGCACTTCGTCGCTTCAAAATTCTCCTTCTCTGTATATCTTTTGGATGATGAGGCTCACCATTTTATAGACCCAACGGGTCTCTTTGAATTAACATGCAAAAGTGTTTCTTTGCATGAATGCTTTTTGTGTGAAGAGAAGACTTCTTCTTGATCAAGGGCTTCTTAACTACCTCTATGCATGTCTTTGTATGTTTAGAAAATCTCACTCGCACTCCCATGCAATGAAGGGATAGCTAAGTGGTAAATCTGAGTTGTCTTAAAAATCTCACTCCCATTCCCATGTAGTGAAGGGAGAGTCAACTGGTAGATATGAGTTGTCAAAAGAACTCACTCGCACTCCTATGCCATGCAAGAAAAGCTAAGTGGCAGTTCTGAGTTGTCATGCATCGAGATCTGACTTTTTGTCGGTCAAACCTGGCGTTCGTCCCACCCCAAAGCAAACGCTATTAATCATCTCTGGGTGAGACAAGTATAAATCCACACTCGTCACTGGGTGATACGAGTGCTAATCTGCACCCATCCTTGGGTGGAGCGAATAAGCAATAAAGTGTCTAAAAGGTGCCAAATTGATCCCTGACTTGTAAAACTACTGTGTGAGTGGTTAGAACCACTGTTTAACCTCTGAGGGCTGCCCTAGGGGCTGTGTGTGTTAGTTGATCAGTGCTTGTTGTCACATAATCGGATTGGTGTTGTTTTGGTGTCTACAAGTATGACATCATGGAAGACTATGTTGATGATATCCTTGGATAATATCTCAATCATGAAGATCACATTAAATCTCTAAGATGTATCTTAAAATGACTTAGGGAATACAATATTTTTCTCAAGCTTTCTATATGTATATTTGGGGTAGTATCAAACAAACTATTAGGATTTATTGTATCCCAATGTGGCATTGAAGTGGATCCTAATAAAATTTTGGCCATTATTGATATGCCACCCTCGTGAAACCTGACCCAAATTTATAGCCTTTAGGGTATTAGCTATTAGGAGATTCATTTCTCAACTCGTACACAAACATCAAATATTTTCTAATATTTTGTGCAAGGATATAAATTTTTAGTGGGATGATGAATATCAAACTACCTTGAATGCGTTAAAGTATTATTTCACATCTCCTCCCATTATTGTTCTTCCTAATCCTTCCAAATATTTTTTGTTATAAATTTTTGCTATTTATTATGTCTTAGAAGCCATGCTAGATTAGTATGATGATCAACATAATGAAAGAGTCATCTACTATATTAGTGAAACCTTATTCAGCTATGAAATCTATTACACTCCATTATAAAAACTATGCATTGTTGTGATTTTTGCATCCCAAACATTGCAACATTACATGCTTAGCCATAAAATATTTATTATTGTGAGGGTAGATCCCTTGTTCTACCACATGTCAAAACCTCATTTATTATGAAAAAACACCAAATGGACTATTTCCCTTAGTGAATTTGACATAAATTCATTGGATAAAAATCCATCAAATGTGAATTCATCACTGAACAATTAGGTTTTGCACCTTTAGAAGCAACCCATCCTATTGTTATAAAAATTTTGAAGAACACAAGCTTATACTGAGAGGGGGGTGAACAATATAAGACCACTTTTTACTTTCTTTCCAAACCAATATCAATTAATGTCCTTAATTGCAATAACAAAATATATCAGTGTGCATTAATAACTCAGATAGCAATAGTAAGCAAGAGCACAAGTCACCACACACAATTGAGACACAAGATTTAACGTGGTTCCCCCAATGTGGTGTACTCCAAAAGACAATCTCCTTATAATATTTCACACAGAAATAAGGATCCTTATCCAATACAATGATTTATTTTATTTTCTCAAAGCTAGGCAATAACAATCTCACACAAAACTTGTCCAAATATGCAAAATAAGCTCACAAAAAATTTTCCCAAAACTGCTCAACAAGCTCACAAATAACTTGTCCAAATTTGCTCCAACAACCTCACTAAGAACTTGTCCAGATCTACTCTAGCAAGCTCACCAAGAACTTGCTCAAATCTGCTCCAAAAAGGTCACTAAAAACTTGTTCAAATATGCTCTATCAAGATCACCATGAACTTGCTGAAATCTGCTCCAAAAAGCTCACTAAGAACTGGTCCAAATCTGATCTAGCAAGCTCACCAAGATCTTGCTCAAATTTGCATTAACAAGCTCACTAAGAACTTGTCCAAATCTTCTCTAGCAAGCTCACCAATAACTTGCTCAAATCTGCTCCAATAAGCTCACCAAGAACTTGTCCAAAACTGCTCTAGCAAGCTCACCAAGAACTTGCTCAACTCTACTCAATAGGCTCACTCAGAACCTCATCAAAATATGTCCCAAATATGTCCATAAATCTATCTAAAATTATCGACAAATCTATCCCAAAAAGTGTCCACAAAGTCTTCTCAAAGGCTCAATCAATCATACACAAAATGCCACAAATTTATCTAGAAATCTATCCCAAGGGTCTTCTCAAATGCTCAATAAATCATGCTCAAGTAGTACTCAAATATCATCCACAAATATATGAAGGCAAATCTCAAATATGAACTCAACAATGAATGGAAATGCACTCTACAATGGATGAAAACAATGATCCACAATGATCTCAACTCAACTCAACTCAAATATCAAATCAAATCAAGTCAACTCATAGAAGCATAAAGAGAATTTTTAGAGACTCAATATGTTCTAGGCTCAATCTCAACTCAAATCAGAATTATAGAATAGTTTTTTTCATGGGACTTGAACAATCACCTCGCACAATCATTTGAATAGACTCAATCAACTCAACTCAACCAATCACCATAAGGGACAACTCTTTCTCAAAAAACCCTAGTCCAAGCATGTATTAACCAACTCAAATGTTTCCAACAATTCTCAACCACAAATCTCACATAACAATGATACTCATGTTATTTTGAAGTTCTTTACATAACCAATGGGATTCAACAACTTTGCTTATAAAACAAGGTTTAAACACAACTCTCAAATAAAAAAACCTTGAAGCATTCAACCAACCACTTTCGAAAAGGAAACCACAATCAATCCTTTTCACTCCAATGATATTTCAGAAATCAGCCACCATAAACAATCAATAGGAGAATGTGCCCATACATTTTTTATGCTAAGAAGTTTTCCATAAAATCTGCCACACTAAACACAACTTTCCTTTCCAATCTCAATAAGGGTTAGTGGACTTCAAATAATAATCACAAGATAAAGCATAACTCAATTTACACCTTTTTACCCCAACTTAATAAACACATCCACCAAAGTCCTTTTAATAAAAACCCTTATCAAAAATAATAATCAATAAACCTCTAAAAAACTATTTTATAACAACTCCTTATTTCTCCTTAATATTAATTCTGAATTTCATGAACATCAAATTAAATCAACAGATCATCCACCTTTGAAATAATAATCACATCCCTTATAAAAACAAAGTTTAATTAAAACTTTAATTATTCCTAACCACATTATAACTCCAACTTAGGGCTTAACAAAATTAATTAGAGAAAAAAAGTATTTACCTCCTCAAGGGGATTCGTACCCCCGAATTTCCCACACCACGAGCGTCTTACCCGTGGCTAAGGTTGCCACACAAGCTAGTCGCTCGTTTGAAAGGGAAAGGCACAACCTACCTTAAAACCTTTCCTCCCTTTTCGCAAATCAAAAGCGTTTCGAGCGCTTTTCTTCGAACACCTGTCGAATGCAGTCAAGGGAATTCAAAACCTTGGCGTTTGCTCTACCACACACCTTAGCCAAAATGCAATTGCCAATGCGCCACTCTGTCCATGATGACTTTGGACTTCGACCAACCTTTGTTTTTCGCTGCTTCTGCTTTATAAAAGATTTTTGCACGAGCTCAATTTGGATGCTTAGCCAACGATTATAAACCATGAGCAAGGATCAGTTTATGAACCTTAGGTATCCCATTTATATAGCCTCCTTATTATTTTTGATGACGTCGACGAAAATCTTGCATATTTAATTTTAAATAATTAAAATTTAAACTAAATATTAAAAATTAAATATCTCCATCATTGGGGCACCTTTTTCGACGAAACGAAAGGCCAATTTGGGTTTTAAGAAAAAACCAGTTCAAATATGCCATCCATGGTTTTAAATAAAACCTTTTATTTTGCCTACCTTGGTTTTCACAAAAACCCTGTATTTATCTATGCTTTCCAAAATATCAATTGGCCACCAAAACTTAATGTGATCCATGTGACATCAATGACCCATGTGACATTAATGACAACATAAAATAACTCAAATTGCCAACACTTTCCTAATGAATCTAATTTTCTCATATAATTTAATCAAGCTGATTCCTAGATCCTATATTTTGATGGTGTCCATTGTGTTAAAGGAGCAAGTATAGGCATCATTTTAGTCGCACCCTAAAAGTAGTTAATTCCCTATTATTTCAATATCCAATTTTATTGTACCAATAACACTACTAAATATGAAATTCTTATCCTTGTCCTCTAAGCAGCTCTCACTTTAAATTTTAAAAACCTCTTTATCTTTGGATATTCTCAACTTACATTAAAGCAAGTAAATGGTGTTTTCCACATAAAGGATGAGAAACCTAAACCCTATAATGGCATTGTTACCAAGATTATGTCCACCCTCAACAAGGTGACTATCAAAGCTATCCTACAGTATAATAATTACCATGTCAATACCATGGCTAGAATTTCTTATCTCATTCCCTTAGAACTAGATGATAACAAGCTGTTATTTTTATTTTCCAGATTAAGGAACCAATAACTTTGGACTCTAGTTAAGTGTCTCTATAATTCTTCACCATAGAAGCATCTTCCCATTATTAAAATCATTGGTATATGGATATATTTACCTTCCTAAAGGATGACACATTTCCAAATGACTTGGACCATAATGAACAAAAAAAAGTTTAATGACAAACATGTCGATTTATTATAGTGGTGACTTTTTATATTGGCATTCATTTGATGGCATGCTCCTTATATGCGTTAAATATAACGAAGTTAAAGTAGTTGTTCAAGAGGTCCATGAATTATCTTTCAATGGTCATTTTAGTAGAAATGTTATTACCAAAAAGCTTCTTTGGTTAGGATCAAGGTTATGCATAGTGGCTATTTATCACAAAATTTGCTAAAATTAAGATTTTCAAAATTTGGAATTGGCTAATATTTGGGAACATTGACCAAGGCCAATTACCCAAAAGGTTCTTGGTGCAATTTTTTTTGGGTCAATTCATCCCAATTTTATAATAATATGACCATTTTAAGTTTAAATTTTCAAAATTACCCCTAATAATAATTAATCTTCTACACACGTTTGGACACTATTCACCTAGATTTCAAAACTGATTCACCAAATTTTTATAAATACATTTTGGGGTCGACCACTTATGCATAACCCTAGTTAGGATATTACTAGACCTCCATGAAGAAATACTCTTGTGACTACATCAATAGGTGTGATAAGTTCTAATGTCATGACAAACTCATTCATTCTCGTTCTCAAGATATTCAACCTATCACTTATCCTTGGCCTTTTTCCATAAGGGGCCTTGGAATCATTGTAAAGATCAATTCTACATCCTCTGATGGACACAAATTAATCATCACTACCATAGAATATTTCACCAAATGGGTATAAGTTATTCCCCTATCCTCTACTATCGACATTCAAGTTTTAAAAATTATCCTCTCAAATCCTTTGTTGTTATGGAATTTTGTCTATCATCAATTTAGGTAATGGCACACCATTCAAGAATAAAGACATCTAGAAAATATATTCCAAGTATAATATCTAGCATAAGTGGTCAACCCCATATTACACTCAATGTAATAATAAAGCAAAAGAGTCCAACAAAACTCTCATAAAGATATTGAAGAAACTATTAGCAAAATCAATCATGATTTTTATCTTTCTCTATCTTATGTTATGGACCTATTGTACCAATGTTTGCATATCCATTGTTTCTATACCCAATGTTTTGGTCTATGGAATTGAATCTATATTCCCATTTGAACTTGAAGTTCTCTCCTTATGAGTCCTATTTAAAGTCTCCTTTTTTGGTGATGAGTATCACCTTGCTCACCTTAGTCAACTATAATTTATTGATGATAAGTGCATTAATGCCTTAGGGCACCTTCATGCCTAACAAAACCAACTTAAATATGTCTACACTAAAAGGGTATGTTCCCACTCATTTGAAGTAAGTGAACTTGTTATCAAAGAAAACCAAAAAAATACTAATATCCAAACTAATATCAAAGGTAATTTTGAGCCCAATTGGCTGAAGTTTTGAAGGCTCCAAATGAAGATTTGAAGGCTAAAATAGAGCACCAAAGTTCAACAATAGAACACTGCAATCACAATATGAAGATCCAAACAAGATAAAAATAAGGTAAATAATATATGGATAGAAATATTATTTTAATATACTTCCAATGGTGTAAATAAAATATAAAATAGAGTTATGATTAAAAATTTATGAGCTCTATAGGTAGTTGTACATGGTCTACCCAGGGCTTGTAAAAAATGAACAAAACATGATTTTCAGAGGTGAAAGTAAGAACAAATACTAAATGAAATATGGAGTGTGATATATGGTTGTAAATATATTAGAAATGGATTTAATACAGTGTATTACTTGCAACAAATGGATAAATGTAGCAAAATTTATACACCTCCAAATTAGGTAGTTCAGGATTTTTTTGTAAAATCTAGACTACAACATACAAGAAAACACAACATGCTTAAAAATGGTATTTTCTCTTTCAATACGTGTTTTTTCACACATAAAACTTGTGCAATGCAATATTAATTATCTTAATCTATTTTGGAACTCAAACCTAAATAATCTATGGAAGTTGCATACAAGGTAACGGTTCAATATTGTTACAACTGGAATATTCCTACACCTACACTTGTACAAAACTGTTACAAAGTGGTTACATATTCTCTTGTGCATTCTAATATGAAGATGCACACATGTCAGCATCATTTTCTAAAATTCTCCCTCTTGATGTTGAAAGGGATCACAAGACTATTTCTTAGTTTAAGTAAATGAGCCTTAGCAACACCTTTAGTGAAAACATCAACCAACTAATCATGGGTGCTGCAATACCTCAACTCAACTAATTTCTTTTTGACCATATCATAGATGAAATGATACTTCATGTAAAAATTCTTAGATATTCTATGGTGAATAGGGTTATTTATCAACTATATGGCACTCATATTGTCACAAAAAAATGTAGTAGGACCACTTGGTTTCTTGCCTATCTCCTCCAACACTTTCCTGAGCCATAAGGCCTGAGCACTGGCTAAAGTAACAACAATATATTTAGAATATATTGAAGAGAGTGCTACTGATTCTTGCTTCCTTGAGCTCCAAGTGATCATCCCATATCCAAGAGAAAAACAATTACCGGATGTAGACTTCCAATCATCCAAGTTGCTGCCCCAATTTGAGTCATTGAAACCAACTAGCTCCATATCTTCAGTAGGATAGTAATGTATGCCAAATTCAATAGTACCTTTAACATACCTTAAAATTCACTTTCCAACCTTCAAATGCAAGAGATATGGCTCACTCATATACCTAGAAACAAGTGAGACAATATATGTAATATCTAGTCTAGTATTTCTAAGAAACATCAAGCTCCCAACAATGCTCCTATATTTGGTCACACTTATCTTTTCAACCCCATCATCTTTGCATAGCAATTCACCATGAGAAATTGGAGGAGGTATTGGTTTACAACTATCCATATCATACTTTTTAAGAATATCCTTGGTATATTTAGTTTGACAAATGAAGATTTTATCCTTACTTTGATTGACCTCCATGCCAAAAAAATCGTGCATCAATCCTAAATTCTTTATTTCAAACTCACTCATCATGACAACCTTAAACTCATATTTCAACTTAGAACTACTACCCATATAAATAATATCATCAACATACAAACAAAAAAGCAAAATATCATTACCTTCTTTCTTGAAGTATAAGGTAGGTTCACTTTTGCTTCTCTTGAAGCCACTCTACTAAAAGTATCCATAAATCCTAGAGTACCATGCTCTAGGTGCTTGTTTAAGGCCATACAATGCCTTATTCAACCTGTAGACATGTTCTTATTTACCTTTCACCTCAAATCCTTGAGGTTGTTGTACATACACTTCCTCATCTAAGTACCCATTCAAGAAGGAACTTTTTACATCTAAGTGATGTACAGTCCACTACTTTTGGGTAGAAAAAGCAAGTACCATCCTTATTGTTTCTTTTCTAGCTATAGGAGAAAACGTTTCTTCATAGTCAATTCCATACCTATGTGTGAAGACTTTAGCCACAAGTCTAGCCTTGTGTCTTTCAATGCTGCAATCACTATTATACTTAGTCTTATTGTTGGAAATTTTGAGTTAGTTGTGTTGTCATTGATGACAAGAGTCAATGTCAGGAAACAATGCAGGACTTGGCAAAAGAAGGATTAAAATATTTATATTTTAAGCCCAAGAGATTTGGTTTAAGAGTTTCACATGATTGGTCAAAAGGATGGTTAAATACCCTAAAGAAAAGGCCTAAAGGAAATAATATTATAATATTTCTATTATAATATTAAAGGTTTAATTAAATCCTAAGGTAAATTATAAATAATTTATAATATTTATATTATAAATTAATTCATAAAAATAATAATATTATAACCCAAAGCTGGGTTGGGTGCAAATTTTAAATTAAATTTTATTCCCCCTATCGACATTGGAGGATAAAATCATATGGGATAAATACCATATAATTTGTTTTAAAATGCTAAGTCTCCAAATATCATGTGCATGCAATTTGTGAAAGGGAATGTGAATAATTCGTGAGCAAATAAAGACAAAGGTTTTTAATTTTAATTGCATCCAAAAAATGTGAATAACAAGGAAACTGAGGTGCAAATAATTAACACAACCAAGCGGTTGGGCTAGTAGCAAGTCTAATGTGTGTAAGGCATTAGGAATGTAGAGGTGTTGCGTTTGAATCTTGATAGTTGTGAAAGGACAAATCCTTTTTGGTTTTGGTGTGGGAGGAAGAGACAAAGTGCTCAAGGTGATTTTTCCTCCCACGTGAGCACTTAGCTCATGCGGTTGGGTAGCCATGGCTAAGGCATAGACGATGCTTTGACCAAGGATCGATTCCCATGAAGGAGCACATATGAGGTATTTAATTTTTGATTAAATTTCATGGTCTATGGTCTATGGTTGTTGGTGGTGCTTAGTTGAAGCACATGATTTTATTTTTCGTTGTTAGTGATGATCAAAGCACATGGGTTAATGTGCATTGTGGGTATGATATGAGCATGTGGTGTATTTAATTTAATGAGTGCCTAAGGAGTTAAAAGGAGGGTAAGGTAAATTATTTTATTGAATTTTAAAATTAAATTGCATTATTTTATAAAGTCAATTATTTTGAAAATGCAATTTTGAGTAGGGAGACATAAGTAGGATTTTGGATTACTTCATGCATTAAATTTTTGAAAGGGGTTTTAGTGAAACTAAGTGATTGAAATATTTATTTAATAAGTTTGGAGATAATAAGGTGTATTTGAGTCTTGTTAATTTTGTAATGGTGAATTAATATTGAGGGAATATTTGAGTGAATATTTTTGCTATCTAACCATTGAGATTGACAAAGAGGTTGATTGTGATAAAGACAAGTTTTGAGGTCAATTATTCATCAAATAAAAGGTATGGGCATATCTTCCTTGTGAGTGAAATATTGTTGGGTTGGATGTTGTGAATGCTAAGTTGGAGTGAAAAGGATTTTTTGATAAGCATTGTTGGAAATATTTGAGTAAACCTTCATGTGCATGATTAGGGTTTGTGAAAATATCATGAGTATCATTGTTATGTGAGATTGTTTGATAAGCATTGTTGGAAATATATGAGGGTTTGGGAAAATATCATGAGCATCATTGTTATTGAATGTGGAATCATCTTGAGTCAAGGATTGAGAATAATAGTGTAGCGAAATACTTGTGTAGGGTTTGTAAGAAAGTTGTGTTTCATTGAGTGATTGGTTGAGTGGAGTTTATTGAGTATAATTGATTGGAATTGTTGGAGTGAAATTTCAAGTTATATGAAACAAATTGTTCCTTATTATTAATTGATTTGAAAATTTTTGGAAGTGATTGAGTGTTTGTGAGTGAAATATATTGAGTCTCTAACCATTCTCTATATGTTTTTGTAAGTTAAACAAGATTTTGAGTGAAACTTTTTTGTGTGATTAAAGAGGTTTTTATGAAAGAGGTTGAGTTGAGTTTTTGTATGCAAGTATTGCAATTGATTTGAATAAGCTTTTGTGAAAGCTAGTGGATAGATTTGAGTAAGTCCTAGAGTGGACTTGAGGACAGAGTGAAGCAAGATTTTGTGAAAGCTTGTTGGTTGATTTGAGTAAGTCCTAGAGGGAACTTAAGGAAAGAGTTGAGGAAGATTTTGTGAAATCTTAAGGATATATTTGTGTGAGATTTTTTGGAAGCTTACAAAACAGAGTTGAGGTAAGTCTTGATGAAGACTTGTTGAGCATATTGGACAAGTTCTAGTGAGGACTTGTTAGGCAGATTTGAGGTAAGTCTTAGTGAAGACTTGAGAGCATATTGGACAAGTTCTTGAGAGGACTTGTGGATATATTTGAGACAAGTATTTGAGAAGACTTGATACCAGGGTTGATTGATTTATTTATTCAAGCTTTGTGTAAAGGCTTGGGGCAAATATAGCATAGTTGATTTGTAATTAGATCAAGCTTTGTGTTAAGGCTTGAGGACATATTTGAGGATATATTTTGGTGCAAATTTGAGGGTAGATTTATGCCAGACTAGAGACAAATAGTGAGCAAATATGTACTATATCGAAGGACTATGTTTAATGTAAATTTGAGAGAAATTTTGAACAGATTTGTGCTAGACCAAATGATTGTGTTTATTATAAATTTGAGACAAATATTGAGTAGATTTGTGCTAGACCGAAGGACTGTGTTTACTGTAGATTTTAGATAGAGCTAAGAGCAAGCTTTGGAGGTAAAAAATAAGAGGACAATAGTCTCTAATGGATAGAGATCCATTAGCCAGGGTAGTGAGGATAGAGGCTTCTATGTGAGGACAAAAATCTTCAGTGGAGAGAGATCCACAAACCAGTGCAATGGAGGCAGTAGTCTTCTAGAGGATCACTAGCCAGAGCAGAGGAGAAGGAGTTATTCTATGGATAGATATCCACAAAATAGATAAGGGGATTTGTGCCTCCTATGGATAGATATCCACAAACCAAATTATGGGATTGGTGTCTCCTTTGGATAAAGGACCATAAACATTGTAATAGGGAAGGATTTTCAAGAGATTTGTTGAGAAAATTTTAGTGAAATATTTTCTCCATGGAGTAGCCCACATTGGTTGAACCACATTAAATTGGTGCCTCTATTATGTGTGGTGATTTATGCATTACTTTGATTACTATTTTTGATAATGTATTGATATATTGGATGATATTGTTTGAGTAAAGAAAAGTAAAAAGTGGTCTTATAATGTTCACCTCCCTCTCAGTATAAGCTTGTGTTCTTCACTTATAGACCCACTTAGAACCCACATGTTTCTTTCCCTTAGGTAGTTCAACAAGCTCCCAAGAATTATTCTTCTCAATGGAATTGATCTCCTCTTGCATTATTTGCATCCAAACACCATTAGTACAAGATTCTTCATATCAAGAAAGTTCAAAATCAACAAAAATCATCAAAGCATAATTAACAACATATTTTTTTGGTTCACCTTCATCTTCATCATCATACACATGCATCTTCTCAAGTCTTTGAATAACTTGGTAAATTTATTGAGCTTGGATTCTAGTGAGTCTTATATGGAAATTGCTATCCAAAACTTTAGTAGGAGGATGAATTTGAAGTGACTTTTTCTTCCTTTTTGTATTCATAACATCTAAAAATATGTTTGGATAATCATCACTTGAAGAGGGACTAGAACTGCTTTGTTTGGGACTATTTAAAGAGCTGGTTGGTGGACTTGGTGGAACTGATTTTAAACTGGACTACACATTATAATAACTTGGCTACACATTAGAAAAAATTCCACCACTGCTGCCATCATCAACATAAATGTTTTCATGACCATATACTCCCCCTTCATCAAAAATCACATTTGCAAACACCACCACTTTATGATTTTTGGGTTATAAAGCCTATAGGCCTTAGTATTTTCACAGTAGACAATAAATATACATGCTTCACTCTTAGGATCAAGCTTCTTTCTAAGTTCATCAGCCACATGAGCATAAGCTAAACAACCAAAAACTTTGAATTGGTTAACATTGGGTCTCTTTTCATACCATACCTCATAAGGAGTCATCTTCTCCAATGAGCTAGTAGGACTCCTATTCAGTATGTAGACTGTTGTACGAACTGCATCAACCTAATACATTTTGGTGAGTATCTTAGTTTACAAAATACTTCTTGCCATCTCAACAACTATTATATTTTTTCTTTCTGCCACTCCATTCTACTATGGAGTATAGGAAGTTGTGAATTACCTTTTAATGCCAACATTATTGTAAAATTGTTTAAACTCATTAGAATAGAATTCACCACCATTATCTGTTCTTAAACATTTAACTATACAACCACTCTGATTCTCAACAAAATATTTAAAATATTTGAAAAAATAAAATGCTTTATCCTTATGCTTCAAAAATTACACCCAACACATTCTAGAAAAATCATCAATAAATGTAAGAAAAGTAAGAGTTGTTACCCAAGATTTCGGTTTGCATAGGTCTACAAATATTAGAATGGACCAATTGGAGTGGGCATGAGGCCCTCAATGCTTTACCTTTAGTAAAATTCTATCTTGCATTCTTACCTAATGCACACCCCTCACAAAAACCTTTATGCTCATCTACCTTTGGCAAACTATAAACCATCTCTTGAGAGGTTAGCAACCTCAAACTTGCAAAATTCAAATGACCATATCTAAGATGCCACAACCAACTCTTGTTTGCAACAAAAACATTAGTAAGGTTGTCCTATTGTCCTCAAAACTTAAAAGAAAATAATTTGTTACTGGTCATAGAAATTGTAATAAAAATCCTATTTCTATTGTTCTTATCATAGATGGTACATTTCTTATCATCAAAGACTACTTTTTAGTTCTTTTCACATAGCTACCCTACACTTCACAAATTATGTTTCAAATTTTGTGTGTAATAGATATCATGAATATGCTTCTTACCTTATTTTGTGTTCACTTCCAATACACCTTTGGAATCCACCTCCAAAGCCTTGTCATCTCCAAGTTTTATATTGGACTTGAAGGACTCATCCATGGAAGCAATAAGCTCCCCATTTCCTGTCATATTATTTGAGCAACCAAAATTAAGTATCCAAGTCTCTTGAAGGTTTTGATAAGCCTTGTTGTAGGTAAAGAATAGGTTGCTTGTAGTATCCTCATTCTAATTTGTATAGTTGACCCTCTTGTCTTCATTTCCTGCTTTCAACCTACATTCCTTATCATAATATCCATACTTTTTACAATGATAACATTGTATGTTTCTTTTATCAAATTTACCTCTTCCTATACCTACTGCTCCTCTTCTACCACCTCTTCCTCTTGAAGAATTCTAATTTTTGTCTCTTCCTTGAAAATTTTCATATCCACTAGAGATTTTATCCATAACCCTTTGAAATTGTAGATTTAGAAGCAAATGCCTTCTCATTAACTGTAGTAATAGTTTCCCTTAGACTCTCCTCATGAGACATAAGAGATCCTATCAAATTATCAAACTCAATAGTAGACAAATATTTACTCTCCTCAATAATAATGGCTACATGATTCCACTTTGGGATGAGATTCCTCAAAACCTTCTTCACAATGACCTCTTTTTATGTCTTAACTCCAAGATTTGCCATTTTATTGATAATTGCCTCCACCCTCACACAATAGTCACCAACATTATCAGTTTATTACATTTTGAGATTCTCAAACTCTCTCCTTAGAGTTTGCAATTTGACCTCTTTAACCTTATCACTACCTTGGTAGCCTTCTTTTAAAGACTTCCATGCATCTTCAACTATATTACAATTAGCTATCCTTAGGAACAAGCTCTTATCCAAGGCTGATTGTATATGGTAAAGGGCTAAGGAATTTTTCATCTGTGCATCCTTCTTTGATGTTTTATCTACAACTAAAAGTATGGTCCAATCTACTAGTTCTATTTACCTATCTTCTACAGTATCCCACATGTATTTTCCTATTATAAAGGCCCTCATATTGATGCTCCAATATTCATAGTCATCTCCATTAAACTCAAGGATTGACAATGAGTAAGTGTTGTTGGCCATTACACCCACACAACTACGAATATGTAAAAAACCTCACAAAACAACTTAAAATTTTGTTATCAAGACCACAGGTGATTATAACCCTCCAACCAAAAATATCTCTATACCAAATGAAGTTTTGAAGGCTCCAAATGAAGATTTGAAAGCTGAAATAGAGCACTAAAGTTCAACAATAGAGTATTACAGTCACAATATAAAGGTCCAAATGAGATCAAAATGAGGCAAATGATATATTTATAGAAATATTATTCTGAGATATTTCCAATAGTGTAAAGAACATGTAAAATAGATTTGTGAGTCAAAATTTATGAGCTCTGCAAGGTAGCTATACAGGGTCTACCCAAGGCTTGGAAAAAAATGGACAAAACGTGATGTTCAGAGGTGAAATTAAGAATGAATATTGAATGTGTACCCATACAAAAAGCATACACCTAACTAATGCATTGATCAATATCAAAAATTAAAGCATACAAGATTGACAATAATGAATTTAATAAGAAATAGAGTTTTCTTTTATTAAAACATTGTCAAATTCTATTAAAATTGCATCCCTTTTAAGGATACTCAATGTTGATACAATCAATACAGTTTTGGAGACCCTCTAAACGAGTGGGTAGTATAATTTGTAGACTCTTTGATAGGACACAAAATACTCAAGATCAATGGTGACCTTCTTCTCCACAATTAGAGGCATATGCTACCTTGAATGCCTTGCAAATTGATGGATCCTAAAAACCCTGTGTTCAAGAAACAACAAGAAATGATTAAAAGTAAAGGTGGCCTCTCTTGATGAGACTTTTGGAGGAATCTTCCATAAATAATGCTAAAGAAAGCAAATGAAGCATGTAATATATGAAACTATGTAAGAAATCATTGAATTACAGTAAAACATATAAATAAAGACATAAATCTAACTATGAAGCATCCTAATTAGTCATTAGAAACTTGAATTGCATGAAATAATAAGAAAACTAGTCTAAATAATGCAAACAAGAAAATAAATGAAATCTACTCCCAAATCTCAAATTTAATCATGCAAATGTGTCAAATGAGATTAATTTATGGTTAATATATCAAAATAAAAGTATAAGAATGTAAAAATAAGGCTAAAACAAGGATAAATAGGGATCAAACTCTCATCATGGATTTGTGGCATAGCTGGAACTATTAGCCATGGCTGAGATGAAAACTTTTTTACTCTCTAAATCTAGACTTGGATCTCCAATTATCCTTGTTGAATTGATGTTCAAGGGTTTCCTCAGTGTCCTCTAACAAAATAGCGATTTGAATTGTCTAAATTCATGGTGGAAGAGGCTCAATTGTGATTTCTTGATATCCTAGCCTCCTAGGACCTCCATGGCTTTGAATGCATTCATGATTGGCAAGTTAGCTCTCTCCAAAAAGTTGTAATTGAGTCAACAATTTGATAGAGCTTCACTACATTTCAACTCTTTAATATTTCTCTCTTTCTTCCCAATTTGGATGGGGGTCTTATAGAACACTAAAGGCCTTGATCTAGCTTCATAGAGAAGCTAAGCACAAGAAACCTATAGTTGGGGTAGTTGGAGGGAAATTTCTAGAGGCTTTCCCATCTAAAAGTTGTTTGGATTTGTTGCCCAGGCTATTGTAACCGATTCTATGTCCAAAACCACTTTGATTCTAGCTATAGCTCTGAGGCACGACTAGCTCTATTAGCCATGGGTGTCAGTCATGGCTAAGGCTGAGTTAAGCAACTCTGCCCAAATTGAGTGGTTAAAACCACTGCTTCACCTTGGAGCTGTCCAATATCATTCATATGATCTTTTAGCATGATCCATATGAATAATCACCTCGATATGACACATTTTAGATGTCTAAAGATGCCCCTTTTGGGATGCATTATGAGAATGAATAATGTTGAGAAAAAATAGACCTCCTAAAACCATGTTGTAAGTTGAATGATGATCATTGATCTGATCAACATTAGATGCCCAATCCTGCCAAAGGAAACACATCTTCGAATAATTTCTTCCAATTGAAGGAAGGCTTAGATTTGTAAATCTTTGGCAAGCTCCAATGATGATCGGGTAGCTTCGATGCTACTATAGGCTTCTACACCATATAGATATGAAAGGAGAGCTACTAACTTAACTATCATAGTTGTATTTTGCCCTGTTAAAGGTAAGCTTATGATAGTCTTTGGCAATGATTCGTAAGATGAATGCAATTTGACAAGATTGAGTGGTTTCCTATTGAATTTGATTATGATTATTGATTTATGACTATCCCATAAAGCGATGAGTTGATAAGGGTAGGAAAATTAAATTAAGCGACGAGTCACTTGACCATTATGAGTTATTTGAACAGTTGAATATGTGAGCATTGTGATATTACTTGTCAAGGCTTAATTCAGCCATGATTGCAATTGTTAATAGTAATTGTACATCTCTATCCCATGGAGTAGTCTGGTCATAATGGTCTTCTTGGAGAATCAAGAGGATAACAATTACAATTAGGTTTACATTGAATTATAATGTTCGATGATCTACTAGAAATGTCATAGAAGAATTAATATGAAAACCTTGTTCCCATAGAGCAGTCCAGCCACTATGGCCTTCTTAGAGATTGAAGTGAAGCATATCAATTCAGCTATGACTAATTTTCCCCAAATGGCTTTATGGTAATCTACTCATATTATTGGATTGCATGGATTGCAAGTTGATGCAATCACCAAGTGTATAGTGTAAATAACTAGATATGAGGCACATTTTAATTTTGCATTATATGATTATTTTATTATTTTTGACAAATTTTGAGGGTTTTGGCCCATTAGATATTTTTTATTTTACATTTCGAATCCCCTCATGGTTGAATTTTGAGGTCATTTATTGTAGGATACTAGACAACCAACTTTTACAATTTCCTTAGCCATGACTTTGACCCGTGGTCAGAAAACCATAATCCTATGCTTGCGGGTGTCAGTCACAGTTGAGGGCAAAATTGAATATATAAAAGAAAATATATCATTTTTAAAGTCATTATTTTCAATTTCCAACTTGCAAATTTGAGAGTTCTAAGAGTTGAGATTGGATTTCGATACGGAATGCTGCTACACCTCACAAAACACCCACATGGTGGACCCATTAAACACATCCACTAGTGGCAGATCTGGTGCGCCTAAGGTAGGCACATGCATCTCTCTCATTTTATTTACCTAATTAAAATGAATCTTATTAATTAATAAATTAATTGAACCACATTAAACTACTGATAAAGAACCACACCTAGTTAGATTTAGACTAGGCTAGATTAGAGGGTGGGATTATTTAATTTTTAGGCTTTTTAGGATGGGTAGTGACCCTAAAAAGGTTGCTGCTCTTAGATACAGGTGGCAACCATAGTTCCCAATTGATAAACTAGGGGTCGCAGTTGTTAGTCACGATGGGATTCAAATCCCAATGGTCAAAAATTTAATCATTGCTACCGACCATGGGTCCCAGCCGTGACTAACGGATTTTATAAAAAATTCCCAAAAATTTTTTTTTTTTTAATTTTCACTAATTTGATTGATTTTTTTTAATGTATTTGACATGCTATTTGTGAATTTTTTTGTATTTTTGAATATTTTTAAATTTGTTTGAATTTTTAAGGTTATTTTTTTATGTTTTTGATTGTTTTTATGTGTTATTATTATTTATGTCTATTGGACATTTTGAGTCCATAAGAATTGTCATTTATGTCAAGATATGAAGTTGTCATTGTTGAGTGATGTCAAGGCATGAAGTTGTCATTGATACCAAGAAGTGAACCACCATTAATGTCAGAAGGTCAAAAGGAGCAATGGAAAAGACATAATATTCCTTGTAATATTATGCATGGCAAAAATAAATGTTTTTAACTAAAACCCATGATGGCAAAATAAATGGTTTTTATTTAAAATCAATTGGTTAGATGAATTATATTTAATTTATAATTTCATTATATTAATTTAAATTTTAATTTAATTAACCTATGGTTATTAAGTTATATATAAATTAATAATAATAATGTTATTATTAATTAAATATTAAATACCCTAAGTTTAGGGTTGCAAAAATCGAATTGCACCAATGTCAATGAGAAGAGAGGCATGTGTATAAATATATTCTTTAATGGTATTTACCAAGGCATCATTTGAATCTGAGAATAATCAAGCAAGCAATTCGTGAGTCGAAGATTGCAAGAAGGAAGAAGACGACAGTTGGTTTGGGTACCAACAAATAGGGTAAAGTCAATGAGGGCAGTGAACCCCCATACAACTAGGTAGCATGACCTAGTGGCAAGTGACTATGATTTAAGGCACTTGGGCAGAGAGAGACCCATGTTCGAATCACGACGGAAGTGTTTGGGCAGTGTTGAATCTCACATATTTTTTTGACTTGGTTCTAGTGAAGGGAGTATAGATCACGTGGTGCTTCTTTGGTTTCAAATGAGTGCCTAGCACTCATGACAGCCAAGGCCATGGCTAGGACGCACGAGGAGGCAACATTGAGGGTTCGAGTCTCACCTAAGGTGGAGGTAAATAATTTTTATTTTTATTTTATTAAGCCTAATGTATAAGCATAATGTTAGGGAGATATATGGGCTTATGAAAAGGGGCTTGTTGTGGCTGATCCACAACACACCCCAAAATTGGGGACCCATCTTTTTTGCATGCTTTCAAAAGGAATCTCAGTGACCCACTTGCCAAAATTCAAGAAAAAGGGGCAAAAATGCACAAGTGTAGAAAGTGTCATGAAATCGCGACATGTTGCGCCGTCGCGGCCGAAAACAGAAAAATGTCGCGAAATCACGACATGTTGCTCCATTGCGGGAAAAAACAGAAAAGTGTCACGAAATCGCGACGTGTTGCGTGGTCGCGGCCGAAAATAGAAAAGTGTCACGAAATCGCGACATGTTGCTCCGTCGCGGCCAAAAATAGAAAAGTGTCACGAAATCGCGACGTGTTGCGTGGTTGCTGCAAAAAAATGAAAAGTGTCGCGAAATCGTGACATGTTGCTCCGTCGCGGCCGAAAGAGGAGAGAGAAAGGCGAAGTAGAAAGGCGTAGCGAAATCGTGACATGTCGCAAAATCGTGGGTCAAACCAGTCAAACAAGGCAAAGCAGAAAAACGTCACGAAATCGCGACAAGAAGTGACAAACGGGGCACGAAGTAGAAAGGCGTAGCGAAATCGTGACGTGTCACAAAATCACGATCAACGCAGTCAGCGACAGCAGGTGGGCAAAATCGTCATGAAATCATGACGTGTTTGATTTTCGTAGCTTGCAGGCAGGCAGAAGGCATGAAGCGTAAAATGGTCACGAAATCGCGACAGAATCGACCGAAAGGCATGAAGCACAAAAATGGTCGCGAAATCGCGACAGAATCGACCGGAAGGCATGAAGCACAAAAATGGTCGTGAAATCATGATAGAAAGCAGTGAAGGGGGGATGAAGAAAAAAAGCGTCGCGAAATCATGACAGGTCATGGTTTCATAGCCCCAAAGCAGTGAAGGAGTGCTGAGTGACAAACGTCACGAAATCACGACAGATTGTGGTCGAAGGAACGTCGAGTGAAAAACGTAATGAAATCGCGATAGATTGCGGCCGAAGGAACACCAAGTGAAAAATGTCGTGAAATCATGATAGGTTAGGGCCAAAATCATATGAAACGAGAAGCGTAGCGATTTCGCGACAGGTTGCGACCGAGAGTGTATGGAACAGAAAAGCATCACGATTTCGTGACATGTCGCATTTTCGCTGGGCAAGAAGGCAAGAAGGCTGTTGGCCGAAAAACGTCGCGATATCGCGACCTGTTTCATTTTCGCTGTGTTGGCAGAGGAACAAGCTGCATGCATAAAAACGTCACGATTTCCATGGGACCATTACAGAATGTGCAGAAAGCGTGAGACACGTGGCATATAGGTGTCAGAGTTGCAGAAGCGTTACATGCAATAGAATATTTCAAATGTTTCAGCATCGAGCATGAATCAAAAGCAACGAAAAGGTGGGGAATTTGAAAAGACGCATTCTGGGAGGTGAAACGAAGTGACGCAGGGTGAATCGAAGAGCCGCGCCAGACAGTATAAAATCAGAAGCGTAGATTGAACATAGGGTTGGAAATTGCTGCTAGCAGAGTTGCAGAGACAAGGGCTGCATGCCATTCTGGGCCTGCACTTGGAGCAATTTCCTTCATTTGTTCTGGATTTGTCATACCTGGAACATTCTGTTATTGTAACTGATATACCATTTAATACAAAAATACAGAGAGTTGGCATCTCATTGATGAGAAAGAAGGAGTCATTTCTGCATGCATGATTTAATGTTTATCTTTCCCTTTCAGATTTTAGGTTTATAGATGGAGTTTAATGCAAGTTCTCTCGGTTGCCTCATGCGAACGCCTAAAATCTAAAATTACAATAAAACCCTAGAAACCCGCACCTAGCTTATCAAGATTGTGCGAATGTGCAGATTCAATAGGTTAGGTTGCATGTAGAAACCTCATTATCTTCGGTTTCATCGAATTGATGGCAGCATTCTGAGCGTAGTTTAGTTGCATCTTCATTTGCATTTCTTTTATTTTTTTTCAAACCCTCATTTTAGTTTCTGCATTTTAATTATTCTCATTCAAGTTAATAACTGAAAATCCATCAAAGCCTAAGATCAAATAGATTTATTTCTTATATTTATTCAATTGGAGTCCATTGCAAATTCAAATTAAATAAACCACAGTGCCCCTTGTTAATATCCACTTGTAACCCTAAGGTATTCCCAGCATTCAAATTAAAACAGCATCATTGATATACAAAGAGTTAGCATAACAGGAACCTTGGAGAAATTATCTGTTGTAATTTCTTTGCAAGTAGAGGATTTTGGGACTCAGATCCTACCGGAGAGTGTGCTTCCACAATTGGGTGAAAACACCACTCAACAGATTGGCGCTAGAAGGAGGGCCCGAATTGGTTTACTTTATTTTTGATTTCATACATGAGTAATATCTTTTTGATTTAATTTTGAAATCATCTCTTAAAACTCACAAACAGCTAAACTGTAGCTTTTGTTTTCTTTTGTTGCAGGTTTTCTTTGAAATAATCGAGGGCTTCATCAAGCAGGCTGGACCCACCACGTCGTATTGCGACCAGGTCCCAAACAACCGGGGAAACCATTTTTCATGACCTTACGCTCACTGGTACTCCCAAGAATAAAACCAAGCAAGTCGTAAGCTCACTAGTCACAAAAGACCTATTTTCTCCAGGAACATCGAGTGGACCTACGCCAGTAATATCAGTTGCCACTAGTGTTCCTATTGTCAGTAATATTTCTACTGCTATTGTAGGGTTGTCTTCATCAATTTTGAGTCAAATGGCTCAACCTCCAGCAGCTCCTTGGTATGGAGCTAACAATATTCCTTTGAACATTGTTGGGGATATCCATGAAATCCCCAAGAACATTGAAATATTTTTGCCTAAATACAAACCAGATGGCCCAAGAATAGTAGAAGAACATATCCAAGCCTATAGGGATGTTTTAATTAGACTGCAAGTCCAACATGAAGATGTGGCTTGCAGACTTTTCCCCATGAGCTTAGATCCAATAGCATATGAATGGTACATATGCTTACCAACTGGTTCAATCACTTCATGGACGCAAATGGAAAATGCCTTTGTTAATCAATTTAGGTCACCCTTGGATCCCGCAACCATTTACAATCAGTTTATTACATGCAAAAGGGGCCAGGGGGAACCAATCAGAACATTTAACCAAAAATTCCAAAAGTGCTATAATAGAGCAGTTTGGCATTTTGCCATCGATCCCGCAGTGGCTTTGTAGATATATTTTGGGGCATTGGACCCCATGACAGCCATGTTTGCAAGACGCAATCCTCAAGTCACCACGCTGGCTTTAGCCTATAATGAAGCCATGACCATCGAGCAGCAAATGACACCACAGGGCTATGGATTTCCCTAGATGCCTATGATGGGACAGTATGCTCCATATGGTCAAGCTCCCTTGGCAAATCAGATCATGGCACCTCAAATGCCAAGCATGAACGCCTTCCCATATCAGCAGTCGTATCCACCAGCACCTGCGTATGCACCCATTCCAATCCAACCAATCACATCCATTCCACCTGTTCTCGCATTTCTGTAGAATAGTCAATCGACTATGCAAGGAACCAGCCAAGTTAATCCTCAGGCTATAGTTCCTTTTCCAAATCCAACTCCGATTCAAAGTGTCAATCCATATGGGAATCAAATTCCTCAAAACCCGACCCAAATGTTGAATCAAGACCCCATCAATTATGCAAATCCAATGGGGGTTAACAATAATGGGATTCCACCGAAGGAGATTTATTCAGAGGTCGAAGAGCTCAAGAAATTAGTTCATAAACTGAGCAATGACAGGGTTCAGCAGCAAAAGTATGAATCCCATGCCCCTCACTCAAATCAAAATTTTAACAATAGAGGGAGACACTGGAACACCAAGCCAAACAATGGGGGAGTACCCGCTCCCATTGCTAATCAACTAGATACTTCTGCAGGACCTAGTCAATCCAATTCCCTTTTGAATCTTTCAGATTTGGCGTGGGAAAGAGGGTGTAGGTTGCACAACACAAAAGAACACAATGAGAGGAATTGTCCCGAAATTGCTAGATACACTCATTGTCTTCAAGCCCAAGTTGATGATTTGGAACTGGTATCAAATGAGGGTCCATCGCAACATCAAGATGATAATATTATGGTGATGGAAACTGTATATCATCAAGAAGGTGAGAGTGAGGAAGAAGAAGACGAAATTTTGGAACAGGAGGTGCAAGATTTTCGAGATTTTAGAAAGGGGAATCATGGATACCATTTGAGAAGTAAATCTAAAGCCCCTAAAACCTCATCAACACCTCCAAACAACTCTATTCTTCCTCCCGATACTAAGGCAAATAATAATCCTCCTCCTCCACTCAGAAGAGAAATGTCTAATGACGTGCAGAAGATAGTCAAATTTGAAAAACCAAACTATGACATAGTGGAGGATCTAAAGAAGTCCAAATCTAGCCTTTCGTTCTTGGATGCGGCTAGATTGCCTGGCCAAAAGGAGGCATTGATAAAAGCTCTGAACTCACCTGATCAAATGTGGAAGGAAAAGGGAGTTGAGTCCCATCTGATTTTGCGAAAGGAGAGACGGGATGTCCCGCCATTCTTACTGACTCTGAGAATTGTGGGTAAGAATTTGCATAACTGTTTGGTGGACACGGGTGCCACGAGCAACCTCATGCCTTCGGAGATATGTCAAATGTTGGGTCTGCAACCTGTTTCATCCAAATGCAAGGTCCTGCAACTGGACAGATCAGAGGTAAATGTGGTAGGGACCCTATATGATGTCAAGATTCAATTAAATTCTGAACCCAGGGTCCAACAGGTTGTCGACATTCTGGTTGTTAATATCCCAAGTAGATATGGAATGCTACTTGCGAGAGATTGGATGAAAACTCTGAATGGCTATTTTTCAACAGACTGCTCACATATGTGGCTACCATGGAAAGGAATTGCAAACCAAATCAGAGTGGAAAATGAACCGAGGCTTAAGGAGATTATAACGGAATTTAACAAGCCGAATGAAGTTCAGTTTTCTGAACCAGAACTGGGGGTTTATGCACTTGATGTTGAGGAGGCTACTGAAGAGCCTAAAGAGGAAACTTGTCATGGTGGCTCTTCTGAGGAAAATGATTGCACATGGTTGCTCAGGTTCGATGGATCAAAATCTAGACAGGGAGCAGGAGCTGGAGTCGAGCTCACTGGCCCAGGAGGTAAACCATTATTGGTTGCCTACAGATTGCAATTTCCTTGCACGAACAATGTGGTAGAATACGAAGCATTGATCTTTGGTTTACGTCTAGCATTGAGCAAGCATGTTAAATGCTTGAAGGTTTTGGGAGATTCTGAGTTGGTAGTCAAGCAAATCAAAGGATAGTATACATGCCATGACAGGAGACTGAGCCTTTATAGAACTAGGGTTATGGACCTCATTGAGGAATTCGATGCATTCAATATAGCCCTTATTTCTAGAAAAGGAAATCGAATAGCAGATTCTCTTGCAGTCGCTGAGGGCATGTTAAACCCGGTTGATATAAAAAGGTGTAAAAAGTTTTCCATTGAATTAGTTCCTTGTCCATCAATACCCGATAATGTCAAGAATTTCCAGGTTTTTGAAAGTGACAGACACATTTTTAAATTTGTCACGAACTCGGGTATTTTTGAAAATCAGGTGATTGATGAGGAACAAAGGTGGCAAGATGAAACAGAAAATGAAATTGAAACTGCGTATCAATCCAAAAAAATACCTAAAGACGTGGTTTCATTGGAAAAAATGTTCGACATGGGATGCAAGACCAAGAAAGGAAAAAGGGTCCCACTCCCTAAAGATGCGTGTGATCTAATTAATCTAGGGAGTGCAGACAATCCAAAGGAGGTGTACATTGCAAAGGCATGTACAGATGAAGAAAGGAGCAACATAATGCAGGCATTGAAGCATTACATAGATTGCATTGCTTGGAATTACAATGAGCTGAAGACATACAACCAAGACATTATCACACATACCATCCCTTTGAAGCCAGAATCCAAGCCTTTTAGGCAAAGACAGCGCAGTTGTTAACCCGCTATTGGAGCCTTTAATCGAAAGGGAGGTCAAAATATTATTGGAAGCAAAAATCATTTTTCCCTGTTAGGCACTCAACCCGGGTTGCTAACCTCGTCCCAAGTAAGAAAAAAGAGCGGAGAGATTAGGCTGTGCATAGATTTTCGAAATCTTAATAAAGCCTCTCAAAAGGATAATTATCCATTGCCTTCAATTGATGAAATTCTACAAACGGTAAATGGATCCGAAATGATGTCCTTTCTTGATGGATATTCTGGATACAACCAAATTCTTATACATCCAAATGACAGGATGAAAACAGCCTTCACCACCAAGTGGGGGACATTTGCATATAAGAGAATGTCGTTCGGACTATTAAATGCTGGTGCAACTTTTCAACGCGCCATGGATTATGCATTCAAAGGGCTCATAGGCAAATGTATCATCGTGTATGTGGATGATATTCCAATATTCTCGAAGAAGAGAGAGGACCATGTCAAATATTTAAAGAAAGTGCTTCAAAGATGCAGAGAACATGGAATTTCCTTAAATCCCAAAAAGTGCATTTTCGGAGTTACGTAAGGAAAATTGCTTGGTCACATCATTTCAAAAGAGGGCATATCCATCGACCCGTAAAGGATACAAGCTATTCAAAACTTACCTCTCCCTAGTAGTAAAAAAGAATTGAGATCTTTCTTTGGGCAAGTTAATTTTGTGAGGAAGTTTATCTCTAGCTTTGCCGAGATAGCCAAACCTTTGAACAAGATGCTCAAGAAGGATGTGGATGTAAAATGGAACGAGCAAAGTAGAGTTGCCTTTCAGAACATCAAAGATGCCATTTCCAAGGCCCCGGTCCTCATAAGTCCAGACTATTCCAAGCCTTTCTATATTTATGCTTTTGCATCGTAACACTCTTTTGCGAGTGTCTTAACCCAAAAAGGCGAGGATAGTGCAGAAAAACCCATAGCATTTTTAAGTGCCCCCCTAAAAGATGCTCAATTAAGGTATTCAATCCTTGATAAGCAAATGTACGCACTTTTTAAAACGGTGAAAAAATTTAGGCATTACATTGTGCACAACAGAGTTATTGCCATCGTGCCTGACTCTACTGTTAAGACCATGTTTTTACAAAATGAACTAGGTGAGAAAAGAGGGAAATGGATTTCCACCATCCAAGAATTTGATCTCGAAATCCAACCTATGAAACTAGTTCGAGGACATGGACTGGCGAAGGCGATCGCAGAAAATAATCCGCAAATAACATGCCAATACTCGAACACATAATACATTGCTAAGGATGACTCGTATGTTGATATTGTGCAATTTTTATTGACTGGTAAGTGTCCTTCTAATCTGAATTCAACCCAGAGAAGAGCTTTAAGGCTTAAGTCTATCAATTATCTCGATGAAATCTGGTGTTCTTTACAGGAAGAATCATGAAGGGATCTACCTGAGGTGCCTGAACAAAGAAGAAGCTGCCAGGGTGTTGCAGGAATTTCACGGGAAACATGGAACCGGTCATGGTGCTGCAAATGCTACAGACAGCATCAAATCCTACAGAGAGCAGATACTATCCGGCCCCACATTTTCAAAGATGCACATGCCCATGTACGATCTTGTCATATCTCGTCAAGTGGCTGCCAATAGAGAAAGAAATGCAGCCATGCCATTACAACCTCGTAGTTGAAATGAGACCATTTGCACAGTGGGGACTAGATTTTATTGGGGTTATTAACCCAAATTCTTCTGATTCTCATAAATTCATATTGATAGCTACAGACTATTGTACAAGGTGGACAGAAGTGATTCCTACTAAACATGCCACCACAGACGTTGTAATAAAATTCCTTGAGGACCAAATTATAACAAGATTCGGAATGCCCGATTCTATTGTCAGTGACAATGGTAAAGCTTTCATTTCTACGCAATTTGCAGATTGGGCATATGACAACAAAGTGAGCTTAAAATTTGCATCCAATTATTATCCTCAAGGAAATGGTCTGGCCGAATCTTCAAATAAAAATTTGTTGAACATCATTAAGAAATTGCTGGAAAAGAACCCTCGGGATTGGCACAGCCAATTGAAGTTTGCCCTTTGGGCAGATAGGACCAGAGTAAAGGAATCCATAGGGAATACTCCCTATCATTTGGTCTATGGGCAAGACCCGATATTTCCTGCAAATTTGAAGTTGCAGACCTTGCATTTCATACAAGAGTACTTGGGGACAAATGATCAAGTTGAAGCCAGGTTAAGTCATTTGCTGCACCTTGATGAAAAGAGAGAAGAAGCCATGAATCACATGAATAAACACCAGGAAGTTATCAAAAGATGGTTTGATAGAAGGGCCAAAGTTAAGTCATTCAGAATTTCAGATTTGGTATTACTATGGGACAAAAGACATGAGGAAAAAGGGAATCATCAAAAGTTTGATTGTCTTTGGTTAGGCCCCTACCAGATTTTAGAGATTCTTGGGAAGAATACCTTCAGGCTAAAAACTTTAGAAGGGAGAGATTTTATGCTACCGGTTAATGGGCAGATTTTAAAGCATTATTTTAGCCCTTAGGTTGTGAGATTTTGATGTTATTCTTTTCGGTTTTGGTGGGGATTTTCAGATTTTGTTTTTGTTTAGGATTGTTAGCCTAGTTAGGATTTTGGTTGTGGGTTTGATTTCAATTGACATGTTTTGTTTATTTTGAAAAAAATAAAAAATAAAAATAAATAAATAAATAAATAATAATAATAATAATAAATTGAGATGTCAACTTATGCTTAAGATTAGGAGAATATGAAATATTGGAATTGTTGTGTAAAAGCTCCACAAGTCACACAAACATTTTAAGTTATATCGTTTGAAATTTGTGATGCATGAAGGAGTCAGTTTTGTATGGCAAATATTTCATTTGCAATTCAAGAGATAATGCATTCATGTTACATCTCACTTTACATATACATTCCATCTTAGTTGCATATGCATCTTAGGTACAAATCATTAAAGTATGTCAAATCCTCTTAGGGTTGTGTTATAACATAAATATAAGAAAAATCCTAAGGTTGGAAACTGAGTCTTGAGATATCTAGAACCAAGCACGTCTTATACATTAAAAAGGATCTTGAGCAAAATGATCAAAACCTAACTTGGAAGAAAAGGTTGGGCGAAAGAAGTATTTCAGGTCTATCCTATTATGCAACATGATCCTTAAAACAGTGGTTTTGACCACTTCCATAGAGCTTAAAGCCTAAAGTCAGAGTAGTAAGGATAGGGTTAAATCCTCATCGAACTTAGGTTGAGGATCCAATTCCCCAAAGCTTTGATTTGACCTACATGGAGTAGTAAGGATAGGGCATAAATTCTCATCTCACTTAGGTTGAGAATCCGATTCCCCAAAGCTCCTATGTCTCATTTCATAATAAATCTTGGATTGGAAGGATCGTACTACTTGTCCTCCGCAAAGGATGGGTAGTCATCCCCAAGGTCTAAGCAATAAAATTAATATTTTCCATTTACATCTAAAGTTTGGATTGGAAGGATCGTACTACATGTCCCTAGCAAGGATGGGTAGTCATCCCCAAGGTCCAAGAAGTAAAAAATAAATTTTTCCCATCTCATATTTATATTGGATTGGAAGGATCGTACTACTTGTCCTCTCGCAAAGGATGGGTAGTCATCCCCAAGGTCCAAAGAAATGAAGATAAGTTTTGGATTGTGGGGTTAGATATACCCATGCATGGCATCATGTCTTGTCTAAAAAACAAGACCACTGATTGTCCAAAGGGTTAGACTAGCATGACCATTTCTTCCATAATTGGTTAAATTATTTTGCTCAAAGTGAGGTAATGAACTCTAAATCAGAATAGTAAGGATAGGGTTAAACTCCCATCTTGGTAAGGTTGGGAGTCTGATTCCCCAAAGTTCTGATTTCACATTCACTTGCACATGGGTTCAAGATAGTAGGGACTCATAACCAACTTTGGGATATAATAAAACAATTCATTAGTGGATCCTAAGAGGGTTTGGCAATCTTGAATGTTTGTACATGATACTAGAAGAAGGACTATGCCTTTTATAAGAGCAAGATCTCCTAGCATATTCATTAGGTTACACAAATCATTCACAATCTCATATATGCATTCATGCAAAACTGACAATGGAATGTGGATCAATTTCAAACGATAGGGAAAGAAATTCATTGCACACACTGAGCTAATACTTGATGATTCTGATGATTCATGTACTTTTGATCTTTGGGCATTTGTTTATATTGCTTATGTGCTAACACATGTTTTCGAGTTTGTATATGTTTCAGGTTGGGTTCTCACTAAAATGCTCAAGAGCATTTGACAGCAGAGTCGCCATTTGTTGTGGCTGATCCACAACACACCCCAAAATTGGGGACCCATCTTTTTTGCATGCTTTCAAAAGGAATCTCAGTGACCCAGATGCCAAAATTCAAGAAAAAGGGGCAAAAATGCACAAGTGTAGAAAGTGTCACGAAATCGCGACATGTTTCGCGGTTGAAAAAAGAAAAATGTCGCGAAATCATGACATGTTGCTCCGTCACGGCTAAAAATAGAAAAGGGTCATGAAATCGCGACATGTTGCGTCATCGCGGCCGAAAACAGAAAAGTGTCGTGAAATCGCGACATGTTGCTCCGTCGCGGCCGAAAATATAAAAGTGTCGCGAAATCGCGACGTGTTGCATGGTTGCTGTCGAAAAATGAAAAGGTGTCGCGAAATCGCGACATGTTGCTCCGTCGCGGCCGAAAGAGGAGAGAGAAAGGGAAATGGAAAGGCGTAGCGAAATCGCGACATGTCGCAAAATCGCGGGTCAAACCAGTCAAACAGGGCAAAGCAAAAAAATGTCGTGAAATCGCGACAGGAAGCGGCAAACGGGGCACGAAGCAGAAAGGCGTAGCGAAATCGTGACGTGTCACAAAATCGCGGTCAACGAGTCAACGACAGCAGGTGGGAAAAACCGTCGCAAAATCGTGACGTGTTTGATTTTCATGGCTTGTAGGCAGGTGGAAGGCATGAAGTGTAAAATGGTCACGAAATCGCGATAGAATCAAGCAAAAGGCATGAAGCACAAAAATGGTCGCGAAATCGCGACAGAATCGACCGAAAGGCATGAAGCGCAAAAATGGTCGTGAAATAGAGACAGAAAGTAGCGAAGGGGGGATGAAGCGAAAAAGCGTCGCGAAATCGTGACAGGTCACGGTTTCACGGCCCCAAAGCAGCGAAGGAGTGTCGAGTGAAAAACATCACGAAATTGCGACAGATTGCGGCCGAAGGAACGCCAAGTGAAAAATGTCACGAAATCACGATAGATTGCGACCGAAGGAACGTCGAGTGAAAAACATCGTGAAATCACGACAGATTACGACCGAAGGAACACCGAGTGAAAAACGTTGTGAAATCACGACAGGTTACGGCCAAAAGCATATCAAACGAGAAGCGTAGCGATTTCGCGACAGGTTGCGGTCGAGAGTGTACGGAACAGAAAAGCGTCACGATTTCGTGACATGTCACGATTTCGTGACATGTCGCATTTTCGCTGGGCAAGAAGGCAAGAAGGCTGTTGGTCGAAAAACGTCGCGATATCGCGACCTGTTTCATTTTCGCTGTGTTGGCAGAGGAACAAGCTGCATGCATAAAAATGTCATGATTTACATGGGGCCATTACAGAAGGTGTAGAAAGCGTGAGACACGTGGCATACAAGTGTCAGAGTTGCAAAAGCGTTACATGCAACGAAAGATTTCGAACGTTTCGGCATCGAGCATGAATCAAAAGCAACAAAAAGGTGGGGAATTTGAAAAGATGCATTCTGGAAGGTGAAACGAAGTGACGCAGGGTGAATCGAAGAGCCGCGCTAGACAGTATAAAATCAGAAGCGCAGATTGAACAGGGGGTTGGAAATTGCTGCTAGCAGAGTTGCAGAGACAAGGGCTGCATGCCATTCTGGGCCTGCACTTGGAGCAATTTCCTTCATTTGTTCCTGGATTTGTCATACCTGGAACATTCTCTTATTGTAACTGATATACCATTTAATACATAAATACAGAGAGTTGGCATCTCATTGATGAGAAAGAAGGAGTCATTTCTGCATGCATGATTTAATGTTTATCTTTCCCTTTCAGATTTCTAGGTTTATAGATGGAGTTTAATGCGAGTTCTCTCGGTTGCCTCATGCGAACGCCTAAAATCTGAAATTACAGTAAAACCCTAGAAACCCGCACCTAGCTTATCAGGATTGTGCGAATGTGCAGATTCAATAGGTTAGGTTGCATGTAGAAACCTCATTATCTTCGGTTTTGTCGAATTGATGGCAGCATTCTGAGTGTAGTTTAGTTGCATCTTCATTTGCATTTCTTTTATTTTTTTCAAACCCTCATTTTAGTTTTTGCATTTTAATTATTCTCATTCAAGTTAATAACTGAAAATCCATCAAAGCCTAAGATCAAATAGATTTATTTCTTATATTTATTCAATTGGAGTCCATTGCAAATTCAAATTAAATAAACCATAGTGCCCCTTGTTAATATCCACTTGTAACCCTAAGGTATTCCCAACATTCAAATTAAAACAACATCATTGATATACAAAGAGTTAGCATAACAGGAACCTTGGAGAAATTATCTGTTGTAATTTCTTTGCAAGTAGAGGATTTTGGGACTCAGATCCTACCGGAGAGTGTGCTTTCACAATTGGGTGAAAACACCACTCAACAGGGCTTAATTTAATTATTAATTTTTTATTAAAAGGAGATATAAGGGGTTAAAATTTATTTTAAATAAAGTTATTTTGACATTCTTGATTTATCAAAAGGGTGAATTGAAGGTTGATTAATTTGAGAGGATTTCTTATTTGAAGGTGATATTGTTGACATTATTTCTAAGTGGTCAATATTATTGGGAGATCATAAGGTGTAATTGGTCAATTGATTTTTTTATATGTTGATGAATGCTTTCTTCAATATGGAGTAATAAGGTGTATGAATGTTTTGATATTTGCATTGTATCTTTGAGAGAGTTTAGTATCTTCTAACTTCTTTAAGCTTGGCAAAGAAGTGTTTGTGGTTGTGGCAAATTTTTGAGGTTCCTTCATCATCAAGAAAAAGGTATGAGCACATTCTTCCATAATTGAGTTGATTGGTTGGTTTTCTGGAAAATAAGTTTGGAGTGAAAAGGACTTGGTTAGGGTTTCCTTATTGAGTGTGTTGAGTTAATGCTTCAAGGTTTTTTGGAATAAAGAGTTGTTGTTGAAACCTTGTTTGATGAGCATTGTTGTTGAAGCCATTGATTAAGTGAAGAACTTGAACTAGGGTTTGAAAAGAACATGAGTATCATTGTTATGTGAGATTGGTTGATAAGCATTGTTGGAAACATTTTGAGTAAGTGTTTATATACTTGGACTAGGGTTTGTAAGGAAGGATTGTTTCATTGAGTGATTGGTTGAGTAGATTTGGTTGAGCCTAGTCAAGTGGATGTGTGAAGTGATTGTTCAAGTTCCATAAAAAAAACTATTCTATATTCTGAATTGATTTGAGAAAGTGATTGAGCATTGAGGTGAATGTGAAGCATATTGAGTCTCTAACAATTCTTTGTATGTTTTTGAAAGAGTGATTGAAAGTGATTGAGCATTGTGATGAGTATAGAGCATATTGAGTCTCTAACAATTCTCTTTATGTTTCTATGAGATTGGACAAGTTCTAGTGTGGACTTGTTGAGCATATTTGAGGTAAGTCTTTGAGAAGACTTGTGGATAGATTTGGGTAAGCTTTTGTGGAAGCTTACAATACATATTGAGAGCAGATTTGGATAAGTTCTTGTGAGAACTTATTGAGCATATTGAACAAGTTCTAGAGAGGACTTATGGACAGATTGGTGTGAGCTTTTATGGAAGCTTACAAGGCATATTTGAGACAAGTCTTTGAGAAGACTTGAGAGAAGAGTTGATTGATTGATTTGTTCAAACCTTGAGTTAAGGTTTGGGGCAGATCCAATAGAGTTGATTTGAGATTGATTCAAGCTTTGAGTTAAGGCTTGAGGATAAATATTGAGGATAGATTTGTGCTAGATCGAAGGACTATGTTTAGTATATATTCGAGGATAGATTTTGGTGCAGATTTGAGGATAGGTTTGTGCCAGACCAGAGATAGATATTGAGGATAAATTTGTGCTAGACCGAAGGACTATGTTTAGTACAGATTTGAGATAGAGCTTTGGAGGTGACAGAGTTGAGGATAGAGTTCTCCAACTAAAGTAGGGAAGACAAGTATCTTCTATGGATAGAGTTCCATTTTCTAAGGGTAGTGGAGGTAGAGGTCTTCTAGAGGATCACCAACCAGAGTAGAGTTAGGATATTGGTGTCTCATATGGATAGAGATCCACTAAATTGATTTAGGGGATTGGTGTCTCCTTTGGACAGAGGTCCATAAACATTGTAATAGGGAAAGGATTCCCAAGAGATTGATTGAGAAAATTTTAGTGAAATATTTTCTTCGTGGAGTAGCCCACATTGGGTGAACCACGTAAATTTTGGTGTCTCTATTGTGTGTGGTGATTTGTGCATTGCTTTGATTATTGCTATTGATATTGCTATCTATACATTGCATAATATTGATTGGGAAAAAAAATTAAAAAGTGGTCTTATATTGTTCACCCCCCTCTCAATATAAGCTTGTGTTCTTCAATTGGTATTAGAGCAGGTTCCTTTGGAAGAGTTTAACAGCTTGAAGGAAAATCTTACAAGAACACAATGGATTCTAAGAATGGATCATCAGATAATTTAGCACCAGTATTTTATGGAAGTGATTATATATATTGGAGTATGAGAATGAAGATTTACCTGATGGCACTTGGCAATGAAATTTGGGAAGCAATTGAAAATGGATATGACCCCTCAGTTGATCCACCTATAGATAAGGAAGGTAAGCTTCTACAACATTACAATTCAAAAGCAATGAATGCAATTTTGAGAGGTTTGCATAGAACATAGTCCATAAAAGTTATGCATTGTCAAGATGCAAAAGGAATTTGGGATAAGTTGCAAAGTATATATGAGGGAGATAAAAGTGTCAAAAAGGCAAAGATTCAAAATCTCAAAGCACAATTTGAAGGATTAAGAATGAAGGATGAGGAAAAAATTAGTACCTATCTACTTCGAATAGATGAGGTTGTTAATGCCATGCAAGGACTTGGACTTAAGGTTGATGAATCAGATGTTTGTGATAAGGTCTTAAGATCTCTTCCAAAATGATTTAGTGAAAATATTTCTGCTATAGAAGAATCAAAGGATGGTGATTCTTTGACAAGAGATATGTTGCTTGGTATTCTTACAACATTTGAGTTGAGAACAAAAGAGGAACCTAATCCCTAGAAAGAAGCAACATTCAAAGCAATTAAGAAGACAAAGGGTAAAAAGTCAGAATCAAGCAATGAGTCATCCAGTGATGAAGAAGCTAATTATGGTAAAAGGGATAAGGATTCTAGAAGATCTAGAGACATAAAATCTGTTAAATGTTTCAATTGTGGAAAGTATGGTCACTATGCAACTCATTATCAAGAAGCTAAAAATAACAATGATGAAGAAAAATAGGATCACAAGAACAGAGAATCAAAAAGATACAGGCATCAAAAGAAAAGCAAGGATGGACAAAGTAGACCAGGAAAGAAGTTCTTTCAAAGACAAAAGAGGAGCTACTATGCAGACAAGGCAAGTAAGTACTCAAGTGATAGTGATGCTAGTTTTTTAGACAATGATAGAGATGAAGTCCTATTTATGATTGAAGAAAAAGAACAAGTTAAGAAAAGGACTCCAGTAATTCTCAAGTGCTTTAGATGTGGTAACTTTGGACATCTTGAAGATAGTTGTACAAGAAATGGTTTTAGTTTTAGTGATGATGAATATGAAGATACACTTGAAGGACCAGAAGAGAATATTCTAATGGCTCTAGAGAAAGAAGAAAGTGATCCTATAGAAGACAAGTCAAAAGAAGATGAAGATGTGAACAAAGGCAAACAAATAGAGGAAGATTCAGATAAAGAAGGATATGATCTTAAGGGAGAACTTATTTATGCTCTTGAAACAGTAAAGAAGGTAAGAAAGCAAAACTCTAAACTTGAATTTCAGTTTCAAGAATGTGATGAAGAGAGAAGAATGCTTATAGAGGATCTAGACAAATCAAAGGCTAAGACAAAGAAGTTCAAGGATAAGTTAGAAGCAAAGATCTTGGAATGTGAAAAGTTAGAACAAGAAGTGGTTCTACTAAGGGAATATTTAGAAAACTCCAAGAGTAAGCTACACAAGTTTGGAAAGAGTTCAAATATCGTGGATAACATGATCAAGGTACAAAGAAGGTCAACAAACAAAATAGGTCTTGGTTTTGAACAAGCTCAAGAGAAACAAGAGGAGAAGTCAATCTCAAGTTTTGAAGAAGAAGAAACTTCAAAAGAAGACAGTGTAAGAGAAAGTGAGACTTCTGAGGATGAGTTGGACAACAGAAAGTTCAACAAGAACAGGAACAATGCACCAAGAAGAAATAGATGGAACAACAATCAGAATAGGAGACCAATGAGGTCAAGACAAGGAAGCTTCAATGGAAGATGTTTTTCATGTCATAGGTTTGGGCACATGGCTTCACAGTGCAGGACACATGAAAGACAAGAATATGGGAACAAAAAACTTTTCCATGGGTATTGCTACTCATGTAATCAGTTTTGTCACAAGGCAATGAATTGTAGGGTTCATGATAGAAGAGGATATGGCTTCACTAGGAGAAATCCTAAGACATTTGCACCTCCAAGGAATAATAACATTAAGTGTTATAAGTGCAATAATGATGGTCACACAACTAAGTGGTGTAGAGCAGACATTCCAGAATCAAGTATGAACAAGAATAGGAACAAGAACAGGAAAAGGGATATGGATATGAACAGGAATAGGAATAGGAACATGGATATGAATATGAACAAGAACAGGAACAGGAACAAGAACAAGAAAATGGACATGGACAGGAACATGGACATGGAAAGGAACAGTCAGAGGAATCAGAAGGATCAGATAAGAAGAAAAGAGGATAAAGGTAAAGACCAATGCTTGTTGGGAGTAGAAATACTCCCACCCCAAAATTAACCACCTCAAGAGGAGGTGGGGGAGGGGCTAAGCTAAGAGACTCATTCTTAGCCCCGAGCCCCAAAGGTGACCCTTTTCCATTGATGTCAAAGGGGGAGATATTTGAGTAAGGGGGAGAGATTTGGTATTTGAGTAAAGAGGAGAGATTTGAAAAGAGCATTGAGCCAGGGGGAGCAATTTTCCAGGGGGAGTAAAATGGAAAGGTCAAGAAATTGGTAACAAGTTGTTGAAAAGTTATTGGGTTGCCATCAATGACAAAGGGGGAGATTGTTGGACATTTTGAGTCCATAAGAGTTGTCATTGATGTCAAGATATGAAGTTGTCATTGTTGAGTGATGTCAAGGCATGAAGTTGTCATTGATGCCAAGAAGTGAACCACCACTAACGCCGAAAGGTCAAAAGGAGCAATGGAAAAGACATCATAATATTCCTTGTAATATTATGCATGGCAAAAATAAATGGTTTTTATTAAAACCCATGATGGAAAAATAAATGGTTTTTATTTAAAACCAATTGGTTAGATGAATTATATTTAATTTATAATTTCATTATATTAATTTATATTTTAATTTAATTAACCTATGGTTATTAAGTTATATATAAATTAATAATAATAATGTTATTATTAATTAAATATTAAATACCCTAAGGTTAGGGTTGCAAAAATCGAATTGCACCGACATCAATGAGAAGGGAGGCATGTGTATAAATATATGCCTTAATGGCATTTACCAAGGCATCATTCGAATCGGAGAATAATCGAGCAAGCAATTCATGAGTCGAAGACCGCAGGAAGGAAGAAGACGATAGTTGGTTTGGGTGCCAATGAATAGGGTAAAGCCAACGAGGGCGGTGAACCCCCATCCAACTAGGCAGCATGGCCTAGTGGCAAGTGGTTGAGAGTTAAGGCGCTTGGGCAGAGAGAGAGACCCACGTTCGAATCACGGTGGGAGTGTTTTGGCAGTGTTGAAGCTCACACATTTTTTTGACTTGGTGCTAGCAAAGGTAGTATAGAGCACGTGGTGCTCCTTTGGTTTCAAACGAGCACCTAGCACTCATGATAGTCGAGGTCGTGGCTAGGATGCACGAGGAGGTAGCGTCGAGGGTTCGAGTCTCACCTAAGGCAGAGGTAAATAATTTTTGTTTTAATTTTATTAAGCCTAAGGTATAAGCATAAGGTTAGGGAGCTATAAGGGGTTATGAAAAGGGGCTTAATTTAATTATTAATTTTTTATTAAAAGGAGATATAAGGGGTTAAACTTTATTTTAAATAAAGTTATTTTGACATTCTTGATTTATCAAAAGGGTGAATTGAAGGTTGATTAATTTGAGAGGATTTCTTATTTGAAGGTGATATTGTTGACATTATTTCTAAGTGGTCAATATTATTGGGAGATCATAAGGTGTAATTGGTCAATTGATTTTTGTATATGTTGATGAATGCTTTCTTCAAGATGGAGTAATAAGGTGTATGAATGTTTTGATATTTGCATTGTATCTTTGAGAGAGTTTAGTATCTTCTAACTTCTTTAAGCTTGGAAAAGAAGTGTTTGTGGTTGTGGCAAATTTTTGAGGTTCCTTCATCATCAAGAAAAAGGTATGAGCACATTCTTCCATAATTGAGTTGATTGGTTGGTTTTCTAGAAAATAAGTTTGGAGTGAAAAGGACTTGGTTAGGGTTTCCTTATTGAGTGTGTTGAGTTAATGCTTCAAGGTTTTCTGGAATAAAGAGTTGTTGTTGAAACCTTGTTTTATAAGCATTGTTGTTGAAGCCATTGATTAAGTGAAGAACTTGAACTAGGGTTTGAAAAGAACATGAGTATCATTGTTATGTGAGATTGGTTGATAAGCATTGTTGGAAACATTTTGAGTAAGTTTTTATATACTTGGACTAGGGTTTGTAAGGAAGGATTGTTTCATTGAGTGATTGGTTGAGTAGAGTTGGTTGAGCCTAGTCAAGTGGATGTGTGAAGTGATTGTTCAAGTTCCATAAAACAAACTATTCTATATTCTGAATTGATTTGAGAAAGTGTTTGAGCATTGAGGTGAATGTGAAGCATATTGAGTCTCTAACAATTCTCTGTATGTTTTTGAAAGAGTGATTGAAAGTGATTGAGCATTGTGATGAGTATAGAGCATATTGAGTCTCTAACAATTCTCTTTATGTTTCTATGAGATTGGACAAGTTCTAGTGTGGACTTGTTGAGCAGATTTGAGGCAAGTCTTTGAGAAGACTTGTGGATAGATTTGGGTAAGCTTTTGTGGAAGCTTACAATACAGATTGAGAGCATATTTGGATAAGTTCTTGTGAGAACTTATTGAGCAGATTGAACAAGTTCTAGAGAGGACTTGTGGACAGATTGGTGTGAGATTTTGTGGAAGCTTACAAGGCAGATTTGAGACAAGTCTTTGAGAAGACTTGAGAGCAGAGTTGATTGATTGATTTGTTCAAACCTTGAGTTAAGGTTTGGGGGAGATCCAATAGAGTTGATTTGAGATTGAGTCAAGCTTTGAGTTAAGGCTTGAGGATAGATATTGAGGATAGATTTGTGCTAGATCGAAGGACTATGTTTAGTATATATTCGAGGATAGATTTTGGTGCAAATTTGAGGACAAGTTTGTGCCAGACTAGAGATAGATATTGAGGATAGATTTGTGCTAGATCGAAGGACTGTGTTTAGTATAGATTTGAGATAGAGCTTTGGAGGTGACAGAGTTGAGGACAAATATCTCCAGCCAGATTAGGGAAGACAGGTGTCTTCTATGGATAGAGTTCCATTTGCTAAGGGTAGTGGAGGTAGAGGTCTTCTAGAGGATCACCAGCCAGAGCAGAGTTAGGATATTGGTGTCTCTTGTGGATAGAGATCCACTAACTTGATTTAGGGGATTGGTGTCTCCTTTGGATAGAGGTCCATAAACATTGTAATAGGGAAAGGATTCCCAAGATATTGATTGAGAAAATTTTAGTGAAATATTTTCTCCGTGGAGTAGCCCACATTGGGTGAACCACATAAATTTTGGTGTCTCTATTGTGTGTGGTGATTTGTGCATTGCTTTGATTACTGCTATTGATATTGCTATCTATACATTGCATAATATTGATTGGGAAAGAAAAGTAAAAAGTGGTCTTATACTGTTCACCCCCCTCTCAGTATAAGCTTGTGTTCTTCAATATCTCTTTTTAGACTTTAACCATGAGGGTGAGAGAATCAGAAATTCTTTGTACCCTTTGCAATGACCTTAATGACACTAAGTAGGCCTGGTTTGGATCCATTGGATTTCTCTATGTGCTACAACTCTCATCTATTAGAGCTGATCAGGCTTACATGACCACTCTGGCCCATCGCTAGGATGCAAGGACCAACACCTTTCACATACCCATAGGTGAGATCACTGTCACTCTAGAGGATATCTACCATATATTTTGGATCCTAATCGATGGTGATACCATCACATTTTCACCAACCATAGCAAAAGATGTTGTCTTTTAGATGATATTTGATGACTGGAGCAATGACGTACAGACTGACTTGGACCATGGAGGGGTCCACATTGAGAACTGGTATCGTCAGAATGTCTTCTCACAGTGGGCAATTGTACTAATGCACCTAATAGTTCATATTGTGTTGTTAGACACATCGAGATCAAGGTTCCATTGGAACCTCTTGGCCTAGATGCAAGACGTCATTATGAGCATTATCAGAGAGATGCTAATCCTATATGAGGGTAGATCTCTACTTGCACAACTATATGATGATTTATACTGGATCACACAAAGGACCTACATGGGAGTCAACTGCAGTCTCCTGCTATAGATCTAGATGTGGCAACACATCATAGTTGAGCACCCTACACCACTATCTCTATGGATTACCGACATTACTGAGGAGAGCCAGTGCTATACTTTGTGCTAGCCTCAAGAGTTTGAGGTATTTTGGAGCAAGTCTCGATTAGGGGATGTACATTATTATATTGATCAGATTGCATACCTACAACCTAGGCAGGTTCTATGGATACCTTATTTGGATTGCCTAGCATAGCCAAAGGTAGAAAGGTACCTTAAGAGGATGCAACATGATAGATGGCTTCTTGAGAAAAAGCTCGAGATATGAAATTTCTTTAACTTCTCCCACATGACCAGGAAGTTTAGGATTCACTAGGATATCCCTCTCACTCCTACTATCTATGACCACCTCGTGGCAGAGCAAGATCTAGCATGGCCATAGGTCACTCCTCTAGGTGATGAATATGATGATTGGCAGGACTCTAGAATGGTTGATGCAGGGACCATAGTAGACTATGAAACTTGGTGTACTACCAGGTTGTGGTGGGATGATGGCCCACTCAACATACCTATATATGGTGTAGCAGCAGTAGAAGGAGAGGAGGCACATCTAGAGGAGGTAGACCCTCATGGGCATAGGGTGCACTAGTAGATAGAGGGCATATGGGGTGAGGGCACAATCATAGAGGAGGAGCCTCTAGCTAAGGAGGAGGGTAAGGCAAAGGTAGAGATAAATAATGAGGTCACCAATATTTGAGCCCAAGTGGCTAGCCTAAAGACACAAATAGGGACCTTAAAGATACATATTTTATAGAGGAATACCATCATAGCCACTTTGTAGACACAATTGAGAGCCACACAAAGTTAGCTATCACAGGGATAGGAGCAATATCTAGAATACTAGGAGGAGAGGACCCTTCACCTGGTGTATATTGCTAGTGCCACTACAACTCTAGAGAAGATAACACTTGAGTGAGATCTTGCATAGTATCAACTATAGCATAGGACTCATGAGAAGGATTTGGTGAGGAGTGTATGATGGGAGCCCTCGACTCCAAAGGTTGTTCCTTCCACTCTAGCTATATTAGGATTAGCAAGTTTAGATCCAAGCACAAAGATTCATAGAATGCATGCCCTCATATAGGAGGGTAATGAGCAATAGTCAACAGATGCATCTTACATATCTCTCATGGTAGGAGAGATCAAACTGCTATATGGTGAGATGCTAAAGTGACCCACAAATATAGATTCTCAATGGAATAGGACACGAGAGACAGGGTAGTCCTCGGCTTGGTCTAGCCATAGGACCTATCAGATAGATAAATCCTTTAACACTAGCTCTAAGTAGACTCATAGGGAGGGTATCACTGGTGGAGGAGCTTCATAGGTAAGAGGCACAGGGTCTTATTAGTATAGATGATTTGACATATATTTGTACTATATTCTAGTGTAAGGTTGAGGACCTACACATTTGTAGCCTATGGGATTTTTTTGGACATATGCCTATGTACTTTTTTTTTAAAACACACACACACATATATATGACTCATTATATGTGTATGCTTATTTTTTTTATGTTTATGAGATGCATATGGAAGCAATTCTTTTATGTTATATTTATTTTATGCTATATGATGTGATGTATGAATGACATGCACTAGCTAGATGATGGATGTATGACTAGATATTGTGATCTAGATGTGTAGATGGACTACTATGATGTATGCATATGGATGCACTGTTTGATGTTAAATGCATGTTTAATTTGATTTAATTGTATGCATTTAATATATTATGTCATGATATGCAGTGTATGTAGTGCATTATTTACATGATGATGATCTAATATAAATGAGAATGTATGCTTTAATCACTTAAAACATAAGGAATGAATGCAATATGATTTAGCAATCTAATGGATGACACCACATAATGTATAACAATCATGAATGTAATTGATATATCCTATCATAAGAATTAATCAATTAAACACCATATGTGAGATGAAATTATGTATTGTTTCTATTCATAAGGTTTTGTAAATTAATAGACATCCATAAAATAGTTAGTGGTCATCTAAATATCATTGCTGATATCCATATGGTATTTAACCTATGTTATGAACATCCATTAACAAACAAACTATTAAAAAAACAAATTGATAATTGATTGCTTGAAATGAGTTGTTGCTATTTGGGAATTTTTTAGATTTTCCATGAGACTCAAACACCCTAGTTGACTTATCAAAAGTTGTATACTGACTATACTAGACTTCTAAAAAATAAATCTCTCACTATAAAAGACCAAGTTATTCATTACCCCTGTGTGTGCAAATGAATATATTAGATGAAACATAAGCATACCCCAATGCTAGGCAGAATTCATTAAGCCCATTGTTGTGTTGGGGATCCTCAAATTCCACCTGATCCTAGGTTTTAACTCAGTTAAACTAGACCACTAGGTAATATAGGCCAGCTAAATCTAGCTCATTTGTAAATTGCTTAGACTACCCCGATGCTAGGCAAGATTCATTCAGCCCATTGCTTTATTGGGATCACCCTATGATTTTTGATTAATGATCATCCTAGGGATTCAAGTTCACCCCATTATTTTCTTCATTATTGGGATACTTTCTCATACATATAGTCATAAAAATCACTGTTTATTTTGTATTTTGTTTTTTTCTTGTGTTTTGAGCAAGGGATTTGATTTGATTTTGGGGTTTTGCTCCTTTATTTATAAGCAAGGGATTTATTTGGGTAGGTGGGATTCTTGTACTTTTGCTAATAACCACTACCCTAGAACATTACGCCTCACAAAATTAGCAAGTAACAAAATCTTTCACCTAAGGTGACCAGGACTACTTCGTAGTGTTCGTTCTTCCTTGCCCTAAGTAGGTTTATTAACGTGTTGATTAGTGATGGGATCCTGATATAATAAGTGCTATCAAAACTAGACCTCATATACAAAAGCAAAACAAGCTTTCTACTAAATCTGATAAGACTATTAGCTATGGCTGAATGACCAAAAAACCCTAGTATATTCTTCATAGCAATGGGAGGGGTTGTGTTGAGAAACACAATTACTCACTCACAAGGGTGATAGAAGATGATGATAATGCATGGATGCATGATTGAAACACATATGTGGTGTCATTTTTAATATTGAAATATCCTAAGGCATGGTGCGATGGATATAAATACCTAATGCAATACAATTAAATGAATGTAAGTGCAAATGAAATGCATGATGTAAATGAAATGCAATATTTTTATATTTTATTACTTTTTGATTTTTATGGATTTTAGAATTTTCTATATTTTTAGGTTCTGAATTATTATGTATGGAATGCCTTAAGATGAAGGATGTTTAGAGTTTCAGGCTCTTCAACCCCTTCAAGCGATGTTAAGCGATACATTTCAGGTCCAATCTGCTCTGAGATTATATAAGGACCTAACCAATTAGCGACAAATTTATCTCACAAGTGTGATGACAAGTTTGAGTTTTGTTTATTCTCTTTCAACATAAGATAACCAACCTTAAATTCCCTCAAATGGACCTTATTATTGTAAGCTCATTTTAAGTGCTCTTGGTAAATGCAAAGATGCTCAAGGGCATTTATGTGATGTTCATCAAGAAGCATCAATTAATCAAGGCGAGCTTGTCGCACCGTGTCATCATCGATGAACTCTTTCAATGTGACATGTAGCATTACAATATCCAAATCTAGGGGCATAATGGCCTCAATGCCATATACTAGCAAAAATGAGATTTCCCTAGTGGGCATGTGAATACTAGTCCTATAAGCCCATAATGCAAGGGGTAGTTGGATGTGCCAATATTTGTGGTTTTCTTGTACTATATTTTTCAAGATGGCTACCACTATCTTGTTTGAAGCTTCAACTTACCCATTTGCCTATGGATAGTATGGAGTCACAAAATTGTGATGTATATTGTACTTAGACATTAAATCCCTCATAGTTTTATTCTTGAATGGTGTTCCATTATTCGATATTATCTTGGATGGTATCCCAAAATGAGTAATGATATTGTGAAGTATGAAATTTGCAATACATTCTCTAGTCATCGTTGTTAAAAGGATTATAATAAATATATGCTAACTCGATGATGAGGGAGAAATCTTATGAATTAGATCTAAACCCCATTGATAAAATGGCCAAACCACTTGAATGGGATGTAATACCTATGATGGCAAGTGCATAATATTAGAATGATGCTAACATTTTATGCATTTCTTGACATACACAATGCAATCCTTCTCCATAGTGGTCCAATAATAACCCATTTGTAGGATGCACTTGACAATAACCATGTTGTTAAAATGGCCACTACATGTACTATCATGAGCTTGCAAAATTGCCCAAGATAATTCTTGGGGCTCAAGAAAATGAAGGAGAACTCCATCATAGCTTCTACGGTACAAGATGTATCCAAACAAGACATAATTTATTACTTTCTATCTAAATGTGTATTTTGTGGCATGCGACAATCCTTAAGGGATTAGACCAAGCTTCAAGAAGTCATGCAATTGTGACATCCAATTCTGGTAAGCTTCTGCCTCAACCGACAAGACCACCTATTCCCTTGGCATTTTATTTTGCATGAATATAGACTGAGATACAACCTTGTGGTGAATGGTGGTGCCATTCCCTGTAGGACCTTGCGATATCAAAGACCCCCAAAATATCTTCTTGAGAAATTCTTTGGCTCTATAGAACCACTCATGGTTTGGTTCTATATGAATCATATTGATTCATTCCTTGTTATCAAAATTTTCATGTTGCATCACGACATGCAAGAGAATATTTACATGAATGGTAGTAAAGTCAATAGATAGATTTGAAGGGATTAAGTATACCAAAGATGTCATAGTGTCTACAAATATATTCAATGAATGAGGGATTGCCTCAATTTCGTACCACTCTAGTTGGTCTAGATATGTGTTAGCAAGATCCTTGTAAGCTTTCAATATGGGACACCCACATTAAAAAAGTCCCTTCACTTGATTGACTATGAGAAGAGAATCACCAAATATGTTTAATCATTTAATCTTCATGGTGATGGCTATTTGGAGACCTAATATTAGGGCATCGTATTCAGCATTGTAATTAGTACAAATAAAGTCTAGCTTAAATTACAAGGGCATTGGAGAACCTTGTGGCATGAAGAAGACAATTTCTACACCAACCCACTTGCTCAAAATTCAAACCGTCAAAGAAACATAGTCATATCAACCTTGTTATCTGGTTCTTTGGGTTTAGGTGATTCTAATAATGCAAATACTACATCATTAGGAAGCTCTATGGTGAGGGGTCTACAATTCTTGAGAGGCACCTCAACCGTTGATCACTTATAATCTATCCCTTGATGGAATTTTGGATGATGAATTCCAAATCTAATTCTATCAATAACATGATCCACTTCATCGTATGTGTATTATGATATGTCTTGCTCATCATATACTACAAAGGATTTTGTTTGGATATCACGTATGTCATATGACTTAACATATAGTGATGCAACTTCTTTGTTGTGAACACTACTGCTAAATACAACTTCTCCACATATGCATATCCAATATCATAACTCATCAAGATGCGATTGATATAATATATGGCCTACTATTTATCCTGCACATTCTTTTGGCCTAACATGGTTCCCAATGCAAAGTTAGTTGTTGATATATATAGTAGGAAAGGCACATCTGATCTTGGTAGAGCTAAAATTGTAGCATTGCTAGGCATTACTTGATTTTTGTGAAGGCTGCTTGACAGTCCTCATCCTAATTTAATGGAACCCCCTTGTATAGCAGTCGATTCATGGGTCAAAATTTATCCAATAATTGTACAATAAATCACTTCATAGATGCTACTTTGCCTTGTATGCTCCTTGGCTCCTTGATATTTGTGGGAGGATGCATATCTAATATGACCTTGACCTTTACTGGGTCAACTTCGATGCCTCATTTTGAAATGATGAATCCCAAGAGATTTCTTGAAGTTATGTCAAATACACACTTCTTGGGATTCAACCTGAAATTATTCTCTATCAGGCGATCGAAGACCTTTCTCAAGACCTCTGCATACTCAGAACACAAAAATTACTTTGTCAATAAGTCATCAATATAATCTTCCAACATTTTATGCATGTAGTCATGAAAAATATATGTCATGGCTTGCTGATATGTGGAACCAATATTTTTAAGGCCAAAAGACATAAATTTATAATAGAAAGTTCTCCATGGTGTTGTAAACATGGTTTTATGCTAGTATTTAGATTTAATCCAAATTTAATTTTAATCAAAAAAATTATCTATAAGGGAGAGCATCTCATGACTTATAGTTGCATCTAAAAGAGTATCTATGTTGGGATACGTAAATGAATCCTTTGGTGTTGTCTTATTAAGGTATCTAAAATATATATAGATACATAATCTTCCATCAAGTTTTCCTATAGGTACCATGTTTGATACCAATTTCAGATAGTTGATGGAGATAATAAACTCTACATCCAAAAAATTATACAACTCGTATTTAAACATTAAAGTGATTGTTGGATGCATCTTCTTGAGATTCTATTTGACATGTATTTTAGTGGGGTCTATAAAAAGGTTATGAGTAACCAATTTCAGATCTAGACCAGGAATATCCTTGTATGTCCAAGAAAAATTTTTAGGTCTCTCTTTTAGTAGAGGGTTGAGTGTGGCATGCTCATCAAGAGATAGAATATTTCTAAACTTGACCTTCCTTGGATTAATGGGATCATTATTGAAATCGACATCGAAGGTATTCTCTACTGATATATGTGATCCCTACTCAAGCTAATGAGGCATAGGAATCAAGTGGATGTCATCAGCTAGGTTTAAAGGTCCTACATCAGAATTTTCCTTAGCATGATAAACATCATGTGCACATCCTGGTGCAAAATGAAAAGGTTGCAATATTTCTTCATTAGGGAAGAAATATTTAAGCTCTAGTGGTGAGTCAATGTGATCCTAATAAATAGCATCTACATTAAGAAACAATGGCTTAGAAGGATCGACTATATTGTGAAGTGGAATGATCAAATAAATGGAGATCATATTGATGTAATGAATTAGATCTCCAAGACCACATACATGTGACTCTATGTTGATGTAACTTTCATCTCCAATATATGGTTCTATGGGTATGGGGATCTCTGGATCTAGTATATGAATAGACTATTATATGGGATCACTAGGCTCTATGAGCTTCATATATGTCAAAATATCAGGAAATACTATATGATAAATCACATCCAAATTGGGTGGTGTCCCTCTAAGGTACGGGCCAAGATAGATTCTCCAATACATCTCATCGATGTCAATTGGTTCATGATGATGGCATAAATAATGAGGCCTAATATAAGCTCTCTCGGTCTCATATTCATCATCGCTATTGTATATGAGTCCTTCTCCCTTGCCCACTAGAATTGGACTATTAGAAATATGAGGCCCAAGGTAGGCCCGCTCTATTTTATCCTCATAGTCACTATCAACCATGAATAATTTTTCAATATTCCTAATTTGTTCCATGGGTAATAGATGGCATAAATTTAGAGGGCCTAAGTAGGCCAACTCAGTTTCATCCTCATATCATTCATTTTTTTAGGATAGCTCATTATCATCTATTCAAAAATCATAATTTGGTCCATCACTTTCGATAATGGACTCTGCTTGCATGTCCTCAAAAGCAACTTCTAATTCAGGGTCAATTGCTATACCCAAATTTTGGATTTGTATACCTATGTTGTCAACAACTTTACAACTTTCATTATCCAAGTTGGCTCTTGGATTGTATCCTTAATTTATCTCTACCATGATGTGCTCATGATAGATCTCTAATGGTAGTTTTGATACATAAGTTACCAACCTAGTACCCCTTATCGTGTAGGAAGGGTTAGGGTGATAAGGATTCCAATATACATCATCCCCCAAAGCAAGGTTCAAACAATCTAAAGATGTTGCTAGGAGCTCATCACATCCTTGTATATGATAGCCTAACCTAAACCTATCATTTGGTAGTTGATACTATGGTTTGATGGGAATTCTATACCCCTACTTGAATAAGCCTAAGTTGTAACCATGCCAATGGTAATGTTCAAAGTAGCACAAGGTGAATTTAAGGTTAGATAGATAATGAACATTCACCATGAATGGTTCATCATCATCCTCATATATGGGCATGCAATTTGCATATTGGTCAATCCCTCCATAAATAAAGGTTGTTTGGTTGGTGGCACCCCTAGCGGTACCACTATCCCTCAAAGAAAGTGATGGGCTTATAGTCGACCCATATTCTATATAGTTTTGATAATTGGCATGAACGTCAGGTTCTGCATAATATACTCTGCTAACCAAAATTTAACCCAATGCATGGTCACCAATGGTGTAGATGACCTTGTTTAAGATGCAGGTGAGGTTGGCTGAGGTTCCTTCTCGAATTAATTTTGAACATCCTCTTCATCCATGGGACTAGGACCTTTGACAGTTGCTACTTTGGGCTTTTTCTTTGACTCTTTTTTACCCATAACTACCTTAAGCTTCTTATCATTCCTAAGCACTGTAGATATCGTAGACTTATTTTAAGCTATTGTAGTGTGCTCCAATATATGTGGTGCTACCATGGAAGGCCCTACGCATACTCCTTTGAGTTTTCCTTATGAATGTTTGATTGGTGATGTCGGCCATATATCTAGATGAATGGTGTGTGCTCCAATAATTGTGTTGATTGATAATCTTGTATTAATCAAAATCCATTTGAATGGTGTGTGATTAGCACACACAATGATATGTAGCAACAAGTTCACTATAACAGTGGAAACTATTTTAATCTCATGATCATGAAATTGTATTACCAATTCACTACACTGCTACACATGTCCCACAAAGTTTGTAAATTATTTAGGATCCTATAATTGAACTTTGAATTATCTTAGAATCTCCATAAGCATCTCTTTGTGCTTGGGATATTGCTAAATTATTTTATATACTAACAATTTTGCTGGAATTATTCGTAGGCTTTGAACTAGCTTGCTCCTAATGGTCACCATCGATCTTGTTGGTGGGTCTAAAATATTTTGCATTGGCATTTTCTGAGGCACAGTGTTTACCCTAATGGGATCTAGAGGTGGATTTGGTCATTCATACCTCCCTTGTCTCATGAAAACATTGACCATACCTATGAATCCTTGAGTTGGTAGTTTGAACCACATATGATTCACATGACTAACATTGTTCCTCTATGGCTCATGATTTGGTAAGGGGTTCTTGAAGATCCCCATATTCTGGTTGTTTGGAACCTACAAGTTATCCATAATTAGCTCACCTCTTTCAACATATTCTGTACTAAATGTTTGAAACTACAACATACTTCAATGTAATGTCCTTTCACCCTATGGAAACCATAGTATAGATCATCCCTATAATCCTTTGGTTGGGGTTCATTAGGGTCTATCAATTTTATCTCTGGTAAGTTTATGGCCTTAGCCTCAGTTGATGGAATATCAATGTCATCTATTGTGAAAAAGGTGTGAACTTGTGAGGTAGGTGATGTTACTTATTCTTAATCTTCTTGTTTTTGTTGCATTGATCATACCATGTAAGAGGATGTTAGAATTGATAGTTCTATTGTTACCCCTTATTCCATTTCTAGAGGTTTAACACCACTTGGTTTACATGGGCCAGCTTGACCTGTTCCTTCTAATTATGGGTGTTCTTCTTATTCCATTCCTTCTTGTTCCTGAGTATAAAGTTACCCTCCTATAACTTGATATCCTCTATTACCTTGGATTGTGCCAAAGTATCCTCAAATATTTGATACTGTTGTAGAACATCAGTAACGAGATGTGCTTCACACAAATCTTTGTAAACATCTGAGGTAGTTCGGTGGTCATAATAGAAAATGGAAACTTCACCATTATATTTCTTCATATTTTACCATAATCCATGATTGGCTTGTCATCATATTACAATAAAGTAGATAGATTGGATAGATTAGCCTTCTTCTTGATGCTGAAGGAGAAGCATTCAAGAAATGCATCAACCAACTATTCAAAGCTAGTTATGTTGTGCATTTTGAGTTGGTTGAACCACTCTCAGCATTAGAGCATCATTGCTTTCAATATAAAAGCACATGTCCATAAAGCTCATTACATGTTCTTGAGCATCCTCCTCTCCTTAAAACTTCTCTAGCTTTGGCATCTCAAAGTGCTCAAGATACACTAGGATCGACACCGAAGGACATAAAGGCTCGTTGTAAATTTTGTTCAAGTTTAGCTTCTGATAAGTTGTTACTTGCTTCTCTATAGCCCAAACCTTGTCTACCAAGGCCTTATAGGCCTTCGAAGATAGTATTTCCTCTTCTTTTAGAGATCCATGAGGAGCCTTTGGAGTAAAATACCTCTATGCTTAATGTGGGGGAATGGGATCATCCTCCACATCAACTAGGAATATCTTAAGATATTCTTGTTATTGATCATCTCCCACACCTTCTTCGTACTGTGCATGCCCATGATGTTTGAGTTCTTGGCACTACATTTTGTTTTGGATCACATTATGAGTATGATTTTCCATATTTTTAGGATATAGATCAGGTAATGAAGTAGCTCTTCTATGAGGGCACTCCCTATACTCACTTTGAGGGGGCAATTTGGTGTGAGCCAATCACTCCTCTCGCTCAATATGCTTCTTTTGCTCAAGAATGCATTGTTTGCACATGCATTGCTCAAAAATAAGTTTCCTATACAACATCTACCTCTAAGTATCCTCATTTTCAATGCATTCATGCTCTACATAGATATCTTCCAATTGGTCTTTGAAGATCTACTATCATTGCTTTAACATTAGTTTTTGTGATTGATCCATGAGATCAGTTGTATGCGGTCTCTTGTGTACTCGTTCAGTGCAAGAAGTTTTATTGATATAACCTCTAATAGACCTATTTGCCATGCTCTTGTATTTGATTTTGTATATGGCATTCACATTCTGGTGTTGCCTGTACTTTGTGACCACGTAAGTCGATAGGGTGACTATACTGCGAGAATTCTTAGAGCATTCTATTGGCTCTCTGATGGTCCTACGTGTGCTCTCACTACAAGAACTCATAAAATGAGAGTGTGCAAATAAGGGTTTGTATCCAAGCCACCCTAAGACTCTATCTAGACCATTCAAATATCTAGTGTAGCACGACTCATGTGGTGGCATACCATTGACTCCAAACTTAGACATATCAAATGTGAACTTGCCAGGTTCATTATTGTTTGGAGTTGGTGTAGGCCTATTCTTCAAAACAACCCTCTCTTCCTACCCCTAAATGGGTGGATTTTTTGCTTGTCTATTTTGAATTGATAGGGGTCTTAAGCCACCCTTATCTCAAGTATAGATAAGAATAAATCTATTTACTATTCCTTCCTCAATGATGTACTCTTTGGCAAATCTAGTGGATCCATGAGGTGTACAATCATGATATATACTCCCATGTTTGAAGGCCCCATGTTGGTATATTCCATACTCATATCTATCTCATGAGGCATGTGGATTGCCTCCTCTAAGTGGGGTATTCTGACAAGAACCCCTGCACATAGAGTTATCCTCTTTAATGCTCGTTGAACATAATTCAAGAGGATCTTGTGATTGAGGGTTCTTCATGTTGTGTTGTGCAATTAGTGGAGCTTTAGCCTCAACCTTGAATCTATGCTGAGATCAACATCTCTGTATTCTAACCATGATATTATATTATCTTGTATGTAAATTTTAAAGCACATAAAGCAAAAAATGATGATTATCTCTTTTAAATTTTTGTTTATGATCCCTAACTAGTTTGATGTATTTGAGATTTGTTAAAAATTCTAAACTACTCTCATCGTGTTTGAAATTATTGATGATATACTCAATATTTTAAGGCTTTCACCTATATACTCGTAGCTCGACAACCAAAAATGAAAGTCATGGTCACGTAAGTCAACCTATAATGTGTGGTAATAAAATCCACACATGGTCAAGGAGCACAGGTCCTACCACTCCTCACCCTGTTCACCTGTAGTCAGTGATATACCTCTTCGAAAAGAGATACGTGCAAATTTTCCATGGGCTATGTTGGTTATTGGATCTAGTATTGGTCTAGTAACAAGCATCAAGGGAGTTGGACCAACAGATGAAAATAATTGCCACTGTCATTAAACCCTACTAGTGGTTGGATATGACTTCCAACTCACTAGTTTTTAGATAGTATGTGGTGTGTGTGGTTATTTTTACTTTTGCATGGAAATAAAATGCATCAAAGAGCATTCAAATGATTTTCCTACATGCTTATTTTCAAAAGAACATTTATCTTTTAGAGAATGCACGTCTATGCTAGATGATATTCAGAGAATGTACACTAATCATGAAGGAGTGGTCACTAATTGGGTCTCATTCATGCAAACTCAAAAATATAACCTAGACCTCTTGATACTAGGGCGGATTGAAATCAGAAGTCTATTGTTCCTAGAAATGGCTAGTAGAAACCTAAGAGCATCTAAGCATTTTATTTTTACCCTTTATCTATATTTTTTACTTAACCCATCATTCTATTGCATTTAGACTACCAAAAATAGAGATAGACATAGGAAAATGCAAAGAATTAACTCCTACCTAAGATCCAAGTGTGATGTAGATTTGAAAATCTACTATTTTTTTTGCTCTCTGTTAGTCGTGCTGATAGGCATAGCTGAGACTATTACCCATGGTTGAGAGGTGTAACTAAGATTTTTCACCATGGTTGTTAACCGTAGTTGAGATGTGTAGTAAAAAATACAACAAATCAATCAATTATAGCAAAAATTTTGAGGTTCCTATCATGATCACCATCTATACCCATGCAGGAAGCATACACCTAACTAATGCATCAATCAATATAAAAATTAAAGCATAAAATATTGACAATAATAAATTTAACAATAAATGGAGTTTGATTTTATTAAAAATTTATCAAATTCAATTACAATTACATCCCTCTTAGTGATACTCAATGTTGATACAATCTACCCCTGCCTCCTTGGGTCTTACTCGAAAGTGGCATCCCTTTTGGGATGTTTTCCACAAGTAAAAACAAATGTTGATACAATCAATATAGTTTTGGAGATCGTCTAAACGAGGGGGTTGTGTAATCACAAACTCTCTGATAGGACAAAAACTGCTCAAGATCAATGGTGACCTTCTTCTCCATGATTAGACGCATATGTTGCCTTGAATACCTTTCAAATTGATGGATCTTGAAAACCCTACATTCAAGAAACAACAAAAAATAATTAAAAGAAAAGGTGGCCTCTCTAAATGAGGCTTTTGGAGTACTATTGCATAAATAATGCTACAATTTTTATGCTTATTTAATTGTATTTCTTGCCCTTTTTTTATAATGTTGCATCACTATAATTAATATGGGAATCATGAATGCAATGAAAAATTTTTGTTTAAAATTTGCTAATAAACAAAAGTGTCAACAAGGAATTGATTCTAGAAGGAGAAGCATTTTAAAGAGAAGAAGCCACAAAGTTGGGTGCTTTCACCCCAAGTTCCACTTTCATTGGAAATTTCACCTCAGAAATATGGAAATCATGTTTGAATTTCAAAGTAAAATTGAAGAAAGGAATGGGAGTACTTTTACCCCAATCGAGGGGTAAATATCCCTTTTACCCCTCTTGGAGGTGAAACAATTTTTAAAAGGAGCAGATTCACTCAATGGAAGAGAGGAACAAAAGTCCCAAGTTAAAAATAAACGCTTTCATCCCAATTAAGGGGTGAAAACTCTTGTTGCCCTTCTTTGGGAAAAATGTCATTTAAAAGCACTGGCTATGTCAAGTTGGAGATTGAAGGTGCTTTTGCTCCAATAGAGGGGTAAAACTCCTTGGTGCCCCTTTTTGGGGTGAAACATATTATAAAAATATACGAAGCAATGCTATGAGGGTTGAGTGCCCATGAATTGAAGTGGAATTTTAAAAGGTGTTTTCACCTCAAGTGAGGGGTAAAACTCTTTGTTGCCCCTCCTTGCAATGAAACATATCTTAAGAAAGGTTTTAAAACATGGTGGGCCTAATATGGTTAATTCAAGCTAGTGATTTCACCCCACATGAGGGATGAACTGCATTATCGCCCTGCCTTGGGGAAAAAAAGGATTTCAAATATTTTAAATGCAAGAAAAGAGGTTGATGTCATAAAGGCCCACTTTAATGCAATTTATTATTTCATCTACAACTAGGTAGATGTAAAATGTAGTGCTTGGTGTGAGTTCAAAGTTCAAAAAATCAAATTCACCTCTATGGAGAAGCACCATGTGGTTTTGCTTTTCCAGGGAGTGAATGGAGTTCAAAAGTTCCATTTCGGGCGAAGATTGTTACGTAGAACTCCTCTTCAAATTATCAAGTGATGTCACCTCACTAGAAGGGAAAAATTTTATATTGCCCTCTTTCAAGGTGAAATCAAAAAGGAAATTATAAAGAAAATAATTAAAGGGTGAAATTATTCAAACATCAAGACCAGTTACGTTGTCACCCGTTGTTGCCTCGAAAATGTTATTTCACCATGTCCTTGGGCAAAATCAATTCTTTGACAAAGGTTTACCTTTTAGAGGTGTGATTTTATGGATTTTATAGAAAATGGATGAGGAAGGATAAAATTTAATTCTTGTAAAAATGCAGGCAACGCTTCCAAAACGTCAGCTTCAAGGTTGCAAGATTAGGAATAATTGTTGTTTATTTCCAACACACCTACTATCAAGCTTGCTGATTTTCAAAATATATTTAATAATCGGTGTACTTTCCTAACAAAAGTGAATTTCCAAGGCATGAGGTGAAGCAAATTCAATGACCAAATTTCCAATATTTATATGATTTTGCTGCATCCCAATGCATCGACATCCAATATTGCTTCAAGAATTTATTCCTATTGACTTATTTGTGTGGTTATATTATCAAAGTTGGATTATGGTTTCCTTACAGAATATTTTGACTAAAGATGTCATTGATGCCAAGGAGAAAAGTATACATGTTGGTTTTGATCTAGCAACATTTTTTTGTATATGCATTGAATGATAGAGGTAAAATTGCTCTATAAATACTAATAATTTTTTATTGTAATGGAAAGATGGACATTCTATAGAAACATACTCCAATTTTTCTACATTAATAGAAATGCTTCATCTTCTTCGAGTGGTTTTACACTTGATAATTTTTTGTGTGTGATTTTTGAAGACCTTATTCCCATTATTTGTTGTGAGTGAATTCTACTTCTAAATTTAGTCTTTGCTTGTGTGGGTATGAACACTGAAATGCACTCTGAGGGTTATTTTCTTGCATAATTGTTAGAATTTTCTGCGTTTGTGGTTTTTTTACATGCTGCTAATTGCTTGGTGGAAATTCAGTTGTTAGTCTATCCCCATCCTATATCGTTGGCTTATATCCATATTTTCCATTTATTTCTAAAATTTCCCATTTCTTTCCTGCAACTTTTAGCTTAAAACAAGTGTAGGATTAGTAAGGGATCCAACCCTCTCTAGAGATTGGCCTAGAGGATATTTTCTTCCTCTAACCTTTCAATGTTGGCCAGGTCTAGGGTGCACAAGGCATAGATCTTGTAAGTATGCAGATTCATGAGAAACACATACTACTCTCAAAAGAAATTAATTTTGTATGTTTGAAGGGCACAAAATCTTATTTGTATCAAGTGTATAAATACACTATTGAAGCACAAAAATCTGCAACATATTGTGGCCAAGTGAAGCCACAAAAATAGGTTAAAATCCTTAAAAACTTGGAGAAGAACACAAATACCCAAAAATAGAAATAGAAGCTTCAAATTGAGACTTGGTGAGTCTCAAATCCAAAGCATTACAAGATTGGATGCAAGAAAAAATAGTACAAAAAATTGCATAAATTAATGAGCTTCTATCTATAGATATCCAAGCTTGGATTTGTTATCAGAGTGTCCAAGAAAAAATGGGAAGATGTCTACTCATAAAATACAACCTCAAAACCCTTGTATTGTAGGATAAAAATCTACCATAAAACCAGAATTTTAGATCAAAAAAAGGAGTGCAAAATAAGGTGCATCAAAGGAGGCTTATGTATAATTTATGGTACATTTTATTGCACTACTCTAATATGGTTTTATAGAAAAATAGTAGATTTGAATGTACCCCAAAATGCACAATAACTACCAGGAAAAATCAGCCAAAAAATGTCAAACATCAACACTCTTCTTCCTAAGCAAAAGAAACCACTTAAAAGGGCTCATCTTGGATGGACGAACCTATAAAAATAAAGACCACAAGAGGTTATCATAAAGCTACATTTACGTAGATGAAAAGAGTGCACATCTACCAATGGACAATATTTACATCTACCAGCATGGGATAGATTGCATATACACTACAAAGAGAAGGCGTCTATTTCTACCAACATGATACAGATAACATAACATGTGGATATCTACACTACAAAGAAGCACAAGAATCAGAATATTGGAGGCATAGAATATAAATATAAAAGGAGCTGCATTCAAGATCTTAAACTTGGTGAATATCTTTCACCAAAGGAAGCATCAAAATCACCATTCAAAGCTCCATAGCACCTCATCAATCCACATACAAAAGAAAAGTTTACTTGTTGCTCAATAAACATAGCAAATCAAAGGAATGGCATACAAAATGACTTAAGGAGTTATAATATTCTCCTTGGAAGGTTTTATAGGAAAGGAATTCATGTAGAGAGCTTGAATACCACTTGGCATCAACCTTCTAAAGTGCATACATTACAAGGATTTCATCTCTCAATGCTCAAGAAACCTCACACATACATTATAGGGAATATCAAGGATGTGGTGACACTTGTTATCCTCCACAAGCCCCACACGAGTGACCAAGTTAGGGAGGTATCCTCCATAAATGGTGCCTGAAGTCCAAAGTTTAAAGCATAGCAAAACATAGTCAAAGCTAGTCAAACATAGTGTGTAAGGAAGGAAGGAGCATTAAAGTCTCCTCTTGAAGGTGAAACCTTCCTATTTTTGTAGTGTCTACGTTCCAACATTGAATATGAGCATCTCCATTGATTCCAAAATCCAAGGGAACTTTAATACTACTATTATATCCAACCAAAGGAAGTTCCAAACAGTTAGGACATTAGCATCAAAAGGTAAGGTTTAAATACCACTTTATTATTTCTTTCAATTTTGGAGACATAAGGATTACAAGCTAAGGTTGAAATTTAGATGTTGAAAGCAAAATCTATAAGGGATAACTTAACAAATTAAAATCATATTTGCAACTCAACCTAGGAGAAATAAGGATTTCTACTTGGATTAAGTTCTTTAATATTTTACAAATATTATTAATTTTTTAATATTCTAAATTTGGGAGTGATAAGGGTTACAAAATCAAACTAGGTCTTTGGAAATTAGAAATTAAAAGCTAAAGTTATTAAATATTTTTTTTGAATTTACATGGTGGAATTGGTAGCCACCATGAATCCAGATAGGTTGTCCAAATTTTATGGATGCCACAATATTTTGCGTTGTCCACCCTGAAAGCTACCACAAAGTTCTTCATGCAATCATTCCCTATAACCAGTATGCCACAATCATTTTAAACCTTTTCTGTTGCCAAAAATTATAATTTTTTTCAAATGGTTATATGGGATTGAAACTAGCCCCATATGTATTACATCATCACCACATAGTGGTATTAAAAAATATATTGGATATTATTCATGTATCGTTTAACAAGATTCGAACCTTGGTATCCTCCTTGAATGTTGAGGAATTTAACCAATTGATCTAATGCCACATGATATTAAATATTTTTTGTTAAGGTTGGAAATTTATAATTTACTTGTCCCAAAATTTCTCAAAAATGGACAAAAGAAATTCAACATTAAAACCTCTTCAAAAATTGAAAAAGTGCATAGTTCAATTAGGAGAAATAAGGGGTTAAAAAAGTTGTTTTTTGATCTTTATAAAATTGTACAAAATCAACCAAAATTTAACTATATTTTACAAAAGCACTATATCATATTCCAAAATAATTAGGGAGACATAAGGCATTCTACAAAACTTGATAATAATATCTATCAAAGGTTTTCAAGTTGGGGAGACATAATATTTCTTAAAAAACCTAAAATTAGGTGTTCATACTCTCGTTACTAGGGAGACACAAGGAAGCGTACAAATCTAAAAGGTTAATAAATGTTTCATCAAATCAAGATTATATACTTTAATCAAGGATTTCATATATCCTAATATAGGGATATATAAGAAATACTACAATTCTGTCTTATTTCCTCAAATTCAACCTCTTCAAATGGGTAAAGGAATGTCATACAATGAATGTTACAACAATAACCAACTCAAAAAACATGAGCACATGTGGTATATTGACTCGGGAGCCAATCATCATATGACATGAAATATATAATGGTTTTATTGTCTTGATGTTGCTAAATATTACAGATTAAGAATTGCAGATAAACAAACTTATCCTATACATGGATATGGATGTGTAACTCCCAATAAATCATTTCCAAATCTTCTACTACAAAAAGTATTGTATGTTCCTAGATTAACATTCAATTTCATCTCAATAAGCAAGCTAGTAGAAAACAACTATATGAATAACTTTGGATATATGGATGGGATCAATACATGTCTCATTATGAATCAAGATGGAATAAAAACAAGTTCAATCTATGAAAATACATACACCCTAGGCTCAATAAAAATCTCACAAGATATTGTGGTGTTTCACAATGATACAAACATATTTACAGAGGAAAAGGCTAAAGAAAATGAAGAACCAATAAACCAAATAGGTAAGCACAAAAGGATCAAAAACAAAAATATGATAGGAAAATTGCACCATGCCCTACTCATTCATAAGCAATCAAAACCAAATGAAGACACTTGCAAAAAGAACTATAAAGGTGGCTGGATAAAAGATAAAGAAGATGAATTTGAATAAGCCAAAGATCATAGAATGAAGAAATAATCTTTAGCTTCAGCTAGAAATTACTCTACATCATATGAAGACATAAATTACCTATTGAACCTGAATATAAAGAATGCAGAATAAGAGTACAAAGCTCATGAAGGAGAAGAAGATCCATATTGAAGAATAAAACTCTTCAAGACCCAAATAATGTAATACAAGGGGTGTTAGAAATAGATTATATTCATCATTTGGATAATGTAAATGTATCTTCCAAGGTACATACTTAGGACATTATATTACTTTAGGGAGAACTTATCTACTTTCTTCATGCAATGTAATAAATACACAAGTGTCAATGTGCAATTTGTTCCTTGCACAAATAGATAGAGTGTTGGCCAAGTAACCTATTTTTACCTATATAAGTAAGGTCTCATTGTTAGATAGATATAGAGAGTGATGCAGGAGCATCCAGTGGCAACACAACAATATTGCATCACTGAAAAAAAAAGAAAAGAAAAAAAAAACAAAAGAAATAAGAAAAATGTTCTAAGGTTGAAAGGTGTTGCGATATCGCGACATAAAGGTTATCACAATATTGGGACAAACTTAGAACCATGGCGGGCGCAAACTCAGATGTCGTGATATCGCAACATAAAAGTTGTCGTGATATCGCGACACAATCAGCACAACGGCGGGAGCAAACTTAAGTGTCGCGATATCGCGACATAAAAGTTATCGCGATATAGCGACACAATCAGCACAATGGTGGGCGCAAACTCAAGTGTCACGATATCGCGACATAAAGGTTGTCGCGATATCGCGACACCTTCGAACAAAGGCGGAGCAAAAACTCAAGTGTCATGATATCACGACACCTCAGAACAACAACAAGAGCTAAATGCAGATGTCGCGATATCGCGATAAACTTTAGAACGCAAGAGAGAGCAACGAAAGTGTCACGATATCGTGACACCTCGACAAAGAAGGTCGAAGGACGAAAAAGTGTCGCGATATTGTGACACATTGGTGAAAGAGGACAAAAGGCAGAAAAGTGTTGCGATATCACGACATGTCATGTTTTCGTGACCCGACTGGGAAAGATAAGGTGGGTTTTCACGGGTCGTTGCAAAACGATAGTTGACAGTTCTAGAAGTTGTTAAGGCAGTTCCAGGGAACCGTTGCAACGGTTACAGAGACGATTACGAATGGTGGTTGCAGCAAGAACTTGTGATGATAAAAAGATATTTTTTGGAAGGATTGCGTAGGCTGGAGAGATGAAGATTGTGGCTTCTGTTGGCATTTTCTGTACTGTGTAAATCTTTCATAGTTCTGAATTGTAATCTTTCCATGCTTCTAAATAAAAATTGAGTCTTTTCTTTGTGTTAAAATTTGGCTCCCCATCAAGTGGTATTAGATCAAGAAGATTCTGAGTGTGTAAACAGAGCACCGAATGTGAGGCAGCTTACACCAGGATCTGGGGTTAAGGGTTATGAGAAAAAGTGAAGCAGAATGCCACTGAGAAGAAATCATGGTGCTGGAAGGAACATGGTTCCTGAAGGAGACTTTCGAGCATTGCGGAGGCAAGTGCAGGCCCTGCAGGAAGAATTGCGTAGAGGAGTAGAGCCAAGAGGAGAAGACCAAAGTGATGATGAAGCTTATGGAGTTGATGATCCATTTGAAGTAGAAGAAGAAGCGATGAGTTCTGCAGAATCTCGAATGATTAAATCCATTTCTCAAATTGGGAAAAGGCCGAAGATTGATGTATCCACATATTTTGGAAATTTAAATCCAGAAGAATTGATTGATTGGATTAATGACATGGAGGAATATTTTGAATATGAGGAGGTTGAAGATCCAAATCGAATAAAATTTGCAAGAACAAAGTTGAAAGGCCATGTTGGCATTTGGTGGAAAGGAGTGCAGCTGGAAATAAATCGTAGAGGAAAAGAAAATATCACCAGGTGGGATTGAATGGTTGAAAAACTGAAACGACAGTTTATTTCGGCAGATTACGAATTAGATCTGTTGAGAAAAATGCAGAGTTTGCAAAAGTCCAACAAGTCTTTTAAAGAATATACAGAGTAATTTTTTAAAATTTCTATCAGAACCGGCCATACGAAAGCAAATAAAGAGAGAGTAGCTCGTTACATTAATGGGTTGAGAACCAACGTACAAGAAGAATTGAGTTTGGTTCGAATGAGCACCATTGAAGATGCTTACCAGTTTGCTCTGAAAGTGGAAGAGAAACTGAATCGTAGATTTGACACTAAACAGAGAGGAAGAGGTCGTGGTGGAAGAACTGGTGGAAGAACCAGTGGAGGTAAATATGATGACCAAAAGCAGACTGGTGAAACAAGCAATAACCAGGAATAGAAGGAGGAGAATGCTTACCGACCCCATAATCAGAACAATGATTATCAAAGGGGATGAGGTAGAGGTGGATGAGGATATGGAAAAGGCAGATTTCATGGAACTTGTTTCAATTGTAGAGAAGAGGGGCATCGATCATATGAGTGTCCCAAACACCAAGAAACATCGAACATAAGGCCTGAAGGTAATGCCAGAGCTGCGGTTGTTGAGGATGGTGTTGAATTTAAACACTCTGAAGAAGCAAAGCGAGGAGAAGTGATGATCACAAGGAGAACCTTGTTGAACGAAGAGAAGGAACCAGACCAACGAAAAATCTTGTTTCGCACGAGGTGCAAATGTTCAGGTAAAATTTGTAATATTATTATTGATAATGGTAGTACAGATAATTTGGTTTCTGAGGAAATTGTAGCTAAGTTAAAGCTAGAAAGAAGACAACACCCACATCCATACCGGATTACATGGTTGCAGAAGGACCATAGAGCATTGGTTAGTGAACAATGCTTGGTCAAGTTTCAAATTGGAAGATACCAGGATGAGGTCCTGTGTGATATTTTGCCGATGGATGCTTGCCATTTGTTGCTGGGAAGACCATGGCAATTTGACAGACGTGCAGCGCATTATGGGCATGCAAATACCTATTCCCTAACAAAATACGGAGTATGCCACAAACTGAAGCCATTGAAGGAGGTTGAGGAAAAGGTATGCAATAATGCTAGAATTTGTTTAGTATATGGCAAAAAAAATTTGGATGGTATAAAGAGGGATTCAATGTGTTATGCATTAATTCCTACGATAAAGAGAGAAGATACTACTGACATTCTAGCAGAAGTTGAACATCTGTTAGCAGAATTTCTTGATATTATATCAGACAATGTTCCTGAGGGTTTACCGCCAATGAGGAAGATTAGTCATCAGATTGACTTAATGCTAGGGTCTAGCTTACCCAATAAGGTTGCCCATAGAATGTCTCCGGTAGAGAATGAAGAATTGAACCGACAAGTTCATGAGTTGTTGCGGAAGGGATTGATTAGAGCAAGTTTGAGTCCTTATGCAGTACCTACTGTACTAGCATCGAAGAAGGGTGGAGAATGGAGAATGTGCACTGATTCAAGGGCCATTAACAAGATTACCATTAAGTATCGATTTCCATTACCTAGAATGGACAATATAATGGAATATTTGAGTGGAGCTAAATACTTCACTAAGATTGATTTAAAAAGTGGATATCATCATATACGTGTTCGAGAAGGTGACGAGTGGAAGACAGCCTTCAAAACCAAAGAGGGTTTGTATGAGTGGTTAGTTATGCCATTTGGATTAACTAATGCACCCAGTACATTCATGAGGCTGATGAATGAGGTATTACGAGACTTCCTAGAAAATTTCGTGATAGTTTATCTAGATGATATTCTGATTTTTAGTAAAACATTAGATGAGCATTTGTTGCATGTTCGGACAGTTTTTGAAAAGCTGCGAGAGGAACAATTGTTGATAAATTTGAAGAAGTGTAGTTTTGTACAGAAAGAGTTGATATACCTAGGATTTGTCATCGCAGAAGAGGGTCTGAAAATGGATCCTGAAAAGGTGAAGGCTATCATTGAATGGCCTGCCCCAAGAAATGTAACAGAGGTAAGATCATTTCATAGTCTTGCAAGTTTCTATAGAAAGTTTATTAGAGACTTTAGCAGTATTTGTGCACCCCTAACAGAAACTATGAGAGGGGATAAGAGAGAATTTTAGTGGATCGCCAAGGCAGGTACCGATGATGGAAATATTGAAGAAGAAAGTGATAGAACAACCGATTCTGGCACTTCCAAATTTTAATAAAGTGTTTCAGGTTGATTGTGATGCCAATGGCAGTGCCATTGGAGCTGTTTTGAGCCAAGAAGGTAAACATGTTGCATACTTTAGTGAAAAATTAAATGATGCTAGAAAGAAATACTATGTTTATGATCAATAATTCTATGCTATCATTCAGGCTCTTAAGAAATGGAGACATTATTTGCTAACCAAAGAGTTTGTTTTATATACTGACCATCAAGCTTTGCAGTATATAAATAGTCAAGGTAAACTTAACCAGCGGCATTTGAAGTGGGTTGAATTCCTACAGAGTTATACCTTTGTCCTGAAGCATAGAAGCGACAAATCTAATAGAGTTGCAGATGCCTTGAGTAGAAGGCATAATTTGTTGATAGAAATGAGAGTGCAAGTTGTTGGGTTTGATGAACTCAAGAGTTTATACCCAGCAGATCCAGATTTTGCAGAGGCATGGACGGCATGTTTGTCTCCTACTATTGTGGATCGCACTAAGTGGTTGGATTTTATGATCCAAGATGGGATGCTATTTCGGAAGAACCAGTTGTGCATTCCTTGAAGTTCCATGAGGGAAAATTTGATCAAAGAGAAACATAGCGGAGGACTAACAGGGCATTTTGGTCGAGATAAGACCATTGCTCTTATTAGTGATAATTACCATTGGCCGCAGTTGCAGCCAGATGTAACCAAATTTGTGCAGGGTTTTCAAGTGTGCCAGATGGCAAAAGGAGTCCGCCAGAATACAAGAATGTACCAGCCATTGCCTGTACCAGAGAGACCATGGTAGGACATCAGTATGGATTTTGTTCTTGGTCTACCAAGGACACAACGTGGAAATGACGCCATTTTTTTTGTTGTTGATAGATTTTTGAAGATGGCCCATTTTATTCCATGCCAGAAGACAAATGATGTTGTTCACATTGCAGGCTTGTTCTTCAAGGAGGTAGTATGACTTCATGGTCTACCCCAACGCATTGTCTCAGATAGAGATACCAAATTTGTGGGTTATTTCTAGAGAACCCTGTGGAAGAAGATGAACACATAATTGAAATTCAGTTATGCGTACCACCCGCAAACTGATGGATAGACCGAAGTAGTCAACAAAAGTTTGGGTAATCTTCTACGATGTCTGGTAGGAGATAAACCCAAGGGATGGGATCTGATTTTACCACAGGCAGAGTTTGCTTACAATAATTTTGTCAATCGCAGTACTGGTAAATCCCCATTCCAGATAGTGCATGGGAACATCCCGAGAAACACTTATGAGTTAAGACCGTTGGATAAAGGAGAAAAGTGCAGTGCTGAAGCTAAAGACTTTGTAGCACACATGAAGAATTTACATGAAGAGGTCCAGTAGCATATCAGTAAAATGAATGCTACGTACAAATCCCAAGCAGATCAGAAGCAACGTTTCAAGGAATTCCAGATAGGAGATGAAGTCATGGTTCACTTACGCAAGGAACATTTTCCTAGAAAAACTTACAATAAGCTAAAGATGAAGAAGTTTGGACCATGCCGGATCATAGGTAAACAAGATTCAGGAAATGCCTATGAAGTAGATCTATCGAGTGAGATGAATATTTCACCTATCTTCAATATTTCAGACTTGGTTGAATATCATGCAGGCAGTTGTAGTGAACCACCCAGTCTGGATTTGTGGAACATTCCAGCATCCACTCCAGACAAAGAAGAAATTGAAGACATACTCGACACTCGCGAAGGCAGAAGTACCCAAAATAGGCAATATTCGAAGTATTTGGTCAAGTGGAATGGCCGCCCTGTCGAAGATGCAACTTGGTTATCCAAAATAGAGGTTAATCATCTGGGTTTTCCTCTGACCATCCAAAAGTGAGGATCACTTCTAAAAATCTACCCCGAGTGTCTGATGCAGGAGCATCTAGTGGCAGCATAGCAATCTTGCATCACTAAAAAAAAAAAAAAAAACAAAAGAAATAAGAAAAATGTTCTAAGGTTGAAAGGTGTCGCGACATCGCGACAAACTTAGAACCACGACGGGCGCAAACTCGGATGTCACGATATCGCGACATAAAAGTTGTCATGATATCATGACAAACTTAGAACCATGATGGGTGCAAACTCAGATGTCGCGATATCGCGACATAAAATTTGTCGCGATATCACGACACAATCAACACAACAGCGAGCACAAACTTAAGTGTCACGATATCGCAACATAAAAGTTGTCACGATATCACGACACAATTAGCACAACGGCGGGCACAAACTCAAGTGTCGCGATATCGCAACATAAAGGTTGTCGCGATATCGCGACACCTCCGAACAAAGGTGAGAGCAAAAACTCAAGTGTCACGATATCGTGACATAAAGGTTGTCGCGATATCGTGACACCTCAGAACAACAACAAGAGCTAAATGTAGATATCGCGACATAAAAGATGTCGCGATATCACGACAAACTTTGGAATGCAAGAGAGAGCAACGAAAGTGTCGCGATATCGCAACACCTTGACAAAGAAGGTCGAAGGACGAAAAAGTGTCGCGATATCACGACACATTGGCAAAAGAGAACAAAAGGCAAAAAAGTGTCACGATATCATGACATGTCGTGTTTTCATGACCCAACAGGGAAAGAGAAGGCAGGTTTTCATGGGCCATTGCAGAATGACAGTTGACAGATCCAAAAGTCGTTAAGGTAGTTCCAGGGAACCGTTGCAGCGATTACAGAGACGGTTACGAACGACGGTTGTAGCAAGAACCTGTGATGATAAAAAGAGATTTTTTGGAAGGATTGCGCAGGCTGGAGATACGAAGACTACGGCTTCTATTGGCATTTTATGTACTGTGTAAATCTTTCATAGTTTCGAATTGTAATCTTTCCATGCTTTTGAATAAAAATTGAGTCTTTTCTTTGTGTTAAAATTTGGCTCCCCATCAGAGAGTTAAGGACATAGTATCTTAAAGCATCTTCGTAGGTAGTAGTGCAATTTTGTGTGGATAACCATCTGCTAGTGATGGATGCAATGTAGTTCAATAGCTTTATTAATGGAGTGTTCATTTCATCCATAGCTACATTGTATTCATTTATATCAATTTATTTATTGCATGTCTCAGTCATCTAGTAGATTTACTTTCTTTCATATTATTTAGCATCTTGTGATTGCTATCTTTGAGTGCTTATTATATCAAAATCTCACACATGGACACATACATAAAGGAAAAATATAAATCACACTCCTAAACTATAGACTCACATCCTAATATATTATATTTTTATATTTGTACCATAAGGTAACATGGGGGTATATTAGCATGTATCAAATAATGTAATATTATCCACTAATCTCTTAGAAGTATTTTATTCCCACTTGCACTCAATTTTTTTTTAATGAAATTGCTACCATCAGAGGAGCGATTTTGTTATAAAAATTTGTTCAACATTTCTATGTTTTGTCACTGTGCAAATGTTTTAGAAATAAAATCCCTTCCATCGATAATAATTTTATTTCCTATGATTTTTTATTTTGTTGGTTTATAAATTTTACACTTGCCTCTATTGTCAAAACTTCCAGAAATGATATCATCGGTACCCAAGTAGTGATATTGTTGTACATGCAATTACACTTTATTTTTCTATTAAAATTTATTTTGACTAAGAACTCAGGTTCCTAACCTTTTCAACCAGCTACTCAACCTACTTCTTTGAGCTAGGTAGGCCCTCAAAATCTAATCTAGATCTAGTATTGTTGTTTTATTGCAGGTTAAACAAAATCGTTGGTTATAGGATTCTAGGGAGTGATTTTATCAAGGAATGAGATTATTTTTAGGGATTTATTTCATCACAAGTGTTACAATAGGTAATTTTGATCTTCTATATCCTTCTTTGTTCTATAAATTACCTTTTTTTGCTATTTATTAAAACTATAATCTTTTATTTTTGTTTTTAACAAGTTCAAAGGAAATAAAGGAATTTATACTAGGTTAAGCACACTATTTTCTTTAATGTTTTAGGTAATAAATTATAAGTATTATTAGTTGTATTACTAGGCTAGTTTATATTAGCATTCTCTTTGGACCTTAAAGGAAATGAAATTATTTAGTTTCTTGTAACCCGTACAAAAAAAGCTAAAAAATCATATATGATACTATTGTTTGTTTATATATACTTGTATTCTTGAATCTTAGCTTAGGATCACATTATCATAAGAGTCATAATATCATAAGGTTAAGGAACCCTCTAGCCTTTTATCCTAAGAATCCAATATGTTTATTTAATTTGAATCCATATAACATCACACCCAACATTCCCTCAATTATATTTGGGGATCGTGAACAAGAATTAAAGTGAGAAAACAAAAGGGACTTTCCCTTTTTCATATCACACCATACTATGGAGTATGGTGAACACCAATTTGACCATATCCACATCCTTCCATCATTAGACTAATGGCTAGATAGAAGTTGTTAATCAAATTATTGTACATCTTTTTTGAATGTATAATTATAAACATCCATAAACGTGGGATGAGAGCCTTCCCTACATTCAACAAGGGTATAATTGAGATCTACATATCTCTACTAAATAAAACTTATTTCATATTTGTTTTGGATTCCAACTCTTGGCACCCATTGATGTAGCTCTCCCGATGCAAGCCATGGAATTCTCACCTCATAAATAAAAGAAACAAAAAGGACAACATGTTTTATGGAATAGATTCAATACATATAGAAACAAGTCCATAATATCTTGGAAGATATAAATAAAAAATACAACACCATGACAATCATAGATTATCACATCAATTTAATATTGGAGATAAGTTATGGTTACATATTTAGAAATATAAACTTGCAAGACCCATAAGAAGATCATACCTCTTTGTTATGGATCACAAACCATCATCAAGAATGTGTGAGAAAAATATTTTGAATTGAATATTCCATATTATATTGGTTTGCAACTAAAATTCAATGTTAAACTTCTTAGTCCCTATCATCCACCTTTGTTGGACACTTCCATAATAGTAAAATAGTTGGACATTGAAGAACTCATTTTAGATAGTTTAACACTAGTGAAAAAGAAGTAGATTGTTGACACATAGACCAAGACCACTAGGAGGCAATCCACTCATATGTACAGAGTGGTAAATATAGGACAACTTGACCACCAAGAAGAATGGCTCACAAAAACTTAGATAAAAAAACAAATTTTGCACCTGATGTTAAAAATTGATGCAATGGGGACCATTAATTTTCAAGGGGATACAAATAATTAAAACATGGGTCCACATTGTTATTGTTGATCTAGCATGAAGGGGGGCAATGGTCACTTAGATTTGCATACTATCATCGTTGTTCTGGGGCACACTCAGAATATTCAGATCAGACTACTACCTTTGTAAATAGGCTACCTCCAAGATTTGAACTTGGGTGTCTTCTTGGTATGTGTCTGGCCATACAAGCACTTACCAATCCACCTAGCCCTCAGGAAGGAAAATGACTATGTGTTCAAAAAATTTGATATCATGTATTTATTACTACATCTATATACATGCTTAAAAAATGTAACAATTTTTTTTTAAATTAAAATTTTAAATATATATTAACCTTTTTATTTAAAAACCATCCAACCACAACTATTCAACTAAAAATATATATGAATGAGATAGATTCTACGTAAAGGTAAGGATTGAATAAAAATCATTGCAGTAACCAAGTAAACCAAACAGAATATGTATAGCCATGTATACATCTGCTTAGGGTAACTAGCAAGTGATAGGACCCTTAAATTTTGAGAGACCTTGGCCAAGTAGATCTTGTACTTGGAGGGATTTTTTTTTGCTGAAGTAAAATGTAAAGTATAATAAGAAATGTTTTATAATTAAAATTTGAATATTTTTAATAAAAGTTAAAAACATATCGACTTTAATGATTTAACATCTATAAAATTTTAAATAAATGATAGTTATCTTATTTAATTTCATAATATTTTGAGTAACAGAGATATCCTCCCTTATGATGGTTAGTGGTCTAGATAATTTGATCCCTAAAGGTCGCATTCCAAAGCCTCAAATAGTACCAGAATTAACAATAAATAGATCAATAAGGTAAGCAAGGTATGTGTATTTTTTTTACAACATTTTGTATCATGTTATTGCTTTAATCTAGGCTTTTCAAGATTCCTTTATTGTTTGCATATTTTATTAATCTGGTTCTAACCATGGTAGATACATAGATGCTACTAATATTTGTTTTTGGATGTGTACATGTACCTTGGAGGTGCATTCATCCTAGGTGTCAAGCAACCAAGGCTAAAAAACCCACCCAACATTTGAGGTGGCATAGAAGACCATTGGAGTACCATTGTTGTTATACTATTGTAAAAAGTACATTCTCCATCTTGGAGAACCTATTGTAACCCCTAAGAGGGTCATTTGTAAATAGAGATCATTTGTAATATATTTTTTTATTAGTAAATGAAAAGGTACATCTTCTATTTATCACACTTCCACTTTCCCATTTGTTTCATTTGAGACTATTTCAGAGGATGTTAGCACCTCTATCATAGTTGTACTCCTTCCTATAAAAGGATACTAGATTCCTTCCATAATTATGGTGAGGTATAAAATTCCATCATCTACAAAAGTTATGAAGCCAAAGTCATAGGACCTCCCATTATCCTTTCCCTATTCTTGGTGTCTAATTACTGGTTTCTTTGGTTCATTTTTTAGGTATGGTGCTCTGATGCAATGTCATTTAGCCATGTGCAATTAGAGTACCCTCCTCCTTCACCAATATCATCACGTAGCCACCTATGAGACAAAAAATCCATATTTCTTTGTATTTTGAACATGACTTTCCTCCTACCACTTGCACCTTTTCTTTCCTATCATATTCCATTAAGCTCAGATATCCACCTATGTCGATGTCATGCCATCTGACATCAATTCTTCATGATACATATCAAATGTAGTCTTATAACATGTATTCAGGTAAAGAAACCTAAAAAATAATTGTAACACAAGTTAATTTAGAGGAACCCAAACCCTATTAGTGGTCATCATGTCTTTAAATCCATCAAAATTGATGAGGTTATTATAATTCCTATCTACATTTGATATGATATTATGGCAATCCTCCTGCATCATCCCCTCTATCATACACTTCAACACTAGTATAACTCATCCATCGATATAGAGTCATCATCGTCTAGATTAGACTCCTCCATCATGATTTTTAGCTCCATTGCATTGACCTGGCATCCTATTATTGGAATATATTATATTATTTGGTTATTTAAAATATACCATCATGATTACACATTTATTAGGATTTAAATAGTTCATTAAAGCAATGTAATAAATGCACAAGTGTTAGAAAATGCAATGATGTAAATGTGCATGTAGTCCGCATGTACATGAGTCTTTAGAATAGAATAGTGAGGTGTCATAGAAATGAGGAACGCAAAGAGGCATGTCTAATTATAAATAGACCTTCATAGAGTAAAGTGTAAGAGGATTTTGGAGTGTATAGGTAGAGTAGTAGTAGATAGAATGTAGATTATTTTTTTAATATGGAGATGTTGTGACCTCCATTGAATAGCATTGTATATTTTCATAATATTTCATTAATGACCATTTCTTAAGTTATTTTAGAAGTTTATTACCATATTTTTATGCATATTAGTTATTCATTATCATAGTTATAACATTGCATGATTATTTCCATACTTGTGATTGCATTTTCTTTAATATTATAGCTTTAAAATCTAACAATGGTATCATATCACTAAGTAGATCAATAGGAAATAGAGAGAGCCACAAGAAATATTGATAAGATATTATAAATCTCATTTTTAGAATTTCTAAAATTGTATCTTGCTAGAGTTTTTCCACAGAGTTGCAGAAAAACTTGTGAAGACTAGAACTCAACATTGAATCCATTAGATTGAAAAATCAACTAGTGAAGATTATTTTGTATAGATTTATAGAAATTTCTATTATCATTTTCCTATTACTTTATTTCAGAAAAATAAGATTAAAAAAAAAATGGGAAGCTTCTTATAAGTGCTAGGAAGAATATCTTCTTTGGAATCAATCCAGTAACTAAAACAACAAGTTGGAGATTGAATATTTGTAGGCCTAAGGAGAAAGCTCCCATTATAATTTTTTTTGATTTAAGACTCCAAGTTAGATATTGAGGAGACATCTAGTGGCCAAGGAAGTCAAATTATCAAGGGGGAGATCCTAGAAAGGAGACCCCTTTGAAGGAAGAAGAGACTCAAGGAGAAGATCTCAGATGAAGATTGGAGATTGGTGATCTCCATTGAATATTGAAAACTCCAAATTGAAGAAGATACCCATAGGAGGTCACATTGAAGAACTTCCACATTTTGGAATATTGAATATTGAGAAGGACTAGTAAAAGTCCCATTGTAGATTTTAGAAGCAGTAGATTTTAAAGATCCTAGAAGGAGATATCATTTCTAAACTTCCATAGTAGAAGGTTGAAGAAAATATCTCATTGGAAAAACCAAAGAATCTACAGGAGTAAAGACCCTAGAGAATAGGTCTCAAGGAGAAGCAAGTAGAAGGCTAGGAGTGCCTCATTTAAGGAGCTTTTAGAAGAACTCATTGGAGAAGATTTGAGGAGAACTCAAGGAGACATTTATGATAAATAACTTAGGATAATTATTACCATTTCATAACAAGCCCAAGAGATAAGTATTTGGCAAGAATGTTCTCAAATTTTGAAGGAGAATAATAAAAACCTCAAGATAGTTAGAATATGAATAAAGCCATTATATAGGCCAAGCTTGAAGTTAAAATTCAATAAGAAAGTTGAAGGAGAAAGGAGATAAAGAAGCCACCAAATCTAAGTTCTGTTGGCATCAAATTGGAATGCAAGATGTTGACCAAGTTAAAAACCAAGATTATTTTATCCTATTGGCATCAAAATTCTTGAGCACCTTTGCCAGCTCATGCACGACCTTCATTTCCCTAGCCTAAAACTTTGTCATGGCCTCGGTGAATCTGTTACTTGAAAAATATGAACATTCATTGGAATTCTTCCATAATTTACCAAACAAAGGCTTTTCCAACTCTTTCATGACATCTAAAGGAAAAAACAAAAGAAAGGAAAAATACTCTCTATAAAATATGCAAAGGATTTGGGTTATAAAGAGAAAGGCCAATATAAGTGTTGATAAAGGAAAAGTGATGAGGTCTAAATATATTTTAAATAAATCAATTTAAAAAATCTAACATATTATAGAGAATATTCCCATTAAAATATTTTGTGATGTCTTTGGTTATAAAGGGAATCTTCTCCTCTTTCTTTTTATTACCCAACAAGACACTATTTTTTTCCTCCTATCTTGTAATGCATTAGAGTCCAATGCTTTTATTATTGGAAGGAATGGTGTGGATTATAGGATATAAACTATAGTAGGTATGTAAACAATAAATAATGTCTTTTAGAATTATTGGCTACACATGAAAATCACATGTTTTGATTAGGAACTTGTGGCAATAACCATATCTTAGTTGTCATCTATAAAAGTGGTAGTTGTCTCATTAATATGATTATCAACCGCACATGATTTGACCCCAAAGGGTAGTTTTTAAGTAGGCATATGATGCCTATAAATATGTATTATGTTTAATAGAAATGCAATATAGTTATGAGCAATTTGATTCCATATCTTTGTAACTCATGGAAGGATATTAGTACATTTTCGATAAGGGTAACCTTCTTGTTGAGGCAAAAAAATTGGTTAATTTCGCACTATTTTTGTCACAACCCTTTCATTTAATTTATCAACCCAGGGAAACTCATAAGCTTGTGAAGCACCAAGTTGAGATCAATCACAACACTTATGGATATGAGTCCACTAGTTATATCAGTAGGGGAGTTTTTGTTGAGATAGCATTAATTCATACACACCAATTGAACTTGCATAAATTAAATTGCAGAAGGAAAATCACACCACGTTGTGCAAAAATAAAAGAAAGCAGGAAATGGATAAACTTGCATAAATAAAAGAACTTGCAAAAATAAAATGCACACACAAGAAAATAAAAGAATATAATTAGGAAAGCAAAGAAGAAATGGAGGAATACTAGCTAGGAGTGGGGCCATGCTCCAGCCGCTTCTGCCTGGTAGACTATGAAAGTTGAATGCAGATAAGAAACTCTTGAATGAATTTTATTGAAAAAGAATCACAGTACAATATATATTCAGCTCTCTTCAATATTAATCTTCCTCATTTACTTAGAGAAGTTTGTGTGTTTATATAATACACACAGGACTTCTGTTACAATGTTGTTATGATGATAAAATCTGCTACATCATAAGTTAAGACAATTCGATGTATAGTAACAGATATGTGTTAAAAAATATAACTTTGTTTGTCTTTTCATGGAAGTGGGAGATTTTTTGTTCGATGCTCATCGCTACCCGCATTCTATTTTAGAAAATGGTTATTTTTTTTCCCCCTATAAGAATAGGAAAACTGACATATAATTTCATTTATCTAGAATCAACATCTTACATGGAGTCAGTAGTCAACTCTGGTCAATGCAGTGGAACACAATATTTTTTAAGTATAAATTGGATCAAGGCACCTTCTATCAACAGGCGCATCCTTTCAATGGGATCAAGGTGCCTTCCAATAATAGGGTCAAGGTACCTTCCATTAAATGGGATCAAGGCACATTTCTATGGGATCAAGGCACCTACTTTTACCAGGATCAAGGTGCCTCATTTCAATGACATCAAGGCACCTCCCTTCAACGAGGTCAAGGCACATTCCATAAATAGGATCAAGGTGCATCCCATTAATGATATCAAGGTTCCTTCTCTTAACGAGATCAAGGCACCTCTCATCAATGGTATCAAGGCACCTTCCCTTAGTGGGATCAAGGTGCCTCCCATCAATAGGATCAAGGTGTCTTCCCTCAATAGGATCAAGGTACCTCCTATCAAAGGTATCAAGGCATATTCTGCCTTGCTATGCCTTAGCCTCCTTAGGTAGTGAGTATGCAAGGTATAAGTAGGACCTTGACGATATCATGCAAAAAATAATGAATTAATCAAATCTACACACAAGACACACTTTACACACAAGTTAGGTAATATGTATAATTTTCATTAAATATATAAACATGCATAAAAAGTACAACTTAGATATAATATATGCCACACAAAATCATTAGAACCCATGCCAAAATATGAGCAATTATGGTGCTCATCATCCCCCCATGCCTATCGAGTGTCACGTTCTCATGGCACCTGAAACTTATAATCCCTAGTTCTATAGATCCCTTACCAGTAAGATTTGTTCTTCCATTTTCTCTTTCGGGTAGTGGCCTTAGCTTTTTCTTTATCCCTAGGTTTACAACCTCATTGAGGGGTTTTGGTTCCCTTTTGTGGCTTTCAGTTGCGTTGACTATGTTTGCCTATTCTGCTAGGCCCTTCATATTTATGAGGTGGTTCTATATAATAATCTATTTTTCCCTTGATCCCTTTTGCATAATGGCTAATAAAGGTGGGGTCCTCTTTCTGAAATATTGATTCAACCTTATTCCAAAGATCAACATGTTGAGGTCACAATTTTATTAGAGGGACATCTAAATCATATCATTCCCATTTTACTACTCTGGCCCTAAACATTTGGGCCACCTATGGAGAGAGACCAACATTTTATTTTGCTATTGTAGCAACATTTGCTTCTGGCCCAAATATTGCATATCTCTCTAAACATTTTCTCATTCTAGAATGTTACCCTCGAACTGACCCATATATCCACAAATATTGCTTCTCTAAAGAAGGGTCAACAATAATCCCAAGTTCTCTTGTAATATTATTGAAGACCTTTCTCATTGATTTTGTTGATGCACATTCTTCTTGGAGCTTTTTGAATTGCTCTTGCTAACTGGAAAAAAATTGCAATCCCCTTGCCCATTATTAATATGATATAGTAGTAGGTTGGGCTCCTGTATTTGTGACTTTTGCCTTCTTTGTGGGCCTCTACTATGGTGCCTTGGCCACCTTATTTTTGGGCCTTGAGGGGATTATATCTATAGGCATTGGTGCAACAGAGTGAGATGGGATATTATATTTCTCTGGAACATGTGCATCTTCCCTGGTAGAAGAAGGTTCAAAACCTTAATTTTCTTGTGCAACCATTTACCCCATTTTTTGTTCTTCCCTTGGTTCGGTGGTCGGTGACTAATCTGTTGAGTACACCGATTGTTGGTGTATTGGTGTCTCTACTTTGTTGTCCTGCTCTTTGTTATTTGATTGGTTGGGGGTTGATGGTTTATCCTCATCATATAAAATTTTTATTATAGGGGGCTCTAACTATAAAATAGAGTTCTCATATTCTTTAGTAACTATTTTGGATGAGGTAGAGGAGTAGTCCCCTACTTTAGCATCTTCATTCCTTACATCCAACCTGAATGGATTGGATGAATAAACTCTCTCAGGAGATTTCAAAGAAGTCATGGGCACCTCCATTGCCCAATTGATCTGAGTGGTTGCACCCAAATTTTCTACCTTCTTAGCCCCCAATTACAGGTTTTCCTTAGTGATTTGCTACACTATTTACTATAGCTAAAATATGTTTTGTTCGAGCACTCATTTTTCCTCTGTAGCTACCTCGCTAAATTCCTTGAAGAGTCTTTGCTCCTCATGGAATTTATTTTGCCAAGCAAGGACTTTCTAAAGTATTGAATCAAGCTACCCTTGTAGGTCCTCCAAAGTCTACTGGCATGGTGGATTTTGGCTGGCCAAATTCTATAGCACCTAGACCATAACTCTTGCTTCTACATTATTTTATTCATCCTCATACTCATTGGATAGAATTAAGCATATCAGAGTCTTCCTTTCTCTTCTAGTTTCTACATGATGGCCTGCTCGATTAGGGCTAGGAATTTTTGATCCACTTTATGAATCAATCTGTAGAGAGTTATCAACTTATCTATCAGGGCTAGGACTATCCAATCTAATTTTTGCATCAATTCATGGAGAGTGGGGTGAAGAGGTATGCCCTTCTCCTCCCTAGATTGCATCATTGTGAGATATTAGTGACTGCTCTCTTATAGATATTTCTATAGAAGTGTCTCTGGTAGATTAGGCTCATGCACTTCTATCACCAATTGAGCCTAGGAATTGGATGTCTTGGCTCTTTCTAGGATCATTTTTGGTGCTTCCCTGGGTGCCTCCACAAACCTTATTAGGGCTGATATTAGTCCATGGTGAGCTAGTGCAGTGGACACCCCTTACTAATACCACCTTGCTTCATCCATCAAGGCAAAAGTTAGGTAGAATGGGATGTTGATTTGCTTCTCGTGTAGCAAATAGTTCAAAAACTATATTTTATTCATGATCAAATGAGTGTACTTGCTCATGCAAGTGAAGAACCTATCTATTTGCTCAAAAATTTGTTTCTAGAGCTCTCATAGACTCTACTTAAGTAATCTTGAGCGTCCTAGGTCCACAGGAGTATGCCTTAGAAGTTATTATGCACATGCAGTTGATGCTCCCTTCTTGTAAACATGTTCCACTATGAGAGGAAGCCCAGTGATGGCTGCTACAAATTCTTTCATGACTGGAATTTCCAATTCAAGTATGTGTACAACCTCTTCGTCTAATGATACAACAAATTCCTTTGTCACCTTTAAATCTTGATTTTTGCTTACCAAGAAGTAATAATCCATCCATCCAATGACCTCAAATCAAGATTAGACCTTTTCACTAATCCTGTTAGACTTACAACGACACTGAGAGGGGGGTGAATTAGTGTAGCTTATTTAAAACTTAAATCTACAACTCTTAATGCTGAAGTAATGCAAACTTAAAACAGATATAGCAATTATAACAAGAGAGCATCACACAACACAAGATTTTAACAAGGTTCACCAATGTGGCTACTCCTCAAAAGGACTGCTTGGACTCCCATCCAAATCCAGCCTTAGCAAAGCAACAACGTTACAATAAATTTACCAGCACCCACTAGAAGGAGCACCTACCCCTGTTTTATCTACACCAACAGAAAGGAGCACCAACCCCTGATTTACCAACAGCAACTGGAAGGAGCACCAACCCTTGATTTATCTGCACCAACAAAAAGGAGAACCAACCCCTGATACCAAGCAACAACTTGGATTTCAATTTTGAATCTGTAAGTTTGACAGTAAAATACCTTTGCTTTTGCAAGACCCTGATTGGTCTTCACCTTTGCGTTCTCTGTGCACTCTGATTTTTCTGCGCAATCACTTCGCACACTCTGCTTCAAAATAGTCAAACTTCATGATCGTATTCTCCCTTTATGCACTCTACTCTCTTTATGAATTTTGCACTTAGCACGATTCGACACGACTTGCTCTCTACGCACGACGACCGTATTTCACACACATTCATCTCTTTTTAAATTCTACAAACAACCCTCCTTTTATAACAAAATTTTCATGATGAAAACCCTAATCTTAGTCGACTGTAAACCCTAATCTTAGTTGGTTGTCATCGATCTTCATCGGCTTCTACTCATGAAGATGTTCGGGTTAACCACCACTCAATGAATTCATTCTGGATAGACCCTATAACCGCCATACTGCCTTTTAATCACTCTTCTTATTTTGGCTACCTGAATTCACTCTGTATCTGCCCCTGTAAATTTTGTAGTGACGTCGGTCCATTGTCACACTTCATGTTGCAGTCAGGTTCTTCTTCTTGTCTTGCACTTATACGACTTGTCGTGAAATCGTGACATTTTTGTCTCTATAGCTTCTTATGTTGCTGTTCCCACAAAAATACATGTCGCGATATCGTGACATTTTCGTCTCCGTACACTTTGTCTATTCTTTTGTCATGATATCGTGACACTTTTGCCTTCGTAGACTACGTCTTAGCTTTTTTCGTGATATCATGACACTTCTACTTTCGTAGACTTTGACATAGCTTTTGTCGTGATATCACGACACTTCTGTCTCCGTAACCTTCGACTTTGCTTTTATCGTGATATCACGACACTTTTGTCTTCGTAGCCTTTGACTTTGCTTTTGTCATGAAATCATGACACTTCTGCTTTCGTACTCTTCATCTTTGCTTTTGTCGTGAAATTATGACACTTCTGCCTTTGTCGTCTTCCTTTCTGCTTTTGTCGTGAAATCGTGACACTTCTGCTTTCGTACTCTTCGTCTTTGATTTTGTCACAAAATCATGACACTTCTACCTTCGAAGTCTTCCTCTCTACTTTTGTCACAAAATTGTGACACTTTCTGCTTTCGTATGCTTTCTTTTACAACCCATTGCGAAATCGCGACACTTTACATTTTTTACTCTTTCTTCTGCAATACGTCGCGAAATCACGACACTTTTTCTTTCTTACTCTTTCTTCTGCAACATGTCACGAAATCGTGACACTTTCATTTGCTTACTCTCTTTCTTCCAGCATGTCGCGAAATCATGTCAGTTTTCCTTCCTTGCCCGTTTTCTTTCAGCATGTCGTGAAATCGTAACAATTTTCCTTCCTTACTCTTTTTCTTTCAACATGTCGTGAAATCGTGACAGTTTTTCCACTTGCCTTTTTCTCTTCCAACATGTCGTGAAATTGCGACAGTTTTTCCACTTGCCTTTTTCTCTTCCAACATGTCACGAAATCACGACAGTTTTTCCACTTGCCTTTTTTTCTTCCAACATGTCGTGAAATCGTGACAGTTTTTCCACTTGCCTTTTTCTCTTCCAACATGTCGCGAAATCATGACAGTTTTTCCTATTGTTTCTCTCTTCCAATATGTCACAAAATCACGACACTTTTTCCTGCTTTTTCTCTCTCTTCCAATGTCACAAAATCACGACACTTTTTCCTGCTTTCTGAATATGTCGCGATATCACGACACTTTTCTTACTTGTCTTTTTCTTTGATTTTTTGCATATGGGCCACTTCGGTCTTCTTGGAAAAACACTGTACATACTCTGAATAGCTTTTGAACTTCTTGTCCACTGCATCTGAATAGCTGAACTGTGTTGACAACAATGACAATACTGTTGCTGCACCTTGCTCAACAATCTCCCCCTTTGAAATTTTTGGCAACACATGTGCAATTTTCTGTAACTCTTCTCCCCCTTTGACAATAATACCAAAGGGCTACTGCAGACTCCCGCTGAGTCCATGCACAACATTCTCAAGCAAAATTTATTACACTTAGCAAAAATCATGAACATGAGCAAAAAGATAATCAAATACTTAAATGCTCCCCCTGAGAATGTGATCCCTATAGCTAGTTAATTCTTGGGAATCATGACCACTCCTAATTTATTACGAAGATACTCAAAAATTTCCTTGGGCAATGGTTTTGTGAAGATATTTGCTACTTGCTCTGTAGTTGGAACAAAATCCAACTTAACCTCACCTTTCGCAACTTTCTCCTTCAAAAAGTGATATCGGATAGTAATGTGTTTTATATGTGAATGCATAACCAGATTCTTGGAGATGTTAATGGCACTAGTGTTATCACACTTAACTGATATTGGCTCACTAAAATTAATACCAAGATCTTTCAGGGTTTGTTTCATCCACAATACCTGTGTACAACATGTTGTCGCTACAATATATTCTGCCTCTACTGTCGATAAAGAAACTGACTCTTGTTTCTTGTTGTGCCACGTGACCAATCTGTCTCTAAGATAGAATGCACCTCCACTAGTACTCTTTCTGTCATTGACACATCCTGCCCAATCTGCATCTAAATACAAAATGAGGGTGAAGTTATTACTTTTTAGATACCATAACCCATATTCCATAGTACCCTTGAGATATAAAAAAATCCTCTTCACGGTTGTCACATGAGTCTCCTTGGGACTAGCCTGAAATCGTGCTACCATGTATACTGCCTGCAAAATATCTAGTCTAGTAGCTGTCAGGTACAATAAGCTCCCAATCATAGATCTGTATGTGGTTTGATCAACAAGTGGAGATTTGTCATCCTTGCTCAACTTGCAACCTGTCATCATGGGAGTGCTAACTGGTTTACCGTCCTCCATTGTGAACCTTTTTAACATCTCTTTCACATATTTAACTTGAGAAATAAATATGCCCTTATCATTTTGATTAACTTGCAATCCAAGAAAATACTACAGTTCACCAATCATAGACATTTCAAATTCTTTCTGCATCTTATTTGCTAAATATTTACATGACTCATCTTTGTTTTTGCCAAATATGATATCATCTACGTATACAACAAGAACAATAAGATGCTCATTTTTTGTTTTGACATACAAATTGTTGTCCACCATACCTTTCTTAAACCCTTGTTGAGTGAGATAGTTGTCTAGCCTTGCATACCATGCTCGGGGTGCCTATTTCAAACCATATAATGTTTTCTTCAACTTGCAAACCAATTTGGGATCATCACCAAGTTGGAAACCATATGGCTTCTCAATATAAACCTCTTCTTCAACTTTTCCATTCAAAAACATTGATTTCACATCCATTTGATAAACTTTGAAATTCTTGTAAAGTGCTAAAGCCAGAGACATTCTAATTTCCTCAAGTCTAGCTACTGGTGCAAAGGTTTCTTCAAATTCAATACCTTCAACTTGTGCATAACCTTTACATACCAATCTTACTTTATTCCTAACTATCTATCTGTCTTCATTCAGTTTGTTTCAAAAAATCCATTTAGTAGTGATTACATTTTTATTTGCAGGTCTAGGTACTAACTCCCAAGTTTTTTTTTCTCAATATGATCTAATTCTTCATTTATTTCTTTCATCCAAATTTCATCTTTGCTTGCGTCAGCAATATTTTTGGGCTCAATGCTAGATAATAGAGAGTAGTTACTTACTGCTCTTCTTCTTGTCTAAACACCAACTTTGGGGTCTCCAATTATTTGCTCTCTAGGATGATTTTTCTTCCAACTACCTATTTTGAATTTCTTGTTTTCTTCCACTTCTAAATCACAACTTAAATCATCTGAGTCAATTTTTTGTATCTCTTCAATTTTGTTTTCCTCATCTCCTTCAATAACCTCTTCATAAATTGGGTAGTTCTCTTCATGGCTAAGTACTCGTTCTCTACCTTCATCAAATTTAACATCGGCACTGTCCATAATTTTCTTTAGCCTCTTGTTGTAGCATTTGTAAGCTTTGCTTTTTGATGAATAGCCAACAAAGATACCTTCATCCGCTCTATCTTCAAACTTACCAAGATTATCTTCAGTTCTTCTGATGTAACACTTGCAGCCAAAAACTTTGAGGTATTTTGTTGTTGCCTTTCTACCGAACCACAACTCATAAGGAGTTTTGCCTTCATGTGTTCTTAGCATGTACCTATTTTGGATATACACCGCAGTATGGACCGCTTCTTTCTAAAATCTGTCTGCTACTCTGCTCTCAGTCAACATAGTCCATGCCATTTCCTGCACTATTCTGTTCTTTCTTTCTACCACACCATTCTACTGAGGTGTCCTGGCTGCTGAAAACTGTCTCCTAATACCATATTTTTCACAGTACTCTGTAAACTCATCTAAAATAAATTATCCTCCTCTATCAATCTTAAACATTTGATCATTTTTCCTGTTTCATTCTCAACTTGGTGTTTGAAGGACCTGAACATTTCAAAGGCTTCTGATTTATTCTTCAAAAAAAATATCCATGTCATTCTGGAATAGTCATCAATACACAACATAAAATATTTGTCACCATTTATGCTTTGCGTTCTCATGGGTCCACATAAATTTGTGTGTATTAGCTCCAAAGGTTTGCTTGTGTAGTACTCTTTTGTTTTGAATGTGACTCTAGTTTGCTTTCCCTTTTGACATGAAGCACAAACACTATTTGAAGGTTTTCTAATGGTGGGAATATCTCTCACTGCCTTTTTTGAGCTGATTTTTACCAGATTATCAAAACTGATATGACCAAGCCTCTTGTGCCACAACCAATTTTCTTCTTCCTATCCAATAAAACAAGCTCCTTATGAAGTCTCTAAAAGTGTGTACAGGTTGCCAGATGTCCTTGATCCAGTAGCTATCAATTTTCCACTGTTTATTTTTCTGACTTCACAACCATGCTTTTTAAAAACTACTTCATGACCTTTATCACAAATCTGACTAACACTCAACAAGTTATGTTTTAGACCATCCACAAACAAGACTTCTTCTGACTTGATTTTTTCGTCACTAATCTTAACTGAACCTTTCCCAACTATCTTAGCTCCATCATTATTTCCAAACTTTACTGAACCACCTTCATATTTCTGTAGCTTCTCAATTTTTTGTTTATCACTTGTCATATGACTGGAGCATCCACTATCCAGTATCCATGGTGCATATTTATTCTATGCTTTAAAAGTTGTTTGCACAATCAAAGATTCCTTTTCTTCCTTGAGTCGCTCTTTTTCTTTCCACTTTGTTTTGACTATAGTTTTGGGCTCTAGTTTTGACTTTCCCTTTTCAGTATCTTGAGCATGTTTTTCTGAAAGTTTTCTATTTTGTCTCACCCTATTTGGTTGAAATTTTCTTCCCTGAACTTGATTTGAAGCAAATGTACTTCGACAATTTCTTGCAATATGCCCAAAATTATGACAGTTATAACATTCTACTACATGATTCATCAGAGGTGAAAAAGCATTTCTACTGGTGAAATTCTTCGGTCCTACATTATACTTGCAGTCTAAAATTTTATGTCCATAACTATTGCATTTAAAACAGAAACCAAAAAAGAAATGATTGAACCTGGGTGATGGTCTTCGCCATGTTGTCGTAGGAGCCATAGGTCTTCTTCTTCTTTGATGTGTGACATTGGTAAATCCATCATTGTCAGTTCTCTTTTCGAGCCTGGCATTATGTCTTTCTTCTGCATGAGTCGTCTTTCCCTGATCAACCTGTTTCTTATCTTCATTTTTTATAGGTTCTACATTTTTGGCCTTTGATCCATTTGATGATTCTCCTTCAACGAAGCCCAAACCAAATTTGATGCCTGCAGGTCTTTGGTCATTTAAAATATTATCCAGCTTCATAGAACTTTCTTCGCTCTTGTGATAACAACTAATTTTATGATCCATCTCTTCTATCTGCATCCGTAAACCAACATTCTCTTCTTCTAGTTTGCAACAGTAATCTATTTTCATGGTTATCTGAACTTCGAGATCTTCAGATATTTTATTGTATTCTTCTGTCTGGACTTTCAAACTGGTTTCTTGAAAGTTTCTTATTCTTGAAAGTTTCTTATTCTTTTTCTTCTCTATTCTCCACTCTTCAAGTGAAAATTGAAGAACATGAACTTATACTGAGATGGGGGGTGAACAGTATAAGATAAAACCATTTAATAATTTTAATTTCAGATAGCAATGGCATCAACATAACATTAAATAAGACAGAAAGCATCACACATAAAAGACCCATTTTAACGTGGTTCACCCAAGGTGGGCTACTCCATGGATAAAACTTTTCCTCTAAAAGTTATATCAAAACCTCCGGAATCCTTCCCGATTACAATGTTTATGAGCCTCGAGCTCAAAGGAGACACCTTCCCCTAAATCCACTTTGCTAGTGATCCTCTAGAAGACCTCTATCTCTTTTGCCCTTAGCAAGTGGAACTCTTTCCACGGAAGACACCCGTCTTCTCTCGCTCCGGCCGGAGATCTCTCGTCCTCAACTCTGTCACAGCAAGCTGGTCCTCTTTTCTGCACCAAAACATAGTCCTTCGGTCTGGCACAATTCTGTCCTCTTCCTCTATTCTTTTCTGCACTTGGTTGGAGAACAACTTTTCACTGTCATTCGTCCTTCACAACTGTTCGCAATTACAGCAACATCTACTTCGCACTTTGCTTTCTTTTACACAGCTGAACACTTGCAATCACACTGTCCTTAGATCAAATTCCACCCTTTGCATAATCTTCGCAATCACTACAACATTCAAACGCACAACAACTTATGCGCCTATGTGCAACCACAACAGCTCATTCTCTTCGCACAATCTTCTCATGAACAACAGAACATTCTTCGCGCAAACAGCACCACAATCTTTGACACTTAGAAGATTCAACGAAATGCACTCTAATGCTGCAGTCGAACTTCACTCTCTCTATTTTTTGATGATCGAACCTCACTTGTCGCACTAACTCTGCGAACGCCACACTTCGAATGCACACACGATCGATACCAAAATTGCTCAAACAGTCCTCCTTTAAATACTCACAATCTCAAGATGAAATCTTGTTCTTTAGTCGGCTGTTCAACCTTCTAACACGTCGGCTGTAAAACCTTATACTTCGTCGGCCAAGGTTAACTTCGTCGGCTTCAACCGCCTCTCGCTATTCTAGCTTTTCTCATGCGACACTCAAACATGTCACGATATCGCTACGCCTTTGTCTCGTCGTACACCTTCTTTGGTTTGTTGTCACGAAATCGTGACACTACAGCCTTTGCTGACGTCATCATGAATCTTGTCACAAAATCAGTGGATGCTCTAGACTTCAATGCCTTCTTCTCCTGTTGTCATGAAATCGTGACACCTTTGCCTCTTGCTGATGTCATCATGATTCTTGTCACGAAATCATGACGCTCTAGACTTCAAAGCCTTCTTCTCCGCTATTGTCACGAAATCGTGACACCTTTGCCTCTTGCCGACGTCATCATGATTCTTGTCATGAAATCATGACGCTCTGGACTTCAAAGCCTTCTTCTCTACTACTATCGTGAAATCATGACACCTTTGCCTCTTTCGACGTCATCATGATTCTTGTCACGAAATCACGACCTGGACTTCAAAGCCTTCTTCTCTACTGTCATGAAATCGTGACATCTTTGCCTTTAGCTGACGTCATCAACAACTCTGTCGTGAAATCGTGACACCTCTTGCTCCTTCATCCTTTTCTTGGTTTGCACTAGCGAAAATGAAACATGTCACGAAATCGTGACGCTTTCGCTGCCTTAAGCTCTTTCTTGTCAACTGCTCGTGAAACTGGAACATGTCACGAAATCGTGACGCTTTTGCCAACTGCAAGCTGCCAACTCAACCTATCGTGAAATCGTGACACTTTCTGCATCCGTACAACTTCTTCGAAACTTGTCACGAAATCGTGACACTTCCTACAACTCAACACTGCCAACTCAACTTGTCGCGAAATCGTGACACTTTCTGCATCCGTACAACTTCTTCGAAACTTGTCGCGAAATCGTGACACTTTTTCCCACTTTGCCTCTGCCTTCCTGCATGTCGCGAAATCGTGACAGTTTTGGCCAAACTTTCTCTCTCCTCAAACATGTCACGAAATCGTGACACTTTGCCCGTTCTCCTCTCGCCTTCCTGCATGTCACGAAATCATGACACTTTTGGCCAAACTTTCTCTCTCCTCAAACATGTCACGAAATCACGACTTTTGGCCAAACTTTCTCTCTCCTCAAACATGTCGCGAAATCGCGACAGTTTTTCCAACAACCTGCAAACTTTTTCTCACTTATCTTTTTCTAGATTTTTGGCAACTAGGCTACTCTGATTTTCTTGGAGACTTACTATCCAACTGAAACCTTCATCAAAACACATCCTTAGACATAAAAAACAAATTGCTCCAAGAACTCCTTGACATCAAAAACAACATCTACCAATAGCTCCTTGACATCAATGACAACAACTAAACTTAGGCAAAGGCAATGTACTCAAGGTACCCAAAATTGCCAACAATCTCCCCCTTTGTCATTGATGGCAACCCTTAACTAAAACACATCTTTCAAGAGCCAAAACTGAAATCAATCTCTTCAAGTTTTGCTCCCCCTGACTTGAAGCTTTCCTCTTCTCTTGAAAACTCTCCCCCTTACTTAAATCTCTCCCCCTTTGTCATCAATGGCAAAGGGTCACCTTTTGGGGCTCGGGACTAAGAAAGAGCCTCTTGGCTTAGTCCCTCCCCCACCTCCTGATGAGGTGATTAATCTCGAGGTGAGAGTACAACTCCCAATTTCTCCCTTAGATACTCAAACGTATCTTTTGGAAGGGGTTTGGTGAAGATATCTGCAATTTGCTCTTTAGTGGGTACATATTCTAGCTTGACCTCGCTTCTCTTGCACTTTTTCCCTTAGAAAATGATATTTGATAGAAATGTGCTTCGTCCTTGAATGCATTACCGGATTTTTAGAAATACTTATGGCACTTGAATTATCACAAAGAATAGGGATAGGTTGTTCATGCTTGACTTTGAAATCCTCCAAGGTTGTTTTCATCCATAAAACCTGAGTGCACCCAGCCACCGCTACTATGTATTCAGCTTTTGCTGTAGATAAGGAAACTGAAGGTTGTTTCTTACTTAGCCAAGAAACCAGACTCTTTCCCAGAAAGAATGCTCCACCACTAGTGCTCTTTCTATCATCAATACCGCTCGCCCAATCCGCATCTCGTATAGGCCGTGAGGGTGAAATCATCGCCTTTGGGATACCAAAGCCCAAAATCCACAAGTGCCCTTCAAATATCTCGAATATCCTCTTGACTGCTATAACATGAGATTCTTTTGGAGCTGCCTGAAATCTTGCTACTAATCCAACGGCCTGCATGATATCCGGTCTGGTAGCTGTACTATATAGTAAACTGCCAATCATAGATCTATACAATTTTTGATCTGCTACTGGAGATTCATCATCCTTACTCAGATTGCACCTTGTAATCATTGGAGTACATACAGAGTTTGCTGTCCATCATCCCAAATTTTTTTAACATCTCTTTGATATACTTTTCTTGAGAGAGAAATATACCATTTTTTGATTGCGCAATCTGCAGTCCTAAAAAGAATGACAACTCTCCAATCATAGACATCTCGAATTCCTTTTGCATGGTGTTAGCAAAAACTTTGCACATCCGAGTATTATTTCCCCCAAAAATAATATCATCGACATAAACAACTATGATAATCATATCATCACCTTTATTCTTAATGTACAAGTTGCAATCTGCCACGCCTTTCCTGAACCCTTGTTCATAAAGATACCCGTCAAGTCTTGAGTACCAAGCCCCGGGTGCTTGCTTTAACCCGTACAGTGCCTTTTTTAGTTTACACACATAGTCCGGCTGTTTTGAAAGAGACACACCTTCTGGCTGTTCTATATAGACTTCTTCATCCAACACTCCATTTAGAAAAGCAGACTTTACATCCATTTGAAACACTTTGAAAGATTTGAAACTAGACAGGGCCAAAAACATTCTGATCGCTTCAAGACGAGCAACAAGCGCAAACGTCTCTTCGAAATCAACACCTTCGACTTGAGCATACCCTTTACAGACTAACCCGGCTTTGTTCCTGACAATATTTCCATCCTCATTAAGTTTATTTCTGAAGACCCATTTTGTGCCAATGACATTCTTATTCTTAGGTCTTGGAACCAAGTCCCAGGTTTCACTTTTCTCTATTTGATTTAGCTCTTCATCCATTGCTTGTACCCAAAAATCATCTGTACATGCTTCACTAAAATTTTTTGGCTCAATCTGAGATAACAATGAAACATTTGCAGATTCATGTGAAGAAATGACTCTTCTTCTTGTTTTCCTGCTATTTGGATCACCAATGATCAAGTCTTTGGGATGATGTTTCTGAACATACCGTGAAGGAGTTTTGGGAAGCAATTGTTGTCTTTCCTCTTCTTCATCTGACACTTCTCTCGAATTCTTCTTGACAGATTCCATCACCGAGTTCCTTGACTGGTTCTCTTATCCCTGTATTTTCATCTACTCGTCACATTTATGCTCTCTACAACTCGTATGAGTTCTTTTGTTGAAGCATCTCGTAGGCCTTACTTTTGCTGGAATATCCAAGAAAAATTCCCTCATCACACCTAGGATCAAACTTACCCGGATTTTGATCTTCCCCTCTCGATGAAGCACTTACTCCCGAACACTTTGAAGTGTTTAACCGTAGCCGGTCTTCCTTTCCACAGACTCATAGGGAGTTTTATGATGATTGACTCCGAGTTGAGCCCCGGTAATGATGTGGACTGCTGTATTTATCGCTTCTCTCCAAAAACCATCTGAAAGTTTTGACTCATCTAACATTGCTCTAGCCATATTTTCAATAGCTTCTATTTTTTCTTTCAACTACTCCATTTTGTTGAGGAGTTCTCGCTATTGAATATTCTCTTTTGATTCCATGTTGTTCACAGTATTCCACAAATTCATTTGAAGTGAACTCTCCTCCTCTATCTGATCTTAAGCATTTGATTCTCTTGTCAGTCTCATTTTCAATCATTTCTTTAAAAATTTTAAATTTTTCAAAAGCTTCAGATTTTTCTTTGAGAAAAGTAACCCAAGTCATTCTCGAGTAATCATCTATAAACAACATGAAATAGCTATCTCCCTGAATGCTCTGAGTTCTGGTAGGACCACACAAATCAGTATGAATAAGATCCAAAGGTTTGGACGAGGTATACCCTTTCGATTTGAAACTGGTTCTGGTCTGTTTACCATGTTGACAAGGACCGCAAATGATGTTTTGGGGCCTTTTTATTTTGGGCAAGTCTCTAACCGCTTCCTTGTTACTAATACTGACCAGATTATCAAAACTCAAATGTCCCAATATTTTATGCCACAACCAACTCTCATCTTCTTGAGTTAGAAGGCATTTTTCTCTTTTTATCTCACTCAAGCATGTAAAGATTGTTTGGAGTCCTTGTAGCTCTAGCAATAAGTTTTCCATTTAATTCTTTACTTATCTCACATCTATCAGAAAAGAAAGATACTATGTGCCCTTGATCACAAAGTTGACTCACACTAAGCAGATTATGTCTTAGCCCTTCTACATAAAGCACGTTTTCTGTTTTGGATTTCCCATCCAAACTAAGAGTTCCTTTACCACGGATCTTTGCGGACCTCGTTATCTCCAAAACCGACCGTTCCTCTGTTTGCTTCTTTTAAAGACAAAAATTTTTCTTTTTCACCAATCATATGTTTTGAACAGCCACTATCAAGATACCATTTTTCTACTTTGTCTTGAGCATGAAAAGCAGTTTGAACTATCATTGACTTAGATTTTATCTCATTCCTCCTTTTTGAGACTTCAAAATTAAATTTATCCAAGCTGCACATCCTTGCTATATGCCCAAAATTCTTGCACTTGTAACACATGATATTTTTATTCATAAGAGGTGCAAATGAGTTAACATTTTCCTTACTATGACTCTTCAGAGATTTATTGCAATGCATAGCTATGTGACCAAATTTTTTACAAGAAAAACAATATCCATGGAAGGTATTATGTAACCTGTTTTGATGCCTTGGAAGTTTGTTCTTCTTGCGATCAACTGGAATCCATTGCTCTTCAGAGTGAAGATTGTTCTTGCTTGAAGACCCTGTTTCATACATGGTGATGCCATCCTTCTTTTCACACGGAAAATTCTGTCTGAGAGTTGACTGTTCTAACTTCACTCTAAGAGACATAATCTCTCCTTCTAGTTTCTCACAATCAGCTACCTTTCCTTTTAGAACCTCTGTTAGAACTTGTTCAATCTTCTTCCCTTCTTCAGCTAGAATTTTGAAATCTATAATATGTTGAGCCAATTTTGATCTTGCTATCTCTTTTTCCTGACAATGCTGCTTAAGAACAGAATTCTCTTCCCCGAGTTTCTCAAGCTTTCTCAAGTCCAAGAAGAATTCACTCTTGAGATCGAATTCAACCTTTTCTGAAATTATATGTTCCTCCGTTAGATCCTTCTCCAAGCCGTTAGGCTTTTTCTGGAGAGACCTCGCTCCGATACCAATTGAATAACATGAACTTATACTGAGAGGGGGGGGGTGAACAATATAATATAAAACCATTTAATAATTTTAATTTCAGATAGCAATGGCATCAACATAACATTAAATAAGACAGAAAGCATCACACATAAAAGACCCATTTTAACGTGGTTCACCCAAGGTGGGCTACTCCACGGATAAAACTTTTCCTCTAAAAGTTATATCAAAACCTCTGGGGAATCCTTCCCGATTACAATGTTTATGAGCCTCACTCAAAGGAGACACCTTCCCCTAAATCGGCTTTGCTAGTGATCCTCTAGAAGACCTCTATCTCTTTTGCCCTTAGCAAGTGGAACTCTTTCCACGGAAGACACCTGTCTTCCTCGCTCTCGGTCGGAGATCTCTGTCCTCAACTCTGTCACAGCAAGTTGGTCCTCTTTTCTGCACCAAAACACAGTCCTTCGGTCTGGCACAATTCTGTCCTCTTCCTCTATTCTTTTCTGCACTTGGTTGGAGAACAACTTTTCACTATCGTTCATCCTTCACAACTGTTCGCAATTACAACAGCATCTACTTCATGCACTTTGCTTTCTTTTACAACGCATGAACACATTGCAATCACAATTTCCTTAGATCAAATTCCACCCTTTGCATAATCTTCGCAATCACTGCAGCATTCGAACGCACAGCAACTTATGCGCCTATGTGCAACCACAACAGCTCATTCTCTTCGCACAGTCTTCTCATGAACAACAGCACATTCTTCATGCAAACAACAACCGTCTTTGACACTTAGAAGATTCAACGAAATGCACTCTAATGCTACAGTCGAACTTCACTCTCTCTATTTTTCGATGATCGAACCTCACTTGTCGCACTAACTCTACGAACGCCACACTTCGAATGCACACACGATCGATACCAAAATTGCTCAAATAGTCCTCCTTTAAATACTCACAATCTCAAGATGAAATCTTGTTCTTTAGTCGACTGTTCAACCTTCTAACACGTCGGCTGTAAAACCTTATACTTCGTCGGCCAAGGTTAACTTCGTCGGCTTCAACCGCCTCTGTTGTTCTGTAGCTTTTCTCGCGCGACACTCAAACATGTCGCGATATCGCTACGCCTTTGTCTGTCGTACACCTTCTTTGGTTTGTTGTCACGAAATCGTGACACTACACTTTTGCTGACGTCATCATGAATCTTGTCACGAAATCATGACGCTCTAGACTTCAATGCCTTCTTCTCCGTTGTTGTCATGAAATCGTGACACCTTTGCCTCTTGCTGACGTCATCATGATTCTTGTCACGAAATCGCGATGCTCTAGACTTCAAAGCCTTCTTCTCTCTATCATGAAATCGTGACACCTTTGCCTCTTGCTGACGTCATCATGATTCTTGTCGCGAAATCTGATGCTCTGACTTCAAAGCTCTTCTCCCTACATCAAATCATGACACCTTTGCCTCTTACGTCATCATGATTCTTGTCACGAAATCGCTAGACTTCAAAGCCTTCTTCTCCACATCATGAAATCGTGACATCTTTGCCTTACGTCATCAACTCTGTCATGAAATCGTGACACCTCTTGCTCCTTCATCCTTTTCTTGGTTTGCACTAGCAAAAATGAAACATGTCACGAAATCGTGACGCTTTCGCTGCCTTAAGCTCTTTCTTGTCAACTGTTCGTGAAACTGGAACATGTCATGAAATCGTGATGCTTTTGCCAACTGCAAGCTGCCAACTCAACCTGTCATGAAATCGTGACACTTTCTGCATCCGTACAACTTCTTCGAAACTTGTCGTGAAATCGTGACACTTCCTGCAACTCAACACTGCCAACTCAACTTGTCACGAAATCGTGACACTTTCTGCATCCGTACAACTTCTTTGAAACTTGTCACGAAATCGTGACACTTTTGCCCACTTTGCCTCTGCCTTCCTGCATGTCGCGAAATCGTGACACTTTGGCCAAACTTTCTCTCTCCTCAAACATGTCCGAAATCGTGATTTCCCTCTTCCTTCATGTCAAATCGTGATTTTGGCCAAATTTCTCTCTCCTCAAACATGTCGCAATGTTTTGGCCAAACTTTCTCTCTCCTCAAACATGTCGCGAAATCGCGACAATTTTTCCAGCAACTTGCAAACTTTTTCTAACTTATCTTTTTCTGGATTTTTGGCAACTGGGCTACTCTGATTTTCTTGGAGACTTACTGACCAGCTGAAACCTTCATCAAAACACATCCTTAGACATAAAAAACAAATTGCTCCAAGAACTCCTTGACATCAAAAACAACATCTACCAATAGCTCCTTGACATCAATGACAACAACTAAACTTAGGCAAAGGCAATGTACTCAAGGTACCCAAAATTGCCAACACAAATATCAACTCACCTTCTAGATCTACTTCAGCTTCAGGTTTTTCATCACATACTTCAGAGTTTACTCCTACTTTTTTTTATTTTACTTCTTCAAATGCCATGAAAAGAGCTTCAGCTGTTTCCTCTTCAGAATCCTCACCGGAGCTGTCTTCTGATGAATTGTCATTCCTGGAGATGAAGCTTTTCTTTTTGAAGTTGCCTTTTCTAAAATTTGTTTTCTTCTTCCAGTCACTTCTTTCTTGGTGCGATCCTTCATCACTTTTGTTCTTCTCATTCAGTGGACATTTAGTCGCAAAATGCCCAATGCCTCCACAATTGAAACATTTAAATGGTAGCTTTCCTCTGTATTTTTCTTTTCCCCTTTTTAGTTTTCTAACAAAGTTTGCTTCCATTTCATCTGATGTCTCTTCTTCCTCGGACTCTTGTTTTGTGTTTTTATTTTTAAGGGCTTTAAAAGTCGCTTCTCTATTTGTGGGTTTAGTTCTTCCTATCCTCATCTCATATGCATTCAAAGAACCATACATCTCATCTATACTAAAATAATTTAGATTTTTAGCTTCTTCTATCGCTGAGACTTTAGAATCAAACCTTTGAGGAAGAGATCTTAATACCTTTTTCATGATGGTCAGGTCTTCAATATCCTTGTCGAGTCCTCTGATCGTATTAATGATTCCATTAACTCTCAGCATATATGCCTCAATGTTTTCATCATCATTCATATTTAATGCTTCGAATTGAGCTCGATATGTCTATAACTTGGCCTCCTTGATCTTATCGTCTCCTTCATGGATATTCCTCAGTTTGTCCCATATTTATTTTGCTTTTTTATAGCTCATGATCTTTACCAGTTCAATGTCTGCTAATCTGCACATGATAGCATTCTTTGCTTTTGAGTTATTTTCAAATAGTTTCTTTTTGGCAACCTCTTTTGGAGGAGTGAGGGGTATTATGTATCCACTAACTATTGAATCCCAGATGTCGTATCCCAAAGCACAAAGATAAGTCAGCATCCTGATTCTCTAGAATGCATAATTAGATCCATTAAACAATGGTGCCTTATTTGATGAGAATATTTCACCACCTGCCAATGTATTACTTCTAAGATCACCCTAGTCGTTAAGCTTGTATAGGAACTTGGCTCTGATACCAATTGTTAGACTTACAACAGCACTAAGAGGGGGGGTGAATCAGTGAAGCTTATTTAAAACTTAAATCTGCAACTCTTAATGCTGAAGTAATGCAAACTTAAAATAGATATAGCAATTATAATAAGAGAGCATCACACAACACAAGATTTTAACGAGGTTCACCAATGTGGCTACTCCTCAAAAATGACTGCTTAGACTCCCATCCAAATCCAGCCTTAGCAAAGCAATAACTTTACAATAAATTTACAAGCACCCACTGGAAGGAGCACCTACCCCTTGTTTTATCTGCACCAATAGAAAGGAGAACCAACCCCTGATTTACCAGCACCAACTTGAAGGAGCACCAACCCCTGATTTATCTGCACCAACAGAAAGGAGCACAAACCCCTGATACCAAGCAACAGCTTGGATTTCAATTTTGAATCTGTAAGTTTGACAGTAAAATACCTTTGCTTTTGCAAGACCCTAACTGGTCTTCTTCACCTTTGTGTTCTCTGTGCACTCTGCTTTTTTTGTGCAATCACTTCGCACATTCTGCTCCAAAATAGTCGAACTTCATGATCATTTTCTCCCTTTGTGCACTCTGCTCTCTTTGCAAATTTTGCACTTAGCATGATTCGACACGACTTGCTCTATGCGCACGACGATCATATTTCACACACATTCGACTCTTTTTAAATTCTCCAAATAGCCCTCTTTTTATAACAAAATTTTCATGATGAAAACCCTAATCTTAGTCGACTGTATGTTAGGATCCTGCTATAAAATAAACTCAAATAACACACTCTCACACAATTGCTTGGAAATAACTCACATAAACATCACATTAATATAACAGAAATTTGCATAAAGAACAATCTCACAATAGAACTGAATCGCGGGCCTCTTCGATGGGGCAACCTCCTTCAATACTTCATTAATTTTACAAAATATGGTTACATTGGTGCCCTTTCGGGTATTTAAGGAGTTTCCTTCCAAGGTTGGCTTACATGCAAAATGCCACCTGGATTACATGCATAATGCCACCCGAATTACATGCATAGTGCCACTTTGAATTACATGCACAATGCCACCCGAATTACATGCACAATGCCACCTATCTACCATGTGTTACATAAAAAAAGGTGTCATTTGTCATAGGCACTACCTAAGCTAAAACTTAGAACATTACAAAATATTAATCATGGGTACTACCCACGTTCACTAGGAATTATTACATCAAGGAAGTTATTACATTAAGGGTTAGGATGAGATCCTAACACCGTAATTGCAAATGAAAACCCTAATCTCAGTCGATTGTAAACCCTAATATTAGTCGACTATCATCGATCTTCATCGGCTTCTACTCATGAAGATGTTCGGGTTAACCACCACTCAATGAATTCATTCTGGATAGACCCTGTAATCGCCATACTACCTTTTGATCACTCTTCTTATTTTGGCTACATGAATTCACTCTATATCTGCCCTTGTAAATGTTGTAGTGACGTCGGTCCACTGTCACACTTCATGTTGCAGTCGGGTTCTTCTTCTTGTCTTGCGCTTATACGACCTATCATGAAATCGTGACATTTCTGTCTTTGTAGCTTCTTATGTTGCTGTTCCCACGAAAATACATGTCACGATATTGTGACATTTTCATTTTTGTATGCTTTGTCTATTCTTTTGTCATGATATCACGACACTTCTACCTTCGTAGACTACGTCTTATCTTTTGTCTCGATATCGTGACACTTCTACTTTCGTAGACTTCGACATTGCTTTTGTCATGATATCGTGACACTTCTGTCTTCGTAACCTTCGACTTTGCTTTTGTCGCGATATCGCAACACTTTTGTCTTCGTAGCCTTCGAATTTGTTTTTGTCATGAAATCATGACACTTCTACTTCCATACTCTTCATCTTTGCTTTTGTCGTGAAATCGCGACACTTTTGCCTTCGTCGTCTTTCTTTCTGCTTTTGTCGTGAAATTACAACACTTCTACTTTCGTACTCTTCATCTTTGCTTTTGTCACGAAATCATGACACTTCTGCCTTTGAAGTCTTCCTCTCTGCTTTTGTCGCGAAATCATGACACTTTCTGCTTCTGTACGCTTTCTTTTATAACCCATCACGAAATCGTGACACTTTACATTTTTTACTCTTTCTTCTGCAATACATCGCGAAATCATGACACTTTTTCTTTCTTAATCTTTCTTCTGCAGCATGTCGCGAAATCGTGACACTTTCATTTTCTTACTCTCTTTCTTCCAGCATGTCGCGAAATCACGACAATTTTCCTTCCTTGCCCGTTTTCTTTCAGCATGTCACGAAATCGTGACAGTTTTCCTTCCTTGCTCTTTTTCTTTCAACATGTCGCGAAATCGCGACAATTTTTCCACTTGCCTTTTTCTCTTCCAACATGTCACGAAATCGTGACAGTTTTTCCACTTGCCTTTTTTTCTTCCAACATGTCACGAAATCGCGACAGTTTTTCCACTTGCCTTTTTCTCTTCCAACATGTTGCGAAATCGTGACAGTTTTTCCTGTTGTTTCTCTCTCTTCCAATATGTCATGAAATCACGATACTTTTTTCTACTTTTTCTCTCTTCCAATATGTCATGAAATCGCGACACTTTTTCCTTCTTTCTAAATATGTCGCGATATTGCGACACTTTTCTTACTTGTCTTTTTCTTTGATTTTTTGCATATGGGCCACTTTGGTTTTCTTGAAAAAACATTGTACATACTCTGAATAGCTTTTGAACTTCTTGTCCACTACATCTGAATAGTTGAACTGTGTTGACAACAATGACAATACTATTGTTGCACCTTGCTCAACAAATCCCTCCAATGTGATTGGTCTTATTTTTATTCTAGCCATGATTCTTCGACTTACCCCCCATTATGAATCCTCTGAATTCATATTTTACATCTTTTCTCTACTTGTATTGATTTGTTACTGCATATCACCTACTTGTGCAAGAAGGTTACTATTTATGGAGGTAGACATGTATTTAACGTATTATTTTTATATTGGGGGTTGTGAGTATCTGCTTCCCCAAATTAACCATTGGCACATTTATTTGGATGATATGGATGAATAATAATTGGTTGATTTATTTGTTTCGACAATATATTTTTTTAGAGTTCTTATTATTAATGCTATATATCATAAATATTATACACATACCTTACTGGTGATCCATGCACTTGGAACATATCGATTCAATCATCCATGAGAGAGTAATGGTATTTTTCCAGTGTGAGTTGGTTCTTCGGATAGTTTTTCCTTAGGTAATTCAACTTTATTCATTCAAGGTATTATGCTAAAAACAAGGAAATCATGTTGTCTTGCTCATCCCTTTGATGATTGCTTTGGGGTGCGTAGAAATCATTTGTACAATTTCCATAAGTTCCCATAAACATTCATATTTTTGTGGTGTGGTATGATGACGTGGTTGTAGTCATTCTTCATTGTGTAGGTGCTTAATTGAATCAAGGCACACCTAATACATGGTATCAAGGCACCTCAAAATACATGGGATCAAGATGCCTTAGAATACATGGGATCAAGGTACCTCATAATACATGGGATCAAGGCACCTCAAAATACATGGGATAAAGGCACCTCAAATACATGGGATCAAGGCACCTTAAAATACATGGGATCAAGGCATCTCAAAATACATGGGATCAAGGTACCTCAAAATACATGGGATCAAGGTGCTCAAATACATGAGATTAAGGCACCTCAAAATACATGGGATCAAGGCACCTCTAAAACATGGGATCAAGGTTCCTCAAATACATGGGATCAAGGCACCTCTAACACATGGAATCAAGGCACCTTATATGTATGGGATCAAGTCACCTTATATGTATAAGCCTAGGTTTCCTAGGCTGCCTTAGAGAACCATACCTGCAAAATAAAAATACAAAGAAAGAAAAGAAAAACTAAAGAATAAGTTGTTTTTAAGTGGAAAATCTTGTGTCCACTATTTCCTAAGAAATTTTAAGGAATTTTTAGTTGGATGGGGTCTCTCCCATACCTATATTTAACTCCATCATAATATTATTAGATATGTGGTATGATTGCAATCAGTAACCATTGAATATCAATATGGTGTCACTGCCATCGATTGTCTTGACATGCACAACACCATTATTGATCATTTTGATCACTTCATATGGTCTCATCAATATTTGCATTAGCTTACCCTTTTGTTCCTAGAATCATGAGTCATACAGTAACACCCATTCTCCTTTTTTAAACTACTTTAGTTTGATGTGATGATCATGCCACTATTTCCTTTATTTATGGATGACTGTTATTCTATGCGAAGTATCCAATTGGTATTTGTCTAATTGATTCAAATGCTAAATCCTTTCCTTCTATGCATCATCCAGACTTAGGTTTAATTCTATTATAGTTATGAGAGTTTTTATTTCAAGCTCAATGGGTATCATTACATCCTTCCTATATACCAGTTGGAATGGAGTGAAACCGATGGTTATTTTCCATGCAATTCTATAGGTCAATACTACATCTTGTAAAATCATAGTCTAATCCTATCTATGCTATTGCATGATCTTTGTAAGGATTTTCTTCAACTCTCAATTGGTAACCTCAACCTATCCATTTTACTATGAATGGTAGGGGGTGGTTTTGTTGTGCCTAGTTCTATATTGCTGCACTAGTTCCTAAATTAGTCTTGAAGTAAATTAAGGCCCTTGATCAGTTGTGATCTCTCTAGGCACCCTAAATCTTGTGAAGATATCTAAAAATAGGAAGTCCACCACCATTCTTTCTTTAGAATATTTTAGTTCATACACTTCAACCCACTTGGTTACATAGTTAGTGCAACCCATAATATATCTTTTCATGGCTAATGGTGGGTTGATAGACTCCACAAAATCCATCCTCAATTTTTTGAATAGTTCAATGTGAATGTGCGGTTAGAGAGGCATATCATCCCTGAAGGTTAGTTTACCCATCCTCTGGCATTCATCACATTGACGTTCATGTTTGACTGCATATTTGAACAACAAAGACCAATAGTATTTGATATGCAATATATTGAACATAGTCCTCTACCCTGCAAAATATCCACCACAAGGTTCGTTATGGTAAGCCTTGAGGATTTTTTGAAATTCATGCTCAACGACACATCGTATCAGGATTTGATCATATCCTATTTTTAATAGGCAGCCATCAATCCATGAGAAGGTTGTGCTTTTATCTATTAGCTTATGTTTTTCATGGGATGAAAGAGCAGGAGATACTCTACCAGCGGCCAAGTAATTGGCCATATTTTGCATACCATGGTAATTACTCTTTCAAAGAGAGAATATGTTCATCCAAGAATTGATATTCTGTAGCTGCATGACTGGGTGGCATTAATTTGGAAAAAAATCTATGACCACATTGTCTTTGCCTGGTTTGTCCATGATGGTGATGTCAAATTCCTATAGGAATAAAATCCACTTGATTATCCTACAATTGATTATAGGTTTGTTCATCAGATACTAGATGACCACATGATTTGTGTGCATGAACACCTTATATCCTGTAATGTAATGGTGTAATTCATTTATTTCATGAACAACCACAAGGAACTCTTTCTTAGTTATCGTGTAATTAAACTCAGTCCCTGTTATATTTTTGTTGATGTAGTAGATGGCGTAGAATTATTTTCCATATTTCTATCCTAGAACTACTCCAATTGGATTGTTAGATGTGTTAGAGTAAATTTTAAATGGAATGGCCCAATTTGGACCCCACTACACTGAGGCTATGATCAACTTATCCTTTAATTTTTTGAAGGCTTGTTCATAGTATTTCATCTAAATAAACTCCATGTACTTTGATAGTAGTGCATGCAAGGATCTTATGATCTTGTTGAAGTATACTATGAATCTCCTATAATATCCAGTGGATCCAAGGAAGCTCCTTACATCTCTCTCTATCGTAATATTGGGTAGGTCTTTGATAACTTTAATTTTCTTATTGTCTACCTTTATCACTTTTGCTGAGATGTGGTGTCCCAAAACTATCCCTACCTGCATCATCATAAAGCATTTCTCGTTTCTTAGGGACAGGTTATTTTCTTCACATTGTTGGAGTGCACATTCTAAATTTATCATAACTTCATCAAATATCTCATTGTAAATGATGAATTCATCCATGTAGACCTCAAATGCTTCTCCCATCATTTCAAAAATAATGTTGAGCACTACCCTCTGAAATGTGGTTGGTTCATTGCATAATCTGAAGGGTAGGACACTGTATGCAAATGTACCCCATGGGCAAGTGAATTTTGTCTTGTTTTGGTCTTCTTATCCAATTTATATTTGGTTGTACCCATTAAATCCATAAAGGAAGTAGAAGTACTTCCTCCCTACCAAAGTATCTAGAATTTGATCAGTGAATGGAAGTGGAAAGTGATCCTTTTTAGTTGCTCTATTTAACAACCTATAGTCAATGCATATTTACTATTTCCTATTATTTTTGGGTACCATCACTAGTGGTGACACCCACTCATTATCAGATATAGGATAAATGAATTCGATTGATAGGATTTTTTGTAGTTCTGATTTGACAATCTCTTTCATGGTGGAGTTCATTCATCGTTGTGGTTGCCTGATCGGACTACCCTACTCTTTGAGGTAAATGTGATGGGTATAGATCTTTAGAGTGATTCTCTTCATATTTGAGTATTCCCAAGAAAAATCTTATTGATGCCTGGTTAATATTTTTATTAGTGTAGTCAAATATGTAGGTGTCAACTTGCTACTAACATTCAATGTTCTTCTAGGATTGATTTCAAAATCTTATTGATGCCTGGTTAATATTCCCAGGCATCCACCGTCATGATGATGTCTTCTAACATCTCTTTAGGTGATGGCATAGATCTATCTACTAGTTACAGAATAGTCTTGGTAGATTTTAAGCTTGTGAGCCTAAGATTTTGCATGTTTCTTTTGGCATGATATTAATGACTTCTCCCAAGTCAACCAAAGTTTGGCTAGTGAGCAACCATCTATTTTTATGGTCAGTACTGGACTATCTATGTCTGCATACTTGGGGTGGCATGTATTTCATAACATCAAATTTGTCAACATTTCCACCATGTTTATGTTCTGGGTTGTCCTATGTCTTGGTCTTCTTATACATAGCTCTTTGATCGCCTTGGTGTAAATCAAGACATATCTGATAGCTTGAAATAATGGAATAGTTATTGTTAAATTATTCAAACTCAAAAGTATATCAAAATCTAGTTGTATTAGCTTCCTATGCTCCTATAACCTCTTAGAAAATGGAGGAGCTTAGTTTTCTCAACAATTGGTCCTTCTTCAACCTCTTCTACCAGAGGTGATTCTTCTACATTCTCCTCTTCTTCTATTAAGCGAGGATCATCTATTCCTATCTATCTACCTGAACATAGTCGTACACGATTACAAATTCTAATATTGTACATGGGAAACATCTTTCCTTCCAATTGATATACAAGCTTATTTATCTTATTATTGGGGTTGACCATCGATTTTACTGGAAGTTGCACAAACCTCATTACAGGGGGAGCTGGTAAGCTTGGTTGTAGTGGAGCTTACACTGTGTTTTGTGGATCCGAATTCCATATACTATAGTTCTTCCATTTTTTCCCTATTTGTTGGTATGACATCCATGGGTGTTGGTTGGGAAATGAGGCTCCTTGAGGGGCGTTCATCCAAGGTGGCGATCCCCACCATCCGATATTGGGTGGTTGGACCTGCTTTTGTGGCATATAATTTCCTCCTCTATAGGGTGGCATTCTTGTTGGAATATTCCCCATAAGAAGGTTGTTGCCAATTCCTTCGATTACCCATGAATTAAGCTTTAAAAAATTTAGCATCTTCTTTAAAAGTCGATAGTTGTGGGCATAATCTAGTCTTGTGATTTTTTTGGAAAACAACACACACCTTGACTTTTTTTTTTGGACATGCATTTATTGTATGTTTTCCTCTACATTTCAGACAGAAGTAGACCAATGCAACTTCATTATATTGTTTTTTCTTTTTCAATAGGAGAGTGCCCATATGCAATACTAGGGAGGAAAGCATTTCACTTTTCAAATCCTTTAACATATTACCTATCTCTATCTTTGTGACTGAGGTGGTTGACTTCATGGTTTTGGAAGTTGGTTTACCTTTATTTATAGAGTAATTCCAACATAGTTATCAGATGTCTGACATCTGGTGCTGGTAAACATCACCTCCAAAGATCATATTCAAGGCTTCAAGAGACTCGTTGGTGAGTCCCCTTAAGAAAATTCTCTTTAGGGACTTATCGCTCAACTTCGCGTGGGGGGAGCTTTGGAAATTAAATTTTAAATTTTCCCAATACCCCTCTAAGGATTCATCTTCTCTCGAAGCCATGTTCAATACCTCCTCTTTGGAATCCCATGCTCTACCAAAATATTTGTATTACTCTAGAAAGATCTTCTTCATATCCCCTTAGGTGGTGATCTGTTTATTGTCCAAGCTGATGAACCAATGCAAGACCAAACCATCTAATTTTGAAGGAAATAATTTCAAATTTTGGTCATCCAACTTATAATCGATAGACCTGCACAAGACATAAAACTTAAACAAAAGCAACTCTAGATCTTCTGTTGGGGATCCTTTGAAGGTAGGAAGGTGGGCAAGGGATATGTTTTTCATCTTTGTCTCTCCCCTAGTATTCTCTATTGGGAAGCCAAATATAGTTGATACCTCTTATTCCTTAGCCATATTTTTAGGAAATGTGATCTCTATTTATAAAGCAATTTCTATGGCCTTTTGATCATTTTGAACTTTTTGCACAAGAACCTACAAATTAGCTGGTGAAATGGTTTCATCCTCAACATCTTTTTATAGCAAATCCTCTTCGTATGAAGTTCACTTAAATAGAGGATTATGTATGATCCACTCCTTTCTTGGTTGATAAGATGTGGAAGAGCCTTATGCAAAAGTGGGGTATATAGTGCAATGCACGGATGGGGGTGACTGTGGGACTCTAGTTCAAATTTAGAATCTACAACTACTTGAAGATTCTCTTATGGAATTTTTCTTATGAACTGACTGTTTGGTCCTCTATTTCTTGATGGACTCATACAAAATCAGGTGGAAAGGTTAAGGTATTGTAATATAATATACTATTGGCACTTCTTTGGCAATGGCACCAAAATGGTGGTACAAATATATTGGTTAATTTTGCACTAATTTTGTCACAACCCTTTCATTTAATTTGTCAACCTAGAGAAACTCGTAAGCTTGTGAAGCACCAACTTGAGATCAATCACAACACATATGTAGATGAGTCCACTAGTTCTATCATTGGGGGATTGTTTGTTGAGATAACATTAATTCATCCACACAAATTAAACTTGCATAAATTAAATTACAAAAGGAAAATCACACTATGTTGTGTAAAAATTAAAAAAAAGTAGGAAATGGATAAACTTGAAAAAAAGGAACTTGTAGAAATAAAATGCACACACAATAAAATAAAATAATCTAATTAAGAAAGTAAAGAAGAAGGAGAGGAATACTAGCTAGGAGTGGGCCCAAGATCCAACTGCTTCTACCCGGTATACTATGAAAGTTGAACGTATATAAGAAACTCTTGAATGAATTTTATTGAAAAGAATTGTAGTACAATATATATTCAACTCTCTTCAATATTAATCTTCCTTATTTACTCATAGAAGTCTGTGTGTTTATATAATACACACAGGACTTATGTTACAATGTTTTTATGATGATAAAATCTACTACATCCTAAGTTAAGACAATTCAACGTACAGTAACAAATATGTGTTAAAACAGACAACTTTTTTTATCTTTTCATGAGAGGGAGATTTTTTGTTTGATGCTTGTCGTTACCCGTATTCTATTTCAGTAAATTTTTATTTCATTTTCCTCTATAATAATAGGATAACTGATATCTGTTGTCATTTACCTATAATCAACATCTTACATAGAGTCAGCAGTCAACTCTAGTCAACACAGTGGGACACGATCTTCATTGGGCGCATATTGGATCAACGTGCCTTATATCAACAAGATCAAGGCACCTCCTTTCAAAAGGATCAAGGTGCCTTCCATTGACGAGGTCAAGGCATATTTTGTTGAATGGGATCAAGACACCTTTCTATGGGATCAAGGAGAAGCAAGGAGAAGGCTAGGAGAGCCTAATTGAAGGAGAAGGTCATTGAAGGATTTCTTAGGATAAATTATTGGAGAATATTTGAGAACTCAAGGAGACGTTTTTGATAAAGAACTTGGGAAAATTATCCTCATTTGATAACAAGCCCAAGAGAGAAGGATTTGACAATAAGGTTGTCAATTTTTGAAGGAGAATAGTAAAGACCTCAAGATATTCAAAATATTGAGAAGAAATCCATTAGATAGGCCAATTTTGAAGTTAGAATTCTACAAGAAAGTTGAAGGAAAAAGGAGATAAAGAAACCACCAAATCTAAGTTTTGTTGGCATCAAACTGACATGCATGATGTTGACCAAGTCAAACACTAAGATGTTTTTGTCCTATTGGTATCAAACTTCCTGACCACCTTTGCCAGCTCACCCACGACCCTCATTGCCCTAGCTTGCAACTTTGTCATGGCCTTGATGAATCTGTTACTTGACAAAGATGAACATTCATTGGACTTCTTCCATAATTTACCAAACAAAGACTTTTCTAACTCTTTCATGACATCTAATGAAAAAATAAAAGAGAAACAAAATACTCTCTATAGAATATGCCAAAGAGAAAGAGAAAGACCAATATAAGTGGTGATAAAGGAAAAGTGAGGAGGTCTAAATATATTTTTAAATAAATCAAATTAAAAAATCTAACATATTACAAAGAATATTTCCATAAAAATATTTTGTGATATCTTTGGTTGTAAAGGGAATCTTCTCCTCTTTCTTTTTAGTACCCAACAAGACACTATATTCTTCCTCCTATCTTGTAATGCATTAGAATCCAATGCTTTTATTATTGTGAGGAATGGTGTGGATTATAGAATATAAAATATAGTAGGAATATAAATAATAAATAATGTATTTTAGAATAATTGGCTATACATGAAAATCACATGTTTGGATTAGGCACTTGTGGCAATAATCTTCTCTTAGTTGCCTTCTAGAAAGGTGGTGGTTGTCTCATTAATATGATTATTGACCGCATATGATTTTGACCCCAAAGGGCAATTTGTAAGTAGGCATATGATGCTTATAAATATGTATGATGTTTAATAGAAATGCAATCTAGTTATGAGCAATTTTATTTCATATCTTTGTAACTCATAGAAGGAGATTACTACATTTTTCATAAGGGTGACCTTCTAAATCATGTAAAGTGAACCACCACATTTTCATATGGATGACCTTCCATATTCAATAAAGTGAATTTTTAAACACACTAATTTTGTTGTAAACCCTAACTATAAAAAGCAAGAGTAATAGATGCCATGTTATAGCCTCACATCTCTTTTAATAGATTGCTTGCATTGTACTCTATTTTTTAAGCAATAAAATCATTTTGTTATTTTGTTTATATATCTATATTTTGATTTGTTATACTCTCTTATTTTTTAAATTCCATTCTTTCATTATCTTCACTCAAAATTTTAAGTTTTAGACTAGTTAAAAGTATAAATTTTCGAAGGTCTAAAGATTCAAACTTTAAAAATTCAAATAAGAGGTCCAAAATTTAAATATAAAAAAAATAAAACTATATACAAACAAACTTAAGAAAATAAAAAACCTTATAATAAAAATTTTAATACCACTTAATATTATAAAAGTTATACTACTCTAAAAAAAACAATTAAATTTCAACTGTACATATAATCTTTATAACATTTTTATAAAAAAATTTTAAAATATAAATTGAAATTTGTAATTAAAAAATATCCAGCCACACTCATTCAACCGAAAATATATACGAATGAGAGATTCTAAATAAACGTAAGAGTTGAATAAAAATAATAGTAGTAACCAAACGGAATATGTATATCCGCGTATACATCTGCTTGGGGTAACCAGCAAGCCTTAAATATTGACAGACCTTGGCCAAGTAAATCCCGTACATTAAACGTACCCTGTAGAATGTAAAGTATATAAAGGTATAATGAGCATCCTTCTCGTATTTAAAACTTGGATTTTTTTTTTTTTAAATGAAAGTTGAAAAGAGTTGTCATCACAAAAACAATTTCTTTTCCAAAAAGACTTCCAATATTTCTACAATTCTAATTAAATGATGATTGTCTAAAGCATTTAAAGCTTTAACTGTATTTATATCGTGGGGAATCCTAAAGAGGATGTACAAGACTGGAACTCTTGATGCAGTTATCCTGAAACTCCAACTTTTCAAAAAAGTCTTTGCTTTTTTTCATCCTCTCTGGACTTTTGTTTTCTATTTGATACTCTCCTTCACCCTGGCCCAATATGACCGGGACGTGAAGGCATCCAATCCTGGAATTCCACGGTTAAAAAAACGTGTTTGTACTCTTTAAAATTTGAGAAATGCCTTTACGAATTAATATGTATGTTTAATGCCGTGCCTCGCATTAAAGTTCTAAACCTCAAAAATATATATATAGATTTTAAAAGCTTTTATGTCGTCTATAAGAAGATTTGGTGATGTGTTGGATAGAATGACAACGCTAGTTGAACAGTCGTTCAAATAGAACAGTCATCTATCCATTTCATGAAGATATACTTCAGCTTTGCTGTCGCAGACGCGTGGTTCACGTTTCCCCTTACCGACTATTCATTCAACAAGAACAATGCATTCATGATTCGAAAAGTTTTGGTGGACCATGTTATACTCCTAGACTATGATTATAACCATGTTCATTTTGAAAACCCGACACCATTAAAACATGACAGTGAACCGTGACGTCTGCCATTTATAATTACTGTCAACATTATTTTGTGCCTTCTAACATTTGAATCACCTAAACAAAGCCTGTACTTGAAATGCATAGAGTAAAAAGATTTTAAAATTCAATTGAATCGCCTGGCATGAGGAAGCCAATCCTTTCAGTGGCCAGCATCCCCCTTTAGGTCTTGCAAATAAAACCTAAATCCAATAATCTGAATTTCTAGTCACTCCTAAGGTTGGCAGTCAAAACCTTAATAAACTGTTTATTGGGCATTTTGCTTTATTGATAAATGATTGTTTTAATACACAATTATAAAAATTTAAATACAAAAACTTAAAAACGTATCATTCAACTAATTATTTTTTTAGTTAATTTTTTTTGATGTTTTTTATTAAAGTTAGTATTAAAAATCTTTATTATAAGGGTTGAGGATTCCCATCTCAATCATAACTTTTGGTAAAGGTGAAAACTGAGCTTATCAATACCGGTGAACCATAATTTATAAAAGTAAAAGCTAAACTTAACAATAAGAATCAAACACACAACCATATACACCCCTACCCTCTACCACTTATACATAATATTTATAGTACATAAAATTTAACTTTAATCTTTATATTAATTAATAACAAAAGGACATTTCTCATGAGCGAATTGATTGCTTTTTCCTGTGACTTTTGGGCCGGAGCGAGGCCTATCCACTCGTACAATGCTTTTATCGGTTATTGGTGGATTCGATCAAATTTATAAATTAAAGATGAAGGAACTATGAACAACGGTAAGGATAGACAAGACAATGTGCGAAATTTTATCGTTTTAAAAGATTATCAAGGCCCGCTGTCTTATTCGATACAATTATCTCGTTCAAATTACAGTCGTAAGACATCTAATACGGGTTTGATACGACGTTGATATTTATCTAATAAAACTTAAGATTTTTATATTTATTTTCTTCGACCCTCAATAAAATATATTACATCTTTGAATTGTTGATTGGGTAAGAAATAAAATAAATTTTGTTTGATTATATAGAGTTAGTTATAGTAAATAGTTTACACAGTATTCAAATAAACAGGGATTGTTCTCAATAAATTTATTCATCTTGTTTTTGTTGATCCCGTGAGATGGAGATGGAGACCACTGGTCGTTGGAGGTATTCTTATAGTTGATCTGACATACACTCAAAGGATTCCCAGTAGACTATTATCTTTAACTAACTTTTACAAAGTATAAATTATTTCCATCTCCTTCTTGTTGACCTGGGTGAGATGGGGATCACTGATAGCTCAGAATTCGTAAAGTTATAATTGATTAGGAATACACTCAAAAGATTCGGACAGACTACTATCTTTAACTAAAACTAAAAAATTCGAAACAAACGAATATCTAACTAAATTTTATGTGTTGAACGCCTAATCTCAATTGTTTTCGTAAACAAACATGTTCTCGCAAAAAAGACTATAATTCTTCTTTCAAACCGTATTAGAAATTTGCTGTTCCAAATACTCGCATACCACTCTTGTTTTCAAAAAAAAAATTATTAGGTCCAATTACGTCCGAATAAAATATTTTGAAGAATTCATAGAGTCCAAACGTTCTGAGTCAACTCTTTCACAAAGACAACGTGTTTAGGAACGCATTTGTAGCCAATTTCAACACTGCACTGGAGGGCCACAATTCACATGCGCAATTCGGTCACATGGATAATCCCCGCCCAAAATGCCCATATATAGCCGATGCTATTATCAATCTATCCCAAGTCAAATTGTTATTCGAGTTTAGAAGTAGTCGATTCTGTGAAACCATGGAGTCGGCAAGCCTAGTCGGGGCACACCCTCCTGCACTAAATACAAAATGTTCGCTTCCTTCGTGTCCAACCAATCTGGGCTGGATGGCGGAGAGAAGCAAACGCTATGCCAGAAAAAAATTGGCATCCAACCGTGCGGTGCGCGTTCGCTCTGAAAAGAGCGAAGGCGAAGGCGGGTTCGACATCGACCGCCGCAGTTTGCTGTTGTCGTCGTCCACATTGGGCCTGTCCACTCTCACGGCAGGAAATGCCCTCTCCCTCCCGTTTCCGGCTCCTGACTTCAGCAGCTGCGTGTATCCCACTGATCTCCCCACCGGCGCAGTGGTGAAGGGAGATTGCTGTCCTCCATATTCATCGAATACAACTATCGTCGACTTTGAATTTCCAAAGAAGCTGCCGATGCGGACCCGCGTGGCGGCGCACTTAGTGGACGAAGCATACATCAAGAAATATGACGCCGCCATCAGCGCCATGAAAGCTCTTCCGGAAGATGACCCGCGCAGTTTCATGAAGCAGGCCAACGTCCACTGCGCATACTGCAACGGCGCATACCTTGTAGGGGAGCAGAAGCAGGACTACGCAATCCACAAGTGTTGGTTCTTCGCCCCCTGGCACCGCTGGTACCTTTACTTCTACGAGCGCATCCTCGCCAAATTGATCAACGACGACACGTTCGCGCTGCCCTTCTGGAACTGGGACACCGCAGTCGGCATGTCGATCCCGCCCATGTTCACCAACACACAGCTTTCCATCTACAACGAGAACAGAGACCCGTGCCATCAGCCTCCCCAAATCCTCAACTTGCTGGAGCCCACGAGCTGCGATGACGGCTCCGTCAAGACCAACTACGCCCAGATCTACACCCACATGGTGTCCGGCGCCACCACGCCACTTCTGTTCCACGGTGCCGTCTACAGATTCGGCGACGAGGACAGTGACCTCAGCTATGGAACACTGGAGACCTCCCCTCATAATATGGTGCACGCGTGGACAGGCTCTCCCAAGAACACCAACCGCGAGGACATGGGGAGCCTATACTCGGCTGGGCGGGATCCACTCTTCTACTGCCACCACGCCAACGTGGACCGCATGTGGCACATCTGGAACTCCAAGTTGGGCCGAAAGAACTTCAAAGACCCGGACCTTCTGAACTCCAAATTTCTTTTCTACGACGAGAACAAACAGTTGGTACAGGTGAAAGCCGGCGACTGTTACGACATTAATAAGCTGAGGTATGAATACCAAGAGTTGGATCTTCCATGGTTGACTACTGGACGTATCATCAAGATGGCCGGAAAGTTCAAGGCCATGCCTGCTGTGGAGAAGTTTAAAGAGTCCCTTAACCAGCTCACGGAGTTGAAGGGTCCTGTCTCGGTGCGGGTAAAGAGACCGACGCAGAAACGTAGCAGCAAGGAGAAAGACGAGGCCGAGGAGGTTCTTTCCGTGGAGGGGATTGAGCTGGACGTGACTCGGACCTCCAGGTTCGGTATTTTCTTAAACCTGCCAGACGCAGACGCAAGCACCTCTTTGGATAACCCCCATTTTGCGGGCTCGTTTGTGCATTTTGGCCATGGCAAGCACGAGATGAAGTCGGGAACGACCACGAAAACGTCCACGAACAAAAAGTTGTCGTACAAGGTGGGTATCACAGAGACACTGGAGGACATCGGTGCAACCGAGGACGAGAGTATCATCGTGACGCTTGTGCCACAGGCCTCCAAGTTTCAGCCTAAGGAACCCATCAAGTTCACGTCTGTCAAGATCTCCTACGATAATAAGTAGCGGCTTGGTAGTTGAAAATAATATCGCTTGCTTGTCAAGACTATTATCGTAAGCGTATGCATCTAGAATAAGCTTTGAGAGCCTATTTTCGCGGCATTTGTTCAAAGCCCATACTGTAATATTTCAAGATTATCATGTCATAGGCAATGCCAAATTAAACAGAAAGTTATGTTATGGAAGGTTGTATCAAACAATGTTGAATAATTTAAAATGTCAACATATAATTAATATTATATTTGTTATTAAATTATTTTTAATAGTAGTAGTAAGTATGATTAATAGAATACACAATTAAGTAATATAATGCATCAAATATATACATTGAATTATTTTTATCTCCACATCATTCTTACTTCTTAGACCTTGCTTATTGTTTTTGAACAACTTTTATATTGTTTGTTAAAAATTGTATCATGCACATAATTAAATAAAAAAGAATAAAATCACACTTAGGACACTCTCAAATTATATTAGAATATAACATAGGATAAATATCACAAGTGATATATCAAAAATAAATTATAGTAGTTCAAGCATTGCTCAAAGAATTTAAAAATTTGATAATAGACAAAGAGGTAAGCCATGCCAACTCTATTTGCTTCTTCTTTATGTTGGAGCATTTCTTTATGAGATATTTGTTCTCTACTTTATGGTAAATTTCCATAGGAAGAGGAGAGTTAATAGAACAAGTATCTTATCAATAGATGGCATGTCTTATCTTTAAGAACACATAGTGTGCCACTAGTTGTCTCTTATAGGATTCTTAAGTTTTATAGGCTATCGACAAGTAAAATCTGAGTGAATCCTTAAACAAGGATAAATACCCTCCTATTAAATCTTGGTTAGCATACAATAAGTACTTTCTTAAGTCTTAATGATTGCACTGCATGGCCTAGGACAAGGTAGTGTAGACGACAACTCATAAATTAGCTTATGGTACCTTGAAGTAATGTTTAAAGTTACATTGTAGGAAGAAGGACACAATGGTGATTCTATTTTTGACTAAAAAATAAATATACCTCATACAAAAATAAAAATACAAATGATGATGTGAATGCATGGTAAAAGACATGAACTTTTTATTAAATATGAAGCAATTGTATAAATGTTTAAACAAGGGTTGTGATTATTTAGGATGTATAGAACTCTATTTTGTTCGACTAATAGGGACATGTAATAAAATAACTATAATAAATAAGGCAAAGTGAATAAACAAAAAAACAAGAGAGAGTACCAAAGACCAAGAAAATAAAAAAGAGTTCTTACACTAAGCTATACACAAGATTTATACATAAGATATATATTAGTTGGAAGATGATACACTTCACCATCCAACTAATCAAGAAGAAAATTTAAATTAGTTCATAAACTACCTCTTCATACTCCTCTACATGTGGCATCAATTTGAGAATGTATAGGTGGCTATATTGGTTTGGTTTAGAGAGGTATTGGGTATAGGGTGTTATGAGGATTGGCATAGGATTAGCCTAGGATTATTTAAAACATGAGCATAACTCACATTAGTTAGTTTTCTAGTTGTTATTCTAAATTAACTATTTTTTAGCTTCAATTATCAATTAGTTATGATAAGACAAACTAATTTGTACCTTATATGCTGAAAGCACGAGGATACGGAAGCAAAAAGGAAACTCCAAGTGCGATGCAAACCGAACTAAACTTAGCGCTAAATCCTATGAATTGAAAGTGCATGAAAAGAGGGAAAGCATGAACGAATCAAAATGAAACAAAAGCCAATAAGGAAGACAACCCTTTTTATTGATATGTTTCAGAACTCGATTACAATGCGCCTCCTCCCCTTCCAAGGGCTAGGAGCGTTAAATATACGTTCTTGTTACATCCATGGATGCCATTCCTTCTTCCGCGTGCCCACATGTAAAATGGGCGGACCAAATGTCGCCGCCGCTTGCGTTGATGAGTCTTGACTCCTTGTTGCTCCTCTAACGTCCAGATCCTGCATTCAAAGAAACAAGAAACAGTCAGTAGCACCTACGGATGAAATAAAACATGCAATCCCCACGCCTTCGATTAGTGCATGCAAGATATAAATAAAATGATAACTAACATATATCCAAATGATCTAAAAATTTGACAGGGGCATCAAGACCTCACAAAGGAAACACTGCAAATGGAACAGTCAAGAAATTCCTCACAGATTTGAATTCGCTCCGGGGTGGGACGAATAGACCTGCAACAAAAATGCCGAAAGGCACGGTCCCAAATGTCACATCTGGGGAGCTCCAAATCACCTGCAAAGTTGGGATTAGCTAATTGGGGGTGTTTTGGGAAGACCCAGATGGTCAGATTTCCCCAATCAGGCCTCCATTAATAGGAATTTGATGGGGGTTACCTGCAAGTTAGTAAAGGCGAACGAAGATAGAAACATGATCAAAATTGTTCAAAACAAGGTGAAATTTAAATGGCAACCTATCTAAGAAGCATAGAATTAAATGCAAGAATAATAGAAAGCAAATCTACCATAGATTTCCAATCACTCCGAGGCGGGGCGATTAGGACTGTAGCAGTGTGGGGGGCGCCCGGGGGAGGCCGCCCACCGTTTGGGGCCCGATTTCGGCACCAATCCACTTGGGATGGGTCCAAAACCTCTTGTGGGGTATTGTCGACAAATTTGGTGGGATATTGTGGCCAAATGTCGGGTTTTGGTTCCGGATTTGCGCTTCCAATAACCACCCTATGACCTCCTTTCCAAAAGAGATCAAGGATGTGAAAGACACAACTCAAAAGGGTGTGGGTGTGAAAATAAAATGACAGCACTTCGTTGCTCAAAATGCTCCTTCTCTGTATATTTTGGGGTGAGGAAACTCACCAATTTATAGACTTGGAGGTCTCTTGAATTGGGCATGCAGAGGCACCACTTGGCAATCATGCCTTCCCAGGGGGAAGGAGATTCCTCCCTGATTAGGGACTTCATGACTACCCTTGTAACTGCCTCTAACGCTCAAAAATGCTCACCCACACTCCCATGCAATGAAGGAAGCATTAAGTGGTGGATCTGAGCTGCCATTTGTCAAGATTTGACTTTTTCCCGTCAAACCTGCTATTCGCCCCACCCTAGAGCGAATACTGCTATTCGTCCCTGGGTGGGGTGAATCCCAGTTTGAAATCGTCCCTGGGTGGAACGGGTATTGAGCAAAGTGCCTGAAGGTGCCAAATTGATCTCTGACCTTCCAAAACTGTTGTGAGAGTGGTTAGGACCACTGTTTAACCTCTGGGGGCTGCCCTTGGGGTTGTGTGTGTCAATGCGATCAGTGTTTGCAGTCACATAATCGGATTGGTGTTGTTTTGGTGTCTACAGATGCCCCTTTTTGGGATGCGTTGTGCAAGGCGCAATGCCGAGCAAAAATAGATAACCAAAGCACTAATGATTAGGGTTTCTCAGTAACCTAACCAAATTTTGATGCCCCAAGTATGGAAAGGGCATGCATTCTTGAATCCTTGCTTTCGACGAGCGAAGGAACTCAATTCAAGTGTTAACCTTTTTCGGTGAGGTGTTACTTGATCTTGGACATTGATCAGTCATGAATAGGCAAAGGGCGCAACCTTTTGTCTATGGGAACCTTGAGTTCATGATTCACGAATGCCAAGTGATTGATCAGCTTGTGATTATTGCTTGTTTATTGCCCCAAGCGAGAGCGTGATTGTCTTTGCCAATGATTCTTTCAATGCATGCCATTTCCATGATTGGGTGTGTATTTGTTGATTGGTGACTAAGTGTGACTACCCCCTCAAGCGACGAATCGATGAGGGAATGACCTACATGAGAAAAGCGACGAGTCGCTTGACCCACGATGACTTAGGTAAGGGTGCCTTCAGATGTTTAGCATTAAATGTGTGTGCAGTTTTTTGACATTTAGACCTATTTTTGGTGGGTGTTAACCCTTTTGGTGACGCTTTTTGGGGCTAAAATTGGCAAAAATCTATCTTCCCGTGGAGCGGTCCGGCTATGGTAGCCTTCTTAGGGAGTAGGATAGTGACAATTTGTGACCCTAACATCATTTTTGCATGCCCGGAATGTCAAGTGCAAAAGCACTTTCATCGGGCAAGTTTATTGTTTGTTTTTGGGTCATTTTGTTCATTTTTTTGATGTTTTTGAAATTTTTGCCCTGAATTCGTTCTTGGGTGGGACGAATACCAGTTTAGTATTCGTCCCAGGGTGGGACGAGCGCTAACTAGAGCGCTCATCCCAGGGAAGAACGATTACAAGCTCAAAATGCCTATTTAAAGGCCAAAACTGAGTTTTGGGCTCATTTGCCTTCGTTTTTCCTAGCGAATTGGAGCTCTGAGGAGGAGGAGGTTAATTCTGTGAAGCGAGGCACTGTCAAAATTCTCCCGACATCATGAGTGCACGAACCGGATCGAGCGGTGGAGCCGAAGCGAGACCGGTAAGTGATCCTCCTCGTTATTGCTTGCATTTTGTTGTTTACAGTTTTTAATACCGCAATTTATTGCTTCTTTTGTAGTTTGTTGTTGATTTGAAAAATGAAAACCCTGATTAACTGTATGTCGTTATGCATGACTTGTTGTCTTATGACTTAGGTAAAAACCCTAGGTAGACAAAAAAATTGAGTTCAAAACTTAGTTTAAAAATTTGTTTTTCTTTTTAGTTGGCTTCGTAAAAATGAAACCCTAGTTTACATGTATGCTAAAAAGACGTGATAACAGTCTGAAATTTGTTTCCTTTTGACAGTAAGGTAAACCTTAAGTAAAAGAAAAATTTTGTATTTTGTGCTGTTTTTGTTACATGAAAACCTTAGGATAAACTGACCGTGAACCCTAGTTTTTTTGGCTAGATTCATCATTTTTTTTTTTAAACTTGATTGAAAACCCTAGGTAAAAACTGTCATGTTAATTTTGTTATGTTTGTTTTTTTATTTTGTCTGTCAGTTTTAAACTTAAAGTACAAAGACCCTAAGACTGACAAACTGTATTTGAAAATTTGTTTTTTGTTTTTTATGTTGTCTGTCAGTTTTAAACTTAGAGTACAAAACCCTAAGACTGACAAACTATTTTTGTTTTGAATTTTTGTGAATTTTGTTGTTTTTGAGTTGTACATTGTTTTATGTAGTGTTGTATATTCATGTTACTGTTTATGCAGTTTTTCATGATTTTAATGTTTTTGTGTTGTTTTCTTTTGCAGGTTGTGAAGAGCCGGTATCGTGTGCCTACTATTTTTACTGAAGCGCGAGAGGCGCTGACTTTGGCTGACTGGGAGTGGCTTGATGCCCTTGGGCTCAAGCAGGTGACTCGGCTGGAGCCTGTGGTCGGGGATCGGGCCTATCTGATGGCCCTGATCAACTTGTGGGATCCCCAGACCAACACCTTCCATCTCCCAACAGGGGAGATGACAGTGACCTTGGAGGATGTCTATCGAATTCTACGGATTTTGATAGATGGATTGCCGATCAGGACGACGTCGCACGATCAACGGACAGCAGTGCTGACACGTTGCTTTGGGCACGGGGAGGAGGTGGGTGTGGACAGCCCAGTGGAGAGGGCAGAGGGTGACTGCCAGATTGGCAGGATTCTAGTTCGATGGTGGCTGGAGAAGGGGGTGTTGGGAGTGAGGCACATAGTACTTATGGGCCTCATCTCCAACATGCTGCTACCTGACTCGTCAGGCGCAAGGTTCCCGTGGAACCTATTGGATGTGGTCTGTCGGCTGGTGGAGTGTTCAATGCATGAGCCTTTGATCATGAGGTGGGGACAGATGCTATTGGCACAGCTCTATGGTGAGTTGTACGAGGTCCACTACTGGAGGCAGAAGGGGATTAGCTGTAGCTATCTGTTACAGAGTTGGGCCTGGTAGCACATAGTGGTGGAGAGGTCGATGGGGTTACCATGGATGACTCAGGCAGAGATGGTGGATAAGGATATAGGTTACGCGGCTCTGTGGGGACAATCTGAGGAGCAGGGATAGAGTCGGTGGTGGGTAGGTGTCGTAGGGCACTATGCTGATGCCTTCGCTCGGCTTGCTCTAGGGGAGGTGTTCTGGCGCCCCTATCGGGACTGTCCAGCCTGGCTTGAGGCTGGAGAGTGGCTTCGATGGGTACATAGGGGGCGATGGCTGATTGGGTGACATGGGACCGAGCAGGAGTTCTTCCCTTATAGTCGGGTGACACGATAGTTTGGGGTGCGCTAGGGGTTGTCTGGTGAGCCCGTGGTCTATCGGCGCCGGGGGGATGAGAGGACTCTGGACCGCCCAGTCATTGCACCACTTGGCAAGGATTCAGATGCGATGATTGACGTCCTAGACGTGGACGACGTTGAGACTATCGTAGAGTATGACCAGTGGTGGATACTACGATGATGGTAGGGAGAGGGGCCACTGGGAGGCACAGAGGTAGCAACAGCAGGCGAGGAGGGTGCCGAGGCACCAGGAGATGATTGGGGAGCTCCATTGGAGGATGCGGACATGGTGGAGGTGGATGATGTGGATGTGGATCTTGGGGTTCCGGATCAGCCGGAGATGCAGGACGTCACGGAGCAGTGGGAGCCAGAGCAGGCTGCTATTCTAGAGATGCCAACGCCTCAGGCAGTTTTGGAGGACACGGAGTCCGGGTTACGTGTTGAGAATGCACGATTGGAGGGGCTGTTGCGGAGGCACGATGAGGAGTTGGGGGATGCGTTGCGGGAGAGGGATCTCTTGCGCATGCAGCTGGCAGAGCGAGAAAATGCATGGGCTACGTACCGTCGGTAGGATGGGGATACCGATGCTGCACGGGAGAGGGATCTCCTACGGACGTAGCTGGCGGAGAGGGATAGGGCTTTGGCGCAACGCGATGAGAACTTGGCTACGTATCGCCAGTGGGAGATGGACTTGGTGCGGCAGTGGTTGGAGCTGGAGGCAGATATTAGCCGCCTCGATGGGTGGGTCCCTATGTTCAGCGGAGGTGGATCATCGTACCGCTCGAGAGGGAGCGATACTGAGCAGTCAGCATCCTCTCGGCATAGGCGACTGGATGAGGGGGGCTCGAGTAGGCATGATGCAGGGGCTAGCAGTAGCCACCCTGAGGGGTCTCATAGGACCCACACCACAGGGGGTAGTTCTCGTCGCACCGATCCTGCGTGATCATGGTGGCCGATGCCCTAGGTTTGGGGGTTTTTGAGCTTTTGGCTTTTTGCGGGGTCAGATGACCGGTTATTGTAGCCTACGGGCATTTTTGATGATATATATATAGATGACTTTATTTTATTTATACATATGTCATGATTTGATGTTATGCATAGTGATTGATGAATGTGTATGTATGTATGTTAATTTACATTGATGGATGCATATGTTATGATGAATGCAAATGTTTCTAATTTATATGATATGCAAATGGAATGGATGAATTGAATTTTGTGATTTTTGGTGGTGGCACCATAGACTGTTTAGAACTTATGGCTTTTTGTCCTAGGCGATTGCTGTGGGAAATGACTTTTGTTGTACACATGCTATTTTTGTATTTTTTGATGACAATGCGAGGATGAGGGATAGCACAGTTGGTTTGGAATGTAGTTAAGGTTTTTTGAGACTCAGATGTTTTAACTAACTAGCCATGATTGTACTTTATCTTACAAGACTTGTGAACAAGGTATGAATCGGACTTGTCTTTGACCAAGTTATTTCACATCCCTGTGTGTGCAATTGAGTTCGTTTATGTGGTATTTGTCAGGATACCGCCAGTGCCAGATAGGCTATCAACCAAACCTATACTGAGGATCACCCGATTAGCTCCACCAACTTCCTTTGTTGTATTTAGTCAGATTAATCTGCGGTGCGATCTAGGATACCATAAGCTAGCTCATCCACATGCAAACATTGATCTGTACACGAGTTAATGCGACAGATATATCGTCATGCGGGAGGTTCCCCACCAGTGATCGATAGGCTATCCACCAAACCAGTACTGAGGTTTACTTCATGACCTTTTGAATGCTGAGAGTTCCAAGGATTCAAGTTTGACTCCCTTCTTTTCTTTAATTATATTGGGATACTTGCTCTTATATAGTGATAAAAATCACTGTTTATTTTTTATATATATATTTTTTCTTTTGAGCAAGGGATTTGAATTTCGAGTGATGAGAATCACTATTGTATGTGCCTTTTGATGTATGCACTTTGGTGGTGATGTCAATTTTTTTTTGGAGTTTTGACTTTTGCAAAATTTTATGACGTTTGCAACTTTTTGAGAACTTGGGATTCTTGGGGAATTGGGTAGGGAAGATGCTTGTCCTTTTGCCAACTCTCAGCATTCTTGGGGTCATTCGCATAGGGGGATGAGCAAGATAACCATTTCGCTTATGGTGACCTGGATTGCTTTGCAAGTTTCATCTTTCATTCACACAACTTGGGAATTTTTATGTGTTTTAATTTGTGTTGGGATGTTACGTAACAAGGTGTGATCCAAGTAGAACTCTACCTTTGTAAAATTTGTCTGAATTTGTAAGTATGTGGCTAGAAATCTAATGACATCTGAATGACGAAAACTCTAGATACATTTAAAAGACCACTGACTATGATATAGTAAAAAGAAGTAAATGGCATTGATTTTTGATGGACTGCTTATAGAATGGAGAAATGTGGAACAAGATGGATTGGCAAAGTAATTACAGTCTATGGTGCCTTGACTTGTATGACCACAAATATGCAATGTATGGATGTTATGCTTAATGCAACTATTATTCTTGTGTTTTTGATGGACTGATTTTTGTGAATACAAAGATGAGATGCAAAAGAGCTCTTTATTGTTGTGATGAGGTTGAGCATGCCTGGAAATGAGATGCAAATTTTTGTTATTTTTGATGATTTTACTGTTTTTGAATTTTCTTATTTTTGACCAAGCGATTGTGGGAATCCTTGGAGCTTTTTGGTTTGACCAAAGGGGTAATGGGCACCTTTGGGGCATTTTGGGGATGACCAAGCGATTGTGGGAATCCTTGGAGCTTTTTGGTTTGACCAAAGGGGTAATGGGCACCTTTGGGGCATTTTGGGGATGACCAAGCGATTGTGGGAATCCTTGGAGCTTTTTGGTTTGACCAAAGGGGTAATGGGCACCTTTGGGGCATTTTGGGGATGACCAAGCGATTGTGGGAATCCTTGGAGCTTTTTGGTTGGGCTGTGGCTCTTCTAGATATGGAATGGCCGCAAATGACTGATGTTCAAGGGTTCTAGTTCCTTGATTCCATCAAGAGAGGCTAGCCGGTATGTTCCAGGTCCTATTTTACTATCAATTACATAGGGACCTAACCAGTTTGTTGCAAACTTGTCCCTTAGATGGGGCGGCAAGCTAGAGTTCTGTTGGTTCTCTTTTAAGACCAAGTCACCAACCTGAAAGTCCCTCAGGTGAACTTTCATGTTGTATGCTTTCTTCAATCGCTCTTGATAGATACGTAAATGCTCGAGAGCATTAATGCATCGTTCATCGAGCAACGTAAGCTGGTCTAACCGGGCCTACCGTGCAGTGTCATCATCGATGAACTCTTGCATTGATATGCATAGGGAAGGAATTTCCAACTCGAGAGGCATGACAACCTCGGAGCCATACACGAGCAAAAATGGAGTTGCCCTAGTGGGTGTCCGAATGCTAGTGCGATAAGCCCACAGGGCAAGTGGGATCTGAATGTGCCAATCCTTATGAATATCTGTGACTATCTTTTTGAGGATGGCAACTAGCATTTTGTTTGATGCCTCTGCTTGCCCATTTGCCTGTAGATAATAGGGTGTTGAAAAACTATGCTAAATTTTGTACTTTGTGGTCAAAGCACGCACATCTTTATTCTTGAATGACGTCCCATTATCCGAGATGATCTTGGATGGAATACCAAAATGACATATGATGTTATGTAAAATAAACTCCGTAATGCGGGTTCCAGTCGTAGAGGTAAGCAAAACTGCTTCCACCCATTTGGTGAAGTACTTTGTGGCCGTTATGATAAACATGTGATGACCTGACGACGTAGGGGAGATCTTATCGATTAGATCTAAGCCCCACTATGAAAATGGCCAAACCAATTGGATTGACTACAAGGCCTGGGAAGGTACGTGTGTCAAATTAGCATGGTGTTGACATTTCATGCACTTCCTTACATATGCGCAACAATCTCGCTCTAAAGATGGCCAATAATAGCCCATGCGGAGAATGCACTTTGCGATGGCCATACCACTAAAGTGGCCATCGCACATACCATCGTGCACTTGGGCGATCGCCCAAGTGGACTCTTGTTGGTCCAAGCAATGAAGTAGGATTCCTTCATAGCTGTGATGGTACAAAATGTCTCCTAACGAGACATACTTTGTCGCTTTCTACTTGAATGCTCATTTTGTGGCATGCATCAATCCAAGTGGGAGGTTACCTAACTTGAGGTAGTCCCTTATGGGCAAATACCAATCTTGCTGATCAGAAGCCTCGATGGCATGAACAACCAATCCCTCTTGAAGTTCATCCCTAGCAAAAGCTGAGAGGGAAAGAACTTGTAAGAATAGCGTTGTGTTGCTATTAAGGGGAGTAGGGGAGAATAAGGACCCCTAGTTGGCATGATTCAGACGATCGTGGATTCAAGAGAACCTATCCTGAGGTGGTTCAATCTAGATCATGTGGATTCTTGGCATTAATTCAGAGCTTGCACGCTCCATCATGGATTGCGATAGTGTTTTGACTTGAATGGTTGTCATATCACCAAAAATGTCTTGCGGTATTAGTGACCCCAAGGAGGCCATAGTGTTCGCAAAATGATTCGATGACCGAGGGAGTGCCTCGATGTCATACCATTCAAGTTGTGCCAGGAATTTGTCCACAAGGGCTTTGTAGGCCTACAGAACTGGGCATTTACATTGGAATACCCCTTTGACTTGGTTGACAATTAACAGTGAATCACCAAAGATGTTCAATCATTTGATGTTCATGGTGATCATTGTCTGAAGACCTATGAGCAAGGCTTCATATTCGACATTATTGTTGGTGCATGAGAAGTCTAATTTAAATGACAGAGGCATTGGATCCCCTTATGGTGTGAAGAATACAATTCCCGTGCCACCCCTTTGCTCACATTTAGAACCATCAAAAAATAGGGTTATGTCGGCCTGTGACTCAGGCTCATCAGAATCTGGAGATTCTGAGACATGGAAGACCCCATCATCGGGTAGTTCTATGACCGGAGGCTGATCGTCTTCGAGAGGAGCCTTTGCTAGTTGATCGGCTATGACTTGTCCTTTTATGGATTTTTGTCCAATAAACTCTATGTCAAATTCCGTCAACAACATGATCCATTTCGTCGTGCGACTACTATGATAAGTATGACTCATCATGTACCACAATGGATTCTCCTTAGACACAACATACGTAGTGTTGCTCAACATGTAGTGGCGTAGCTTTTTGGTAGCAAACACCACTGCCAAGCAGAGTTTCTCAACGTATGCATAGTTAAGTTCATAACTGACCAGGATGCGGCTAAGATAGTAAGTAGCCTGTTCTTTGTGAAGTTCATTTTTTTGGGCTAGCATGGCACTCGGTGCCACCTCAGTAGCTGAGATGTATAATTAGAATGGCACTCCTGGTCTAGGTGGTGCCAATACTGGTGGCAAAGCCAAGTATTGCTTAATATCATCAAAGGCTGACTAGCACTCGTCATCCCAGTGAAATGCTACCCCCTTATGCAATAGTTTGTTCATGGGTTGGCACTTGTCAGATAGTTGCGCTATGAAGCGCTTTATTGATGTGACCTTTCCCTGCAGGCTTCTGAGCTGCTTGATGGTAGTTGGGGGAAGCATTTCAAGGATTTCCTTGACTTTGTTTGGGTCCACCTCGATGCCTCGCTTTGAGACTATGAAACCCAAGAGTTTTCCAGATGTGACGCCAAATACGCACTTCTTGGGTTTCAGTCTGACTTTATGCATGGTAAAAGACATGAACTTTTTATTAAATATGAAGCAATTGTATAAATGTTTAAACAAGGGTTGTGATTATTTAGGATGTATAGAACTCTATTTTGTTCGACTAATAGGGACATGTAATAAAATAACTATAATAAATAAGGCAAAGTGAATAAACCAAAAAACAAGAGAGAGTACCAAAGACCAAGAAAATAAAAAAGAGTTCTTACACTAAGCTATACACAAGATTTATACGTAAGATATATATTAGTTGGAAGATGATACACTTCACCATCCAACTAATCAAGAAGAAATTTTAAATTAGTTCAAAAACTACCTCTTCATACTCCTCTACATGTGGCACCAATTTGAGAATGTATAGGTGGCTATATTGGTTTGGTTTAGAGAGGTATTGGGTATAGGGTGTTATGAAGATTGGCATAGGATTAGCCTAGGATTATTTAAAACATGAGCATAACTCACATTAGTTAGTTTTCTAGTTGTTATTCTAAATTGACTATTTTCTAGCTTCAATTATCAATTAGTTATGATAAGATAGGCTAATTTGTACCTTATATGCTGAAAGAACGAGGATACAGAAGCAAAAAGGAAACTCCAAGTGCGATGCAAACTGAACTAAACTTAGCGCTACATCCTATGAATTGAAAGTGCATGAAAATATGGAAAGCATGAAGGAATCGAAACGAAACAAAAGCCAATAAGGAAGACAGCCATTTTTATTGATATTTTTTAGAACTCGGTTACAATGTGCCTTCTCCCCTTCCAAGGGCTAGGAGCGTTAAAGATACGTTCTTGTTACATCCATGGATGCCATTCCTTCTTTCGTGTGCCCACATGTAAAATGGGTGGACAAAACGTCACCATCGCTTGCATTGATGGATCTTGACTCCTTGTTGCTCCTCTAACATCCATATCCTACGTTCAAAGAAACAAGAAATAGTCAGTAGCACCTACGGATGAAATAAAATAAGCAATCCCCGTGCCTTCGGTTAGTGCATGCAAGATATAAATAAAATGATGACTAACATATATCCAAATGATCTAAAAATTTGATAGGGGCATCAAGACCTCACAAAGGAAACACTGCAAATTGAATAGTCAAGAAATTCCTCACAGATTTGAATTCGCTCCGGGGTGGGATGAATAGACCTGCAACAAAAACGTCGAAAGGAACGGTCCCAAATGTCACATCTAGGGAGCTCCTAATCACCTACAAAGTTACGATTAGCTAATTGGGGGTGTTTTGGGAAGACCCATATGGTAATATTTCCCCAATCAGGCCTCTGTTAACATGAATTTGATGGGGGTTACCTACAAGTTAGTAAAGGTGAACGAAGGTAGAAACATGATCAAAATTATTCAAAATAAGGTGAAATTTAAATGGCAACCTATCTAAGCAGCATAGAATTAAATGCAAGAATAACAAAAAGCAAATCTACCATATATTTCCAATTGCTTCGAGGCGGGGCGATTAGGACTGTAGCAGTGTGGGGGGCACCCGGGGGGAGGCCGCCCGCCGTTTGGGGCCCGATTTTGGCACCAATACACTTGGAATGGGTCCAAAACCTCTTTTTGGGTATTGTCAACAAATTTTGTGGGATATTGTGGCCAAATGTCGGGTTTTGGTTTCGGATTTGTGCTTCCAATAACCACCCTATGACCTCCTTTCCAAAAGAGATCAAGGATGTGAAATACACAACTCAAAAGGGTGTGGGTGTGAAAATAAAATGACAGCACTTCATTGCTCAAAATTCTCCTTCTCTATATATCTTGGGGTGAGGAAACTCGCCAATTTATAGACCTGGAGGTCTCTTGAATTGGGCATGCAGAGGCGCCACTTGGCAATCATGCCTTCCCGGGGGAAGGAGATTCCTCCCTGATTAGGGACTTCATGACTACCCTTGTAAGTACCTATAACACTCAAAAACGCTCACCCACACTCCCATGCAATGAAAGAAGCGTTAAGTGGCGGATCTGAGCTGCCATTTGTCAATATTTGACTTTTTGCCCATCAAACCTGCTATTCGCCCCACCTGGGAGCGAATACTACTATTCGTCCCTAGGTGGGGTGAATCCTAGTTTGAAATCATCCTTGGGTGGAACAGGTATTGAGCAAAGTGCCTAAAGGTTCCAAATTGATCTTTGACCTTCCAAAACTGCTATGAGAGTGGTTAGGACCACTGTTTAACCTCTGGGGGCTGCCCTTGGGGCTGTGTGTGTCAATGTGATCAATATTTGCAATCACATAATCGGATTGGTGCTGTTTTGGTGTCTACATATGCAATTAGATGATATCCAATATCTTGTAATTTAGGTATCATAGATACCTATAAAAGAACCTGTAATTAATTATTTCAAGATAATAAAATTTGGTTCTCTTTCTCTATTTCTAAATTTATAGTTCTATTTATAACCATATCAAATTTGATATTAGAGAATCTATAGCCTAACCTTATGAGGGGGATTTCCCTTTGGAAAATTTCACCTTTTTATTTTCTTTCTTCACCCTGCCTTAGTTTACCTTCTTATCTATCTGGTGATTAGATGATGTTTATAGGTGGGATACCATTCTTTGATGATAAATTTTGATTTGCAAGCATTCAATTTTTTTTGCCACACCAAATTGCTTTACTTGTAGATGATCACTTTTTCGATGTCATTGGGTTTTATTTAATTTTTTTTGTTTCCTATAGGACTACATCTTGTAGGCCTCATGTTAAAAGAGCTACATTTTATAATTAACATTATAACTTGGAGAAAATGTTAAGAAGTTTTATTTTGAGATTCATGTAGTTGATCACCCTATTCTGAATAGCTTGTTTTAGAATATCTGAGCATAGAATTGACAAAAGCAAGTGAAAACCCTAAAAATATCATCACAATACCTGTTGAGATATGATAATAACATATATGAGATTGCTTTCATTAGAATTTGATCTAATATAAAATAAAAATAATTGTTAAATATCATAGATTTGAATGATAACTAGGACAAAAGTAAAATTTTATATTTTAAATCAGACAATGATAGGAATGATACTAATGAAGGATATGAGTCAAAAATAGGAAAGGACTCTAAAAAATAGTAGAATATGATAAATACCAAGACCAAGAATAACCAAGCAAAGAAACAAAAGAAGAATATCAAAAATGGATAAAAAAATACAGCTAAATATTATGAAATTCTAAATATAGTAGGGTCATAAGGTAGAGTCCATGGTCATGGACATAAGATGAAAGTTGAATATGAATATTGAAGACTAAATTCTTCAAATCAAATAATATAATACATAGGGTGTTGGAGAATATTACATTATTTGGTAGATGCTAAAGTACCCCATGGTACATTTGTATATTTGAAATATTAGATTAGGATGTGAGTTATTAGATTAGGGACTGTGCAAGTGTGTAGAAAGTCAAGACTCATGTGTGTAGGTGTCAAGTATACAAGTGAAGATTCATATGATAAGTGGCAAGATGTAAAATCAAGAGACATTAGAATTTTTGTCATATGTGAGGAATAGGAAAGGATGCATCTCTCGGATATGTGAGGAGAGCAATAGTCAAGTATTGAAGAGTCACCTTCTAAGGTTATATTATGGAGGTAAAGCTCCATGCAATGTAATACAATTTGATCTCATGTAACTTGATCTTGTATATGAATAATATATGAGTGATTTATTATTGAACTATTGTTATTATTTCATGAATGTGATATTCATTGATATTGACTAGTTTGTTGAATGCTTTAATATATTTTGATTAATATTTGATCCTTGATAAAATGACCTATGATATAATCTAACGCAATTGCCATCATGTTTTATCCTCAAAATTGGGGACATCTACTACTATTTTTGATGCATTTATTCATGTAATAAATGTATAAAAAAGAGGATAAATGTAGACACTTAAATTTGGTATATCAAAATTGGAACCATCCCCAAGCAACTAAAGAGGTCAAATAAGCATTTTGGTACAACATTTTTTACCTTTTGATTTCAAAAATTAAATCGCCGGTCTTTGAAATTATCTATTTCATCAAAAATAGTTTTTTGCTCAAATGTGATCCCTTTTTGCCCTGTTTGACCAATAACAATCAAAATGATGATGTTGCTAGTATATAAAATCATGTCCATGAATTAAATAAGAAACGATTTTTTTCTTGAGATTAAAAGCTTCGAATCTTGGGATCTCCATCCCTTGAGCATCATGCTATTTATTTTCTTATTCTACCTTGAATTGGCACCATCTCCAAGCTAATCCTAACCCCCAAACTTACTCCTTTTGTGATATACCTCCTTGTCCTCCTATATTATGAATTTAAAATCTTAACGTCTATTTTATTATCACCATGAATGCTCTTATCCCTTCCCAATGCCATAAAAATCCTATAAATTAGGGTCTTATGGTGCTTTTTACAACAACAATCTCATGTTATCAAAACTTTGTCAAATTGTTTTCTTAATTGCTCTTTAATTTGTTCTTTTTTTTGCATTCATAGTGCTTGCTTAAGTTTCTTGGAAGGATTCAAATTCATATCAAGCAAGGGGCAAGGTAAAGAAGCCATAAAACCTAGTTATATCTCCTCATTTCTTTTGTTCCCTCTCTTGTTCATATTTTTATTATACTTTCTTATCCCTTTCACTTTTGCTCATTTTGTGATCTAATAAATGATAGCTCTATTTGAATATAATTTTAATTCTATACATTTAATTTTCCTTGGTTTTGAAATTCTTATTAGGTATCTACATGGTTTTTGATGATTTCTAGAGACAACTTGCTATCCTGTCAGTCCTTTTCAACTTGATTCTAACTGCCTAACTACTTGTTTTTGTTGTAGGAACAATTTCATTATTCCTACAATTTCGAGCGTCAATTTCGTAACTATTGCCTTTCTATCACTTTTTATCAAGAAAAATGTTAAATTAAAAATTTTCTATCCTAATTCATAGGTATTAATAGTCTTTACGGTATCTATATTAGCTTTTTAACCAGACTATCATAGGTCCTAATGTTCAATATCACAATATATTAATCAATATTTGAGCATTCAATATATGTGGCCAATATTAATAAAAAACATTCATATAAAATAACAATAATATGAAGTAAAATGGTCAATGTCATTCATGCAATAATATGAATAAAAACTTACAATAGAATTGCTCAAACTATATACAAGCTTCTTTGTTTTATGCTTGAAATACATATATTCTTCAATTATTGATTCATGGAGCTTTATCTCGATAATAGCCTTACAAAGATGACTCTTCAATACTTGACTATTATCCTCCCCACATATCCAGGAGATGCATATTTTTCTATTTCATTCATAAGATAAATCCTCTCATTTTGTTTGGCTTCTCATCTTGTCAGTTATATATATGATTGTTGACTCTCCATTTGCTCTTGCACACTTTATGACACATTGCACACTCCTACACACTCTATTACATAACACTTGTGCACATCCTACACATTGTTAGAAATATATTATATTCTATTATTTGGGTCATGTAAATGTATCTTCCAAGGTACATACTTAGGACATTAGATTACTTTAGGGGGAAGTCTAGTTACTTCATGCAATGTAATAAATGCACAAGTGTCAATTTGCAAGTTGTGTATGTACAAGTTGTCCCTTTCACAGCTAGGTAGAGTGTTGGACAACCTATTTTTACCTATATAAGAAAGACCTAATTATCAGATAGATATAGAGAGTCTGGGATAAAGTCACTTAGAGCATATTCGTAGGTAGTAGTGTAGTTTTTTATGGATTACCATCCACTGGTGATGGATGTAATGTATTTCAATAGCTTTATTAATGGAGTGTTCATTTCCTCCATAGATATATTGTATTCATTTATATCATTTCTATTTATTGCATGTCTCGTTCATCTAGCAGATTTACTTTATTTTATATTATTCTACATATTGTGATTACTATCTCCTAGTTCTGATTACATAAAAATCTAACAATGGTATAAGAGACACGGTTGATCTAGTATGTGCAGGTCAATAGGGAAACCACCATTATGATTGAGCCTAAGTTTTTTTTCAACCTGACGTATCATTGGATTAGTCACTATAAAAAAATATTAGAAGATTCTAGGTGGTAGAATAAGAGAGATCCCAAGTGAGTACTAAATGAAATATTAGTTTTTTAAATAATGAGATTGAAGTTGAATGGATTATTTCCATAGAGTTACATGAAAAACTTGTGAAGACCAAGACTCAACATTCAATTCACTAGATTGATAAATCATCTAGTGAATATCATCTAGGATGGCTAGAACTTGCTAACTATTACCCAAATTTTCTTTTGTTGTAGATAATTAATTCTCAAAGGATTGGTACTCCTCCTATGATAGAAATCTAGGAGACTCCAACTTCATTTCTCAAAGGTTGGTATGCCCTCATAGTGTAGATATTAGTTCCTTTTGTAAGATAATAACATTACGAAAGAAGACTTTTGGAGAAGAGCCATGGTGAAGTTAGGATATTTAAGATATCCATTGCTATATTAAATAACTTCATAGTTGAAGAATAGGCCATAGAAGCCTTGAAGAAGAAGCCACAGGAGTCTTGATATTGAAAAGGCCAAAGAAGCCTTGATATTGAAAAGGCCATAGAAATGTTGATACTAAAATGACTATAGAGACTTAATACTGAGAAATGCCAAATAAGCCTTGATCCTGAAGAAGAATTCGAAAAGAATATCTAATTCGAAAGAAAATTAATATCTTAGTACTAATATTTTTGTTGCAAGGAAAGAAGATTCAGTGAGTTGGGAGACTTCCTACAAGAAAGTTCGAAAGAGTATCTTCTTCAAAATCAATTTAGCACCTAAAGCAAAAGATATCAAGAGAAAATATCATTGAAGGACTTCCATACTTAGAAGAAGAAGAAGGACTAGGAGAGTCTAGCTCGAATATGGAAGCAACAAAATTATAGATCTAAAAGTAGATCTCACTACCAACACTTTCAAGAGTAGAAGTTTGAAGAGGTCTCAAGGAAATACCAACATAAGCTATAAGATAAAAGACCTTGGGAAGGTCTCATCGAGCATCTAGAAAAAGGCTAGGAGAGCCTTACTAAAGAAATCATCAAGGAGAACTCACTAGAGAAATCCACTACCAAGGAGAAGCCCCTAATAGTGGACTTAGGATAATTCTTGCCATCTGAAAACAAGCCCAAGGGAAGGAGATTTTGGTAAGGAGTACCAAATCTGAGAAGAAGAATCCAGTGAAGACCTCAAGATATTCAAAATCTTGAGAATAATATATTGCTTGAAGTCAAAATTCGATAAGAAGACTTGAAGACAAAATAAGATCATCAAATCTAGTATATTTGAAGATTACCTCTCATAGAAAGAAGGCACCACTTCAAAGATAGATACTTCTACAAATCTACAGCAGAATTAGGAGATCACAAGAGGTGAACAAGCCACCAAATTTTAAGCTCGTGAAAGAAATTTCGAGACCATCATTTGGTGAAGAAATATTTATTCAAGACAATCTACAAAAAGCTGCAAGATCCTACTCGAAGCAATAATTTGGTGATCTTAGACACCAAGATCCACATCCTCTATAGAAGTGGTAAAAAGAGCTAGAAAATCATATAAAAAAGGTATACAACTACTGGTTATAACTAATGTATTAATTATATTACTTATCAAATTCATTGGAGCACCTTATTTGGATTAAAGTTACAAGAAGAAAAAGTAGATTATAGTCTTCAAAAGTGTAAAAATAAAAAGTTTCTTTTAAAGGTTCATTTACACATTAATTAGAAGTTGATTAGATTTCAGAATTATATCTATCAACTACCTATCATCTACTTTGGAAAAGAAAATAATTCTAAGCCCTACAATATTAGTTGTAAATTTGTTGAATAACTCTTAAAGATTCATTTTAGATTATTCTTGATTAGTTGTAGTAAATTGATTAAGTGCATTATCTTGATATTCGATTAGAGTGATACGGTGAAATTGTTAGTGCATTAAAGTGAAAGTCTATTAGATTTATTTACACTATTGTACTACTCTCAAAAGAAATTAGTTGATTTCAGCTCTTAATGTTCAAGAAACCTCACGCATACATTACAGGGAATATCAAGGATGTGGTGACACTTGTTATCCTCCACAAGTCCCACACGAGTGACCAAGAGGTGTTGAACAAGAAAGTGATACATTAAGAAAAGGAGAAGGAGCGCTCATATGTAACGGGTGTGACACGTGTCACAAAGCTCAAGATTATTCCTCCATAAAAGATGCCTGAAGTCCAAAGTTCATAGCATAACAAAATATAGTCAAAGCTAGTCAAGCATAGTGTGGAAGGAAGGAAGAAGGAGCTTTGAAGACTCGTGCTCTTGAAGGTCAAACCTTCATATTTTTGTAGTGTCTACATTCCAAAATTGAATACGAGCATTTCCATTGATTCCAACGCCCAAGGGAACTTTAATACTACTATTATATCTAACTGAAGGAAACACCAAATAGTAAGGATATTAGCATCAAAAGGTAAGGTTTAAATCCCACTTTATTATTGCTTTCAATTTTGGAGATATAAGGGTTATAAGCTAAGGTTGAAATTTAGATTTTGAAAGTAAAATCTATAAGGGATAACTTACCAAATTAAAATAATATTTGCAACTCAACCTAGGAGAAATAATGAATTCTAATTCTTTAATATTTTACAAATATTATTAATTTTCTAAATTTGGGACTAATAAGGGTTACAACATCAAATTAGGTCTTTGGAAATTAGAAATTAAAACCTAAGGGTTAAAAAAAATGTTATTAAAGATTTTTTTTAATTTACATGGTGGAATCGATAGCCACCATGAATCTGGGTAGGCTATCCAACTTTTATGGCCACCACAGTATTATGCATTGTCTACCTCAAAAGCTGCCACACATTTTTTTGTGTAGTCTACCCCTATAACCACCATGCCACAATCATTTTAAATCTTTTACATTGCCAAAATTTATAAAAAAAAATTCAATTTGTTATATGGGATTGAAACGAACCCCCTATCTATTACATCATCACCACATAGTGGTATTATAACAAAGCTTGGCTATTATCCATGTATTGCTTGGCAATTTTCGAACCTTGGTCTCCTCCTTGAATGTTGAGGAATTTAATCGATTGAGCTAATTCCACTTGATATTAAATTGTTTTTGTTAAGGTTGGAAATTTATAATATACTTGTCTCAGGATAAAAGAAATCCAACATTAAAACCTCTTCAAAAATTGAAAATTTCCTTAGTTCAATTAGGAGAAATAAGGTGTTAGAAAAGTTGAATTTTGATCTTTATAAAACTGTACAAAATCAACCATAAATTGAATTGTATTTTACAAAAGTACTATATCATATTCTAAAATCATTATGGAGACATAAGGTATTCTACAAAACTTGATAATAATATCTATAAATGGTTTTCAATTTGGGAAGATATAAGCTTTCTTTAAATACCTAGAATTAGGTGTTCATACTCTCATTACTAGGGAGACACAAGGAATCCTACAAATCTAAAATATTAATAAAGTTATCATCAAATCAATATTATATACTTTAATTTGGGATTTCATATATCCTAATATATGGAGCTATAAGAAAGACTAAAATTCTATCTTATTTCTTCAAATTCAACTTCTTCAAATGGGTAAAGGAATGTCATACAATGGATGCTCCAACAGGAACCAACTCACAAAACATAAACACATGTGGTATACTGACTCAGGATCCAATCATCATATGACAGGAAATATAAAATGGTTTAACTATCTTGATGTTGCTAAAGGTTACAAACTAAGAATTGCAGACAACCAAACTTATCCTAAACATTGATATTTATGTGTAACTCCCAGTAAATCATTTCCAATTCTTCTACTACAAAAATTATTGTATGTTCCTGGACTAACATTCAATCTCATCTTAGTAAGCAAGCTAGTAGAAAACAACCATATTATTAACTTTAGATATATGGATAGGATCAATACATATCTCATTATGAATCAATATGGAATAAACCAACATGTTCAATCCATAAAAATACATACATCCTAAACTCAATGGAAATCTTAGAAGATATTGTGATGTTTCAAAATAATACAAACATATTTACAGATAAACAGGTTGAAGAAAATGAAGAACAAGTACACCAAAAAGGTAAGCATAGAAGGATCAAAAACAAAAATATGAGAGGATAATTGCACCATGCGCTACTCATTCATCAAAAATCAGAACCAAATGAAGACACTTCCAAAGAGAACTACAAATGTGACTGGATAGAAGATAAGGAAAATGAATCTAAATAATTCAAAGATCATAAAATGAAGGAATAATATTTAGCTTCAGGTATAGTTTACTCTACATCACGTGAAGACACAAATTACCTACTGAACCTGAATATAAAGAATGCAGAAGAAGAGTGCAAAGCTCATGAAGAAGAAGAAGATCAATATTGAATACTAAAAGTATTCAATACCCAAATAATGTAATACAGGGGGGTGTTAGAAATAGATTATATTCTATCATTTGGGTCATGTAAATGTATCTTCCAAGGTACATACTTAGGACATTATATTAATTTAGGGGGAAGTTATCTAGTTACTTCATGCACTATAATAAATGCACAAATATTAATGTGTAAGTTGTATATGTGCAAGTTATCCCTTGCACAACTAGGTAGAGTGTTGGCCAAGTAACCTATTTTTGCCTATATAAGGAAGGCCTCATTGTTAGATAGATATAGAGAGTTGGGGACATAGTAGCTTAGAGCATCTTCGTAGGTAGTAGTGTAATTATGTGTGGATCACCATCCAGTGGTGATGGGTGCAATGTAGTTCAGAATATTTATTAATTGAGTGTTTATTCCCTCCATAGCTACATTGTATTCATTTATATAATTTCTATTTATTGCATGTCTTAGTCATCTAGAAAATTTAATTTATTTCATATTATTTTGCATCTTGTGATTCATATCTCCTAGTGCTCCTTACATCAAAATCTAACACACATGGACACATACATAAAGGGAAAATATAAATCATACTCCTAAACTATAGACTCGCACCGTAATCTATTACATTTTTACATTTATACCATAAGGTACCATGGGGATATATTAGCATGTACTAAATAATGTAATATTCTCCAATAATCCCTTGGAAGTATTTTATTCCCACTTGCACTCAAAAGTTGTTGTAATGAAATTACTATTAATAGAAGAGTGATTTCCTTATAAAAAATTGTTCAACCTTTCTATGTTTTGTCACTATGCAAATTTCTAAGAAACAAAATCCCTTCCATCGACAATAATTTTAATTCCTATGATTTTTTATTTTGTTGGTTTATAATTTTTTACACTTGGCTCTATTGTCAAAACTTATAGAAACGATATCATTGGTACCCAAGTAGTTATATCGTTGTATATGCAATTACACTTTATTTTTCTATTAAATTTTCTTTTGACTAAGAACGTAGGGCCCTAACCTTTTCAACTAGCTAGTCAACCTACTTCTTTGAGCTAAGTAGGCCCCCAAAATCGAATCCAATTCTAGTATTGTTTTTTTTATTGCAGGTTAAACAAAATTATTGGTTGTAGGATTCTAGGGAGTGATTTTATCAAGGAGTGAGATTATTTTTAGGGAGTGATTTCATCACAAGTGTTAGAATAGGTAAATTTGATCTTGTATATCCCTCTTTGTTCTATAAATTGCCTTTTTTTGCTATCTGTTAAAGCTATAGTCTTTTATTTTTGTTTTTAACAAGTTCAGAGGAAATCAAAAAATTTTAGACTAGGTTAAGCACACTCTTTTATTTTATGTTTTAGGCAATAAAATAAAAGTATGTTTAGTTGCATTACTAGGCTAGTTTGTATGTGCATTGTTTTTGGACCTTAAAGGAAATGAAAATTTTTAGTTTCTTGTAACTCCAACAAAAAAAAAACTAAAAAATCATATATGATAGCTATTGTTTGTTTGCATATACTTGTATTCTTGAATCTTAGCTTAGGATCACATTACCATAATGATCATAATATTAAAAGGTTAAGGAACTCTCTAGCCTTTGATCCTAAGACTCCAAGATGGTTGTTTAATTTGAATCCATAAAACATCAAACCCAACATTCCACCAATTATCTTTAGGGATCATGAACAAGAATTAAAGTGAGAAAACAAAACGAAATTTCCCTTTTTCCATTCACACCATCCTATGAAGTATGTGTTGTGACTATTTCACAACTAGCCCCAAAGCTTGGGGACCCACATTTTTTTGATAAATTTTTGGTGTGGTTTTTTTTGTCTATTAATGTGTTTGTAATTCAAACATTAACTTTTGGGTTAATTCATGTTTAAAAAAATAAATAAACTAAAAAAAAAAAAAGGAATAAAAAATAATAATAATAATAAATAAATTAATAGAACAAAAGAAAGAAAAAAAGAAAAAAGTAAAAAATATATATATATATATATATATATATATATATATATAAACAAATGAACATAAAATAAAAACAAAAAAAAACAAAAAAAATAATAATAAAAATAAAATAGGATTATTTTTAGCTTTTTTGTTTTTTGTTAGTTTTTAATTTTTTCATGTTGGTTTAAGTAAAGTTTAGTTTTTGTTTTTTTTGCAAGGTATTGCATATGGAAGAAAGGAAGAAGGAAACGAAAAGCCATGGAGGAGAAACGAAAAGTCATGGAGGAGAAAATGAAAAGCCATGGAGGAAAATCTTTAAAATACCCATTGAAATGCATGCACAAGAGGAACTTTTGGCATGGCCAAATGCGGCAAAATTTGATGTGTAAAAGAGGAATATAATTTGAATGGGAAAGCTTCTTTTCAGAAATTTCAGGCCTTGTTAGCAAGAAAGAATGAGAAATTTTCTGCATGCTCTATTTTAATTGTTTTATCTTTCCCCTTCCAAATTTCAGATTTGTATGTGAAATTTACGCCATGGGATGGGTTATTTCATGTGAATGTTTGCAATTTGGAAATTATTTTAAACCCTAGAAGTCAAGCACTTAGTTTACTTTGATTGTGTGTAGTACGGATCAAATAGGCTAGGTTGCATGTATGAAACTCTCACGTATTCGGTTTTGCGGGACGGGGTGCTATCAAACTGAAGGAGCTTTTGCATTGCTGCATTTCCAGCAATTATCTTGATGCAAAATTTTAATTTTCTGTTCTGAAAAATTTTAATTTTCTGTTCTGAAAAATTTTAATTTTCAGAATTTTTCCTATTTTCGGGCATTAAAATAAACATTAAAAAAATTTCAAAATCCAAAAATAATTTCACCATTGCGTAGATTATAATTCAGACTTCCATTACGCACTTTGAAATTTCATTTTCGGAGTTGTTTAGTATTTTTTAAAATTCACCGAAGTTGCTGTTTTGTCACAGATTTCAAAAATCCGAAAATAGAAATTTTCCATTTTAAGGTCAAATTTCATTTTTCCAGTTTTGTTTTGCATTCATGAGCCTATGATGACATTCCCTTCATGGAAATTCCAATTTCATTGAAGGAGTGATGTTTTATGGCATTTACATAAATTTCCATTTTTGGCCTAAAATTACCCTTTCTTCATAAAAACTCCAATTTTACGAAAGAGGGGTAATTTGAGCATCAAACTGAAGGAGCTTTTGCATTGCTGCATTTCCAGAAATTATTTTGATGCAAAATTTGAATTTTCTGTTTTCAGAAATTTTAATTTCAGAATTTTTTCCTATTTTTAGGCATTAAAATAAACATTTAAAAATTTTCAAAATCCAAAAATAATTTCACCATTGCGTAGATTATAATTCATATTTCCATTACGCACTTTGAAATTTCATTTTCGGAGTTGTTTAGTATTTTTTAAAATTCACCGAAGTTGCTTGCTTTGTAACAGATTTTAAAAATCCGAAAATAGAAATTTTCCATTTCAAGGTCAAATTTCATTTTTCCAGTTTTGTTTTGCATTCATGAGCCTATGATGACATTCCCTTCATGGAAATTCCAATTTCATTGAAGGAGTTATGTTTTACGGCATTTTCACAAATTTCCATTTCGGGCCTAAAATTACCCTTTCTTCATAAAAATTCCAATTTTACGAAAGGGGGATAATTTGAGTATTATATTGAAGGTCTTTGCCTTAAAGCACTTAATTGTTCATCTTGATGAAAATTTGATTTCATTTAAGAGGGATAAGTTAAAGTGACATTTTGAAGATTCTATTCATCATTGAGGATTTAATGCAAGATAAAATCCATTTTAAAACCATCAAGATAAAAGGAATTAAAGCACTACATCGTGGTCATATGAGGGCCAACTCACATTTGATTTATTTTGGTTCAATGAACAATCACTAAAGTTTCATGGTAAAATAAACCAACATTGCCCCTTGTTTACGAGTTACTTGCAATCACTAAGGTGTTCCAAGCATTTAAATTGAATATCTTTATTTGAGATTACTAATGCACATATGCAAATGCTAATATAACGGAGACCTTGGAGAAGTTGTTTGTTTAACTTCTTTGCAAGAGGGGATTTGGAATCCAAATCCTAAGGGAGAGTGTACTTTCACAATTGGGTGAAAATACCACTCAACATTTTGGCGCTAGAAGGAGGGCTTGAATTGGTTTATTTTAGTATGATTTAAATGCTATAGGGATTTAAATTTTGAATATTTCATGCCCTATTGATTATTATCTGTAGCCCTCTTTTAATATTACAAATTGAGTATTGTTAAAAGGAGGACATGAATTGCTATGCATTGTTCTAACGCTTTGATTGTTCATACGGGAATAATGGGATTTGATTTGATGTTAAAAAATAAAAATAAAAATAAAAAATAAAAAAGAAAATTTTTGGGTATTAAAGTTATATTCTTTAAGATTCACTAATGGCTATGTTTTCACCATGGATGACGGGTAGCCCATTGAACACACCAGGAGTTCAACATTATTTGCCCGTCGGTTGGGAGAGTTGTCTTCCTCGATTTTGGTCTAATGGGACAATTACTGCAGGAGAACACATTCGAGCATTCAAATTTGTTGTGAATCAATTAATAATTTGGCATGATGATGTTGTTTGTAAAATGTTCCCTTACACCTTGGACAAAGTGGCATTTGATTGGTTTACAAGTCTACCTTTAGGGTCTATCACTTCTTGGGCTCAACTAGAGGCAACATTTCTTAATCAATTCAACAAAAAGCAAGTTGACCCAATCCGCATATATGAGCAATTTTTCACCATCAGAAAAGGACCAAGTGAAAATGTGAAGTCATTTTCTGAAAGGTTCTTTGGATTATATGCTCAATTAGTGACATGTTATGTTTTGCAAGAACAAGTGGCTCTCCAAATATATGTCAATGCTCTTGACCCACTCATTTCCACATATTTGCGAGGGATGCCCCTAATCACTTCTTTGTCTCAAGCCTATGCTCAAGCAATGGCAATTGAGCAACAATTGAGTTGTCAAAATTATGGTGTGGGTTTTGGATCATGTAATCTTCAATCATTTAATACTTCCTTTACCCACCCAATGATTTATCCACCTCAACCAAATTCGAATGTGAATCAATTTCAGAATCAACAATCATTCCCAAGCTTCAATCAATTTCAAAATCCTCAACTTACTATGCAAGATCAACCATCTTTCTTAAGTATGAATCAACTTCAAAGTACTCATCTTGATTCAAAAGATGGTTCTAAAATCGATTTTAATGATTTTCATAAGAAGATGATTTTAAGCAAGGGAGGAGTGCTAGATCCAACTAGTATTGAAACATGTGACAAATTGGAAACCCTTGACTCACCAAAAGATGAATTCTATGAGGATGAATTTGTTTCGGATGACATTGTTGAAAATGATGGCCAAGAAAATTCACACCTTCCAAATTGTGATAAAATTGAATCATGGGTTACAAATTTGGATTATGATAGCCTTATCAATTTGAATACAAGCAATAACCCAATTTTGGAAGTAATTGAACCATCTAAGGAAGGTGAAGATAAATTTGATGAGAAACATGTTGATGAATTAAAAGATGAAGAAGAAATAGTTGAGCATCACAATTTAATTTTGAAAGATGATCATTATGATTCTTGGGAAGAGTATGCTCACTCCAAAATTGCTAATGAAATTTGTATGCCTATTGATATGCGGGATGATACAATTGCCCTTTCACATGAGGATATTACAAGTCTTGTGCAATCTGAAAATGTTTTGGAAGAAGGATTGGAATCTCATCAAAGGTTTGAGAAGGATAATGTTGTTACTACCATGGATCAAGAAGGAGAATCAATTGTTTTTGTTCCCCTTGAGGGGCAAGAAATAGAAAATCTTGATCCACCTATTGTTTCTACAATGTCCATGCCATCTCAAAATCATGAAATTACAAAACCTAAGTGGTGTGGGTTTGATAATGTTGATGATCCTAATGAAAATATGAATTTTGAGGCAACTCAAGCCATTGATCATGGAAAGGTGTCACGTGACACATATCTTGAAAAATTAGGCTCTTGTTTTGAAAAGGATGGATGCATGTTTGATTGGGTGCCTAACTTTGGTGTTTTTGAACAGGTGTTGGATGATGAAGAAGACAATGAGGAAGAAGAAAAAGCTACTAACACTCATCAAGTTGTGGTAAATTCTAACCATGATGGGTTGAGTATGGATGACAAGGTGAAATCTTTACCTTTGGTAGTAGCTATAAAAATTTCAAGTGATAGATTACATGATGTCCCTTTGGATGCTAATGTCATTAATGATGAAATGTCAAATCTTGGTGATGTTTTGATGGATTTTGATGGCTTTAAATTCTTGAAGAATTTGAATGCAAGACTTTTAGAAATAGGCTCTTGTTTGCAATATCTCACATTTGAAAAGGAAAGCCTACTTCTAAATTATGAATGGAATGATGAAATTTGCACTTTAAAGAATAGACATGATAAAATTGAAAATCAATCATTGTCTGATCAATTTAAAATTTTGAATCTCACCTATATGAATACTAATGAAACTAAATTTAATTGGTGGGGTGAGAGAGGGAAGTTGAAGTTTGTTGCATTGCTTGGTATGATCTTATTGTTGTTGGATTCCTACAACATTTGGCATGTGTATTGTGACATATGCCTTTTGAAATGTTCTAATCATGTTTGGGATCCAGGAAAGTGATAATCCAAGCTTTGCATCATCTTGTACTATATTGTATATAAATTTTGATTTTGGTTTGAGTTTGTGTTTTCAAGTTTCATTTTGGGATTGCTATTTGGATTAGGATTTAAGTCGTGTGTTTGATTTTATTGAACGTGTTTCGATAAATTTGAGATGTCAACTTATGCCTAAGATCGGGAGAATATGAAACATTGGAATTGTGTTGTAAAAGCTCCACATGTAATACAAACAGTTAATTTATATCATTTGAAACTTGTGATGCATGAAAGAGTCAGTTTTGCATGACAAATCATTTCATTTGCAATTCAAGAAGTAATACATTCATTTTCCATCTCACTTTTCATACATTTCATCTTAGTGGCATATGCATCTTAGGTGCAAATTATTTAAGTATGTCAAATCCTCTTAGGGTTATGTTATAACATAAATGTAAGTAAATCCTAAGGTTGGAAACGAGCCTTGAATTATCTTGAACCAAGCACGTTTCATACACATTAAAATGATCTTGAGCAAAATGATCAAAACCTAACTTGGAGGAAAAGGTTGGGCGAAAGAAGTTTTTGTCTATCCTATTATGCAACATGATCCTTAAAACGAGTGGTTGTCACCACTTCCATAGAGCTTAAAGCCTAAAATCAAAGTAGTAAGGATAGGATTAAATCCTCATCAAACTTAGGTTGAGGATCCAATTCCCCAAAGCTTTGATTTGACCCACATGGAGTAGTAAGGATAGGGTATAAATTCTCATCTCGCTTAGGTTGAGAATCTGATTCCCCAAAGCTCTTATGTCTCATTTCATAGTAAATTTTGGATTGTAAGGATCGTACTACTTGTCCTCTGCAAAGGATGGGTAGTCATCCCCAAGGTCTAAACGTCAAAATTAATATTTTCCATTTACATCTAAAGTTTGGATTGTAAGGATAGTACTACATGTCCCTAGCCAGGATGGGTAGTCATCCCCAAGATCCAAGAAGTAAAAATAAGTAACTTTTTCCCATCTCATCTTTATATTGGATTGTAAGGATCGTACTACTTGTCCTCTGCAAAGGATGGGTAGTCATCCCCAAGGTCCAAAGAAATGAAGATAAGTTTTGGATTGTGGGGTTAGATATGCCCATGCACGACAACATGTCTTGTCTAAAAAACAAGACCACTGATTGCCCAGAGGGTTAGACTAGCATGACCATTTCTTCCATAATTGGTTTAATTATTTTGCTCAAAGTGAGGTAAAGAATTCTAAATCAGAATAGTAAGGATAGGGTTAAACTCTCATCTCGGTTGGTTGGGAGTCTGATTCCCCAAAGTTCGATTTCACATCCACTCGCACATGGGTTCAAGATAGTAGGGACTCACAACCAACTTTGGGATATAATGAACCATTCACTAGTGGATCCTAAGAGGGTTTGGCGATCTTGAATGTTTGTACATAATACTAGAAGAGTGACTATGCATTTTATAAAAGCAAAATCTCATGGCATATTCATTAGGGTACACAAATCATTCACAATCTCGCATATGCATTCATGCAAAACTGACAATGGAATGTTGATCAATTTCAAACGATGAGGAAAGAAATTCATTGCACACACTGAGCTAATGCTTAGCGATTCTGATGTTTCATGTATTTTTGATCTATTGGCATTCTTTGGATATTGGTTGATGCTTGTGTTAAATTTTTGAAGTGTGTTTTCAGGTGTTCTTTTTGGGTTCTCATCGAAATGCTCAGGAGCATTTCCCAGCAGAGTCGCCATTTGTTGTGACTATTTCACAACTAGCCCCAAAGCTTGGGGACCCACATTTTTTTGATAAATTTTTGGTGTGGTTTTTTTTGTCTATTAATGTGTTTGTAATTCAAACATTAACTTTTGGGTTAATTCATGTTTAAAAAAATAAATAAACTAAAAAAAAAAAAAAGAATAAAAAAAAATAATAATAATAAATAAATTAATAGAACAAAAAAAAGAAAAAAAGAAAAAATATATATATATATATATATATATATATATATATATATATATATATATATATAAACAAATGAACATAAAATAAAAACAAAAAAAAACAAAAAAATAATAATAAAAATAAAATAGGATTATTTTTAGCTTTTTTGTTTTTTGTTAGTTTTTAATTTTTTCATGTTGGTTTAAGTAAAGTTTAGTTTTTTGTTTTTTTTGCAAGGTATTGCATATGGAAGAAAGGAAGAAGGAAACGAAAAGCCATGGAGGAGAAACGAAAAGTCATGGAGGAGAAAATGAAAAGCCATGGAGGAAAATCTTTAAAATACCCATTGAAATGCATGCACAAGAGGAACTTTTGGCATGGCCAAATGCGGCAAAATTTGATGTGTAAAAGAGGAATATAATTTGAATGGGAAAGCTTCTTTTCAGAAATTTCAGGCCTTGTTAGCAAGAAAGAATGAGAAATTTTCTGCATGCTCTATTTTAATTGTTTTATCTTTCCCCTTCCAAATTTCAGATTTGTATGTGAAATTTACGCCATGGGATGGGTTATTTCATGTGAATGTTTGCAATTTGGAAATTATTTTAAACCCTAGAAGTCAAGCACTTAGTTTACTTTGATTGTGTGTAGTACGAGATCAAATAGGCTAGGTTGCATGTATGAAACTCTCACGTATTCGGTTTTGCGGGACGGGGTGCTATCAAACTGAAGGAGCTTTTGCATTGCTGCATTTCCAGCAATTATCTTGATGCAAAATTTTAATTTTCTGTTCTGAAAAATTTTAATTTTCAGAATTTTTTCCTATTTTCGGGCATTAAAATAAACATTAAAAAAATTTCAAAATCCAAAAATAATTTCACCATTGCGTAGATTATAATTCAGACTTCCATTACGCACTTTGAAATTTCATTTTCGGAGTTGTTTAGTATTTTTTAAAATTCACCGAAGTTGCTGTTTTGTCACAGATTTCAAAAATCCGAAAATAGAAATTTTCCATTTTAAGGTCAAATTTCATTTTTTCAGTTTTGTTTTGCATTCATGAGCCTATGATGACATTCCCTTCATGGAAATTCCAATTTCATTGAAGGAGTGATGTTTTATGGCATTTACATAAATTTCCATTTTTGGCCTAAAATTACCCTTTCTTCATAAAAACTCCAATTTTACGAAAGAGGGGTAATTTGAGCATCAAACTGAAGGAGCTTTTGCATTGCTGCATTTCCAGAAATTATTTTGATGCAAAATTTGAATTTTCTGTTTTCAGAAATTTTAATTTCAGAATTTTTTCCTATTTTTAGGCATTAAAATAAACATTTAAAAAATTTCAAAATCCAAAAATAATTTCACCATTGCGTAGATTATAATTCAGATTTCCATTACGCACTTTGAAATTTCATTTTCGGAGTTTTTTAGTATTTTTTAAAATTCACCGAAGTTCTTTGCTTTGTAATGATTTTAAAAATCCGAAAATAGAAATTTTCCATTTCAAGGTCAAATTTCATTTTTCCAGTTTTGTTTTGCATTCATGAGCCTATGATGACATTCCCTTCATGGAAATTCCAATTTCATTGAAGGAGTTATGTTTTACGGCATTTTCACAAATTTCCATTTCGGGCCTAAAATTACCCTTTCTTCATAAAAATTCCAATTTTACGAAAGGGGGATAATTTGAGTATTATATTGAAGGTCTTTGCCTTAAAGCACTTAATTGTTCATCTTGATGAAAATTTGATTTCATTTAAGAGGGATAAGTTAAAGTGACATTTTGAAGATTCTATTCATCATTGAGGATTTAATGCAAGATAAAATCCATTTTAAAACCATCAAGATAAAAGGAATTAAAGCACTACATCGTGGTCATATGAGGGCCAACTCACATTTGATTTATTTTGGTTCAATGAACAATCACTAAAGTTTCATGGTAAAATAAACCAACATTGCCCCTTGTTTACTGTTACTTGCAATCACTAAGGTGTTCCAAGCATTTAAATTGAATATCTTTATTTGAGATTACTAATGCACATATGCAAATGCTAATATAACGGAGACCTTGGAGAAGTTGTTTGTTTAACTTCTTTGCAAGAGGGGATTTGGAATCCAAATCCTAAGGGAGAGTGTACTTTCACAATTGGGTGAAAATACCACTCAACGAGTATGATGAACACCAATTTGACCATATCCACATCCTTCCATCCTTAGACTGATGGTTAGATAGAAGTTGTGAATCAAATTATTGTATATATTATTTGAATGTATAATTCTAAACATCCATGGATGTGGGATGAGAGCCTTCCCTACATTAAACAAGGGTATAATTGAGCTCTACATATCTCTACTAAATAAAACATATTTCATATTTCTTTTGGGTTCCAAATATTGGCACCCATTGATGTAGCTCTACCTATGCAAGCCATGGAATTCTCACCTCATTAATAAAATATGTAGAAGGGACAACATGGTTTATGGAATATATTCAATACATCTAGCAAAAAGTCCATAATCTCTTGGAAAAGATAAATAAAAAATACAACACCATGACCATCATCAATTCTCACATCAATTTAAGGTTGGATATAAGTTATGGTTACATCTTTAGAAATACAGACTTGCAAGACCCCATAAGAAGATCAGACCTCTTTGTTATGGATCACAAATCATCATCAAGAACGTGTGAGAAAATTATTTTGAATTGAATCTTCTATCTTATCTTGGTTTGCAACTAAAATTCAATGTTAAACTTCTTAGTCCCTATCATCTGCCTTAGTTGGACACTTCCATTATAGCAAAATAGTTGGACATTAAAGAACTCATTTTAGATAGTTTAACACTAGTGAAAAAGAATTATATTATTGGCACATAGACCAAGACAACTAGAAGGTAATCCACTCAGATGTACATAGTGGTCAAGATAGGACAACTTGACCACCAAGAAAAATGGGTCACAAAAACACAGATAAAAAAATAATTTTGCACCTGATGTTAAAAATTGATGCAATAGGAACCATTGTTTTTCAAGGGGGTACAAATGATCAAAACATGGGACCACCTTGTTATTATTGATCCAATGTGAAGGGGGTCACTGGTCATTTAGGATTCGTACTATCATTGTTGGTCTAGTGCACACTCAAAATATTTAGATCAAACTACTACCTTTGCAAATAGGCTAACCCCAAGGTTTGAACTTGGGTGTATTCTTGGTAAGTTCCTATCCAGACAAGAACTTACCAATCCACCTAGCCCTCAAGAAGGAAATAACTATGTGGTCAAAAAATTTGATGTCATGTATTTATTACTACATCTATATACATGCTTAACAAATGTAACAATTTTTTAAATTAAAATTTTAAATATATATTAATCTTTTTATTTAAAAACCATCCAACCACAACTATTCAACTGAAAATATATATATGAATGAGATAGATACTACGTAAAGTTAAGGTATGAATAAAAATCATTGTAGTAACCAAGTAAACCAAACAATATATATATATATATATATATATATATATATATATATATATATATATATATATATATATATATATATATATATATATATATATATATATCTCGCTTAGGTAAGACAAGTGATAGGACCCTTAAATTTTGAGAGACCTTGGCCAAGTAGATCTTGTACTTGGAGAGATATTTTTTTTGCCGAAGTAAAATGTAAAATATAATAAGAAATTTGTTTATAATCAAAATTTGAATATTTTTAATAAGAGTTAAAAAACATATCGACTTTAATGTTTTAACATCTATAAAATTTTAAATAAATTATAGTTTTCTTATTTAATGTCATCATATTTTGAGTAACAAAGATATCCTCCCTTCTGATGGTTAGTAGTCTCGATCGTTCGACCCCTAATGGTTGCATTCCAAAGCCTAAAATAGTACCAAAATCATAAACAAATAGATCAATAAGGTAAGCAAGGTACGTGTATTTTTGTTTTACAATATTTTGCATCATGTTATTGCTTTAATCTAGGCTTTTCAAGCTTCCTTTAGTGTTTGCATATTTTATTAATCCTAGTCTAACCATGGTAGATCCATAGATACTAATATTTTTTGTTCGATGTGTACAGTACCCTGGAGGTGCATTCAGTCTAGGGTGTCAAGAAACCAAGGCTACAAAACCCACCCAACCTTTGAGGTGGCATAGAAGACCATTGGAGTACCATTGTTGTTATAATGCTGTAAAAAGGATATTCTCCATCTTGGAGACCCTATTTTAACCCCAAATAGGGTCATTTGTAAAAAGATATCATTTATAATATCTTTTTTTTATTAGTCAATAAAAATGATACATATTCTATATCTCACTTACACTTTCCCATATGTTTCATTTGAGACTATTTCAGAGAATGTTAGCACCTCTATCATAGTTGTACTCCTTTCCATAAAAGGATACTAGATTCCTTCCATAATTATGGTGAGGTATAAAATTCTATCATCTACAAAAGTTACGAAGCCAAAGTCGTAGGACCTCCCAATATCCTTTCCCTATTCTTGGTGTCTAATTACTGGTTTCTTTGGTTCATTGTTTAGGTATGGTGCTTTGATGCAATGTCATTCTACCATGCATAATTAGAGTACCTTCCTCCTTCACCAATATCATCACGTAGCCACCTATGAGACATAAAAAATCTTTATTTCTTTGTATTTTGAACATGACTTTCCTACCAACACTTGCACCTTTTCTTTCCTATCATATTCCATTAAGCTTAGATATCCACCTATGTTGATGTCATGCCATCTGATATCGAGTCTTCATGATACGTATCAAATGCAATCTTATAACATGTATTCAGACAAAGAAACCTAAAAAATAATTATAACACAAGTTCATTTAGAGGAACCCAAACACTTATTAGTGGTTATCATGTCCTTAAACCCCTTAAAATGGATTAGGTCATCATAATTCCTATCCACATTGGATATGATGTTATGATAATCCTCCTGCATCATCCCCTCCCCCATACCCTTAAACACTAGTATAACTCATCCATCGATATGGAGTCATCATCGTCTATATTAGACTCCTCCATGATTTTTAGCTCCATTGCGTTGACCTGGCATCCAATTATTGGAATATATTATATTACTTGGTTCTTTCAAATGTACCATCATGGGTACACATTTATTAGGATTTAAATAGTTCATTAAAGTAATGTAATAAATTCACAAGTGTTAGAATGTGCAATGATGTAAATGTGCATGTAGTCCACATGTACATGAGTCCTTAAAATAGAAAAGTTAGGTGTCATAGGAATGAGGAAGGCAAAGAGGCATGTCTAATTATAAATATGCCTTCATAGAGTAGAAGTGTAAGGGGATTTTGGAGTGTATAGGTAGAGTACTAGTAGATACAATGTATATTATTTTTATATGATGGAGAGGTTGTGACCTCAATTGAATAGCAATGTATATTTTTATGAGCTTTCATTAATGGTCATTTCTTAAGTTATTTTAGAAGTTTCTTATCATAATTATATGCATATTAGTTAGTCATTATCATAGTTATAATATTGCATGCTTATTTCCATACTTGTGGTTGCATTTCATTTAAGTTTATAGCTTCAAAAGCTAACAGTGGTATCAAAGCACTAGGTAGATCAATAGAAAATAGAGAGAGCCACAAGAAATATTGAGAAGAGATTACAAATCTCATTTTTAAAATTTTATTTGGCTAGAGTTTTTTCACAGAGTTGTAGAAAAACTTGTGCATACTAGAACTCATCATTGACTCCACTAGATTGAAAAATCAACTAGTGAGTATTATTTTTTATAGATTTATAGAAATTTCTATTATCATTTTCCTCATACTTTATTGTAGAAAAATAAAATTCACAAAATTTTGGAAAGCTTCTTACAAGATCTAGGAAGAATATCTTCTTTGGAATCAATCCAGTACCTAAAAAAACAAGTTGGAGATTGAATATTTAGAGGCCTAAGGAGAAATGTCTCATTACAAGATTTATTGATTGAAGACTCCAAGTTAGATATTGAGGAGAGATCTAGTGGTCAAGGAAGCCACATTGAAGACTACAAATCAAGAAGGGGGTCCTAAAAAGAAGACCCCATTGAAGGAAGAAAAGACTCAAGGAGAATATTTTGGGTGAATATTGGAGATTGGTGATCTCCAATGAAGATTAAAAACTCCACATTAAAGAAGATACCCATAAGAGATTACATTGAAGAACTTCCACATTTGGAAAATTGAATATTGAGAAGGACTAACAAAAATCCCACTATAGATTTTAGAAGTAGTAGATTTTAGAGATCCTAGAGAGAGATCTCATTTTTAAACTTCCATAGTAGAAGGTTGAAGAAAATGTCTCCTTGGAAAGACCATAGAAGATACAAGAGTGAATACCCTAGAGAAGAGGTCTCAAGAAGAAGCAAGAAGAAGGCTAGGAGTGCCTCATTGAAGGAGAAGGCCATTGAAGGATTTCTTAGGAGAACATATTGAAGAATATTTGAGAACTCAAAGGAGAAGTTTTTGATAAAGAACTTGGGATAATTATCGTCATTTGATAACAAGTCCAAGAGAGAAGGATTTGGCAAGAAGGTTGTAAATTTTTGAAGGAGAATAATAAAGACCTCAAGATAGTCAAAATATTGAGAAGAAAGTCATTAGATAGGCCAAGTTCGAAATTAGAATTATACAAGAAATTTGAAGGAGAAAGGAGATAAAGAAGCCACCAAATCTAAGTTCTGTTGGCATCAAACCAGTATGCAGGATGCTGGCCAAGTCAAACACCAAGATTCTTTTATCCTGTTGGTATCAAACTTTTTGGCCACTTTTGACAACTCACCCACGACCCTCATTACCTTAGCATGCAACTTTGTCATGGCCTTGGTGAATCTGTTACTGGAAAAGATGAAAATTCATTGGACTTCTTCCATAATTTGCCAAACAAAGACTTTCCCAACTCTTTCATGATATCTAATGGAAAACAAAAGAGAAGCAAAATACTCTCTATGGAATATGCAGAGGATTTGGGTTATAAACAGAAAGGCCAATATAAGTGGTGATAAAGTAAAAGTGAGGAGGTCTAAATATTTTTAAATAAATCAAATTAAAAAATCTAACATATTACAAAGAATATTCCCATCAAAATATTTTGTGATGTCTTTGGTTGTAAAGAGAATCTTCTTCTCCTCTTTCTTTTTATTACCCAAAAAGACACTATTTTCTTCCTCCTATCTTGTAATGCATTAGAATCCAATGCTTTTATTGCTGGGAGAAATGGTATGGATTATAGGATATAAACTATAGTAGGGATGTAAATAATAAATAGTCTTTTAGAATAATTGGCTACACATGAAAATCAGATGTTTGGATTAGGCACTTGTGGCAATAATCTTCTCTTAGTTGCCTTCTAGAAAGGTGGTAGATGTCTGATTAATATGATTACTGACCCCAAAGAGCAATTTGTAAGTAGGCATATGATGTTTATAAATATGTATGATGTTTAATAGAAATGCAATCTGGTTATGAGCAATTTGATTCCATATATTTGCAACTCATGGAAGGAGATTACTACATTTTCCATAAGGGTGATCTTCTAAATCATGCGAGGTGATCCACCACATTTCCATATAGATGACCTTCCATATTCAATAAAGTGAATTTTCAAACACACTAATTTTTTTTTTTTTTGTAAACCCTAACTATAAAAAGCAAGAGTAATAGATGCCATGCTATAGCCTCACATCTCTCCTCGTAGATTGCTTGCATTGTACTCTATCTTTTAAGCAATAAAATTATTTTGCTATTTTGTTTATCTATCTATATTTTGATTTGTTATACTATCTTATTTTTTAAATTCCATTTTTTCATTATATTAACTCAAAATTTTAAGTTTCGTAAGGTCTAAAGATTCAAACTTTAAAAATTCAAATAAGAGGTCCAAGATTTGAATCTAAAAAGAATAAAACTATATACAAACAACCGTAAGAAAATAAAAAACTTTATGATAAAATTTTTAATACTACTTAATATTGTAAAAATTATACTACTTTTTAAAAAACCATTTAAATCTCAATTGTAAATATAATCTTTATAACATTTTTCATTATAAATTTTTTTTAAAATATATATTAAAATTTGTAATTAAAAAATATCAACCGAAAATATATATGAATGAGATAGATTCCTAGTAAACGTAAGGGTTGAATAAGAATCATAGTAGTAACCAAACGGAATATGTATATCCGCGTATACATCTACTTCGGGTAACCAGCAAGCCTTAAAATTTGACAGACCTTGGCCAATAAATCCCGTACATTAAACGTACCTGTAGAATGTAAAGTAGAAAAGGTATAATGAATCCTTTTCGTAGTTAAAACATATTTTTTATAATGAAAATTGAAAAGAGTGTCGTCACAAAAAAAAAAAAAAAATTTAAACAAGATTTCCAATATTTCTACAATTATGAATAAATGATAACTATCTCAAGCATTTAAAGCTTTGACTGTATTTATATCTCTACACTATGAATAAATGATAATTATCTCCAGCATTTAAAACTTTGACTGTATTTATATTGTGGGGAATCCTAAAGAGGATGAACAAGACTGGAACTGTTGATGCCGTTGTCCTGGTTCCAAAATTTTTAAAAAGCCTTTTGTCTTTATTCGAAATCCAGCTAAACTGACAGACAGATCCTGTGCAAACTTCTCTCTCCATCAATTCATCCTTTCTGGACTTTTGTTTTCTACTTGATACTCTCCTTCACCCTGGTCCAATATGACCGAGACGTGAAGGCATCCGATCCTGGAAATCCACGGCTAAAAAACCGTGTTTGTACTCTTTTAAATTTGAGAAATGCCTTTACGATTTAATATGTATGATCAATGCCGTGCCTCACGTTAAAGTTCTAAACCTTAAAACAAAATATATAGATTTTAAAAGCTTTTATGTCGTATATAAGAAGATTTGGTGTTGTGTTGGATAGAATGACAACGCTAGTTGAACAGTCGTTCAAATAGAACAGTCATCTATCCATTTCATGAAGATATACTTCAGCTTTGCTGTCGCAGACGCAGACGCAGACGCGTGGTTCACGTTTGCCCTTACCGACTATTCATTCAACAAGAACAATACATTCATAAGTTCTGGTGGACCATGTTATACTCCCAGACTATGATTATAACCCGACACCATTAAAACATGACAGTGAACCGTGACTTCTGCCATTTATATTTACTGTAAATATTATTTTGTAACTTCTAACATTTGAATCATCTAAACAAAGCCTGCACTTGAAAAGCATAGAGTAAAAAGATTTTAAAATTCAATTGAATCGTGTGGCATGAGGAAGCCAAACCTTTCAGTGGCCAGCATCCCCTTTTAGGTCTTGCAAATAAAACCTAAATCCAATAATTTGAATTTCTAGGCACTCCTAAGGTTGGCAGTCAAAACCTTAATAAACTGTTTATTGGGCATTTTGCTTTATTGATAAATGATTGTTTTAATACACTAATATACTTATCATTTGAATTTAAATCTTCATCATAAAAATTCAAAAACATGTCATTCAAGTAATTTTCATTTATTTAAATTTATTTTTTTAAAGTTTTCATTTCTTCCTTTACCTTTTAAAACATTACTTAACAAAGTACACAAGCAGTTTAAAGTAAATTTTAATTGGTCTCAGGGGATGTTTGCTTTGCCCACGGCTACCTACAAAGTTTTTTTTTAAATATAATTAGTATTTTCATTTCAATTTGATTTTTTATTTTAAGTATATAATTTTTAATAAAATAAAAAGTTAAATTTATTAATAAAAATCAAAATACAATCATATATATACATCCACCAACAATGTTTTTAGTTCATAAAATTTAACTTGCATCTTTATATTAATTAAGAAAGGACAGGACATTTCTCACGAGCGAATTCAATGCTTTTCCCTATGACCTTTGGGCATAAGGAAAAGCTAACCTTTCGGGAGTGTATTAGCCAAAAAGCATCCCGAGTCATCGCGACAGGTAGAGGACAGAGCAAGGGATTAATTAACAAAGGAAAGGACATTCCTCACGAGCGAATTCAATGCTTTTTCCTATGACCTTTGGGTATAAGGAAAAGCTAACCTTTCGGGAGTGTATTAGCCAAAAAGCATCCCGAGTCATCGCGACAGGTAGAGGACAGAGCAAGGGATTAATTAACAAAGGAAAGGACATTCCTCACGAGCGAATTCAATGCTTTTTCCTATGACCTTTGGGCATAAGGAAAAGCTAACCTTTCGGGAGTGTATTAGCCAAAAAGCATCCCGAGTCATCGCGACAGGTAGAGGACAGAGCAATTAAGCCCCTTGCGCCTATCTCTGGATGCCAGAAAGTAGGCTACTAAAGGCATTCAAATATTTAATGATATTTTAATCAATGGTTGTCTTATATTTTGGGAATGTCTTAGTATTGGGTATGAGCTTTTACAATTTCAGTGGACTATGTATTCTTTACTAAAGGATTTTTTTTTGCCCTCTGATAACCATGTTTTCCTTGATAATATTAAGCAATTTTATGATACCCATAAGTGGTTGGATGGTACGAGACTCAGGAGCATTAAACCCAAGATGTTATATAATTTATTGCAGGACAGTTCTGATATTTTGAGACATGTTAATAATTGTTGGCAGTTGTTACTTACTGTTAATCAGGGTCAAAGTATTTTCCAGCACATATGGTTCAGTCCATTAGAGCCTAAGAATTTGTTACACAGGCTGCCAATCTGCAAAGAACCTAATAATTACTTGATGTGTTCATTATGTCGGTTACCTGATACTTTTGATCATATATTTTTTGACTGTTTATATGCTCGTGAGATTTGGGGCATGTTCTTTTCTTCTCTACATGGTTGGAATATCAGTAATGTTCATATTAGACAACATGTTATATTTGGCTTTATTCTTGGGTTGCATGATTGTTATAATATGTTCTGTTTATTGCTATCTACGAAGATTTTATGGCATCTGCGGTGTACTATGAATGATGAGTTGTTTCATAATGCTTTGAGAACCCTTACTGAGTCTCTTACGAAGTTTAAAATTTTGTTTCAGGTGTCCCGGGTTTTGATCACTTTCAAGGCAAAATTCAGATAAAAAAAGGCCAATGTTCTTCCTCATCTTCAGGATTTGCATTTCCAGCTTAATGGTTATTCACAGGTGTTAATTCTCCGTTATTATCTTCAGCTTTTTATTAATGAGTATAATTTGAAACATGTTGGCAGCTAACAGTCGGATCTTGTGCAGTTTCGTGTTCTTTTTGAAGACTCAGATTGTATTTTGAAGATTGCTACTGTTATGCTGATATTGGTTGGATCTCGTGTATTTCTGATGTAATTTGTAAATTCAGCTTAGTTTTTGTTGGTCATCTAAATAATTTATGGTTGTTATTATTATACAGCTGTTGTTCACTTATTACATCTTTGATTGTTGATTTGCTAAGAAATAAAACAAAACTATTGTCCCAAACAGAACCCTTGCTCAGTTTGAGTAAATTTTACCAAAGTATAAATTATTTGATGCAGTCTTCGTTTTCGTTTTCTGCTTGAACACCTAAACCTCAATTGTTTTCAAATAATAATTAGGTGACAAACACTAATATGAAATTTTCTACATGTTTGAAATTTATTTGCAACTCATTATGTTCTGAGTCATCTTCCTTGGGATGTACTGCTCTTTCACAAAGCGTACGAACCTTTGCAGCCAATTTCAACAATGGACTGCAGGGCAACAATTCACGTGGGCAATTCTGTCACATGGATAATTCCAGCCCAAAATGCCTATATATAGCCGATGCTATTACCAATCTATCCCAACTCAAATTGTTATTCGAGTTTTGGCGGCATTTGTTCAAAGCCCATATTTCGTCTGTTCATTTGTTCAGAGCCCATACTGTATCTGTGTTTCGTCCGTTCATTAACGTGCTTAGTGTTTGTTTGTATGATTTGTGGCGTCGGGTTTTCACAAATGTATCAGCATTAATGCGTTGTCGTTCGATGTGCTCTAGTTATGAGCGCGTCTTTATTGATTTGTCCTTTTCATGCCACATCCCTGTCAGGCTATTCCTATTATTGCCATGTGAATTGTGAATGACGGTGACGGCAAGGATTATCTTAGAGGTTGTATTTATTTAATAGTTTATCTTACGAAAAACAGTTGAAGATCACCTTTGTGTGGATATTAGAGGTTATATTTATTTAATAGTTTATCTTAAGAAAAGGAGTTGAAGATCTCTTTGTGTGGATATTTGGTGATGTGTGTCGTATTCCTGTGAAGGATTACAAGGGAGCTAATTAGATTTTTATATAGAGATGCAGTGGTAGTGGTTGTTTTAGCAGTTGATTTTAATTGCTAAAATGTATGGTTTATAGTTATTGATTTCAACTAGTAAGATGTCCGTTTAAATTATTTTTATCTTTTTGTTCTTATTATCTTTATTGAATTTTTTAATCGTAGATTCTTTACGATTTATATTATATTTTGCACATTCCTCTATATAAGAGGATCCAATAGATTAAGAAAGAACAATATTAGTTTAAAAAATAATTAAGAATTTATTTCTTACACTAAAAATAAGTCATTAAATTTTTATAGTGGGTAATTGGTTAAATTGTTATAGAACATTGTTTCAGTTGGAAAATGCAATGGTCCGGGTTTTGGCTCTTCTTTGGGAAATCCAAGGTTTAAACCGCGGCATGGGCGTGGGCGAGTGTGTGAGGGGTGAATGTGTAGTGGCTGTGTGTTAAATTTCCTATTCATAAGCATAGCTCTCGACTTTACGAGGGGTCATGGTTGGGAGGAGGCTGCTTAGCCTAGGGTTATGCACAATGGTGAATATTCACAAATTGGGTGAATATTAAGATTTCCAAAATTGGAAATTGGTGAATATGAGGACCCTCTACATCGACTCATTCACCTGAATTTTTTTAGAGCAATATTTTCTTAGGGTCAATTCACCACAATATATATCCAAATATAGGCATATATGTACTCATTGGAAAGCTATTTTCAAGTCTGATCTAATGGTGGTGGTTTTATAAAGTTATAAGGTGATTTAATAGGTCAAAATTTACCCCAAATATGATCTTACTTTTTAGGGCTTCAAATGCTCCAAATTTTGGTGTGAAGATGATTGATTTGATTTGCTTAGGATTCACCTTGATTCAAATTGATTTCTATTAGGATTCATCATTTTTTACAAGTACATTTCAAGTCCAACCCCTTACGCATAACCCTTGCTCAACCCTATGTGTTCATCATGGGAGTTTCTCAACAATAACCAAATAAAAAAAATTGGTATAAAATATTTAAGTTGAATGTTGCAGTGAACAAACGGTTAAAATGGTTTCCCGAAAGTGGCATCCCTTTTGGGATGTTTTCCACAAAAAAAGGTTAAAATGGTTTAGAATATTTGAGTTGATGTAGCAATAGTCGTTAGTTACTTAGATGATGTCATATGCATCAATGTTAGTTATTTATCATATTCACATGGACATCAAGGGTCCTCATGTATTATTATTTACAAAAAAGAGATAAAAAAAAATCATATATGATAGCTATTGTTTGTTTGCATATACTTGTGTTCTTGAATATTAGCTTAGGATCACATTATCATAAGGATCATAATATAATAAGGTAAAGGAACCCTCCAAGATGTTTGTTTAATTTGAATTCATAAAACATCGCATCCAATATTCCCCCAATTATCTTTGGGGATCGTGAACAAGCATTAAAATGAGAAAACAAAAGGGACTTTCCCTTTTTCCATCTCACACCATCCTATGGAGTATGATGAATACCAATTTTACCATATCCACATCCTTCCATCCTTAGACTAATGGCTAGATAGAAGTTGTGAATCAAATTATTGTACATCTTCTTCGAATGTATAATTCTAAACATCCATGGATGTGGGATGAGAGCCTTCCCTACATTCAACAAAGGTATAATTGAGCTCTACATATATCTACTAAACAAAACCTATTTCATATTTGTTTTGGGTTCCAACTCTTGGCACCCATTGATATAGCTCTCCCTATACAAGCCATGGAATTCTCACCTCATTTATAAAAGAAGCAAAAAGGACAGCATGGTTTGTGGAATAGATTCAATACATCTAGTAACAAGTCCATAATCTCTTAGAAAAGATAAATAAAAAACACAACACCATGACAATCATTGATTCTCACATTAATTTAAGGTTGGAGATAAGTTATGGTTACATATTTTGAAAGAGAGACATGCAAGACCCCATAAGAAGATCAAACCTCTTTGTTATGGATCACAAACCATCATCAAGAATGTGTAGGGAAATTATTTTAAATTGAATATTCCATCTTATTTTGGTTTGCAACTAAACTTCAATGTTAAACTTCTTAGTCCCTATCATCCACCTTTGTTGGACACTTCCATAATAGCAAAATAGTTGGACATTGAAGAAACCATTTTAGATATTTTAACACTAGTTAAAAAGAATTAGATTGTTGACACATAGACCAAGACCACTAGAAGGTTAATCCACTCAGATGTACAAAGTGGTCAAGATAGGACAACTTGACCACCAAGAAGAATGGCTCACAAAAACTGAGATAAAAAAACTTTTGTACCTGATGTTAAAAATTGATGCAATGGGGACCATTATTTTTCAAGGGGATACAAATGATCAAAGCATGGGACCAGATTGTTATTGTTGACCCAATGTGAAGGGGGCCATTGGTCACTCAAGATGCATACTATCATCGTTGGTCTGGTGCACACTCTATTGGAAATATTAATGTTGAGTTGTCATTAATGTCAAAGGATTGATGTCAAAGAGAGATTGGTATGGTAGAAATATTCTTTAAGGTTGAAATATTAAAGTGCAAGGTAAAATCTTGAAAGGATGCATGAGATAGTGAAAAAGGTGCAAAAGTTGTCAAGGCTTCAATATTGCAAGAAAAGGACAAGACCCTACCTTCCTTCAAAAAGATTTAAATTTCAGAATTGGAGGCAAAAGTTCAAAAGTTTAAAAGTTATTATTATAATATTTTTTAAATATTATAATATAAATTAGGTTAAGGTTTTAATAAAAAGGGTGCCATTCAAAATTAATTTATCTCCACCGTCGATGTTTGAGAAATTATAAAATTACATATTTATTGAGGACTAACTCATTGGAGCTAAGGTTGTCGTGCATAAAATCATCGAGCACATCCAGTATGTATGCAAAGGAGAGGAAGAAGACATCATACACACGCTTTTTAGGGTAGAAGCGAAGGGTCAAATAGAAGGGCGTGCCTTCATTGTTCCAATATGGTAAACTAGCGTAGCTGGTTAGTTGAGAAGCGCTAAGGTACTAGCAGAGAGGACGTTAGGTGGTTGATAAATGATAGCTCCAATTTTTTTTATATTTTGGTAAAGGATGAAGAGCACAGAAGCAATAAAGTAGATATAGCGAAATTATGTTTTGTGTAGGCAGCTAGCTTACGTGACAACTTAGCCGAAGCTAAGGCACTGGCAGAGAGGAGGTCAGGGGGTCAATTCGTGACGCCTGCATTTTTTGTAAGGGCACATTTTTTAATTAATATCCTATGGTATGCGTTGCTTAGGGAGTCATAAGGTTGGTTTTGTTAAAATTTATTTTACCTTAGGGAGTCATAAGGATATGCTAAGAAAATGAATATCTTGCATTTTGGGATTTTCAAGGGTGTGTTAAAGGATATTTTATTTTGCCAACTAGGAGTTATAAGAATATGTTTTAAAGTATGTTTGCTTGAAAAATATAAGTGATAACGGTACTTATAAAAGATAATTATCTTGAAAAAATTATAAAAAGGAAATATAAAGGAATTAATTTTTTAATGTGAGAACTAGGAGTTATAAGATGTTTTATGGTCTAAATATTATGTGTATTTATGCATGGTGAAAGAAAGTTTGAAGAGCTTTGTTCATTGTTTAAAAAAGCATTGTTTTGGGAAATTAAAAGGAGTTGTAAAGCAATATCTTTGGGCACATTTTTTGAGAAGAAAGTTCATGTGGATGATTTTAGAAAAGTGTTTTGTTATCTAACCCTTGAAGTGGCACTAGAAAGATAAGTTGTTTGTGAGACAAGTATTTGAGGGCACATCTCCATCAATTTTTTGAGGTATGGTGGTTTAACTCTTTCTCTAGGAGATTGTGCTTTGAGGAAGTAATTTTAAAGTGGATATAAAAGGGTTGATTAGTGTAAAATGTTGGAAATATTTGAGTTAAGGTTTGAAACCTACTTGTGCTTCATTTTTGAATGAGATTGGAAACATTTGAAGTAGAGTTTGTGAACAAGTTACGATATTTGATTAGTAAAATTGGAATCACTTGTGCTAAGGTCGAAGAATTTTGTGCATATTTGTGAAGCATTTTGGGCATTGGTTTGAGTGACATTGAATGTGAGTGGGCAAGTATTAGTGATTAGTTTTGTGAAGTAAATTTATGCACTAGCCTTATTTGATTTGAAAAGAAATTTGCAAGAAGTAGAGATCCGATTTGTTGAATATGAGATATGTGAAAGTGACAAACTTAATGAATGTGAAAATAACATATTGAGCATTTGCATTACATATTACTCCTTATATGTTCTTGAAAGAATTATGGGTAGAATATGTCTAAATTGCCTAGTTGAAGAAAGCATTTCTGAAAGAGATCCAAGCATTGTTTTGAACATCATTCGTGTGCAAGATTTGGGATTGGTTGAGCATATTATGTGATCTATTTGAGCATGTGTTAGAATATATTTGAGCATGTACTTTGAGCATGTGTTAGAGTAGATTTTAGCATGTATTCAAGAAGATTTATGCATGTGTTTGAGCAGTCTTGAGCAGAGTCGAAAACAAAGTAGTTAGTTGTTTTGAGTAAGCCTTGTGAGAAGGCTTAAGGCAGTTTTGGGTAGATTGTATGAGCAGGTTTAATTGCTGATGTGAGTAAGCCTTGTGATAAGGCTTAAGGTAGTTTTGAGCATCTTGTATGAGCAGGTTTGATTGTTTATGTGAGTAAGACTTGTGAGAAGGCTTAAGGCAATTTTGGAAATATTATATGAGTATATTTGAGATAGATTTGTGCATGTAATGTGTACATATTTGGGATATATTTGAGAACAGATTTGTGCATGTAATGTGTGTATATTTGGGATAAAGTTGAGACAGATTTGTGCATGTAATATGTGTAGATTTGGGATAGAGTTGAGAGAATATTTGTAAGAAGACTTGAAGCAAGTTTTGGATATATTTGTGAGAAGAATTGAAGTATATTTGGATAGATTGTGTGAGCAGGTTTTGAGACATATTTTTTCATATAATGCGTGCAAATTTTGGGTAGTGTTGAGCAAGTTATTTGAGCAAATCTTAGTATAGATTTGAGTAAGCCTTTTATGAAGGCTTGGAGCAGTTTTTGAGCAGATTGTTGAGCTAGGTTTGGAGTAGACTAGAGAAAATATAATAGAGTTATTATGTGGAGAGAGATCCACAAAATAAAGATGAGGGGATAGAGTTCTCCTATGGATAGAGATACATAAACCAAAGTAGAGGGGATAGAGTTATCTTGTGGAGAGAGACCCACGAACTAGAGCAGAGGATATAGAACTCTCCTGTGGATAGATATCCATGAACCAAAGCAGAGGAGATAAAGTTCTCCTATGGATAGAGATCCATGAACTAGAGCATAAGATATAGAGTTATCCTATGGACTGATATCCACAAACCAAAGCAAAGGGGATAGAGTTATCCTGTAGATAGATATCCATGAACTTGAGCATAGGGAATTAAGTTCTCTTTTAAATAGAGGTCCATAAACATTGTAATAGGGATTTGGTTTTCAAGATATTTATTGAGAAAATTTAGAAGAAAGATTTTCTCTATGGATGTAGACCACATTGGATAAACCATGTTAAATCCATGTCTCTCATGTGTGCGATGATTTGTGCATTATTTATTTTATTGCATTGATGTTATTGTTGTTATCATTTGGAAAGAAAAGTAAAATTTGATCTTATACTGTTCACCCCCCTCTCATTATAAGCTTGTGTTCTTCAATTGGTATCAAAGTTGGTTCCTTCAAAAAATTCTAATAGCTTGAAGGAAGATATTACAGGAACACAAATGGCATCTCAGAATGGATCTTCAACAAATAAGGCTCCATTTTTTGATGGGAACAATTATGCTTTCTAGAGTATGAGGATGAATACTTATTTAATGGCACAAGGATATGAAACATGACAATTTGTTGAGGATGGGTTCACAACTATAGCTACTCCTCCCATAGATAATGATGGTAAGCAATTACATGTGAATAATGCCAAGGCTATGAATGGAATCTAAAGTGGATTATGTGAGTTAGAATTTGTGAAATTTATGCAATGCAAATCAGCAAAAGAAATATCGAACAAATTAAAGTAAATATATGAAGGAGACAACAAGGTTAAGTTGACAAAATTTCAAACTCATAGGAGAAGGTTTGAAGATTTATAAATGGAATATGAGGAATACATTGCTAAATACTTACTTCATTTTGATGAGGTTGTTAATACCATGCGTGGACTTGGAATGGATATTAAGGACTCTAGTGTTGCTCAGAAAGTATTAAGATCACTCCCTATAAGGTATGATGCAAAGGTTTCAACTATAGAAGAGATGAAGGATCTTAATAAATTGACTATGGATACGTCACATGGAATTCTAACAGCTTATGAGATGAGAACAAAAAAATATCACAATTCTAAGAGAGAGGCAACTTTCAAAGCTTCAAAGAAGATAAAAGATAAGAAATCAGAATCAAGTGATGAGTCAAGAAGTAATGAAGAAGCTAACTATGTGAGAAGAAATAAGGACTCATAAAAACACAAAGATATAAAGATTATGAAATGTTTTAATTGTGGTGACTTTGATCACTATGCATATAATTGTCCACAATATTGAAGCAGTAGCAGTGAAGAGAAACAAGATTATAAGAAATTGGAAGAAAGAAAATTTAGGCATGAAAAGAAAAATAGGTATGGTCAAGGCAAGCATGAAAATAAGTTCTTTCAAAGGTACAAGAAGAGTTTCTATGTTAAAAGAGCAAGCAGTGCTTCAAATGACAGTGATGAAAGACTCTCAAATAGTGAAGAAGAAGAGATTCTATTTTTAGCAATAGAAGAGGAAGAAAACACTCCTATTGAAGATCAAATAGAAGATGCTCCTATAATTGAAGACCTAGAGAAAAGTTCATAAAAAGAAGACATAGTTGATCTAGAAGAAGAACTTATTGTTGCTCTCAAAGAGTTGAAAAGAGTTAGAAAGCAGAATTCAATATTGAAGGCTCAAGTTCAAGAACATGAGGAAATATAAGAAAATCTTCTACAAGATCTCAGAAACTCAAAAGCTAAGGCAAGGAGATTTAAAGAAGTCATGGTTGAAAAGTTAAGGACAAAAGAGTTAGAATGTGAAATAATAGAACATGAAGTGGTTTATCTAAGGATGGAAGTGAAAGATTCTAAGGATAAGTTGCAAATGTTTGGGAAAAGTTTAAAATCTTTGGATAATATTATCAATGCACAAAGATCTTCATTTATCAAAATAGGACTTGGTTTTGAAGAAGGACAAAGGAAACAAGAATAAGGGTCAAGCTCAATCTCAAAAGAAAATAAAGCTTTAAAGGAAGATATTGAAGAAGAAACTAATACCTATGCTGATAAGTTGAAGAATGGAAGCTTCACTAAGAATTAAAACAATGCACAAACAAGAAATACGAATTATCACAAAGAAGGCAAAGAAAGAAGTAAGAGACCAAATGTTTCAAAACAAGATGAATATTTCTTCCAAGGGCATTATTTTTCATGTAATCATTTTTGTCACAAAGCTATGCATTGCAGGGTTCATGGGAAGGAGTGTGGCTTCACTAAGAGGAACTTAAACTCATTCGAAGATGGATATTTCTTTCAATATTACTGCTACTCATGTAATCGCTTTGGTCATAAAGCGATCCACTGCAAGGTTTATGATAGAAATTATTATGGCTTCACCAAGAAGAACTTCAAGTCATTTGAACCTTCTAAGAACTACAACATCAGATGTTACAATTACAATAATCTTAGGCATAAGGCCAAGTGGTGTAGAACAGAGTTTATAGAGCTTCCATAGTCAAGAAAGAACAGGGACACTCAAAAGGATCAAAAGGGTATGATTACAAAGGTGTTGAAAAATAAGGTTGAAAAGGAAAAAGAGCATTGTATGTTGGGAGTAGATTTACTCCTACCCCAAAATTAATCACCTCAAGTAGAGGAGGTGGTGAGGGGGCTGAGTTAAGAGTCATTATTTTAGTCCCAAAGGAGTCCCTTTGCCATTGATGTCAAAGGGGGAGAGTTTGAGTAAGGGGAGAGAAATTAGTAAGGGGGAGCAGCTTCACAGGGGGAGCATTTTTGGAATCCAATGGTAGAAAAATGAAGTATTTTATAAGGGTTGCCATCAATGACAAAGAGAGAGATTGTTGAAAATATTAAGTATGTTGAGTTGTCATTGATGTCAGAGGATTGATGTCAGTAAGTTGATGTCAAAGAGATATTGGTATGGCAAAAATATTCTTCAAGGTTGAAATATTAAAGTGTAAGGTAAAATCTTCAAAGGATGCATGAGGCAGTGAAAAGGTGCAACAGGTGTCAAGGCTTCAATATTGCCATAAAAGGACAAGACACTACCTTCCTTCAAAAAGATTTAAATTTCAGAATTGGAGGAAAAAGTTCAAAATTTTAAAAGTTATTATTATAATATTTTTTAAATATTATAATATAACTTAGGTTTGGGTTAAAATGGGCACCATTCAAAATTAATTTATCTCCACCGTCGACATTTGAAAAATTATAAAATTGAATATTTATTGAGGACTAACTCATTGGAGCTAAGGTTTTCATGCATAAAATCATCAAGCACATCGATTACAACCAAAATTTACAAGGGAGAGGAAGAAGATAGCACGTGCACACTTTTCAGGGCAAAAGCGAAGGGTCAAATAGAAGGGCACACATTCATTGTTCCAAGATGGTAGGCTACCGTAGCTATTCTGTTGAGAAGCGCTAAGGAGCTGGTAGAGAGGAGGTCAAGTGGTCGATTCATGGTGGCTTAAGTTTTTATTTACATTTTGGTAAAGGACAAAGAGCACATAAGCAATAAAGTAGATATTGCAAACTTACGTTTTGTGTGTGCGGCTAGCTCGTGTGGCGGTTTAATTCAAGCTAAGGCACTAGCGAAGAGGAGGTGAGGGGGTCGATTCACGATGGCTGCATTTTTGGTAAGAGCACATTTTTTAATTAATATTCTATGGTATGCGCTTCTTAGGGAGTCATAAGAAAGGTTTAATTAAAATTTATATTTCCTTAGGGATTCATAAGGATATTAAAACCATGGATGAGCAATATAAAAGGTTTTTCATAAAAACCCAAGGAAGCTTTTTGAAAAGCTAAAGGAGGTTTTAATATTTATTTTATAAAATATTTAAATTCAATTTGAATTTAAATTTTATAAATAAATATTAGTTACACAAGGTGGTATATTCAGAGAAGGCTTTAAGGCTTAATAAGACCCAAAGGAATTAAATATTAATTTATAAGATTTAAATTCCAAAGAATTTAAATAAGTTATAAATTAATTATTTAAACGAAATGCATTGACATCTAAGGTTAAAGTGAAAAATTGAAATGCATTGACGTCCAAGGAAAGAGGAGGCATTGTATATTAATACATGCCTTAATGGCAGTTTCAAAGATGTTAGAAAAAGATACTAATTGTGCAATTCGTAATCGAAGGATGTAGAAGGGAAGAAGATGAAATTGGTTTTCCAATGAGGAGGTTGAAGTTTCCATAGGAGGAGAACCCCCATACAACTATGTGGCGTGGCCTAGCGGCACTTGGATGGGATTTAATATGCTTGGGCAGTGTGAGACCCGCATTCTAATCATGATAGAATCATTTTGGCATGGGAAGCATGCGATTTATTTTTACTTGGTGCCAACAAGGATTAAGGAGTACATAGTGCTTTTTTGGAGTTAAACGAGCTCCTAGCACTCACGGTAGTTGAGGTCATAGCTAGGGCACACGAGGAGGTGGCAAACAAAGGTTAAAATCTCACCCAAGGCAAAGGTAAATATTTTAATTTTAATTTTTACTAAGCCTAAGTTTTAAATATAGTTTAAAAGAGTTATAAGGGTTAAATTTAAAGGGGATTAATTTAAATTTTAATTGTTGATTAAAAGGAGAGATAAGGGGTAAACATTATTTTTACATAAAGGTATTTTTAAATGGTTGATTTATCAAAAGGATAAATTGAAGATTGAGTATTTTGAGAGAACCTTTTTGTTGAAGGTGATATTTATTATAGGGAGATCATAAGGTGTATTTGGTCAATCATTTGTGTATATGAAGCTTTCCTTAAAATGGAGTGATAAGGTGTATATGTGGTCTGATATTTGCATTGTATATTTGTGAGATTTTTTCTAACTTCTTGAGCTTGGCAAAGAAGTGTTTGTGGTTGTGGCAGATATTTAAGGTTCCTTCATCATCAAAAAGGTATGAGCACATTCTTCCATATTTGATTTGATTGGTTGGTTTTCTGGAAAATAAGTTTGGAGTGAAAAGGATTTGATTAGGGTTTCCTTATTGAGTGTGTTGAGTTAATGCTTCAAGGTTTTTTGGAATAAGGAGTTGTTAAAACCTTGTGTTATAAGCATTGTTGTTGAAGCCACTAAGTGTGTGAAGAACTTGAACTAGGATTTGAAAATAACATGAGTATCATTGTTATGTGAGAGTTGTTTTATAAGCATTGTTGTTGAAGTGAGTTTTTGAGCAAAGAACTTGAACTAGATTTTGAAAAGAACATGATTATCATTGTTATGTGAGAGTTGTTTTATAAGCATTGTTATTGAAGTGAGTTGTTGAGCAAAGAACTTGAACTAGGGTTTGAAAAGAACATGAGTATCATTGTTATGTGAGATTTGTTGTTGAGCATTATTGAAAACATTTTGAGTGAGTGATCATATGATTGGACTAGGGTTTGTGAGCAAGGATTATTTCATTGAGTGATTGGTTGAGCCTATTCAAGTGGATGTGTGAAGTGATTTTTTAAGTTCCATAAAACAAACTATTCTATATTATGAATTGAATTGAAAAAGTGATTGAGTTGAAGCATATTGAGTCTCTATCAATTCTCTATATGTTTCTAAAAGAGTGATTGAAAGTGATTGAGAATTGTAACGAGTATAGAGCATATTGAGTTTTTTGAAATTCTCTTTATGTTTCTATGAGATTGGACAAGTTCTAGTGTAGACTTGTTGAGCAAATTTGAGACAAGTATTTGAGAAGACTTGTGGATAGATTTGGGTAAGATTTTGTGGAAGCTTACAATACATATTATTGAGAAAATTTGGATAAGTTCTTGAGAGGACTTATTGAGTAGATTGGACAAGTTCTAGAGAGGACTTGTGGATAGATTAGTGTGAGCTTTTGAGGAATATTACAAAGCAGAATTGAGACAAGTATTTAAGAAGACTTGAGATTATATTTGATTGACTGATTTGTTCAAACCTTGAGTTAAGGTTTGGGGAAAATCTAGTAGATTTGATTCAAGCCTTAAGTTAAGGCTTGAGGAAAAATATTGAGGACATATTTGTGCTAGACCGAAGGTCTATGTTTAGTATAGATTTGAGGACAGAGTTTGGTACAAATTTAAGGACATATTTGTGCTAGATCAAAGATAGATATTGAGGAAAGATTTGTGCTAGACCGACAAACTGTGTTTAGTACAGAGTTAAGAGTAAGCTTTGGTGGTGATAGAGCAAAGGATAGTAGTCTCTAGTGGATAGAGATCCATTAGCCAGGGTAGTGAGGACAGGTCTTCTGAGTGAGGACAAGAGTCTTCAATGGAGAGAGATCCACAAGCCAGTGTAGTGGAGGTAGTAGTCTTCTAGAGGATCACCAGCCAAAGCAGAGGAGGAGTTATCCTATGGATAGAGATCCATGAACTTGATTTAGGGGATTGGTATCTCCTTTGGACAGAGGTCCATAAACATTGTAATAGGGAAAGGATTCCCAAGAGATTGATTGAGAAAATTTTAGTGAAATATTTTCTTCGTGGACGTAACCCACATTGGGTGAACCACGTAAATTATGGTGTCTTTATTATGTGTCGTGATTTATGCATTGCTTTGATTATTACTATTGATATTGTTATCTATACATTGCATAATATTAATTAATAAATAAAAGTAAAAAATAATCGTATAATGTTCACCCCCTCTCAATATAATCTTATGTTCTTCAATTGGTATCAGAGTGGGTTCCTTCAGAAGCTTTTAATAGATTGAATAAAAATCTAACAAAAACACAATGGATTCTAAGAATATGTTCTTAGATAATTTGGCACAAAAATTTGATGAAAGTGACTATATATATTGGAGTATGAGAATGAAGATTTACCTGATGGAACTTGGCAATGAAATTTGGGAAGTAGTTGAAATTGGATACGATCCCTTAGTTAATCCACCTAAATATAAGTAAGGTAAGCTCCTACAACATTAGAATTTAAAAGCAATGAATGCACTTTTGAGAGGTTTGCATAGAACAAAGTCCATAGTAGTTATGCTTTGTTAAACTACAAAAGAAATGTGGGATAAACTACAAAGTATATCTGAACAAGATAAAGGTGTCAAGAAAGAAAATATACAAAATCTCAAAGGACAATTTTAAACATTAAGAATGAATGATGAGGAAAACATTAGTACTTATCTACTTCGAATTTATGAAGTTGTTAATGATATGCATGGACTTGGAATGAAGGTTGATGAATTGGATGTTTGTGATAAGGCCTTAAGAACTCTTCCAAAAAGATTCAGTGAAAAGGTTTCTGCTATAGAATAGTCAAAGGATGGTGATTCTTTGACAATATATATGTTGCTTGGTATTATTACACTATTTTAAATGAGAAAAAAAGAGGAACCTAATCCTTAGAAAGAAGTAGCATTCAAAGCAATTAAGAAGACAAAGGGTAAGAATTCAGATCAAGAAATGAGTCATCCAGTGATGAAGAAGCTAATTATGGTAGAGGGCATAAGGATTCTAGAAAATCTAGAGATCTAAAATATGTTAAATGTTTAAATTATGGAAAGTATGATCATTATGCAACAAATTTTTAAGAAGCTAATAATAACAATGGTGAATAAAAACATGATCATAGGAATAGGGAATCAGAAAGATACAGGAACCAGAAGAAAAACAAGGATGGACAAAGCAGACAAGGAAATAAGTTCTTTCAAAGACAAAAGAGGAGCTACTATGTGGATAAGGCAAGTAAGTACTCAAGTGATAGTGATGCTAGTTTTTCAGACAATGATAGAGATGAAGTCCTATTTATGATTGAAGAAAAATAACAAGTTAAGAAAATGACTCTAGTAATTCTCAAGTGTTTTAGATGTGGTAACTTTGGACATCTTGAAGATAGTTTTACAAGAAATGGTTTCAGTTTTAGTGATGATGAATATGAAGATAAACTTGAAGGACCAGAAGAGAATATTATAATGGCACTAGAAGAAGGAGAAGATGATCCTACATAAGACAAGTCAAAATAAAATAAATATATGGACAAAGGTAAACAAATAGAGGAATATTCATATAAATATGGATATTATTTCAAGGGAGAATTTATCTATGCCTTTGACACAGTGAAGAAGGTAAGAAAGAAAAATTCTAAACTTGAAATTTAGTTTCAATAATGTGATGAAGAAAGAAGGATTCTTATAGAGGATCTATAAAAATCAAAAGCTAATACAAAGAAGTTCAAGGATAAGTTAGAAGCAAAGATCTTAGAATGTGAAAAGTTAGCACAAGAAGTGGCACTAATAGGGAAATATTTAGAAGACTCCAAATTTAAGCTAAAAATGTTCAAAAATGGCTCAAAGAACTTGGATAAGTTCATCAAGATACAAAAGCCTACATCAAACAAAACAGGTCTTGGATTTGAACAGGTTCAAAAGAGATGGGAAGGAAAGTCAACCTCAAGTTCTGGAGGAGAAGAAAATTTAGATCAAGACACTTCAGAAGAAGATAGTTTAAGAGAAAGTGAGACATCTAAGGATGAGTTGGACAATAGAAAGTTCAACAAGGATTGGAACAATGCACAAAGAAAAAATAGATGGAACAACAATCAGAATAGGTCAAGAGAGACTAAGAGACCAATGAGGTCAAGACAAGAAGGCTTCAATGAAAGATGTTTTTCATGCCACAAGTTTGGGAACATGGCTTCACAGTGTAGGACACATGAAAGACAAATATATGGAAATAAACAACTTTTCAATGGGTATTTCTACTCATGTAATCAATTTGGTCACTAGGCAATGAATTGCAGGGTTCATGATAGAAGAGGATATGGCTTCACTAGGAGAAATCCTAATATATTTGCACCACCAAGGAATAATAACATTAAGTGTTATAAGTGCAATAATGATGGTCACACAACAAAGTGGTGTAGAGCAGACATTCCAGAATCAAGTATGAACAGGAACAGGAACATGAACATGGAAATAAACATGAACAAGAACAGGGATATGGATATGAACAGGAACAAGAACAACAATATGGATATGAATATGAACAAGAACATGAACATAAATAGTAACAAGAATGTAGACATGGATATGAACATGGACATGGAAAGGAATAGTCAGAGAACTCAAAAGGATCAGATAAGAAGAAAAGAGGATAAAGGTAAAAAATGGTGCTTCCTGGGATTATAAATAATCCCACCCCACAATTAATCACCTCAAGAGGAGGTGGGGGAGGGGCTAAGCTAAGAGACTCATTCTTAGCCCCGAGCCCCAAAGGTGACCCTTTTCCATTGATGTCAAAGGGGCAGATATTTGAGTAAGGGGGAGATTTGGTATTTAAGTAAAAAATAAGAGAGCATTGAGCCAGGGGGAGTAATGTCCCAGGGGGAGCAGAACAAAGGAAAAGTCCAATTTTTAGTAAAAAGAATTTGGATTGCCATAAATGACAAAGGGGGAGATTGTTGGACATTTTGAGTCAAGTTGTCATTGATGTCAAGGAACAAAGTCATCATTGATGTCAAGGAATATGTCAAGGAACAATGCAAAGGTTAATGGTAAAAGAGCTTCATAATATTTTTAATATTATGTGAAAACAGGGTTTTTATTAAAACCATGGATGAGCAATATAAATGGTTTTTCATAAAAGCACAAGGAAGCTTTTTGAAAAATTAAAGGAGGTTTTAATATTTAATTTATAAAATATTTAAATTCAATTTGAATTTAAATTTTATAAATAAATATTACTTACACAAGGTGGTATAAATAAAATATTTAAATTCAATTTGAATTTCTGATTAAAAACTTGTTTGATAAGCATTGTTGTTGATACCATTGGTTGAGTGAAGTGTTGTGAGTTGATGCTTCAAGGTTTTTTGAATTGAGAGTTGTGATTAAAACCTTATTTTATTAGCATTGTTGTTGAAGCCATTGGTTGTGTGAAGAACCTAAGTTAGGGTTTGAAAATAACATGAGTATCATTGTTATATGAAGAATATTTTATTAGCATTGTTGTTGAAGTGAGATGTTATGCAAAGAACTTGAACTAGGATTTAAAAAGAACATGAATATCATTGTTATGTGAGATTTGTTGTTGAGCATTGTTGGATACATTTTGAGTTGAAGGATACGTGCTTGGACTATGGTTTGTGAGAAAGGGTTGTTCTTTGAAGTGATTGGATGAGTAGAGTTGATTCAGCCTAGTCAAGTGGATGTATGAAGTGGTTTTTCAAGTTCCATGAAACAAAATATTCTATATTCTGATTTAAGAAAGTGATTGATCATTGATTATAGAACATATGGAGTCTCTAAAAATTTCCTTTATGCTTATATGAGATTGAGTTAAGAAAGTGATTGAGCATTGAGTATAGAACATATTGAGTCTCTAACAATTCTCTTTATGCTTCTATGAGATTTAGTTGAGAAAGTGATTGAGCATTGAGTATAGAACATACTGAGTCTCTAACAATTCTCTTTATGCTTCTATGAGATTGGACAAGTTCTGTGTGGATTTGTTAAGCAGATTTGAGGTAAGTATTTGAGAAGACTTATGGACTGATTTTGTGTGAGCTTTTGTGGAAGATTGCAATGTAGATTTGAGCAAGTCCTAGAGAGGACTTATTGAGAAAAATTGGACAAGTTCTATGTGAGCTTGTTGAGCATATTTGGACAAGTTATGTGTGAGCTTGTTGAGCATGTTTAGACAAGTTCTATGTGAGCTTGTTGAGCTAATTTGGATAAGTTCTGTGTGGACCTGTTGAGTAGAGTTGTACAGGTTCTATGTGGACCTATTGAGCAGAGTTGTTCAGGTTTTGCATGGACTTGTTGAGAAAAATTGAGCAGGTTCTGTGTGGACCTGTTGAGCATATTTGAGCAAGTTTTGTGTGGACCTGTTGAGCAGATTTGAGCAAGTTTTGTGTGTACCTATTGAGAAAAATTGAGCAAGTTATATGTGGACCTATTGAGCAGATTTGAGCAGGTTCTGAGTGAACTTGTCGAGCATATTTGAGAAGGTTCTGAGTGGACCTATTGAGCAGATTTGTGCTAGATCGAATGAACTATGTTTAGTGCATATTTTAGTGGACTTGTGCTAGACCTACTGCACTGTGTTTAGTTCAAGAGTTGAGCAGATTTATGCTAGACAAAATGTACTGTGTTTATTGTAAGAGATTGAGCAGAGCTATGCTAGACTGATTGGAATGTGTTTAGTACAGTATTGAGATAGAGCTTTGGAGGTGACAGAGTAGAGAGGACATAGTCTCCAATGGATAGAGATCCATCAGCCAGGACATTAAGGACAGGTATTCTAAGTGAGGATAAGAGTCTTCAAGTGGAGAGAGATCCACATTCAGTGTAGTGGAGGCAGTGTCTTCTAGAGGATCACCAGCTAGAGCAGAGGAGAAGGAGTTATCCTGTGGATAGAGATCCACAAACCAGATTTAGGGGATCAACATCTCCTTTGGATATAGGTCCATAAACATTTTAATTGGTAAGGATTCTCAAAATATTATTTGAGAAATATTTAGAAGAAATATCTTCTTTGTGGATGTAACCCACATTGGGTGAACGACGTTAAAATTGGTGTCTCTATTGTCTATGGTATTTTGTGCATTTCTTTGATTACTGCTATTTATACTATTATCTATACACTACATAATATTGATTTAAAAAAAGAAGTAAAAAGTGGTCTTATACTATTCACCCCCCTCTTAGTATAAGCTTGTGTTCTTTAGAACCTCTCCCAACCAAGTGCCTTAGTGAAGTGCTAGCCCACCACGTGGGCTACGTGCCTTCCCACAAAGAGGAAAGCTAATGCCTTTGTTAGGATTCTACTCATAACCACCATACTAATCACATTATTAGCTAATTATTTAATCACTCTCTCTTTCACAAAGGTTATGACCTTTGATCACACCTTCACACTCGTAGAAATAGGCATTTCATTTGGTATAGTTGAGGCATCGAAGAATATAATTATTAATTAATTGTTGGGTTCCCCATACAATACAATAGCGATTCCTTAATAAAAGTGATTCCTTTTATTATTCTAGCATTATAATCAATATTTCTCTATTGGGTTCACTACATCTGGTATCAGAGCTAGTTCAATCCAATTTTTTTCCCCACAAAGCCATCGTCTCCACTTTATGTGCCACCTTGTCATAAGTGAGTACGGGTCTGCCTCACTGCATCGTATTCCTCTATGATAACATATATCGATAGCGGAATAAAAAATGGAGCTCCACCATAATATAAATTTCTGACATCGGCTGTGAGTTCTGACGCAATGATAGTGCAATAAGCGGACATAAACTCTGGATTTTTTTTTACAGCGAACGAACAGGCTGTCATAGTCTCTTCGGCATCTACCTCACCAAAAGGACGAAACAGTAACCCAATTCGACATAAAAGAATAGTGAGAAGTTATAAAAATTCATAAGTATGGCTGTTGAAGACTAGCAGAGTGATTCGACCAAGCACAGATAAAAAAAAAAATATATACATCAAATCTGAAGAAATCATGAAAAACATTGGTCGCTTGTAGAGTTTTCCGAAAAAAACACAGGTTAACGGTGGAATCGTATAAAATTAGAGTATAAACTTAAGGTCTTGTTGGCAATTTTGGGTACCTTCGGTCCATTGCCTTTGCTCAAGTGTAGAAGTTGTCATTGATGTCAAGAAGCTCTTGAAGGAATTTGATTTAATGTCAGATTATTCAGAGCATGGACAGTGAGTTTCCAGGAAGATCATAGTAGCCCTTTTTGCAAAAGATCAAATAAAAAGACAAGAAAAGGTATGCAGCATGCAAGAAAAACCGTCGTGATTTCGCGACATGTTGGAAGAGAGAGAAGAAACAGGAAAAACTGTCGCGATTTCGCGACATGTTGGCAGAGAAGAAGAGCAAGGTGGAAAGTGTCGCGATTTCGTGACATGTCGCATTTTCACGACTCAGAAAGTGCAGGAAGGAAAAAAAGGAAAAGTGTCACGATTTCGTGACATATTGCAAAGAAGATTGTACGGACGAAAAAGTGTCACGATTTCGCGACATGTTGCAGGAGAGGGAGTCCGAAAGAAAAAGTGTCGCGATTTCACGACATGTTACAGGAGAGAGAGTCCGAAAGAAAAAGTGTCGTGATTTTGCGACATAATGCAGAAGAGAGAGTCCAAAAGAAAAAGTGTCACGATTTCGTGACATAATGCTGAAAAGAGAGTCCGTAGTGTGAATTGTCGTGATTTCACGACAAGTTCGAAGAGAGAGAAAGTAGTAAGACAAAGTGTCACAATTTCATGACATGCTATAGAAGTCGAAGTGAGAACTGTCGTGATTTCACGACATGCTACAGAACTCGAAGTAAGAACTATCATGATTTCGTGACATGCAGCAAAGGGAAGAGTCGAAAGCTGAAAGCATCGCAATTTCGTGATAGGCTGCAAATAAATCGTACGGATGTAGAAAGTATCATGATTTTGTGATAGGTTGATATGGCAGCATTCAGTTGGAGAAAGTGTCGTGATTTCGCGATAGGTTGAGATGGCAGCATTCAGTTGGAGAAAGTGTCACGATTTTGCAACAGAAATAGGAAGCAAGTCTTCAACAGAAGAAGCGTCACGATTTCGTGACGAATTCAAGAAGGAAGAGCTTGAAGGTGAAAGTGTAGCGATTTCGTGACATGTTCCAGTTTCACGAGCGTAAGGCAGAGAAAAGCATAAGGCAGCGAAAATGTCACGATTTCGTGACATGTTCCGTTTTCGCTAGTGCAAGTCGAGAAAAGGTTGAGAAAGCAAGAAGGGTCACGATTTCACGACAAAAGTAGAGAAGAAGGCCATTAAGATAGAAGGGTCACGATTTCACGACAGAAGTGAAGATGTCATCAGCAGAAGCAGAAAGTGTCGCGATATCGTGATAAAAGCCATAAGATAGTGTACGGTTGCAAAGGTGTCACGATATTGCGACATGTTGTAGTTTTGTGATACAATCTACAGAGGAGTTGTAGAGGCAGTGAAGCCGACAAAGTTAAATTTGGGCCGACGAAGTTTAGGGTTTGCAATCGATAGAGTGCAGGGGAGAAGTTCGATCATCGAGTATAGAGTGCATTTCTCTTGAATCGTCTAAGTGAGAGATATCGCAAGGAATCAGAGTGCACGAAGACAATGCTGCTGTGTTTTGCACAGAGAAAGCAGAGGGCATAGTAAGTGCAACAGGTAAAGACGAAAGAGGACATTTGTGCTAGACCGAAGGACTATGTTTAGTGCAAATTTGAGGACCAGCTTTTGAGGTGATAGAGTTGAGGACAGAGGTCTCCAGTGAGAGCAGGGAAGATAGGTGTCTTCTATGGATAGAGTTCCATTTGCTAAGGGCAGAAGGTAGAGGTCTTCTAGAGGATCACCGACGGAGACGAGCTAGGGGATTGGTGTCTCCTTTGGGTTGGTGCCCATAAACTTTGTAATCGGGAAAGGTATTCCCAGAATTTGATTTGATAAAATTTAGTGAAATATTTTATTCATGGAGTAGCTCACATTAAGTGAACCACGTAAATTGTTGTATCTCTTTGTGGATGGTGTTTTGTGCATTACTTTGATTACAGATTTTGATACTGCTATCTTTACACTGCATAATATTGAATTGAAAGTTGGATTGAAGGAAAAAGTAAAAAGTGGTCTTATACTATTCACCCCCCCTCTCGGTATAAGCTTGTGTTCTTTAGGTCTAAAATAAATTTTACCCACCAACGGCTACGGTTCGCGTCAATGGAAAACTTTGGCATCGAAGAAAGGACGAAGGTCACAAGAAGTGGCAAAGGATATTGCGAAAGAGATCTCAAAAGAGGTTTCAAAAGAAATGAAATAAGTGATGCAAGAAATGGTCGATGGAAGAATATATCATGACCCCAACCTAATTTTGCTACTTAGTCTTGCCCACCTATGTCAAATCACATCAGTGAGGGTATATAAAATTTAGTTCTAGGATATCGCCAATCGCATCACAGGGTTGGATGAATCAGTCCTCATAAGTGGGTTCATCAATGGATTGAAAGAAGAAATTAGAGTGAATATCATGATGTACACTCCTCGCACCCTATAGGAAGCCATTGGATTAGCCTTGTTAGCCGACGATACATTCAATGTTCAATGTCAACATGGGGAGCAACCTATTGATAAATCAACATTCACACACACTATTCCAAAACACAAACCCTTGCCAATTAAGTACCTTAGCCTACAAGAAATGGAGGAGCGACGAGCGAATGATCTCTGCTATACTTGTGATGAGCAATTTGGGCCCCTTCATTATTGTGCTACACAAACATTGTATTTATTGAATATAGTTGATCCCTGTCACTCCATAGAGGAAGAAGATGAGGAAGATGTGCATGACATGACCAAAGCACCTGATCATAACAATGAAGGAAATGAGGTCGATGTGCAAGAAGTGCTCGATGCACCACAAAAAGATGAGGTAGACATCCATGCAGTAAACAATGAAGGCAAGACATACACTCTCAAAGAACTACACACAAGTTCATCGCCAATAGTGAGTTCTCATCGTATAGGCAGCCTGATTCAAAAAGGAGGCAAAAGAGTGAGTGCACCTTTATTTTCCCTTCATTCTACACAGGAAGAATCGGCTAAAGTGGAAGCCTACCATCATCACAATTCTCCTAAGGAAGATTCTACTATTCTTTCTAGCAACCCCCCACTAATGCTTCGACCTTCAATATATCCTTGCCTTCAAAAAAGTGACATTAAAATAGTACAAGAACTTGCACAAATTCAACTGGGAAAACAAGCAACGAAGCTCCTTACTTTGAGCTTTGAGGACAAAGCTTTTTTTAAGGAAGGTGGCATGTTAGGATTCTACTCCTAACCACCATACTAATCACATTATTAGTTAATTATTTAATCACTCTCTCTTTCACAAAGGTTGTGACCTTTGATCACACCTTCACAATCGTAGAAATAGGCATTTCATTTGGTATAGTTGAGGCATCAAAGAATATAATTATTAATTAATTGTTGGGTTCCCCATACAATACAACAACGATTCCTTAATAAAAGCAATTCCTTTTTATTATTCTAGCATTATAATCAATATTTCTCTATTGGGTTCACTACAACCTTCCCTTTATGCCTTCCTCGATGGTGTAGCGAAAAAAAAAACACTTTTGCTTTGCAAAATCGAAGTCGTAGGGTTTCAAACCTTGCACCACGAACCTGCTAAAATTAATGCCTTCCTTGATTGCCATATGCGATACATAGCGTTGTGCGATGAAGAAGGAGCTCCACTTCTCTTTGTCCTATTCTCTACCACTGAAAACCTTTGAAACATGAAATATTCTCTTCTCTTTGTGCACAATAGTCGAGAACATGGCACATGTGAATTACATGGATGGGGTTTAGATAAAGTCTTGTCCCCCTTTTATATGCATAGACCAAACTTTGAAAATATTGGCGGATAATTCAAATTTTTGAATTCGAATTATAAAATAAACTTTATAATCCTAACTTTAGGATTATTTTAATTAACATAAATTAATTTTATAATTAAATTATAATTAATCTATAATTAACTTAATAACTTTAGAATTTAATTAAATTAATTAATAAATTAATTTATAATGAAATTATTTAAATTAATTTATAATTAATTTAAATCTCCCCTTTTAATATTATAATAAAATATTATAATATTATTTTGCTTGGGCCTCTTCATTGCTCTTTGAACCTCATATGACCATCTAGAACTAGATCTTACCAACTGGACATGGAATTTTCTTTGCACTGATTTTGAAACTGCTTCTTGCATTGCTCACTAAAACTGACTCTTAACATCAATGACAACTCAATTACTCAAAATGTCCAACAACTATGTTATGAAAAATACTTCGTGCACTACCTTTCAAAGATAAAATAAATATTTTGTATTTAAAGGACAAGGGTTAAGTGCAAGCGCATGGGAAGAGGTTTCCACCGACATCGTTAGTGCAGGTGGCAGTTGAGGCCAAGCTAGAGCGTTGTGAGAGGAAGGACGTGGGTTTGATTCATGTCATTGTGCTTTACGAAGGAAAATCAGTTTTTGGTTTTTGTGCTAGAGGATAGAGGATATAAGGAATAAAACATAAATTGTGCGCTCTTGAGTTTCATGTGGGTGCTTAGCCCAACCGGTGGCCTAGCATTGGGCTAGGGTGTTGAGGAGGCAAGGTTATGAGTTCAAATTTTGCTGGAAACACTTTTTGGGCAAAGTCAAAATAAAAGGTATGCAATTTATGATTTGATTTTTTAAAGGTTTTGATATTCGGAAGTCTGCATTAAAGGGTTGCGTGAAATTTGAAAGAATTGCTTGTGAGTTGTTAAGGGAGATATAAGGTATAAGAAAATTAAAATATTTTAATTTTAATTTTGGTGGTTAGAATTTATGCTATAAGATTGGAGTGATAAGGTATGCAAAGAAAATTATATTTTATGTTTTGAGATTAAGCTATGTTGTGTTAATTATTTTGAGAGGAGAAATAAGGTACATAAAGGAGATTATTGTGTTTGTTTTTCCTTTAATAAAATTGTTGACTTATATTTTGAAAGTTTAAATATTATAAGGTGTATTTGAGACTTGTTATTTTTGTATGGTAAAATAATTGTTGGGAAAACATTTGCAAGGATAAATTGAGAAATATTGTTGTTATCTAACCTTGAAATTGACAAGAGGATTTTATTATGATTAAGACAGGTTTTTGAAGACATATCTCCACCAAAAAAAGGTATGGACACATCTTCCTTGTGAGTGAAATATTGTTTGATTGAATGTTGTGAAATGCAAAGTTGGAGTGAAAAGGTTTGTTTGATAAGCATTATTGGAAATGTTTGAGTGAGTTTCAATGTGCATGATTTATGGATATTGAAAGATCATGAGTATCATTGTTATATGAAATTGATAAATATCTTGAACTAGGGTTTGTGAAAGATCATTATTATCATTGTTATGTGAAATTGAGAACTATCTTGAACTAGGGTTTGTGAAAGAGCATGAGTATCATTGTTATGTAAAATTGGAATTATATTGAGTCATGATTTGAGTTCTATAGTGTGAGTTGTTGGAAGTATAGTGAAATATTTTGTTAGGGTTTGTATGCATGTTGTGTTTCATTGAGTGGATGGTTGAGTGAAGTTGATTGATTATTGATGATTGAGAGCGTTGGATTGATAGTTCAATATTTGTGAAATACATTATTTTTTATTTCTGAATTGATTTGAAAGTGAGTTTGAAATTGATAGAGTGATTTATGAGTGTGAAATATATTAAGTCTCTTACAATTCTCTATATGTTTCTATGGTTAAAACAATATTCTAAGTGAAACTTATTTGTGTGATTGAAGAAGTTTTTTGAAAGGATTAAGATGAGTTGTGTATGCAAGAATTACATTTTGAATAAAGCTTTTGTGAAATTTAGTGGACTGATTTGAGTAAGTTCTATAAGGGACTTGAGGACAGATTTGTGTGAGATTTTGTGGAAGCTTACAATCAGATTTGAAGAAAGTCTAGTAAGGACTTTTTGAGTAGATTTTAAGCAAGTCTTGGTGAAGACTTGTTGAAAATATTGAACAAGTTCTAGTGAGGATGTGTTGAGCAGATTTTAGGCAAGTTTAGGTGAAGACTTGTTGGATAGATTTGAGCTAAGTCTTTGAGTAGAATTGAGAGAAAAGTTGATTGATTGAGTTGTTAAAACCTTGAGTTAAGGTTTTGGTTAAATCTAGTAGATTTGATTTGGATTGAATCAAGCTTTGTGTTAATATTTGAGGACAAAGAGTGAGCAAATTTGTGGTAGATTGAAGGATAGTACTTAGTGTAGATTTGAAAAAAATATTGAGCAGATTTGTGCTAGACCGAAGGACAGTGTTTAGTGCATATTTGAGATAGAAATTGAGAAAATTTATGCTAGACTGAAGGATAGTGTTAGTGCAAATTTGAGATAAATATTGAATAGATTTGTGCTAGACTGCAGGACAGTGTTTAATGTAAACTTGAGACAGATATTGAGCATATTTGTGCTAGACCGAAGGATTGTGTTTAGTGTATATTTGAGACACATATTGAGAAGATTTGTGCTAGACTAAAGGACTATGTTTAGTGTATATTTAAGACAGAGATTGAGAAAATTTGTGCTAGATCTAAGGATAGTGTTTAGTGTATATTTGATATAGATATTGAGCAGAGCTGAGAGTAAGCTTTGGAGGTGATAGAGCAGAGGATAATAGTCTCTAGTGGATAAAGATCCATTATCTAGGGTAGTGAGAACAAAGGTATTTTGAGTGAGGATAGATGTATTCAATGGAGAGATATACACAAGCCAGTGTAGTGGAGGCAATAGTATTCTAAGAGATCACTAGCTAGAGCAGAGGAGGAGTTCTCCTATGGATAGAGATCCATAAATCAATAGAGGGGAAAGAGTTCTCCTGTTGATAGAGATCCACAAAATTGATTAGGGGATTGATATCTCCTTTGGAGAAAGGTGCATAAACATTGTAATAGGTAAGTATTCCCAAGAGAATTGTTGAGGAAATTTTAGTGAAATATTTTCTTCGAGGATGTAGCCCACATTGGGTGAACCACGTTAAATTTGTGTCTCTATTGTGTCTGGTGATTTGTGCATTGCTTTTATTACTATTGTTGATATTACCATTGATATACTACATATTATTTTTTGGGAAAGAAAAGTAAAAAGTGATCCTATACTATTCACCCCCCTCTCAGTATAAGCATGTGTTCTTCATTGATAGACCTCAAGGGGGCATTTTGTAACTGCATATTTGACATTTATATTAATATAAGGAGACCCACCCATTTTTTTCCTATAATCATCATTTAAAGCTTGCTTAAAGTGTTACTTGCATAGTGCTTAGATTAATTATAACAATGGATGCATCTCATTTACCCTTGCTAGGTGCATAATTTTTCTACTATACAATGGTGATCATGGTGGGATCCCTGTCTCGTTTCATTTTTGCAAGTTTTGACCATGTTTCTATACTTTGGATATTGTAGGTCTTGGTCATTCTGGCCTAAAACGACCTCTGATTTCCTAATTGGAACACCCAGGGATGTCCATAGCAGTCATCCCAGGCAGGTATGACCCCTAAATCTGTAGTCATCCCATGCCAGGATGACCACAAAACAGAGGGTTTTCTACTCAAATTTCTAGAAATAGTAGGATCTTAGGCTATCAAGGTAAGTGCCTAAACCTTCATTTTTTATTTTACTGTTCAAACTAGGTTAAATTTAGTTTTTCTTTGCTTCCCTTGTTTGCTTGAAAGGTAGATTTCATTTTTCTATAATTGCAAAAAGAACAAAAAAAGAAGAAAAATAGAAAAGAACTAAGTAGGAATGCATATGAGTGGTCTGATTGCTTGTGACCTACCTAATGGGTAGGTTATCATTTAGGACATGCATTTCATAGGTTCGCTTTTATCTAAAATTTATGAAAGTGAAACATTATTTTCTTGCATTTAGTGAAGATTCATTGAGTTCTCTCTTGTTTTACTTTCTTTAAACATAAAAGGAACCACACATACCACGTCACATTTTGAACACTAGTGAATTGGATTTCATCACCAACCACTAATAAATACCAATTATGGTGGGCTTCATCTCCATCCATTGGCTCAAATCCTATGAACCCCATTTTTGGCCAAGGTCGACTCCAATAACCGTCATAGCCTATGGGATATAGCACGTATTTCTCTTATAAGAGGTATATCGTTGACTGCAGGTGAACTCGGTGAGGACTGGTAGGACCTGTACTCCCTAATTAGGTATGGGATTCATATCCAAACTTTGGTGGATTTACGTTATTGTACTTTCACTGTTGGTTGTCGAGCTGCAAGTATACATGTGATATCTCTTTAACAAAAGAATATCATCCAATAAGAGTAAAACACGTTACACTATGTCTTCTTGCAAACAACAAATATGAACACACAAAATAGTTTTAGAAAACACACATAAATATTTAAAAGAGATAAACACTTGTCTTATTACATGTTTCCATTCTTGTGTGCTGAATTATTAAAATTTGTAAAGGACATAATCACCTAGGGTTTGGTAGGAAGTAGCTATGGTGTGCACCCATAGCCCAACCCATTCAAGGGTAGACTCTACGGAGAGTAGACAAGGAGACACGAGTCATATCTGATTTATCCCTAAGGATATGTTCATACCTCCTTGGCAGCACCCTACTCACCCAAGTCCTATAATAGCTAGTTAGGGACTCCACCTACAAGGGAACCCTACACGGGATACCCCAATAGATTTTGATCCTAATCCAAGAAAATACTCCCAATATTTAGACACTTCACATGCCTTCTTTCAAGAATGACAATCGCGCACTGAGGCACTACCAAATAGAGCAATACCATGCATTTGTATGTCTGCTAGGTCTACCACATCCACCTATGGGCAAGAGAAAGAGTACACACACTAGGCAGGGCCAAATGATCAAACTTCACCTTTAAATAGCCATAATAAGTTACAACAACCTAAGTACCAATATGAGTATGATACTCATTGCTCAGGGTGAGAAAATTCAGCCCTTCCCTTCCTCATCAATGAAGGAAGGCATGAGGAAATCCTTGATGATCCTTAATTCCATTATGCTACGTAAGCATGGTGTTCCTCTACACCAACTGAGTACAAGAAATGCTCATCTAGGACTAAACCTCAAGTGAATGCAACTTCCCTCGAGTTAGGGAAGCTTGTAATTAATATTTCAGATCATCTTAACCAAGATAGACCTTAGGGTGATATTGTTAAGACTCATAGGCCAGTAGAGCATATAAATAAAACAATTGCAAGATATGTTGAATGCCAAGCACAATTTAAGAAGCTTGAGTGAGATAAAGAATGATTATACTGCTTGCATAAACTAGAGAAGAAAATAATTGAATAACAAACCAACGATCTATTTAAAAATACCTTACATGAGAGGGTTCCTATCCCAAGTACCCATAGATAGGAGGTCAATCAGAGGTAACATACTTTCAATCAAGATAGGTCTCATAGGCATAACCAAATGTTACCCTCCTTGACCTCCTAGGCCTAATCAGGACTTGCCTACTAAGTCGAACATAGATCGTCATCCACAAATGCTTACCCCTCTTTGTAGACTAGTTCAAGAGACACCCTATGGGGATTACACTGAGCATGAACCATAAGTGAAATATCTTAAAGTACCTTATGGAGGTAAGGTGGATGATATTCAACCACCATGCAATAGGTTTGATATTCCTTGCCCTCCCCCATAGGAATAAAGCAAATAAGAGGATATCAAATCCTCTGATGTGTACAAAGCATTGTTAGAATGCATGAAATCAATAGAGCATAAGACCTTTGGATCTGGGACTCAGAAGCCCACTATGTGTCATATTTACAATTAGTTGCTTCACCCATTAGTACCTTCCCCTCCCTATCTAGAGCATTTCAATATGCCCAAGCTATACATATTTAAAGGAGAGAAGGATGCATAGGAGCATATCACCAGATTTTTGAATCATTGCTTCTGCATCCAAGAAAATGATGCATTACTTTTGAGGATACTTTTGCTTACCCTCTCTAGCCTTTTCATAGAATGGTGCAACCAACTCCTAAAGTATAGCTTCTATAACTTTGAGCAATTTGTAGATGCATTCTTGGAGCGCTTCGTCTTCAACACCAAGCAAAAGGTAACTTTAACTAACCTCACAAGGTTAAAATAGTTTGATGATGAGTCAATCACAAACTATGGAAATAAATGGTGAAGGCTTCTTGCCAAGTTGCCATACTTACTCCCCATGTCTAAGCTAACTCAAATTTTTGCTAAGAGCTGCTTGAAGCCAATTTCCTTATTGTTGCAACTCCAACAATACCCAACTCTTGAAGATGCTCTAGTGTAGGCTAGAAAAATCAAAGACATTAAAATTCAATAAGGGAAATTGGAAAACCCCACAAGAATAAATGGACTAAGAACACTAAGAACAATCCGACACAACCAAATCTAGCAGTAGTCAACCAAGTTGCTATAAATATTCCAAGGCATGCATAACCAAAATAACCTTAGAAGCCTAACTATCAAGCCACACCTGGAAATTACAAAAAGGACAATCAAACAAACCAAGGAAAAAACAAAAACGTCACCCTAAGAGATAATTTACACCTATTTTAGAGTCCATGGACTCTTTATTTGAGAACCTATGTGTAGCTAAGGCGATTAACCTACTTGAAAGTCAACTTGTCGATCTAAACGCACCAAAGCCCAAAGGATATCATGAAGACCTATACTGCAAGTACCATACACAAAATGGGCATGATGTACATATGTGCTATAGGTTCAAACACCTATTATAGGATATGATTGATAGGAACAATCTTTAGGTTGACAACCCTATTGCACCAAAAAATCAACAAATGGGTGTTTTTAAAAACTCGTTGCCTACTCATGAGGAGAAGACAAAGCCAACACCACAAGTGAATGAGGTCCATCAAGCACCCCCTAAACATGGGTTTATTGATATGGTCAGCATTATGATAAGGAATAAGCATTACCCAAGTCAAGTCGCACCACATGCAGATTCAAGCGATATTCCTTCAACATCATAGCCTTTTCCACCTCTAGTGCAAAACCTTCCACCTCGATTGATGATCACAATAAAGAGAAATAGTGCTCAGAGCTTGCAAAAAAATTATCTAGGATTTCCATCTATGAGATTATTCAATAGTATCCACCTCATCAAGAATATTTCATGGAGATCCTCAAGTCGATTGAGCTACAACCCCAAGAGTCTAACTCCTTTAACAATTTCGTGGGGCATGTTCAAAAATGCATATAACCAGTAATCACATTTTATGAGGATGAACTCAAGTCAGTACCAAATAACATGGTGGATCCTTCCCTATACATCATCGCATGTGTAAATGGAACATCCTACAAGAGCGTTTTGATTGATACTGGTTCCTCCAGCAACATCATCACTATGATTGCTCTCAAATATCTAGGGCTTTCGATATCCCATATTGTTGTGTCCACATATATCCTCCAATAATTTAATGATGCTATATGCTCGATGGTTGGTACTATAGTATTGCCTATTCAAGTAGGAAAAAAGACCACACCAACATTGTGCCACATATTGGAGGGGGAAATGGCCTACAATATCTTTTTGGGCAGATCCTAGATTAGGGACATAAAGTGTGTGTCGTCCATCACTCACCAATGTTTGAAGTACATTTACGAAGGTCATGTGCATGTTATCCTTGCTGATATTGAGCCCTTCAAATATTTCAATGTGGTACAACAAATTCCCAAGTCGACCTTACCATCAACCCACCTGGAATTTCAACCAAATACGTCTAGCCAAGGTCTAATTCCTTCACCATCACCTTCCATTAATCCATCACCATATTCTATGATACCATCCTCATCATCGACAACCCCAAATATGCCTTCATCATCATTGAATACTTTGTAGAGGAACATGAGGAAAATACCTATTGATGAGATCCTCCCAACCATATCTACCATCTCCATAGAAGAGACTCCTAGTCCAGTAGACAAGGAGCCACCTCATGAGGTAAACATTGAGTCAACTCAAGCCTTGTTGTCGTATCATCCATCTCCACTACCATAAGTCACAGTTCATCTAGCTGCCACTGGTTTAGGATAATACTTGGTAAGGAATATTACAACTCCTACCATTGAGACAATGTAAAACATGGATCGATCTCATCTTCCCATAGGTACCATTGTACCTCTAGGCTTACCTCCTAATAAAATGAATTTCATTTATGGGAGTATTTACTATGGAATAAAGCCATATCAACAACAGGAAGAGGACGAAGAGCCCTTTTTTGAGGATATTAATTACATGTCCAATATCGACTTTGCCATGATATATCTCCATATCTACAATTGGTATGGCTATGGTTTGGGGTTGTACGAACAAGGCACTCATATTCCTTACCAGTCACAATATCAAATACCATATGATAAGTATGGTTTAGGACACAACACGCTTGTGCCTCTTGATGTCCTCACTGATATTTTAGAGTGCATGAGCCTGAACTATAGGGATGATCTTGCATGTGATCCCTATGCCAATCGTTCTCATACCCATTCTTTGGGGGATTATTTCCCTACATCCATGAGATAGCAAGATATATCTTGTGACTTCACCTGATCTTACGAAACAAGTGAAAGTCCACATACCCTTCCACATGACAGTGAGGAAGAGGATCAAGTTCCTCCCTATAAATGGACATATGATGATGAGTCATATTACAAAGTAGTATTTATCAACTCTTCTAGTTTACATATCAAATATGCACTAATCATCCTATTGTATGATGAAGACGAGGTGTATCTATGTATGTTCCCATTACATCACCATATCTAGAGATAGTTTCTACATGTAGAAGAGCAAGATCACCTACATCTGCATCGATCTTTGGTCATTCCACTTCCACCGCAACCACATCCACAAGTATTGCAACAAGTTGTTGTCAATAGACCCCATAAAACACCTAGAGGATATCATCCATCCATCAACATCATTTCCATAGATCTTTTCGTGCCACTGCATGATCTGAATAACCCATCAATTCCACTACATCTTGACTTTAGGGCAATTGACTTTGATCAAGGAGATTTTCCATAATCTCCTTCTGAGTATTGGCCTTGCAATGAGATGTTACAACCATTTCATTTTTCTCCAAGGCCTACTCAAGATGTCTTTCATGTTGAGGTTGAACCAAAATTTCCAATTGATGACATAAACCCAGTCGATGACATTCATTTGATCCCTACTCCACACCAGTTGGAAGAAGGGTCTCATATGTCAATTGAGCCAACAATTGATATGGATATCAACTTAGATTTTGAAAACCCTCAATTCATTAACTTAGGGGAAGGCTTATCTCCCATTGAGTATGCCAATTTCACAAACCTTCTCAAAGAGGAAAAGAAAAAAATTTCATGGTTATACAAAGACATGCCAAAACTAGATTCAAATATTGTCATGCATAATATTACACTTGATCCCAATGCCAAACCAGTTAAGCAGAAGTTTCATAAAATGCATCCAAAAGTAGCCTTAATGGTGAAAGATGAGCTGTAAAAGTTATTTGATGCCAAGTTCATTATATCAATGGATTATCTGCCATGCCTTTCCAATATTGTTCCTACCAAGAAGTCTAATAGGAGGATTTGTATTTGCATTAACTTTCGTGATCTTAAAAATTGAATCATAAGGATGAATTCTTGTTTTTGAACATCGATGCCTTGCTAGATGCCACAACAGGCCATAAGATGTTATACCTAATAAAAACCAAATTCATATTAATCCAGAAGACCAACTAAAAATGGCATTCATAATACCTTGGGGGATATTTTATTATATGATCATGCCTTTCGGTCTTAAAAATATTGGTGCTACCTACCAACGAGCTATGACTTACATATTCCATGACTACATGCACAAAATTTTGGAAGATTACATGGATAACTTATTGGCTAAATATTTACTGCACCATAAGCATATCGATGTATTACGCAAATTTATCGATCGCCTAATCAAACACAATGTCAGACTAAACCCCAAGAAGTGCATATTCTATGTCACATATGGAAAACTCTTAGGATTTATAGTCTCTAAAAGAGGTATCAAAGTTGGTACAAACAAAGTCAATGCAATCCTTGAGATGCCTTCCCCTACTACCATCAAGCAGCTATGTAGTCTGTGAATAACATGTCCTTATACTAAGAGGGGGGGTGAACAGTATAATATAAAATTTTTCCCTAAGTAGTAACATCAGCATTAATAAAGTAGTAAACATCACACAAAGCATCACACACATGAGAGATCATTTTTAACGTGGTTCACCGAATGTGGGCTACGTACACATAAAATATTTCTTCTAAATATTTCTCAAATAATCTCTTTGAGAATCCTTCCCAATTACAATGTTTATGGACCTCTATCCAAAGGAGATGTTGATCCCCTAAATCTCAAGTTCATGGATATTTTTCGCAGGATAACTCTTTCTCCTTCTGCTTTGGCTAGTGATCTTCTAGAAGACTATGTCTCTCTACTACTCTGACTTGTGGATATCTATCAACTTGAAGACTCCTCACTTAGATTTGTCTTCAATTGTCCTGACTGCTGGATATCTATATACTAAGACTCTGTCCTTTGTACTCTATCACCTCCAAATATTTATCAATAGGTTCACTTAGAACCTCCTCAAATATTCTCAATAGGTTCACTCAGAACTTGCTCAAATTTGCTCAATAGGCTCACTCAAAAACTGCTCAAATCTGCTCAATAGGCTCACTCAGAACCTGCTCAAATCTTCACAATAGGATCACTCAGAAGCTGCTCAAATATGTTCAATGAGTCCTCTATAGAACTTGCTCAAATCTGCATAGCAAGTTTTCATAAAATCTTACTCAAAATCAGTCCACAAACCTTTTCAAATACTTGCCTCAAATCAGCTTAACAAGCTCACACAAAACTTGTCAAATCTCATAGAATCATAAAGAGAATTGTTAGAGACTTAATATGTTCTAAACTCAATACTCAATAAATATCTTAATTTAATCTCATAGAAGCATAAAGATAATTGTTAGAGACTCAATATACTCAAATCCCAATCTCAACTCAAATAAATCTCAACTCAAATCAATCTTATAGAAGCATAAAGAGAATTGTTAGAGACTCATTATGTTTGTTGGAAATTTGAGGTATTTTATGTTGTCATTGATGTCACATGGATCATTGATGTCACATGGATCACATTGAGTTTTGGTGGCCAAAGTATTTCATAAATAAGCATTTATGATATTTTGGAAAGCATGGATATATACAAGGTTTTTGTGAAAACCAAGGCAGGCAAAATAAAAGATTTTATTTAAAACCATGGATGGTAGATTTGAAATGGGTTTTTCTTAAAACCCAGGTTGGCTTTTCGTTTCATCAAAAAATGTGCCCCGGTGATGGATATATTTAATTTTAAATATTTAGTTTAAATTTTAATTATTTAAAATTAAAATTAAAATTTTAAAATTAAAATTAAAGTCATCGCCGACGTCATAAAAACCATGCACCATCAAAAGGAAATTAATAATTAAAGATGCCGACATATGTGAAATTAAAGGAAGGTTGCATATATATATGCAAAGGCTTTCGATTCAAAAGTCTAAGCATCTAACGAAGAGAACAAAATGCGAAAGCCCCAAAATCCTTTGATGTGACAGCGTGGTCCAACAGTGAGCTTGGGAAGCGTGGAGTTTTTGGTTGCGATAGGGCATGCGTTCGATTCCCACTAGGTTCGATTTTTGTAGAGTGTGGAAGAAGAGCATTTGGCGCACGTTTTTGGCATGAGCAAGGGCAGCGAAATATAGGGATCATTTTTGCTCTTTGTCCTACGTGAGCAGATAGCTCATGTGGTCTTTGGCATCGTGGTTGTGGTGTTGAGTGGGCAGTGAAGAGGGTTCGATTCCCTCTAAGAGGCAAGTAAACGTTTTATTGAATATTTTTTATTATTGCCTAATGTTGGAGGAATAAGGTGATGCTAAGGGAATAATGTTTGATTAAATTTTTATTTACTTGGAAGGCAAGATATAAGGGTTGAAATGCACTTTTAGAAAAAGAGAAATTTATAGTGTTTTTCTCTTTTAGAAGTATACCATATTATATATCGTTGGAAAGCTTATTTTGAGGGCTATTTTATTAACTTGATTATATGGAGAAATAAGATATATGTAAATAGATATTTCTATTTTTATAAATGGGTTCAAAGTGAAGGTTGTTTTGTTATTTTTCAAAGTGTGTTGAGTGTGGTAGATTTCCAAAGGGGTTTCTTTATATTCATAAAAGGTATGGGACCATTCTCCTATTGATTTATTATGGTGGTTGATTTCTGAAATATCATTGGAGAGAAAATGATTGATTGTGGTTTTCTTTTCGAAAGTGGTTGGTTGAATGCTTCAAGGTTTTCTAGTTTGAGAGTTGTGGTTAAACCTTGTTTTATAAGCATAGTTGTTAAAGACCATTGGTTATGCAAAGAACTTGAAAATAACATGAGTATCATTGTTATGTGAATAATGTTTTATTAGCATTGTTGTTGAAGCCCATTGGTTATGCAAAGAACTTGAACTTGAGAAGAACATGAGTATCATTGTTATGTGAGATTTGTGGTTGAGCATTGTTGAAAACATTTGAGTTGGTTGATACATGCTTGGACTAGGGTTTGTAATAAAGAGTTGTTCCTTGTGGTAGTTGGTTGAGAATTGTTTGAGCCTAGTCAAGTGATTGTGTGAAGTGGTTCAATTTCCATGAAACAAACTATTCTATATTCTAGATTTAAGTTGAGATTGATATTTGAGGATAGAACATATTGAGTCTCTAACAATTCTCTTTATGCTTCTATGAAATTGCCTTGAGTTGAGAAATATATTGGACTTGAGTATAAAATATATTTAGTCTCTAAAAATTATCTTTATGCTTCTATGAGATTGATTTGAGTTGAGATCATTGTGGATCATAGTTGTCATTCTTTGAAGAGTGTATTGCCATTCATTGTTGAGTTCATATTTGAGCCTTGCCTTCATAGATTTGTGGATGATATTTGAATGCTACTTGAGCATGATTGGTTGAGCCTTTGAGAAGGTCTTTGGGATAGATTTTTAGATAAATTTGTGGTATTTTTTGTGCATGATTGATTGAGCCTTGAGAAGGATTTTGGGATAGATTTATGGATAGTTTTTGGACATATTTTGAGCAAGTTCTTAGTGAGCTTGTTGAGCAGATTTGGACAAGTTCTATGTGAGCTTGTTGATCAGATTTGGACAAGTTCTATGTGAGCTTGTTGAGCAGATTTGGACAAGTTCTGTGTGAGCTTGTTGAGCATATTTGGACAAGTTTTATGTGAGCTTGTTGAGTAGATCCGTGTGTTTCCTAGCTGAGCAGATTAGTGGATTGCCTACCTGAGAATATTAGTGTGTTGACTAGTTGAGCAAATTAGTGGATTGTCTACCTGAGCATATCAGTGTGTTGCCTAGCTGAGCAGATCAGTGGATTGTCTAGCTAAGTAGATCAATGTGTTGCCTAGCTGAGCACATCATTAGATTGCCTATCTGAGTAGATCAGTGTGTTGCCTAGTTGAGTAGATCAGTGGATTACCTACCTGAGAAGATCAGTGTACTACCTAGCTTTGAGTAGATCAAATTAATCATTGATGGTAACCCATATCCTTTTACTAAAATTTGACATTCTTTTCTGCTCCCCCTGGCTCAATGCTCTCTCAATTATCAAATTTCTCCCCATATAAAAAACTCTCCCTAATAAACAAATCTCTCTCTCTTTGTCATCAATGGAAAAGTATCACCTTTGGTGGAGGGGCTAAGCTAAGAGGCTCATTCTTAGCCCCGAGCCCCAAACGTGACCCTTTGCCATTGATGACAAAGGGGGAGATATTTGTAAATTAGGGAGATTTTTTGATATGGGGAGAGATTTGATAATTGAGAGAGCATTGAGCCAGGGAGATCAAAGTCCCAGGGGGAGCAAAAAATAAGGTCATATTTTAGTAAAATGATATGGTTTGATATCAATGACAACATTTTAGCTTAGGGACTCAAAATGTCCAACAATCTCCCACTTTGTCATTGATGGCAACCCATATCCTTTTACTGAAATATGACCTTTTTTTTTGCTCCCCCTGGGACTTTGCTCTCCCTGGATCAATGCTCTCTCAATTATCAAATCTCTCCCTATATCAAAAAATCTCCCCAATATACAAATCTCTCCCCATTTGTCATCAATGTAAAAGGGTCACCTTTGGGGCTCTGGGCTAATAATAAGCCTCTTAGCTTAGCTCCTACCTCACTTCCACATGAGGTGGTTAATTTTGGGGTGGGAGTATTTGTACTCCCCAAAAGCATAGATCTATGTTTTTATATTTCTCTCTTATTTTGTTAGTTTTCTGAATCCTCTCACTGTTTCTTTCCAAGATATCATCCATGTTCCTATCATCATTTTTGTTCCTGTTTGTGCTCTTATTTTCATCCATATTCTTGTTCTTGTTATTTTTTGAGTCTCTATTCTTGTTCATGTTCCTATTCCTATTCATGTTCCTATTTCTATTCATGTTCATGTACTTGTTCCTGTTCCTGTTCCTGTTCTCATCCATGTTCCTATTCCTATTCATACCTGCTTCTAGAATATTTGCTCTACACCATATTGTTGTGTGTCCATAATTATTGCACTTATAACACTTAATGTTATTATTCCTTGGAGGTGCAAATATCTTAGGATACCTTCTAGTGAAGCCATATCCTCTTCTACCATGACCCGTACAATTCATTGCTTTATGACCATACTCATTGCATGAGTAGCAATACCCATGAAAAGGTTGTTCTTTCCCATATTATTGTCTTTCATATGACCTCCATTGTGAATCCATGTGACCAAACCTGTGACATGAGAAGCATATCCCATTGAAACTTCCTTGCCTAGACCTCATTGGTCTCCATTTTTTATTGTTGTTCCATCTGTATCTTCTTTGTGCATTTTTTCTATCTTTGTTGAACTCTCTATTTTCCAACTCATCCCTTGATGTCTCATTCCCACTTACACTATCATATTCTAAAGTATCTTCTTCTGAAGTTTCTTCTTCATCAAGACTTGAAGTAGATTATTTTTCTTGTTTCTTTCCAAATCCAAGACCTGTTGAACATGATGTTCTTTGTTGTCCATAAATGAACTTATCCAAGTTATTAGAGCTATTTGTGAAACTCTTCATCTTGATATTGGAGTCCTTTAAATATTCCTTTAGAGTAGCCACTTCTTGTGCTAACTTTTCACATTCCAAAATCTTTGCTTCTAACTTTTCTTTGAACTTACTTGCCTTGGCCTTTGAATTCTCTAAGTCCTTTATGAGCAATAATATTTCTTCATCATATTCTTAAAATTGAATTTCAAGCTTAGAGTGTTGCTTTCTTACCTTATTTACTGTGTCAAGGGTATGGATAAGTTCTCCCTTGAGATTATAGTCATTCTCTATTGAATAATACTCTATTTGTTTGCCTTTGTCCTTATCATTACTTCCTTTTGGCTTGTCTTCTATAGTATCATCTTCTTTACCTTCCAAAGTCATTGGAATATTCTCATTTGGTCCCATATTATATGTTTAATATGGATCTCATTTTCTTTGGATAAGAGAAATTTCTCCTTCTTTATATCATTGAGTACATAAAAATTTCTTTCTCTTATAGCGCTAGCTACTAGTTTTCCTGATTCAGATTTTCTTACTTCACATCTATCTTGATGAAAAGTCACAATATGGCCTTGATCACAGAGTTGAATAATTCTCAAGAGATTATGTTTCAAACCTTCCACATATATAACATTTTCAGCTTTTTCTTTACCATTGCCTATACTTAGAGTTCCTTTTCCACAAATCTTTGCTGAACCATTGTCCCCAAAATTTACTAACCCTCTATTTACTTCTTTCAAATCTATAAAATTATCGTTTTCTCCTGTCATGTTTCTAGAGAATCCACTATCTAGAAACCATTTTTCTTCTCTATCTTGTGCATGTAATGCTATTTGAACTAACAAGGATTTTAATTTTCCTTTCCCTTTTTCTTCTTTCTTAGTACTAGACTTAAAGATTTCTAGCTTGCATCTTCTAGCTGTATGCCCAAAACTATTGCATTATCAATATGTGATGCAAGAGAATATATACTACTACTATCATTGTCTTTTTTTAGTACATTGCATAGCTCTATGACCATATATATTGCAAGAAAAACAATGTCCATGGAAGGAATTTCATAACCTGTCTTGTTGTGGAATTAATCTGATATTCTTTCTTTTGTGGTCTTATTTCTTTGAGATATGATAAGATACCTCATTTTTGCTTGATGTTCCTACCTCTTGTTGGCATGCCTCTTTCTCTTGCTTACTTGATGCTATTTCTTGTAATCTCTTGTTTATTTCAGTTCTACATTTTAACTTCACAATCTTTGTTGCCACTCTCTCAAGTCCTGCTTCTTTGGTTTCCAACATATCTCTCAACTGATTTTAGATCTCTCTTATTTCTTTTACTTCTATTTTGAGTTCTATTAGCCTTTGTAGAAGCTCAATTCTTGTCAATTCATCATTTTAGATTTGTTATTTTAATTGTGCCCTCTCTTCTTGAATCCTTTCAAGATCTTGGAGACAGTTGAAAAGTGCTTCCTCAAAGTCTATACTTTCTTCACTCTCTGAAGTCATGTGTGCTATTGAAGGATCCTCTTCCAAGCTATTAGACTCTTCATGGAGAGACCCGCTCTGATACTAATTGAATAACATGTGCTTATACTGAGAGTGGGGGTGAATAGTATAATATAAAACTTTTCTCCAAATAGTAACATCAACATTAATAAAGTAGTAAACATCACACAAAACATCACACACATGAGAGACATAATTTTTGACGTGGTTCACCCAATGTGGGCTACATCCACATAAAATATTTGTCTAAATATTTCTAAAATAATCTCTTTGGGAATCCTTCCCAATTACAATGTTTATGGACCTCTGTCCAAAGGAGATGTTGATCCCCTAAATATCAAGTTCATGGATCTCTTCCATAGGAGAACTCTTTCCCCTTTTGATTTGGCTAGTGATCTTCTAGAAGACTTTATCTCTCTACTGCTCTAACTTGTGGATCTCTCTCCACTTGAAGACTCCTCACTCAGATTTATCTTCAATTATCCTAGCTACTGGATCTCTATCCACTGAGACTCGGTACTCTATCACCTCTAAATATCTATCAATAGGTTCACTCAGAACCTCCTCAAATATGCTCAATAGGTTCACTTATAACCTGCTCAAATCTGCTCAATAGGATCACTCAAAACCTACTCAAATATGCTTAATAGGCTCACTCAAAACTTGCTCAAATTTGCTCAATAGGCTCACTCAAAACCTGCTCAAATCTACTCAATAAGTCCTCTCTAATACTTGCTCAAATATTCATAGCAAGTTTTCACAAAAGCTTACTCAAAATCAGTCCACAAGCCTTCTCAAAGACTTGCCTCAAATTAACTTAACAAGCTCACACAGAACTTGTCCAATTTCATAGAATCATAAAGAGAATTGTTAGAGACTCAATATGTTCTAAACTCAATACTCAATCAATATCTCAATTCAATATCATAGAAGCATAAAGAGAATTTTAATAGACTTAATATGTTCTATACTCAAATCCCAATCTCAACTCAAATCAATCTCAACTCAGCTCAATATTATAGAAGCATAAAGAGAATTGTTAGAGACTCAATATGTTCTCTTCACAAACTCAATTTCTTTCTCAACTCAAATCAACTCAGCTCTTTCTTATAGAAGCATAAAGAGAATTGTTAGAGACTCAATATGTTCTATTCACAAACTCAATTTCTTTCTCAACTCAATCTCAACTCAAATCAGAATATAGAATAGTTTATTTTATGGAACTTGAACAACCACTTCACACATTCACTTGAATATGCTCAAACAACTCTACTCAACCAATCACCTTTAGGAACAAATCTTTCTTACAAACCCTAGTCCAAGCATGAATCAATCAACTCAAAATATTTCCAACAATGCTCAACCACAAATCTCACATAACAATGATACTCATGTTCTTTTCTAACTCAAGTTCAAGTTCTTTGCTCAACCAATGGGCTTCAACAACAATGCTTATAAAACGAGGTTTAATAACAACTCTCAAACCAGAAAACCTTGAAGCATTCAACCAACCACTTTTGAAAAGGAAACCACAATCAATCCTTTTCTCTCCAACGATATTTCAAAAATCAACCACTAGAAACAATCAATAGAATAATGTGCCCATACCTTATTAATTCCAAGAAGTTGTTCATAAAATCTACCACACTCAACACAACTTTCCTTTCCAATGTCAATTAGGGTTAGTGGACTTCAAATAATAATCACAAAATAAAGCATAACTCAATTTACACCTTTCTACTCCAACTCAATAATCACATCCACCAAAGATATATTTAATAACCCTCAAGAAAAATAATTTTCTCAAGAATGTTTCAATAATTAAAAGTACTCTCCAAATAACATCTCAACAATGTGCCAAATAAGTGATAATCCTTATTATTCCTCAAACCACTTATACCCTAAAGAAATTAAAATCTATGCCTACCTACTTATCTCTCCAAAAACCACTTTTACTATAAAATTTATGCACATATTTTAGATTAACTTTTAGCACCCAATAAAATAAAAATTTGTTTTAATTTTTTTTTCAACTTTAATGCATACCTTAGCACGAATTTTGGAATATCAAACACAACATATAAACCTTAGCAGCATGTGCATGAAAAACCACAACCAACGCACTATTTCCATTTTACACAGCAAAAGGAAGTTCACAGGATTCAAACTTGAGCCATGTGGGTCCTGCATCCTAACGACGCTTGCACACCACGTGAGCTAGTGCTCCATACAAGACCAAAGGCGCCTCACTCTCCTTTATCCTCCATGCAACAACCAACACAAACAGATTTCTCCTTTCTCAAACAAAATGAAGCGCACATGATTCAAACACTCAATCACTTGCCTCCCAATGCCTTTGCACTACTCGAGTTGCCAACAGGCCATACTGCCCATGATGTATTGGAATTCGACCACACCTCAATTTATTCACTGCCTTTGCCTTTAAATGTTTTTCACATGAGCTCTTTTCACTTTTCAAAAATCACATTAACCAAAAGAGCAAGGATGATGAATAATAAACCTTAGTAATCCTTTTATAGTCTTCTCCCTCATATTCGACGACGTCGGCAGATTACTTTTATTTTAATTTTAAAATTAAAATTTAAATTTTAAATAATTTAAAATTTAAACTAAATATTTAAAATTAAATATCTCCATCACTGGGGCACATTTTTCAATGAAACGAAAAGCCAACTTGGGTTTTAAGAAAAACCTATTTCAAATCTACCATCCATAGTTTTAAATAAAACCTTTTATTTTTATTGCCTTGGTTTTCATAAAAACCCTTGCACATTCAGAAAACATAGTGCATGCCATCATAGATTCTTTTGACATAAAATCACCTTTTGACATCAATGACAACATTTTAGCTTAGGAACTTGTTGTGGCTAATCCACAACACACCCCAAAATTGGGGACCCACATTTTTTGCAGGCTTGCAGAAGAAATCTCGGGGACCCAGATGCTAAAAATGAAGAAAAGAGAAAAAAATGCATAAGTGTTGAAAGTGTCGTGAAATCGTGACATGTCACGAAATTGTGACATGTCACGAAATCGCGACCTGTCGCACCATCGCTGCCGAAAAATAGAAAAACGTCGCGATATCGCGACATGTCGCTGGCAAAAATGAAAAGGTGTCGCGAAATCGCGACATGTCGCTGGCAAAAATGAAAAGGTGTCACGAAATCGCGACATGTCGCTGGCAAAAATGAAAAGGTGTCACGAAATCACGACATGTCGCTGGCAAAAATGAAAAGGTGTCACGAAATCGCGACATGTCACTCCGTCGCGGCCAGGTAGGAGAGAGAAAGGCAAACATGAAAATTGTCGTGATATCGCGACATGTCGCGTCATCGCTGCCGAAAAATAGAAAGTGTCGCAAAATCGTGACAGGTTGCTCCGTCGCGGCCAAAACAGGAAAAGTGTCACGAAATCGCGACATGTTGCTTTGTCGCTGCCGAAATTGAAAAAACGTCACGATATCGCGACATGTTGCTCCGTCGCTGCCAGAATGAAAAAGTGTCACGAAATCGCGACGTGTTGCTGCAGAAGTTGTACGGATGAAAATAGCGTAGCGATTTCGCGACATGTTGCTCCGTCGCGGCAGAAAGAGGAGAGAGAAAATGAAGACGAAAAAGTGTCACGAAATCACGACATGTTGCTCCGTCGCGGCCAGGCAGGAGAGAGAAAGGAAAAATGGAAAGGCGTAGCGATATCGTGACGCGTCGCAAAATCACGGGTCAAACTAGTCAAAGGGCACAAAGTGAAAAAACGTCACGATTTCGTGACAAAAAGAGGTCAAAGAGCACGAAGCAAGAAAACGTCGCGATATCGCGACAGGAACCAGTCAAACAAGGCAAAAGGCCAAAATGGTCGTGAAATCACGACAGGATCAACCAGAAAGCATAATGCGCAGAAATGGTCACGAAATCGTGACAGAAAGTAGCAAAGGGGAATGAAGCGAAAAGGCATCGTGAAATTGCAACAGGTCGTAGTTTCGCGGCTCCGAAGCAACGAAGTAGTATGGATGGAGGCAGCGTAGCGATTTTACGATGAAAAATTGGAAAGTGTATGAAAATGGAAAATGGTAGCAAAATCGCGACAGCATTGAGCGCAAGGGAGTGCAGAGTCAAAACGGTAGCGAAATCGTGACAGTTTGCGGTGAGAAGGCCCGAAACAGAAAACGGTAGCAAAATCGTGACAGTTTGCGGAAAGAAGGTCCAAAAGAGAAAATGGTCGCGATTTCGCGACAAGCAACAGCGAGAGGGTACGAAACGAAAAAGTGTCGCGATTTCGTGACAGGTGGTGAGGAGATGGCCCGAAGCAGAAAAACGTCGCGATATCGCGACGTGTCTCATTTTCGCTGTGCAGGAGGAGAAATGATGTTGTTGGTCAAAATCGTCACGATATCGCAACATGTCTCATTTTCGTGGCTAGGAAGGTGAAAGGGTTGCATGCTGTTTTGTCATGTTTTGCACAGGAAGATGTTACAAAAGGCACAGAAAACATGAGACACGTGGCATACAGGTGTCAGAGCTATAGAGGTGTTACATGCAGCGACAGATTTCGAACGTTTCAGAATCGAACATGGAACAAAAGCATCAAAAAGGTAGGGATTTGAAAGGTCACATGCTGGAAGGTGAAATGAAGCGACACAGGGAGAACCGGAGAGCCGTGCCAGACAATATAAAGCCAGAAGTGCAAATTGAAGAGAGGGTTGGAAATTGCTGCTTGCAGAGTTGCAGAGACAAGGGCTTCATGCCATTCTGGGCCTGCACTTGGGCAATTTCCTTCATTTTTTCGGGATTTGTAAAACCTGGAACATTCTGTAATTGTAATTGATACATCATTTTAATGCAGAAATACAAAGAGTTGGCATTTCATTGATGAGAAAGAAGGAGTCATTTTTGCATGCATGATTCAATGTTTTATCTTTCCCTTTTAGATTTCTAGGCTTATAGGTGAAGTTGAATGCAAGTGTTCTTGGTTGCTTCATGCGAATGCCTAAATTTGAAACTACAGTAGAAACCCTAGAAACCTGCACCTGGCTTATCTGAATTGTGCGAATTTGCAGATTCGATGAGGTTGGGTTGCATGCGAAAACCTCATTGTCTTCGGTTTTATCAATCAAGATGGCAATACTATGGACGTAGCTTAGTTGCATATTCATTTGCTTTTATTTTTATTTTTAAACCTGTATTTATTTCCTGTATTTTAATTTCAGTCATTTAAATAAATAATTGCAAACCCATCAAAGCTCAGAGTCCATTGCAAATCCAAATTAGAGTGAACTACAGTGCCCCTTGTTAACATCCACTTGCAACCCTAAGGTATTCCCTGCATTTACAAGTGAGCGACGATCATTGGTGTTTTAGAATCAACATAAGAGGAACCTTGGAGAAATTACTTTCTTTGCAAGCAGAGGATTTAGGGACTCAGATCCTACCGAAGAGTGTGCTTTCACAATTGGGTGAAAACACCACTCAACAGAACTCAAAATGTCCAACAGTATGTAGGGTAAGGTCACATCTATCAAGCGCTTCATAGCGTAATTATCAGATAAGTGTCGACCCATGAACAAATTGTTACACAAGGGGGTCACATTCAATTGGGATGATGAGTGTCAAGTCGCCTTTGATAAAATCAAGCAATATCTAGCTTCACCACTAGTATTGGCTCCTCCCCGACTAGGAGTGTCATTCTATTTATACATCTCAGCTACTGAGCTTGCATTGGGCATCATGTTAGCCCAAAAGAATGAATTGCACAAAGAACAGGCTACTTACTATATTAGCTACACCTTGGTTAGTTACGAAATCAAATACGCATACATTGAGAAGCTATGCTTAGCAATGGTTTTCACCACCAAAAAGCTATGCCATTACATGCTCAATCATACAATGTATGTAGTATCCAAAGAGAATCCATTGCGATATATGATGAGTCGTACTTATCATAACAGTCGCACGATGAAATGGATCATGTTGTTGATGGAATTTGACCTCGAATTCATCAAAAAAAAATCAATTAAAGGTCAGGTCATCATCGATCAACTCGTAGAGGCTCCTCTCCAAGATGATCAACCTCTTAACGTAGAGCTTCCCGATGATGGAGTCTTTCAAGTGTCAGAATCACTTGATCCTGAAGAGCCTGAATCATAGGCTGACATGACTCTATTTTTTGATGGCTCTAAGTGCGAGCAAGGGGGTGGCACGAGAATTGTATTTTTCACACCTCAAGGGGCTCCAATACCCCTATATTTCAAACTCAATTTCCCATGCACCAACAATAATGTTGAGTATGAAGCTCTTCTCATAGGCCTTCAAACGACAATCACCATGAAAATAACTAAGCTCAACATTTTTGGTGATTCCTTGCTCATAGTGAACCAAGTCAAGGGAATATTCCAATGCAAATGTCCAATATTGCAAGCCTACAAAGCCCTTGTGGATAAAATTCTGATAAAATTTGAATGGTATGACATCGAGGCACTCCCTCGATCATCTAACCATTTTGTGGATACAATGGCCTCCTTGGGGTCTTTAATCCCATAGAATCCTGCTGATGATATAACAACCATTCAAGTCAAAATGCTATCACAATCCATGATTGAGTGTGAGAACATCCACTCCATGCCAGAATTCCACATGATTCAAATTGAACCTTCTCATGAATGGTTCTCGCAAATTCACAATCGCTTGAATAATGCCACTTGGGGGACTTTATTCCCTCAAACTCCTTTTGATAGTAGCACAATGCTATATTTACAAGTTCTCTCCCAATCAACATTCGCTAGGGATGAAATTCAAAAGGATCAAGCAATTCATGCAATTGAGGCTTCTTCAAATCAAGATTGGTCCACTCAGATAAAATATTACCTAAAGCTTGGTAATATCCCTTCTGGACTATCGCATGCCGCCAAATGAAATTTTAAGCAAAAAGTGGTAAAGTATGTCTTACTTGGAGATATTTTGTATCATCAAAGCTATGAGGGTATCCTCCTTCATTGCTTAGAGCATCAAGAGTCAGTTTGGGTGATCACCCAAGCACACGATGGTACATGTGGTGGCCATTTCAGTGGCATGGCCATCGCAAAGCGCATTCTCTGCATGGGCTATTATTGGCCAACTTTAGAGTGGGATTGTTGTGCTTATGTTAAGAAGTGCGCAAAGTGTCAACACCATGCTAATTTGACGCATGCACCTTCTCAAGCCTTACAACCGATTCAATCGGTTTGGCCTTTCTTGCAATGGGGGTTTGATTTAATTGGGAAAATCTCACCCTCTTCCTCTGGCCATCACACGTTCATCATTATGGCCACAGAGTATTTCACAAAATGGGTGGAAGCAATTCCCCTTACCACTACGACTAGACCCTGCATTGCGGAGTTCATATTGCATAATATCATCTATCATTTTGGTATTCCATCCAAAATCATTTCAGATAATGGGCCACCTTTCAAGAATAAATATGTGTGAGCTTTAACAACAAAATATAACATCCAACACAACTTTTCTACACCCTATTATCCACAAGAAAATGGGCAAGCTGAGGTATCAAACAAAATAGTGATTACCATTTTAAAGAAAATTGTTAAGGATAATCACAAATATTGGCATATGCAATTACCCCTTGCTCTATGGGCCTACCACACTAGTATTCGGACACCCACTAGGGCAACTCTATTTTCACTAGTGTATGGTGCTGAGGTAGTCATGCCCTTAGAGCTAGAAATCCCATCACTGTGCATATCCATGCAAGAGTTCATCGATGATGACACCGCATGGTAGGCTCACCTAGATCAACTAATATTGCTTGATGAATGACATGTTAATGCTCTTGAGCACCACGTGCATTTATCAAGAGTGGCTTAAGAGAGCCTATAATATGAAAGTCCATCCTAGAGACTTTCAGGTTGGTGACCTTGTTCTAAAATAGAACCAACAAAATTCTAACTTGCCACCCCATCTACGGGATAAGTTTATGATAAACTAGTTAGGTCCATACATCATCACTAGTCATATTGGACCTGGAACTTATCACCTAGCCTCCATTGAAGGAATTGAGGAACCTAAACCCTTGAATATCCTTCATCTATGACCTTTTCATGCTTAAAGCATCGCACCCAAAAGCCCCAAAGGTATCCATAAACCCTTTGGTCACCCAAAAATCCCCAAAGGTATCCATAAACCCTTTGGTCACCCAAAAATCCCCAAAGGTATCCATAAACCCTTTGGTCACCCAAAAATCCCCAAAGGTATCCATAAACCCTTTGGTCACCCAAAATGCCCCAATGGCATCCAATAAGCCCATTGGTCAAATGTATATACATATATATTAATCAAAATCTAAAAACATCATTAAAACAACAAAAAATACAAAAATATTGCATTGCATCACATTTCATACCATTGCATTATACAATCACTTGCATTAGGCATACCCATCATTGCATTTTGTATTTTAGAGTTGATCATACATGTCTAGCACCAGGTCTATATACTAGACATCCTTCAGAATCAAATTTATCAAAAGTCATCATTCACACCCGTCTACATTACAATTATCATCTACATTTCCAACCTTTCATATTTGTGTCTGTTTCCCTTCACCTAGTCATTTGTTATAGGGTGTCTTTAGGGTTTTTGGTCACTCAATCATCTCTAGTTTTCTTTTCAGATTTTGTAGAAAGCTATCCTGATTTTTAGAAGGTAGAGTCTTGCTTTGATTATACCTTGTATACATCAAAATCCCAACATATTTTCACATTAAATCCAAGTTTTGCACAAGGAAAGATGAAACCTACAAAGTGGTCCAGGTTACCTTAAGTGAAAAGTTTACCTTGCTCATCCCCCTATGTGAATGGTTCAAAAATGCTGAGAATTGACAAAAGGACAAGCTCCTCCCTACCCAAATCCCCAAAATAAATAGTGGTTTTCACCACTATCAAAAGCAAAAGCAAAAATAAAATAAATAGTGGTTATCACCACTCCCAAAATCCCTTGCTCACCAAAACAAAAATGAGCAACTCCCTTGAGCAATTCAAAAATAAAAGAAAAGAAGGGAGTACTAAACTTGAATCCCTAGAATTCTCAGCATTTGACAAACCATGAGGTGATCCTCATTACAGGTTAGGTGGCATCAAGCCTGCCTGGCAATGGTGGTATCCTTACGCATGATGATATGTCTATCACATTAGCATCTTGCTTTTGTATAGACCAATGTTTGCATGCGGATGAGCTAGCTTTTGGTAGCCTGTACTACCTAGTGGTCTAATCCAACTACATACAAAACCCAGGATCATGATACTCATAGGGTGATATTCAGTACAGATGGGTTGCATCAATCCTGTTTGGCACTAGGGTAACTTTATGCATTATCATAACAATGAACTCACCTGCACACATAGGGATATTGAGTATCTTGGTCATCCTAGCAGATTCATACCTTGTCAAAAAGTCTTGCATGGTTAGTATATAATTTTTGATTAGTTGACTAGAGTGTTTGAGTCTCATGAAAACCTCAAAGACATTCTATAACATCTTACTATTCATTCCATTCCATACCATTTTATCACATTTTTTTAGTTTACATTTTCACAAATCCATCACATAGTCTCATGACAACATTACAAAATGAATCGATGAATTTTATACAGTCTATGGTGCTAACATAATGTGTCAAATAGTATCCATATTTCATCATATAGATCAACAAATCATCCATTTCATTATGCATATACACATATCCATATCATCAAAAACATCATATTACAATACATGCATCCATCAAAGCATCAATAAAGCAAACATAAGCATTGCATACATCCAATAAAGCAATAAGGAAACACATGATGACAATAATAACAACTCATATATATATATATATATGTATGTATGTATATGTATGGGGTAAAAAGATACATCATCATCCAAAAACTTCTCGTAGGCTACAATAAAGTGGGTCCTCAGACCTCACACTCCCAAAATCCAAAAAGAACCATAGAGTCTCAAAAGCCATGGTCACGCAGGACCGACACCATGACTCTCACCCCCACCCTCAGTTGATGCTCATTGAGAGCTCCCAGATCTGCTCCCCCACCCTATCTACTCTCCTCATGGAGCTAGGAGCCCCCATCCTCATAAAATACTACCCTATACCACTCCTCCTACTCTAGTGTGACCCACTAGCAGAAGAGCGAGCTGGTAAGTGCCCTCTAAGGTATGCTATCTCATCCTCTAAATCTTGTGTGTATATTGTATCCTCTCGATGATGTGCTTGATACTCACTCAATAAGGTCTAGAGTTATGTCACCTCCTCCCATAGCCTAGCTACCTCACCACTACTATATACTCCATGGCTTAAGCTCCTTAAAGTAACCTACGACCAAAGCATGGCTAGCTCTACCACCTACTCTACAATCATGGTCTCATATCCCTCAATCACTAATGCCTACCGATCAATCTCTACCTATGTAATCTACACCTATGCCTATAGGAGAGCCCTCTCCTCTATGTACTCCCTTTACTCATGCCTCCCTCTGATCAACTCACCCTACAGCTCTACAATGGTGGCATCCCATGCTACCAACTATGCCTGCACTCCCTGCTCATCCAAATCATCCTCATCATAGTCCACCTATTGGCCCTCCACATCCATGTGGTCCATCCACTCATCATCTATCCGATGATGCACATGTTGCTCCCCTGAGTTGACCTCCTCATCAGGTCACTCCCCCAAGCCTAGCTCCTCATCAGCTAGAGCCTCATCTGGAGCCTCCCCATGAGCCTCCTCTACCCCTACAACCATGTCACCCCCTAGTGGTCCATCCCATGCACCACCGATGCATCACCCACCAAGATTCATACTCTACTATGGTCCCAACATCATCTCCCTCAGTGGTAGCCTCCATAGGATCTACCTCCTCCCCAACTACCTCCACTATAGGCCAAGCCAATGTCCTCTCATCACCATGACATCGATAGATAACTAGCTCACTAGGTAACCCCTAGCGTAGCCCAAACTACCATAGCACTCGAGCATATGGGAAGTACTCTCACTCAGTCCCATGTCGACCAACTAGCCACCTCCCTCACCATACCTACCAAAGTTGTGCCTCAACCTCGCACCATACTGGACAGTCTTTGTATGGTCACCAGATAACTGCATCTACCCTGAGCCATGCAAATGAATCTGCATAATGCTCAATCAAACCTACATCAGGATGGCTCTGACCCCTCTCCTGATCCCACTGCCATAGGATCCCATATCCTATCTCCCTATCCATGAGCTATGCTCGCATCATCCAAGGTAGCCCCCATGGTCGATCCATGAAAATATGCTACCATCCCCACACCTACAATAGAAATCTGTAGCCTAATCCTTTCTACCTATGATAATGGATCTCGTACAACTCATCATAAAGTTATGCTAATAATGTAGTACCCCATGCCATCACTAAAGGCCTCTCTGTGGGGTACTCCACCAGTGTAAACACTAACTCTAGTAGGTTCCATGGGAACCTAGCTCCTGATGAGTTCGATAGTAGCATATTAGAGATAAGTGTCATCAATAGGGCATGTCTCATCTGCAAGACCTCTGCATCATACCATAGATCCACTAGGATACCTCCGCTAGGCAAATCTCGCAACGCCTCAAGCCAATCCTATTTGAAGTATCTCTCCAAAATCATATCTCTGAGATCCTGATGAGTAGATATAATCAGATACCCCTCTATCAAAATGTATAAAATTTGGTAGACATCCTCTAGGGTCACTATCATCTCCCTAGTAGGCAAGTGGAAGGTGTTGGTGTGAGGGTCCCATAGATCTATCAACGTAGTCAGGTAGGCTCTATCCCCCATCACTAGCTCTAGTCGTGTCACTTGCTTGAGCCCAATGGCGTCAAGCCATTCCTAGTCCTCCTCTATCAATAGGCCATGAGTGGTCCTAAAGAGAGTCAAAAATTGATACCGACTCTTAATCACCTGGTAGGGGCAAGCAAGTTTAAAAACAAAACCAAAACAAAGCAAAAAAGAAGCAAAAAGTCACCCAAAAACATCAAAAAAGGGCCCTTTTTCAAGCCAAATCATGGTCGTCCCACCCAGGGATGACCCCCAAACAGCTCAGGGTGGTCATCCCTCCCAGGGATGACCACAAAAATGGCCCAAAAATGGCCTTCCCGACCACCAAAAATAGGCATAAAATGCCCTAAAAATGCAAAATAATGCAACAAAAATGCACAAAATTCAAAAATAAAGCACAAATTCTTACAAACTACCACTACTGAGGTTCATTTACCAAAATTTAGTGTGTTTTGTTAGAAAATGCAAAAATAATTACACTTCCAAGTTCAATAAGGTATAGGAGCAAATTCAGCCCTTACCCATCTCGTGCTAGCTCTATCGCTCATCGAGTCTGCAACCTAGCTCATGGTGATTATGGGATGGTTTTGATAGTGCTCCACTTCAAAAAATCACTCTCCTACTCCTCACCTCTCAAACTACCAAATCAAAAATGCACAAATGAGCCCATTTTTCAAATTTTGAGCTTAAATAGCCCTACAAAAGGTATGGCCATCCTAGGGTGGGATGGTCAGATAATATAGTGACCATCCCACCCTAGGATAGCCACAGACTATGCAGCCATCCCACCTTGGGATGACCACCAAAAAACCACCTCAAAAATAGCAAAAAACACCAAAAATGGCTTAAAAACCACCAAAAATAGGTCAAATCTGATAAAAATTCACTCTAGATCAAGATTGAACCAAATTGTTCATGGATGAATTGAAAAGTCTCTACTTCAATCCCCAAGAAGACCACTATGGTTGGACCACCCCACGGGAATGAGGTATTCAATTCCTTTCTTCCATGAAATATCAACAAAATCATCAAAATCCTCACAAAATAGATAAATTTTACAATGGGTAAAGCTGAAGGAAACCCAACCAAGTCATATGGGTCAAGTGACTCATCAATTTTATCACTTGTTAATTCCCTCATTGACTCATCACTTGAGGGGGTAGTCATAATTAACAAATTCATAATCAAAATCAATAATCAAACACTCAATCATGCAAATTGTGTTCATCCAACGAATCATTGACAAAGACAATCACGCCCCTACTTGGGGTAGAAAACAAGCAAAAATTTCAATTAAAAAAATGCTTGGCATTACTAAACCATGAAGGAACATAGGCCTCACTACTTCATGACTGAAAAATGTCCAAGATCAAGTAAATTACATGAAAGGTTGTACTTGAATCAAGTTCCTTAGCTCGTCAAAAGCAAGGATTCAAGAACGCATGCTCTTTCCATGATTGGGGCATCTAAATTTGGTTAGGTTATTGAATAACCTTAATCATTTGATATTTTAGTCATCTATTTTTTCTCAGTGCTGTGTTGCACACAATGCATCCCAAAAAGGGGCATCTATAGACACTAAAATCATGTCAATCCGATTAGACTACCAAGACATGTTCTAATTGACACCATATGGCCCCCTTGGGCAACCCTCAGAGGTTAAATAGTGGTCCTAACCACTTTTGGGAGGTTCTACCCCACTTTTGGGAAGTTTTGGGCCATGTAGGCATGGTCGTCCCACCCTGGGATGACCATAGTTCATGGTCATCCCACCTAGGGATGGCCACTAGCAGCCATCCCTGGGTGGGATGACCATGGCCTTGGACCCTCAAAAATTCAAAGGAGGGATAAATGGCACCCAAAAACTACCATTTATCCCACCCATTCAAGCATGCAAGTATGAGGGCACATAACTCTCATGCCAAGTTGCAAATTGGAGGCCCAAAATGGAGATTCCTTCCCCCTCCAATGCATGGCAACCTTTGGACAAATGGCGACACTTGCCTCGCATGGCCTCGCATGCCCATTTGACCATATGCCCTCTTGGGCTATAAAGTGGATCAATTCCACCCAATTTCAGAGAGGAGTCTTTGCAATATTTCACCACGAAGTGCTACCGAGATTTATCCCCAACCTATTGTGCATTTTCCCTTGAGATCTCCATCGAGCGAAGGAGGTTTTCAAGTGATTCCAAAATGTGCAATCTATTTACAAAACTGACCCATTCGAGTGAATCAGGTCCCCAAATTTGATGACAATACCCCTAGGAGTATTTTAGACCCAATCCTAGAGGAATTGGTGGTAAAAACCACCAGATTTGGTGGTCGTCCCACCCTAGGATGGCCCCCAAATTGTGATAGTCCTAAATGGCTCACCCTGGGATGGCCACAAATTGGAGCACCATTTTGTTACTATTTTTGCATAGATAGATTCTAGAGTAGATTATATGCTTTCTGTTAAAATTTGGTGCAATTTGGAGTTGTTTTGCTTCTGTTATCATGCTTTTTGTGTTTTGCAGGCCTGAATGGCTCACCCCAGGATGACCACAAATCTGAGCACAATTTCCTTACTATTTTTAATTAGATCATTTATAGAGCACATAATATGCATGAATCTAAGTTTTGGTAGCATTTGGAGTAATTTTGAATAATCTATTGCACTTTTCCTCTTTCAAGCTCATTGATGCATGCACCTTCATGGTTTCATCTTAATCCGCACATGCTATTAATCAATTTTAGTTTCTTGTGTGTAGATCTAGGTATCACAGTGTGCAAGGAAGGAGCAAGCAAGTTAGACAATATAGAACAATATTGTGGTGGCATCAAAAGCCTGCTCTCTTCAATTGTGAGTGTGAGGAAGACACTGCAAGCATGCCTTGGATTTTTGAAAGGATTTGATCCTTTGAGTATTGTAATGAGTGTATCAATTGAGAGCCCTCAAGGGGACATTTTGTAACCACATATTTGAAATTTATATTAATATAAGGAGACCCACCCATTTCTTTCATATACTTGTCATTTTATGCTTGCTTGAAGTGTCACTTTCGTAGTGCTTAGATCAAGTAGAACAATAGATGCATCTCATTTACCCTTGCTAGGTGCACCATTTTTTCACTCTATAATACCTTTTGGAGCATGAGGATGAGAACCTATTGAATGGAACATGGCTACGATATATGGCAATCCATTGTGTATGGGTTTACACCACATGAAACCCCTCCCATGGATCGATATGGCAAGAAACCATTTGAACATAATACCAAGGCAATGAATGCAATATTAAGTGGGTAATGTGAATTAGAGTTTGTAAAAGTCATGCATTGCACGTTTGCAAAGAAATATGGGACAAGTTACAAGTAACATCTGAAGGAGATGACAAGGTTAAAATGGCAAAACTTCAAACCCACAAGAGGGAGTTCGAAGACTTAAATATGAAGGATGAGGAAAATATTGTCAAATATTTGTTCTGTGTTGATGAGATTGTCAACACCACTTGTGAACTTGGATAAAGTATTGGTAACCATAATATTATTCAGAAAGTCTTAAGGTCACTCCCCATGAGGTTTGATATGAAGGTCTTGGCAATTGAAGAAATGAAGGATCTTAACACTTTAAGGATGGATGAGGTACATAAAATTATTACAGCCTATGAGATGAGGACTAAAAAAGATCAAACATCTAAACGGGAGGTCACATTTAAAGTTTCAAAGAAGACAAAGAATAAGAAACCAAATTCAAGTGAAGGATCGAGCAGTGGAGAAGAAGCAAATTTTGTGCGAAGAAATAAGAAGGGATAAAGTAAACACAAAGGTAATACTTTGAAATGCTTTAACTGTGGTAACATTGGTCACTATGCAGTTAAGTATCCACAAGCAGTACGTTGTAGCAGTGAAGAAGAATATGAATACAATAAAAATAAAGGAATAAAATAGCATCATGGAAAGAAAAAGAGGCACGGTCAAAACAAGCATGAGAAGATCTATCGAAGGCACAAGAAGAGTCTTTATGTTGTAGAAGCAAACAATTCTTCCAACAGTAGTGACAAAAGCCTCTCCTATAGTGAAAGAGAAAAAATCCTATTTATGGCTATGGAAGTGAAAGAAGATGCTCTTTGAAAACCAAGAAAAGGAGAAATATCCAAAAAATGAAGAGGAAGCCATAGTTGACAGAGAAGAGGAACTTATTTTTGCTCTTGAAGAGGTGAAAAGGCTTAGAAAGAAGAACTCAATATTGAAGACTCAAGTACAAGAGGATTAGAAGACAAAGGTAAATTTTTTGCGAGATATCATCGACTTAAAAGTTAAAAGTGAAGAGGCAAAGAGAATTGAAGAATTTATGACTGAGCATTTAAAGGCAAAAGTGTTGGAATATGAAAAAGTAAAACATGATATTGTCTCTATGATATTGTTAGACTATGAAAAACAATAAAATATTAGGTTTGATAAAAACACCTAAATATTGGATGATATTATCAAAGCATAGAGATATTCATTTATAAATATTGGACTTGGTTTTGAATAAAGTCAAAAGAAACAAAAGGAGTCAAGCTTAAAAGGACCATAGGTATCAAAAACAATAATTAGATAAAAGCCTAAGACCTATGCTGATGTGTTGAGAAGTGGAAGCATCAATAAGGAAGAAAATAAAGCATCATCATGGACTAATATCCATCATAGAAAAAATAATGAGAGAACCATGTGGTCATTTCCTCCAAGGCAATCAGACAAGTTTCAATATTTCTTCTGGGATTATTGCTTTTCATGTCACCTATTTGGTCATAAAGTTGTAAATTGTAGGGTCCATGCTAAGAATGATTTTGGATTTACCAAGAGGAATTTCAATTCATTTGCACCTCTCATGGACTACAACATAATTTGTTACAAATGTAATAATTTTGGACATACAACTAAATGGTGTAGAACGATGTTCCCTAAACTTCCAAAATCAAGTAATAAGGAGGATGGTCAAAAGGATATGTCCTCCAAAGTTTGGAAAAAAGAAAATGAAACAAGAAAAGAAGAGGACTATGTTGGTACAAAAACTCTTCATGTGCAAAATGAAGGAAATAAATGGTACATTGATAGTGGCTATTCAAGACATATGACGGGTGACAAAAATAAAATTCTTTTTCTCAAAGAAATAAATAGAGACAATAAAATTTGGTGATAATGCTTCTACCAAAATTGTCAGAAAGAGAACCTTGAGCCTGGATAATGGAAGATCAAGGATAGAGAATGTGTTATATGTTGAAGTAGAAGCACACCCTTCTAAGTGTGAGCCAACTATGTGATAAAGGGCATACACTCATATTTCACCCTAATGGATGTAAGATCATAAAATACAAGATAGGAAAACTTATTACAGATGCCTGTAGAACTGCAAATAATATCTACATATTGAGCAAAATTAAGGGAGAAAATTACCTTTTATCACAATAGGATGAGAGTTGGTTATGGCATAGGATAATGGGCCACCTGAAATTTGACAAAATGGTGAAAATAAGCAAAAAATAGGCAGTCAGAGATTTTTCCAAGATAGAAAAATCCCCAAGCACGATTCACACATAGTGCCAGCATGGTAAGCAAACAAGATCAAGTTTTAAATCAAAGTAATTTTTTTTATCCAAGCCTTTGGAGCTAATTCACATTGATCTATATGGCCCTACAAGGATAAAGAGCTTACAAGGTGAGAATTATTTCATGTTGTTTATTGATGATTATTCTAGAATGACTTAGGTAACATTCTTAAGAGAAAAATTAGAAGCCCTTGAAAGGTTCAAAGAATTCAAAGCACTTGTATAAAATGAAATATGCAAAAATATCAAGTGTCTAACATAAGACAGAGGAGGTGAATTCACTTCAAATGAATTTATAGAATTCTATAAACATCATGGAATCAAAAGATAATACTCAACAACAAGAACTCCACAGCAAAATGGAGTAGTTAAAAGGAAGAACAAAACTATTCAAGGCATGTCCAGGGCCATGCTAAATGATTTTAAGCTTTCTAATGCTTTTTGGAGAGAGACGATCCATACAACTGTTTATATCATCAATAGAGATCAAATAAGAGTAAATCACCACAAAAATCTATATGAGCTTTGGAAGGGAAGACCAGCTACGTGAATTATTTCAAAATCTTTGGAAGTAAATGTTACATTAGACAAGATGAAAAAGATTTGGGTAAGTTTTATTCCATATGTGATCAGGGTATCTTCCTTGGATACTCTTCAAAGAATAAATCCTAGAGATTATACAATAAAAGATTGCATAAAGTTTTGGAAAGCACAAATGTATGAGTTGATGAAGAAATATATCTAAGAGAACCAACTCAAGAGATCGTATATCAAGAAGGAGAATATTGAAAAGATGAAGAAATTGAAGAAGCTGAGAATTAGAGGACACCCTCAAGAATACCCTCCAAAACACCATTCAAGGCACCACTTAAAACACCATATAGATATATACAAAAGTGTTAGTCTCACAATGACACTGAGAGGGGGGGTGAATCAATGTAGCTATTAAAAAATTAAATCTTCAACTCTTAATACCGAAACAATGAAAACTTAAAACCCAATAAAGCAAATATAACAAGAGAGCATTCCACAACACACGATGTAACGAGGTTCACCAATTTGGCTACTCCTCAAAAATAACTGCTTAGATTCCCATCCAAATCTAGCCTTTGTAAAATACCAATTTTACAATCAATTTACCAGCACCCACTAGAAGGAGCACCAACCCCTGATTTATCTGCACCAACAGAAAGGAGCACCAACCCCTAATTTCTCTACACCAACAAAAATGAGCACCAACCCCTAATTCCAAGCACCAACTTGGACTGCACTTTTGAAACTATAAGATTGACATAAAAATGCCTTTGCTTATATAAGACCCTGACTGGTCTATTGCTAACCCAACCTCTCTCGCTATTCTCCAAAACACCACACACTTAAGGATCTGCTTACTGCACTTTTACGGCTCTCACGACTTTGCTTAACGCTCTCTTACGACACTCTTCCAATCCCTCTTTTTACAGCACTTTCACTCTTTTTTAGCTGCTCTTTAATTCTCCATGCAGACCTCCATTTATAACAAAGTTCTGACTCTATTTTTAACTTTCATATTCTCGCATGCAACCTGTAACTGGCCCTGTAACTGTCGTTCTGACTTTAGTTCATTGTTCTTATTTTAGCTGCATGATTTTTCTCTGTAACTGCACCTGTAACTATCGTACTGACTTCAGTTAATTGTTCTTATTTTAGCTGCATGATTTTTCTCTGTAACTGCACCTGTAACTGTCGTACTACTTCAGTTAACTGTCACATATCTTATTTTGGCTGGGTTCTCTTCTTAGCTCGTGCCAAAGTGACCTGTCACGAAATCATGACACTTCTGCCTCTTTGTCCTCTTCTCGGCTTTCGCCTGCGAAAACACATGTCGTAATATCGTGACACTTTTGCCTCCTTCTTTTCTTGGCTTGTACCCACAAAAACACAACATGTCACGATATCATGACACTTTTGCCTCCTTGCTTCTTTTCTTGGCTTGTACCCGCGAAAACATAACATGTCGCGATATCGCGACACTTTTGCCTCCGTACTCTTCCTCTTTACTTTTGTCGCGATATCGTGACACTTCTGCCTTCTTACTTTCTCTCTCCTCCTTTAGTCATGAAAATGCGACATGTCGCGATATCGCGACACTTTTTCTCCTTTGCTCTTTCTCTTGCCTTCGGGTCGTGAAAACGCGACATGTCGCGAAAACGTGACATGTCACGATATCACGACATTTTTTCATTCTCTTCCTTCCTGCCCTTTTCGAGTCGTGAAAATGCGACATGTTGCGATATCGTGACACTTTTCTTTTTCTGCCTTCCTGCTCTTTTCAAGTCGTAAAAATGAGACATGTCGCGATATCGCGACACTTTTCCTTCTCTGCCTTCCTGCTCTTTTCAAGTCGCAAAAATGCGACATGTCATGAAATTGCGACACTTTTTCTTCCATACAATCTCTCTTGCAATATGTCGCGAAATCGCGACACTTTTTCTACTTGCCTTTTTCTCTTCCAACATGTCGCGAAATCGCGACACTTTTTCTTCTATACTATCTCTCTTGCAATATGTCGCGAAATCATGACACTTTTTCTACTTGCCTTTTTCTCTTCCAACATGTCGTGAAATCGCGACACTTTTTCTTTCGTACTATCTCTCTTGCAATATGTCGCGAAATCGTGACACTTTTTCTACTTGCCTTTTTCTCTTCCAACATGTCGCGAAATCGCAACACTTTTCTTGCTTGCGCTTTCTGTTAGATTTACTACAGTAATTCTTATTATTACTTTATTTATGTTGATAGGGTAGTTAGTTAACTACCTAGATTAGTTACGCTATTGTTAGCGTACTAATATTTGGTCTATTTTAATTTTTTATTTACAGACCTAAGTTGTTGATTAGATCCTACGTTTACGAGCTAATCTGGGCTCTCACTGTAATATTTAAGCTGGTTCTAATCAATAGAAATGTTGTTCGGTTTATTTCACATGGCATCAGAGCCAGAAGGGTGAGAGAGAGAGGAGGCGGACGCTGGTTATTTGCTTGGAGAAAGTTTTGCAGGAAGCGGAAGGCTTCAGTTTTTTTTCCAGCGCTGGTCTGGAAAATTTTTATTTCCCAGCGCTGGTCTGTGCGTTTTTTCTGAACGCATAGTTTAAAAAAAAACAGACCTCCTGTGCATGTTTTTCCCAGCGCTGGTCTGGATTTTTTTTCCAAGCACCCCCCGCGAGATTTAAAAAAAAAATTCGCGACGTGATTTTTAATCACACCCCCCCTGCCACGAAATTTTTTTAATCACGCCGTGCGCGTGATTTGATTTATAAAAAAAAAAAATTTCGCGGCGCGTGCCCCCCGTCGCGACGTGATTTTCATCACGTGCGGCGGCCGCGCACCCCCTCCCGCCGTGACGTGGCCCACCCACCCCCTCCCCCCTTCCCCTCCCCTACGTCGTGCGGCGCACCGCGCGCACGACGCGTGACCACAATAGCAGCCACAACCACAACAGTAGTTGTGGCCAACTACGACGACGCCGCCGCGGGCCGTCCGGCCCGCCGGCCACCTCTGCCGCCCGCACTTGCGGATGTTGCCGCGACCAGCAGTAGAGGAGGGAGCTGCGGCCACCTGGCGAAGGCAGCCACAGAGGGAGCTGCGGCCAGGCGGCCACGCTCGGGCAAAGGGCTAGGGACCCTCCTCAAATAGGAGGGGGTCCCTGATCCTTTCGGATCAGCCCGCTAGTCCACCTAGTGGTGGACTATGCGGTAAGGCTCAGGGAGCCTGCAGGTCGGGGGTTCCAATCCCGCCGACTCCCCCTTGGAGAAAAAAAAGGTAAAAAAAAAAAATTCTAAAGTTTTTTTTAATTATTATTTTTTTAGTTAATTTTTAATTTTAATTTATTTTTCTATAGTTTTAAAACTATATAAATTAAAATTTGATTTTAATTTATATTTTCATAGTTTTTTAAAACTATATAAATTAAAATTATTTTTTTTAACTTTAAAAATATATAATAATTATTAAAAAAATGCTTTGTTAAAGATTTTTTTTCGGGGGTATTTTTTTTCCAAAAATTACAGGGGGAAAGTGAGTAATTTTTTGAAAAGCAATTTTGGCATTATTGTAAAGGTGCATTTTCGGTTGCGCCCGACACCTAGTGGGTTATTTCTGTGGGCACTTTTATGTTGTATGTTGCATATTTCATTTTTTGCACTATAACATTAAAAGTTAAAATGAAATTCACTCCTAAGTCCCCGGAATAATTAAAACCCATCCGTGCAATTTATTGCACTTTGCAGCGTTCGGTATTTGTGATACCTCTGGCCAGCACTTACAGGTAAAGTTGTCGTGATTGCGCTATTGTATCCGTCGCCTAATATAGCTGCTACAACGACGTCTGAGCTTGTTCTCTATAAATCGTCGGGGAGAGATAAGTTTGCCATTTTGCATTTTTTTACTCCATCCACTACCCTAATAGTTCTTGTGTTTAGGCGTAAATCCTGACGAAAGTTCTGAAATCCAAAGTGTTTAGGGGAAGTTACGCCCCACGCATGAGGATTGCGGACTTTCTATGGTAGGTGCCATCAACAAGACTATTCCCTTTCGATCTTGCTTAAGTTCCACGTATCGTATGATCTCTAAAAATTACCTATAGTTTCCCTCACGTAAGGGCGGGTGATTTTTTTTGATCTTTCTAAATACCTATAGTTTCCCTCACGTAAGGGCGGGTATTTTGTACGGTATATTGGCCTAGCAAAAGGTATATCGAAAGGGGGACCAATTGGTGTTATAAGGAACCTTCACCATGTCTGCAAAATTAATGACTGATTCTCATCAGTTGTTGAAAGGTCCTAATTACACACCATGGAAAAACAAGATGAAGGCTATCCTAGTCATGGATGACTTATGGGATGTTGTATCTGGAGCAACAACAAGACCTTCATCTGCTGTTGGTGCTACAACTCCATCTACTGCTCAAAGGGACTTTGACAAGCTAGACAACAAAGCAAAGGTGCTCATTTTGCTTGTTGTGGCTGATGAAGTTCAGCCCCATATTGCTGACTGTGCAAATAGTAAAGAGGCATGGGATGCCCTTAAAACTATCTATGAGGGAAAGAATGATTCCACTATTCTATTTCTTCAATCTCAATTACACAGTCTAAGCATGAAGCAAGGGGAGACAGTTGAATTTTTTCTTTGCAGAGTGTCAGAATTGAAAGCAAAGTTGAATTCTTTAGGAGAACCAGTTGAAGATAAGCTCCTTACCTCAATTGTATTGAGAGCTTTACCTGATTCTTATCGGGTGTTGATTACTTCCCTTCAGGTGTCACAACGAAAAGTTACTTTTGTAGAATTGGTTAATATGCTTCAAGAGGAGGAGGCACGCCAACTACAGCGAGATGATTCTTCTAACACTGCCCTCTACATCAACAGGAAAGGGCAAAACCAGAAGAAGGGTAATTTTTAGAAGGGAGGGAATTCACAGAAGGATTCAAAAGGGAAACAAACTCAACAACCTCAACAGAAAAAGCGCTATTGCAAGATCTGTGACAAAGAAGGTCATGATACAAACAGATGTTGGCATAAGAATAAACAATTAAAACAGAAAGGTCGAAACAAACCACAAAAGAACAAGCAACAAGTGAATGTTGCTGTTGAAGAATCTGACATGGATTCTGAGAGAGCCCACAAAGTTCTCATGACTACCACAGTGTCCAAGCAGAGGGATCCTATCTGGTATGTTGATTCTGGAGCTAGTAAGCACATGACTGGTGACAAATCATGGTTTGAGTCTTTTGAGGCCAAAGAGGGCAAACCTGTCACTATTGTTGATGATAAAACCTACAAGGTTCAGGGAGAAGGTACTATTTCAGTCACTCTTCCTGATGGCAAGTGTCAGATTGACAAAGTTCTCTATGTTCCAGGATTGGCAAACAATTTGTTGTCAGTCACACAGATTCTGGACAAAGATATGGTTGTGCACTTTAGTGTTGAGGGAGGCAAGAAGTGTTGTTCTATTACCAGGAGGGGTAAGAACATTGCCACTACTTCATATAAGCATGGCTTATTTGCCTTAGATGCTATCTCTACTCCACATGTTGCCATGACAGTCTCTACAAAGGAGGCAACTTCCCTATGGCACAAGAGATATGGACATTTGAGTTCTAGTTACTTACTTGAGTTAAGTAAGTATGAAATGGTAAAAGGTCTTCCTTCCCTTTCTACCACTTTACCAGTTTGCTCTGACTGCTTGGCAGGAAAGCATCATAGAGTGCCTTTTGAAAGAAGCTCTACAAGAGCAAAGAAACCTCTGGAGTTGATTCACACCGATCTGTGCGGTCCCTTAACTCCCAACAGTTGTGGGGGTAAGAGGTATTTTTAGTTATTCGTAGATGATTACTCACGAAAGATGTGGGTATTCTTTCTTCAACTAAAATCTGAAGCATTTGGCTTCTTTCAGCAATTCAAGAAATCTGTTGAAAAGGAGTCAGGGACTTCTATAAAGACCCTCCACTCAGATCGAGGGGGGGAGTTCACCTCTAAAGAATTCTTTGAGTTCTTGAAAGAAAATGGGATCACACGACAGTTAACTACTGCTTATACTCCTCAGAAAAATGGAGTTGCTGAAAGGAGGAATCGTTCCATCATGGAAATGGTTCGTTGCATGCTCACAGGAGCTAGGATTGAGCAACTATATTGGGCAGAAGCTGTCACCACAATAGTATATCTATTGAATAGGGCACCCACAAAGGCTCTACAAGGAATGACTCCACAGGAAGCATGGAGTGGTAGGAAACCCTCCATTTCTCATCTACGCATTTTTGGATGTAAAGCTTTCATGCACATACCAAAAGAGAAAAGGAAGAAGCTAGATGTGAAGACACTGAAGTGTATTCTTCTTGGGTATGATGAGCACTCTAAGGGTTATCGTTTGATTGATCCCTTAACCAAGAAGATACACATCAGTAGAGATGTAGTTTTTGATGAGGCTTTCACATCAGAACCCACATCAGATGTATACCTAGACCTTGTGGAACCTAAGGTTGATAAATCTCCTTCCTCAAAAGTTGGAGGTTCGTCTTCATCTTCTTCAACACCTCAGAAGAAGAATCCAAAGTGGTATACAAATACAATCAAAGACTCTAAGCTATCCACTCCACCAGATTTGACATTGGATAGGCCTCGTACTCGTAGCATGGCTCGACAGGAGAAAGCTGCAACAGAGAATACTGGGGTTGATGAGCTGTGTCAATATTTTGAGGAACTTTCTGTAGATCCAGAGAGAGATACAGAAGATATGGATATTGATAGTGACAGGGTATTTATGTCTTCCATAGACGATCTTGAACCCGCATCAGTGCAAGTTGCTCTTGGTGAGCCTCAGTGGAAGGTCTGCTATGGATGCAGAGTATAAGTCTTTGATGAAAAACAAAACTTGGAAGCTTGTCGATCTGCCATACGGAAAGAAGCCCATAGGCTGCAAATGGGTGTATAAAGTGAAGTATAAGGTAGATGGTACAATAGATAAGCATAAGGCCCGACTTGTTGCAAAGGGCTATGCTCAAAGAGAAGGCATTGACTATGAGGAAACTTTTGCACCTACTTGCTCGGATGACAACCATTCGAGTTCTTTGTGCTATGGCAGCGCAATATGGGTGGAAAGTACACCAAATGGATGTCAAGAGTGCTTTTCTAAATGGTGATCTCCAAGAAGAAGTCTACATGACTCAACCGGAAGGATTTGAAGTGGAAGGCCAACAGCAAAAAGTTTGCAGATTGGTAAAATCCTTATATGGTTTGAAACAAGCCCCTCGGGCTTGGTATATAAAAATGGATCATCACCTTTTGCCAGCATGGTTTTAAGAGATGTCCGTCAGATGCAAACCTCTATTTTAAGAAACAGGGTTCTGAAATAGTGTTGCTTGTACTCTATGTTGATGATCTGCTCATTACAGGGAGTTCAGAAACAATGATTTCTATTGTCAAAAGAGACTTGTGTCAATATTTTGAGATGTCAGATCTCGGACTTCTCCATTATTGTCTTGGTCTGGAAGTCAGCCAGAAGGAGCACTCCATCAAAGTGTCTCAAAAAAAATATGCCAAGACCCTATTGGAAAAATATCGCATGACTGATTGCAAGCCAATGTCTACTCCGATGGAAACAGGAATTCAGTTATCGCGATATGATGATTCACCTCAGGTAGATGGTACTCTCTATCGCCAGTTGATTGGGAGTCTCATATATCTGACCAACACTAGGCCAGATATCATTTTTGTTGTCAACTATCTTTCGAGGTTCATGCAGGAGCCTAAGACTACACACTGGAAAGCAGCAAAGCGTGTTCTTCACTATGTCCATGGCACAATGGAATATGGCCTAGAATATAAGAGGAACAACAAATTCTTCTTACAGGGATACACGGACTCCGACTATGCCGGATCATATGATGACCGTAAATCAACTTCAGGATATTTGTTTCATCTTGGATCTGGTCCTGTCTCTTGGCACAGCAAGAAGCAACAGGTGGTTGCTATTTCATCAACAGAGGCAGAATATCGTGCCGCACGTGAAGCTGTGTGCGAAGTGATATGGTTGCGTCGCATCCTCACAAGTATGGGTCTTCCATCAAAATCTCCAATACACTTGTTCTGCGACAACATGGGTGTTTTGAATCTTGTCAAGAATCCAGTACATCATGAAAGAACCAAGCACATTGACACACAATGTCACTTCATTCGAGACGAAGTTCCAAGGCACCGAATTCAGCTTCAACACATTCCCACCAATGCTCAAGTTGCAGACATTTTCACTAAGGCACTTGCACGTGTCAAATTTGAATTGTTTCGCAGCTCTCTTTGTATTACCAACTGATGTAATCAGGGGGGATATTAGTAGTTCTTCAATTACATAAATAATGTAATAAGGGGGGATGTTAGATTTACTACAGTAATTCTTATTATTACTTTATTTATGTTGATAGGGTAGTTAGTTAACTACCTAGATTAGTTACGCTATTGTTAGCGTACTAATATTTGGTCTATTTTAATTTTTTATTTATAGACCTAAGTTGTTGATTAGATCCTACGTTTACGAGCTAATCTGAGCTCTCACTGTAATATTTAAGCTGGTTCTAATCAATAGAAATGTTGTTCGATTTATTTCACACTTTCTCTTCGAACATGTCACAAAATCGTGACAGTTTTTCTTGCTTGCGCTTTCTCTTCGAACATGTCATGAAATCGTGACAGTTTTCTTGCTTGTGCTTTCTCTTCGAACATGTCGCGAAATCGTGATAGTTTTTCTTTCTTGCGCTTTCTCTTCGAACATGTCACGAAATCGTGACAGTTTTTCTTTCTTCTCAACATGTCGCGATATCGTGATAGTTTTTCTTTCTTGCTCAACATGTCGCGATATCGTGACAGTTTTTCTTTCTTGCTCAACATGTCGCGATATCGTGACAGTTTTCTTCCTTGTGATTTTCTTTTGATTTTTAGCATATGGGCCACTTCGATCTTTTGGAAAATCATTGTACATACTCTGAAGAACCTCTTAACTCCTGTCCACTGCATCAACCGATCTGTCTAACTATGTTGACAACAATGACAATATTGTTGCTGCACCTTGCTCAACAATCTCCCCCTTTGGAATTGTTGGCAACACACGTGCAATTTCCTGTAATTCTTCTCCCCCTTTGACAATAATACCAAAGGGCTGCTGCAGACTCCCCCTGAGTCCATGCACAACATTCTCAAGCACAAATTATTACAGTTAGCAAAAATTACAAACATGAGCAAAAAGATAATCAAATATATAAATGCTCCCCCTGAGAATGTGGTCCCGATAGCTAGTCAATTCTTGGGAAGCGTGACCACTCCCAATTTATTGCGAAGGTACTCAAAAATTTCCTTGGGCAGCGGTTTTGTGAAGATATCCGCTACTTGCTCTGTAGTTGGGACAAAATCCAACTTAACCTCACCTTCCGCAACTTTCTCCTTCAGAAAGTGATATCGGATAGCAATATGTTTTGTGCGAGAATGCATAACCGGATTCTTTGAGATGTTAATGGCATTGGTGTTATCACACTTAACTAAAATTGGCTCACTGAAGTTAATGCCAAGATCTTTCAGGGTTTGTTTCATCCATAAGACCTACGTACAACACGTAGTTGTTGCAATATATTCTACCTCTACTGTGGATAAGGAGACTGACTCTTGTTTCTTACTGTGCCATGCGACCAACCTGTCTCCAAGATAGAATGCACCTCCACTGGTACTCTTTCTATCATCGACACATCCTGCCCAATCTGCATCTGAATACGCAATAAGGGTGAAGTCCTTACCTTTCGGATACCATAACCCATACTCCATAGTACCCTTCAGATACCGAAGAATCCTCTTCACTCTTGTCACATGAGTCTCCTTGGGACTAGCCTGAAATCGTGCTACCATGCAAACTGCTTGCAAGATATCTGGTCTGGTAGCTGTCAAATACAGTAGGCTCCCAATCATTGATCTGTACATGGTTTGATCAACATCTGGAGATTTGTCATCCTTGCTCAACTTGCAACCTGTCATCATGGGAGTGCTAATAGGCTTACAATCCTCCATTGTGAACTTTTTTAGCATCTCTTTCACATATTTAACTTGAGAAATAAATATGCCCTTCTCATTTTGATTAACTTGCGATCCGAGGAAATACGAAAGTTCACCAATCATTGACATTTCAAATTCTTTCTGCATCTTATTTGCTAAATCTTTACACGACTCATCATTACTGCTACCAAAAATGATATCATCTACGTATACAACAAGGACAATGAGATGGCCATTCTCTATTTTGACATACAAATTGCTATCCACCATACCTTTTTTGAACCCTTGTTGAGTAAGATAGTTGTCTAGCCTTGCATACCATGCTCTGGGTGCCTGTTTCAAGCCATACAATGCTTTCTTCAACTTGCAGATGAAGTTGGGATTATCACCGAGTTGGAAACCATCTGGCTGCTCAATATAGACCTCTTCTTCAAGTTTTCCATTCAAAAATGCTGATTTCACGTCCATTTGATAAACTTTGAAATTCTTGTGAACTGCTAAAGCCAGAAACATTCTAATTGCCTCTAGTCTAGCCACTGGTGCAAAGGTTTCCTCAAAATCAATACCTTCAACTTGTGCATAGCCTTTATGGACCAATCTTGCTTTATTCCTGACTACCTGTCCATCTTCATTCAATTTGTTTTGAAAAATCCATTTAGTACCGATTATATTTTTATTTGCAGGTCTTGGTACTAACTCCCAGGTTTTGTTTTTCTCGATCTGATCTAATTCTTCATTTATTGCCATCATCCAACTTTCATCTTTGCTTGCTTCAACAACATTTTTGGGCTCAATTCTGGATAATAGAGAGTAGTTACTTACTACTCTTCTTCTTGTCTGAACACCAACTGTGGGGTCTCCAATTATTTGCTCTCTAGGATGATTTTTCTACCAGCTGCCTGTTTTGAATTTCTTGTTTTCTTCCTCTTCTGAATCACTACTTAAATCATCTGAGTCAATTTTCTGTTTCTTTTTCGTTTCCTTTTCCTCATCTCCTTCAATAACCTCTTCATAAATTGGGTAGTTTTCTTCATAGCTTATTTCTCGTTCCCTACCTTCATCAACTTTAACATCGACACTCTCCACAATTTTCTTTAGCCTCTTGTTGTAGCATGTGTAGGCTTTGCTTTTTGTCGAATAGCCAAGAAAAATACCTTCATCAACTCTATCTTCAAACTTACCAAGATTATCTTCAGTTCTTTTGATGTAGCACTTGCTGCCAAAAACTTTAAAGTATCTTGTTGTTGCCTTTTTACCGAACCACAGCTCATACGGAGTTTTGCTTTCATGCGTCCTCAACATGCACCTATTTTGGATGTATACCACAGTATGGACTGCCTCTTTCCAAAATCTGTCTGCTATTTTGCTCTCAATCAACATAGTCCGTGCCATTTCCTGCACTGTCCTGTTCTTTCTTTCTACCACACCATTCTCTTGAGGTGTCCTTGCTGCTGAAAATTGTCTCCTAATCCCATATTTTTCATAGTACTCTGCAAACTCCTCTGAAATGAACTCTCCTCCTCTATCTGATCTTAAACATTTAATCCTTTTTCCTGTTTGATTCTCAACTTGTTTTTTGAAAATCTTGAACATCTCAAAGGCATCTGATTTAAGCTTCAAAAATAGTACCCATGTCATCCTGGAATAGTCATCTATGCACAACATAAAGTATTTGTCACCATTTATGCTTTGCGTTCTCATGGGTCCACATAAATCAGTATGTATTAGTTCTAAAGGTTTGCTTGTGAAGTACTCTTTTGTTTTAAATGTGGCTCTAGTTTGCTTCCCCTTTTGGCATGAAGCACAAATGCTATTTAATGGTTTGCCAATGGTGGGAATATCTCTCATTGCCCTTTTTGAGCTGATTTTTACTAGATTGTCAAAACTGATATGACCGAGCCTCTTGTGCCACAACCAATTTTCTTCTTCCTGTCCAATCAAGCACGCTCCTTCTGAAGTCTCTGAGAGAGTATACAGGTTTCCAGATGTCCTTGATCCAGTTGCTATCAACTTTCCATAGTTTGTTGTTCTGACTTCACAACCCTGCTTCTTGAAAATTACTTCATGACCTCTGTCACAAATTTGACTTACGCTTAACAAGTTATGCTTTAGACCAATCACAAACAAGACTTCTTTTGACTTGATTTTTCCATCACTGATCTTAACTGATCCTTTGCCAACTATCTTAGCTCCATCATTATTTCCAAATTTTATAGAACCACCTTCATATTTTTGTAACTTCTCAAATTTTTGTTTGTCACCTGTCATATGACTGGAGCATCCACTATCAAGTATCCATGGTGCAGATTTGTTTCTGTGCTTTAAATGTTGTCTGTACGATCAAGGATTCCTTTTCTTCCTTGGGTCGCTCCTTTTCTTTCCACTCTGGTTTGATTACAGTTTTGGTCACTTGTTTTGACTTTTCTTTGTCAATAGCTCTGTGCATGTTTTTCGAGAAATTTTCTATTTTGTCTCAAACCATTTGGTTGAAATTTTCTTCCCTAATGTTTATTTGCTTGCAAATGTACTTCGACAATTTCTTGCAATGTGCCCAAAATTATGACAGTTATAACATTCTACTTGCATAATCCATCAACGGTGAAAAAACATTTCTATTGGTAAAGTTCCTTTGTCCTACATTATACTTGCAATCTGAAATCTTATGTCCATAACCATTGCATTTAAAACAATAACCAGAAAAGGAATGAGTGAACCTGGGTGATGGTCTTTGCCATTTTGTAGTGGGAGCCATAAATCTTCTTCTCCTTTGATGAGTGACATTGGTGAATCCATCATTGTCAATACTCCTCTCGTGCCTGGCATTATTGCTTTCTTTAGCATGATTCATTTTTTCTTGATCAACCCTGATCTTATCTTCATTCTTTATGGGTTCTACGGTTATGGCCTTTGATCCATTTGATGATTCTCCTTCGATGAAGCCTAAACCAAATTTGATGCCTGTAGTCCTTTGGTTATTTATAATCTTATCCGACTTCAAGAACTTTCTTCAAGTTTGTGATAACAACTCATTTTTTGATTCATCTCTTCTAGTTGCATCCTTAAACCAACAATCTCTTCTTCTAGCTTGTTGCACTCATCTATTTTCATGGTTAATTGTACTTTGATATCTTTAGATATTTTCTTAAATTTGTCTATCTGTACTTTCAAGTTGGTTATGATTTCATTGTCATCCTCAAGCTTTCTTGAAATTTTCTTATTCTTTTTCCTTTCTATACTCAGCTCTTTAAGTGCAGCGACCAACTCACCTTCCAGATCTACTTCAGCCTCAGCCTCAAGTTTTTTATTACATTCCTGTTTTTCCTCTGTTTTTTCTTCTTCGAATGCCATGAAAAGAGCTTCACCTGTTTCTTCTTCAGAATCCTCACCGGAGCTGTCTTTCGAAGGACTGACATTCTTGGATATGAAACTTTTCTTCTTGAAGTTGCCTTTTCTAAAATTTGGTTTCTTCTTCCAGTCACTTCTTTCTTGGTGTGAACCTTCATCACTTTTGTTTTTCTCATTAAGTGGACATTTAGCTGCAAAGTGCCCAATGCCTCCACAGTTGAAACACTTAAATGGTAGCTTTCCTCTGTATTTTCCTTTTCCCCTTATTAGTTTTCGAACAAAGTTTGCTTCCGTTTCATCTGATGTCTCTTCTTCCTCGGATTCTTGTTTTGCTTTTATATTTTTATGTGCTTTAAAAGCAGCTTCTCTGTCTGTGGGTTTAGTTTTTCCTATTCTCATCTCATATGCAGTCAAAGAACCATGCATCTCATCCATACTAAAAGTATTTAGATCTTTAGCTTCTTCTATTGCTGAAACTTTAGAATCAAATCTTTGGGGAAGAGATCTTAGTACCTTTTTCACGATGATAGCATCTTCCATTTCCTCGTCGAGTCCTCTAATCGCATTAATGATTCCATTAACTCTCAGCATGTATGCCTCTATGTTCTCATCGTCATTCATCTTTAATGCTTCGAACCGAGCTCGATGCGTTTGTAACTTGGCCTCCTTGATCTTGCTCGTCTCCTTCATGAATGCTCCTTAGTTTGTCCCACATGTCTTTTGCCATTTTACAACTCATAATATTTATCAGTTCGCTATCCACTAAACCGCACATGATAGCATTCTTTGCTTTAGAGTTATTCTCAAACAGTTTCTTACCGGCAGCATCGGTTGGAGGAGTGGTGGGTATTGTGTATCCATTATCTACTGACTCCCAAATGTCGTATCCCAAAGCACATAGATATGTCTGCATCCTGAGTCTCCAAAATGCGTAATTAGTTTCGTCAAACAATGGTGCTTTGTTTGATGAGAATCCTTCACCACCTGCCATTGTCTCACTTCCAAGATCACCTTAGCCGATTAAGCTTGTTCAGGAACTTGGCTCTGATACCAATTGTTAGTCTCACAATGACACTGAGAGGGGGGTGAATCAGTGTAGCTATTTAAATTCTTAAATATTCAACTCTTAATGCCGAAACAATGAAAACTTAAAACCCAATAAAGCAAATATAACAAGAGAGCATTCCACAACACACGATGTAACGAGGTTCACCAATTTGGCTACTCCTCAAAAATGACTGCTTGGATTCCCGTCCAAATCCAGCCTTTGCAAAATACCAATTTTACAATCAATTTACCAGCACCCACTGGAAGGAGCACCAACCCCTGATTTATCTGCACCAACAGAAAGGAGCACCAACCCCTAATTTATCTGCACCAACAGAAAGGAGCACCAACCCCTAATTCCAAGCACCAACTTGGACTACAATTTTGAAACTATAAGATTGACATAAAAATGCCTTCGCTTATACAAGACCCTGATTGGTCTATTGCTAACCCAACCTCTCTCGCTATTCACCAAAACACCACACACTTAAGGCTCTGCTTACTGCACTTTTACGGCTCTCACGGCTCTGCTTAACGCTCTCTTACGACACTCTTCCAATCCCTCTTTTTGTAGCACTTTCACTCTTTTTCAGCAGCACTTTAATTCTCCACGTAGACCTCCTTTTATAACAAAGTTTTGACTCTATTTTTAACTTCCATATTTTCGCATGCAACCCTAATTGGCCCTATAACTATCGTTCGACTTTAGTTCATTGTTCTTATTTTAGTTGCATGATTTTTCTCTATAACTACACCTGTAACTGTCGTATTGACTTCAGTTAACTCTTCTTATTTTAGCTGCATGATTTTTCTCTGTAACTGCACCTGTAACTATCGTATAACTTCAGTTAACTATCACATATCTTATTTTGGTTGGGTTCTCTTCTTAGCTCGTGCCAAAGCGACCTGTCGTGAAATCGTGACACTTCTGCCTCTTTGTCCTCTTCTCGGATTTCGCCAAACACAACATGTCGCGATATCGCGACACTTTCGCCTCCTTGCTTCTTTTCTTGGCTTGTACCAAAACACAACATGTCGCGATATCGTGACACTTTCACCTCCTAACTTCCTCTACTCTTCCTCTTTACTTTTGTCACGATATCGTGACACTTTCACATTCTTACTTTCTCTCTCCTCCTTTAGTCACGAAAATGTGACATGTCGCGATATCGCGACACTTTTTCTCCTTTGCTCTTTCTCTTGCCTTTGGGTCACGAAAACGTGACATGTCGCGATATCGTGACACTTTTTCTCTCTCTTCGAACTTGTCGCGATATTCGCGACACTTTTCTTTTCTCAATCTCTCTTTCATAATCATGTCGTGATATCGTGACACTTTTCCTTCTCTACTCTCTCTTGCAATATGTCGCAAATCGTGACACTTTTTCTTCCATACAATCTCTCTTGCAATATGTCGCGAAATCGTGACACTTTTTCTTTTAGACACTCTCTCTTGCAATATGTCACGAAATCATGACACTTTTTCTTCCATACAATCTCTCTTGCAATATGTCAAGAAATCATGACACTTTTTACTTGCCTTCTCTCTTGCAACATGTCACGAAATCGTGACACTTTTTCTTCCATACTATCTCTCTTGCAATATGTCGTGAAATCGTGACACTTTTTCTACTTGCTTTTTCTCTTCCAACATGTCACGAAATCGTGACACTTTTTCTTACTTGTGCTTTCTCTTCGAACATGTCATGAAATCATGACAGTTTATCTTACTTGCGCTTTCTCTTCGAACATGTCATAAAATCGTGACAGTTTATCTTGCTTGCACTTTCTCTTTGAACATGTCATGAAATCGTGATAGTTTTTCTTGCTTGCGCTTTCTCTTCAACATGTCACGAAATCGCGATAGTTTTTCTTTCTTCTCAACATGTCGCGATATCATGATAGTTTTTCTTTCTTGCTCAACATGTCGCGATATCGCGATAGTTTTTCTTTCTTGCTCAACATGTCGCGATATCGCGATAGTTTTCTTCCTTGTGATTTTCTTTTGATTTTTAGCATATGGGCCACTTCGATCTTTTGGAAAATCACTGTACATACTCTGAAGAACCTCTTAACTCCTATCCACTGCATCAACCGATCTATCTGACTGTGTTGACAACAATGACAATACTGTTGTTGCACCTTGCTCAACAAAAAGAACCATCTGGAAGATCTAATTATTGGAAATCTAGATGATGAGATACAAACAAGGAGGAAAATAACAATTACATGTGAACATGCTAACTTCTCTTTACTATCTAAAGTTGAGCCAAAGAATTTCAATGAAGCAAGTAAAGATAAATATTAGATTAAGGCAATGGAAGAAGAGTTAGATCAAATAGAGGATTTTCACCAAGAGAAATTTTAATTTATTTGCACCTCTCATGGACTACAACATCATTTGTTACAAATGTAATAATTTTAGGCATACAACTAAATGGTTTAGAACGGTGTTTCCTGAACTTTTGACATCAAGTAAGGAATATGGTCAAAAGGATATGTCCTCCAAAGTTTGGAAAAAGAAAATGGAACAATAAAAGGAGAGGACCATGTTGATACAAATAGATATTCATGTGCAAAATAAATGAAATCAGTGGTACATTATTATTGGCTATTCAAGCCATATGACGGGTGACAAAAGCAAAATTCTCTCTCAAAGAAATAAATGGAGGCATGGTGAAATTTGGTGATAATGCTTCTGCCAAAATTATCGAAAAGGGAACCTTGAGCCTGAATAATAGAATATCAAGGACAAAGAATGTGTTATATGTTGAAGGGTTGAAGCACAACCTTCTAAGTGTGAGCCAACTATGTGATCAAGGTCATACACTCACATTTCACCCTAATGGATGTGAGATCAAAAAATCTAAGATAGGAAAACTTATTGTAGACACCTATAGAACTGCAAACAATCTCTACATGTTGAGAAAAATTAAGGGATTAAAATAATTTTTATCACAAGAGGATGAGATTTGGTTATAGCACAAAGATGATTTTTTCAAGATAGCAAAACCTCCAAGCATGATTTGTGCATAGTGCCAGCATGGTAAGAAAACAAGATCAAGTTTCAAATCAAAGTAATTCTCTTCATCCAAGCCTTTGGAGCTAATTCACACCGATCTATGCGGCCCTACAAGGAAAAATAGCTTACAAGGTGAGAATTATTTCATTTTTTTTATTAATGATTATTTTAATATGACTTGGGTAACATTCTTAAGAGAAAAATCAGAATCCCTTGAAAGGTTCAAAGCATTCAAAGCACTTGTAGAAAATGAAACATGCAAAAATATCAAGTGTCTAAGATCAGACAGAGGAGGTGAATTCACTTCAAATAAATTTGTAGAATTATGTGAACATCATGGAATCAAAAGATGATACTCAACAACAAGAACTCCACAAAAAAATGGAGTAGTTAAAAGGAAGAACAAAACTATTCAAGTCATGTCCAAGGCCATGCTAAATGAGTTTAAGCTTTCTAATACTTTTTGGAGATAGACGGTCCATACAACCGTTTATATCATCAATAGAGCTCAAATAAGAGTAATTCACTACAAACATCTGTATGAGATTTGGAAGGAAAGACCATCTACTATGAAGTATTTTAGAATATTTGGAAGCAAATGCTACATTAGACAAGATGAAATTTTTTTGGGCAAGTTTGATTCCATATGTGATGAGGATATCTTCCTTGGATACTCTTCAAAAAGTAAAGCCTATAAATGCTACAATAAAATATTGCATAAAGTTGTGAAAAGCGTAAATGTAAGATTTGATGAAGAAATATATCTAAGAGAACCAACTCAAGAGATCGTGTATTAAGAAGGAGAATGTTGCAAATATGAAGAAACTGAAGAAGCTGATAATTAGAGGACACCCTCAAGAACACCCTCCAAAACACCATTCAAGGCACCACCTAAAACACCATCTAGATATGTGCAAAAGAACCATTCGAAAGATCTGATTATTGGAAATCTAGATGATGAGATACAAACAAGGAGGAAAATAATAGGTACAGATGAACATGCCAACTTCTCTTTACTATATAAATTTGAGCCAAAGAATTTCAATGAAATAAGTAAAGATAAATATTGGATTAAGGTAATGGAAGAAGAGTTAGATCAAATAGAGAAGAGCGAGACTTGGGAACTTGTACCAAGTTCAAAATACAAGAACGTAATCGGCACCAAATGGGTCTATAGAAACAAGTTGAATGAAGATGGTCAGGTTGATAGGAACAAATCAAGACTTGTGTGCAAAGGCTATGCACAAGTTGAGGGAATTGATTTTGAAGAGACATTTGTTCTTTTTGCTCGTCTTAAGGCCATAAGAATGTTCTTGGATTTTTCAAGTTTCAGAAACTTTAAAGTTACCAAATGGATGTAAAATCAACATTTCTTAATGGTTACTTAGAGGAAGAAGTTTACATTGAACAACCATATGGTTTCAACCCGATAGACAAGCCAGACCATGTATGCAAATTGAAGAAGGTTCCCTATGGACTAAAGCAAGCCCGTAGGACTTGGTACTCAAGGTTGGATAAATACCTTCAAGAACAAGGTTTCAAAAAAAATATAGCTGATAGAAATATGTACATCAAGAGTGAAGGAAATGACCGGATAATTGTAGTGGTCTATGTGGACATCTCCTTAGGGTAAACAACAAGCCTTAAATTTTGACAGACCTTGGCCAAGTAAATATCGTACATTAAATGTACTTTGTAGAATGCAAAGTATAAAAGGTATAATGAGCATCCTTTTCTTAGTTAAAACTGAAAGGAAGCTAAGGTGTAAAAAAATAGCTTCCAATACAAATCTACCACGAAGTTTAACTGTAGCAATTTTGAGTTGTGGAAATTAAAAATGGAGGATATGCTTGTGGATAGAGATTTGTGGGATGCCATATCCAGATCTATACCATCAAGCATGACATAAGAAGAATGGTATCTAATGGATCGGAAAGCCATGGGTTTGATTAGACTTTGTTTGGCTAATTTTGTTCTCCTTAATTTCCATGAGTACAAGACTGCAGCAAGTCTTTGGAAAAAATTAGGTGATATTTATCAAGGGAAATCCTTGGTGAATAAGTTGTTCCTGAGAAAGAAGCTATATTATTTGAATATGGAGGAAGGAGGATCCATTGCTGATCACCTGAATGCCTTCAATATGATTGTTGCACAGTTGGGGTCTGTTGGTGTGAAAGTCAATGATGAGGACCGTTGCATGCTTTTGTTATGTTCTTTGCCAGACTCGTGGGACCACATGGTGATGGCTATTGGAAGTACTACAACCACTTTCAAGTGGATGATTTGATTGCTTCATTGTTATCTAAGGAGATGTAGAGGAAATCTTTCGAGGTGGTCAAGGAGGCCCTTGTTTCTCGAGGTAGATCAAAGAAGAAATGCAAGAAGGACAAGAAGTCGAAGTCAAAGTCCCCGGGGAGATCTAAGTCTCCTAATAAAAATTCCAAGGCAAAATGTTGGAACTACGACAAGACCGATCATTTCCAAAAATAATGCAAGGAGGAGAAGAAGAAGAAAAACAAATCTGTACCTAATTTTGAATCTGATAAATCCTCTCAAGATGACGGTGATGCATTTGTCGTAGCCTTGGCAATGCATGCATCGGAAGATGTGTGGTTAATTGATTTAGGAGCATATTTTCACATGACCTCTCATAGAGGTTGGTTCTCAAAGTATGAAGAATATGATGGTGGAAAGGTGTATCTTGGTGATGACTCTCATCTGAAGATTATTGGCTGAGGAAGAGTCAAGATTTGATTCCCTGATGGTAGAGTGAAGGGGATCAATGGTGTACTGCATATCCTTGGTTTGGCATGAAATATACTTTCTGTAAGTAAACTAAATGATGTGGATGTGCAGGTTGATTTCTCAAGTGGAGGATGCAAAATGACTAGAGGAGCTATGGTATTGGCTAAGGGTGTAAGGATCGACACTCTGTACAAGCTGGATGCATTCACTGTTTAGTGTAATAGTTCTTATGATGTATCGAAGGAGAAGATATCTTTGGATTCTTCATCCTCACCATCAAATCATACTAAAAATAAGACAGTTGTGTCTACATATGATGGTCATGCTCACGAGGTACCTAAGGGTGCCAATGCTTTGGAAATGAAGCTTCCAACGGAGAAGACAATGTCATGGCACCAACAACTTGGTAACATTGGTGAGAAGGGTCTTAGAGCCCTGAAAAATAAGAGCCTTGTTGAAGGCCTTGATGATTGTAATATTGAGTTCGAATTTTGCGAACATTGTGTATATGGAAAACAAAACTGTGTTTCTTTTTAGAGCAAGTTTGAGTCCTTGTGCAGTACCTGTTGTACTAGCATCGAAGAAGGGTGGAGAATGGAGAATGTGCACTGATTCAAGGGCCATTAAAAATATTACCATTAAGTATCGATTTCCATTACCTAGAATGGACGATATAATGGACTGTTTGAGTGGAGCTAAATACTTCACTAAGATTGATTTAAAGAGTGGATATCATCAGATACGTGTTCGAGAGGGTGACGAGTGGAAGACAACCTTCAAAACCAAAGAGGGTTTGTATGAGTGGTTAGTTATGCCATTTGGATTAACTAATGCACCCAGTACATTCATGAGGCTGATGAATGAGGTATTGTGAGACTTCCTGGAAAAGTTTGTGATAGTTTATCTAGATGATATTCTAATTTTTAGTAAAACATTGGACGAGCATTTGTTGCATGTTCGGATAGTTTTTGAAAAGCTTTGAGAGGAGCAGTTGTTGATAAATTTGAAGAAGTGCAGTTTTGTACGGAAAGAGTTGATATACCTGGGATTTGTCATCTCAGAGGAGGGTCTGAAAATGGATCCTGAAAATGTGAAGGCTATCATTGAATGGCCTGCCCCAAGGAATGTAACAGAGGTAATATCATTTCATGGTCTTGCAAGTTTCTATAGAAATTTTATTAAATACTTTAGCAGTATTTGTGCATCCCTAACAGAAACTATGAGAGGGGATAAGAAAGAATTTAAGTGGACTACCAGGGCAGGTACCGGTATGGACATATTGAAGAAGAAAGTGACAAAACAACCCATTCTGGCACTTCCAGATTTTAATAAAGTGTTTCAGGTTGATTGTGATGCTAGTGGCGAGTGCCATTGAGCTGTGTTGAGCCAAGAAGGTAAACCTGTTGCATACTTTAGTGAAAAGTTAAATGATGCTAGAAAGAAATACTCTGTTTATGATCAAGAATTCTATGCTATCATTCAAGCTCTTAAGAAATGGAGACATTATTTGCTAGCCAAAGAGTTTGTTTTATATACTGACCATCAAGATTTGCAGTATATAAATAGTCAAGGTAAACTTAACTAGCACCATTTGAAGTGGGTTGAATTCCTGTAGAGTTATACCTTTGTCCTGAAGCATAGAAGTGGTAAATCTAATAGAGTTGCGGATGCCTTGAGTAGAAGGCATAATTTGTTGATAGAAATGAGAGTGCAAGTTGTTGGGTTTGATGAACTCAAGAGTTTATACCCAGCAGATCCAGATTTTGTAGAGGCATGGATGGCATGTTTGTCTCCTACTACTGTGGATCACACTAAGTGGTTGGATTTTATGATCCAAGATGGGATGCTGTTTCGAAAGAACCAGTTGTGCATTCCACGAAGTTCCATGAGGGAAACTTTGATCAAAGAGAAAGATAGCGGAGGACTAGCAAGGCATTTTGGTCGAGATAAGACCATTGCTATCGTTAGTGAGAATTACCATTGGCCGCAGTTGCAGCCAGATGTGACCAAATTTGTGTAGGGTTGCAAAGTGTGCCAGATGGCGAAAGGAGTCATCCAGAATACAGGAATGTACTAGCCATTGCCTGTACCAGAGAGACCGTGGGAGGACATTAGTATGGATTTTGTTCTTGGTCTGCCAAGGAAACAACGCAGAAATGATGCCATTTTTGTTGTTGTTGATAGGTTTTCAAAGATGGCCCATTTTCTTCCATGCTAGAAGACAAGTGATGTTGTTCATATTCCAGGATTGTTTTTCAAGGAGGTAGCACGACTTCATGGTCTACCCCAAAGCATTATCTCGGATAGAGATACCAAATTTGTGGGTTATTTCTGGTGAACTCTATGGAAGAAGCTGAAAATAGAATTGAAATTCAGTTCTGCGTACCACCCGCAGATCGATGGATAGACCGAAGTAGTCAACATAAGTTTGGGTAATCTTCTACGATGTCTGGTAGGAGATAAACCCAAGGGATGGGATCTGATTTTACCACAGGCAAAGTTTGCTTACAATAATTTTTTCAATCGCAGTACTGGTAAATCCCCATTCTAGATAGTGCATGGGAACATCCCGAGAAACGCTTCTGAGTTGAGGCCGATAGATAAAGGAGAAAAGCATTTGAAGCTGAAGACTTTGCAGCACACATGAAGAATTTACATGAAGAGGTCCAGCAGCATATCAGTAAAATGAATGCTACGTACAAAGCCAAAGCAGTCAGAAGCGGTGTTTCAAGGAATTCCAGATAGGAGATGAAATCATGATTCATTTGCGCAAGGAACGTTTTCCTACCAAAACATACAAGAAGTTGAAGATGAAGAGGTTTGGACCATTCTGGATCATAGGTAAACGAGATTTAGGAAATGCCTATGAAGTTGATCTACCAAGTGAGTTGAATATTTCACCTATTTTTAATATTTCAGACTTGGTCGAATATCATGAAGGAATTTGCAGCGAGCCGCCCAGTCTGGATCTGTGGAAAATTCCATAATCCACTCCAGAAAAAGATGAAATTGAAGACGTACTCGACACTCACGAAGGCAGAAGTACCCGACACAGACAATATTCAGAGTATTTGGTCAAGTGGAAGGGCCGACCTATCGAGGATGCAACTTGGTTGTCCAAATCAGAGGTTGATCGCCTGGGTTTTCCTCTGACCGTCCAGAAGTGAGGATCACTTCTCAATCTACCTCGGGTGTCTGATGCAGGAGCATCCAGTGGTAGCAGAACAATCTTGCAGCAAAAGAAATAAAACAGAAAAAAAAAATAAGAAAGAGAAAAATATTCTAAGTGTCAAAAGTGTCGCGATATCGCGACATAAAAGTTTTCGCGATATCGCGACGTAGTTTGAAAGTTGCCCCAAGTGCTGCAAAGTGTCGCGATATCGCAACATAAAAGTTGTCGCAATATCGCGACGTCTTTTGAACCAAGCTGCAAGCAGAGACAAGTGTCGTGATATCGCGACATAAAAGTTGTCGCGATATCGCAACGAACTCAAAAAAAAGCCGCAAGCAAAGACAAGTGTCGCGATATCACAACATAAAATTTGTCGTGATATCACGACGAACTCAGAACAAAGTCGCAAGCAAAGACAGGTGTCACGATATCGCGACATAAAAGTCATCGCGATATCGCGACGAACTCAGAACAAAGCCAAGAGCAAAACGTAAGTGTTGCGATATCGCGACATAAAATTTGTCGCGATATTACGATGAACTTTGAGCAGAGGTATGACCAAACGAAAGTGTCACGATATCGTGACACATTGGCAAACAAGGACAAAAGCCGAAAAAGTGTCACGATATCACAACAGATGGACATGGAGGAAATAGTGTCACGTTTTCATGACCCGACTAGGAAAGAGAAGAGCGGAATGCAGAGATGTCGTGATATCACGACATGTTACTTTTTTGTGGACCATTGCAGAACGACAGTTGAAAGTTCCAGAAGTCGTTAAGGCAGTTCCAGGGAACCGTTGCAGTGGTTACAGGGATGGTTATGAACGGCGGTTGCAGCAAGAACCTGTGAGTATAAAAAGAGATTTTTTCAAAGGATTGTGCAGGCTGGAGAGACAAAGACTGCGACTTCTGTTGGCATTTTTTTGTACTGTGTAAATCTTCCATGGTTCGAAATTGTAATCTTTCCATGCTTCTAAATAAAAATTGAGTCTTTTTCTGTGTGTTAAAATTTGGCTCCCTATCAGGCTCCCATTGTGAAGCTACTTCTGATGATTCTCCATACTATGAAACAAGCTTAGATGGTATGATGATCTAGAGTTTTTGGCACATATTGTTCCAAAATTTTGGAGGGGGGTCCAAAACGCCTTTGAGTTCAGAGATAACCCTCCTTAGTCTACCATTGTTGTCATAGGAGGGTCACTATACTTCTTAGCTAAGTATTATGCTTTTGCTAGGATCTGAGAAAGCTTTTAAAATAGTGAGAAACCTTCTCTACCTCCAATGGTTTTGGTAGTGATTCAATCTCACTTTCATCTTGTATTTGCTCATCAAACAACTAGGTAATTGCTTATTTTTTGTAAAATATAGAGTTATCATCCTAGAAGCTTGGTGGACCTAGGGCCTTGATATCCTTTGCAATAGTGCTAATTTTTGTAGCCTCCTTTTTTATGATGGTAAATATTTCTCATCCCAGATCAATGGGCTCTTTTTCTCAATAGATCTGGTGGGCCAAAAGTCTCCATTTCTTGATATCTTTATTAGGCTATTTTTTCAAGGCAAGGAGATGTTTAGGATATCTTAGCATTTGTTTTAAATTTTGTGCTTCCTAAAACATGGACATCAAATCCTTTTTTGCCCTTTCTATATCTTTTCTGACCTCTTTAGAAATAGTACAAATTTATTTAAGCTTTGTATAGAAAGGGAGGAAGTTTGGTAAAATTGTTCCTCTTATCTTTCCCCAATAGTAGCCCCAAACCTATATGAGCCAATCTTTGGAGATTGATGAGTTGGGTGGCTTATCATTTTATTATTGCAACTCACTCATGGTTATGGATAGGGATTCTTTTTGTTGTTGCAGCTTATCCTTTAGCTCCATCAGTTCAGAATCCTGCTAGCTTTTCTCTTCCTACATATTTTGCATCTTTGTCTCTAAATGCTTGATCTTTTCATTGCTCTGTTGCAACACTTTCTTAGAGGGGGATCTATCAATGATTCCCTTAAGTTTGGTTACATGATTTTTTAGGGTATTCTTTTCTAATATTTCTTTAGCAATCTTGACCTCAAGGGTTTCAATTTTCTTTTCAAAAACTACAAAACTTCTATCTATTTTATTATTTTTTTATACTAGCAATGTGTTCACCTCTATATGAATGGCTCAGATAGTCTCTATCTTTGATATATTTTAGATATATATATTGTATTCCTTTATCTTCCAATATTTTTGTCTCATCTGGGATGGAAATATTTTTACTTTTGGTTTAGCTATCATCTTGATCCTTGTTTCCTTGATAGGATCTATCATGTCATAGCCCATGGTGATAACTTCCTCTTCTTTGTCTTACAAATTTTCAAGCTACTCTTCTTCTTCCCTCCACTTTTATTGATTTTCTTCTACTAATCGAATGGTAGAGAAAATATTTGAAAGTTGCTCTTTAGTAGCTACTAAGAGAATAGGGGTGGCCAAGAAGACTAACAATGGAGTAAGCAGGTAGAAAATTATGGACTTTGTAGGGGGAGTAGTTTCCTGCATACCTTGACTCTTTTGGGTTACGAGCAAAGGAGTGGATAATGAAGGGTGTGTCAGAGAATCTTGTAATATGTAATATTAATATGATGAAATAGACTCAAGGAATTATGGAATGGTTGATTGAACTAGAGATGTTTGTAAGGTGGAAGGTGGAGTTAAAGGAATAGGATGGGATTTTCCCATAAGTTCTGTAATTGTAGGGATAATTACTAAAGGTGGTTAAAATTGGCATGGTGGAGAGGCTAGGATTTCAATGAATGAAGGACTTGGGAGTGATTGAGTTCTAGGGGATATACCTTGGTCTTGCAATCCCTACTCCAACTCCTCCATCTAGATGGTCACATTAGTTGATTTTATTTTGAGCACATTTTTAGCATCTGCCTATGCAACCACTGCATCACACCTTTGTGTTTCTTGTTGTAATTCTTTCCTTTTGCGTATTTTCTTCTTCTTTTCCTGATACAATATTTATTTCCTAGAAACATTTTCTATTTTGAAATCTCCCTGACTTGAGCGATCCTTTTGCTTCTTGCTAGACTTAGAGATCTGATTGAAGGTATCATGCTGTACTTTTGAAGCTGCCTCTATTACTTTAGGTGCAACTAACTTTTTGGTATAGACTATGCTTAAATGTTGAGGTAATGATTCTTCTTCTACTTCAACATCAACCCTTGTAGAAGAAGCTAATATTTGTTATCGAATTTCTATTTTTGATTCTTATTCATCTTCATTTCCTTGTTCCTCGACCACTTTTATTTTGAGGACCTTTGGTAAGAGCTCTTTTTCATGATCCTACTTCCAATTGATGTATTCAGTGTCAAACTTTATATTGAAAAAACTACCAGTATTGTCATTTGGTGTAGCTTTTTTATTCAAATTGCATTCACATTGCATCTCCCACCATTCTTCAACTTTGTACTCGCTCCAACCCTTATCATCCTTAATTGTTTTGATAAGATCCATATCAAGTAATTGATCTTCATTTATCTCTGAGTTAAAAATCTACACACACACTTGTAGTATTTTCTCCAAGGCCTTCCCTGCATCTCCATATAATCAAATTGTGCCACCTATTATTTAGCTATTTGTTTCAATTATTGATGTTTGTATGCATATGATGTGTGAAATCATGTGCTTTATTGTTAATTTTTAACAATATTTTGAGAAATATACCCTTCGAATCATAGTTCCACATGTGCGGTACCACTGGTAGCTTCAAGGTGGTTAACTTAGCTTCTAGGTCCATGTATTGTTGAAGCTCCTTTTTTATTGGAATATATTACATTATTTGGTTCCTTAATAATGTACCATGATGGGTATATATTTATATTAGGATTATATTAGGAGATAAATATTTTATTAAAGTAATGTAATAAATGCACAAGTGTAAGAATGCACAATGATTGAAAATGTGCATGAAGTCCACATGTACATGAGTCTTAGAATAGAATAGTGAGATATATTGAAGGAAAAGAGTTGCATATCATTATAAATAGGCCTTCATAGAGTAGATGTAGGAGAGGATTTTGGAGTGTGTAGGTTGAGTAGTAGTAGATACATTGTAGATCCATTTTGTAAATATGGAGAGGTTGTAACCTCCATTGGAGAGCATTGTATATTTTTGTGAGCTTTTATATATGAGCATTTCTTGAGCATTGTATCAAGTTTTCTATCATATTTTCATGCATATTATTTAGCCATTATCATAGTTATAAAATTACATGCTTATTTATATACTTGTGGTTGCATTTCCTCTAAGTTTAAAGCTCCAAAATCTAACAATGGTATCAGGACCATCGTAGATTAGTATAAAATAGAAAGAGCCACAAAAGTGATTTAGAGGAGATTATAAACATCATTTTTATATTTTAAAATTTACTATTGGCTACATTTTTTCTACAAAGTTGCAAAAAAACTTGTGAAAACTAGAAATCAGGATTGAATCCACTAGATTGGCAATCCAAATAGTGAAGATTGCTTTTAAAGATTTACAAAATTTTCTATTTCTAATATTTTTTTTGTAGAAAATTAACTCCTAGAAGTTTACAAACTTCTTACAACATATAGATAAGGATTTCATATTCGTTGATTAAAATTCTATGTGCTTTCCTCATGCAGGGATTAGTTCTTTGTTGCAGAAAAATAGAGATTGAATATTTGGAGGCCTAAGGAGAAAGGTCCCATTGAAATATTTTTGGATTGAAGACTCTAAGTTGGAGATTGACAAGAGATATAGGGGCCAAGGAAGCCACATTGAATACTGCAAATCAAGAAGAAGGTCCTAGAAAGAATACCCCATTGAAGGAAGAAGAGACTCAAGAAGAAGAGTCCTATTGAAGATTGAATATTGGTGATCTCCATTGAATATTGAAAACTTCACATTGAAGAAGAGGTCCATAGAAGGCCCTATTGAAGAACTTTCATATTTGGAAGATTGAGCATTGAGAAGGACTACTAAAAGTCCTATTTCAATATTTCAATAACAACGAATTTAGGAGATCCAAGGAGGAGATCTCATTGTAAAACTTCCATAGTTGACAATTTAAGATATCAAGGAAGGTTTCATTGAAGTTTTAAAATTTGTAAGATTGAAGACCTTGGAGAGGTCTCAAGGAGAAACAAGGAGAAGTCTTGGTGAGCCTCATTGGAAGAGTTCCTAGAAGAAATCATTGCAAAAATTTACTACCAAGGAGTAGCTCTTGATAGTAAAATAGTTGGGACAATTATCACCATCCGATAACAAGCCCAAAAGAGAAAGTTTTGGCAAGAAGTTCATCAAATTTTGAAGTAGTTTGGAGAATATCTCAAGATATTCAGAATCTTGAGAAGAAGTCCATTAGATAGGCCAAGATTGAAGTCATAATTTGACAAAGAATTTGACAAGAGAAAGGAGATAAGAAAAGCCACCAAATCTAAGATATTTAGGGATTGTCATTGAAGGCTTGAAGGTCATTTCAGAGATAGAAGATTTTCTGATTTCTACAATATATTATTGGAGAGTTCTTGAGAACTATCTCAACTGTGATTTGAAGGAGTGTCCTACCAAATTTTTAAGATTTGAGGACTGCATTTTAGTTAAGGTATTGACTGCTTTATAATCTAAAATTATTTAGATTTAAGGATATATGAATAGCATCAATTTGAGTAGAATTAGTACCTGCTAAGGATAAGATTTTAGAGGTACATCCTGAAGGATTATTAGAGCCATCAAATCATTGTTTCGGGAAACAAACTAGTGAAGTGTTGAAGTTGCAAACATGTGATCTATAGAGTTGTTTTTGGATAGCCTAGGAGAGCTACAATATCATCTACAAAAGGTATCAATTTAGGTGAATTAAATCACCATCACCATCATCATCTATGAATATAGAAAGGTATGCAACAAAAGGTGCAAAAGTTTATTAGTTGAGCTTTTATATTTAGATTCTTATTAAGATTATTAAGCATCAGTTTCAAGGTTTAAAGGTTGCATAAATAGTGTTTATTTAAGTCTTCAAGAGAGTGCAAAAGTTATTGTCTACAAGGTTCAAACTTGCACAAAAAAATAGAAGTTAGATATATTTCGAGATAAAGAAAAATATCAACATTCTATTGATATCATTCTAAGCAAAGGAAGACTTTACAAGTTTGCATATACAATAGTGCAAATCTTAGTGGAAATATTGGGTTGCTAAGTGTAAGAATAACCAAGCAAGGAAGGTATTACCAAGGGATATAAGGTAATATTGGCTTCAATCTATATCATCCAACAAAGAAATTTGAAGCTTGCATTTCGAGAAGTCAAGAGGCTCAGTTTAAGAGCATAGGGGGGCAAATATCTACATCATCCTACTCTACATTTGTATAGAACATTATTAATGCTATTAAAGGGATATCTAAATAGTAAAATATCTTCAAGGAAAGAGATATAGGTTTAAGAACAGTAGAAGGAGAAAGGAAAATCTCAAAACAATGGTGAAAATCAGATTGCTATTGTCATAATCTACCCTAAATTTGAAGAATATAAAATTAGGAGTGTCTCAAGGATACATAACCTTGATAATTATCTTGCATATAAGCGACCACCATTAGCAAGGAGAAAAGCACAATCATAGTGCTTGAAAGAGGAGTCATCCAAAGAGTTCAATGTTCACTATCTCAAGGTACTAAAAGCACCATAGCTAGTTGCAACAAGCAATGTAAGGGAAACACCTTAATGGGAGTCAGTTGCCACATCAAATACCTACAACAATACAAGAAAAACAAGGTGAACATAGTGCAATAAGGACAATATCTTGTTACAGTTGATAAACCAAAGCAAGATATCATAGTTAGTTAGGAATAACACAACATAAAGAAAAGTGTAATCATCACCTAAGTAGAAGATAAAGCCATTACACATCATGCCATCCATATTGAAGGAATCGTCCAAGTTGGAGGAGAAAGGAATCTCAGAGTTTGCTATCATAGAAGAGTGAAATAACGTGGAACAGTTGGCCAAAGGCAAGTGTTAAAGCTTTAAGATTTTTTGATACGTTAAAGGTAAATCACATGCAAAATGAGATTAAACACTTACCAAGACCTTGCAAGGAGGAGAGTCCACTTGGCTCAACGAGAAGAATCATCTCATAATGCCCATGACCAAGAATAAGGGTGTTCGTTTGAAGTAATGCTTGAAGGAAGCTAGCGAGGTACAAAAATGCTTTAAAGAGAGAATCATGTTGCACATAAGATCAATGCCACTTGTATTATCTTATCTTAAGCTTGTAATGCTTCATATTCATATTCAAATCAAGGATGAAACCATTTGTCTTGAGCCCTAATTAACTAGTAACGCTCAATAGGAAGGAGTATTTTTTTCCTTATAGAATCATGGCATTTGTCATACATTACTTAGTAAGAAAACCATATTAAAAGGTTTTTACAAGAGCATGTAACCAAGTGAGAAGGAAAGTAAAAGTGCATAACAAATTCAAGCATCATTAAAGTAGCTAAGGCAATCATAAAAAAACATGCAACAAAACTCATCAATGAAGAATGTCATTAATAGGAGATAGTGGTAGCATTAAAGAATGTGATATCGTCATAAGGAAGAATGTAGGTCAACCTATAAATAATGTGAGGCCATCATACAAATAACATAGGCTAGCCTATAAATAACATGAGACTATCATAGGAAAGAGTGTTAGTCAGCCTATTATTGTTGGAGAAGAGCACAAGTTGATCACAGGTTCAGTTGAGCGCATAACACAATGAACAACACATATTATAAAGGTAATATTTTTTTTTTTGAAAATTTTGAAAAAACTTGTATTAAAACAAATAACAGTTACAAGTGGGAGAAAAAACATCCCAGTCGAAAGCATAGAAGCCAGAAAACAACAGGGCACAAAAATGCGACATGTCGCAAAAAAGCGACATGTCGCGAAATCGCGACACCAAACCTAACCACGGCCGTGCCACGGAAACAAGTCCCGAAATCGCGACATGTCGCGAAATCACGACATGTCACGAAGTCGCGGCAGACAGACGCCGAGGCCGCAAAGCACAAAAAGTGTCGCGAAATCGCGACGGCACAACACCAAAGCACCCAGTCACCAAAAGCGTCGCGAAATCACGACGAGAAAGCCAGAAGGCGCCTGTTCTCCAGAAGTGTCGCGATATCGCGACGAGTTCTCCCCTTGGTGCCAAAACTGCAAAAGTGTCGCGATATCGCGACGTCTTTTCCCCATAGCTCCAGTTGTCAAAAAGTGTCACGATTTCACGACGAGTTTTCCCTTGGCCCTTCAGCAAAAGTGTATTATAAAGGTAATATTAAAGGCTTATTAATTTTCCAAATCTTTGAGGAGTAATAAGGATATACATATTAAAATTGATATTAATTAATATTTCATAATCTAGGGATATTTAGTAGGAGTTATAAGATAATAAAAGGTACCCTAAAAAGCACATTTCTTACTTTGATAAGGAAGAGTGAAATTAGAAGCATTAAAATATTTATTATTATTGCTTCAAACATTTACAAATTTCTAAAACTAAGGCGTTATAAGTGAAATTTCATTTGAAAATATATAATCTTTCTAAAACTTCTAACTTGGGAGACACAAGGAATCCTACATCAAACTAATATCATAGAAGTACATAATTTTATCATAGCATTGATTCATTGAATTTTATTGCTTGCATCAAATACTAGTTGGAAAAGTAAACTTATTAGTCTCATACTTAAAGAAAAGAGACATAAACAATCCAACTAAAGACATTGAAAGCTTATTCTTTGAAATTGCATCATTTATAAGCCTTCTACAAGAAGAGGTAAATGGTTGATTGTAGTGATAAAACGATGATTATTATCATGACGAAAACATAAAAAATGTGAGCCAAAAATACCAAGCATTTTTTCAAGCCTATAGCTTATCAGTAGGGAGACAAAAGGAATTCAACTTAAAGCTGATCTAGAAAGCTTAGAACACTATCTAATTCATTATTAAGCCAAAAAGATATTCTTGCAAAATTTAAAAGTTGATGTTAGGATCCTATATCCTAACCCTCATTAATAATAATAATATAATACCTTTAATATCCTAAGGTTAGTATAATTGATAATATAATAATTAATTATTCATTAATTATTATATTATAATATTAGGGTTTAGGCTTAGCATAGTCATAATAATTAATTATATTAATTATTATGAATTGTCATGATGAAGAGACATAGGGTTAAGGTTAGGGTATATATATTATTTTCCAATCATTCATTCAAAGGCATCCATCATTGAATAATATAAAACATATATTTGTTTAAACCCATTGGAGGGATCCCCCATTCCAATGCAACAACTATTCAAACCCTAAAAGTAATTTTTTTTAATGTTATTTCATTTATTATTTATTAAATACTAAGATAGAACATTCAGATTTCTACCATTTGGTATCAGAGAAAATGGTTCTAGAAGGGAAAACCAACCCTAAAATGGCTGATGACACCCTCAAGGAATTCATCTAGGAGATTCACAAATGGATGGACCAATTTACTAAACATTTGTTAACGAGGCAGTAATTTGACCTAATAAAGGAAGTTGCAAGCGAACAAATTACCCATGAAGAAAAAGAAAGTTGCAAGTGAAGAAATTGCTCCTAACCCTAGAAATTGTTTTCCTTTAGAGGATCCCGTAGCCATGGAATTCCAAGAGGTACCTATTACACTTTTGGAGAAAGAAGAAAATAATTCCAACCCTAAAAATGCAATTTTTTTTATAAAATATGTGTATGAGGAATAGGATTTTATAGACAACAATGCACATATTTTGGGGTTTCCAAGAGTGATCAAGTTTATGGAAAGACAGTAGCTAAAGAAAATTCAAAAATTACAGTTAACACTAGAGTAGTCCTCAGCCATCAATGAAGCCCAAAAAAATGGAGTTTTTATATATTATTATTGCACATATTTAGGTCTCAACCCACTTACTTATTATTATTTCCAAGATAAGGTGGATTGTTGCTTTTGTCATGATATAGAGTTTTAATTTCCTCTAAGTGTGCATCCTCTACCTTGGCCTCCTCTCGGGATCAAAAATGGTGTATTTGATCTGGCTTGAAAATAATGGAAGCCTCTACCATATCTGGTGTTATTTCTCCAACCAACAATAATGGATGATATATACCTACGATGGGGATAATAACACATAATAATCTTAAGCCTCCTCAAAATCTTCTGCATACATCTACATATAATAGTCATTGTTACCTGGACTATAAGTGCCATGACAAGGCATGCAAGCAGAAGCCCTCTAGCAGGAATACCAAGTGAAGCCATTTCTAATAGGATGAATTTACAAATATCAAGAGCATCTTTCTAAGGTATTGTTATGAGAAATAAAACAACTTGACAACATGCCAAATTACCAGAGGGGAAAAAACAAATCAACTCGTGCGACCAAGGATCCACGTATTGTTATTGTGAAGGTATTTTAAGCATATGGAGACATTCACTGGCTTCCATGGAGAGTAAAATAAATTTATCAATTGAATGGGATAAATCTTATGCTTATGCCCCTGGAAGGAGAGATGCAGCCAAAGAAGCCATTTTAGCAAGTATTTTTTTCATCGCAATTGAAAATCTTTCATCTACCACCATTGTCCTAATTTTTGGAAATATAGATTTTTCCTGAGGTTTGCATCAACTGGCTTAAAGAGGTCATACTATCATACTCGGTATTCCATCTAGCATGAGAGGCTCTTCTACCCTCTGTAAAGTTGCACAGTTTGTGTGTAACTGACCCAGTCTTATGACATAATAGGCATACAACACAAACAAAATTAGAAAGGTGTAATATGCCTCAACAAAGCATATTGATAGATATTGGTACATAGTGAGATAAATTCAACGTTCTGGGTTGAGACTTGTGATATTCATGATCTAAAAGGATAATTTTTATAGCTAATAGATATGTCTGGAGGATTCATGTCGTCTACCTAAGAACGAAAATTGTATGACGACAGAATTACATAAAATTTACATGTAATTGCAATATCATATAGTTTGAAAGGATAGGAATAAATAGAGGAGACAAAGTGGATTCAAGAAACTTCACCATTTCATCCTCTTTAGTACAAGCCACAAACAATGGGATGGCCAAAAATGTTGATGATGATGTTATTATTATGCTAGAGGTTTTGCATAATAATACAACATTTATAAATACACGCTAAGGTGGGTGGAAATAAAGGAACACATAATCCACGTGGAGGATGTCCTAAGTAGAGCTAGACATTACAAGAACCATTGAATTAAGGGATCAAGTCAACCATTACAAAACTTTCATTAAGTATTATCACAAATCACTATCAAGAGATCCAGTTGTGAGGCAATGGATCACATCTATAGAAGTAAGTAAAAAGACATCACAGAAATACTAATCATAGTTGTGTATAAATGAACCAACTCATAAAATATAAAGACATCAACAAATCAAATAGAGTTTGCCTAAGTGTTAAAGGCTTCATTGATCATGATTGCACTATAAGGATTTTCAAAGGAGATCATTGAGGGTGAAGCCATTACAATGCATTATATGGAAAGAGTAAGTTTTTTCATAACTATTATATAAGACTATCCAAAGGAATATTGAACCCTATCCAAATGTGCAGTCGTGACAATCATAATACTTGAAGGCCAAGAGAACCACATAGTTATCGCCTAGTTAGAAAGTAGAGCAAGGATCACTTCTCTAAGTTGGGCAGAAGCGTGTATGCATGGTTAGAGACCTCCCCGTTGGAGATCTTCCAAATTAGGATGATCTCCAACCTCCCAACTTCCCTCCTAAGCCTATTTAAACCTTAGGACCCCCCTTGACTTTCCCCTGGCTGAATTTTCCTGTAACTTGACCTTTACACGCATTAGAATACCCTGGATTACCATCTGCATTTGTGCTTTCCAAGTTTTGTTGTAGGAACCTTATCATTCTTCAGCTGGAGCAAGCTTAGATCGTAGCAGACGATCCTGTCCAATTCGAGACGATTTCATACCAAGCCGAGACGATTTTGACTGCAATCAACATTGGGGGCAATCAGTGCCCAGAGTTTGCACTTTTCCTATACTTTGTTGCTATTTTATTCTGCATTTAGTCAGTTTTATTCTTATTTCCTGTTATCCTGCATCTTGGAGTTCACCCATGTAATTTAATTGCATAATAAGATCATGATTAGCTATTAAAGAATCGTAATTTACTTGCATTTCCATTCGGGACTATCTTATTAACATCCTTATTATTATTTCATATCATTTTCCTTTATCATAATAGTTGCAATTTTGGTATTTTGTATCTATTTATCTGTTTGCAGGTCTCTGACGAATTCGTCGGATCTCAGACGATCCTGTCAGATAGGAGACGATCCTGTCAAATTCTAGACGATCTTAACTACTTCAAAAATCAGAACCCCCATCAGACATCCGGAACCAGGTATGGATTTCTTCACTTAATTTATTATTTGTGTTTTCTGTTAATTCTGTTTTCTGTATTCATTTAAATCTACATTCCATACAGAACAACTTAGATTCATTTGGCCAAACCTAGGATTTGAATGTTTAAAGATAAAATTAAACACATAAAACACATTCCCAACCTAGGCGTGGAAACTGCCACTAAACGTTTCCTGGTGAACCCCACCATCCGTCGAAAAATCACCTTAATACACCTCCCCCGAGAGGCGGGACCTTCCAAAGGCCTCTCAGTCCGAGGTATTGTCCCATCCTTTTCACATCCCCCTTCCGGGCACGGATCCTATAGCTTGAAGGTAAGGGTGCGAAAAATTTGGAGCGATACATTTTGGTGAACCCGACGTGAAACTAAAACCTTTTGAAAAAAAAAAAAAACAAAAAAAAAAAAACATAGATGCATTTAAAATCATTAGAAAAATTACTAAGTTGCATATCATGTTTAGATGGTAGCTCCTAAGAAAATACTAGCAGTTATTATAAATGTTGAAAATCAATTAGCAGCTATAGAAATCAATTTTGTGCTTAGTGCGCCTGAAAGAGATAGAAACCAACTTTTGTGGGACGAACTTAATAGGAGACTAGGTATCATTTCATCTAGGTCCACAGAACTTAAACAAATCAAGAGGCTTGTCCTAGATAGAATCCTGGATCCTCATCAACTCATTTTTTATCATGAACTTCAAAGAGCTTGCCATAGATGGTTAGCTTATAGGAGAGCTCTTGTGTCTTTAGAATTGTTCACCTTTGAGGAATACCTCGAGAACGTAGCCATTATACACCAATTCCTAGGTCGTGTAGAAGACCAAGAGGTCGTTCTTACAAATAGGGAAAGATGGAATAGAGTTCTTAGAGCTGTGTTATATCGATAGTATTGCCACGAGCTTTACTTCTACCAACCAGAGTCTGAGACAGATAATATCACTATAGCACTTTTTGTCAAATTTTTGAAAGAAAATTTTCAATTTGAAGAACATTTCATGACTCCTGAAGAACTTGAGCCCATTAATGATATTTATAAATTGTTTATAGAAAACTAGATCATTGCTTTCATTATTATTATTTCTTGTGTTTTATGTGCTGTTTGTTATCTTTATAATATTGTTATAAAAAAACAAGAAAAACCAAAAAAACATAATCAAATCAAAACATTTTATTTTAAATATTATAGTAGGTATATAATTAAAATATATACCTCTTAAGCTTGTCGCATATATATATATATATATATATATATATATATATATATATATATATATATATATATATATATATATATATATATATATATATATGTCTGAAACCTAAGTTTAGGCATAATGACTAAACTTAGGAATGGTAAACAAACTGAAGAAGAAGAAGAAGAAGATTGGTTAGGTAAGAAAAATAAAAAATTAAATACCCTTCCTGAGGATCCAATTCCAGAAGAAGAAACTCAGAACAGCCAGAAGATGACCTGGCTAAAGAAAATGAACAACAAGAAAATGTTAGAGAGGAAGGATCCTCATCCCCTAGAATGGCTTCAGATGGAACTATTGCTTTTGATAACTTAGATCATTTCTAAAAAAAATTCAATAATAACATTGGTGCTCTTAATATGGCAGTTCGTATTGATAGAGGACAAATTAGTGACACTCAAGCAGCCATGGAAGATATGTTTAACATACACACTAATCCTTTGTCCTTTGTTGATCAAGAAAGTGATAAAGCTGGACCATCCAATAGAGATATGGTCACTATAATTCATAACATGCAAAAACAACAGGTTACCCAACCTCCTAAGGAACTTTTTATTGAGCCTAAAATCATTCCCACACAAAAGAGACCTTCATTCACTGCTTTATTTCGCCAAACTATAGATCAATATGCTTCAAACCGACAAAAACCTAAAATGAAGCCAAACACCAATTTTCAACAATTTGGGATACAACATAATACAACTTCAAAACTTCTTCATAACACCCTTCCTACCAACAATTTACACAATAGCAATATAGCATCTAATATGCATGTCCCTCCATCATATGCTCACAAATATCATATTAATGCCCTACCGAACCAATATGGTGGGCAAACCAGTAATCTGGAAGCCATGGTGAAACAGTTAGCTTCCCGCATGGACCAGATAGATCCCTACCGTCCCTCATACAATTATCGAGAGATGTGTAGTCAACCTCTAGATCCTATGGTTGTAGCACAACCATAACCCAAAAATTTTCCCATGCCCGTCCTGCCTATATATAAAGGAACCGAAGATCCCATAGAGCATCTTCGCATGTTTAAGATAGCATGTCATGATATATCACACGATGACTTGTTATTACTAAAAATGTTCCCGAAAAGTCTAGGAGGAATGGCATTATAGTGGTACTATGAATTGCCCACTCATTCTTTGAGAAATTTTGAAGAGACCGTTGAATCTTTTGTCCATCAATTTAGTGCCTACATCGAGAGGCATGTCACCATTAAAGATTTGTACAATTTAAAACAAGACAAAGATGAATGTTTTGCTGATTTCCTAGCTAGATGGAGGCAGTTGACAGGAAAACTGCACTTTGTGCTACCTTATAGGGAAATGTTAGATATTTTTATCAATAATTTGCAAGAACAAATATCTTATGAGTTATCAATTGCTACCTTAACTACCTTCGATTAGGCTATAGACTTAGCTCGAAGAGTAGAAGATGCTCTCATTAGGAGAGGCCAGCTTAGGAAGAAAGCTGATGAGAAAACATCTAGAAATCAGTACAAAAACAAACAAGTTGTAGGTGACGGAGTCACTAATAGCAGAAATGTTGCTAATATCAATACAACGAAGACAACAGAAAAATTTATATTGAAACCTCTTGATAAACCTCCTCGAGAGTTTACTAGATTGAACCAACCATTATCAACTATTCTACCTCAATTACTCGAAAGAGGTTTGATTCAATTACCAGCTATCCGAGAACCTGATCCGACCATACCCGGATACAGAGCCAATTTACACTGTGATTTCCATAGAGGGCCTGGACACTCTACCAACTCTTGTAAAAGGTTAAAACATAAAATACAAGATATGATTGATAATAATGAAATGGAGGTGCAAGCCTTCCAACCTAAACAAAATGCTCCTAATAATGCTCAAAAGAACATTCCCCAAAATCATAATCAAAATGCTAATCAATCATTAGATATATTTCAACATCCTTTAACAAAACATGGTAAAGAGGTAGCCAATCAAATCGAACATCATAATGTCCCTCCTCCTACCCGATATGTAGAGACTATTAGCGGACAATTATCTGTTCAAGATCCTCAAATATTTGGCACAACTTTCTCCATGGTTACATCCAGACCCCTATATAATACTCAAACATCGGATCCTAGTGATGAAGAATCGGATACTAAAAGTGAAATTGACATCACCTCAAACCAATCGAATAGTTCTGAAAACGAATCAGATCCTATTCAACCTATCATAGATGCTATGGTTCTAGAAGAACCATTTCCTAGAAGAGTTACTACTCGACCCTCTTCTAACCAGTTCCTTCCTAGAACTGAAGGAAGAAGCTAGATGTGAAGACACTAAAGTGTATTCTTCTTGGGTATGATGAGCACTCTAAGGATTATCGTTTGATTGATCCCTTAACCAAGAAGATACACATCAGTAGAGATGTAGTTTTTGATGAGGCTTTCACATCAGAACCCACATCAGATGTATACCTAGACCTTGTGGAACCTAAGGTTGATAAATCTTCTTCCTCAAAAGTTGGAGGTCCATCTTCATCTTCTTCAACACCTCAGAAGAAGAATCCAAAGTGGTATACAAATACAATCAAAGACTCTAAGCTATCCACTCCACCAAATTTGACATTGGATAGGCCTCGTACTCGTAGCATGGCTCGACAATAGAAAGATGCAACAGAGAATACTGGGGTTGATGAGCTGTGTCAATATTTTGAGGAACTTTCTGTAGATCTAGAGAGTGATACATAAGATATGGATATTGATAGTGACAAGGTATTTATGTCTTCCATAGACAATCTTGAACCCGCATCAGTGCAAGTTGCTCTTGGAGAGCCTCAGTGGAAGGCTACTATGGATGTAGAGTATAAGTCTTTGATGAAAAACAAAACTTGGAAGCTTGTCGATCTGCCATACGGAAAGAAGCCCATAGGCTACAAATGGGTATATAAAGTGAAGTATAAGGTAGATGGTACAATAGATAAGCATAAGGCATGACTTGTTGCAAAGGGCTATGCTCAAAGAGAAGGCATTGACTATGAGGAAAATTTTGCACCTATTGCTCGGATGATAACCATTCGAGTTCTTTGTGCTATGGCAGCACAATATGGGTGGAAAGTACACCAAATGGATGTCAAGAGTGCTTTTCTAAATTGTGATCTCCAAGAAGAAGTCTACATGACTCAATTGAAAGGATTTGAAGTGGAAGGCCAACATTAGAAAGTTTGCGGATTGGTAAAATCCTTATATGGTTTGAAACAAGCTCCTCGAGCTTGGTATATAAAAATGGATCATCACCTTTTGCAACATGGTTTTAAGAGATGTCCGACAGATGCAAACCTCTATTTTAAGAAACAGGGTTCTGAAATAGTGTTGCTTGTACTCTATGTTGATGATCTGCTCATTACAGGGAGTTCAAAAACAATGATTTCTACTGTCAAAAGAGACTTGTGTCAATATTTTGAGATGTCAGATCTCAGACTTCTCCATTATTGTCTTGGTCTGGAAGTCAGCAAGAAGGAGCACTCCATCAAAGTGTATCAAAAAAAATATGCCAAGACCCTATTGGAAAAATATCGCATGACTGATTGCAAGCCAATGTCTACTCCGATGGAAACAGGAATTCAGTTATCGCGATATGATGATTCACCTTAGGTAGATGGTACTCTCTATCGCCAATTGATTGGGAGTCTCATATATATGACCAACACTAGGCCAGATATCATTTTTGTTGTCAACTATCTTTCGAGGTTCATGCAAGAGCCTAAGACTACACATTGGAATGTAGCAAAGCGCGTTATTCACTATGTCTGTGGTACAATGGATAATGGCCTAGAATATAATACGAACAATAAATTCTTCTTATAGGGATACACGAAATCTGACTATGCCGAATATTATGATGACCGTAAATCAACTTCAAGATATTTGTTTCATCTTGGATCTGGTCCTGTCTCTTGGCACAGCAAGAAGCAACATGTGGTTGCTATTTCATCAATAGAGGCAGAATATCACACTGCACATGAAGCTATGTGTGAAGTGATATGGTTGAGTCGCATCCTCACAAGTATGAGTCTTCCATAAAAATCTCCAATACACTTGTTCTGTGACAACATGGGTGTTTTGAATCTTGTCAAGAATCCAATACATCATGAAAGAACCAAACACATTGACACACAATGTCACTTCATTCGAGATGAAGTTCCAAGGCATCGAATTCAGCTTCAATACATTCCCACCAATGCTCAAGTTGCGAGATATTTTCACTAAGGCACTTGCACGTGTCAAATTTGAATTGTTTCGTAGCTCTCTTTGTATTACCAACTGATGTAATCATGGGGGATATTAGTAGTTCTTCAATTACATAAATAATGTAATAAGGGGGGATGTTAGATTTACTACAGTAATTCTTATTATTACTTTATTTATGTTGATAGGGTAGTTAGTTAACTACCTAGATTAGTTACGGTATTGTTAGTGTACTAATATTTTGTTAGGATCTCATCCTAACCCTTAATTTAATAACTTCCTTGATGTAATAATTCCTAGTGAACGTGGGTAGTACCCATGATTAATATTTTGTAATGTTCTAAGTTTTAGCTTAGGTAGTGCCTATGACAAATGGCACCCTTTTTATGTAACACATGGTAGATAGGTGGCATTGTGCATGTAATTCGTGTGGCATTATGCATGTAATTCGAGTGGCATTGTGCATGTAATTCAAAGTGGCACTATGCATGTAATTCGGGTGGCATTATGCATGTAATCCAGGTGGCATTTTGCATGTAAGCCAACCTTGGAAGGAAACTCCTTAAATACCCGAAAAGGCACCAATGTAACCATCTTTTGCAAAATTAATGAAGTATTGAAGGAGGTTGCCCCCTCGAAGAGGCCCGCGATTCTGTCTTATTGTGAGATTGTTCTTTATGCAAATTTTTGTTATATTAATGTGATGTTTATGTGAGTTTATTTCCAAGCAATTGTGTGAGAGTGTGTTATTTGAGTTTATTTTATAGCAGGATCTTAACAAGTGGTATCAGAGCGCTTTCTAGGGCCAAGTTCTGCTGCAACTGCAACGATTCTTGCCATCCAATCCACCTGTTAGGTATAAATTCCGTGTGTTTTTTCCATTCTATTTTTCCTTATTAAAAAAAAAAAATCCAAAAAAAATACAGTGTTTTTTTTTCCAGACCAAAAACAAAAAAATATATATTATTAGTTGAGTAGGTAGAAACCCTGTATCGGGGGTTTTAAAATATCGTGAAGGATCTGTCGTTATTGGCTAAGCTAGATAGCCCATAAAGCGTCTAGTGAAGTGAGGGGCGATCAGGCTCCAATACCCAGGCCTCAGACAGAACTCGCGCACGGACTTGAGCTCCCACGTATCTTCGGGTATATCGGGAGACCATCTAGGATTAAACAAACTTTTAGCCATTAGGAAGCTCTTCGGCCTTGTATTACTCATAGTCTACGGGACACAACATCCCGGACGATTACCCTCCCGTCTTGTCAGAGAGGCAGGTAGTGTGCTCAAGGGTATGTGTGGAATCCTCCTTGAGTAGTGGCCTGAAATATTGGTCCGAGCACTATTGTTCGTCACTGTCGGTATATTAGAGGGCCTATGGGTGGTACATACTCCTATACTTAGCATTCCCTGGTTCTGTTAAAACTTCAACCTATAAAAAACGTAAAAATAAAAATAAAAATCCAAACATCCATGTTCGTAAACCTGCATTTCAAAAGTGAGCATATGAGAAAGGAGTCCTCTACTAAAAAAATAACAGAAGGGACATGCATTCGGGATAAGCCATGAGGGTGACACTTAAGTTGAAAGTCTGGAGAATAACAGTAAAATTTACGGTGGCGATCCACGATCGAAGTCGATCGAGTCGAGAGAGGTCGGCACGATCAGGGCAGAATTCACAGTCTTCAGGGTCAGAACAGAACTGTCATATCAGTCACCTGCAAAATACAGAGAATCTTGAGTGTGAAACACGACCAGTTATAGATAGTGCTCCAGTAGCCAACTTTTGCTCAGTAGCTCAGAATCAGAATCTGTAAACACCGTTAGACTCAGCAAAATAGGAGATAAAAAAAAAAAAAGTCTGGGGTGCCAAAAAGTAGTGTTGAGATATATAGCTCATTGTGACCACCTCCTTCGCTGATCATTTTGATATATAGCACCCAAGCACTTTTTTGGGCACTTACTAAAAATAGTAAGTCCTAAAAATTCAATTCTATTTTTAGTAACTGGTCACAAAAGGTCAAAAAAATGGCCCAGGGTACCCGTGGACACCAGAAAGAACTAGAACACTTGGAGTCCCTAACAAAAGCCATTGAGAACTTGAACTCGGCTTTTCACTCCATAAGGGAAGAAGTCCAAGGTCTTCGCCTAGAGCATGAGGCCACTAGCAATCGCTTGGAAGAAGCATTGACAGAAGTAGACAGCAAACTGAGAAGAGAACCACCCAAATCGGAATACCAAGCTGAGAGTTCTACAAGGAATCGTGACCATGATACACCCTTTAGAATGCCCAAATTGGACTTTCCCAAATTCAGTGGGAAGGATGTTGATGGGTGGCTATGTCGGGTTGACCAATTCTTTCGACTTCATAATGTACCCATATTTCATCGAGTCCAGATGGCTTCCTTTAACTTGGAATCTGAGGCTCTACATTGGTTTCAATGGTTGCGTCTTGCCTACCCAAATCTCTCTTGGGAGGATTTTGAATCCCAACTACTCACTCGATTTGGTCCTAGTGAGTTTGAGGACTTTACAGGAGCCTTAACCAAACTACAACAAACAGGGTCAGTCCGAGAGTACCAAGCGCAATTTGAAAAATTGGCCAATAGGACAAGAGGATTGAGTGAAGGGTTCTTCCAGAGTTGTTATATCAGTGGGTTGAAGATGGAACTCCAAGCAGAAGTCAAAATGTTGAAACCACGAACTATGATGGAAGCTATCAGTTTGGCCCGTTTGGCCGAATCTAAACTCTCTGCCCAAAGACACCCATCAAAGTTTCCTCAAAATAGACCTTCATTTCCCCCTAGAGCCCAACACCCAGATGATAATAAACCCGCTGCACCCAAGCGCCTCACCACCGAAGAGATGGATGCACGTCGTGCCCAAGGATTATGCTACAATTGTGATGAAAAGTTTTTCAAGGGGCATAAGTGTGCACACAAAAAATTGTTCTTGATAGATGTTGGAGAACCTGATACCGCTGACGAGAGTGATGAGGATGAGGACCCTCCAGAAACACCTCCTCCACAAGAAGAAGGGAAACAGGAACCTGAGACATCAATTACAATCCATGCCCTTGCGAGCATTACTACTCCTCAAACCATGAAGGTTACTGGATGTTTCAAGGGCCAACGTCTTTCCATCCTTTTGGATTCGGGAAGCACGCACAACTTCATTGACCCTAGAGTTGCTCAACGGGAAAATTGCTATATCCACAATTGTAATTCCTTTGAGGTCATGGTAGCCAATGGGGGAACCTTATCTTGTAAAGGAAAGTGTCGCAATGTTAAAATCAAGATAGGGGACTATGAACTCAAGCGGGACATGTTTGCCCTCCATTTGGGTGGATGTGATATTGTTTTGGGATGCCAATGGTTGAGTACGTTGGGCACTATCAGTTGGAACTTTGCTAAACTTTGGATGCAGTTCTCCCAGAACGGACAAACACACATCATCAAGGGCTCCCCGACAGGAACACCTCAAATTATCAGTTCAAACGGCATGGAGAAATTGCTAAAGAAATCATCACGTGGGGTCATTGCACAACTATTCTCCATCCAGCCATCCACATCTCCAATGGGTGAAATCCCACAAGACATGCAACAGATTCTCCACAAACATGAGGCCATATTTTTAGAACCCATCACACTACCACTGCATCGCTCTCACGACCATGCCATTCCATTATTGTCGGATAGTACACCTCCCAATATCAGACCACCTTATGAGCGACTCAAGCGCACCTTATTTTGGAAAGGTAGGAAACAGGACATTCGCTCCTTTGTGGCAGACTGCGACACAGGTCAAAGGATGAAAGGAGAAACAGTGCACTCTTCGGGCACTCTTCCACCCTTGTCGATACCGGATCAGGTGTGGACCGACATCTCTATGGATTTCATAGAAGGGCTACCTAAATCTGGAGACAAGTCTGTTATTTTTGTGGTAGTGGACCGCCTTTCAAAGTATGCTCACTTTTGTGCCCTAACCCATCCTTACACAGCATTCACTATTGCCCAAATTTTTCTTGACTCCATATTTCGCCTTCATGGCATGCCAACCTCCATTGTATCTGATTGTGATCCCACCCTTACTAGCAATTTTTGGCAAGAGTTGTTTAAGTTGCAGGGGACTCAGCTCACAATGAGTTTAGCCTACCATCCGCAAACGGATGGTCAAACAGAGGTTGTTAATAACTGCTTGGAAACCTACCTTCGCTGCTTGCCTCCGATCATCCTACTCATTGGGCAAAATGGCTTTCTTTGGCCGAATGGTGGTACAACACTTCCTATCATACCGCCACCGAGAGGCAGTTTACGGGCACCCTCCACTCACGCCTCCCTCCTACATTTCGGGCAGCTCCAAGGCACGAGGTTCCATCAACACTCCCGAATTGGATGAAGAAGGCTCCATCTTACTTGCACCAAAGCAGCTGCTGGATCGTCGAACTCGCACTCTGCGCAACCGTACCATTACAGAGGTCCTGGTTCAGTGGCGTGGACTTCAACCTGAGGATGCTACATGGGAGTCTCTCCATCAACTCCAACAACAGTTTCCTCATTTTCAGCTTTGAGGACAAAGCTTCTTCAAGGAGAAGGGCATGTTAGGATCTCATCCTAACCCTTAATGTAATAACTTCCTTGATGTAATAATTCCTAGTGAACGTGGGTAGTACCCATGATTAATAATTTGTAATGTTCTAAGTTTTAGCTTAGGTAGTGCCTATGACAAATGGCACCCTTTTTATGTAACACATGGTAGATAGGTGGCATTGTGCATGTAATTCGTGTGGCATTATGCATGTAATTCGAGTGGCATTGTGCATGTAATTCAAAGTGGCACTATGCATGTAATTCGGGTGGCATTATGCATGTAATCCAGGTGGCATTTTGCATGTAAGCCAACCTTGGAAGGAAACTCCTTAAATACCCGAAAAGGCACCAATGTAACCATCTTTTGCAAAATTAATGAAGTATTGAAGGAGGTTGCCCCCTCGAAGAGGCCCGCGATTCTGTCTTATTGTGAGATTGTTCTTTATGCAAATTTCTGTTATATTAATGTGATGTTTATGTGAGTTTATTTCCAAGCAATTGTGTGAGAGTGTGTTATTTGAGTTTATTTTATAGCAGGATCTTAACATATTTGGTCTATTCAATTTTTTATTTATAGACCTAAGTTGTTGATTAGAGCCTACGTTTACGAGCTAATCTGAGCTCTCACTGTACTATTTAAGCTGGTTCTAATCAATAGAAATACTGTTCAATTTATTTCACACTTTCTCTTCGAACATGTCACGAAATCGTGACAGTTTATCTTGCTTGCACTTTCTCTTCAAACATGTCGTGAAATCGCGACAGTTTATCTTGCTTGTGGTTTCTCTTCGAACATGTCACGAAATCGTGACAGTTTTTTTTGCTTGCGCTTTCTCTTCGAACATGTCACGAAATCATGACAATTTTTCTTTCTTCTCAACATGTCACGATATCGTGATAGTTTTGCTTTCTTGCTCAACATGTCGCGATATCGTGATAGTTTTTCTTTCTTGCTCAACATGTCACGATATTGCGACAGTTTTATTCCTTGTGATTTTCTTTTGATTTTTAGCATATGGGCCACTTCGATCTTTTGGAAAATCACTGTACATACTCTGAAGAACCTCTTAACTCCTGTCCACTGCATCAACCGATCATGTCCGATCTGTGTTGACAACAATGACAATATCGTTGCTGCACCTTGCTCAACAATCTCCCCCTTTGGAATTGTTGGCAACACTGTGCAATTTTCTGTAATTCTTCTCCCCCTTTGACAATAATACCAAAGGGCGCTGCATAGACTCCCCCGAGTCCATGCACAACATTCTCGAGCACACATTATTCCGAGTTAGCAAAAATCACAAACATGAGCAAAAAGATAATCAAATATATAAATGCTCCCCCTGAGAATGTGATCCCGATAGCTAGTCAGTTCTTGGGAAGTGTGACCACTCCCAATTTATTGCGAAGGTACTCAAAAACTTCCTTGGGCAATGGTTTTGTGAAGATATCCTCTACTTGCTCTGTAGTTGGGACAAAATCCAACTTAACCTCACCTTCCATAACTTTCTCCTTCAGAAAGTGATATCGGATAGCAATATGTTTTGTGCGAGAATGCATAACCGGATTCTTTGAGATGTTAATGGCACTGGTGTTATCACACTTAACTGAAATTGGCTCACTGAAGCTAATGCCAAGATCTTTCAGGGTTTGTTTCATCCATAAGACCTGCATACAACACGTAGTTTTTGCAATATATTCTGCCTCTACTGTGGATAAGGAGACTGACTCTTATTTCTTACTGTGCCATGCGACCAACCTGTTTCCAAGATAGAATGCACCTCCACTGGTACTCTTTTTGTCATCGACACATCCTACCCAATTTGCATCTGAATACGCAATAAGGGTGAAGTCCTTACCTTTTGGATACCATAACCCATACTCCATAGTACCCTTGGGATACCGAAGAATCCTCTTCAGATGTCACATGAGTCTCCTTGGGACTAGCCTGAAATCGTGCTACCATGCATACCGCCCGCAAGATATCTGGTCCAGTAGCCATCAAATACGATGAGGCTCCCAATCATTGATCCGTACATGGTTTGATCAACATCTGGAGATTTTTCATCCTTGCTCAACTTGCAACTTGTCGTCATGGGAGTGCTAACAGAGCTTACAATCCTCCATTGTGAACTTTTTTAGCATCTCTTTCACATATTTAACTTGAGAAATAAATATGCCCTTCTCATTTTGATTAACTTGCAGTCCGAGGAAATACGAAAGTTCACCAATCATAGACATTTCAAATTATTTCTGCATCTTATTTGCTAAATCTTTACACAACTCATCATTGCTGCTGCCAAATATGATATCATCTACGTATACAACAAGGACAATAAGATGGCCATTCTCTGTTTTGACATACAAATTGCTATCCACCATACCTTTCTTGAACCCTTGTTGAGTAAGATAGTTGTCTAGCCTTGCATACAATGCTTTCTTCAACTTGCAGACGAAGTTGGGATTATCACCGAGTTGGAAACCATCTGGCTGCTCAATATAGACCTCTTCTTCAAGTTTTTCATTCAAAAATGCTGATTTCACATCCATTTGATAAACTTTAAAATTCTTGTGAACTGCTAAAGCCAGAAACATTCTGATTGCCTCTAGTCTAGCCATTGGTGAAAAGGTTTCCTCAAATTCAATACCTTCTACTTGTGCATAGTCTTTGCAAACCAATATTGCTTTATTCTCGACTACTCGTCCATCTTCATTCAATTTGTTTTGAAAAATCCATTTAGTACCGATTATATTTTTATTTGTGGGTCTTGGTACTAACTCCCAGGTTTTGTTTTTCTCGATCTGATCTAATTCTTCATTTATTGCCTTCATCCAACTTTCATCTTTGCTTGCTTCAGCAACATTTTTGGGCTCAATTCTGGATAATAGAGAGTAGTTACTTACTACTCTTCTTCTTGTCTGAACACCAACTGTGGGTCTCCAATTATTTGCTCTCTAGGATGATTTTTCTACCAATTGCCTGTCTTGAATTTCTTGTTTTCTTCCTCTTCCGAATCACTACTTAAATCATCTGAGTCAATTTTCTATTTCTTTTCCATTTCCTTTTCCTCATCTCCTTCAATGACCTCTTCATAAATTGGGTAGTTTTCTTTATAGCTAATTTCTCGTTCCCTACCTTCATCAACTTTAACATCAGCACTCTCCACAATTTTCTTTAGCCTCTTGTTGTAGAATGTGTAGGCTTTGCTTTTTGTCGAATAGCCAAGAAAAATACCTTCATCAGCTCTATCTTCAAACTTACCAAGATTATCTTCAGTTCTTTTGATGTAGCACTTGCTGCCAAAAACTTTAAAGTATCTTTCTGTTACCTTTTTATCGAACCATAGCTCATACGGAGTTTTTCTTTCATGCGTCCTCAACATGCACCTATTTTGGATGTATACTACAGTATGGACTGCCTCTTTCCAAAATTTGTCTACTATTTTGCTCTCAGTCAACATAGTCCGTGCCATTTCCTACACTGTCCTGTTCTTTCTTTCTACCACACCATTCTGCTAAGGTGTCCTTGCTATTGAAAACTGTCTCCTAATTCCATATTTTTCAAAGTACTCTACAAACTCCTCTGAGATAAACTCTCCTCTTCTATTTGATCTTAAACATTTAATCATTTTTCCTGTTTGATTCTCAACTTGTTTTTTGAAAATCTTGAACATCTCAAAGGCATCTGATTTAAGCTTCAAAAATAATACCCATGTCATCCTGGAATAGTCATCTATGCACAACATAAAGTATTTGTCACCATTTATGCTTTGCGTTCTCATGGGTCCACATAAATCAATATGTATTAGTTCTAAAGGTTTGCTTGTGAAGTATTCTTTTGTTTTAAATGTGGCTCTAGTTTGCTTCCCCTTTTGGCATGAAGCACAAATGCTATTTAATGGTTTGCCAATGGTGGGAATATCTCTCACTGCCCTTTTTGAGCTGATTTTTACTAGATTGTCAAAACTGATATGTTCGAGCCTCTTGTGCCACAGCCAATTTTCTTCTTTTTGTCCAATCAAGCACGCTCCTTATGAAGTCTCTGAGAGAGTATACAGGTTTCCAGATGTCCTTGATCTAGTTGCTATCAACTTTCCATAGTTTGTTGTTCTGACTTCACAACCCTGCTTCTTGAAAATTACTTCATGACCTCTCGTCACAAATCTGACTTACGCTTAACAAGTTATACTTCAGACCAATCACAAACAAGACTTCTTTTGACTTGATTTTTCCGTCACTGATCTTAACTGATCCTTTTCCAACTATCTTAGCTCCATCATTATTTCCAAATTTTATAGAGCCACCTTCATATTTTTGCAACTTCTCAAATTTTTGTTTATCACCTGTCATATGACTGGAGCATCCACTATCAAGTATCCATGGTGCAGATATATTATGTGCTTTTAATGTTGTATGTACGATTAAGGATTCCTTTTCTTCCTTGGGTCGCTCCTTTTCTTTCCACTCTGGTTTGATTACAGTTTTGGTCACTTGTTTTGACTTTTCTTTGTCAGTAGCCTGTGCATGTTTTTCGAGAAATTTTTTATTTTGTCTCAAACCATTTGGTTGAAATTTTCTTCTTCCCTAATGTTTATTTGCTGCAAATGTACTTCGACAGTTTCTTGCAATGTGTCCAAAATTATGACAGTTATAACATTCTACTACATAATCCATTAACGGTGAAAAAATATTTCTACTGGTAAAATTCCTTTGTCCTACATTATACTTGCAATCTGAAATCTTATGTCCATAACCATTGCATTTAAAACAATAACCAAAAAAAGAATGAGTGAACCTGGGTGATGGTCTTTGTCATTTTGTAGTGGGATCCATAAATCTTCTTCTCTTTTGATGAGTGACATTGGTGAATCCATCATTGTCAATACTTCTCTCGTGCCTGGCATTATTAATTTCTTTAGCATGATTCATTTTTTCTTGATCAACCCTTATCTTATCTTCATTCTTTATGGGTTCTACAGTTATGGCCTTTGATCCATTTGATGATTCTCCTTCGATGAAGCCTAAACCAAATTTGATGCCTATAGTCCTTTGGTTATTTATAATTTTATCCAGCTTCACAGAACTTTCTTCAAGTTTGTGATAACAACTCATTTTTTGATTCATCTCTTCTAGTTGCATCCTTAAACCAACAATCTCTTCTTCTAGCTTGCTGCACTCATCTATTTTCATGGTTAATTGTACTTCGATATCTTAAAATATCTTCTTAAATTTGTCTATCTGTACTTTCAAGCTGGTTATGATTTCATTGTCATCCTCAAGCTTTCTTGAAAATTTCTTATTCTTTTTCCTTTCTATACTCAGCTCTTTAAGTGCAGCGACCAACTCACCTTCCAGATCTACTTTAGCCTCAGCCTCAAGGTTTTTATTACTTTCCTATTTTTCCTCTTTTTTTTCTTCTTCAAATGCCATGAAAAGAGCTTCACCTATTTCTTCTTCAGAATCCTCACCGGAGCTGTCTTTTGAAGGACTGACATTCTTGGATATGAAACTTTTCTTCTTGAAGTTTCCTTTTCTAAAATTTGGTTTCTTCTTCCAGCTCACTTCTTTCTTGATGTGAACCTTCATCACTTTTGTTTTTCTCATTAAGTGGACATTTAGTCGCAAAGTGCCCAACACATCCATAGTTGAAACACTTAAATGGTAGCTTTCCTCTGTATTTTCCTTTTCCCCTTATTAGTTTTCGAACAAAGTTTGCTTCTATTTCATCTGATGTCTCTTCTTCCTCGGATTCTTGTTTTGCTTTTATATTTTTATGTGCTTTAAAAGCAGCTTCTCTGTCTGTGGGTTTAGTTTTTCCTATTCTCATCTCATATGCAGTCAAAGAACCATGCATCTCATCCATACTAAAAGTATTTAGATATTTAGCTTCTTCTATTGTTGAAACTTTAGAATCAAATCTTTGGGGAAGAGATCTTAGTACCTTTTTCACGATGACAACATCTTTTATTTCCTCGTCGAGTCCTCTAATCGCATTAATGATTCCATTGACTCTCAGCATGTATGCCTCTATGTTCTCATCGTCATTCATATTTAATGCTTCGAACTGAGCTCGATGCGTTTGTAACTTGGCCTCCTTGATCTTGTCATCTCCTTCATGAGTGCTCCTTAGTTTGTCCCACATGTCTTTTGTCATTTTACAAATCATAATCTTTATCAGTTCGCTATCCACCAAACCGCACATGATAGCATTCTTTGCTTTAGAGTTATTCTCAAACAGTTTCTTATCGGCAGCATCGGTTGGAGGAGTGGTGGGTATTGTGTATCCACTATCTACTGACTCCCAAATGTCGTATCCCAAAGCACATAGATATGTCTACATCTTGAGTCTCTAGAATGCGTAATTAGTTCCATCAAAAAATGGTGCTTTGTTTGATGAGAATCCTTCACCACCTACCATTGTCTCACTTCCAAGATCACCTTAGTCGATTAAGCTTGTTCAGGAACTTGGCTCTAATACCAATTGTTAGTCTCACAATGACACTGAGAGGGGGGGTGAATCAGTGTAGCTATTAAAAACTTAAATCTTCAACTCTTAATGTCGAAACAATGAAAACTTAAAACCTAATAAAGCAAATATAACAAGAGAGCATTCCACAACACACGATGTAATGAGGTTCACCAATTTGGCTACTCCTCAAAAATGACTGCTTGGACTTTCATCCAAATCCAGCCTTTGCAAAATACCAATTTTACAATCAATTTACCAGCACCCACTGGAAGGAGCACCAACCCCTGATTTATCTGCACCAACAGAAAGGACCACCAACCCCTAATTTCTTTGCACCAACAGAAAGGACCACCAACCCTTAATTCCAAGCACCAACTTGGACTGCACTTTTGAAACTATAAGATTGACATAAAAATACCTTTGCTTATACAAGACCCTGACTGGTCTATTGCTAACCCAACCTCTCTCGCTATTCTCCAAAACACCACACACTTAAGGCTCTGCTTACTGCACTTTTACGGCTCTCACGACTCTGCTTAACGCTCTCTTACGACACTCTTCCAATCCCTCTTTTTGTAGCACTTTCACTCTTTTTCAGCTTCTCTTTAATTCTCCACGTAGACCTTTTATAACAAAGTTCTGACTCTATTTTTAACTTCCATATTCTTGCATGCAACCCATAACTGGCCCTGTAACTGTCGTTCTGACTTCAGTTCACTGTTCTTATTTTAGCTGCATGATTTTTCTTTGTAACTGCACCTGTAACTATCGTACTAACTTCAATTAACTGTTCTTATTTTAACTGCATGATTTTTCTCTATAATTGCACCTGTAACTATCGTACTACTTCATTTAACTGTCACATATCTTATTTCAACTGGGTTCTCTTCTTAGCTCGTGCCAAAGCGACCTGTCATGAAATTGTGACACTTCTGCCTCTTTGTCCTCTTCTCGGCTTTCGCTCGCAAAAACACATGTCACAATATCGCAACACTTTCGCCTCCTTGCTTCTTTTCTTGGCTTGTACCCGAAAAAAAACATGTCGCGATATCGCGACACTTTTGCCTCCTTGCTTCTTTTCTTGGCTTGTACCCATGAAAACACAACATTTCGCGATATCACGACACTTTTGCCTCTGTACTCTTCCTCTTTATTTTTGTCACGATATTGTGACACTTTTGCCTTCTTACTTTCTCTGTCCTCCTTTAGTCACGAAAATGCGACATGTCATGATATCGCAACACTTTTTCTCCTTTGCTCTTTCTCTTGCCTTCGGGTCGTGAAAACGTGACATGTCGCGATATCGCGACACTTTTTCATTCTCTTCCTTCCTGCCCTTTTCGAGTCACGAAAATGCGACATGTCGCGATATCACGACACTTTTCTTCTTCTGCCTTCCTACTCTTTTCAAGTCACAAAAATGCAACATGTCGTGATATCGCGACACTTTTCCTTCTCTACCTTCCTGCTCTTTTCAAGTCGCAAAAATGCGACATGTCGCGAAATCGCGACACTTTTTCTTCCGTACAATCTCTCTTGCAATATGTCACGAAATCATGACACTTTTTCTACTTGCCTTTTTCTCTTCCAACATGTCGCGAAATCGTGACACTTTTTTTTCTGTACTATCTCTCTTGCAATATGTCACGAAATCGTGACACTTTTTCTACTTGCCTTTTTCTCTTCCAACATGTCATGAAATCGTGACACTTTTTCTTCCGTACTATCTCTCTTGCAATATGTCGTGAAATCGCGACACTTTTTCTACTTGCCTTTTTCTCTTCCAACATGTCGTGAAATCGTGACAGTTTTTCCTGCTTGTGCTTTCTCTTCGAACATGTCATGAAATCGTGACTGTTTATCTTACTTGCGCTTTCTCTTCAAAAATGTCATGAAATCGCAACAGTTTATCTTGCTTGCGCTTTCTCTTCGAATATGTCACGAAATCGCGATAGTTTTTCTTTCTTGCGCTTTCTCTTCGAACATGTCGTGAAATCGCGATAGTTTTTCTTTCTTCTCAACATGTCGCGATATCGCTATAGTTTTTCTTTCTTGCTCAACATGTCGCGATATTGCGACAGTTTTTTTTTTTTGCTCAACATGTCGCGATATCGCGACAGTTTTCTTCCTTGTGATTTTATTTTGATTTTTAGCATATGGGCCACTTTGATATTTTGGAAAATCACTATACATACTTTGAAGAACCTCTTAACTCCTGTCCACTACATCAACCGATCTGTCTGACTGTGTTGACAACAATGACAATACTGTTGCTGCACCTTGCTCAACAAAAAAAACCATCTGGAAGATCTAATTATTGGAAATCTAGATGATGAGATACAAACAAGGAGGAAAATAACAATTACATGTGAACATGCTAACTTCTCTTTACTATCTAAAGTTGAGCCAAAGAATTTCAATGAAGCAAGTAAATATAAATATTATATTAAGGCAATGGAAGAAGAGTTAGATCAAATAGAGGATTTTCACCAAGAGAAATTTTAATTTATTTGCACCTCTCATGGACTACAACATCATTTGTTACAAATGTAATAATTTTAGGCATACAACTAAATGGTTTAAAACGGTATTTCCTGAACTTTTGACATCAAGTAAGGAATATGGTCAAAAGGATATGTCCTCCAAAGTTTGGAAAAAGAAAATGGAACAAGAAAATGAGAGGACCATGTTGATACAAATAGATATTCATGTGCAAAATAAAGGAAATCAGTGGTACATTGATAGTGGCTATTCAAGCCATATGACGGGTGACAAAAGCAAAATTCTCTCTCAAAGAAATAAATGGAGGCATGGTGAAATTTGGTGATAATGCTTCTGCCAAAATTATCGAACAGGGAACCTTGAGCCTGAATAATGGAATATCAAGGACAAAGAATGTGTTATATGTTGAAGGGTTGAAGCACAACCTTCTAAGTGTGAGCCAACTATGTGATCAAGGTCATACACTCACATTTCACCCTAATGGATGTGAGATCAAAAAATCTAAGATAGGAAAACTTATTGTAGACACCTATAGAACTGCAAACAATCTCTAAATGTTGAGAAAAATTAAGGGATTAAAATACTTTTTATCACAAGAGGATGAGAGTTGGTTATAGCACAGGAGAATGGGCCACTTGAACTTTGACAACATGGTGAAAATAAGCAACAAACAGGCAACCAAAGATTTTTCCAAGATAGCAAAACCTCCAAGCACGATTTGTGCATAGTGCCAGCATGGTAAGAAAACAAGATCAAGTTTCAAATCAAAGGAATTCTCTTCATCCAAGCCTTTGGAGCTAATTCACACCGATCTATGCGGCCCTACAAGGAAAAATAGCTTACAAGGTGAGAATTATTTCATTTTTTTTATTAATGATTATTTTAATATGACTTGGGTAACATTCTTAAGAGAAAAATCAGAATCCCTTGAAAGGTTCAAAGCATTCAAAGCACTTGTAGAAAATGAAACATGCAAAAATATCAAGTGTCTAAGATCAGACAGAGGAGGTGAATTCACTTCAAATAAATTTGTAGAATTATGTGAACATCATGGAATCAAAAGATGATACTCAACAACAAGAACTCCACAACAAAATGGAGTAGTTAAAAGGAAGAACAAAACTGTTCAAGTCATGTCCAAGGCCATGCTAAATGAGTTTAAGCTTTCTAATACTTTTTGGAGATAGACGGTCCATACAACCGTTTATATCATCAATAGAGCTCAAATAAGAGTAATTCACTACAAACATCTGTATGAGATTCGAAAGGAAAGACCATCTACTATGAAGTATTTTAGAATATTTGGAAGCAAATGCTACATTAGACGAGATGAATTTTTTTTGGGCAAGTTTGATTCCATATGTGATGAGGATATCTTCCTTGGATACTCTTCAAAAAGTAAAGCCTATAAATGCTACAATAAAATATTGCATAAAGTTGTGAAAAGCGTAAATGTAAGATTTGATGAAGAAATATATCTAAGAGAACCAACTCAAGAGATCGTGTATTAAGAAGGAGAATGTTGCAAATATGAAGAAACTGAAGAAGCTGATAATTAGAGGACACCCTCAAGAACACCCTCAAAAACACCATTCAAGGCACCACCTAAAACACCATCTAGATATGTGCAAAAGAACCATTCGAAAGATCTGATTATTGGAAATCTAGATGATGAGATACAAACAAGGAGGAAAATAATAGGTACAGATGAACATGCCAACTTCTCTTTACTATATAAATTTGAGCCAAAGAATTTCAATGAAATAAGTAAAGATAAATATTGGATTAAGGTAATGGAAGAAGAGTTAGATCAAATAGAGAAGAGCGAGACTTGGGAACTTGTACCAAGTTCAAAAGACAAGAACGTAATCGGCACCAAATGGGTCTATAGAAACAAGTTGAATGAAGATGGTCAGGTTGATAGGAACAAATCAAGACTTGTGTGCAAAGGCTATGCACAAGTTGAGGGAATTGATTTTGAAGAGACATTTGTTCTTTTTGCTCGTCTTAAGGCCATAAGAATGTTCTTGGCTTTTTCAAGTTTCAGAAACTTTAAAGTGTACCAAATGGATGTAAAATCAACATTTCTTAATGGTTACTTAGAGGAAGAGGTTTACATTGAACAACCATATGGTTTCAACCCGATAGACAAGCTGGACCATGTACACAAATTGAAGAAGGTTCCCTATGGACTAAAGCAAGCCCGTAGGGCTTGGTACTCAAGGTTGGATAAATACCTCCAAGAACAAGGTTTCAAAAAAAATATAGCTGATAGAAATATGTACATCAAGAGTGAAGGAAATGACCGGATAATTGTAGTGGTCTATGTGGACATCTCCTTAGGGTAAACAACAAGCCTTAAATTTTGACAGACCTTGGCCAAGTAAATCTCGTACATTAAATGTACTTTGTAGAATTCAAAGTATAAAAGGTATAATGAGCATCCTTTTCTTAGTTAAAACTGAAGGGAAGCTAAGGTGTAAAAAAATAGCTTCCAATACAAATCTACCACGAAGTTTAACGGTAGCAATTTTGAGTTGTGGAAATTAAAAATGGAGGATATGCTCATGGATAGAGATCTATGGGATGCCATATCCAGATCTATACCATCAAGCATGACATAAGAAGAATGGGATCTAATGGATCGGAAAGCCAAGGGTTTGATTAGACTTTGTTTGGCTAATTTTGTTCTCCTTAATTTCCATGAGTACAAGACTGCAGCAAGTCTTTGGGAAAAATTAGGTGATATTTATCAAGGGAAATCCTTGGTGAATAAGTTATTCCTGAGAAAGAAGCTATATTATTTGAATATGGAGGAAGGAGGATCCATTGCTGATCACCTGAATGCCTTCAATATGATTGTTGCACATTTGGGGTCTGTTGGTGTGAAAGTCAATTATGAAGACCGTTGCATGCTTTTGTTATGTTCTTTGCCAGACTCGTGGGACCACATGGTGATGGCTATTGGAAGTACTACAACCACTTTCAAGATGGATGATGTGATTGCTTCGTTGTTATCTGAGGAGATGTAGAGGAAATATTTTGAGGTGGCCAAGGAGGCCCTTGTTGCTCGAGGTAGATCAAAGAAGAAAGGCAAGAAGAAGGAGAAGAAGTCGAAGTCAAAGTCCCCAGGGAGATCTAAGTCTCCTAATAAAAAGTCCAAGGCAAAATGTTAGAACTACGACAAGACCGATCATTTCCAAAAATAATGCAAGGAGGAGAAGAAGAAAAAAAACAAATATGCACCTAATTTTGAATCTGATAAATCCTCTCAAGATGACGATGATGCATTTGTCGCAGCCTTGGCAATGCATGCATCGGAAGATGTGTGGTTAATTTATTTAGGAGCATCTTTTCACATCACCTCTCATAGAGGTTGGTTCTCGAAGTATGAAGAATATGATGGTGGAAAGGTGTATCTTGGTTATGACTCTTATATGAATATTATTGGCCGAGGAAGAGTCAAGATTTGATTCCCTGATGGTAGAGTGAAGGGGATCAATGGTGTACTGCATATCCTTGGTTTGGCACGAAATCTACTTTCTGTAAGTAAACTGAATGATGTGGATGTGCATGTTGATTTCTCGAGTGGAGGATGCAAAATGACTAGAGGAGCTATGGTATTGGCTAAGGGTGTAAGGATCAGCACTCTGTACAAGCTGGATGCATGCACTGTTTAGTGTAATAGTTCTTATGATGTACCGAAGGAGAAGATATCTTTGGATTCTTAATCCTCGCCATAAAATCATACTAAAAATAAGACAGATGTGTCTACATATGATGGTCATGCTCACAAGGTACCTAAGGGTGCCAATGCTTTGGAAATGAAGCTTCCAACAGAGAAGATAATGTTATGGCACCAACAACTTGGTAACATTGGTGAGAAGGGTCTTAAAGCCCTAAAAAATAAGAGCCTTGTTGAAGGCCTTGATGATTGTAATATTGAGTTTGACTTTTGTGAACATTGTGTATATGGAAAACAAAACTGTGTTTCTTTTTACCATAGTTCTCGTAAATCTTCTGGGGTTTTGGATTATATTCATGCAGATGTGTTTGGTCTTGTGAATGTTCCTTCATGTCAAAATCTATATATTTTGATATTTCATAGATGATTACAGTAGAAGGACATTTATATATTTCCTTAGGAGTAAGGCTAAAGTCTTTAGTCGTTTTAAAGAATTTAAATCTTTGGTTGAAAATTAGACTGATAAAAAGATTAAGGTATTGAGGACTGACAATGGCAGTGAGTTTTGTTCAATAGAATTCAACAGGTTCTGTAAGGACAATGGGATTGAAAGACATAAGACAACTCCATACACCCCACAAAAAAATGAAGTTGCAGAGAGGATGAACAAGACGTTGATGGAGAGGGCTAGGAGTATGCTGAGTGGTGCTGGCCTTGAACAAAAGTTTTGGACTGAAGTAGTTGCCATGACTTGTTATTTGATTAACAGATCTCCTACATCTGCACTTGTTGAAAAGACACCCATGGAGGTGTGATTTGGTAAAAAGCCTTCATTGAGACATCTCAGAGTTTTTGGTTGCAAAGTGTATGCTCATGTTCCAAGAGAAAAATGGTCTAAGTTGGAGAACAAAGCTGTTAAATGTATCTTCATTGGCTATGGTGTCGGAGTGAAGGGGTACAAGATTTGGAATCCAGTTTCACAGAAGGTTTTATATAGCAGAAGTGTGGTTTTCAGAGAGTTGAAACCTTCAACTATTGAGCTGCAACCAGAGGAAGATAAGAAGGAGGTAGTTCAGATCCCACTAACTCTAATAAAAAAAGAACTACGAGCTCCTGAAGAACCTGATGATGAGGAGAGCTCAAGTAGCTCTAAAAGTTTCGAAGAAGAGGAAGAACCTCAACCTCAGTTGGTGAGGAGGTCTACACGAAAAAGGTAGCATCCGAATGGGTTTGGATATTCACCAGATATGTTTTAATATTCATTGTTAAATTCTAGTTATATTTTTGCTTTGATTGCTAACACTAATGAGCCTAAATCTGTAAGAGAGGCTATGGGTATGAATGATGCAGATTCTTGGATGAGAGCCATAAATGAAGATATGGTTGCACTCAAGAAAAATAACACTTGGGATCTGGTACCTTTGCCTAAAGGATGAAAACCCATTGGATGTAAATGGGTGTTCAATAAGAAGTATGGTCTTGATGGTAGTGTTGAGAAGCATAAAACACGATTGGTCGCGAAGGGGTATTCTCAGGTGGAGGAAAATTATTGGTGAAATATTCTCTCCTGTAGCCAAGATGACATCCATTCGATTTCTATTATCACTTGCAGTTGCTTATGACTGGGAGATCGGGCAGATGGATGTGAAGACAATATTCCTTCATGGTGAGTTGGAGGAAGAAATCTATATGTCATAGCCAGAGCATTTCATTGTAAAAGGTAAAGAAAATTTGGTTTGTAAGTTGAAGAAATCTTTGTATGGTCTGAAATAGTCTCCTAGAATGTGGTACCAAAAGTTTGATACCTATGTGTTGAGTTTGGGGTTTCAAAGGTCTAAATCTGACCATTGTGTTTATTTCAAAACTGACAATGGTTACATTCTCATTATTCATTTATATGTTGATGATATGTTATTCTTTGGGAATGGTAAAAGTTTGATTTTTGATCTCAAATATCAATTGTCAGCACAGTTTGAAATGAAATATTTAGGTGGAGCCAGGTACATTCTGGGAATGGAGATAAGAAGAGATAGAACTAGTAGAAAGCTTTGGTTAAGCCAAAGCAAGTATGTTAATTCTATGTTGGAGAGATTCAACATGTCAGCTTGCAGATCCTTGGTAGTTCCTGTGTTGCAAGGAAAAAACTATCAGTTGAGGATTGTCCAAAATCTCCTACAGAGATGGAGGACATGACCAGAGTTCCTTATGCGAGTGTTGTTGGCAGCTTAATGTATGTTATGGTATGTATGAGGCCATACATTGCCCAAGCAATGGGAGTACTTAGTCGATTTATGGCTAATTATGGACAAGTACATTGGGATGCAGTTAAGAGAGTGTTCAGATATTTACGGGGTACTTCAGAGTATGCCCTATGTTTTCATGGTTATCCTTCTAGACCTTGGCATTCAGTTTGTATTCATAGATTTGTGGATTCATATTGGGCTGGATTGACAATAGAAGATCCACCAGTGGCTATGTGTTCACGATGTTTGGTGGTGCAATTAGCTGGATGAGTAAGCGGTAAGTTGTAGTCGCTTTGTCCATGAATGAAGCGGAGTACATGGCAGCCACTCATGCTTCTAAGGAAGCCATTTGGCTTAAGAGGTTGTGTTCGAATATTAGTTTTTATGCAGGACAAATTACGATCTATTGCAACAGTCAGAGTGCCATTTCTTTAGAAAATAATCCTACTTTCCATGCCAGAATAAAGCACATTGATGTACAATATCGTTTTGTTCATGATATGGTAGAAGATGGGAAGGTGAACTTGGAGAAAGTTGACACTTTGAAGAATGTTTCTGATGCACTGACGAAGCCATTAAGCACGAAGAAGTTCAAATGGTGTTCAGATTCCATGGACCTTGGGGCCCTGAGTTGTTGATTCAAATGAATCTTGACAGGTCTTCGATAGGTGGGAGAAAACTGGCCAGCAAAGGTAACAAAACTGGCCAGGCTCTGATACGAACTGAAGGGAAGCTAAGGTGCAGAAAAATAGATTCCAATACAAATCTACCACGAAGAGTGAATGCAAAAAATTATTTTAATCTCTAAACACTATTACAATTAGATGCACATTAAAAATTAATTTCAGATTTGCAGAGTGAGAGAATAAAAAATAGCAAAAAAAATTGTAACACAAGATGTACGTGGGGAAAGTGTAAAAAACCCCACACTCCAAACACAAAAGCAAATTGTATTATCAACAATAGTAATGATTACAATACAATGCTCTGTTTTGTCTTTCAGGAGTCTTCTAGCAAAATTTCGACAGCATAACAGTATCTTAAAAGCTTCAACCTACAATCAACAATTACAATGGCAAAGAGGCATATAAATAAACCTCATATGAAGAAACTTGGCACCCAAGACTTGCCAAATACACAACTCGTGCTTTTCTCATGATTCCACAATTCATGGAATCTTACATGAGATACAAAACACAAATTTTTGGTTTTTTAATCCAACGCTCATCTCCATAGAATCTGCCATTATTATCATGTAAAAATTTCTACGAATCAACTGTCTTATCTTGCATAGGTTGACACCTCCACAAAAAAGCTACAACTGACATAAATGACTCTTACATTGTCATAGTTCAACATAGCAAGTTGTCATAAATCGTTTCATGGAAACTTATGACAAAAGCCACCAAACTAGCCACTAAAGCAGGACTTCCAAAGTGGATGCCTATCTCCATAAAAAAAAAACTTGCAAGTGATAACTGTCATATGCCATGTAGGATGCCACCTCACCTATGGGTTCCACAATATGACATTCACTTCGGTAGGCTAAAAAAGAAACATTAACATAAATAAAATAAATTATTCACCACATATGTTAATTAAATGTGCACAAAGACTCTAAGGTTCAGACACCTTAATCGGTTGAGACACCTTAAACCCAACAAAAACTTGGATTTTTTTTTTTGTTATGAAAGTTGAAAAGAGTTGTCACAAAAACAAATTATTTTTGAAAAGACTTCTAATATTTCTACAATTTTAAATAAATGATAATTGTTAAAATCATTTAAAGCTTTGACTGTATTTATATCCTGACGAATTCGTAAAGAGGATGGACAAGACTGGAACTGTCGATGCCGTTGTCCTGGCTCCAAAATTTTTAAAATGTCTTTGTATTTATTCGAACTCCAGCTAAACTGAACATACATCTCCCCTGCAAACTTCTCTCTCCATCAGTTCATCCTCTCTGGACTTTTGTTTTCTATTTGATACTCTCCTTCGCCGTGGCCCAATATGACCGAGACGTGAAGGCATCCGATCCTGGAATTCCACGGCTAAGAAAACGTGTTTGTACTCTTCTAAATTTGAGAAATGCCTTTACGATTTAATATTTATGATTAATGCCGTGCCTCACGTTAAAGTTCTAAACCTTAAAAAATTTATAGATTTTAAAAAGATTTGGTGTTGTGTTGGAAAGTTGAACAGTCGTTCAAATAGAACTACAAATTTACTTTACTCGAGTAGATATACTTTCCAGGTTGAACATCAGGTACGATTGACAGAGGGAGATACGAAAAAATTTCACCTAAGTTTAAGTTTAGGTATAAAAGATTTGAAAAAAACAAATGGGCCTAAAATGCTTCAATATCCAAAAAGTTATGGCCCTCGAAAATTTTCAAAAATAGCAAAACAAAATACCTTTCAAATCATGCAAATCACTACTAACGACGATAATAAACCATCAGACCACGATGGGTAATAGTGGTAGGGATGCAGGCAAAGTAGAAGATGTAGCCAGGGAGGATGCATCGAGGATGACAGAATCTAGTACCGCCATTAGGGAGATAGTGGTGGGAATTTGAGGAGAGACAAGAGGGCAACAGTTGTTGATCGCTTTTCAAGGTTTTCTTTTTATGTATGGTTGCAATCTTAGCATGTTTTTATGCTTAAGATTAAACAGCAGGTCATTTGGACGATTGTATTTTATAACTCTGACAAGAGTGTAATTAAATGTCTCATTCTTTCTTGTCATCTATCCATTTCATGAAGATATAGTTCAGATTTGCTGTCGCAGACGCAGACGCAGACGCGTGGTTCACGTTTGCCCTTACCGACTATTCAATACGTTCATGATTCGAAAAGTTTTGGTGGACCATGTTATACTCCTAGACTATGATTATAACCATGTTCATTTTGAAAACCCGACACCATTGAAACATGACAGCGAACCGTGACGTCTGCCATTTGTATTTACTGTCAATATTATTTTGTACCTTCTAACATTTGAATCATCTAAACAAAGTCTGTACTTGAAAAGCATAGAGTAAAAATATTTTAAAATTCAATTGAATCCCGTGGCATGAGGAAGCAAATCCTTTCGGTGGCCAGCATCCCCTTTTAGGTCTTGCAAATAAAACCTAAATCCAATAATTTGAATTTCTAGTCACTCCTAAGGTTGGCAGTCAAAACCTTAATAAACTGTGTATTGGGCATTTTGCTTTATTGATAAATTATTGTTTTAATACACTCATATACCTATCATTTGAATTTAGCATGTCATTCAAGTAATTATTCTTTTGTTTAATTCTTTTAGTTTATAAAAGCATAATTTTAATTGATCTCAGAGATGTTTGCTTTGCCCACGATTACGGAAGTTTTTGTTTAAATATAACGTAGTCTTTTTTTTATGAATTGGGTATTTCTTATTTTAATCATTTAATCATATAATTTCTCTAAGAGTTAAATTTATCGACCAAATACACAATCATATATACACTTACCCTTACACTCTCATACCACCTAAATTATTCTATATACACTACCCTCACAGTCGTTCATACCACCTAAATTATCTTTTTGATGTTTTCAGTTCATAAGATTTAACTTACAGTCGTTCATACCACCTAAATTATCTTTTTGATGTTTTCAGTTCATAAGATTTAACTTGCATCTTTATATTAATTAATAAAAAAAAGGACATTTCTTACGAGCGAATTCATTGCTTTTTCCTGTGACCTTTGGGCATAAGGAAAAGCTGACCTTTCGGGAGTGTATTAGCCAGAAAGCATCCCGAGTCCCCGACAGGACATCACGACGGGTAGAGGCCGGAGCAAGACCTATCCACTCGTACAATGCTTTTATCGGTGATTGGTGGATTCGATCAAATTTATAAATTAAAGATGAAGGAACTATGAACAACGGTAAGGATAGACAAGGCAATGTGCGAATTTTTATCGTTTTAAAAGATTATCAAGGCCCGCTGCCTTATTCGATACAATTATCTCGTTCAAATTACAGTCGTTTAGTACAAATACATCTATTACGGGCTTGATACGACGTTGATATTTATATAATAAAACATAAAATATTTTTTATTTATTTTTCTTCGATCCTCAACAAACATATTACATCTTTGGATTGTTGATTTGCTAAGAAATAAAACAAAACTACTGTCCAAAACAGAACCCTTGCTCAGTTTGAGTAAATTTTACCAAAGTATAAATTATTTGATGAAGCCTTCGTTTTCGTTTTCTGCTTGAACGCCTAAATCTCAATTGTTTATACAAGTATTTGTGATGTGAAAGTGAATGTGTATCTGACGTATGAACACGTATATACTTGGTGCCCGTTTACGATTCTTCATAGATGCGCCGAATATACTCTGAAGACGGCGTGATTCTGCTTCTGCTTCTGCTTTTTTTGTACGGTCCACGTGAAATGTGATGGAGCCTCGGAGATGCTTCGTTTGTAACAAATGGTTTCAAATAATAATTAGGTGACAAACTCTAGTAACAAATTTCCTACATATTTGAAATTTATTTGCAACTCATTATGTTCCGAGTCACTTTCTTACCACTGCTCTTTCACAGAGCGTACGAACGCATTTGCAGCCAATTTCAACAATGGACTGCAGGGCGACAATGCATGTGTGCAAGCCGGTCCCATGGATAATTCCAACCCAAAATGCCTATATATAGCCGATGCAATCATCAATCTATCCCAAGTCAAATTGTTATTCGAGTTTTCGCGGCATTTGTTCAAAAGCCCATATTTCGTCTGTTCATTTTTTCAAAGCGGCATATGGAGTATCTGCGTTTTGTCTGTTCATTAACGTGCTTAGTGTTTGTTTGTATGATTTGTGGCGTCGGTTTTTCACAAATGTATTAGCGTTAAAGTGTTTTCGTTCGGTGTCCTCCAGTTATGAGCGCGTCTTTATTGATTTGTCCTTTTCATGGCTATTCCAATTATTGCCATGTGAATTGTGAATGACCGTGACAGCAAGGATTATATGAGAGGTAATATTTATTTAATAGTTTATCTTAAGAAAAGCAGTCAAATATGGTATTGATGTCCATGTTAAATCATGTCAAGGAGTTTATAAATATCTCTGTGAAAATTTGTTTATAATGAAGAATAATATTAATTTCATGTTTTTTTTTAATATTTCATGTTATACGTAATGTCAAATTAAATAGAAAGTTATGCTATGAAAGGTTGTATCAAACAATATTTAATCAATCAAACTTAGTCAAGATATGATAAATATTATATTAGTAGTAAGAATGATTAAATTAAATTATAAAATACATGATTAAGTAATATAATACATCAAATACACATATATTGAATTGTTTTAATCCCAACATCATTCTTACCTCTTAAACCTTACTCTTTTTTTTTTTTTCTTTTTCTTCCTGTTGAGTGAATATGTTGTCCTGTTACAAAATGAACACGCAACTAGAGTTTCTGACCGGAAACTCTTTCTTGCAAAGAAAATCTATTATTCTAATTTCTCCAAGTTTCTTGTGAACAAACCTTTATATGCATACAACCAATTAAAACTTAATGCACATAAAAGGATATAATCTGGAATAACTTATTTCTGCAAGTAATTGTTAACAAGGGGCCTTTAATGATTCACAACAAACTTTGTAACCCTAATCTGTTAAAATAACCTAACCGTGTACAACAAAAGAAAGAACAAATTCCCTTTCTTCTTTTATACTCTTGACATTAATGAAACCCTCCCGAGAATAAATTAGCAACACTTTTATCTTTGGCTTAAAGAAAGATTATAAATGAGAAAATGCGTGGTATAGGCCACTTCATTTTAAATTTTGTGCCTTTAGAATGAGGTTCATTTTACAGTTAGTTGGTTCATTTTATCTTTACTTTAATTATTCTGCTATTTCTAAGTTAGCTTTTGGAGTTACAACATGTATTCTGGAATGCACCAGAATGCGTGTGTGCCAAACTTTGAATGAAACAAATGTGAAAACAAAATTAAACCCTAACAAAAGATTCTTTATGAGAATCAGCTGGAAATAGAAACAGGACGTTAATCTGGTTAACAATCTCCTCCCTGCAAAAATCCAAGTTAAGAGATGAAGTTCTAAAACAACCTGACCGAGCAGACCTGCACTAACACACAAGTCAATCGGATCGGATGCAAGACTCTAAGGAAAGCAAATAACTGCATCATTCTGTCATTCACCTATCGTAACCCATCTCATGGCATAAACGAATAGATACAAGAGAAAATGATGCAAAGAAAAGATTAACAAAGAAAACAGTAGTCTTAGCTTCAATCTCCTTTTGGTTTTACACACAAAAGTCACTCTTTCCAAATAACTCCTTTATTTCAAAAAATAATGCCTTTTTTTTTTACAATTTCCAGCCCCGTATCCATCTACATTTTTGCTATTTAAACTTTCTGCTGCTGCTCTCGGATGCTCTGTGATGCTTCGTTTTAGTTCCCAGGATGCTTCGTTTTAGTTTCCCACCTTTTGGTGTTTTTAACCCTTCGTCTAAATCTGCAACACTTGATCTTCTTTGCGGCCAGTAACTATCGATCTGAGGCGTTACTCTGATCCTCATGCATTTCTGCCACGTGTTCAGCGCTCTCTGCATTTTCAGTAACGGTCCCATGAAAATCGTGACTAAAAATAACTTATTTCTACAAGTAATTGTTATTCCAGATTATATCCTTTTATGTGCATTAAGTTTTAATTTGGTTATATGCATATAAAGGTTTGTTCACAAGAAACTTGGAGAAATTAGAATAATCGATTTTCTTTGCAAGAAAGAGTTTTCGATCAGAAACTCTAGTTGCGTGTTCATTTTGTAATAGGACAAAATATTCACTCAACATTTTGGCGCTAGAAGGAGGGCCTTCTTTATTTCTTTGTAATGTTGATTTGTTCTAACAATTAACGTGGGTAGTTTTGTTTCCACCTATTGTGCTTGCAGGTATAACATTTAGACATTTTATTTGCCAAGTGAGTTGAGAGAAATCTTTTAGAGTTCTAGAGTTTCCAAGCTGGTCCAACCTGAGTACATAGCTACAAGGTCTAAAACCACAGGGGAAACTATCTTCCAAAGCCTTTCTCCCACTGCTAGGAGGCCAAAAAACAAAACATTAGAGATCGAAATACCACCCAGTATACTTGAGTTAGGGATTTCTTTAGACTCAAGTACGTCTAGTGGGCCTGAGCCCTTAATTTCAAGTGCGACAGTAACACCAGGTGTATCTGTCTCCATAGTTCCAAGTGGTTCCATTGTTACCATAGGGTTAACACCTCTGAATAACATGGCCCAACAACAACAACAACAACAACAACCACCTGCCCTTTGGTATGGTGCTTAAAGTTCCCCTTTAGATATTCCTGTGTTCAGCGCTCTCTACATGTTTAGTAACGGTCCAAGCAAGGCCGCAGGTTATTTTTAGTCACGATTTTCATGGGACCGTTACTGAACATGCAAAGAGCACTAAACACATGGCAAAAATGCATGAGGATCAGAGTAACGCCTCAGATCAACAGTTACTGGTCGCAGAGAAGATCAAGCATTGCAGATTCAGATGAAGGGTTAAAAACACCAAAAGGTAGGAAACTGAAACGAAGCATCCTGGGAACTGAAACGAAGCGTCACAGAGCATCCGAGAGCAGTAGCAGAAAGTTTAAATAGCAGAAATGTAGATGGATACGGGGCTGGAAATTATAAAAAAAAGGCATTATTTGTTGAAATAAAGGAGTTATTTGGCAAGAGTGACTTTTGTGTGTAAAACCAAAAGGAGATTGAAGCTAAGACTACTGTTTTCTTTGTTAATCTTTTCTTTGCATCATTTTCTCTTGTATCTATTCATTTACGCCATGAGATGGGTTACGATAGGTGAATGACAGAATGATGCAGTTATTTGCTTTCCTTAGAGTCTTGCATCTAATCTGATTGGACTGTGTGTTAGTGCAGGTCTACTCGGTCAAGTTGTTTTAGAACTTCATCTCTTAACTTGGGGTTTTGCAGGGAGGAGATTGCTAACCAGATTAACGTCCTGTTTCTATTTTCCAGTTGATTCTCATAAAAAACCTTTTTTTAGGGTTTAATTTTGTTTTCACATTTTTTTCATTCAAAGTTTGGCACACACGCATTCTGGTGCATTCCAGAATACATGTTCTAACTCCAAAAGCTAACTTAGAAATAGTAGAATAATTAAAATAAAGATAAAATGAACCAATTAATAGTAAAATGAACCTCATGCTAAAAGTGCAGAATTTAAAATGAAGTGGCCTATACCACGCATTTTCTCATTTATAATCTTTCTTTAAGCCAAAGATAAAAGTGTTGCTAATTTATTCTCGGGAGGGTTTCATTAATGTCAAGATTATAAAAGAAGAAAGGGATTTTGTTCTTTCTTTTGCTGTACACGGTTAGGTTATTTTAATAGATTAGGGTTACAAAGTTTGCTTTGAATCATTAAAGGCCCCTTGTTAACAATTACTTGCGAAATAAGTTATTCCAGATTATATCCTTTTATGTGCATTAAGTTTTAATTGGTTATATGCATATAAAGGTTTGTTCACAAGAAACTTGGAGAAATTAGAATAATAGATTTTCTTTGCAAGAAAGAGTTTCCGATCAGAAACTCTAGTTGCGTGTTCATTTTGTAACAGGACAAAATATTCACTCAACACTTCCTCTGTTGAACAACTTTTTATATTGTTTGTTAAAAATTGTATCATGTACATAATTAAAGAAAAACGAATAAAATCACACATAGGACACACTTAAATTATATTAGAATATAACATAGGATAAATATCATAAGTGATATATAAAAAATAACTTATAGTAGTTCAAGCAAAGAGGTAAGCTATGCCAACTCTATTTGCTTTTGCTTTATGTTGGGGTATTTTTTATGAGTTCTTTGCTCTCTATTCTATGGTATATTTTCATAGCAAGAGGAGAGTTAATTGAACAAGTATCTTGTTAACGGGTGACATGTCCTATCTTGAAGAACCCATAGTGTGCCACTAGCTATCTCTTATAAAATTGTTAAGATTTATAGGCTATCAACAAGCAAAATATGTGTGAATCCTTAAACAAGAAGAAATGTCTTCCTATTAAATCTTGATTAACATATAATAAGTATTTTTTAAGTATTAATGATGTATTTTGTATTGATAATTAAAAGCGGGTTATAAGAGTTGTCCTTTTTACAAAATTATCATTGAAGGCTACAATATGGGTCTTCCAAAATGGAATCCGTATTTTAGTGAAACTGGTAAACATCAACAAGTATCTTCTTTAAATACTTCAAGGAGGAGTGGGTTTACTGCACATGGGCCACTATTGGTTGCAGAAGTCCTCTTAACTTGCACAACCCAATAACAATAGTTAATATGATTTGGGGGTCTATCTCAATCAGACCCCTTGTGATAACAGATAAAAGACTAAATGAAAATATCCTAATGCATTACAAAAGTGTTGAAAATAGTCATAAAATTTTTAGGACAATGATACTTACTTGGTTTAAGGGTTTTTTGTTGTGCTACTTACTAAAATAGGACATCGGAGAAAATCACACCCTTGGGTGCAACCCTAATGGTTGTACCCCTCCCTACGACTTTTCTTGTGTTATTGAGACATAAATTTGTCATGTCGAAGGGGCTCCTTTGATGCTACTAGAGCTCTTGTCCTCATCCGGTCGCCTTTAGAACTTGTCATTGAGAGTAGCTTACAAGATAAAAGTGGATGTTAACAAATACATGTTAACTTTCACGGTGATTGATGGAGGTTGATAGTAAAGTTGATGTTGAGTGTAATGGGGTCTAGGTTGCTTTTTGCAGAGTCTAGGTATGTGAGTGAGTGATTTATGAGAATAGAGGAAATGCCATCATATTTATTAAATTCTCCAAGCTTAAAGGAGACTGAGGTGTCTTGTGAGGTGTCCCTTAAGGTGGCATTGAAAGGGATTAATGTAATAAGCCGATAACATTTACGACCAGTTGTTTTTAGTAAGTTGTTAGATAGTTGTTGTTAAGGGTAAAATTTGTAACCAATCGCATTTAATGCGCTCTTATCTATTCAAAATTATCTGAAATATTGTAATGCCTATTTATAGACATCTTTTGATATTGCAATACAGTTTTTGATCGTTATCTATTTTTTGTGTATGTTGTAAATATATATCCATATCACTGGTATCAGAGCAGGTTATGGAGTAGGCAATTATCCTCTTCCTCCAAACCATTTTTGGTTCAAACAAGGAACAAGAACACCTCCCATAGATTTGGTCTATGGAACCTTTTACTTCCTTTATAGACATTTTTACTGACCTTACAAAAAATTATTTTCTTCGTATGCAGTTTCATATCGCTTTGACCTTGCATGCTTTAATGGTCTCAAAATCTAATTTTGTTTTCGTGCTCGTTTGCTCTTTTACTTCATGTTCATGATCTGGAGTTCAAGGTGAATTTCTTGGTGGAGCTTAAGACTAATTTACTCTTTTTGAAAAAAATTTCATGTAATTGAAACCATTTTTGATCATTTGCTACAATGTCACATCATTGTACCATTGTTCTAGGGGACGTGTTTTCTTGGATTCGATCGGGGCACCCATTGGAGGTATTTGCCATTTTTTTATGATATTTTTTGGTGTGAGATTGGACCAACAGACAACCCGTTTTGATGTGTTTTGCTCCACTCTACTTCATTTTGATGGTGATCTATCAATTTTTAGCCCATTAACATTGTTTGGTGATGTTATCGACCTGATTTTTGTACTCTGTTGCTTGTTTCTTACTGTCGAGGATATTCTACCCTGTTTCGACTGCCCTACATAAGCATATCTACTAACTCCTCAACAACAAATTGCTGCCATCCCGACTTGCTCTACCATGCAACTGTGTTTTCTAGATTGATTGTTGCATTTTAGTAGTCGTTTAAAGTTTTTTCGATGCTCTATCAATCTCCATATGTCTATATAAAACTTTGCATAGTTCTATCACATTATTTCCTGATTCGACGCGTTTCAATGTCTTTTGATGGCCACTCTTTTCGTGTATTTTGGATATGATTCGCTAATAGTTCCTTTTCTAGTGAATATCTACTTATGAACATACTTGATCTATGTTTTCCTGACATCATTTCCATTGCTCATTTGATTTTTGGTATCAAATTGCAACTTCCAACACTATCCTACTATTTTATAGTGTTGCACACTAGTTTTTTGATGCATAAATCTACACAATCTATAGCTTCTCAGTCACCTTACCCGTGTGTGGCCATTTCCAACCTAGATCGAACGTTGCCTACATATTTTTAATGCATTTAATATATTTTTGGCCCAAAAACCAACTCTTCCAACACGTTCATTATATTTTTTGATGACCCCTATGAAATCCGACAATAACAATTAAATCTTGTGCTAAGGTTAGCCCATTTTTCGTGCGCATTCCTTATCTTCAGCTATTTTATTTCTTGAAAAATTCTTTTTTGATGGTTTTTATCTCCCACCTGGTCGTGCGCGTTAATTTTCTTTTTACCATGCTCTGTAGGTTAGTCCCACATTGCATGTGTGATGACATTTTGCACCTTTTTATTGCATGTAGCTTACCTTCTAGGATAGCCAGCTTGATCTAGCTATCCTCTAAGCCAGTTTTTGCTCTTTGTCTTACTATTTACCATGCATACCACTTGTTACCCCATAAAATATTTGTAATCCATTGATGTCAACATTACCCTCAACTACGCCACTTGTTCTTGTAGTCATGTTGATATCTATCCTTACCTCGATCCACCTCAACCACCTGATTCCATACATTCAATACTCTGTCGCGTTAGCCATTACCACTCATATTTACTTTTGCATAGTATGTCAGTCCTGGTCCTTCACATCAGGTATATCCCTCCTCAATTGTTCTCGATGTGTCACATGCGCTCTATCTGCTCTCAAAATTTGTGTTAGCCCTAACGTCCATGGTGTCTATCATCACCCACCTATCCACTTAGATTTTATTTGCTTCAGATGATGACCACCATTGATGTTACCAGATCTATAATTGTTGGACATTTTGAGCTCATTCACGTGTCATTGATGTCAAAGTGAGAAGTTTTCCTTGATGCCAAAGTGAACACATGAAGCTATCATTAATACCATGGAGTACACCATCATTAACACCAGGAGCAATGCGAAGAGTTGAAGAAAAATGTTATTAAAATATTATTCTACAAGGGTTTTTGTTAAACATTTTGATGGCAGAATTAAGGTTCTTATTAAAACCATGATGGCAGAATAATCAAATTAATGGAGTACAATTTGAAGGTTTAAATTTTATCCCAAGGAAGACTTTAATTTTATTAAAGTCAAAGGTTTATAAATATAATTTATAAAATTTAAATTCTATTAGAATTTAAATAATTTATAAATTATAAAAGGTTTTAAAATGCGTCGACATCATCGAATTAAATGGAGCATCGACGTCTAAGCCATAAGGTGAATTTGTGTATAAATAATATGCCAAGAGGTATTCAAAAGTTATCCCTCTTCGAATTAATTTTCATGCGACAAAGCTAAAATAAATTTTTGCAATCGTTGAGGGTTGAGGAAGAAGACAAAGAGTTCATTTGTCTTATTAGCGCCAAGAAGAAGATGAAAAAGGTGAGCATAAGGTCTAACTCACATTGGACACAATGGTCCATTGGTACAACATGTTTTATGAGAGCATTGGGAGTGGAAGAGTCCATGATCGATTCGTGTGGATGTTAATTGGCATGTTCATCTTGAGCACCAAGGGGAAAGCTTTTGGTTCACGTTTGGTTTGAGCACCAGGTGTGGAAGAAAGAGTACGAGGAGTTCGTGGAGTTTCAAATGTGTGTCTAGCGTATGCGGTGGTCAAATCCATGGCTAGAGCACTCGTAGAGGTAGAGGTTATGGGTTCGAATCCCATTAGTGGCAAAGGTAATTTTTGATTAAATTTTATATTGCCTAAAGTTTTCTAAGGGGTTGTTTGGTTATAAGGGTTTGTGAAAGATTATTTTATTGGAAATTGATTTGTGTTATTTGGAGTAATAAGGGTTTATGAAAGGTTATTTTATTCATAATTGATTTGTGTTACTTAGAGTTAAAAGGGTTTATGAAATATTGTTTTATTGAGAAGTGATTTATGTTATTGGAGTTATAAGGAAAGTGGATTTGATTTTTTCCAAAGTTCTTTTTGCCATTAAATTTGATTAAAGAGGTTTTGAGTTATTTTGGTGGATGTTGAATTTATTTTTAGTTGGGAGTTTATAAGGTGTTATTGGATAAATATTTTATTTATGTTGATGGTTGTTTTTGAAAGGTGGAGTGATAAGGTGTAATTGAGTATTTACATTATATTGTGAGAAAGATTTATCTTCTAACCTCTTTGAGCTTGGCATAGAAGTTTTTTTGATTGTAACAAATTTATGATATCCCTTCTATTGAATTTGGACCAGGAGGTAAAAATAAAATTAACTAAATAAATCAAATTTAATATTAATAATCTTGCAGGGCTATATCAACAACAAATTAACATAACATAGGATAGATACATTAATTTATATGAAGAGGGAAAGGGAGGAAGTCGACGGAGAGAAAAAGAAGGGAGGTTGGAGGAATAAGGGGAAAGGAGGTGAAGTGATAAGGAGGAAGAGGGAATAAAGGAGGGAATGGAGGGATAAGGGGAAGAGAAGAATTTATTGACTTAAAAATCATGTCGACATTAAGAACTTGCCGACAACCTAAACTAGCCAACCACTAAACTAACCACTATGTGTTCACACTGCTACATTCTCCCCCTTAAAGGTGAGACGACTGACAATACAGTCTCTCAGCTTTACAAATTGAGCTTTAGCCGACGCCTTGGTGAAGATGTCCGCAACATTCTCCAAAGTGGGGAAATACTGAAGCTCAACAGTTTTAGTTTCCACCATATCTCTGATGAAGTGGTACTTCATATCAAAATGCTTTGATCTACTATGGTGGACAAGATTGTATGCCAACTGAATGGCACTAATGATGTCACAGAATAACCTTGTTGGACCACTTTGCTACTCTCCAATTTCTTCTAATACCTTTCGTAGCCACAAATCTTGATGTACTAGCATGAGTGACCGCTATATACTCAGCTTCTGTTGAAGATAGTGCTACTACTGTCTACTTCTTGGAACTCCAAGTTATTAGTCTCGATCCCAGACTAAAACAGTTCCTTGAGGTTGATTTTCTGTCATCAATGTTTCTAGCCCAATCACTATCATTGAAGCCTACAAGCTTGATAGTGTTACATTTATGGTAATGGATTCCAAAATCCCATGTACCCTTTACATATCTAAGAATTCTCTTAGTCGCTCGCAAATGCAACTCAGAAGGGCTAGACATAAATCGAGAGACAAGAGAAACAACATACTGAATATCAGGTCTGGTGTTGGTGAGAAACATCAAACTCCCAACCATGCTTCTAAAAGTGGTCACATCAACTTTTGATGCTCCATCATCTTTGCTTAATTGGATTCCATGTCCAACTGGAGTTGCAACTGGTTTGCAATGCTCCATAGCAAACTTCTTAAGCATGTCCCGAACATACTTATGGTGACAGATGAAGATTCCTGTATTTTACTGATGAACCTCCATTCCAAGGAAATAGTGCATTAAGCCAAGATCCTTCATCTCAAACTGCTCCATCATGGAGTGTTTAAACTTCATATTCAGTTTTTCATTACTAACCATGAATATGAGATCATCCACATACAAAAAAACTATGAGGATGTCATTTCCTTGCTGTAGGTAGTAAAGAGTGGGTTCATTTCTACTTTTGGTGAACCCAAATTCTTTGAAGTACCCATCAATGCGTGAGTACCAAGCTCGTGGTGCCTGCTTGAGGCCATAAAGTGCCTTCTTCAATTTGTAAACAAGATGTTCCTTTTATTTTTCCTCAAATCCTTGTGGTTGCTCAACATACACTTCTTTTGTCAAGTAACCATTTAGAAATGCACTTTTCACATCCATCTGTTGGAATTTCCATCCCTTATTTGCAGCTAAGGCAAGAACTGTTCTAATAGTCTCCTGTCTGGCTATAGGAGCAAAAGTCTCTTCATAATAAACTCCATATTTTTGAGTGAATCCCTTTGCAACTAGTCTCGCCTTGTGCCTTTCAATGCTACCATCAGCATTAAACTTGGTCTTGTAGACCCACTTACATCCAACACATTTCTTGCCTTTAGGAAGCTTTACCACCTCCCAAGTGTCATTGTTTTTTATAGAGGTTATCTCCTCGTTCATGGCATCTTGCCAAATTTTTTGAGTACATGCCTTCTCATAACTAGAAGGTTCAAGTTGTGCACTAGTTAACAAAGCATAGTTAACTTGATCTCCCCTAGGTTCCTGCTGGGAGACATCATCACCATACAAGTGCATACTTTCTAATCTATGTAAAACAGAATCCATTTCACTAGCTTGACTCCTAGTGTATCTTCTTGAAAAAAATTTATCCAACATCTGAGATGATGGATGATACTGTAGAGTTCTCTTACCTTTGGCTGGAGAATCAATGTCCATTGGTGAGGAACGTACAGATCACTATGGAGAAGGACTTGATGAAGAAGATGAATCAGAAGATGAACTTGGAATTGTTGGAGGAGACTGCTTTCCTTTCTGTGGTTTCTGCTGTTGCACCTGTTGAGAAACTACATCAGTGGATTCAACATCACTGAATATTTGAGGCTTACCCCATTCTCCCCCTTCATCAAAAATCACATCCCTGGAAATCATAATTTTTCTAGTTTGAGGATTATAGATTCTGTAAGCTTTTGTATTCTCACAGTATCCTACAAAGATACAGACCTGACTCTTTGGATCGAGCTTCTTCCTAAGCTCATTAGGAATGTGAGAATAGGCCAGTGAGCCAAATACTTTGAAATGCTTAACATTTGGCTTTCTACCATACCATGCTTGGTAAGGTGTCAGTCCTTTCAAACTTGAAGTAGGACTTATGTTCAAGATATATACGTTGATCCTGGCTACATCTGCCCAATATGAATTAGTCAAATGATTCGTCTGAAGCATAGACCCCGCCATCTCCACAATGGTGTGATTCTTCCTCTCTGCAACACCATTCTGCTATGGAGTGTAGGCAGCAGTGAAATGCCTCTTAATGCCATGTTGCTTACAGAAATTCACAAACTCATTAGAGGAATATTCTCCTCCCCTATCTGATCGAAGACATTTTATAAAATATCTACTCTCACTTTCAACTCTTGTTTTGAAATCAATAAAGCATTCATATGCTTCATCCTTATGTTTCAAAAAATATATCTAGCACATTCTAGTATAATCATCAATAAAGAGTAGAAAGTAAGAGTTGTTACCCAGACTTTGTGTCTGCATCGGACCACAGATGTCAGTATGCACTAGCTGGAGTGGATAGCTGACCCACCATGCTTATCCATGAGGATAATTTGATCTGGCATGCTTTCCAAGAGCACACACTTCACCGACTTCTTTACTATCTGGAACTTTAGGAAGTCCAGTGACCATGGCATGGGAAGTCAGCATTTTCAAACTAGCAAAATTCAAATGGCCATATCTCAAGTGCCATAGAACACTTGGATTGGAAGTAGCAACACTTGCTAACTTATCTCCCCCTGGTTGGCCAAACTTTAAAGGAAACAATCTATTCTTTGACATTGGCACTTGAGTAATGATTCTATTATTGTTATTTTTATCAAAAATAGTGCATTTACCCTCATCAAAAAGCAACTTGTAGTTCTTTTCTAAAATTTGTCCAACACTTAAAAGATTATGTTGGATATGGGGTGTATAATAGATATCACTTACTTGTTTGACTCCTTCTTTAGTTGGAACTGCCATAGCTCCAATACCTTTGACTGCCAATGATTTATCATCTCCCAATTTGATGTTGGATTTGTAGGAGAAGTTTAGAGTAGCAAAGAGCTCTTCTTTTCCACTCATATGGTTTGAACACCCAGTGTCCAAGATCCATGTATCATTCATGTTCTGATCTGCTTGACCATATGAGAGAAAGAGATTTCTGGCCTCTTCCTCTTCTCCAAAGTTTTCAAACTGATTGATCTAGCTGCTACTAGTTCCTTATGAAGTCTTAGTCCAACAGTCACAAGCATAATGGCCAAGTTTGCCACAATTGTAGCAAGATTGTTTTGACTTATCTCCTCCTTTACCTCTGCCTAATTTTTTCCCTCTATTTTGTTGTCCACCTCTATTCTGCTACTGTTCACTGTTGTTTGAGAATCCTCTTCTGTTATGATTTCCTCCTCTGTTAGGAGTTCCACCTCTGATTATTTTTGCCTCTTCCTCTAGACTTTCCTCTCGCCACGACCTCTACCTCTCGTCTTCTTGAGAAGCAAAGGCTTTATCATCTCCTCCATAACTTGTGGAAGGAGATGGTTGTAATCTCTCCTCATGTGAGATAAGTGAGCCAATGATGGTTTCAAAATACAGAGAAGTTAGGTCTTTAGATTCCTCTATAATGATGGCTACTGAATTCCACTTAGGAAGAAGTTTTCTCAACACTTTCTTCACTATAACTTTAGGCTTTACATCTTCTCCTAAAGTGACCATCTTATCTACTACGACTTTCACACGCACGCAGTAATCACCAACATTTTCATTTTCTTGCATTTTTAGAGTTTCAAACTCTCTTTTCAAGGTTTGGAGTTTAACTTGTTTGACTTGGTCACTACCCCTATAAATTTCTTGTAAAGCATTCCAAGCAGATTCAACAGTTTTAAAAGAAGCTATTCTAGGGAAAATACTTTTATCAAGGGCGGCCTAAATGTGATAAAGGGCAAAAAAATTATTCTTCTATGCTTCTTTTCTAGCCCTCTTATCATCACCACTCAAAACTACCCACTCAGCAGTTGAAGGTTCAGTATATCCCTCTTCAATCACATCCCAAAGACCTTTGTCAATCAACAGAGTTTTCATTTTAATTGACCAATACTCGTAATCACCACAATTAAATTAAGGGATTGGTAAACTAGTATTGGAAGCCATTTTAGAAAGCAACTTTTATTTCAAATTTAAACAAACTGTATAAAGAAGTAAAAAATAGATTACTGATTTACTGATTTAAATCAAATCTAGCTTTCTTAAAATGCTCACCGATTTGGCGTTCTTCTTCTTGAGGATTTCCCAAAAATGGAAAGGTGAAGTTGTCTGCTTCGTCGTCACTGATGATAATGACTTCTTTTGCTGCTGCTACTAGCTCAAGACGCCTTTTGAGAACAACTCGTTCTTCAATTGCAGGTTTCACCTCCATTGGTTCTTTTTCCTCTGCTTCTGCTTCTGATGGTTCTGAATCAGGAGAACGAGGTGTATAGTTCTCACTCGTTTCAACTTTAGGCACTGTAGGAGTATAATTGTCACTTGATTGTCCTTTCGATACTGTTTCAACCGTCTCGGATTCAACTACTCTTTGCTTGAATATATTATCTTTAGAATCTGCCTCGTATCCAAAATCTAGTTTTCTTTGATGTGCAATCACTTGGTTTTCCAACTGACAAAACATAGTATGAAGTCCACTCTGCTGAACTTTCCTGTCAAAGGAATCAGAACTCTCTCTTCTCAACAGAGAGAGAAATGCATAATAGCATCCATATGATCGAATCATCTACCCAAAATACACCGCATGCACTGGGTTACAATAATGATGCTAAAAAAAACTTTTCACCCTTTTAATTTTTTAAACAATTTTTCAAAATTTGTTTTAATAAAGTCCTTAAAATTTTAACAATGTTTTTATATATTTTTTAAATTAGTTTTTTTAAATAAAAGTTTATTTTAAAAAAACTTAATAAAAAATATAAATAAAAATTATTAAATATTTAAAAAACTTTAATTAAAAAACTAATAATGAAAAATTAAAATAAAAAAAAACTTATATTTTTTTTCTCGTCGCGAAATCCCCGACGGGATTCGAACTCAGGACCTCTTGCTGCCTACCCGCAGGCACAAGCCACTACACCACACGGCTCTGGTGGTAATAAAACAAACCTCCACCGTTTTAAACTCACCGGCGTCCGCGACAACAAAAAAAAAAATTAAAAAAAAACTTTTTTTAACCCCCGATGGGATTCGACCCCGAGACCTCTCTTTCGCCAGTGCAAAAAACACAACCAACTATGCTACAGGCCTCGGCGGGTAAGGAAAGGGATGTACATTTCCTTATAGCAGATGGGTGGCAGTGTTTAAAAAAAAAACAATGTGGATTTATCCCACATTCAGTGGGAGGAAGACTATGTAGTCTTCAAATATGTGCGAAGGCACATAAACATTTGATTGCCTTTAGGAAATATCTCCTCAACACAATGCTTGCTCGACCAATCTGCATTCACCACGTATCACCCTCAAATGAATCTGCGTCCACCACGTGGACAAACCAGATTTTGCCATCGCACACGCTCAACTTGCCACCTCTGCTCGCCTCGTCGACCGCCACGTTAGCACCATGTCGACCGCCATGTCAATGCTCTGTCAACACCTACCACATGTCAACTATCGCAACCTTAGCATCCAACTCAGCACCTTGATCTACATGTCCACGTCAGCTGTCTGCTCTATGACTACTCTGCCATGTGTCACCTCGAAATGCATGCCCAGCTCTACCACCTCCTCGATTCGATCGCCAACTCCTCGAACACAATGTGCCCTCAAGGTGCGTGCCCAGCACGCTCACCAGCTAGTCATCGTGTGTCCTCACCCTCAAGATTTGTGCCCATGCAACCTCGATATTTGTGCCCATGCACGCTTGCCCGACCAGTGCTCTGATACCAAATATTGAATTTGGACCAGGAGGTAAAAATAAAATTAACTAAATAAATCAAATTTAATATTAATAATCTTGTGGAGCTATATCAACAACAAATTAACATAACATAGGCTAGATACATTAATTTATATGAAGAGGGAAAGGGAGGAAGTCGCCAGAGAGGAAAAGAAGGGAGGTTGGAGGAATAAGGGGAAAGGAGGTGGAGTGATAAGGAGGAAGAGGGAATAAAGGAGGGAATGGAGGGATAAGGGGAAGAGAAGAATTTATTGACTTAAAAATCATGCCGACATTAAGAACTTGCCGACAACCTAAACTAGCCAACCACTAAACTAACCACTATGTGTTCACACTGCTACACCTTCATCATCAATAAAAATATATGAGCACATTCTTCCATATTTGAGTTGATTGATTGGTTGTTTGGAAAATAACTTTGGAGTGAAAATGAATTGATTAGGATTTCCTATTGAGTGTGTTGAGCTAATGCTTCAAGGTTTTCTGGAATAAAGATTTGTTAAAACCTTGTTTTTTTTTTTTTTTAAATTTGTGGAAAACATCCCAAAAGGGATGCCACTTTTGGGTAAGACCCAAGGAGGCAGGGGTATCCATTCCACCAAAAACACCCAGGACTCGGACTTGGCCTACCACCTTTGACATACTCAAGGAGCAAAAAAACACACAAAACCAAATTAAAAATAAGTAAATAACAACAAAAATAATAAAATAAAATAAAAAACATGCTCCTTGAGTGTGTCAAAAATAAAAGCACAACCAATCACGCACAACAAGATAAAAGAAACCATAATATAAACCACATAGAAAAACACAAGAACCACATAACAAAACACAAACAAGACAAAAACAACAGAACACTACAAAGACATAACCCAAAAAAAACATGAAAATTAAACACAACCAAAACCTTAAAAAAAAAAAAAAAAAAAAAAAAAAACAACCAACAACAGACAATAAACAAAAACAAAAAACATAGAAAACACTCACACATAAAAACACGAAATAACACAAACAAAGAGAAACCCAAGAACAAGAACTAAAAAAACACAAGAACTATAAAAAAAAACATAAAAAAATAAATAAAACAACAAAAACACAATAACAAAAAAAAACAACACAAAGAACACAAAAACAAAACAAAACAAAACAAAAGAACCCACCCACCTTAAAAAACTAAACAAAAAAAAAAGAAAAAAGAAAAAAAGAAAGAAAAAAAAACAATTGAACAAAACAATGACCTATCTATACCAGAAGACTATTAAGGCAAGAATCAATAGAGGAAACAAAATAAATAATATAATGAGCTATGGAACTAAAAAAAACTGAATGAACCAAAGAGAAGCAAAAAAAAAAAAAAAACAAGAAGAAACTAGGTACCTTCGTAATCTGGAGCCATCCAAAGAAATGATAGAAAGAAGACCTTCCCTTATTTGAGAAGCCCACCATATAGGAGGGTGGCCATAACAAGTAATATCACCTTTGTCCAAAGCCCAATTAGCTAAAGCATCAGCACTCTTGTTTTGATCCTTGACCACATGATTGTAATCAACTTTTAAAAATTTGTTAAAACCTTGTTTTATAAGCATTGTTGTTGAAGCCATTGATTGTGTGAAAAACTTGAGTGTGGGTTAGAGTACCATTACTATGTGAATATTGATTATAAGAATATTTTTTGAAGTAAGTAGTTGTACAAAGAACTTGAACTAGGGTTTGAAAAGAACATGAGTATCATTGTTATGTGATATTTGTTGTTGAGCATTGTTGGAAACATTTTGAGTGAAGTGTTCATATGCTTGGACTAGGGTTTGTGAGAAAGGGGTGTTACATTGAGTGATTGGTTGAGTAGAGTTGATTGAGCCTAGTCAAGTGGATGTGTGAAGTGATTGTTCAAGTTCCATAAAACAAACTATTCTATATTATGAGTTGATTTGAGAAAGTATTTGAGCATTGTGATAAGTGTAGAACATATTGAGTCTCTAACAATTCTCTTTATGTTTCTATGATATTGGAAAAGTTCTGTGTGGACTTGTTGAGCATATTTGAGCAAGTTTTGTGTGGACTTATTGAGCAGATTTGAGCAAGTTGTGTGGACTTGTTGAGTAGATTTGAGCAAGTTCTGTGTGGACTTGTTGAGTAGAATTGAGTAAGTTCTGTGTGGACTTGTTGAGCAAGTTTTATGTGGACTTGTTGAGAAGATTTGAGCAAGTTCTATGTGGACTTGTGGAGTAGAGTTTGGTGCAGATTTGAAGACAGGCTTGTGCCAGACCAAAGATAGAGTTTGAGAAAATTTGTGCTAGACCAAAGGACTATGTTTAGTAAGTATTTGAGATAAATATTTGAAGGTGACAGAGTAGAGAGGTTAGTAGTATCCATTGGATAGAGATCCATCAACCAAGGAAGTGAGGATAGGTCTTCTGAGTGGGGATAAGAGTCTTAAATGGAAAGAGATCCACAAGCCAGTGCAGTGGAGGCAGTAGTCTTCTAGAGGAGCACTAGCCAGAGAAGAGGAGTTCTCTTGTGGATAGAGATACACGAACTTAATTTAGGGGATCAACATGGCCTTTGGATAGAGGTCCATAAACATTGTAGGGAAAGGATTCCCAAGAGAATTTATTTGAAAAAAAAATTATAAGAAATATTTTCTCTGTGGAAGTAGCCATCATTGGTGAACCACGTAAAAATCATGTCTCTCATATGTGTGATGCTTTGTGTGATGTTTATTGCTTTAATAATGCTGATGTTATGATTTGGATTAAAAAGTAAAAAGTTTTATTGTATACTGTTCACCCCTCTTCTTAGTATAAGCACATGTTATTCATCAATCTATCAATATTTTTTGTGTCATTTTTTATTCGTCCATTGCAACCCATTGAGTCATCCACTCATTAACATCATCTAATCAACCTGTATCCTCTACTCTCGTGGGATCACTATTGATCAAACCTACTATACAATCCTACCTACTAATATCACTTACCTTCGTGCTCCATTGCCTTACACTTCTCATCAACCTATTGATAGTCGTTAAGTGTTGCCATTCATAAATGTTGTTGAAAATTAGTAAATGGTGTAGGAAATTGCATGGTTTTCACCATTGCCTAGTAGTTGGATGTTGCCATTTGTAAATGTTGTTGGACATTAGTAAATATTGTAGGAAATTACACAGTTTCTACCATTACCTAGTCATTGGATGTTACCATCTGTAAATGTTGTTGGAAATTACAATTGGTCATTCGGCATTACACTTAATGATGTCATACCCAATTAGCTATTGACTTTGTTGGATGTTGCACCCGATTCAACCATTGCAAACCATATTTTTGCACCCATGTATCCATACTTTTGGGAGACTTACTAAAACTTGCTTTTATAGGGCCATTATTTGTCCAAGTATACCCTTGCATATACTTGTTGGAAATCTTGTATCGAGCTCTACCCATTACCAATGCTAACTTTTCCATTTTCCCTTATTTCATCTCCCAAATTCTGTCCCAAATATTATCTTGTAAAATGGGCCTACATTTTTACGTTGTAACTGCCATTTCATGAATTTTCAAATTTCTTTCTGGCTCGCACTAGACATATGGCCACCAAAATGGCGTTCACTAAAAACTTTACCAAATTATTAGCCAATCATTATACCACCTTGGTAAAAATCATAGCCCAAATCCATTCTTTGGCTGACATCATTAAGGACATCAAAATACAGTCCTCAGTATCTCCTACTTATGCTAAATGTGAAGTTCAAATTTACAAAGGCTCCCAAGATCCTACTATTCTCAATACTTGAACTTGATTTGGAGATCTGGTTTGACTTTAATCAAACTTTGGATGATGATAAGGTTTGATTTGTCAAATTGAAACTTTCTAGCATTTCTAAGGTTCTGATAACTGAATGCCACAGAACACAAAATTCCATTTTCATATGGGATGATTTGGTAAAAGCTTTAAAGGCCACTTTTTATACACCCCATTATGATGTTGACCTACAAATTCATTAGCTTCACCTTTGACAGGGACATAATCAATCAGTATAGGATTATGTGTATCAATTCAACTATTTACGTGTTTTACTTCGTGTTACTAATCTTGTAGATTCCTTCATTCTTAAGTTTAAAATTGGGCTTCTGGCACACTTTTATCATGAGTTGAAATATACTCTGTGCACCACTCTTGATGATATGTTCAATTATAAATAACTTGCGAAGGAGAATTTCATTGCACAACATTGAGGATCTTGCTACTCTTCTGGTGGTTCCACACATGAGTCTCATCAACAACAACAAGCACTAAGGCACTCTTCTCCTTTCTCACCTTCTTCTTCTAGTCTTACTTATAATCACTCCCTTACTTGTAAGCAAACATTTCATTCTTCTTCTTCTACTAATTCTCATGATAAGTCTCAACAGTTATGTCAATATTGTAAAAAAATAGGGCATGACAAATTTGCATGTCCAAAATTATAGAATTCTCACAAGAAGAATTCATTTATACAGTTTGATGAGGGAACATGTGATAATATCATCAAGGCTACTAGTGTGGGAGATATTTATGAAGAACTAAGGGGACAACTAAATGATGTAACATTGATGCATCACCATTCCACCGCATGTAACCGTGATAATTTGTTCGTCGTGCATGCACATTTACTTTACAATTTTGTGGTTGATTGTATCATTGATAATGGCTCGCAAAATAATTTGATTGCGAAGTAAGTTGTTGATAGGCTCAAGCTTCCTATAACACCACATCCTCATCCTTACTCTCTTGGGTGGAAGGATAGTAAAAATACTTCACATATCATACACACATGCACAATTGCAAATTTCTTTTAGCCCTAAGTTCAAAGATAGGATCACTTGTGATGTGACACCTATGGATTGTTATGGATTATTGCTTGGTAAGCCTTATCAATATGATAGGTGTGCCACATATGATACCTATAACAATACATATACTTTGCATCATGAGAACAAATCCTTTCTTATCTATAGTGTTCCACCCACTCCACATCAAGCTTGCACTAATTTGCATCAAGCATTACCAATTACCTCAATTTTTAACACCCCACAACAAGAGGACGTTCAACAAAGAGCACTTTTGTCCACTTCACATCACATTCATCAAAAGCCTTTTCCTTTTACACCTATGGTTGTTCTTGTTGCACCTGCGATTGTTCCTATTGCACCTATAGTTGTTCCTCTTGCACAAGTAGTTGTTCCTTTTGCACCACCAATTGTTCTTGTTGCACACGCAATTGTTCCCATTGAATCTGTACCTACTCCTATTGCACCAACATCTCTTCTTGTTTATCCTACTCCTACTCCAGTTGTAGCTCCATATTTAGTTTCTCATTTGGTTCACACGACTCAGCATCCTTCCTCCTTCACCTTGCAGGACTTTCAACGTTTGGTGGTATATTAGAAACTGACATTCATACACAATAATCATCTTCATATTGGTAGTCCATATTGCATCTACATGGAGCATCATTATGGAGAATCCCCACAACCTCTGAGATTCTCACCAACTTCCTTCCCTTTTGAGTGCATTGGGGTCCAATGCTCCTATGGTGGGAAGGAATGATAGAGATTAATGTAATAAGCCAATAACATTTATGACCACTTGTTTTTAATAAGTTTTTAGATAGTTATTTTTAAGGATAAGCATTGTAACCAATCATATTTAATGCACTCTTATCCATTGAAGATTATCTAAAATGTTGTAATACCTATTATAGGTATCTTTTGATATTGTAATATAATTTTTTATCATTGTCTCATTTTTCATGTCTGCTGTAAATATGTGTCCATATCAAGAATGTTGTGTTATACCTCATAAATGGGTTTGGGTGAGAGAATTCCTCACCCATACACATGTAATAAATGAGCATGGGTGAGAAATACCTCATAATATATGCAACATGAAAGTCTTCTCCTCATAATGGTATGGTGGAGGATGACTCATACATACTTTAAACACCTTAATGCAAAAGGTCTTGAAAAGTCATTTATGGAATTGAATATGCATAGGAATATGTGTGAAGAAAGGGTCAAAGTTGACCATGGTTAGGTTAACCATGTAATTAGTTGAGGTCAAGAGGACGAGATGGAGACTAGGCTAGTCAAAGGGGTAGACTAGGTGAGATGACCATGGGTTATACTGATCATGGGTTTTAGGTTTGACTATAATGTGGAGTTTGACGAAGGTTGAGAGTTAACCAATATTAATCTAGGGTGAATTAGGCTTAGGTAGTAGGTAGACTACTTAAAGGGTAGACTAGGTGAGGTATCCCTATTTTAGGCTAGAGGGGTGGTCATATGGTGACCAAGGGCTAAGCATAGAAAAGGGCTTAAGTGGTTAAAAGGGGCTTAAGTGGGAAAATAGTATTTTTAGGTAAATAATACAAAATTAAAGGGGTTATGTAAATTAATTAGCCTTTAACATGGAATGAGGGATAATTTGAGATTTTTAAGTGTCTACAAATGATTGCATTGCATGGCCTAGGACAACGTAGTGTAGAAGGCAACTCATAAATTAACTTATGGTGCCTCAAAGCTATGTTTAGAATTGCACTGTAGGAAGAAGGACACAATGGTGATTCTCTTTTTGACTAAAGAAGAAATATACCTCATACAATTTTTTTTAAAGATGATGATGCAAATGCATTGCAAAATACATGAGCTTATTATTAAATATAAAGCAAACCCATTTTAAAATGAGGGAACTCTATTTTATTGGACTAATAAGGACATGTAATAAAATAATTATAGGAAATAAGGGAAAGTGAATAAACAAAATAATAAGAGAGAGTTCCAAAGACCAAGAATCTAAAAAAAAATCCTATACTACGAGATATAAAAGATTTGTACATAAGATATATATTAGTTGGAAGATGATACACTTCACCATCCAACTAATCAAGAAGAAATTTTAAATTAGTTAATAAACTACCTCTTCATAATCCTCTACATGTGGCACCAATTTGAGAATGTATAAGTGGCTTGATTGGTTTGGTGTAGAGAGGTATTGGGCATATGATGTGATAAGGATTTGTTGATCTATAAATATATCTAAGGAAAGGTTGTGTGCCCATATACCTTGACCAACATTGAGTGACCATAGAAGCTATGTGGATTCAATGGTCAATATCCGGAGGAGACCGGCTCCTTTGAAGTTAAAGATAAATATTCCTAAAGTATGGGGAAAAAGGATGCTTAAAGAAATAAATCAGGGTGAAGCTAGAACTTATAGTGGTACAAATTAAGCAACATCAAGATACATGTATAATAAAAAATAACACAAATAAACAAGTGAATCACCTAACATACCAATCAATTTTACTATCACCCACATAACACTTAATTGAAATATGTTATAGCTTATCAAACTACGAATTCCAGAACAAGTGAATGAACATAAGCATAAATATAGAAAGCAAAATAAATATTTATGAGCATTCAATAGACTAAAATTAGAAATAAGTAGTCATCCATACATACATGTTATGCAAATAAATTAAAACAAAATCCATAAAACAATCCCTTTGTATTAATTTGCAAATCTTATTTCTTATATATGAATTGTAAAAGCCTAAGAGTCGACCTTTATTTATTCTATATTATAGTATTTATAGTCTTTTACAATGTTATTGTTGGAAAGACATCATTACTTAAAAAACAGATTGTTGTTATGTCAATAGATTCACCAACTTGTTGAACTGCTTGGAGGTATGGTTGGTCTAACTACCCAATCATGGCTAGTTGACCTAGCAAAATTTTGTATCATATTGAGTTGTGTTGACCCTGCTGCTCACATCTGGTTCATTGATTTTTTTACTAACCTTTCCAGTTGAGCCACCGTGTTACCTGCATTATGGCCTTGACAGGATCCATACTATTAAGATATTCTAATAGGTGATCTTGCCCAATAGGTGTCTTGGGATGATGATAGTTCTCGTGCTACTAAGTTGATATCGGATTCTAATATTGACTTACCTTTGCTTATTTATGGCCATTGGGTACCTATTAGAATGGTTGCTATATTTTAACATATTATGATAAGGTGATAGATTTTTAGTACCCCATCAGGCTTCGTCCAAGTGTAGGTATTTTGATGGCTTCTCAGCTATGATGGAATTTTGGTACCATGATGGGTTGTGACTAGGTGCAGATCTTTCGGTGCCCATGAAACTTACCCATTTGAGCTTCCAAGGCTATGACAGACTTTTGGTACCCCATCAGGCTTCAACTAGGTGTAGTTCATCTAGTGGCTGTAGGAGTTGACCTAATATTTCTTTTTTTTCTTGCTTGCTTCTGATATCACAATGAGTTTTTGGTACCAAATCAGGCTCCGACCATGTATAGGTCTTCCAATGGATCATGGGCTGTAATGAAATTTTGGTATCACAAAGGGTTTTGGTCAGGTGTAGATATTCCAATGCCCTTGACACTTAGCCATTTTAGATTCCAAGGTTGCAATAGACTTTTGGTACCCCGTCTGGCTTTGACTAGGTGCATTTTATTCAAGATCTCTTGGGCTATGACAAAATTTTGGTGCCACACCGAGTTTTTGTTGAGTGTAGATATTTTGGTGTCCTTTACAGAACCATTTTAGCTTCTAAGGCTATGATGAACTTTTGGTACCACATCAGGTTTTGGCCAGGTGCAAATCTTTTGGTGCCTTTAACACTTAGCCATTTTAGCTTCCAAGACTACGATGGACTTTTGGTACTACATCGAGCTTTGACCAAGTGCAAATCTTCTAGTGCCTTCAACACTTAGCCATTTCACTAAAGCCTATCATGTTTTGACTAATAGTGTCTAACATGTTCCTAACTGTGCTACACTATTCATCTTTGCATTTTCTTAAGGTTTTACAAACCTTCTGCAAGAACTGTACAGAGTGCCCATTTCTTCCTCTAAGGTTTTACAAACCTTCTACAAGCACTGCACCAAGTGCCAATTTCTTTGGAGCCCCTCGTTCCCCCCTCATGCTCTACATCAACTTCTTATTTATAAGCATCATAAGCCATGACTTCCTAGCAATGCATTCTAGTTAAAATTTCAATGACAACTAAGCATTATTATTCGTCCCCTTTCTTATCCTTATCCAGTATTGGCTACCAAATACATGCTTATCCTTATCCAACCTTCCAAAAAAAACACTGCAACTATTTTTACCTTTATTGGTTGGCTCGTGCCAGTTGGATGCTCCCACATCATACTCACTGGGTAGCAAATATAATATGAGCTCCTACTCACAGAGCTCCTATATTCATACACGAACCCATCGATATTCTATATTTGATACCAAAATGATGCAGTGATGGAGAGGGGGTCAATTAAACAACAACCTCTCCTAGTTGCTTATACATCTTCTTGGTGATTCATAGGGACTTTTTATCTTGTAAAAATAGGACTCAAAATAACTATTTATATATCCTAAAAACACAATATTGACACAAATAAGAAAACTAAATGAGACCAATAAATCATAATTATAAGGATCAAATTTATTTAACCAAACAAACAACTGGGAGGAGAGGAAATAAAATTGTAATGGTAAAATGGATGACAAAATTTATTTCAAAATTTATAGGCAGATGGTTACAATGAAATGGAAATGATGAAATACAAATTGTGCATGGGGATACCTAGAGAGTGGGACACTCCCAAAAAATCCAAACTAAGATTTGAAGGGTAGAATATGAACCTAAAACTAATGGCACAAGTATGGAAAACAGTGAAAAAAGAGAATCAAAAAACAAAAATTGGGACACTTGAAACATGAGACACACCCACAAAAATAAAACTCCATGAGTATATTTGATTGCAGTTGATGGTTGTCTTAGGTCCAAGTTGAACACCTTAAGAAATCACCATTATTCCACTTGTTTTGCACCCTATATTTTCTTATTTTCTTGCTAGCATAGTAATAAATCCTTTAACACCATCTGTAAACTTCCAATTCTCTCTACCTTTTCCCATCCTATTATTTTTCAATTCTAAAGGATACCTTCCAAGTGCAGCCTAAAATAGGCATATACCCTGAGCTCAATTGTGTGAATTATCACTTCATCAAGACTTGTAATCTAAGTAAATATTGCAAATGCCATTCATTTGATAAAAATTAGTACTTGATTTGATATGCATTTGATCATTAGTACTGATGATCTGATGGAAATTACTATTATCACATTCTTATTTTTTGTGCTAAGTAAGACCTTTTATTGTTGTTATTCAATCTTCTTTTGAGTTGTACCATTGGGCTTCAAAGTCACTATTGCTAAAAAGAACTTATGGTACAACTATACAAGTATAAAACAATATAATACAAAAAAGGTACTATTTTCTAAATTCATTAATCATCCCCTAGATGTTGTTGTGATTCTATTTCCTATTGAGGCTTCCTTTGTGAAGCTACTTCTGATGATTCTCCATACTATGAAACAAACTTAGATGGTATGATGATCTAGAGTTTTTGGCACATATTGTTCCAAAATTTTGGAGGGGGGTCCAGAATGCCTTTGAGTTCAGAGATAACCCTCCTTAGTCTACCATTGTTGTCATAAGGAGGGTCACTATACTTCTTAGCTAAGTATTATGCTTTTGCTAGGATCTGAGAAAGCTTTTAAAATAGTGAGAAACCTTCTCCACCTCCAATGGTTTTGGTAGTGATTCAATCTCACTTTCATCTTGTATTTGCTCATCAAACAACTAGGTAATTGCTTATTTTTTATAAAATATAGAGTTATCATCCTAGAAGCTTGGTGCACCTAGGGCCTTGATATCCTTTGCAATAGTGATAATTTCTTTAGCCTCATTTTTTATGATGGTAAATATTTCTCATCCTAGATCAATGGGCTCTTTTGCTCAATAGATCTGGTGGGCCAAAAGTCTCCATTTCTCGATATCTTTATTAGGCTATTTTTTCAAGGCAAGGAGATGTTTAGGATATCTTAGCATTTTTTTTTAAATTTTTTGCTTCCTAAAACATGGACGTCAGATCCTTTTTTTCCCTTTCTATATCTTTTCTGACCTCTTTAGAAATAGTACGAATTTATTTAAGCTTTGTATAGAAAGGGAGGAAGTTTGGTAAAATTTTTCCTCTTATCTTTCCCCAATAGTAGCCCCAAACCTATCTGAGCCAATATTTGGAGATTGATGATTTGGGTGACTTATCATTTTATTATTGCAACTCACTCATGGTTATGGATAGGGATTATTTTTGTTGTTGCATCTTATCCTTTAGCTCTATCACTTCAGAATCATGCTAGATTTTCTCATCCTACATATTTTGCATCTTTGTCTCCAAATGCTTGATCTTTTCATTGCTCTATTGCAACACTTTCTTAGAGGAGGATTTATCAATGATTCCCTTAAGTTTGGTTACATGATTTTTTAGGGTATTATTTTCCAATATTTCTTTAGCAAGCTTGACCTCGAGGGTTTCAATTTTCTTTTCAAAAACTACCAAACTTCTATCTATTTTATTTTTTTGTTTATACTAGCAATGTGTTCACGTCTATATGAATGGATCAGATAGCCTCTATATTTGATATATTTTAGATATATCTATTGTATTCCTTTATCTTCCAATCTTTTTGTCTCATCTGGGATGGAAATATTTTTACTTTTGGTTTAGCTATCATATTGATCCTTGTTTCCTTGATAGGTCTATCATGTCATAGCCCATGGTGATAGCTTCCTCTTCTTTGTCTTACAAATTTTCAAGATACTCTTCTTCTTCCCTCAACTTCTATTGATTTTATTCTACTAATCGAATGGTAGAGAAAATATTTGAAAGTGGCTCTTCAGTAGGTACTAAGAGAATAGGGGTGGCCAGGAAGACTAACAATGGAGTAAGCAGGTAGAAAATTATGGACTTTGTAGGGGGAGTAGTTTCCCGCATACCTTGACTCTTTTGAGTTACGAGCAAAGGAGTGGATAATGAAGCGTGTGTCAGAGAATCTTGTAATATGTAATATTAATATGATGAAATAGACTCAAGGAATGATGGAATGGTTGATTGAACTAGATATGTTTGTAAGGTGGAAGGTGGAGTTAAAGGAATAGGATGGGATTTTTCCATAAGTTATATATTTGTAGGGATCATTACTAAAGGTGGTTACAATTGGCATGGTGTAGAGGCTAGGATTTCAATGAATGAAGGACTTGGGATTGATTGAGTTCTAGGGGACATACCTTGGTCTTACAATCCCTACTCCAACTCCTCCATCGAGATGGTCACATTAGTTGATTTTATTTTGAGCACCTTTTTAGCATCTGCCTATGCAACCACTACATCACACCTTTGTGTTTCTTGTTGTAATTCTTTCCTTTTGCGTATTTTCTTCTTCTTTTCCTGTTACAATATTTATTTCCTAGAAACCTTTTCTATTTTGAAATCTCCCTGACTTGAGCGATCCTTTTGCTTCTTGCTAGACTTAGAGATCTGATTGAAGGTATCATGTTGTACTTTTGAAGGTGCCTCTATTACTTTAGGTGCAACTAAATTTTTGGTATAGACTATGCTTAAATGTTGAGGTAATGATTCTTCTTCTACTTCAACATCAACCCTTGTAGAAGAAGCTAATATTTGTTATCGAATTTCTATTTTTGATTCTTATTCATCTTCATTTCCTTGTTCCTCGACCACTTTTATTTTGAGGACCTTTGGTAAGAGCTCTTTTTCATGATCCTACTTCCAATTGATGTATTCAGTGTCAAACTTTATATTGAACAAACTACCAGTATTTTCATTTGGTGTAGATTTTTTATTCAAATTGCATTCACACTGCATCTCCCACCATTCTTCAACTTTGTACTCACTCCAACCCTTATCATCCTTAATTGTTTTTATAAGATCCAGATCAAGTAATTGATCTTCATTTATATCTGAGTTAAAAATCTGCACACACTTGTAGTATTTTATCCAAGGCATTCCCTGCATCTCCATATAATCAAATGATGCCACCTGATATTTAGCTATTTGTTTCAATTATTGATGTTTGTATGCATATGATGTGTGAAATCATGTGCTTTATTGTTAATTTTTAACAATATTTTGAGAAATATACCCTTCGAATCATAGTTCCACATGTGCGGTACCACTGGTAGCTTCAAGGTGGTTAACTTAGCTTCTAGGTCCATGTATTGTTGAAGCTCCTTTTTTATTGAAATATATTACATTATTTGGTTCCTTAATAATGTAACATGATGGGTATATATTTATATTATGATTATATTAGGAGTTAAATATTTTATTAAAGTAATGTAATAAATGCACAAGTGTAAGAATGCACAATGATTGAAAATGTGCATGAAGTCCACATGTACATGAGTCTTAGAATAGAATAGTGAGCTATATTGAAGGCAAAGATTTGCATATCATTATAAATAGGCCTTCATAGAGTAGATGTAGGAGAGGATTTTGGAGTGTTTAGGTTGAGTAGTAGTAGATACATTGTAGATCCATTTTGTAAATATGGAGAGGTTGTAACCTCCATTGGAGAGCATTGTATATTTTTGTGAGATTTTATATATGAGCATTTCTTGAGCATTGTATCAAGTTTTTTTTAACATATTTTCATGCATATTATTTAGCCATTATCATAGTTATAAAATTACATGCTTATTTATATACTTGTGGTTGCATTTCCTTCAAGTTTAAAGCTCCAAAATCTAACAATGGTATCGGGACCATGGTAGATCAATATAAAATAGAAAGAGCCACAAAAGTGATTTAGAGGAGATTATAAACATAATTTTTATATTTTAAAATTTACTATTGGCTACACTTTTTCTACAAAGTTGCAGAAAAACTTGTGAAAACTAGAAATCAGTATTGAATCCACTAGATTGGCAATCTAACTAGTGAAGATTGCTTTTAAAGATTTACAAAATTTTCTATTTCTAATATTTTTGTTGTAGAAAATTAACTCCTAGAAGTTTAGAAACTTCTTACAACATATAGATAAGGATTTCATCTTTGTTTCTTAAAATTCTATGTGCTTTCCTCATGCAGGGATTAGTTCTTTGTTGCAGAAAAATAAAGATTGAAGATTTGGAGGCCTAAGGAGAAAGGCCACATTGAAATTTTTTTGGATTGAGGACTCTAAGTTGGAGATTGACAAGAGATATAGGGGCCAAGGAAGCCACATTGAATACTATAAATCAAGGAGAAGGTCCTAGAAAGAAGACCCCATTAAAGGAAGAAGAGACTCAAGGAGAAGAGTCCTATTGAAGATTAGATATTGGTGATCTCCATTGAATATTGAAAACTTCAAATTGAAGAAGAGGTCCATAGAAGGCTCTATTGAAGAACTTCTATATTTGGAATATTGAGCATTGAGAAGGACTAATAAAAATCCTATTTCAATATTTCAATAACAACAAATTTAGGAGATCCAAGGATGAGATCTCATTGTAAAACTTCCATAGTTGACAATTTAAGAGATCAAGGAAGGTTTCATTGAAGTTTTAAAAATTGTAAGATTGAAGACCTTGGAGAGGTCTCAAGGAGAAACAAGGAGAAGTCTTGGTGAGCCTCATTGGAAGAGTTCCTAGAAGAAATTATTGCAAAAATTTACTACCAAGGAGTAGCTTTTGATAGTAAAATAGTTGGGACAATTATCACCATCCGATAACAAGCCCAAAAGAGAAAATTTTGGCAAGAAGTTCGTCAAATTTTGAAGTAGTTTGGAGAATATCTCAAGATATTTAGAATCTTGAGAAGAAGGCCATTAGATAGGCCAAGATTGAAGTCATAATTTGATAAAGAATTTGACAAGAGAAAGGAGATAAGAAAAGCCACCAAATCTAAGATATTTGGGGATTGCCATTGAAGGCTTGAAGGTCATTTTAGAGATAGAAGATTTTCTGATTTCTACAATATATTATTGGAGAGTTCTTGAGAACTATCTCAACTATGATTTGAAGGAGTGTCCTACCAAATTTTTAAGATTTGAGGACTGCATTTCAGTTAAGGTATTGACTGCTTTATAATATAAAATTATTTAGATTTAAGGATATATGAATAGCAGCAATTTGGGTAGAATTAGTACCTGCTAAGGATAAGATTTTAGAGGTACATCCTAAAGGAGTATTAGAGCCACCAAATCATTGTTTTGGGAAACAAACTAGTGAAGTGTTGAAGTTGCAAACATGTGATCTATAGAGTTATTTTTGGATAGCCTAGGAGAGCTACAATATCATCTACAAAAGGTATCAATTTAGGTGAATTAAATCACCATCACCATCATCATCTATGAATATAGAAAGGTATGCAACAAAAGGTGCAAAAGTTTATTAGTTGAGCTTTTATATTTAGATTCTTATTAAGATTATTAAGCACCAATTTCAAGGTTTAAAGGTTGTGTAAATAATGTTTATTTAAGTCTTCAAGAGAGTGCAAAAGTTATTGACTACAAGGTTCAAACTTGCATAGAAAAATAGAAGTTAGATATATTTCGAGATAAAGAAAAATATCAACATTCTATTGATATAATTCTAAGAAAATGAAGACTTCACAAGTTTGTATATACAATAGTGAAAATATTAGTGGAAATCTTGGATTTCTAAGTGTAAGAATAACCAAGAAAGGAAGGTATTGCCAAGGGATAGAAGGTAATATTGGATTCAATCTATATCATCCAGCAAAGAAATTTGAAGGTTACATTTTGAGAAGTCAAGAGGCTCGTTTTAAGAGCATAGGGGGGAAAACATCTACATCATCCTACTCTACATTTGTATAGAACCTTATTAAGGCCATTAAAGTGATATCTAAATAGAAAAATATCTTCAAGGAAAGAGATATAGGTTTAATAACAGTAGAAGGAGAAAGGAAAATCTCAAAACAGTGGTGAAAATCAGATTGCTATTGTCATCATCTACCCTAAATAATTAGGAGTGTCTCAAGGATACATAACCTTGATAATTTTCTTGCATATAAGCAACCACCATTAGCAAGGAGAAAAGCACAATCATAGTGCTTGAAAGAGGAGTCATCCAAAGAGTTCAACGTTCGCTATCTCAAGGTACTAAAAGCACCATAGCTAGTTACAACAAGCAATGTAAGGGATACACCTTCATGGGAGACAGTTGCCACATCAAATACCTACAACAATACAAGGAAAACAAGGTGAACATAGTGCAATAAGGACAATATCTTGTTATAGTTGATAAACCAAAGCAAGATATCATAGTTAGTTAGGAATAACACAACATAAAAGGTGTAATCATCACCTAAGTAGAAGATAAAGCCATTACACATAATTCCATCCATATTGAAGGAATCGTCCAAGTTGGAGGAGAAAGGAATCTTAGATTTTGCTATCATAGAAGAGTGAAATAACGTGGAACAGTTGGCCAAAGGCAAGCGTTAAAGCTTTAAGATTTTTTGATACATTAAAGGTAAATCACATGCAAAAGGAGATTAAACACTTACCAAGACCTTGCAAGGAGGAGAGTGCCACTTAGCACAAGGAGGAGAATCATCTCATAATGCCCACGACCAAGAATAAGGGTGTTCGTTTGAAGTAATGCTTGAAGGAAGCTAGCGAGGTATAAAAATGCTTTAAAGAGAGAATAATGTTGCACATAAGATTAATTCCACTTGTATTATCTTATCATAAGCTTGTAATTCTTCATATTCATATTCAAATCAAGGATGAAACCATTTGTCTTGAGCCCTACTTAACTAGTAATGCTCAATAGGAAGGAGTATTTTTTTCATTATAGAATCATGGTATTTGTCATACATTACTTAGTAAGAAAACCATATTAAAAGGTTTTTACAAGAGCATGTAATCTAGTGAGAAGGAAAGTAAGAGTGCATAACAAATTCAAGCATCATTAAAGTAGCTAAGGCAATCATAAAGAAGCATGCAACAAAACTCATCAATGAATAATGTCATTAATAGGAGATAGTAGTAGCATTAAATAATGTGATATTGTCATAAGGAAGAATGTAGGTCAACCTATAAATAACGTGAGGCCATCATACAAATAACATAGGCTAGCCTATAAATAACATGAGACTATCATAGGAAAGAGTGTTAGTCAGCCTACTATTGTTGGAGAAGAGCACAAATTGATCACAGGTTCAGTTGAGGGCATAACACAATGAGCAACACATATTATAAAGGTAATATTAAAGTCTTATTACTTTTGCAAATATTTGAGGAGTAATAAGGATATACATATTAAAATTGATATTAATTAAGATTTCATAATCTAGGGATATTTAGTAGGAGTTATAAGGTAATAAAAGGTACCCTAGAAAGCACATTGCTTACTTTGAGAAGGAAGAGTGAAATTAGAAGCATTAAAATATTTATTATTATTGCTTCAAACATTTGCAAATTTCTAAAACCAAGGAGTTATAAGTGAATTTTGATTTGCAAATATATAATCTTTCTAAAAATTCTAACTTGGGAGACACAAGGAATCCTACATCAAACTAATATCATAGAAGTGCATAATTTTATCATAGCATTGATTCAAAGTTGAATTTTATTGCTTGCATCAAATACTAGTTGGAAAAGTAAACTTATTAGTCTCATACTTAAAGAAAAGAGACAAATAATCCAACTAAAGACATTGAAAGCTTATTCTTTGAAATTGCATCATTTATAAGCCTTCTACAAGAAGAGGTAAATGGTTGATTGTAGTGATAAAATGATGATTATTATCATGACGAAAACATAAAAAATGTGAGCAAAAAATACTAAGCATTTTTTCAAGCCTATAGCTTATTATTAGGGAGACAAAAGGAATTCAACTTAAAGTCGATCTAGAAAGCTTAGAACACTATCTAATTCATTATTAAGCCAAAAAGATATTCTTACAAAATTTAAAAGTTGATGTTAGGATCCTATATCCTAACCCTCAAATAATAATAATATAATACCTTTAATATCCTAAGTTTAGTATAATTGATAATATAATAATTAATTATTCATTAATTATTATATTATAATATTAGGTTTTAGCCTTAGCATAGTCATAATAATTAATTATATTAATTATTATGAATTGTCATGATGACGAGACATAGGGTTAGGGTTAGGGTATATATATTATTTTCCAATAATTCATTCAAAGGCATCCATAATTGAATAATATAAAACATATATTTGTTTAAACTCATTGGAGGGATCCCCCATTCCAATGCAACAACGATTCAAACCCTAAAAGTGATTCTTTTTAATGTTATTTTATTTATTATTTATTAAATACTAAGCTAGAACCTTCAGGGTTCTACCATTTGGTATCAGATAAAATTGTTCTAGAAGGGAAAACCAACCCTCAAATGGTCGATGACACCCTCAAGGAATTCATCTAGGAGATTCACCAATGGATGGACCAATTTACTAAACATTTGTTAATGAGGCAGTAATTTGACCTAATAAAGGAAGTTGCAAGCGAACAAATTACCCATGAAGAAAAATAAAGTTGCAAGTAAAGAAATTGCTCCTAAACCTATAAATTTTTTTCCTTTAGAGGATCCCTTAGCCATGGAATTCCAAGAGGTACCTATTGCACTTTTGGAGAAAGAAGAAAATAATTCAAACCCTAAAAATGCAATTTTTTTTATAAAAAATGTGTATGAGGAAGAGGATTTTCTGGACAACAATGCACATATTTTGGGGTTTCCAAGAGTGATCAAGTTTATGGAAAGACAATAGCTAAATAAAATTCAAAAATTATAGTTAACACTAGAGTAGTCCTCAGCCATCAATGAAGCCCAAAAAAATGGAGTTTTTATATATTGTTATTGCACATATTTAGGTCTCAACCCACTTAGTTATTATTATTTAAAATATAAGGTGGATTGTTGCTCTTGTCGTGATATAGAGTTTTAATTTCCTCTAAGTGTGCATCCTCTGCCTTGACCTCCTCTTGGGATCAAAAATGGTATATTTGATCTGGCTTGAAAATAATGGAAGCTGCTACCAAATCTGGTGTTATTTCTCCAACCAACAATAATGGATGATATATACCTACGATGGGGATAATAACACATAATAATCTTAAGCCTCCTCAAATTCTTCTGCATACATCTACATATAACAGTCATTGTTACCTAGACTATAAGTGCCATCATAAGAAATGCAAGCAGGAGCCCTCTGGTAGGAATACCAAGTGAAGCCATTTCTAACAGGATGAATTTACAAATATCAAGAGCATATTTCTAAGGTATTGTTATGAGAAATAAAACAACTTGACAACATGCCAAATTACCAGAGGGGAAAAAACAAATCAACTCGTGCGACCAAGGATCCACATATTGTTACTGTGAAGGCATTTTATGCATATGGAGACATTCATTGGCTTCCATGGAGAGTAAAATAAATTTATCAATTGAATGGGATAAATCTTATGCTTATGCCCCTAGAAGGAGAGATGCAGCCAAAGAAACCATTTTAGCAGGCATTTTTTTCATCGCAATTGAAAATCTTTCATCTACCACCATTGTCCTAATTTTTGGAAATATAGATTTTTCCTGAGGTTTGCATCAACTGGCTTAAAGAGGTCATACTATCATACTCAGTATTCCATATAGCATGAGAGGCACTTCTGCCCTCTATAAATTTGCACAGTTTGTGTGTAACGGACCCAGTCTTATGACATAATAGGCATACAACACAAACAAAATTAGAAAGGTGTAATATGCCTCAACAAAGAATATTGATAGATATTGGTACATACTAAGATAAATTCAACGTGCTGGGTTGAGACTTGTGATATTCATGATCTAAAAGGATATTTTTTATAGCTAATAGATATATCTAGAGGATTCATGTCGTCTACCTAAGAAAAAAAATTGTATGACGATAAAATTACATAAAATTTACATGTAATTGCAATATCATATAGTTTGAAAGGATAGGAATAAATAGAGGAGACAAAGTGGATTCAAGAAAATTCACCATTTCATCCTCTTTAGTACAAGCCACAAACAATGGGATGGCCAAAATTTTTGATGATGATGTTATTATTATGCTAGAGGTTTTGCATAATAATACAACATTTATAAATACACACTTCTAAGGTGTGTGGAAAGAAAGGAACACATAATCCATGTGTAGGGTGTCCTAAGTAGAGCTAGACATTACAAGAACCATTGAATTAAGGGATCAAGTCAACCATTACAAAACTTTCATTAAGTATTATCACAAATCACTATCAAGAGATCCAGTTGTGAGGCAATGGATCACATCTATAGAAGCAAGTAAAAAGACATCACAGAAAGACTAATCATACTTGTGTATAAATGAACCAAATCATAAAATATAAAGACATCAACAAATCAATTAGAGTTTGCTTAAGTGTTAAAGGCTTCATTGATAATGATTGCACTATGAGGATTTTCAAAGGAGATCATTGAGGGTGAAACCATTACAATGCATTATATGGAAAGAGTAAGTTTTTTCATAACTGTTATATAAGACTATCCAAAGGAATATTGAACCCTATCCAAAGGTGTAGTCGTGACAATCATAATACTTGAAGGCCAAGAGAACCACATAGTTATTGCCTAGTTAGAAGGTAGAGCGAGCATAAAGGCCATATCATATTCAAAATAATCCTCAGTGACTCAACTATGAGGGAGACATTCTTAGGTTTTAAATTATTCATTACAACACCTATGTATTGAGAGCCATACATTGATTAAGCAAGGTAACATCAACGCACATACAAGGAGCCCCCAAAAAGGAAGAAGTGAAAGTATTTTGAGTCATCGTAGAAGATACAATAATATTAGCTACTAGAGAGGATAATTTGAAGTAAACACCAGTAATAAATTAATTGATATCAACTAAGTAGTCACAACCACATTGGTGTTAATTGTTGCAAGAATAAAATCAACACAGTCATTGCTAAAGAACGCTATCACAAGCAACTAGAAAGGATGATTCAGACTGAGGATATGTTGCTTAAAAGATATCATAAAACATTCAAAGGATTTTATATCATAATTAGAGAGATATCTGCATGAAGGACTCAACATAAAGGATGAAAAAATTAGTTGATAGTTAAAGCTCATCCTTAGGTACCAATCGACTTGAAAAATATCCTTCTAAGCACTACAATCATGCATGCATAAGAGATACATTGGAATAGATCTATATAGGGTCCATGTAAGAAGGTGCAATGTAGGTTGGAAACCATGAAAGTGAATTCAAGTAACTAAGCTACATGCACATCGATAGATGAAGGGATAATTATTTGAACATTACTGATTTGCATAGCATTCAGACCACTTAGATTTGAAAATGCTCAACACTTATTGAAGGAGCCACATCAATTTTATAAACCCTAATTTGTGTTTCATTGACAAACACCTCATCACCATAAATAAGTAGTGCACTAGCCATTGATATCCATGTCACCAAGTGAAGCTCATTGTCATAATGTACTTGGAGGAAGATAAGCATGGTGAAGTCAAGTGAAGAGTGGACTCATTGGAGAAACATACCCAGGTTCAAGACTCTACACAATAAATTGCAGGTCTCAACAGTGCCTAAAAGTAGTCCATTGAAGTTAGTACCAACATAGGAAAAATAGGAGCTATTAAAGTGTGAAAGAGACTACAAATTGAACATTATTGATTTGGAGCTCGTACATCATTCAAACAACAAGGCAATAACCTAGCACATATGTTATTCAGACAATATTCGTTAAATGTCCATATTAATTGGTAAAATGATTCAAAACAAATTTTGTGCTTGCTTAAAAAACTCATGGAGTATCTGCATGGTCATCAAGGGTTGCTAATGGTAATTGGTTAGCACGCAAGGGGTAGAAATCACACACATAAGCTAATAGTGCATACCCCAATTTTAGAGACCACCATTTGCTATTGGAGAGAAGATCAAATGAAAGAATAGCAAATCGTAAGCATTGAATAGTGAATAAAATACCACATAGCGACACTTGAATACATAGCAAAGAGCATGTAAAATACTATGCTATTTTTTAGAGGTATACGAGGTAGTAGATGTTGAGCAAGGTGCAGAAACAGTATTGTCATTGTTGTCAACACAGACAAATAAATTAGTTGATGTAGTGGACAGGAATTTAGAGGTCAGTCAGAGCATGTACAGTAAATTTCCAAGAAGACAGAAGTGGCCCAAATTCAAAGAATCACTAAAAAATATAAGTAAAAAAACTTTCGCGATATCGCGACATGTTTTCTGTCGCGATTTCGCGACATATTAGAGATAGAAAAAGATGGAAAAGCTGTCGCAATTTTGCGACATATCAGAGGAGAGAGAAAAATCTAGAAAAGCTATCGTGATTTCATGACATATCGAAGGAGAGAGAAAATGCTGGTAAAACTGTCGCGATTTCGTGACATGTTGGACGAAAGAGAAAGTGCAAAGAAAACTGTCACGATTTTGTGACATGTTCGAAAAGAAGGCGCAAGCAAAGAAAACTGTCATGATTTCACGACATGTTGGCAGAGAAGAAAGCAAGTGGAAAAATTGTCGTGATTTCGTGACATGTTCGAAGAAGAAGCACATGCAAGGAAAACTATCACGATTTCATGACATGTTTGGAGAGAAGGCGCAGGCAAAGAAAACTGTCGTGATTTCATGACAATTTGCAAGAGAGGTAGTACGGATGAAAATGTGTCGCAATTTCATGACATGTTTGAGAGAAAGAGCTGGCAAGGAAAAGTGTCATGATTTCACGACAATTTGCAAGAGGAAGTGCTAAGGAGAAAAAGTGTCATGATTTCGTGACATGTTGGGTTTTCACGATCCGATGAGAAGAAAAGCGCTAAGGAGGAAAAGTGTCACGATTTCGAGACATAATGCAGGAGAGAGAGTTCGATAGAAAAAGGTGTCACGATTTTGTGACATGCTTCATTTTCATGGTCCAAAGCGAAGAGAAAGAGGAGAAGGATGAAGTGTCATGATTTCATGACAGAAGCAAAACAAAGGAGCATGGAAGCAAAAGCATCATGATTTCATGAGAAATTCAAGGAGGAAGAGCTCAAAGGCAAAAGCATTGCAATTTTGTGACATGTTCTATTTTCGTGGGTGAAAGACAGAGAAAGGCACAAGGCAACGAATGTGTCACAATTTCATGACATGTGTTTTCATGGGCGACAGATAGAGAAGAGCACAAGGCAGCGAATGTGTCACGATTTCGTGACATGTCTTATTTTTGCTGTGCAAGCCAATGCTAAGATCCTGCTATAAAATAAACTCAAATAACACACTCTCACACAATTGCTTGGAAATAACTCACATAAACATCACATTAATATAACAAAAATTTGCATAAATAACAATCTCACAATAGAACTGAATCGCAAGCCTCTTCGAGGGGGCAACCTCCTTCAATACTTCATTAATTTTGCAAAAGATGGTTACATTGGTGCCCTTTCGGGTATTTAAGGAGTTTCCTTCCAAGGTTGGCTTACATGCAAAATGCCACCTGGATTACATGCATAATGCCACCCGAATTACATGCATAGTGCCACTTTGAATTACATGCACAATGCCACCCGAATTACATGCACAATGCCATTCGAATTACATGCACAATGCCACACGAATTACATGCACAATGCCACCTATCTACCATGTGTTACATAAAAAAGGGTGCCATTTGTCATAGGCACTACCTAAGCTAAAACTTAGAACGTTACAAAATATTAATCATGGGTACTACCCACGTTCACTAGGAATTATTACATCAAGGAAGTTATTACATTAAGGGTTAGGATGAGATCCTAACATGCCCTTCTCCTTGAAGAAGCTTTGTCCTCAAAGCTAAAAATGAGGAAACTATTACTGGAGTTGATGGAGGGAATCCCATGTAGCATCCTCAGGTTGAAGTCCACGCCACTGAACCAGGACCTCTGTTATGGTACGGTTGCAAGTTCGACGATACAACAGCTGCTTTGGTGCAAGTAAGATGGAGCCTTCTTCATCCAATTCGGGAAGTGTTGATGGGACCTGTACCTTGGAGCTGCCCGAAATGTAGGAGGGAGGCGTGAGTGGAGGGTGCCCGTACTCTGCCTCTGGTGACGATATGATAGGAAGTGTTGTACCACCATTCGGCCAAAGAAAGCCATTTTGCCCAATGAGTAGGATGATCGGAGGCAAGTAGCGAAGGTAGGTTTCCAAGCAGTTATTGACAACCTTTGTTTGACCATCCGTTTTTGGATAGTAGGCTAAACTCATTGTGAGCTGAGTCCCCTGCAACTTAAACAACTCTTGCCAAAAATTGCTAGTAAGGCTGGGATCACGATCAGATACATTGGAGGTTGGCATGCCATGAAGGCGAAATATGGAGTCAAGGAAAATTTGGGCAATAGTGAATGCTATGTAAGGATGGGTTAGGGCACAAAAGTGAGCATACTTTGAAAGGCGGTCCACTACCACAAAAATAATAGACTTGTCTCCAGATTTAGGTAGCCCTTCTATGAAATCCATAGAGATGTCAGTCCACACCTGATCCGGTATCGGCAAGGGTGGAAGAGTGCCCGAAGAGTGCACTATTTCTCTTTTCATCCTTTGACCTGTGTCGCAGTATGCCATAAAAGAGTGAATGTCCTGTTTCCTACCTTTCCAAAATAAGGTGCGCTTGAGTCGCTCATAAGGTGGTCTGATATTGGGAGGTGTACTATCCGGAAATAATGGAATGGCATGGTCGTGAGAGCGATGCAGTGGTCGTGTGATGGGTTCCGAAAAGATGGCCTCATGTTTGTGGAGAATCTGTTGCATGTCTTGTGGGATTTCACCCATTGGAGATGTGGATGGTCGGATGGAGAATAGTTGTGCAATGACCCCACGTGATGATTTCTTTAGCAATTTCTCCATGCCGTTTAAACTAATAATTTGAGGTGTTCCTGTCTGGGAGCCCTTGATGATGTGTGTTTGTCCGTTCCGGAAGAACCGCATCCAAAGTTTAGCAAAGTTCCAACTGATAGTGCCCAACGTACTCAACCATTGGCATCCCAAAACAATATCACATCCACCCAAATGGAGGGCAAACATGTCCTGCTTGAGTTCATAGTCCCCTATCTTGATTTTAACATTGTGACACTTTCCTTTACAAGATAAGGTTCCCCCATTGGCTACCATGACCTCAAAGGAATTACAATTGTGGATATAGCAATTTTCCCGTTGAGCAACTCTAGGGTCAATGAAGTTGTGCGTGCTTCCCGAATCCAAAAGGATGGAAAGACGTTGGCCCTTGAAACATCCTCGTAACCTTCATGGTTTGAGGAGTAGTAATTCCCGCAAGGGCATGGATTGTAATTGATGTCTCGGGTTCCCGTTTCCCTTCTTCTTGTGGAGGAGGTGATTCTGGAGGGTCCTCATCCTCATCACTCTCGTCAACGGTATCAGGTTCTCCAACATCTATCAAGAACAATTTTTTGTGTGCACACTTATGCCCCTTGAAAAACTTTTCATCACAATTGTAGCATAATCCTTGGGCACGATGTGCATCCATCTCTTCGGTGGTGAGGCGCTTGGGTGCAGCAGGTTTATTATCATCTGGGTGTTGGGCTCTCGGGGGAAATGAAGGTCTATCTTGAGAAAACTTTGATGGGCGTCTTTGGGCAAAGAGTTTAGATTCGGCCAGACGGGCCAAACTGATAGCTTCCATCATAGTTCGTGGTTTCAACATTTTGACTTCTGCTTGGAGTTCCATCTTCAACCCACTGATATAACAACTCTGGAAGAACCCTTCACTCAATCCTCTTGTTCGATTGGCCAATTTTTCAAATTGAGCTTGGTACTCTCGAACTAACCCTGTTTGTTGTAGTTTGGATAAGGCTCCTGTGAAGTCCTCAAACTCACTAGGACCAAATCGAGTGAGTATTTGGGATTCAAAATCCTCCCAAGAGAGATTTGGGTAGGTAAGACGCAACCATTGAAACTAGTGTAGAGCCTCGCATTCCAAGTTAAAGGAAGCCATCTGGACTCGATGAAATACTGGTACATTATGAAGTCGAAAGAATTGGTCAACCCGACATAGCCACCCATCAACATCCTTCCCACTAAATTTGGGAAAGTCCAACTTGGGCATTCTAAAGGGTGTATCATGGTCATGATTCCTTGTAGAACTCTCAGCTTGGTATTCTGATTTGGGTGGTTCTCTTCTCAGTTTGCTATCCACTTCAGTCAATGCTTCTTCTAAGCGATTGCTAGTGGCCTCATGCTCTAGGCGAAGACCTTGGACTTCTTCCCTTATGGAGTGAAAAGCCGAGTTCAAGTTCTCAATGGCTTTTGTTAGGGACTCCAAGTGTTCTAGTTCTTTCTGGTGTCCACGGGTACCCCGGGCCATTTTTTGACCTTTTGTGACCAGCTACTAAAAATAGAATTGAATTTTTTTGACTTACTATTTTTAGTAAGTGCCCAAAAAAGTGCTTGGGTGCTATATATCAAAATGATCAGCAGGAGGAGGTGGTCACAATGAGCTATATCTCTCAACACTACTTTTTGGCACCCCAGACTTTTTTTTTTTTATCTCCTGTTTTGCTGAGTCTAACGGTGTTTACAGATTCTGATTCTGAGCTACTGAGCAAAAGTTGGGTACTGGAGCACTATCTAAAACTGGCCATGTTTCACACTCAAGATTCTCTATGTTTTGCAGGTGACTGATATGACAGTTCTGTTCTGACTCTGAAGACTGAATTCTACCTTGACCTCTCCGACTCGATCGACTCGATCGTGGATCGCCACTATAAATTTTACTGTTACTCTCCAGACTTTCAACTTAAGTGTCACCCTCATGGTTTATCCCGAATGCATGTCCCTTTTGTTATTTTTTTGGTAGAGGACTCCTTTCTCATATGCTCACTTTTGAAATACAGGTTTACGAACGGGAGTGTTTGGATTCTTATTTTGATTTTTATTTTTGCATTTTTTACAGGTTGCAGTTTTAACAGAACCAGGGAATGCTAAGTATAGGAGTATGTACCACCCATAGGCCCTCTAATATACCGATAGTGACGAACAATAGTGCTCGGACCAATATTTCAAGCCACTACTCAAGGAGGATTCCACACATACCCTTGAGCACACTACCTGCCTCTCTGACAATATGGGAGGGTAATCGTCCAGGATGTTGTGTCCCGTAGACTATGAGTAATACAAGGTCGAAGAGCTTCCTAATGGCTAAAAGTTTGTTTAATCCTAGATGGTCTCTCGATATACCCGAAGATACGTGGGAGCTCAAGTCCGTGCGCGAGTTCTGTCTGAGGCCTGGGTATTGGAGCCTGATCGCCCCTCACTTCACTAGACGCTTTATGGGCTATCTAGCTTAGCCAATAATGACAGATCCTTCGTGATATTTTAAAACCCCTGGTACAGGGTTTCTACCTACTCAACTAATAATATATTTTTTTGTTTTTGGTCTGGAAAAAAAACACTGTATTTTTTTTTTTTTTGGATTTTTTTAATAAGGAAAAACAGAATGGAAAAAACACACGGAATTTATACCTAACAGGCGGATTGGATGGCAAGAATCATTGCAGTTGCAGCAGAACTTGGCCCTGGAAAGCGCTCTGATACCACTTGTTAAGATCCTGCTATAAAATAAACTCAAATAACACACTCTCACACAATTGCTTGGAAATAACTCACATAAACATCACATTAATATAACAGAAATTTGCATAAAGAACAATCTCACAATAGAACTGAATCGCAGGCCTCTTCGAGGGGGCAACCTCCTTCAATACTTCATTGATTTTGCAAAAGATGGTTACATTGGTGCCCTTTCGGGTATTTAAGGAGTTTCCTTCCAAGGTTGGCTTACATGCAAAATGCCACCCGGATTACATGCATAATGCCACCCGAATTACATGCATAGTGCCACTTTGAATTACATGCACAATGCCACCCGAATTACATGCACAATGCCATTCGAATTACATGCACAATGCCACACGAATTACATGCACAATGCCACCTATCTACCATGTGTTACATAAAAAAGGGTGCCATTTGTCATAGGCACTACCTAAGCTAAAACTTAGAACATTACAAAATATTAATCATGGGTACTACCCACGTTCACTAGGAATTATTACATCAATGAAGTTATTACATTAAGGGTTAGGATGAGATCCTAACAGCCAAGAAGAGTGTACACATGCAAAAGATGTCATAATTTCATGACATGTCATGTTTTTGCTAGTGCAAGCAGAGAAGAGTGCAAGGTAGTGAAAGTGTCACGATTTTGTGACATGTTCTATTTTTATGGGAGAGACAGAGAAGAGCTCAAGGCAGCAAAAGTGTCGCGATTTTGCGACATGTTCTGTTTTCACAGGTGCAAGCTGAGAAAAGGACAAGGAGGAAAAAACTGTCATGATTTTGTGACATGTTATATTTTCTTGGGTAATAGGCGAGAAGAGCACAAAGATACAGAAGTGTCACGATTTCATGACAGGTCGCAACAACACAATTACGGACAACTAACTGAAGTAGAATGACAGTTAAAGGGGTAGTAGTAGAGGAAAATCATGCAGCCAAAATAAGAAGAGTTAACTGGAGTTAGTGCGACAGTTACAGGTGCAATTACAGATAGAAATCATGCAAGCTAAAATAAGCACAGTGTAGTAAAGACAGAATGGTAGTTACAGGGCCCGTAAAGTAGTGTAACCGTCGAGCGGTAGTTATACTGAAAGTCTCATGCAAAATATAGATCTATTAATAGGTTGCATGTAATAAATACTATGCTATAAATGAGTTACCATCAACAGTGGCTATTAATAGGCTACATGCAGGATTACAAAAGTTACAAAAGACGAGAAGTATCATTGAGAAATAATGTTATAAAAAGGTAGTCGCACAAAGAATTATGTGAAAGCATGAGATTTCGGGCAAAGGAAACACTAGCTATGCAACATAACACGAAAATGTAACGCTTTGATCCTATGCACTAAAACAGAGAAAGGAGACAACTTGGAAACGAAAGACAAGATGTAAAGAAATCATAGCCCTCTTTATTCAAATATCTTATCCTCGGTTACATAGACGTCTCCTCCCCTTTTTGGGGCTATGAGCGTTAAATTTGTCTTCATTACAATGTGTGACCTAGTTTTCCTCTTCCCGCGTGCCCACGATTGCAATGGGTGGTCCAAGATGCTGCCGTCGCTGATGTGGATAAGTTCTTCACCTCTGATTGCTTTTCCTACAATCAAAGAAACAATGAAAATGTCAGTAGCACCTACTGCAAATGAAAGGGGTTCGTTCTCTAAAATCAATGAAATATGCATGTAAACATCTGCCTGAAATAGTAAATACAGTAAGTCCAAATGGCTTGAAAACTTGACCGAAGACGAAAAATGTTACCAAAAGGCCATTGCCCCTGAGATAGTCGGCCAATCTGCTTCTACCTGGTAATCGTCCCTCGAAAGGACGATTGCTGCTATTAATCATCCCCTGAAAGGATGATTGCTACTATTAATCGTCCCCTGGAAGGACGATTGCTACTGTTAATCATCCCCTGTAGGGACGATTGATACTGTGTTGAAGAAGCCGACCTATCGTTGCTCCAATGTCGATTCTCGAGACCTGCAAAACGCCTACAAACAAGGGGGTTATGTAATTGGGGCCATTTTGGGACGACCCAGATGGTCGGATTCTCCCAATTTGGCTTCCATCACCGAGAAATTGGACGTTGTTACCTACAAGTCAGTGGGACAACCAAAATAACAAAAGCATGATAATATTCGATGAAAACCTTTTGAAATCAAGATTCAAGATTATGAACTATTGAACAACAGAGAATAACATGGAATATGAACAAATGACAGAAAATGAACTACAACTAAATCCAAAAGGTGCGGGGTGCCCAAGTGGGCAGCCCACCGATGGAACTTGATTTTGGCACCAATCCACTTGGGATGGGCCCAAAATCTCTTAGGAGTGGGGGGTCGACGAATTGGTTGGTTTAGGTGTCCATGTGTTGGATTTGGGTCAAGTTCGAGCTTCCAAAGGCCACCCAACAACCTCCCTTGCAAAATATATTGGTGGATGTGGGAAGGTGAACCAAAAGGGATGCAAGTGGGTCTTCAACTCAGCAGCACTTCGTTGCTTGAAAACTCCTTCCACTTGTATATTTGGGTGAAAAAAGTCTCACCTTTTATAGACCCAAGGGGTCTCCTTTGGGAAGGAAGCACAAACACCATGTGTTGGTCATAGGTGCCATGTGGCAGTCATGTCTCCTCATGAGGGAAGGGAGTCCTCCATTGACTTGTGTTTTCATAATTGCTTCTTGTGACAGTCCTCTAACGGCCCTTCTATCCACCTACACACACGTGCAAGGTAGGAGTCATCAACTGACTGTTTTGGGCTGCCACTTGGCGTCGTTTATCATTTTGCCCGTTAAACTTGGTAATCGTCCCTGGGTGGGACGAGTACAACAATCGTCCCTGGGTGAGACGATTGCAAGTTAGTAATCGTCCCTAGGTGAGACGAGTACTGGGCAAAGTTTCTAAATGTACCAAATTGCTTCCTGACATTACAAAATTGCTATGGAAGTGGTTAGGACCACTATTTGACCTCTGAGGGCTACCCTGGGGGCTATGTTTGTCAAAGCAATCAGTGTTTGCAGTCACATAATCGGATGGGTGCTATTTTGGTGTCTACATTATGTTGTCGTTGAATGTGTGAAAGTGCTGCCAAAAGAGGGTTAGAAGAGTGCTGTAAGAGAGTGACAAATTGAGCAGTAAGTGTTTACTGTGTTTTGATAAATTGTAGACCAGACAAGGTCTTGTAAAAGTGAAGGCATTTGTATGTCATTAATATAGCTTTCAAAACTATGATCCAAGTTGGTGCTTGGATAGGGGTTGGTGCTCCTTTCTGTTGATGCAGATAAATCAGGGGGTTGGTGCTCCTTCCAGTGGGTGCTGGTAAACAGATTGTAAAATTGGTGTTTTGCAAAGGTTGGATTTGGACCATAGTCCAAGCAGTCATTCTTGAGGAGTAGCCAAATTAGTGAACCTCATTACATTGTGTGTTGTGGTGTGCTCTCTTGTGATAATTGCTTTATCTACTATTAAGTTCTCTTTGCTTTAGCTTTAAGAGTTGTAGATTTGAATTTAAATAGCTACACTGATTCACCCCCCCTCTTAGTTTCATTGTGAGAATATCAATTGGTATAAGAGTGGGGTTATTGAACAAGGTTAATCAGATAAGGTGATCTTGGAAGAAACACAATGGCAGGTGGTGAAGGATTCTCATCAAACAAAACTCCTTTGTTTGATGAAATTAATTACTCATTCTGGAGACTCAGGATGCAGACATATCTATGTGCATTGGGATATGACATTTGGGAGTCAGTAGAAAGTGGATACACAATACCAGCTACTCCTCCAATAGATACTGTCGAGAAGAAAAAGTTTGAGAATAACTCCAAAGCAAAGAATGCCATAATGTGTGGGCTAGTAGACAGTGAACTGATAAGGATCATGAGCTGTAAAACGACAAAAGGCATGTGCTGCAAACTGAAGAGCATCCATGAAGGAGACATCAAGATCAAGGAAGCCAAGCTACAAACACAACGAGCTCAGTTCAAAGAATTAAAAATGAATGATGATGAGAACATAGAGGCCTATATGCTAAGAGTCAATGGAATCATTAACGCAATCAGAGGACTCAACGAAGAAATCGAAGATGCAATCGTCGTGAAAAATGTACTTAGAACTCTTCACAAAAGATTTAATTCTAAAGTTTTTGCAATAGAAGCTAAAGATCTAAACAATTTTAGCATGGACGAGATGCATGGTTCTTTGACTGCATACGAAATGAGAATAGGATAAACTAAGCCCATAGACAAAGAAGTTGCTTTTAAAGCACACAAAAATATAAAAGCTGAAAAAAAATTTGAGGATGAAGAGACATCGGATGAAACAGAAGCTAACTTTGTTCGAAAACTAATAAAAGGAAAAGGAAAATATAGAGGAAAGTTACCGTTTAAGTGCTTCAATTATGGAGGGGTCGGTCACTTTGTAGCTAAGTGTCTAATGAATGAGAAAACCAAAAGTGATGAAGGGTCACACAAAGAAAGAAGTGACTGGAAGAAGAAACCAAATTTTAGAAAAAGCAACTTCAAAAAGAAAAGTTTCATATCCAAGAATGTCAGCTCTTCTGAAGATAGCTCAGGTGAAGATTCTAAAGAAGAAACAGTTGAAGCTCTGTTCATGGCATTTGAAGAAGAAAAAATAAAAGAAAAATAGGAAGGTGACACAAACATTAAGGATTAGGCTAAAGTATATCTGGAAGGAGAGTTGGTTGCTACACTTAAAGAGTTGAGTACAGAAAGGAAAAATAATAAAAAGGTCTCAAGAAAGCTTGAGGATGCAAATGACATAATAAACATTTTGAAAGTTCAGACAGAAGAATTTAAGAAAATGTCTGAAGAACTCGAAGTACAATTAACCATGAAAATAGATGAGTGTAGCAAACTGGAAGAAGATATTGTTGTCTTAAGAATGCGGGTAGAAGAAAAGAATAAAAAATTGAGTTGCTATCACAAACTTGAAGGAATTTTTGCGAAGCTTGAAAAAATTATAAATAGTCAGAGGACTACAGGCATCAAATTTGGCTTGGGCTTTGTCGAAGGAGAATCATCAAGTGGATCAAAGGCCATAATTGTAGAACAAGTAAATAAAGAAGATAAGATCAAGGTTGATCAAAGAAAAATGAATCAAGCAAAAGAAAGCAACAGTTCCAGGCACGAGAAGAGTGCTGACAATGAGGGATTCATAAAAGTCACACATCAAAGGAGAAGAAAATTTGTGGCTCCTACTACAAAATGGCAAAGACCAACTCCCATGTTCAATCATTCCTTTTTTGGTTATTTTTTTAAATGCAATGCTTATGGTCATAAGATTTTAGACTGCATTTATAATATAGGACAATGAAATTTCACCAGTAGAAATGTCTTTTCACCCTTGATGGATTATGTAGTAGAATGCTATAACTATCATAATTTTGGACACATTACAAGAAACTGTAGAAGCACATATGCAACAAATAAAATTCAAGGAAGAAGATCTCAACCAAACAGTTTAAGGCAAAACAAAAAATTCTCAGAAAAACATGCACAGGCTACTGATAAAGAAAAGTCTAAACAAGTGACCAAAACTGTAGTCAAACGAGAGTGGAAAGAAAAGGAGCGACTCAAGGAAGAAAATGAATCCTTTATTATACAGACAACATTCAAAGCATAGAACAAATCTACACCATGGATATTGGATAGTGGATGCTCCAGCCACATGACAGGAGATAAACAAAAATTTGAAAAATTACAAAAATATGAAGGGGGCTCTATAAAGTTTGGAAATAATGATGGAGCCAAGATAGTTGGCAAAGTATCAGTCAAGATAAGTGATGGAAAGATCAATTCCAAAGAAGTTATGTTTGTGATTGGTTTAAAGCACAACTTATTGAGCGTAATTCAAATCTGTGACAGAGGTCATGACGTCATCTTTAAGAAGCAGGGCTGTGAAGTCAGAAAAGCACATAGTGGGAAGTTGATAGCTAATGGATCGAGGACTTTTGGAAACATGTATATTCTCTCAGAGACTTTAGAAGGAGCATGTTTGATTGGATAGGAAGATGAAAATTGGTTGTGGCACAAGAGGCTTGATCATATTAGCTTTGACAATCTGGTAAAAATAAGTTCAAAAAGGGCAGTAAGAGATATACCCACCATTGGCAAACTAGTAAATAGCATCTGTTCTTCATGCCAAAAGGGGAAGCAAACTAGATCCACATTTAAATCAAAAGAATACTTCACCAGCAAACCTTTAGAGCTAATTCATACTGACTTATGTGGACCCATGAGAACACAAAGCATAAATGGTGACAAATACTTTATGCTGTGTATAGATGACTATTCCAGGATGACATGGGTACTATTTTTAAAGCTTAAATCAGATGCCTTTGAAATGTTCAAGACTTTCAAACACCATGTTTAGAATCAAACAAAAAAAATAATTAAATTCTTAATAGCAGATAGAGGAGGAGAGTTTATCTCAGATGAGTTTGTGAGTACTGTCAAAAATATGGGATCAAAAGACAGTTTTCAGCAGCAAGGACACCTCAGCAGAATGGTATTGTAGAAAGGAAGAACAAGACTGTGTAAGAAATGGCATGAAAAATGTTGGTTGAGAACAAAATAGCTAATAGATTTTGGAAAGAGGTAGTCCATACTGCATTTTACATCCAAAACAGGTGCATGTTAAGGACACATGAAAGCAAAACACCTTATGAGCTATGGTTCGGCAGGAAGGCAACAACAAGATACTTCAAAGTGTTCGACAACAAGTGTTATATCAAACGAACTGAAGATAATCTTGGTAAGTTTGAAGATAGAGTTGACGAAGGTATTTTTCTTGGTTACTCGACAAAAAGCAAAGCCTACACATGCTACAACAAGAGGCTAAAGAAAATTATGGAGAGTGCCGATGTTAAAGTTGATGAAGGTAGAGAACGAGAAATTACTCATCAAGAAAACTACCCTCTTTATGAAGAAGTTATTGAAGAATATGAAGAAAAGGAAATTGAAGAAAATCAAAAAATTGATCCAGATGATTTAAGCATTGACTCAGAAGTAGAAGAAAATAAGAAGTTCAAAACAGGTAGCTGGCAAAAAAATCATGCCAGAGAGCAAATTATTGGGGACCCCACAGTTGGTATTCAGACAAGAAGAGCAGTAGTACGGAACTACTCTCTATTATCTAGCATTGAGCCCAAAAATGTTGTTGAAGCAAGCACAGATGAAAGTTGGATGAAGGCAATTAATGAAGAACTAGATCAGATTGAGAAAAACAAAACTTGGGAGTTAGTACCAAGGCCAAAAAATAAAAATATAATTGATACTAAATGGATTTTTTGAAATAAATTGAACAAAGATGGACAGGTTGTAAGGAATAAAGCAAGACTGGTCTGTAAAGGCTATGCACAAGTTGAAGGTATTGATTTTGAGGAAACCTTTGCACCAGTAGCTATACTAGATGCAATTAGAATGTTTCTGGCTTTAGTAGTTCATAAAAATTTCAAAGTATATCAAATGGACGTGAAATCAGCATTTCTGAATGGAAAACTGGAAGAAGAGGTTTATATTGAGAAGCCAGATGGTTTCCAACTCGGTGATAATCCCAAATTTTTTTGCAAGTTGAAGAAAGCTTTGTATGGTTTGAAACAGGCACCTAGAGCATGGTATGCAAGGCTGGATAACTATCTGATTCAATAGGGGTTCAAGAAAGGTTTGGTGGATAGCAATCTGTATGTCAAAATAGAGAATGGCCATCTTATTATCCTTGTTGTTTATGTAGATGATATCATTTTTGGTAGCAGCAATGATAAGTCCTGTAGAGACATAGCAAATAAAATGAAGAAAGAATTTGAGATGTATATGATTGGTGAACTTTCTTATTTCCTCGAACTGCAAGTCAATCAAAATGAAAAGGGCATTTTTATCTCTCAAGTTAAATATGTGAAAGAAATGTTGAAAAAGTTCACAATGGAGGATAGTAAACTCCGTTAGCACTCCCATGACAACAGGTTGCAAGTTGAGCAAGGATGACAAATCTCCAGATGTAGATCAAACAATGTACAGATCTATGATTGGAAGTCTGCTGTATTTGACAGCTACTAGACCAAATATCTTATAGGTAGTATGCATGGTAGCAAGATTTTAGGCTAATCCCAAAGAGACTCATGTGACAGCTATGAAGAGGATTTTTAGGTACCTCAAGGGTACTATGGAGTATGGGTTATAGTACCCAAAATGTAAGGACTTCATTCTTATTGCATATTCTGATGTAGATTGGGCAAGATGTATAGATGACAGAAAAAGTACCAGTGGAGGAGCATTTTATCTTGGAGACAGGCTGGTAGCATGGCACATCAAGAAATAAGAATCAATCTCTCTATCCACAGCAGAGGCAGAATACATTGCAGCAACAACGTGTTATACACAAATTTTATGGATGAGACAAACTCTGAAAGATCTTGGTATTCACTTCAAAGAGCCAATTTCAGTTAAATGTGATAACACCAGTGCTATTAACATCTCGAAGAATCTGGTTATGCATTCTCGAACCAAACATATTGCAATCCAGTATCACTTTTTGAAGGATAAAGTTGCGGAAGGTGAGGTTAAATTGGATTTTGTTCCAACTACAGAGCAAGTAGCAAATATATTCACCAAACCATTGCCCAAGGAAGTTTTTGAGTACCTTCGGAGTAAGTTGGGAGTGGTCACATTTCCCAAGAACTGACTATCAATTGGGATCACATTCTCAAGGGGAGCATTTATACCTATGTTTATAGTTTTTCTCATATTCATGATTTTTGCTAACTATAACAATGATTGTCTGAGAATGTTGTGTATAGAATCAGGGGGAGTCTGCAGCAACCCTTTGGTATTATTGTCAAAGGGGGAGAAGAATTACAAACAATTGCCCATGTGTTGCCAACAATTCCAAAGGGGGAGATTGTTGAGCAAGGTGCAGAAACAGTATTGTCATTGTTGTCAACACGGACAGATAAATCAGTTGATGCAGTGGACAGGAGTTCAAAGGTTAGTCAGAGCATGTATAGTAAATTTCCAAGAAGATAGAAGTGGCCCAAATTCAAAGAATCAAAGAAAAAGACAAGTAAGAAAATTGTCGCGATATCGCGACATGTTTTCTGTCGCGATTTTGTGACATATCGAAGGAGAGAGAAAAAGCTGGAAAAGCTGTCATGATTTCACAACATATCGAAGGAGAGAGAAAAAGTTGGAAAAGCTTTCACGATTTCACAACATATCGGAGGAGAGAGAAAATGCTGGTAAAACTGTCATGATTTCGCGACATGTTGGACGAAAGAGAAAGCACAAGGAAAACTGTCAAGATTTTGTGACATGTTCGGAAAGAAGGCACAAGCAAAGAAAACTGTCACGATTTCATGACATGTTGGCAGAAGAAAGCAAGTGGAAAAACTGTCATGATTTCATGACATGTTCGAAGAAGAAGCGCATGCAAGAAAAACTATCACGATTTCACGACATGTTTGGAGAGAAGGCGCAGACAAAGAAAACTATCACGATTTTGCGACAATCTGCAAGAGAGGCAGTACGGATGAAAATGTGTCACGATTTCATGACATGTTTGAGAGAAAGAGCTGGCAAGGAAAAGTGTCATGATTTCACGACAATTTGCAAGAGGAAGTGCTAAGGAGAAAAAGTGTCGCAATTTCATGACATGTCGAGTTTTCGTGATCCGATGAGAAGAAAAGTGCTAAGGAGGAAAAGTGTCACGATTTCACGACATAATGTAGGAGAGAGATTCCGATAGAAAAAGGTGTCATGATTTTGTGACATGCTTCATTTTCACGGTCCAAAGCGAAGAGAAAGAGGAGAAGGATGAAGTATCGTGATTTCGCAACAGAAGCAAAACGAAGGAGCATGGAAGCAGAAGCATCGTGATTTCGTGACAAATTCAAGGAGGAAGAGCTCAAAGGCAAAAGTGACACGATTTCATGACATGTTCTATTTTCACGGGCGAACGACAAAGAAAGGCACAAGGTAGCAAATGTGTCATGATTTCATGACATGTGTTTTCACGGGTGAAAGACAGAGAAAAGCACAAGGTAGCGAATGTGTCACGATTTCGTGACGTGTCTTGTTTTTGCTGTGCAAGCCAATAAGAGTGTACAGATGCAAAAGATGTCATGATTTCATGACATGTCATGTTTTCACTAGTGCAAGCAGAGAAGAGTGCAAGGCGGTGAAAGTATCGCAATTTTGTGACATGTTCTGTTTTCGCAGGAAAGAGACAAAGAAGAGCTCAATGCAGTAAAAGTGTCACAATTTCATGACATGTTATTTTTTCACAGGTGCAAGCTGAGAAAAGGAAAAGGAGGCAAAAACTATCATGATTTTATGACATGTATTTTCATGGGTAATAGGCGAGAAGAGCACAAAGAGACAAAAGTGTCATGATTTTGTGATAGGTCGCAATAGCACGATTACGGATAGCTAACTGAAGTAGAACGATAGTTAAAGGGGTAGTAATAGAGGAAAATCATGTAGCCAAAATAAGAAGAGTTAACTGGAGTTAGTGCAACAGTTACAGGTGCAATTACAGATAGAAATCATGCAAGCTAAAATAAGCACAGTGCAATAAAGACAAAATGGCAGTTACAGGGCCCATAAAGTAGTGTAACTATCGAGCGGCAGTTATACTGAAAGTCCCACACAAAAGATAGATCTATTAATAGGTTGCATGTAATAAATATTGTGCTATAAAGGAGTTACCATCAGTAGTGGCTATTAATAGGTTGCATGCAGGATTACAGAAGTTACAGAAGACGAGAAGTCTCATTGAGAAATAAGGTTATAAAAGGGTAGTTGCACAGAGAATTATGTTGCTGCTGAATGTGTGAAAGTGCTACCGAAAGAGGGTTAGAAGAGTGTTGTAAGAGAGCGACAAGCTGAGCAGTAAGTGTTTACTATGTTTTGATAAATTGTAGACCGGACAAGGTCTTGTAAAAGTGAAGGCATTTGTATGTCATTAATATAGCTTTCAAAACTATGATCCAAGTTGGTGCTTGGATAGGGGTTGGTGGTCCTTTCTATTGGTGCAAATAAATCAGGGGGTTGGTTCTCCTTCCAGTGGGTGCTGGTAAACAGATTATAAAATTGTTGTTTTGCAAAGGCTGGATTTGGACCATAGTCCAAGCAGTCATTCTTGAGGAGTAGCCAAATTGGTGAACCTTGTTACATTGTGTGTTGTGGTGTGCTCTCTTGTGATAATTGCTTTATCTGCTTTTAAGTTCTCTTTGCTTCAGCTTTAAGAGTTGTAGAGTTGAATTTAAATAGCTACACTGATTCACCCCCCCTCTCAGTGTCATTATGAGAATATCAGTAGAGGAATGTCATATACCAACATTTATAAAGTGCATTGCATGCTCAAATATATGAGTAAAAAGCCAATATTTTGAAGGAGAGAAAATTGAGCAGAGCATAACTAAAGTGGAGGTCAACCTATCCTAACTCAATGATGGTTGAGGTAAATAAAGAGAGCATTACATGATCGTTCTCCACATCAATTCTACACCCCTTACTACCATCACACCCACCTGCCCTATGTGTGTTAAAGCACACTGCAACGTCTATGGTAATGATCCTCATAAAAGTACAAAATGCTACCATTTACTTATACACCCAAACCTTTCAAGAAGATGTTCAAGGCATAACAAAGACTATTTTTTAGTGTTTTCCTAGCTTTGAGGACAAAGTTGTTTTCAAGGGAGGGTGGCATGTTAGGATCTATATCCTAACCCTCATTAATAATAATAATATAATACCTTTAATATCCTAAGGTTAGTATAATTGTTATGAATCATCATGATGATGAGACATAGGGTTAGGGTTAGGGTAGATATATATTAATGTCCGATCATTCATTCAAAGGCATCCATCATTGAATAATATAAAATATATATTTGTTTAAACTCATTGGAGGGATCCCCCATTCCAATGCAACAATGATTCAGACCCTAAAGTGATTCTTTTTAATGTTATTTTATTTATTATTTATTAAATACTAAGCTAGAACCTTCAGGGTTCTACCAATTGAATAAGTCTTCCCAAGATTGATTCTACAAATCAAAGAAGAGTATTTAATCATTCTACTAGGGAATCATAAGGTTGACTACTACAAAGGGTCTACCAAAATATACTCAAAGGTACTATAGAATCATCAACTAGTATTTATTCATATTCTCCAAATACTTGTGAGTAATAAAGACTTCATATTTGAAGATCCACTTAGAAGAAACATGGATGACATTGTCAGAAATACCTTCAATAGTGAGGAACTATTGCATGAGTTAGAATTTTATTCTCAAAACTTGATTGATACATTCGAAGGATACAAATACTTGTCCACTAGAAAAAAGGAAAGATTCTCAATGTTTCTCAAAGAGGAAAAGGAAGAGAATTTTTATGACATTTTTTGGTTATCTACACGAAGTACTTTTCAGAACATGGTGGAACACTTAAAATATAGTTACACTTACTCCAAAGAATGTTTAATGATATATCTATCATTGATTGTTTTTGAATACCATAAAAATGAAAAGCAAAAAAAACAATCATAATCAATATTATTGTGATGATATACTAACCCATCATGAAGAAGATAAACCACTAACAAAATTGCAGAAACAAAGAATGAAAAGAAAGAAAAATAAGCACAACAGAAAGATGAAGATGAATTCAAATCAAAGTGAGTTAGAGAGAAGACGAATATACATATCAAAATATAGGTAAAAATCACAATGAAGACAACAGAGAAGGAGAATACAAAATCTAGAACCAAAATCAAGATCCATATTGAAGATTAAAGTCTTCAAAAACCAAAAAATGTAATACAAAGGGTGTTGGAATATATTACATTATTTGGTTCCTTACTAATGTACCATCATGGGTACATATTTAGATTAGGAGTATATTAGGAGTTAAGTATTTTATTAAAGTAATGTAATAAATGCACAAGTGTAAGAATGTGCAATGATTGTAAATGTGCATGAAGTCCACATGTACATGAGTCTTAGAATAGAATAGTGAGGTGTCTTGAAGGCAAAGAGTTGCATCTCATTATAAATAGACCTTCATAGAGTAGAAGTAGGAGAGGATTTTGGAGTGTGTAGTTTGAGTAGTAGTAGATAAAATGTAGATCTATTTTGTAAATATCGAGAGTTTATAACCTCCAGTGGAGAGCATTGTATATTTTTTTGAGCTTTATATATGAGCATTTCTTGAGCATTGTATCAAGTTTTCCATCATATTTTTGTGCATATTATTTATCCATTATCATAGTTATAACATTGCATGTTATTTCCATACTTGTGGTTGCATTTCATTTAAGTTTAAATCTCCAAAAGCTAGCACTTTTGGACATTTGAATGGGCTCAAATAAAACATGTAACTTGAATATTGTGGCCTTCTTAGTTATCGAACCAAGAATCTACTCTATCACATAGACTTTTCTATAGTATTCCAATTCAAATACCTAGTTTGTGATATAATATGGTACAAAATAACTTAGAGAAGCCATACAATCTACAATGGTGCCTTGCTCTAGGAAGTACCAATCCCCTTGCTCTCATATTTTTCCTCTTAATACATCCTTAAATTTGGGTGTGATGTGGGGGTATGCCCCATAAATCCTTGATAGGGTTGGTCCCAAGAACTGTTTGTTGAATTTAAGATATGAATTGCTATAACTTAAGGAATGGGTCTAATCTACTACTGGATGCACAATACCTTGTTTATCTATTTTTTGTAGTTTTATATTGTGCTTGCCAACTGAGCTCATGTAATGCAAAAATAGAAAATCCACATAGGATGGGCATGTGAATACATCACATTTTCTATTATTAATAGATTTTAATTGCTCATGTATGTTGATGGCCAAAAATATGGCCCAATCTAGAGTAACATAGGGGAAAGCAGCCATGACTGCATTTGCCATACCCATTTGATATGTAATAATCACATCAGTTCTTAGACCCAAAACTATTACCAACATGGAGAATATAGGTTGTGTCTCATCATTGAATTCCATAAGTCTCCTATTCTTGGTCATGAATCCCTCTGGTAATTTTTCTTCGATTTTGATGAGTCATTCTTGAACCGCCTCATTTTTTGGATACAATCTCTATTTGTCCAACATGATTTCTTTCAATTTGATATATGGGGTATGTTCTACTGCAAATGCCTCCATTAAAAGTGTAAGCAAATAATTGACACCAAACAATGAAATAAATAAGCAAGAAATGTGCAAGGAAAATAATATTTGTATTAAATTTCAATGTAGCCTTGACCTCCGTTTATAATGCTTCTTCCCTGAATGTGCAAGGGTATGATTACAAATGCTTGATTTCAAAATAAAATGGGCAAAAAAGGATAAATTCTTTTTTTTTTTCAAATACAAATAATGATGGCATTAGTGGTCTTCTATGCTACAATCTAGTTGCTGGTGGGCTTGAGTATCCTGTGACGGGTCACTCCATCTTCAACAACTGCCCAAATACCTATCTCCTACACAAATGTCATACCAAAAGAGGTTTAGTAGCATATGAAAGGCTTCCACAATGTGAATCCCATTTTAACATAAATGATAAGCTATAAAACTATTGGAGCAAAATCTGCCTTTGGTTACATTTGTGCCCAAGACTTTACCAACATTGAAAGACCAAGTTTAAACAAAGTTCACCTAGTTCAATCTCCAATGAGGCTGGTTCCTTACTTCTTTTCGGAAAATGGGGAAAGAAGGAAATGCATAAAGAGAGGGAAATATAGCTATGGCTAGAGAGTTAAAACGATACAGATTAAGCAACAACAAAGTAATTCTCACAGCATTTTGTAGAGAAACATAACAGAGAACGAAAGCATAGAAACTAAAACCCCTGGTGAATGTCTTATTTAAATGTAGCTTATCTATAAATTTAATTACAGATCTAACTAAACGTCAATGTAGGAATTTAAAGTAAGAATTAATGAGGATTACATTCAACTTGCATTTAAATAGCAATAGAAAACACACATACTTGATTTTAAACATCAGTGAGCCAAGAACCAGAATGGATGATCTTTATTAATATTTCATAAATATTTATATATAACCTTGTAAACACCTAAGATCCAATCATTTATTTGGGTCTCTCATTCTATATATAAGAGTTTTTACATAACATAAAATTGAAAGTTGTTACAACACTATGCTCGTAAGCTCATTCTGGTAAAGAAGTAGAAGAGAGTATGGAGCTTTCAATAGGAAGTAGTTGATGTATTTTGGTTATGGCAATCTTCTTTAATCTCTTCAGAGATGTCATGGACCATATAGCCTTCAAAATATCACCTGATTATGAATTTTTGCCTTAGCTCATCTTTCAGCCTTCAAAATATTGCCCGATCACAACTTTTGTCTTCTCTCTGTCTTAGCTCTTAAAAATATTGCTTGATCGTGACTTTTCACCTTGGCTCTACCTTAGCTCTTAAAATTTTTCCCTGTTCTTAACTTTTCACCTTGGTTCTACCTTAGCTCTTCAAAATGTTGCATAATCACAACTTTTCACTTTGGCTCTACCTTAGCCCTTTAAAATATCACCTGATCATGACTTTTCAACTTGGCTCTGCCTTAGCCCTTTAAGACATCATCTGATTGTGACTTTTCATCTTGGCTCTGCCTTAGCCCTTCAAAATGTCATTGTATCATGAATTTTCACCTTGGCTCTACCTTAGCTCTTCAAAAGGTCGCCCAATCGTGACTTTTCACCTTGGCTCTGCCTTAGCTCTTCAAAAAGTTTCCCGATCGTGACTTTTGGTCGTGGCTTCATTTTCAGTCTTCAAAATATCACCTGATCATGACTGTTCTCCATACTTAGAAAAATCTTGAGAATATTACTCCCTATTTCCCTAGGTGTGGTCATTTTGACCAACATTATTGGCACCTCCTGGGTTAATTCTATTAGTAGAATGTCAGAACCTAGAGCCTTTATCCATTGGGAAACGAAGTAAATAAAAACAACTTAAGAAAAATAAGGGAAAGAAGGGGAATGATGCCAAGAACAAAAGCTTCCTTCCTTGGGGCAATTATTATTCTGAAGTATCTTATTCATTAAATTTTTCTACTTCACCTTGGCCAAGAGCCACTACACTGCTTGATGAAGCTTTCTTAGCTTTTTCTTGTTTGTCCTTTTCTTATACTACTTCATTATAGGCGACGTAGACCTTCCTCCAGGTTTCCTCATTTGTATCTATTTTTTCCTTGGAAGTGTTGTATAGATACTCCAAATATTCAACCTTGTCATATTATAGGGTTCTTTATTTCATATACAACTCATGTAGGAAAGAGTTCATCTAGATAATATCCTGAACCATACTAAAAATTTACTCTTCTTGAACAGGCTCTCCCAACTATCAGTTTTTTATTCATCTTCTAAAAATTTCTTGTAGGCAGTTTTCAATTCATCTTCTATTAGGAGCTTTGAATATATGTCCCAGAAGCTAGGCATACCACAATTTTTATCTATACTTATATGGTTTATAATTGCCTTAACCTCTGCTTTGAGCTCATGTATGAGCATGGCACTTTTGGTCACTAGCTTGTGCCTCTTGAAGAAATTTCTAGCAACTATTTTGGCCCTGGACCAATTCTTATCTCGAGCTCTGTATACAATTATTGCTTGTGTGCTATCCGCAAAGACTTAAATTTTATTGGCTACTGACAACCTTGTTGCTAGGTGCCTGATAGATGCTTCTAATTCATCTTCTACTTGACCCAACATATCCTTTTTTTTAGGAGGTATGAGAGTGTGGGCCTAGCCTTTGGGATCACCTTGTTGATGTTTTCTATCATGTTCCTTCTGACTATCCTTACCTTTTTTTTGGACAGTCCACTAGATTTATCAGCGTTGTCAGATAGCTACTTTTTGAGGTCCTCGACCTATTGCTGCAAAATTTGAATTTGTTCTTCAGCCTTTGCCACTTTTTCTTTGAAGCAGACCGCTTCATCGAATACTTGCTTCCATTTTTTGGCTTCATTTTTTAAACCCTTTTTTGTTGCCTTTTGCTGGTGCAAAGCTTCCTCTAAACGCTTTCTTGCTTGCTCAGCCTGAAAGTACTTTTCTTTGTAATACTCAAAATTTAGATAAATGGTCCCCATGTGGATTTGGTCCTTGCCCCACTCGTCATCCATTGGTAACTGAGTGACATCTTTCGTAGTCACCTCCACTTGATAGCCTTCTAGTGTCATGTCTTTTTTTGGATTCTGTACAAGTGGGGTCATATTCATGGTGGAATGTTGCATACTGATAGGATCCAACATTGATATTTATCTGACGTAGGTTGTGTCATTAGAACTTCAGGAGCTCTACGACTTTAGCCATGTAGCAGCATTCATGGTAGCTTTCTTCAATTTATTGAATTTAGCAATGGTAGGGTTGCTTGGGGGAGAAGCAGTTTGCATGGCTTGAAAGCTTAGCAGGTTGGTGAAATAAGGGAAATTAGTGGTGGCTAGAGGGGATTCCATGCTCAATTGTTTGGTGGGGGAACCTATGTGAGCAGAGGAGGATGTTTGTGGATTTTGTTGAGTTGATGGTGGTGATGGTGGAGGTTGATGAGAAGGTGATGGCAATGGTGGAGGTTGATGAGAAGATGTACGAGAAGGATTATATCGATGTTTAGAATGGGAAGGAGAATTCTTCTAGGAATGAGGAGAGGAAGAAGGAGTAACAATATTGATAGGAGAGATACTTGATTCCTTTGGTGGATTGGTGTCACTAGTCCCCTATGATTTTTTTATGTAAGCTTCTACGATTTGCTTTAGGACCGAGTTGTCAACACCCGTTGTTACCTTCATCAAGGTTTGCTCTAAGATGGGGTTTTATTTTAGGGGAGGCTCCTCAACTGTCTTGACCATTTGTTCACCTGTCTCCTAATGCTCAGAATTTTACTTAGAGCTTTCCCCTATTCCTTCCTAGTTCTCTATTCCTTTCTGGTCCCTTAATTCTTTGTGTTTCTTTGATTTCTAAAGTTCTTCTAATTCTTCATTTTCTTCTAATTCTTCATAGGGCATTTCTTCTATTTTCCTTTTCTTTTGGCATCCTCCCCTATCTAATTATGCTTTTCATTTTTTTGATTTTGTTTTACTCCCATGCTTAAGATGAGCACCATCATCAGATTTTGTGTCTGATCTAGAAGGGGGAATGAAATTCTGACGTTTCCTTTTAGGAACCTCTATTTGTTTGGTAGCGATTTGCTTCCCTTTATCATTTTTAGTACTACCTTCAATTTATTTTATGGGGACACCATTTATTCCCAAAGGGACCTTATCCACTAAAGTCTAAGACCAACTATCATGGTTCTCATCATCATTTCATGGAGAATTCCATGTCAATATTTATCCTGTACCTGGAAAAGGTTTGTATGTGACATCACATTTGCCACGAGGCTAATATTTTGGCATGATCCCAACCTTCCCCTCTCTTCTTGGTGCTTTTGATCATCTTGTTACTTATATTATGGGCTAGGTTTGTTTCAGGGCACCAATTAGACAAGTGCAAATAGAAATCGTGCCATGGGGGCAGTGGCTGCATTTTTCCAAGATGTCACTCTAATGGTTGATCTTCGTCATTATTCCTGTATTGCTTATCGATTTGCCTGTCAAATAAGTAAAATTTCTTGAAGGGGGCTTTATTCAGGGTGGTCTACCTTTGGGTGAATTTTTTCTTAGGGTCATATTTCCATATTTGTGACAACTTTATCAATTTTAGATTTCTTAGAATTCGAGCAATTTTTTCATTGTCCCCCTTTTTTGACACTGTTACTCCCTTGTATTGAAAGGGCATGAGGCAAGTACCTATCAAATGAGCACTTGTGCCAAATTTAATATTAATAAAATTTGTTTTCCTTACGTACTCTAGAGTGAATAATCGCTTAGTAACTTAATAAGACAACAAGAAGGGCATCCCTATGAAGCCATAGAGCCTGATGACTACTCCTTGTGTTAGAATAAACTAGTCCCCTTCCTCTGCATGGGGTGCCTCAAGGTATCTCGCATCTACTAAAAAATTCTCGGTATGGTGTCATGCATGATTTTCAAAGCGAGGCCTAATAATTCCATGTTGAAATGATAATATGAACCCACAATCGAAAGGAGCAACGTCCATTCACATACAGTCAAGAGATTTCCCTTTTGATCTATTTGTGTGGTAGGGATAAAATTCAAGATTTTTTCTTAAAAATAGAAGAAAATCCATGCCAGGTAGGAGGAGAACCTGAAGGTATCTGGTACACCTCTCTTTAATTTGAAGAGCACTACATGTAGTTGTTGGGCCATGTATTCTGGCTAGTCAAAGAATATTGGCACTCTTCTCGGGTCTACACATGATGTGTCATAGAACTTGGGATTGTGCTACTACTATTTACCACTCGTAGACCTGCATATCTATTTCCAACCCTTCCACCATGGCCATCATGTAAAATAGCTCCTTTTTATTGAATTTTTCCAAGGAAATTAGGGATTTTGGCATGGCTCCCTCAATAATAGAGTCTGATAGATGCTCTTGCAAGAACAACTGGATGTTTGAGGTATTAATATAATATTTTGTAGAATTAGCAGGGTCTAACTGAATGGGAGGAACCATAGGCTTTCTATGATGGGCAAATATGTCCCTAATCGAGCTGGCATTGAGTGTGAATATTACTTCGTTCTTGGAGTGGAGTTCCTCACTATTCTATTTTTTATGTCATAGAATTTGGACATTGCCTTGATTAACTCGGGGTAGGGGTGAACCTGAGGGTAGACATACCATTAGAGAAGAGAGTAATAAGGTAAAGTGCTCAAGCTCAATGGAGAGACTTCTATGGCCATTTTGGATGCTATATATTCTTAAATTTGCCTCGGGTCTTTCCATATTAGCTTTGTATATGTGATATGTTTATCGAAATCTACAAAACTGCTTCCTTTTTTGGATGATGTTCATTTATCCTTTGAATAATAAGCTAGAGGTGTGGTTTTCATGGTTGTATTTTGATATTTGGTGGTAGAACCAGTTCGAACGTGCTTAACAACGTGTTGTAGAGCTTTCTAAGCGAGCAGGGAGTGCAGTGAGAAAAAAATATTGAATATAGAAGATGAAAAGAGTGATGAACAAAAGATTTGTGATATAATTAGAAGTGCATGCATGTGCCAAGGTGCCATGCATTAACTATCAAGGTGATGTGGAATAACTGTGGTTGGTGGCATACATCCCTATGCTAAATTTGAACATTGTTGGGCACTTCAATTTTTGTGCCTCATTAGGAAACCAACTATCGTGTATTACTATTAGGCCAATGATATTGCTCTGTTGTTGTCCTGGGCCAATAAAGTTGCATCACCTCTGCTATCATCCAATCAGAAGGTACAATGATATCTTAAAAAATAAGAGCTTTTAAAATGTCAATAAGACTACTTTTCTCGCCAAAAGTTCCTGGCTACTTTGAGGTGGCCTTTGAGTACCAAAAAGTCATGCCATCATGACATTTTTCCTTGGAGTAGTCATCGGTTGCCAAAAAATCATGAAATTGTGATAGTTTGAAGGGGCATTTGAGCGTTACAAAGTCATGCCATCATGAAATTTTTTGGAATGGAAATTGGTTGTGAAAAATTTGTGATATCGAGAGAATTTACCTAGAAGGGGCCTTTGAGTGCCAAAATATCGTGCCATCATGATATTTTTCCTTGGAATGGCCATCGGTTGCCAAAAAGTCATAAAATCGTGACAATTTACCTAGAATGGGCCTTTGAGTACCAAAAAGTCGTGCCATCATGATATTTTTCCTTGGAGTGGCCATCGACTGCCAAAAAGTTGTGAAATCATTATAGTTTACATTGAAGGGGCCTTGGAGCACTGAAAATTCATGCCATCATGACATTTTTCCTTGGAATGACCATCGACTGTCAAAAAATCATGAAATCACAACAATTTACCTATAAGGGGCCTTTGAGTGCCAAAAAGTCATGCCATCATGACATTTTTCCTTGGAGTGGCCATCGGCTGCCAAAAAGTTGCAAAATCATAACAATTTCCTTGAAGGGACCTTTGAGTGCCAAAAAGTTGCACCATCATACCATTTTTCCTTGGAGTGGCCATCAACTGCCAAAAAGTCATAAAATCATGACAGTTTACATTGAAGGGGCCTTTGAGTACCGAAAAGTCGCTTCATCATGATATTTTTCCTTAGAATGGCCATCGACTGCCGAAAAGTCATGAAATCACAATAATTTACCTGGAAGGGGCCTTTGAGTGCCGAAAAGTCATTCCATTGCAATATTTTTCTTGGAGTGGCCATCATCTACCAAAAAGTCATGAAATCATGACAATTTACCTATAAGGGGCCTTTGAGTTCCGAAAATTCGTGCCATTACGACATTTTTTCTTGGATCCTGAAAGAAAGAAAATATTTACATAAAATACATCCAAGGTAGAGGGAGACCTATTACTTGTAGTACAACTTCATATGGAAACCATTGATGGGGATAGGTTGAACTTGGCCCTATTCATTTTTTCAGCTAGAAGGAGTTTTATTATTTTCTTCTATTACTTCGAAAGGGCCTTCCCAAAATGCATCAAATTTATCATGATTTTTAGGTTTTGACTTCTTTTCATTCCATCTTAGGACCAAGTCTCCTACCTTAAAATTTTTGAGGGTGGCATTTTTATCAAACCATTTTTTTTGTGGCGACCACATGCTCTTGATAGTGGTCATAGGCTTGCTCCTTCTGTTCTTCCAACTACAAGAGTTGGATCAACCTATTCTTCATTGTGTAGCTCTAAAATTCTCTCACTCCTTTCCTTCAGGCTAATGGATCTGCACCTCAAAGGGGAATGGTAGAATGATAGGTCTACACCTTGGAGAGAGGAACTTAAGATCATGCATTCTTTGGTGATTTTTCGACGAATTGGGTAGGTTCACCATGAAATATTGTATGGTAGTTTCCACGCCTAGATTTTTAGAGTTTTTTTTGTGTATTCTTTTAAATAAATCTCACATACACCTAGTTTGGCCAATATGCAACTATGCTAACTTATATGCGATTTTAATTCATATGCAATCAACAAACAACAGAAAATAGGAAATAATGAGCGATGCAATATTTATAAAGTGATTTGAAATTTTAACCCAAGTTTGGATGGCTGATTTTTGCACTTTTATGCTTGCTGTAGACATGATCGGTCAAAATAAGATAAGATTGGGTGATACGATCTAGTGATCGGTTGGTCCGATTTTGCACAAATCTAATAGATCAGAGCAGAAACTTGTAGTTTTACAAATTGATACAACAGAAAACAAATTTTATAGAATAATGTGCATGTAATAAGATGAATTAGATTAAATTATGTGCTAATATCATAATTGATGATATAGATGAATATAGATTCAGGTTATATGCATGAACGTTCATAAAAGAGTGATACTAAATGAATGAAGACCTAATGCATGAATTGAAATGGATTAAGAATGATTTAGTAGATAATAAATATAATCTAAACAATGAGAAATACAAAAATAAGATGCAAACAATGAGGTCTGGATGCCCCCAAGCAGCTTAGGAGTGAAAAATTTTTATGCAAATAAGATCGGGCAGTTTTAGGCGAGATCAAGTAGTTTCATCAGAGATCGGGTAGTATGATCTAGAGATTGAGTGGTACGATTCTGCACAAATATAGTTGATGCACAAATTGAACTTACAAAAATACAGTACAAAGTTGAAATGACAGAGCGAAGTTATACAGATTTTCCAAGAGATATCTAGGGCAAGGAGTCTGGATTAAATAGAATAGGATTAGCTGAGGAATTGGGCTAAAAATGAAGGGTGTTACAACTTCCCCTATTCTGGATGAGATCGTTCTATTCGATCCTGTAACTACTATACAGTTGGCCAAGTAATGACAAAGGAGTTGTAACAATTTTTGTCGCCTTGCTAAACAAGACGATTTTCAATTTTGGATGAGATCGGGTGGTACGATCTCATACAAAATTACCTGATCTCGTATAAAATTGTATGATCTCGTACAACTGCTAAAAAAAAACTTGCAACGAGCACGAAAATTGAGGCAACAAGTTAGGGGACAGTTTAATTTGATTTTTCTAATATTTTTAACTTAGGCTTGATTAATGCGGGTCAATTTTGACCCACTACATTTTTCTCCCTCTTTAGCAATTTTTTGAAAAAAATGCAATAAAGATAAGATGGCATGCTTTACGAGAAAGCAAAGTTTTACTACAAATTTTGTTGATGGTTTCAAGTTTTGTTAAATTGTTTTAGGTATGGCACCTCCTTCGAGTTTTTACACCAAATTCCAAGTTTGGTAGAAAAAATCAATTTTTTTGAAATTTGCTTTTGTGGTATACCCCCTAGTGACCGAGTATACCAATTTTGGAGATTGTGGTATACCAGTTAGCTTTATTTTGTAAAAAAAAAATATATATATATATATATATATATATATTGATCTTCTTTTTTTTATGTGACTTTGTATGATTTGATTGCATTGGATGATTTATTGCACTTGCTTATGATGGTTTGTGTTATATAATTTATTGTAATCATGCTTTAATTTAAAAAAAAAAATTGATCATTCTTAACATAAAAGGAAATGATTTTGTAAAGTGTTTTTGAAAGACAAAATATGTTTTTGTGCGATGATAAAATTTATGGATTAGCAATGAACCTCAAAGGATGTTGTGTTGTTATATGACCATTGGTGGAGATCAATGCTCGCTAGGTCATGGAGCGGATCCTGTTGTGAGGAATTTTTGTATTGCTAATAATAATAAAGTTTGTAGGGCTCAAGAGTAACCTTGATGTTTATGATGATGAAAGGAGATTTTTATTTTAAAAGAAATTGATTTTGAGAAAATAGGTTGATAAAGATAGTTTTTGTGAAGGATGTAAGGTGATTTAAGCATGAAAAATTAGGAAGGATGACTTGCGCTAGGCATAGAATCCCTAGTGTAAAATTTGAGAGAGAATAATTACTAGGAATTATACCACCATAACGAAGTCAAAATGTAATGCATGATTATATATGATTTTGAAAATACAAGTTATATTTTAAAAACAAATTATTGTTTCACATTTCTAAATACAATATATATTGTAGGTGCTAAAATGAAGTGATTTGTGGGGATTAATGCAAGTGGTTACAAACCGATGTTTTCTAGAAAAATCAAAGAAATATTTTAAATTATTTCAAAGATAAAGTCAAATTTATTGAGAACCAGTGTGTGATGTGTGAGTTCAATATCCATTTTGATTATCATAATGATACAAAATCTCTCAAGGATCAGATGTGCTTTGTGAGGTTAATTTACCAATTTTGAGTAAGGTAATGATACAATCCAACTTTTATGAACCAATGTGTGTGCTAGTGAAAGATTCATTAACCATGATTTTGTGCATGCAATTGTATTGAACTACTATGTAAGTCAAGTCACCAAAATCTAGCTAATCCACAAGTGGACATTGGTCTATACAAAAGAAGGTCGCTAATGTGATAGACATGTCACCACGCAAAAGGCTTACCCAAGGCCATGCGGGTTGGGCATAAACCATGTGTTATGGGGCTCACCTCATGGATTTCAAATAACTGAGGAATTCTAGGGATTCAAGCTCATTAACCCCTTCTTTTATTTTGATTTCTTAGAGTAGGGATTCTTGTCCATTTTTGAACTTTATTGCTTTTTGTAGTAAAACTACTTTTCCTTTTCTTTTCTCTTTTCTTTGCCTTCTTTTTATTTATTTTTTGCTTTTATTTTTTGGGATACTTGCTCAGATTAGACAAGGAGCAAGGGATTTTATTCGAGTAGGGGGAAGCTTATCCTTTTTCCAATTCTTAGTATTCTAGACCATGCACATAATAGGATAGCAAAGGAAACTTTTTGCTTAAGGAACTAAGACTACTATGTAGTATTCTTTTCAAATTTACAATAAATCATTTTTTAAGATGTGAGTATGTGTTCTTGGTTCAAGAAGTAGCAAGATCAGTTACCAAAACTCAAAATTTTATTTAGTGAAGTAATAGTGTTTTTCGATACAAGAGAGATTTATAATCAAAGTGATGAAATCAAAATCATTAAAATGTAACATTAAGTGCATGGTTCAAGATAAATTTTGAGTTTATCTGAAAGAAAATAAAATATAACTTGAATTTTAGAAAATAACATACAATAATGCAGATTTTGAAATATTTTTGGAAAATTTTCATGTTTTTTTTTTTATGTTTTTCTTCTTTTTGGTTTGTTTTTTAATTTGATAAAATTAATAATATATACAAAAATGCTATATATACACTATACAAGGTGATTTGTACATAACATTTCTAAGGTGGCTTCAAAATCAAAGGATATTTTGAAGGATCACTTGATTGTGGCGAAGGTGATTGAAGTTGATTTGTTGATGTTTGATAATGTTGTGATGGAGGATAATGATCAGATATAAATGAATAAAGGTGATGAAAAAAAATTAATGAATAGGAAAAGAATAGAGAACTTGATGTGATAATGATAAAGAAAGAGAGAATGAAGAACAAAAGGTGACAAACAAAATGTGTCAATGATGATAAAGAGGAAGAGAATAAAGAGCTTGTTGTAGTGACGATAAAGAAAGAGAGAATAAAGAACAAATATTCCCTATAAATAGGAGAGGTTCACAAAAGTTCCAAAATAGATATCTTATGTGGATGATTGTTCCATTGTTGTTGAATGTTGAGGGAGAATTTAGGTTGACACTTCAACACTGAAGATGGGTTTTCTATGCTTGTATCTTCTTTTGGATTATTCTTCAAAACTAAGAGAGGTCTTGAAGGTTGGTTGGATGAAGAATTTATCTCCTGCTTGTCAAGATAATTTAGTTGGGCAAGAACTTGATTTGTTGTAATCTCTACTACTAAACTATTAATATCGTTGTGATGAGGCAAATTATGATATGACAATTGATTATTTTATTATTGTTGATGATTAGGTAAGAGATTTTGTAATATCCCTATGTCTTGATCAGTTGTTTGAGTTTGTGACTGAGAATTTTGATTTTGATCTTGTTTCCTAGTGATGGCTCCAATAGTACCCAATATTATTGTTTCAAAAATAACCAAAATGAGGTCTAGCAATTTTTGCTTGTTTATTTGAAAGCATTTGTTGAGATGAGGGTCGAGTGGTCACTCTTCTGAGGAATGGTTCTTTCAAAACTAATAAGTCTATGATAGGGAGAATTTGATTTGACTCATCTTCAGAACTGTTTGAATTATTTGAGGTGATTTCCATTTCACTCTCTATCTCACTTTCTGTGTTTTCCATATCACTTTTTGTATCTTCTAAATATGAATATTGAAAGTATTGTATCGGTCTAGTTGTGACTACAGATAAATTAGGTGCATGGGAAGTTTGTGAATCTTGTTGTGGTAAAAATCTACTAATGGTTCCTAAATACCAAGTTGGAGGAGGAACATTGTGGTGTTCTACTTTATTTACTACCTATTTACCATGCTTGGGTAAAGGATGTTGAAAAATATCTAAGTTTTGATTTGCATTTTGAGTTGGTTGTTTTTGGGTATTATTTTGAGTGTTATTTTTTGCAGGAAATTGTTGTACCTCCATTTTACCTTTATCAATCAAATATTGTATCACATGCTTCAACCGCTTACAAGAATTGGTTGAATTTCCATCTACTTGATGAAAATTATGATGTAGGTCAGCCCTATACCCATATGTAGTGGTATCTGGTTATCTCACCTCAAGTAATCGTATCAGACCTTGTTCCAATAATTGAGGTAAAATCATAGTTAAGGGTTGATTTAATCTTGTGAATTCTCTTGGTGGTTTATCAGGGATTTTCAATATAAACTTCTTTAAAGCTTATGCAACATTAACATTTGAGGTGTTTTTGCTATCAATAACTCCATAACCTACTACTTGTTTATTATTGTATTGGTTCTTAGAAGTTGTCCTCATATTTCATATTAAATGGTCTTCTTCTAATAAGGGCATATTATACCCTCCTAGCTAGATCAATGGCTTGATTAAAGGAGGTTATTGTAGCAATAGAAATCTCATAAGATAGTTGTTCTTGCAAATTACCAATGAATATATCCAACATCTCATGGTGAGGTAATGCAAAATGTAATTTGCCTAAGAGTTGTCTCAACTTAGTCAAGAATTCATCAAAACTCTCATCTTTCCCTTGTTCCAAGTTGTATAAATCCTTAATGGTCACATGACTCTCTATATAGGCACTAAATTGGTGGACAAACATTTCCATTGTTTCTTCAAAGTTCCTTAAAGAATTTATAGGTAATTGATAATACCATTCTATAGCCATGCTTCCGAGACTTTTAGGGAACATTTTTAGTAACAACAAATCATCATAAGAGATATCATGACATGCTATCCTAAACATGATAATATGCTCAATAGGATCTTCAGTTCCTTTATATATCGGTAGGACTGGCATAGGGAAATTTTTAGGGTAGGGTTGAGCAACCACAATAAGATCCAAGAGTTGACTACACATCTCTCTATAACTGTATGAGGGATGGTAGGAATCTATTTGATCTAGACATGAAGCTAAATTTTTAACCATGGCTTCAAGGCCCTATGGTTGTCCACCAAATTGATTTTTTTGTACCATGTTGTTGTCTCATTGATGATAATTTGGTATTGTTGTGTAAGTATTTCCAATTAAAATACCGTTGTGTAAAGCTTGTGTGGGAATAGTATTATGGAGCTTATATGGGATTGTGTTTTTTTGAAATTTTTGTTGATGATGATTGGTATTTTGAATTTTCTTAGGTTTTTTTTGATGTAGTTATTTTTCAATTAGGAACTTGAGAAGCAGATGAATTTTATTTTGGTTTAGATTTTTGTTGTGTTAATTTTTTATTGTTCAAATCTATATTTTGATTAGATGGACCAACTTGATTCTGGTTTATGTTACCTATGTATGTCATTGGATTTGCATTTAATTGGAGAGCAGCTTCTATAGTAGCCTCCATTGAATAATCTCTCGATGGGAGTAGGATTTTTGTCGTTAACACATGATTGATTTCATCTATGTGACCTTTAAAAACTTAGTAAAATATTGACCATTTTTAAAGCTAACATTACCTTTAGATTCTACTAAAGGCTTTATAGGATCTTCTATTTCATCTTCTTTATTTTCTTCTTCACATTGTTCTGAAATTATATCATCTTCTATTTGAGCTTTATCATCAATTTTTTCTTGATCTTTTTCCTCCATGTAATCTGATTCTAATTGCTTACCACTTCCCAAAATTCTAGGTATTTTATTTTTTAAGATATTTTTGTCTTCAGGGATATATATATATATATATATATATATGTTTTAAATTTCTTGGGTATATATGTTATATATATACCTATATAAATATTGTAAATATAAATATATATTATATTTTATTTTTTGTTTTTATATATTTTTATGAATAAAAAATATGCCTATGTTGTTCATGTTGGGTTCACCAAAGAATGTAGCTCTAAAATTATCACACTCCTTTCCTTCAAGCTAATGGATTTGTGCCTCGAAGAAGAATGGGAGAAAGATAGGTCTACACGTCAGAGAGAGGCACTTGAGATCGTGCATTCTTTGGTGATTTTTCAACGAATTGGGTGGGTTCACCAGGAAACATTTTATAGTAGTTTCCACGATTAGGTTTTTGGAGTTTGTTTGATGTATTCTTTTAAATAAATCTCACATACACCTAGTTTGGTCAATATGCAACTACGCTAACTTATATGCGATTTTAATTCATATGCAATCAACAAACAATAGAAATAGGAAATAATGAGCAATGCAATGTTTATAAAGTGATTTGAAATTTTGACCCAGGTTCGGATGACTAATTTTTGCACTTTTATGCTTGTTGCAGATATGATCGATCAAAATAGGACAAGATCAAGTGATACGATCTGGTGATCGATTGGTCCGATCTTGCATAAATCTAACTGATCAAAGAATAAACCTACAGTTTTACAAATTGACATAGCAGACAATAAATTTTATAGAATAATGTATATGTAATAAGATGAATTAGATTAAATTATGTGCTAATATCATAAACGACAATATAGATGAATATAGATTCAATTTATATGCATGAACATTCATAAAAGAGCAATAATAAATGAATGAAGACCTAATGCATGAATTGAAATGGATTAAGAATGATTTAGTAGATAATAAATATGATCTAAATAATGAGAAATAAGGAAAGAAGATACAAACAATGAGTTTTAGATGCCCCCAAGTAGCTTAGGAGTGAAATTTGTTGATGCAGACAAGATCGGGCACTTTTAGGTAAGATTGAGTAGTTTTATCAAAGATCAGGTAGTACAATCTAGAGATTGGATGGTACGATCTTGCACAAATCCAGTCGATACACAAATTGAACTTGCAAAAACATAACACAAAGGTGAAATGATAGAGTGAAGTTATGTAAACTTTCCATGGGAGATCCAATACGAGGATCCTGGATTAAATAGAATAGGATTAGCTGAGGGGTTGGGCTAAAAATTAAGGGTTTTACAACTTCCCCTATTCTGTATGAGATCATTCGATCTGATCATGTAACTATCGTACAGTTGGCCAAATAACGAAAAAGAAGTAATAAATTTTTTTTCCTTGCTAAACATGGTGATTTTTAGTTTGGGATGAGATTGGGTGGTACGATCTAATACAAAATCATCTAATATTATACAACGACTAAAAATAAACTTGCAATGGGTACAAGAATTGATACAACAAGTTAGGGGACAGTTTAATCCGATTTTTCTAATATTTTTAACTTAGGCTTGATTAATGTGGATCAATTTTGACCCACTACATATTGGCTCAACTTCCTCTGTACTGTTCTGGTTGAGAAATTTTAGAGCTGGGATCTCTGTGTATCAAGATAACTGCTTCTTTGTTGTAGACTAGAGAGTAGGGATATGTATTTATGGACTTCTTGATGGTTATTCTATCAGCTCAGAGTACTTGATTTATTAGAGAGTGCTAACTTCTCTTATTGTCCTGTAGGGTTTATTTCAAAATTCTGAGTAGGTTCTTATTTGTAGATTCAGCTAATCCATTTCCCTATAGATAATAGTTTGAGGATGTTTTTAAGTAAATCCTATATTTCACATGTAAATTTGATCATCTTGGCACCTACGAAGGATGAGCCATTATCTGTGACTAATGCATCTAGGATGTAGAATCTTGTGATCAAGCTTTCCACGAATTCCATTACAACTTCCTAATCTATATTTTTAGTAGGTATTACTTCTGCCCACTTCGTGAAGTAGTCGATAGCCATAAAAATGTATTTATATCCAATAGATGAGTTGGGCTCTATTATTCCAACAAAGTCCAATCCCCATTGCTGAAAAAGTTCTTAGACTTGAATGGACTTCAAGGGCATCGAAACATTCATGTTCCTTTTGACGTATTATTGAGTGATGTTTTCACCCGATTGTGAAAGCACACTCTCCTGTAGGATCCGAGTCCTAAATCCTCTGCTTGCAAAGAAAAAACATTTTCTCCAAGGTTCTTATTATGCTGATTTTGATCATCAATGATGCTGTTAAAATGAAATGCTAAGAACACCTTAGGTTTTGCAAGTGGATGTTAACAAGGGGCACTGTGATTTATTAACTTTGAATTTTCAGTGGACTCAAAATGAATAAAATCTGTTCTAATCTTTAATTCTGATGGATTTTCAACTTTTTATTTAAATACAGTAATTAAACTGCTGAAAACAAAGTACGGGTTTGAAAAAGCAAAAAAATAAATAAATAAAAATAAGAATAAATTACAGTTAGAAAGCTGTCCTTTATCCGATGAAACCGAAGATACTGAGGCTTTCTACATACAACCTAACCTAATGAACCTGCACATTCACACAATCCAAATAGGCTAGGTGCGGGTCTCGAGGGTTTTTACTATAATTCCAGATTCAGGCGTTCGCATGAAGCAACCAAGAGATCTTGCATTAAACTTCACCTAAAAACCTAAGAAATCTGGAAGGGAAAGATAGACATTAAATCATGTATGCAAAAGTGACTCCTTCTTTCTCATCAATCTGATGCCAACTTTCTGTATTTTGTATTAAATGATATCTCAATTACAATAAAAAATGTTCCAGGTATAAAAAATTCCAGAACAAAAAGAAGGAAATTGCCCAAGTACAGGCCCAGAATAGCACGAAGCTCTTGTCTCTGCAACTCTGTATTCGGCAATTTCCAACCCCTTCTATCATCTGCGTTTTTGAATTTATCATGTTTGGCGTGGCTCTTCGATTTCCTTTGTCGCTTCATTTCACCTTCCTGCATATGACTTTTCAAATTCTCGCTTTTTCCCGCTTTTGATTCACGCTCAAATTTGAAAACGCTCGAAATCCACCTCTGCATGTAACGCCTCTACAAGTTTGACACCTGTGCACCACGTGTCTTGCTTTTCTTGCGCCTTTCGTAACGCTTTCTGCAGAAAACCCGACAAAACGCAAGCCACCTGTTCGGCTTCTTAGCCGCGAAATCGCGACATGTCGCGAAATCGTGACATGTCGCGATATCGCTACCTTCTTCTCGGCCGTACACCTTTGGCAGCCCCTCGTAGCGATGTCGCGACCATTTTTCACTTGTCCCCTTCACACCTCGTAGCGATATCGCTACCCTTTTAAAACTTTGAGCCTTCTTCTTCGAATGGTAGCGATATCGCTACCATTTTCTAACTTTGAACCTTTTTCAAAATGTGGTAGCGATATCGCTACCACTTTAACTTCACGGTGTCTTTTCAAAATGTGGTAGCGATATCGCTACCACTTTGGCTTTGTAGCGTCTTTTCAAAATGTGGTAGCGATATCGCTACCACTTTGGCTTTGAGCAGTCTTTTCACGAAATGTGGTAGCGATATCGCTACCACTTTGGCTTTGCAACGTCTTTTCAAAATGTGGTAGCGATATCGCTACCACTTTAGCTTTGCAGCGTCTTTTCAAAATGTGGTAGCGATATCGCTACCACTTTGGCTTTGCGGCATCTTTTCAAAACATGGTAGCGATATCGCTACCACTTTGGCTTTGCAGACGTCTTTTGGAAATGTGGTAGCGAAATCGCTACCACTTTCTCTCTTGGACGTCTTTGCAAACTATGTGTCGTGATATCGCTACCACTTTCGCTCTTGCACGTCTTTTCAAAATGTGGTAGCGATATCGCTACCACTTTCCTTTAGCATCGCCTCTCGAAACTACGTCGTGGAAATCGCTACCATTTTTTTTCCCTGCTCTTGCATGACTTGGCTGATTTCGCTACCATCTCTTTGCAGGCCGTTCATCTTGTCAAAATGATGTCGCGATATCGTGACCTTTCTCCCGTTCCATACAACTCGTAAAAACACGTCGCGAAATCGCGACGTCTTTCCTCTTCGAGCCCCTTCGCTGCTTTCTGTCGCGATATCGCGACGTTTTTCGCCTCCGTACACTTTGTCAAAACACGTCGCGAAATCGTGACACTTTTCATCATCCGTACGTTTCTGCAAAACTCGTCGCGAAATCGCGACCATTTTCAATTCTAAGCATCAGCATGTCACGATTTCGTGACCCCTTTCTTTTCTTCTCAGCGACATGTCACGATTTCGTGACACCCTTTTTATCCGCCACGACACGTCCGATTTCGTACTTTTCTTCTTTCCAGCGACACGTCGCGATTTCGTGACATCCTTTCTGTCCTGCCACCGACACGTCACGATTTTGCGACATCTTTTTTTGCTTTGCCATCGACACGTCGCGATTTCGCGACATCTTTTCTGTTTTGTTGCCGTTGACCGCGTTGACCGCGATTTTCTGACATGTCGCGATTTCGCTACGATTTTTCGGTTTTGGTCGTGATGGCACAGTATGTCGCGATTTCGTGACATGTCGCGATTTCGCGACACCCTTCACCACTTAGGCATTTCTTTCTTTTTTCTTCATTTTAGCATCTGGGTCCCCGAGATTCTTCTCTGCAAACCTGCAAAAAGGTGGGTCCCCAATTCTGGGGTGTGTTGTGGATCAACCACAACAAATGGCGACTTCTATTTGTCAAATGCTCTTGAGCATTTTAGTAAGAACCCAACTCTGAAACATATCACAAACCCGAAAACATGAGTTAGCACATAAGCAATATAACAAATGCCCAAAGATCAGAAGTACATGAATTATCAGAATCATCAAGTATTAGCTCAGTGTGTGCAATGAATTTCTTTCCCTATTATTTGAAATTGATCCACACTCCATTATCAGTTTTGCATGAATGCATATGTGGGATGGTGAATGATGTGTGTACCCTAATGAATGTGCTAGGAGATCTCTTACTTTTGTAAAGGCCTAGTCCTTCTTCTATTATCAGGTACAAGCTTTCAAGATTGCCAAACCCTCTTAGGATCCACTAGTTCATTTCCTTATTGTATCCCAAAGTTGGTTATGAGTCCCTACTATCCAGAATCCATGTGCAAGTGAATGTGAAATCAGAACTTTGGGGAATCAGACTCCCAACCAACCGAGATGAGAGTTTAACCCTATCCTTACTATTCTGATTTAGAGTTCATTACCTCACTTTAAGCAAAATAATTAAACCAATTATGGAAGAAATAGTCATGCTAGTCTAACCCTCTAAACAATCAGTGGTCTTGTTTTTTAGGCAAGACATGATGCCATGCATGGGCATATCTAACCCCACAATCCCAAAACTTATCTTCATTTCCTTGGACCTTGGGGATGACTACCCATCCTTTGCAGAGGACAAGTAGTACGATCCTTACAATCCAATATAAAGATGAGATGGGAAAAATGTTTATTTATTTATATATATATTTTTACTTCTTGGACCTTGGGGATGACTACCCATCCTGGTTAGGGACATGTAGTACGATCCTTACAATCCAAGCTTTAGATGTAAATGGAAAATATTAATTTTGTTGCTTAGACCTTGGGGATGACTACCCATCCTTTGCAGAGGACAAATAGTACGATCCTTACAATCCAAGACTTACTATGAAATGAGACATAAGAGCTTTGGGGAATCGGATTCTCAACCAACCGAGATGAGAATTTATGCCCTATCCTTACTACTCCATGTGGGTCAAATCAAAGCTTTGGGGAATTGGATCCTCAACCTAAGTTTGATGAGGATTTAACCCTATCCTTACTACTCTGATTTTAGGCTTTAAGCTCTATGGAAGTGGTCAAAACCACTGTTTTAAGGATCATGTTGCATAATAGGATAGACATGAAAACCACTTTCGCCCAACCCTTTCTTCCAAGTTAGGTTTTGATCATTTTGCTCAAGATCCTTTTTAATGTATGGGACGTGCTTGATTCTAGATATCTCAAGACTCAGTTTCCAACCTTAGGATTCACTTACATATATGTTATAACACAACCCTAAGAGGATTTGACATACTTCAATGGCTTGTACCTAAGATGCATATGTAACTAAGATGAGATGTATGTGAGGTGAGATGGAACATGAATGCATTACTTCTTGAATTGTGAATGAAATGATTTGTCATGCAAAACTGACTCTTTCATGTATCACAAAATCAAACAATATAATTTAAGATGCTTGTGTTACTTGTGGAGCTTTTACAAGATAATTCCAATATTTCATATTCTCCTAACCTTAAGCATAAGTTGACATCTCAATTTATTTCTTTTTATTTTTTATCTTTTTATCAAAATTAACAAAACATGTCAATTGAAATCAAATCCACAACCAAAATCCTAGCTAGGCTAACAATCCTAAATAAAACAAAATCTGAAAATCCTAAACAATAAAAACAAAATCTGCAAATCCCCACCAAAATCAGAATATCAAAATCTAACAACATAGGGGCTAAAATAATGCTTTAAAATCTGCCCATTAACCGGTAGCATGAAATCTTTCCCTTCTAAGGTTTTTAGCCTGAAGGTATTCTTCCCAAGAATCTCTGAAATCTGATATGGGCCTAACCAAAGACAATCAAACTTTTGATGATTTCCTTTATCCTCATGTCTTTTGTCCCATAGTAATACCAAATCTGAAATTCTGAATGATTTAACTTTGGCCCTTCTATCAAACCATCTCTTGATGACTTCCTGGTGTTTATTCATGTGATTCATGGCCTCTTCTCTCTTTTCATCAAGGTGCAACAACTGGCTCAATCTGGCTTCAACTTGATCATCTGTCCCCATGTACTCTTGTATGAAATGTAAAGTCTGCAACCTCAAATTTGCTGGAAATATCGGGTCTTGCCCATAGACCAAATGATAAGGAGTATTCCCTATGGACTCTTTCACTCTGGTCCTATCTGCCCACAGGGCAAACTTTAATTGGCTATGCCAGTCTCGAGGGTTCTTTTCCAGCAACTTCTTAATAGTATTCAACAAATTCTTATTTGAAGACTCGGCCAACCCATTTCCTTGAGGATAGTAATTGGATGCAAATTTCAAGCTCACTTTGTTATCATATGCCCAATCTGCAAATTGTGTAGAAATGAAAGCTTTACCATTGTCACTGACAATAGAATCGGGCATTCCATATCTTGTGATAATTTGATCCTCAAGGAATTTAATCACAACGTCTGTGGTGGCATGTTTAGTAGGAATCGCTTCATCCACCTTGTACAATGAGTCTGTAGCTGTCAAAATGAATTTGTGAGAATCAGAAGAATTTGGGTTAATAACCCCGATAAAATCTAGTCCCCACTGTGCAAACGGTCTCATTTCAACTACAGGTTGCAACGGCATGGCTGCATTCCTTTCTCTGTTTGCCGCTACTTGACAGATATGACAAGATCGCACATGGGCATGTGCATCTTTGAAAATATGTGGCCAGTAATATCCTGCTCTCAGGATTTGATGTGTTGTAGCATTGGCTGCACCATGACCAGTTCCATGTTTGCCGTGAAATTCCTGCAACACCCTGGCAGCTTCTTCTTTGTTCAAGCACCTCAGGTAGATACCTTCGTGATTTTTCCTGTAAAGCACACCAGACTTTATTAGATAGTTAACAGACTTAAGCCTTAAAGCTCTTCTCTGTGTTGAATTCAGATTAGCAGGACACTTACCAGTCAATAAAAATTGCACAATATCAACATACCAGTCCTCCTTAGCCATGTATTCTGTGTTTGAGCATTGACCTGTTATTTGTGGATTGTTTTCTGCGATCGCCTTCGCCAGTCCCTGTCCTCGAACTAGTTTCATTGGTTGGATTTCGAGATCAAATTCTTGGATGGTTGAAATCCACTTTCCTCTCTTCTCACCTAGTTCATTCTGTAAAAACATGGTCTTGACAGCAGAATCGGGCACAATGGCAATAATTCTGCTGTGCACGATGTAGTGCCTAAATTTTTTCATAGTTTTAAAAAGTGCGTACATTTGCTTATCAAGGATTGAATACCTTAATTGGGCATCTTTCAGGGGTGCACTTAAAAATGCAATGGGCTTTTCGGCACTATCTTCGCCTTTTTGGGTTAATACACTCGCAAAGGAGTGTTCAGATGCAAAAGCATAAATATAAAAAGGCTTGGAATAGTCTGGGCTTATCAAGACCGGGGCTCTGGAAATGGCATCTTTGATATTCTGGAAAGCCACTCTACTTTCCTCGTTCCACTTTACATCCACATCTTTCTTGAGCATCTGGTTTAAAGGTTTAGCTATCTCAGCAAAGCTAGAGATAAACTTCCTCACAAAATTGACTTGCCCAAAGAAAGATCTCAATTCTTTTTTACTGCTCGGGAGAGGTAGGTCTTGGATAGCTTGTATCCTTTCTGGGTCGATGGATATTCCCTCCTTTGAAATAATGTGACCCAGCAGTTTCCCTTCTGTCACTCCAAAAATGCATTTTTTGGGATTTAATGAAATTCCATGTTCTCTGCATCTTTGAAGCACTTTCTTTAAATATTTAACATGATCCTCTCTCTTCTTTGAGAAAACTGGGATATCATCCACATACACGATGATGCATTTGCCTATTAGCCCTTTGAATGCGTAATCCATGGCGCGTTGAAAAGTTGCACCAACATTTAACAATCTGAATGGCATTCTCTTATATGCAAATGTCCCCCACTTGGTAGTGAAGGTTGTCTTCATCCTGTCATCTGGATGTATAAGAATTTGATTGTACCCAGAATACCCATCGAGAAAGGACATCATTTCTGATCCATTTACCATTTGCAGAATTTCATCGATTGATGGCAATGGATAATTATCTTTCTGGGAGGCTTTATTAAGATTTCTAAAATCTATGCACAGCCTAATCTCTCCACTCTTTTTTCTCACTGGAACGAGGTTGGCCACCCAGGTTGAGTGCCTAACAGGAAAAATGATTTTTGCTTCCAATAACCTTTTAACCTCCTTTTCAATCAAAGGCTCCAATAGCGGGTTAACAACTCGTTGTCTTTGCCTAAAAGGCTTGGAATCTGGCTTCAAAGGGATGGTATGTGTGATAATGTTATGGTTGTAAGTCTTCAGCTCATTGTAATTCCAGGAAATACAATCTATGTAATGCTTCAGCACCTGCACTATGTTGCTCCTTTCTTCTTCTGTACATGCCTTTGCTATGTACACCTCCTTTGGATTTTTTGCACTCCCAAGATTAATTGAATCACATGCATCTTTGGGGAGTGGGACTCTTTTTCTTTTCTTGTTCTTGCATTCCATGTCGAACATCTTTTCCAATGAAACCACATCTTTAGGAATTTTATTGGATTGATACGCAGTTTCACTTTCTTCTGTTTCATCCTGCCACCTTTGTTCCTCATCAATCACCTGATTTTCAAAAATACCTGAGTTTGTGACAAACTTGAAAATATGTCTGTCACTTTCAAAAACCTAGAAATTCTTTACATTATCAGGTATTGATGGACAAGGAACCAGCTCAATGGAAAACTTTTTACATTTTTTTATATCCACCGGGTTTAACATGCCCGCGGCAACTGCAAGAGAGTCTGCTATTCGATTTCCTCTCCTAGAAATAAGGGCTATGTTGAATGCATCAAACTCCTCCATGAGGTCCATAACCCTAGTTCTATAAAGGCTTAGTCTTTTGTCGTGACATGTATACTGTCCTTTGATTTGCTTGACAACCAACTCAGAATCCCCTAGAACCTTCAAGCATTTAACATGCTTGCTCAATGCTAGACGTAAACCATAGATCAATGCTTCATACTCTGCCACATTGTTTGTGCAAGGAAATTGCGATCTGTAAGCGGCTAGCAATGGTTTGCCTTTTGGACCAGTGAGCTCGACTCCAGCTCCTGCTCCCTGTCTAGACTTTGATCCATCAAACTTGAGCAACCATGTGTAATTCTTTTCTTCAGAAGAACCATCATGACACACTTCTTCTTTCAGCTCTTCAGCAGCTTCCTCAACATCAAGTGCATAAACTCCTAGGTCTGGCTCAGAAAACTGAACTTCATTCGGCTTATTAAAATCTATTATAATCTCTTTAAGCCTCGGTTCGTTTTCCACTCTTATTTGATTTGCAATTCCTTTCCATGGTAGCCACATATGCGAGCAGTCTGTTGAAAAATATCCATTCAGAGTTTTCATCCAGTCCCTAGCAAGTAGCATTCCATACCTACTTGGGATATTAACCACCAAAATGTCTACAACCTGCTGGACCCTTGGTTCAGAGTTCAATTGGATCTTGACATCATATAAAGTCCCCACTACATTTACCTCTGATCTGTCTAGTTGCAGGACTGTACATTTGGATGACACAGGTTGCAGACCCAGCATTTTACATATTTCTATAGGCATGAGATTGCTCGTGGCACCTGTATCCACCAAACAGTTATGCAGATTCTTACCCGCAATTCTCAGAGTCAGCAAGAATGGCGGGACATCCCTTCTCTCCTTTCGCAAAATGAGGTGGGATTCAACTCTGTTTTCCTTCCACTTTGGATCAGATGAGTTCAAAGCCTTGATCAAAGCCTCCTTTTGGCCAGGTAATCTAGCTGCATCCAATAACGAAAGGCCAGATTTGGACTTCTTCATATCCTCCACTACATCATAATTTGGTTTCTCTAATTTGACTGCCTGCTGCATGCCATTAGACATTTCTTTTCTGAGTGGAGGAGGAGGATTATTATCTGCCTTAGTGTCTGGAGGAAGAATAGAATTATTTGGAGGTGTTGATGAGGTTTGAGGGGCTTTAGATTTACTCCTCAAATGGTACCCATGATTTCCCTTTCTAAAATCTCGAAAAGCTTGCACCTCTTGTTCCAGAACTTCATCTTCTTCTTCCTCACTTTCCCCTTCTTGGTGATATACTGTTTCCATCACCATAATATTCTCATCTTGATGTTGCGATGGATCCTCATTTGATACTAATTCCAAATCATCCACTTGTGCCTGAAGGCAATGAGTGTATCTAGCAATCTCAGGACAATTTCTCTCATTGTGCTCTTTTGTGTTATGCAACCTGCACCCTCTTTCCCATGCCAAATCTGAAAGATTCAAAAGAGAATTGGATTGGCTAGGGCCTACAGAAGCATCTAATTGATTAGCAATGGGGGCAGGAACTCCCCCATTGTTAGGCTTGGTGTTCCAGTGCCTCCCTCTGTTAAAATTTCTATTTGGGTGAGGGGCATGGGACTCATACTTCTGTTGTTGAACTCTGTCATTGCTCATTTTAAGCACTAGTTTCTTGATCTCTTCGACTTCTAAAAAAATATCCTTCGGTGGAACCACATTGCTGTTAACCCCCATTGGATTTGCATAATTAATGGGGTCTTGATTCCACATTTGGGTCGGGTTCTGAGAAATTTGATTCCCGTATGGATTGACACTTTGAATTGGGGTTGGATTCGGAACAGGAACTATGGCTTGAGGATTGACTTGACTAGTTTCCTGCATAGTTGATTGACTATTCTGCAAAAATGCAGGAACAGGTGGGATGGCTGTGATTGGTTGGATTGGAGTGGGTGTGTATGCGAGGGCTGGTGGATACTGTTGTTGATATGTGTATGGATTCAAGCTTGGCACTTGAGGTGCCATGAGCTGATTAGCCTGGGGAGCTTGACCATATGGAGCACACTGTCCCATCACAGGCATCTGGGTAAACCCATAGCCTTGCGGTGTCAATTGTTGCTCAATAGTCATGGCTTCATTATAGGCCAAAGCCAGCGTGGTGACCTATGGATTGCGCCTTGCAAACATAGTTGTCATGGAGTCCAAAGCTCCAAAATATATCTGCAAAGCCACTGCAGGATCAATAGCAAAGTGTTTAATTGCTCTATTGTAATTCTTTTGGAATCTTTGATTAAACATCCTGATTGGTTCCCCTTGACCCCTTTTGCATGTAATGAACTGATTGTAAATAGTTGCAGGGTCTAAGGGTGATCTAAATTGGTTAACAAAGGCATTTTCCATTTGTGTCCAAGAGGTGATTGAACCAGTTGGCAAGCATATATACCATTCATATGCTATTGGATCCAAGCTCATGGGGAAAAGTCTATAGGCTACATCTTCATGTTGGACTTGCATCCTAATTAAAACATCCCTATAGGCTTGGATATGTTCTTCTATTGTTCTCAGGCCATCTGGTTTATATTTGGGCAGAAATCTTTCAATGTTCTTGGGGATTTCATGAATATCCCTAGCAATGTTCAAAGGAGTATTATTGGCTCCATACCAAGGAGTTGCTGGAGCTTGAGCCATTTGACTCAGAATTGATGAAGACAGACCTACAATAGCAGTAGAAATAGTACTTACTATAGGCACACTAGGGGCAACAGATATTACTGGCGTAGGTCCACTCGATGTTCCTGGAGAAAACAGGTCTTTTGCAACTGGTGAACCTACAACTTGCTTGGTCTTACTCTTGGGAGTACCAGTAAGGTCGTGAAAAATGGTTTCCCCGGTTGTTTGGGACCTGGTTGCAATACGCTTTGGTGGGTCCAGTCTGCCTGATAGAATCCTCGGCTATTTCCAAGAAAACCTGCAATAAAAACAGAGTTGCAGTTTAGCCTTAAAATAATTTCAGAATTAAATCAAAAACAAAATAATCAGATATAAAAATCAAAATCAAATAAACCGAATTGGCCCTCCTTCTAGTGCCAATCTGTTGAGTGGTGTTTTCACCCGATTGTGAAAGCACACTCTCCTGTAGGATCCGAGTCCTAAATCCTCTGCTTGCAAAGAAAAACAATTTCTCCAAGGTTCTTATTGCTGATTATTGATTATCAATGATGTTGTTAAAATGAAATGCTAAGAACACCTTAGGGTTTGCAAGTGGATGTTAACAAGGGGCACTGTGGTTTATTAACTTTGAATTTTCAGTGGACTCAAATTTGAATGAAATTTGTTATAATCTTTAATTCTGATGGATTTTCAGCTTTTTATTCAAATACATTAATTAAACTGCTGAAAACAAAGTACGGGTTTGAAAAAGCAAAGCAAAATAAATAAAAACAAAATTAAATTACAGTCAGGAAGCTGTCATTGACTTGATGAAACCGAAGATACTGAGGCTTTCTACATACAACCTAACCTAATGAACCTGCACATTCACACAATCCAAATAGGCTAGGTGCGGGTCTCGAGGGTTTCTACTGTAATTCCAGATTCAGGCATTCGCATGAAGCAACCAAGAGATCTTGCATTAAACTTCACCTAAAAACCTAAGAAATCTGGAAGGGAAAGATAGACATTAAATCATGCATGCAAAAGTGACTCCTTCTTTCTCATCCAATAAGATGCCAACTCTCTGTATTTTGTATTAAATGATATCTCAATTACAATCAAAAATGTTCCAGGGAATAAAAAATTCCAGAACAATGAAGGAAATTGCCCAAGTACAGGCCCAGAATAGCACGAAGCTCTTGTCTCTGCAACTCTGTATTCGGCAATTTCCAACCCCTTCTACCATCTGCGTTTCTGGATTTATCATGTTTGGCACGGCTCTTCGATTTCCTTCGTCGCTTCATTTCACCTTCCTGCATATGACCTTTCAAATTCCCGCTTTTTCCCGCTTTTGATTCACGCTCAAATTTAAAACGCTCGAAATCCACCTCTGCATGTAATGCCTCTGCAAGTTTGACACCTGTGCGCCACGTGTCCTGCCTTTTCTGTGCCTTCTGTAACGCTTTCCTGCAAAAAACCCGACAAAACTGCAAGTCTGCCTGTTCACCTTCCTAGCCACGAAATCGCGACATGTCGCGAAATCACGACATGTCGCGATATCGCTACACCTTTCCCGGCCGTACGCCCTTGGCAACTCCTTGTAGCGATATCGCGATCGTTTTCACTTGTCTGCCTCCGACAGCTTCTCGTAGCGATATCGCTACCCTTTTAAAACTTTGAGCCTTCTTCTTCGAATGGTAGAGATATCGCTACCATTTTCGAACTTTGAACCTTTTTCAAAATGTGGTAGCGATATCGCTACCACTTTAACTTTGCGGCGTCTTTTCAAAATGTGGTAGCGATATCGCTACCACTTTGGCTTTGTAGCGTCTTTTCAAAATGTGGTAGCGATATCGCTACCACTTTGGCTTTGCGACGTCTTTTCAAAATGTGGTAGCGATATCGCTACCACTTTGGCTTTGCAGTGTCTTTTCAAAATGTGGTAGCGATATCGCTACCACTTTGGCTTTGCGGCGTCTTTTCAAAACGTGGTAGCGATATCGCTACCACTTTGGCTTTGCAGCGTCTTTTCAAAATGTGGTAGCGATATCGCTACCACTTTGGCTTTGCGGTGTCTTTTCAAAATATGGTAACGATATCACTACCACTTTGGCTTTGCAGCGTCTTTTCAAAATGTGGTAGCGATATCGCTACCACTTTGGCTTTGAGCATCCCTTTGAAATGTGGTAGCGATTCACTACCACTTTTGTTTCAAGCCCTCTCTTCGTGACATGGTAGCGATTCGCTACCATTTTTGTTTCAAGCCTTCTCTTTTGAAGATGTTGTAGCGAAATCGCTACCTTTTTCCCGTTCCGTACAACTCGCAAAAACACGTCACGATTTCGCGACCATTTTCTCTTCGAACCCCTTCGCTGCTTTCTGTCGCGATATCGCGACGTTTTTCCGCCTCCGTACACTTTGCCAAACACGTCACGAAATCGCAACACTTTTCATCATCCGTACGTTTCTGCAAAACTCGTCGTGAAATTGCGACCATTTTCAATTCTAAGCATCAGCATGTCGCGATTTTGCGACTCCTTTCTTTTCTTCTCAGCGATACGTCATGATTTTGCGACACCCCTTTTATCCTGGCCACCAACACGTCATGATTTCACGATAGATTTTCTGTTCCTGCCACCGACATGTCGCGATTTCATGACAGATTTTCTGTTCTTGCCACCGACATGTCACGATTTCACGATAGATTTTCTGTTCCTGCCACCGACATGTCGCAATTTCATGACAGATTTTCTGTTTTGCTGCCGTTGACTGGGTTGACCACGATTTTCTGACATGTCACGATTTCGCTACGATTTTTCGGTTTTAGTCGCGATTTCGCGACACCCTTCAATACTTATGCATTTTTCTCTTTTCTTCAAAATTAGCATCTGGGTCCTCGAGATTCTTCTTTGCAAGCCTGCAAAAAGATGGGTCCCCAATCCTGGGGTGTGTTGTGGACCAGCCACAACATGTATCTTTGGCATTCTTCATAGTTTCTTGTTATTTTGAAGGTGTATGCAAAAATAGTTGACCAGTAGCATCCAATTATGATGATATTTAAGGTAGTGGTCCTTCCCGAGTAGTGTCCTCCAGATGAGCCACCATGGAATTCCTCCAGGATATTCTAAATCTAATTTTTATTTACACATCGGAGCAACACTCCATCCAATTTTTGTATAGCCCCTCAAGTAGCAGGGTGTATTTCAGGGCCTGAATCATGTACCTTCTTCTTTGTGAAGCATTTAAGCTTGATGGGAATTTTCCAATTTGGAAATAGTGAGTTAATTCATCTACCTAGTCGAACTTCTATGACTATTGATCATCGTTTGATGCTATTTCATGAGTTTGACAAGCTATGTATTTTGATGCAGCTTGTTTGGCAATCTCTTGGCATGGTGCTCTACCTCTTACCAGTTTTGTTGGGTCTATTTATACATTGTATTCTTGTATTTTTGTCACACAACCAACTCTTTTATCATCGAGCTCCCCTCGTATGATGAAGTTTTGTACATCGGGTGAATTACGTACACAATAATCCTGCTCTACGATAGAAAATGCCTGAACATTTTTAGCGACTTCATTATAGCATAGATATGTTTCTCAATGAAGTTATATTTTTCTTCATGTTCTTGCATATTCTGACTCAAAAAATATATGGGCCTTTCTTCATTGTTAGCTCCTTTCTGCGTGAGCATTGCGACATAAATTTCTTGTTCACCTACCATGTACAAGATGAAGCATTGCGATGTAACCAATTTGCAAACTTGTTGCTCATGGCCTTCCTCTGCAAATCCAAGAGGTTGAGTCATGAATACTTCCTCTTTTAAGTCACCATTAAGAAAGGCACTTTTTACATCCATCTGATGTAACTTCCATCCGAATTGTGCTGCCATAGCACAAAGTACTCGAACAAGGTTTCCTCATAGTCCAGTCATTCATTTTGAGCATATCCCTTTGCCACAAGTCAGGCTTTATGCTTATCTATAGTGCCATCTACCTTATACTTTATTTTGTAGACCCATTTGCAACCTATGGGTTTCTTACCTTTAGGCAAATTCACTAGCTTCCATGTTTTATTTTTAATGAGGGAGTTATATTCTGCATCCATAGTTGTCTTCCACTGAGGCAGACTAAGTGCTTCATCAATTGTAGAAGGTTCATTCTCATCACATGCTGATAAGTAAACCCTCTCCTCATATATCTCCATCTCATCTTCCCTTGGTAACTCTCTATCTACAGAAAGATCTTGAAAATCTGCACAAAGATCATCAACTGAAGTGGATGCTTTACCCTTGTCTTTCTGTGACATGCTTCTTGTCTTTGGACGATTGAGAGTAAGATCTAGAGGGGAAGTGAGTTTAGAGTCCTTCAATGTGCTTGTATACCTTTTGGGTGGTTTCTTGTGTTGTGAAGAAGAAGAAGAAGGAGGAGGAGGAGGTTGTTGTTCCTCCTCATCATCTAGGTATACTGATGTAGTGTTGGATGTGAAAGCTTCATCAAACACTACATCTCTACTTATATATATCTTCTTGGTATATGGGTCTATCAAACGATAGCCTTTTGAATTTTCATCATAACCAAGAAATATACAAGGTAGAGATTTCTCATCTAATTTCTTTCTTTTCTCCTTAGGTATATGCATAAATGCCTTACACCCGAATACCCTTAGATGAGTTATGGAGGGTTTCCTACCACTCCATGATTCCTGAGGAGTCATACCTTTAAGTGCCCTTTTGGGAGCCCTATTCAGAAGATATACAGCAATTTGAACAGCTTTAGCCCAGTAAGTTTGCTCAAGGTTGGCCCCCTTAAGCATACATCAAACCATTTCCATTATGGACCGATTTCTTCTCTCAGCAACCCCATTGGATTAAGGAGTGTAGGTTGTTTTTAACTGTCTTTTTATCCCATGTGTCTGTAAGAATGAGGAAAATTCTTTTGATGTGTATTCCCCCCCTCGATCTGAACGGAGGGTCTTAATAAAGCATCCTGATTCCTTCTCAACAAGAGTTTTAAACTGCTAAAAATAGGAAAATGCTTCAGACTTCAACTGCAAGAAGAAGACCCACATTTTGCGTGAATGATCATCAACAAACAATTGAAAATACCATTTTCCTCCACAACTTGTAGACATAGGACCACACAAATATGTGTGTACTAACTCCAAAGGTTCCTTAGCTCGAAAAGAGCTAGGTTCAAAAGGTACTCTATGTTGCTTGCCTGACAAGCAATCAGAGCACACTGGCAAAATAGACGAAAGGGGAGGAAGTCCTTTCACCATTTGATATTTACTCAGCTCTAGTAAATATCCTGAACTCAAATGCCCAAATCTCTTATGCCAAAGAGAAGTGGCCTCCTTTGTGGTCACTGCAAGTGCAGTATGAGTGGAGGTAAGTGCATCTAAGACAAACAAACCATGTTTGTATGAGCCTCATTGCTATCGGTTTTCCCTTTTTGGTGATGAAGCAACATTTTTTGTCTTTGTCCACAGTAAAATTGACATTCATGTTATTGTCCAGGATTTGTGGAACTGACAAGAGATTATTTTTTAATCCTAGAACATAAAGAACTTTTTCAATATTACATTCTCCATCTGGAAGGGAGACTGAAACACTGCCTTCACCCTGAACTCTATAGGTCTGATCATCAGCAATGGTGACCGGTCTACCTACTCGAGCTTCAAAAGTAGCAAACCATGATTTATCGCCAGTCATATGTTTACTAGCACCTGAATCTATGTACCACAAAGAATCCTTGAGGGAGGAATCTATATGGGTCATGAGCACCTTGTGTGCTCGTTCAGAATCGAAACTAGAATCTTCAGCTGCTATGTGACCTTGTTGCTGTTTGTTCTGGTTCTTAGATTTGCCATTGCCCTTCTTATTTCTTTGTTCATTGGGTAGTTTGTTCTTAAACCAACATCGTTTGGTTTCATGAGTGTCTGTGTCACAAATTTTACAATGTTGTTTCTTCTTCTGACCCTCTTTGGCTTTACCCTTGTCTTGTCTAGAAGAAGAACCCTTTTGTTGATTCCACGTTTTCTTACCCCCTTGTCGTTGTGAAAAAAGGGCATTGTTTGATGCCTCATCTCTGTGGAGTTGGGTAGCCTCTTCTGTTTGAAGCATATTTACCAACTCGACAAAAGTTATTGTCCTACCAAAAACTTGTAAGGAGGTGATCAACATTCTGTAGGAGTCAGGAAGAGCTCTCAAAATGATTGAATTTAAGACTTGGTCTTCCAACTTTTCTCCTAAGGATTGCAGCTTTGTTTTTAATTCTGTGACTCTATAGAGGAATAGCTCTACTGTTTCTCCTGATATCATATGTAATGTATGAAGCTGTGTTTGAAGGTTAAGAATTGTTGATTGATTCTTGCCCTCAAAAATGGTACTTAAGGCATCCCAAGCTGCCTTACCAGATGTAGCTTCACTAATATGAGGTTGGATATCATCAGTAATAGCAAGCAAGATCATTAAGGATAGTTTCTTATCCTTTTTATCAAAGTCTATTTGATCTTGTCCAGAAGATTGAGGTCTAGTGACAGTTCCATCTACTATTGACCACAAGTCCTCTATAGTTAAGATAGCCTTCATCTTAGTCTTCCATGCTGAGTAATTTGAACCTTTGAGCAGTTGGATCTCAGTGAGATACTTGTGTATCATGGCCATTTTTTAGGTTTCAAATTTGTGGAGAAGACTAATATGATGCTATCTTGCACTATACCCCAAAAAGGTATAGAGAAGTTGTTTCAATTTGCTTTCTATAAGATATTTAATGGCACCTGCCTTAACACTCTTAGCAAGAGATGAAAAGTTTGAGGAATATTGAGCCAAACAAAATAGAGCAAATGAAACAAGGGTGTATTTTGTCAAACTTTTGATATTTGCTCTCTAAGATATTTAATGGCACCTGCTTTTAACACCTTTTGAAAAAAAGATGAAAAAATTTGAGGTTTAATTAAGCCAAACAAAAGAGAGTCTTATCAAGGTGATTGAAATTTTTGACCTTTTGATGGGGAGAAATTTACTTGTTTGAACCTATGCAAAGTTTTAGCATGGTTTTTTTGAGTGAAGTTTGGGTGTTTGTGATTAGCTCCTTGTAATATTTTATTTGTGACTTTGAATTGCAAAAAAAATGTTTTTAGTGCAATAATAAAAAAAATATATAAGAGCACCCAAATGTATATCACTCTAGGTGTCGGATTCCACCGAAAATGCACCTAGTACAAGCAATTTTGAAAATTAGGTGTCGAGTAAAATCGAGAATGCACCTTTCTTTAAAACTAAAATAGCCCCCCCTTTATCTTTACAATTTTGAAAACTATAGAATTCTTAAAAAAAATTCTATCCCCCCTTAATGTTTACAAAATGTAGAATTTAGAGCATATCTTTGAAGACAAGTCGACACACGACAAGCTTTTGAAAGACTTTCCAGAACCAGTTGACACACAACTTGGTTTTCTATCTCCCGTAATTATTCAATACTCAAAAATAGGAGGTGCATCGGGATTAAAGGGTTATCTAATCCTCATGGGACCATAACTACAATCCAAACCCTTCCAAGGATCAGTGTAAGTATTGAAACGGGGTAAGCTCCTTCTATGCTCTCTAAGCATACGACGAAAATGAGATCTTGTCGTCTGACGTCTAAGTTCATTCCTCTTTCGAATAACTCTTAGACGACGAAGGGCTTTTGTGATCCACAACTTTTTCTTCATGAGACAAAAAATTTGTTCTCCCAAAACAATTGATTAGAAAAATTTTGGAGAATTTAAAAATTTATTAGAAGTCTCAAAAAACTGCAAAAGGAATTTGGTTTAAGGATTGTCTCTTGTCTCCTTCAGTTTGATTTGGAGAAAACAATAAAAAAACTTTTGCCTTTCTTTTTTTTTAATAAAATTTTATTTCAATGCATGAAATTAATTTTTAACTTAAGAGAATTTAATTAATAAACAAAATATTTGATAAACAAATCACTTAAAAAATGATTTAAAATAAAAAATACTTTATTAATTAAAAACCTAAGAAAAAAAATTAAAAACCTAAGAAAAAAAATTAAAAACAATGCAAGAGAAAAAAATAATAGAAAAAAAAATTACCTGCGGGTTCGAATCTGCGGTCCCGCGCAGGATATTGGCCGACTGGCGCTCCTGCCAGTCAGTCCACACCAGCTGACGAGAAGGGAAGGTTAAAACCTTCTCTTTCGTCCTTCGCACGACGGGAAGACACCAAAAAAAAATTTGGCGTCGCGGGGGATTGATCTCCCGACCCCGCGCTAATGGCCCTCGCACTGGCTTTGTTAGCCAGTCGGGCTACCTTGGCTGATTCGTCAGCCAAGGTTTGCCCCGTGCTAATTAAGCACTGGCGGGCAAATTTTTTTTTTTATTTAAAACTTGGTGGGAATAATCCCACATACGTCGTGAGAGCGCTTTCAAGGCGTTTAAAACCGATAGAACTTTGTTAGGCTCTTGACTGTCTGCGGGCAGTCGATAGGTGCCAGAGAACCCTCTTTTGCCACGTGCCACGCAGGAGTTAGATGAGCCAGATCGAACCGCCTGCCAGCTGGAGTGCCTCGGATCGCATGCTGCCTCGGGCCACGTGCCTCCACGTCAACAGCCGTTCCACGTCAGTAGATCGGTCCACCTCGGGCCATGAGCCACGCCTCATCACGAGATTGGGCCACCTCGTGCCATGCATCATGCCACGTCAACAAATCAGGCCACCTCGGGCCGCATGATGCCCTATCAACAGATCGCCTCAGGATCCGAGCCTGCTAGCCGCCATATCTGACAGACGCACCTCTGGATCCATGCCTGCGGGCCGTCAGAGGAGACAGAGTCCACCTCAGGATCCATGCCTGTGGGTCGTCAAAGGAGACAGATTCCACCTCGAGATGCATGCTAGTCAGCTGCGGGCCTCGAAATTTGAGCTCCAGGTCCAGGTAGGGGGAGCAATTGCTAGCCTTCAGCCACCCGACACGATGATACCAATGATGGAGAGTAACAAGGTAAGACTTAGTTAATCAACCAAATAATCAACAATAAAACCTCATACTCATTAACCTAGCATAGGAATAATGCATAGGTTATATAGGTTATAAAATAGTCTAATTAACAATAAAGACTATTCCTACGCTAACAACTAACGCATATCCTAGAATAGAAGATAGCATAGAGTTAGGATAGGATAATAGATATTCTACCCTTAGGTAAATACTAACTAACCCATAGATATTTTAGAAGAAAATATCTATGTGGTAATAAGTAGAAAAGTAATGGTAATAATCTACCTATGTAGTATAATGCAATATACTACCTCATTTTACCCTAACAAGTAGTATGGGTTCACCAAGACATGGGCTTGATTTATTTGTTCTTTGATCTACTGGAAAGCTTATTTCCTTGCATCAGTCCACTTGAATACAACATCCTTTTTTAACAACTCTACCATGTGTTTGATGATTTACATGAAATCGGCAATGAATTTGCGTACGCAGTTGATCTGATCGAAGAATGATTGTAGGCCCTTTTTGTTAGGGGGGAGGGAAATATATAACAATGCTTTTACTCTATTAGGGTCTATATCTAGACCATAATTAGAGACAACATGATCGAGTAACAGTCCTTCCATAACGAAGATAGATTTCTTGAGGTTTATGGATATACCAAATTCTCTACATTTCTTGAATACACTTATGAGATGTGTTATATGATCCCCTTTTTGGTGAGAGAAGACTATCATATCATCTAGATATATTACTATTATTTTATTGATAAGTTCTCCAAAATCCACATCCATAGCTCTTTGAAAAGTTGCTCCAGCATTGGATAACTCGAAAGGCATTCTTTGGTAAGCAAACGTTCCCCACTTGGTTGTAAAAGCAGTCTTGAATTAGTCTTTATCTTTGACCCACACTTGATTGTACCTAGAGAAGCTATCTAGGAGCGAGAATATTTCTACTCTTGCTACTGTGTGTAGGATCTGGTTGATCTGGGGGAGAGGGTAATGGTCCTTGAGCGAAGCCTTGTTCAAGTTTCAGAGGTCGATGCATAATCTGTTATCTCCATTCTTCTTTCTAACTAGAACTAGGTTAGTGACCTAGGTTGAATGCTTTATTGGATAAATAATTTTAGATTCAAGCAATTTTAGCAGCTCTTACTTCATCAAGGCTTCAATTTTAGGATTCACCGATCATTGCTTTTGTCAAAATGGCTTTGCACCTTCCTTAAGTTCGATCATATGCTGGATCATTTCTTTGGAATAGAATTTTAGGTCACCATAAGTCCAAGAGAGGATGCCTAGAAATTATTTGCATAACTCTTTGATTTCATCTAGTTTCGCTTCCATAGTATTCACTCCTATTTTGATAGCTTTATTAGGTCCCATCTGAGCTTCTCTGTATCTGTGCTTGTCAACTTTCATTTTATGGCCAGTTGACCTGTCATTGTTATTGAATAAGCTCTCAAGGGTGACCACAACTTTTGGGATGTGATTTTTATTTAATTGAATCATGCTTGCATCCTCCTTATCATAAACTATCCTATTACTAGATCAGTTCATCTCGTGGATGAGGAAGTCAACTATCTATTTATCATTCTCAAAAACTTTCCAGAAGGTATCCCTATTTGGCATAGAAGACCTGTAGATTAGCCTGACTATTTTTTACTTTTCGATGACATTGTTGATAGGGCAAAAACTTACCCCTACTAAATCCAAAAAGTTTGCATGAGTATTTTTCTCTCTTGGGATTTCCTTGAGGTTCAGAGACTCAAAAGATTCTAACAGGTCCCAAAATTTATTTTTGTAAGCTTTAAGGTAATTTTTCTTGCTTACACATTTCTCAATTACCTGGTTCACTATCAGTTCAAAGTCTCTAAAGATCTGCAATTGCTTAATACCCATGATTTTAGCTTTCTTGAGTCCCAAACATAGTGCTTCATATTAGTTACATTAGTGTAGCTCCACGTTAACCGATAAGAGAAAACCTTTTCCTCACCTGTTGGAGATATTAGGACAATACCTGCTCCATCTTTGTTTTTACATATAACACCATCAAAGAAAAGCTTCCACAGCTAATCAGTGGGTTGGTTAACCAGAGGGGGGGAAATGGGATTGCTTTTTTCAAGTTTTAGAATTGTGTAACTCCCAATATCAGTCTCGATCACGGCATTGAAATCCTGGAGAGAGAAGTGATCTTCCTCCTACAGTACATTTAGAGCTTCTTCCATCAAATTTAGGTCCCCTAGTTCCTCTTTCATTATGTTCATAGTGGTGGACTATTTGTCTTCCTCTTCAAGTCTCCCAATATGGAAAGTTGATGGTTTTTTATTAAATATTTTCACTATTTTTCCCTTGAACAAGATTTCTAGATGTGATAAGTCTAGTGATAAATATCCTTCTATCTTAGTTGTGAATTCCCTAGAGAGACACATACCAAAATAGGGCACCAAATCCACTACTACCACTTCTTGTATGATTGTAAGCTGGGGTAGTCTATGGAGCACTATTGGGCTATCTTTGATTGCCCCTATAATTTTCACGAGTGTTCCATCTAGCTGTAAGACATCGAGACTGCTTCTCATATATTCCATACCCATGATATCATAAAATACTTTGGGTATCATAGTGGTTGCAGCTCCATATTCTATAATTCAGTTGTGAACTATCCACCCTTCCATTGGAGAGAGATAGATAAAAAGAGGGGGTCTATTTTTTCCTGATGTGGATGTTAGACTAGCTTGTGCAGAATCCATCTGAGTTGGGGTCCTATTCCTATTTTCATAGACCTTAAGAATTCTTGCAACAAGTTGATATGTCTTGTAATATATAAAGCTTCATACATAGTTGCCTTTGAGGGGGGTTTCTATATTTCCTAGACTATGTTAAAAGTAAGGGGTTCAACACTCTTCTCATTCACTCTTGCATCATACTTATTCCTATACCCCTGAGTAGCATCAATACTTTGACTCTTAGTAAGTGAGGGATATCTCATTTTATCCCTAGCTTGTTCTTGTGTTTCTACTTCTTTCTGTCGAGGTACTTCCTTATGAGTTTCTACATATTTTTGGCTTGAACTCGGGGGAGATTTCTCATAATAGGTCATTTTCTCAATAGGGTTTCTTATAGGAAAATGCACCTTCAGGGGGTTGAGATGTTGGGGATCAACCTGTAAGGGTTTCTTTCCTGATCTGGTAAGAACGACTACTTGTTCCACAAAAGGCATCATAAAATTATGATTCTCTTCTTTGATCATATTCACCTAACCTTTGAGACTTCTATTAGCCTTTTCAATGGCTATCTTTTGTACCTGATATTGGTGAATCATGCAATAATTTTTTCCATGGGGATCATTACACGTGGAGCACCAAAAATTTGACTTTTTTGAAGCATTACTAGGTTTGCTATCTTCATTGACATAAACAATGCTAGATTTGTCGTAACTCCTGCCACTCATGGAGGCTTGATTCTTTGTTATTTATGGGAATCTCCTTGGGGTGAAATTGATTTTTTCTTATCTTCATTCCATTGATGTAAATTTATTAGCCAAAGTTTTGAATGATGCTTGCAGATCTTGTAGGATGACAAGTTGGGGATCTGGAGTTGATGGAACTATTGTCATAGGGAGTGCGGGAATGACCAGGAGCATTGGAGGGATAAGCGGTGTTTGTATTATCAAAATATTAGGTTTTCTAGTGTATTTGGGAAGACTAGGACTGGAAGCTGAAGCAGGGATTTCAAAAGTAGTACTTGATGCTTGGGGTAGATTTGGAAAAATGGGCATCATCATTTTTGCTGGGAATATCATGATGGCAATGAGATATTTCTCTACCTTCTGTGCTTTTTGATAAATCTTAGGGAAGGTAAACATGTGAGACTACATAATGGCCATGCTTATATCTGATTTGAAAGTTCTCATATAGTAATACATCACCTACTCATATGTTTGTCTCAACCCATCAGGTACTCTTTGCCAATTCTGACTGAATCTAATGTTAAAATCTATGATCTCCTCTTGAAGGTGTTTCTAGATAACAATAAATTGATTTAGCATGGAGAATGGGTCTACTTGCTTATTGAATTCCTCCACTATTTTACCAACAAGTTGTGCCCAGGTGGATATAGTTTTATTTTCAAGAAATATGTACCAATAGAGCATTTTTCCTTTCAAGGAAATTACCATCAATCTTATCATAACATCTTCTTCATGGATGTATTAGGGCTAGTGCAGCTACGTCTTGATAGTTATCGTAAGCTATCTTTCTAGTACTGTCATATTGCGATAGTGCTTTCAAGGCCACCGTAGGAATCATATTCTGAGCTTCTAGGTTCAAGACCTATGTAGTTCCATATGGGGTAAGGCAAGATTGGCTAATTTGTGATCATTATGATTATTCGGGTAGCTGGAGTTAAAGTTATGCCAGCATCAGTACTAGTTAGGATTGTAGGGGAAGGATTTGTGTATCCTATATTATGGGTATATGCAGATGTTGTTTTGGCCATCAAAATAGGATTAGCTCAGAGGCTACCAAGGTGTAGTTCGAATAAATCTATGCAATATTCAATTTTTTTTGCTTTAGATCTAGTTATCATAAAATACAGTGCATAACCAGAAGCTGGGTAGAGACTTTTATAGGGTTCTTTTATGGTGTGGAGTCACCAAGTGATTAAAAAGAATTAACAGGGTAAAGCTATTCACTAGGGCTTTGATCTGTATACTGCATGGAATTTGTGTCCCATCGGGCATGCCAAAAATTGTTGGAGCAAAATCTACCTTTGGTTACGTTTGCACCTAAGACTTTGCCAACATTGAAAGACTAGGTTTAAACAGAGTTCACCTAGTTTAATCTCCAAAAGAGGCTGGTTTCTTACTTTTTTTAGGAAAAGGAGGAAAGAGGGAAATATAGCTATGGCTAGAGAGTTAAAATGGTACAGATTAAGCAACAACAAAGCAATTCTCATAGCCTTTTGTAGAGAAGCATAACAGAGAACCAAAGCATAGAAACTAAAACCCCTGGTGAATGTCTTATTTAAATGTAGCTTATCCATGAAGTTAATTACAGATCTAACTGAATGTTAATGCAGGAATTCAGAGTAAGAATTAATGTAGATTACATTCAACTTGGATTTAAATAGCAATAGATAACACATACATATTTGATTTTAAACACCAGTGAGACAAGAACCAGAATGGATGATCTTTATTAAGATTTCAAAATTTTGTATACATAGTCTTGTAAAAACCTAAGAGCTGACCATTTTTTTGGGTCGCTCATTCTATATATAAGAGTTTTTACATAACAAAAAATTGAAAGTTGTTACAACAGTATGCTCTTAATCTCACTATGGTAAAGAAGTAGTTGAAGAGAGTATGTAGCTTTCAACAGGTGTTCGTTGAGATATTATAGTTATGGTGATCTTCTTTAATCACTTTGGATATGTTGTGGACCATTTGGCCTTCAAAATGTCACCCGATCACGACTTTTTACCTTAGCTCAGCTTTTGGCCTTCAAAATGTTGCCTGATCACAACTTTTGTCTTCGCTCTATCTTAGCTCTTCAAAATATTGCTTGATAGTGACTTTTCACCTTGGCTCTGCCTTAACTCTTCAAAATATCACCTGATCACAACTTTTCACCTTGGTTCTGCCTTAGCTCTTCAAAATATCACCTGATTGTAACTTTTCACCTTGGCTTTGCCTTTGCCCTTCAAAATGTTGCATGATCGTGACTTTTCACCTTGGCTCTGCCTTAGCCCTTCAAAATGTTGCCTGATCATGACTTTTCACATTGGCTCTACCTTAACCCTTCAAAATTTCACTTGATCATGACTTTTCACCTTGGCTCTGCCTTAGATCTTCAAAAAGTCACTCGATCATGACTTTTCACCTTGGCTCTGTTGTTGCTCTTCAAAAAGTTGCTCGATCATGAATTTTAATTGTGGCTTCATTTTTGGTCTTCAAAATGTCGTTTGATCACGACTGTTCTCCATACTTAGAAAAATATTGAGAATATTACTCCTTATTTCCCTAGGTGTGATCATTTTGACCAAGAAAACCTAAAATATAAATGCTTATAGAACCAAAAATAATGCAGAAGATAGAAAACAAGAAATAAGATACCTTATTGATTTTTACCTTATCTCTATCTGTCTGTTATCAATTGAAAGTGCTCTTGAGCAATTGTGGGTGCATGGGTGGGGTTGAACAACCATAGGAGGGTGATTGAGAAATCTTCAAAGGGCAGTTGCCTTTGTGTAAACATTAGTGGACGATTGTGTAGGAACTATAGAAACCCTAAAATTTCAATCCGGGACCTCGATGACTCAAACTCCATGAAAGTTGGTGACTTTCTATAGTGATTTTGGTAGCATAGTGGTGTATTTTCCATCCTCCCTTTGGATCAAGGAATGAGAGTGCCTTTATAGTCCACTTGGATGTTTTCAAGGGAAAGAGAGGTGGCAAGCTAGAATTATCAAATGTCAGCCTAGGGTTGTCACATCTCTAGGGAAGTTGGAGTGAGTAACCAAGGGTGGCTCATCTAGGTGGAGGGATGTCCCATGTGAATGGACAAGGGTGAAATGGGTGTGTGAGAGGTGGAAAAGGGTGGTGGTGATGTGGCCATGACATATGTCTAGTGGGTAGGTAGGGTATCCTAGGTAGATTTTCCAAATTTAGAAAATCTAAAAAATACTTTTAATGTGTAGGATTTATATGCCTAAGTTTGGACTTAGGCATATATTTTATTATGTGGATTTGGAATGTGCAATGTGAATGTGGTTTTGCAAGTGCCTAGGTTTTGGTGTCTACGAATGCCCCTTTTTGTACTGTGTTGTGTAAAATACAATGTGGTGCAAAAACAAGAGATACCTACTTTTATTTGATGGAGGAATGGACTCAAATATTCTCGATGTGCAAGAACGAATGATTTTTGAAAAAAAATAATTTTAGCTTACCCCCTCAATTGGTGAATGGCTGAAGAATGAAACAAAAAATCCAATTGACCAAATGTGTATGATGAAAAGGGGTGGATGTGATGGATGCAAATATTTTGAAAATTAGGATTTAATACCCCAAGTTTGGGGTGGATCTATGTTGTGGAAAATTTACCTTTGGTAACAATGAAGTGCAATATGATGTGGTAAAGGAACCAATCACTTTGGGAGTTCGGGTACCCTAGTGACTTAGCAATTCCTACCAAATGATATGGTTTTAAAGGAACCAACTATTGTGGGAGCTCAGAAACCTTAGTGGTTTTAAAAATCCCTACGAAATTGAGATTGGTGAAAGCTTTTCACGTTTGTAACCCCACGAAAATGGCTTAATTGTAACTTTGAGTAAATTTTATTGAACGTAGTCACACTCAATAATTGAGGAACCAAACTGATATGTTTTTAAGTATGATGGTGTGGAATGATTTTGAATGAGTGTTCTTATGGTATTTTACCCATCCTACCGAATTGCATGGATAACCAATCGCTGCAACTGTTAGGTGACTAGGGTAAATCACTAGATATAAGGTTCACTTGAAATGATAATGATAGTTGAAGATGATGTTTGGATGCAATTTTTTTAATTTTATGGGGTGTTTTTTTTATAGGTTTTCAACCACATTTTTGTGGTTGTATGCATTAGACAAATATGCATCCACATTTGGAACTACCAAATGTGGGTGCATGGTTGAATACGGTCACCAAACATGGATGCATGTTTTATGCTGCAAAATGTGGCTATAAATATGCATGTATGGGGTGAGGTGGACTCATTCTTATGGTTGACAGTTTTATGAGTAGTTGTGAGGATTTTGAGTAATGAAAGTGGCAGGTGAGACAAGTGGAGTAGGTGGCGGGGCAGATTCTAGTGGCTCGGCTGGATCTGGAGGCAGGGTGCGAGTGGTAGAGGTAGTCTTTTGAGGCCCTTCCTTTTTATTTTGGTTTTTTTGTTTCTTTTTTTTCTTGTGTGTGATTTTGTTGTTTTTTTTTATGACTGTAAAGGGGGAGGCAAAAAGTTATTATTATTATTATTATTATTTTTGGAAAAAAGCATAGGAACTAGTCTAAGTGTTTAAAATTTAAAAATGAATGAAACTAAAAAGATGTGTTTGTGTGTGTGTGTGTTTTTTTGAAATATGTAATGCATTTAGGAAAATTATTTTATTTTTTATGCTTATGTGAAAATACATAATGATGATAAAATGCATAATGAAAAATATTTTGTTTTTTTTTTTTAAATATGCAATGCAATTAGGAATAATGTTTTGTTTTTTATGCTTTTGTAAAAATGCATAATGAAGAATATTTTGTGTTTTGATTCTTTTGAAATGATAGAATGCATAATGAAAAATGTTTTGTGTACTTTTTTATTCTTTTGAGGTGATAAAATGCATAATGAATATAGTTTGTTGTTTTTTTTTGGATTGATTTGTATTTGTTATGATTTTTTTAGGTTAAATTTATTGAGGCTCGACATCGATGGTCACCTATTATTTAATTGGGTGCAAAAGGCATTCACTTCTGATGATTGGGAGTGTTTGGAGGCAGTGAAGTTGGATGGATGTAGCCGGGTGAAGGTGGTTGAATAACACAAGCTTATATTGAGAGGGGGGATGAATAGTATAAGACCACTTTTTAACTTTTCCTTTTACTTCAAAAATAATTACAATGAACCAATAGCAAAATAAAATCAGTAATCAATCCAGTGTACAGGTCATCACACAATTGAGATACCAATATAACGTGGTTCACCCAAGGTGGGCTACTCCACAGAGAAAATCTTTCACTAAATTTTTTCAATCAAATACTTTGGGAATCCTTCCAAATTAATATTTTTATGGACTTCTTGTCCAAAGCAGAATCCTTCCCCTAATCAAATATTTATGTGCCCCCTACCCAAAGGAGATGTCCTATCCCCCAAATAAGTGTTTATGAGCCTCCTGCCCAAAGGAGATGTCATATCCCCCAAAGCTCTGGAAATAATACTTCAAAAGATCACTACCTCTTTTGCTGCTAGCAAGTGGTACTCCTTTCCACAAAAGATGTCATGTCCTCCTTGCTCTAGCTCTATAGACTTCTGTCCTCATTGATCACCTCCATAAATGTTCATCAACACATGTACTAAACACAGTCAGTCAGTCTAGCACAAGTCCTCTCAAACCCTATCATAAATCTACACCAAACTCAGTCCTATAGTCTAGCACAAATCTGCTCTCAAATATCTGTTAGATATGTCCCAATCTTAAGCCAAAAGCTTGAACAAATCAATCACAACTACTCACAAGTCTCCATCAAGACTTCATCAAATCTGTCCACAAGTTCTTCAACAAGAACCTGTCCAAATCAGTCCACAATTTCTCCATAAGAACCTGTCCAAATTAGTCCACAATTTCTCCATAAGAACCTGTCCAAATCAGTCCTAGCAAGCTCACCAAGAACTTGTCCAAATCAACTCAATCAAGTTTACCAAGAAACTTGCCCAATGTGAACACAAAGAGAATTGTTAAAGACCTAATGTTTTTCATCCAATCATATCAAATCAATCTCATAGAAGCATAAAGAGAATTGTTAGAGACTCAATATGTTCTATCCTTCAAATTTCAATCTCAACTCAAATCAATCTCATAGAAGCATAAAGAGAATTGTTAGATACTCAATATGTTCTATCCTTCAACTCTCAATCTCAACTCAAATCAATCTCATAGAAGCATAAAGATAATTTTTAGAGACTCAATATGTTCTATCCTTCAACTTTCAATCTCAACTCAAATCAATCTCATAGGAGCATAAAGAGAATTGTTAGAGACTCAATATGTTCTATCCTTCAACTCAAAAACAAACTCTTTCTCAAATCAGAATAAAGATAAAAGTAGTATACTTTCACAAGATCTTGAACCATGACCCAACAATTTTCAATAATGCAATATCAAGGAATCGACTCCTCCAACATAGAAGCATAACTTGCTATCAAACGCTAGCCAAGTTAGTTTTCAAGAACTCAAAGCAATATCTCTCTAATCATAAAAAAGGGGTTCAATATATTTCCAAATTCTCTCAAATGGGGATGCTCAACTTAACCACACAACCAAGTTTATCAAGCAAAGTATAACTTGATAAAATCAAATCTCAAAGGAGCAAGCCCAACTCATGTATCAAGTAAAGCATAACTTGATCAACTCAATATCAATGGAAGCAATATTAAAACCAAACTCTCAACAACAAAACAACTCAATTAAGGTCTCAATAACTTATAGCAATGGCATACGCTTCTCACTCAAAAACCCTAAAGCAAACTTCAAATGCTTCCACTCTCATAAACTAGAATTATGCAATAACTCATAAACTCGTCATGTCTCATAATGCATAATCAATACTTCCACTTTTAGAAAATAAGATCCACTCCAAATAAGAAAACTTAATTTAATCCTTTTCACTCCAAACTTGTTTTTAGAAAACCATCAATCAATAATAACCATGGAAGAATGTGCCCATACCTTTAATTTGATGAAGAAGGAGAACTCGAAATCTGTCACAACACTAACTCTCAATTTGCCACAAATTAGAGTTAGCAACAATGGACCAATGCACAATGATAAGAGTCCTAATAACACCTTATCACTCCAACTCATCAATAATAAAAACTCACAAATATACATATCAACAATATTCCTTTACACCTTATAACTCCCACTTAATATATCACAAAATAACTTCAACCTCAAAAATAATTACAAGAGAATATCCACTCAATAACTCCAAAATATTTCTAACCCCAATATGACATTAAACACAATTATTACTTAAACCCTTATAACTCCTAAAATACATTTAATTATAAATGCATTTACCATATAAACATTTAGCATCAATAATAACAATTTCAAAGCAATATTTCTATTTAACCTTATACCTCCATCCAATTACCAACAATAATTGCCAAGTCAAATAAAATATTCCACATTATCAACAAAAGATTTACCTTGGCCAAAAATCAATTCTCCAACCTTAGGAGAAGTGTGGAGACACCAACATAAGTGCCAAAGCGCTTCCTCCTCCAAACTCGTGGCCCAAGGCAACTATTGTACCATGTGCACAATAATCCATGACCAAAAATGAAACATGCCCGATATGAATCGATCTGGATACCTCTTCCTAGAGAGCGCTTTTGCTCCATTGCCTCCATCGTTGGAGCACAAGTTCCCAATGAAACTCTCAAGTGCCACTCATCGTTTTACCTTCCCTTTGCTCATAGAAATTAAAGACAAATAGATTTGTCTTCCTCACAGGCATACAAAATTGGAACTTAAACACAGAGCAATACGAAACTCAAAAATCACAGAGCAATCCAAAATCAAAGGTCACAAAGCAATACAAATTCGAAGGTAATCACGCAAATTGAAGGTGTATTGAACCTTAAGAATTAATGCCCTTTAATAGTATTTTGTGTCCCATGCAAGTTGACGTCGACACTCCTTCCAAACAAACGACATCGACAAGGTAAGTCTTCTACATTGGTGTCGCTAAGGGTTTAGAAACCCTTTCAATAATAATTATTCAATTAATAATTATTATTTTATTAATAATAAAATTAACTTAAAACCTTTTCAAAGGTTTAAGTTAAATTAATTATTAATAATAAAAATGGACTTTTAAGGTTTTTTCAAGGAGCAAAACTTTTTTATTAAGCCAAGATGGTTTTAATAAAAACCCTTAATGAGTCCAGATGGTTTTAAGAAAAACCTTTAACCTTGTCACCATGGTTTTAATAAAAATCCTTAAACAAACATCATAGAAATTTCAAGATATTTTTGGCACCAAAATATTTTTGACATCCACACAAATTCCTTTTGACATCAACACAAACTCTTTTTGACATCAATGACAACTCACAAACATGAAGCTAGGAAACATACCCAAAATTACCAACAATCTCCCCTTTTTCATTGATGGAAAACCACTTGGAAAACCACTGCCAACTATCAAAACTAAAACCAACTGAAAACCATCCTCTGAAGCTTTGCTCCCCCTAACTCAAGACTCTACCCCTTTCTCAAATCTCTCCTCCTTTTTCATCTATGGAAAAGGGTAATCTTTGGGGATTAGGGCTAAGAATGAGCCTCTTAGCTTAGACCCTCCCCCACCTCCTGTTGAGGTGATTAATTTTGGGGTTGGAGTAAAACTCCCATTAGGCACTAATCATCATCAGTGTCCATAGCTACCTTTCCATGATTTTTCTTGATATCCTTGACCATGTTCTTGTTCATATCCTTGTTCTTGTTCCTGTTCAAATCCTTGTTCCTATTCTTGTTCATATCCTTGTTCTTGTTCCTATTCAAAACCCTATTCATGTTCATGTTCTCATCCCTATTTCTGTCCAAGCCATTATTCCTATTCCTATCATTATTTTTGTTCCTACCATTATTCTTGTTCCTATTCATAGCCCTGAACCTATACCTTGGAACTTCTGATCTACACCATCTGGTTATATGTCCATTATTGCACTTATAACATTTGACAATGTTATTCCTTTGATATGTACCTATTTTATGAATCCTCTCTGTTGGACCAAACATGTTTCTGTTGTTAACCATGCAATTAACTGCCTTGTACCCAAATTGATTACAAGAGTAGCAATACCCTTGAAAGAAATTACCAATTTTAAAATTTTCATTAACCTGTCTTGCTTAAGCCTTGCACTGTGAAGCCATGTGTCCAAACCTGTGACATGCAAAACATCTTCCATTGAAATTTTCTTGCCTTGACCTCATAGGTCCTTTAGTATTTATACCCTTATGCTGATTCCTATTTTTTGATTCTGTGATATCTGAATCACCATCTAAAAAATTACTCTCTGAAGTACTCTCTTCATCTGAACCATCTTCTTCTTGGGAGCTCATACTATATTCCTTAGCCTGTTCCTTTTTTTTCTTTCCAAAACCAAGACCTGATTTATTTTTTGTCCTTATTTAATCCTTGATGATTGATTTTACCTTCTTAGAACTTTATTCAAACCTGTAAAGCTTCTCATTATACTCTTTAGTTTCCTTTTTCAAGGAAGCTACTTCATGTTTTAACTCTTTACACTTAAGAGACCTAGATTCCAACTCTTCATTGAGTTCCTATGTCTTTGCTATAGATATATCAATATTCCCTATAAGCTTATCTCTTTCATAATGACATTCATTAAACCTATCAATGAGTCTAGCATATTTCTTTCTTTCTATCTTTAACACATCAAGAGCATTAACAAGATCAACCTTAAGATTTACTTCTCCCTTTTCTGAAACATCCTCTATTTGTTTACCTTTTGAAACATCAATATACTTTTTTGATTTATTACCACTATAGGTGCTACCTTCATCTAAAGCCAAAAGAATATCTTCCTCAAATTTTTTTGAAGCATCCTCATACATAGTATTATCATAATTCAAACCATCATTTGTACAATCATCCTCAAGGTAACCAAAATTTCCACATCTAAAGCACTTAAGCACAACAAATATATTCCTCTTTTCTTTTCCTTCCTTTTATGTTAGAAACAACATCTCATTTCTATCATCACTTGAATAACTTCCATCATCGCTACAAGAACACTTACTTGTTTTATTTGTGTAGAAACATTTCTTGTGTTTTTGGAAGTACCTCTTCCCTTGATTGTTTTTCTCATTTTTGTCCTTCCTTTGATACATGTGCTTCTCAGATTCCCTGTGCTTATAATCCTATTTTTCTTCATCACAATCATTCTTGGGTTTTGGACAATCAGTAGCATAGTGACCAAACTTTCCACAATTGAAACATTTAATAGATTTCATACCTTTGTGCTTTCTTGAGAACTTGCCTTTCCTGATGTAGTTTACTTCTTCATCACTAGAAGACTCATCGTTGTCTTCTTTTTGTTTACCCTTGGACTTCTTAGGATCAGGTACCACTTTAGTTCTTAAATCAAAAGTTATAATTATACTATGAAGCTCATACTTTTTCAATTTATCCAAATCCTTGGCTTCCTCAATAGCTGAAATCTTTTCACTAAATATATTTGGAAGAGACCTCAAAATTTTATCACAAACATCATTTTCAGCAAGCTCAAGACCTAGTTCCTTCATGGAATTAACAATCTCATCCATACAAAGCATATAGTCACTAATATTTTCTTCATAATTCATCTTGAGTTGTTCAAACATACCTTTGTAATATCTCAATTTTGATTTTCTAACATTTGCATCACCTGTATGAACCACTTGCAATTGATCCCACATTTCCTTTATTGTATTACAATTAATCACCTTTGTAAGATTTGCCTTTTGTAGACCTTTCAGAATTGCATTCATTGCCCTTGAATTGTTGTGATGTAGAATTTTCTCATCTATTATAGTAGGATGAATATTTGGAATAGTGTACCCAAACTCAACTGCTTCCCAAACTTCATTTCCAAGAGCCATTAGATGAACCTTCATCTTTATGCTCCATAGACCAAAATCTGTCCCATCAAGAATAGGTGATGAATTACCACTTGTAAAATACATTGTGTTCTTTTCAAGCTTTTCCTTCAAGCTGTGAAACTCTTTCGAAGGAACCTGCTCTGATACCAATTGAAGAACATAAGCTTATACTGAGAGGGGGGGTGAATAGTATAAGACCACCTTTTAAATTTTTTCTTTTACTTTAGAAAGAAATGCAATGAACCAATAGCAAAATCAAAGCAGTAATAAGTATTTATGAGACTTCTACCCAAAGGAGATGTCCTATCCCCCAAATAAGTATTTATGAGCCTCCTACCCAAAGGAGATGTCCTATCCCCCAAAGCTCTAGAAATGAAACTTTAAAAGATCACTGCCTCTTCTACCACTAGCAAGTGGAACTCCTTTCCACAAAATATGTCCTGTCCTCCTTGCTCTGGCTCTAGAGACTTTTGTCCTAACTGATCATCTCCACAGCTGCTCATCAAAACCTATACTAAACATAGTCAATCAGTATAGCACAAGTCCTCTCAAAATTTGTCACAAATCTACACCAAAATCAGTCCTCTAGTCCAGCACAAATTTGCTCTCAAATATCTGTCAGATCTATCCCAAGCTTAAGCCAAAAGCTTGAATAAATCAATCACAACTACTCACAAGTCTCCACCAAGACTTCACCAAATTTGTCCACAAGTTCTTCAACAAGAACCTATCCAAATTATTCCCCAAGTTCTCCACAAGAACCTGTCCAAATCAGTCCACAAGTTCCCCATAAGAACTTGTCCAAATCAGTCCTAGCAAGCTCACCAAGAACTTGTCCAAATAAGCTCAAGCAAGTTTACCAAGAAACTTGCCTAGTGTGAACACACACAAAATTTTTTAGAGACCCAATGCGTTTCATCCAATCATATCAAATCAATCTCATAGAAGCATAAAGAGAATTGTTAGAGACTCAATATGTTCTATCCTTCAACTTTCAGTCTCAACTCAAATCAATCTCATAGAAGCATAAAGAGAATTGTTAGATACTCAATATGTTCTATCCTTCAATTTTCAATCTCAACTCAAATCAATCTCATAGAAGCATAAAGAGAATTTTTAGAGACTCAATATGTTTTATCCTTCAACTTTCAATATCAACTCAAATAAATATCATAGGAGCATAAAAAGAATTTTTAGAGACTCAATTTGTTTTATCCTTCAACTCAAAAACAAACTCTTTCTCAAATCATAATAAATATAGAAGTAATATACTTTCACAAGATCTTGAACCACGACCCAATAATTGTCAATAATGCAATATCAAGGAATCAACTCCTCCAACATAGAACCATACCTTGCTATCAAACCCTAGCCAAGTTAGTTTTCAAGAACTCAAAGCAATCTCTCTCTAAGCATAAAAAATGGGTTCAATATATTTCTAACTTCTCTCAAATGGTAATGCTCAACTTAACCACACAACCAAGTTTATCAAGCAAAGTACAACTTGATAAAATCAAATCTCAAAGGAGCAAGCCCAACTCATGTATCAAGTAAAGCATAACTTGATCAACTCAATCTCAAAACCAAACTCTCAACAACCAAACAACTCAATTAGGGTTTCAACAACTTATAGCAATGGCATACGCTTCTCACTCAAAAACCCTAAAGCAAACTTCAAATTCTTCCACTCTCATAAACCAAAATTATGCAATAACTCATAAACTTGTCATGATCTCATAATACATAATCAATACTTCCACTTTCAGAAAATAATATCCACTCCAAATAAGGAAAATTAATTTAATCCTTTTCACTCCAAAATTATTTTCAGAAAACCATCAATCAATAATAGCCATGGAAGAATGTACCCATACCTTTACTTTGATGAAGAATGAGAACTCAAAATCTGTCACAACACTAACTCTCAATTTACCACAAATTAGAGTTAGCAACAATGGAATAATGCTCAATGATAAGAGTCCTAATAACACCTTATCACTCCAACTCATCAATAATAAAAACTCACAAATATGCATATCAATAATATTCCTTTACACCTTATAACTCCTACTTAATATATCACAAAATAAGTTCAACCTCAAAAATAATTACAAGAGAATATCCACTCAATAACTCCAAAGGCTTTCTAACCCCAATATGACATTAAGCACAATTATTCCTTAAACCCTTATAACTCCTAAAATACATTTACTTATAAATGCATTTACCATAAAAACATTAAGCATCAATAATAACAATATCAAAGCAATATTTCTATTTAACCTTATACCTCCATCCAATTACCAACAATAATTGCCAAGTCAAATCAAATATTCCACATTATCAAAAAAATATTTACCTTGGCCAAAAATCAATTCTCCAACCTTAGGAGAAGTGTGGAGACACCAACATAAGTGCCAAAGCGCTTCCTCCTCCAAACTCGTGGCCCAAGGAAACTGCTATACCACATGCACAATAATCTGTGACCAAAAATGAAATACGCCCGACGCGAATCAATCTCGACACCTCTGCCTAGTGAGCGCCTTCGCTCCACTGCCTTCGCTGTTGGAGCACAAGTGCCCAAAAAAACTCTCAAGCGCCACTCATTGTTTTACCTTCCCTTTGCTCATAGAAATTAAAGATAAACAAATTTGTCTTCCTCACAGGCATACAAAATTGAAACTTAAACACAGAGCAATACGAAACTCGAAAATCGTAGAGCAATTCAAAATTGAAGGTCAAAGAGCAATACGAATTCGAAGGTAATCACGCAAATTGGAGGTGTATTTAACCTTAGGAATTAATGCCCTTTAATAGTCTTTTGCATCCCATGCAAGTTGACATCGACACTCCTTCCAAACAAACGATGTCAACGAGGTAAATCTTCTACATTGGCGTCGCTAAGGGTTTAGAAACCCTTTAAATAATAATTATTAAATTAATAATTATTATTTTATTAATAATAAACTTAACTTAAAACCTTTTCAAAGGTTTGAATTAATTTATTTATTAATAATCAAAATGGACTTTTAAGGTTTTTTCAAGGAGCAAAACCTTTTCATTAAGCCAAGATGGTTTTAATAAAAACCCTTAATGAGTCCAGACAGTTTTAAGAAAAACCTTTAACCTTGTCATCATGGTTTTAATAAAAACCTTTAAATAAACATCATGGAACTTTCAAGATCTTTTTGGCACCAAACTCTTTTTGACATCAGCACAAATTCCTTTTGACATCAACACAAAATACTTTTGACATCAATGACAACTGACAAACATGAAGCTAGGCAACATACCCAAAATTGCCAACAATGGTTAGGGCAGATGAGGAGTACTTGTCCATTTTGGTGGAGAGGTGGGACCCTGATAGGGGGTCATTTTAGCTTTCGATAGGGGAGCTTACCATTACCCTGGAGGATGTTTACCGCATATTCCATGTTCCTATCGAGGGGTTACCAGTTTGGGTTGGCCATGACAAGGAGCATGAGTTGAGGCCTTTATTTGGTGATGGATGGGATGATGTGGATGTGAGCAAGGGTGGGATCCAATATTTGTAAATGTATTAGGATGGGAAGCTAGGAGTGCTTCCTACTTTTGTGATGTACATCTTAGGCAACATGTTGTTGCCTAATAGTATGGGAGCTAGGTTCCCTTGGAACCAGGTGAGACTTGTTCTTGATATGATTGATGAGCCACGAGTCTATGCTTGGGCTCCTACCCTACTTTACCAGCTATATGTGGAGCTCTATGAGGTGAAGAGGTGAGAGCGGAAGGGACTCGGCTGCAGCTTGCTTCTTCAGCTTTGGGCATGGGAGCACATTAGGATTGCACAACTAGAGGGTCTACCTTGTGAGTGGGATCACTCATGCCCTTGTGCTCTTCGTTGGTGGACCAACGAGGAGCTTCTATCGAGTCACCCTAGCCATAGTGGCCAGGAGTATCGGGAGATGTTGGTGGCATTGACTAGTGGTGATATCATTTGGTGACCATGGCAAGGCCTCACTTGGGATGATGATGTGGCACAACTTCAATGGACTAGGTGGGGTAGGTGGGTGATTGGGTGGCATGGATGAGAGAGGGAGTTCATTCAATTCTCTCGAGTGATGCGGTAGTTTGGCTTGGTTCAAGGAGTTCTTGATGCTCCAATTGTATATAGGCATTGGGGTGATGAGCTTAGTCTCCCTTATGCTCCTAATCCTTGGACTGTGGATGATGACCATGATGATGAGGTCGTGGATATCCCAGATGCAGATGATGTTAGGACTATAGCTGAGTATGATGCCTGGTTTGCTTCATAACCTCCATGGGCACTGAGTCAGGCTATTGATGATGTAGTGAGTGGTGATGAGCGAGATGCTAGTGAGAAAACTCCTCGATGGTAAAAATATCATCGAGGTAGTGGTAGTAGGAGGTGAGCTAGGGTAGATGTGGATCAGCCTATAGACACTAGGGTTGGGGGTGATGGATATGGGGATGGGGATGGAGATGGAAATGGTGATGGTGATGGGGTGACGAGGGATCAGGACCTCCTCACTGCACTAAGGAGGATTGGGGTATTCTTCAGGCTGAGTGGGATAGCTTGGGTGAGGAGCATGTTGGCCTATTGTAGAAGTTACAAAGGTTGGAAGGTGAGGCTAAGACTTGGGATGTTGAGATAGCTCTACTACAGAGTGAGGTGGATGGGCTATAGAGTGGATCTAGTGGAGGTGGTGATGGTTCTGAGGTTGCGGCTCTTCATGCTGAGATAGCACAATGAGAGGCATGTCAGAGCTGATATTTGTTCTATTTCATAGATGTAGGTTAGGTACATTCAGCTACTTGAGGACACCCTTGCTCAGCATCATATCACATTACCTGTGCAACCTTCTTCATCAATTTTTGGGTCTAGTAGGCGGAGTGAGTCGAGACCTAGCAGTTCTCACTCTAGGGCTCCTAGTTTTCGTGCTCCCTCAAGTTCACAGGGATCGACTCAGGGTCCTCCTAGGGGTCATGGTGGTGCTAGCTAGGAGTACTTATTACCTCTTTTTTAGTTTTTTTTTTTGTGTATGAGCCTTAGTGCTCTGATGTATACAACCTTTTGGGTGATTTTTTGTACTATGTGGTTCATATATATACATATACATGGCTTTTATTTTGATCATTTTGTGTTGCGCTTTTTGTTTTTAATGTGGATGTTTGTATGGATGCATATGTAATGATGTGGTAACTGAATTATGTCTAATTGATTTGTGACTATGTATGCAAATGAAGTGTGGATGCTATGTTCTAATGATCACTTGTGTATGTTTTAGAATTTTGCTTGATCAACTTTATCTTCATTGTTTAATCAGGGGCACTAACATTGATATTGATAAATGAAATGGATTATGGAATGTAATAATGAAAATGATATGGAATGATTTTGATTGCCTTAGGGATAAAATATCTAGAGTTGTTTTGCAAAGACTCAAACATCCTAGTGATCTTAAACAAACTCATCTATTTATCTCACAAATCCATATGATGCTAAGGTTGTCCTAGTGGTTTCAAATTTCTCAAGGACCAACTATGTGTGCAATGAATGTTCATTTCTCATTATGAGTAAGGGTCGACTAATCCATTGGTAACTTATGCCAACAAGCTAGCTCATCCGTGAGCATCCATAGGTCTATACAAAAGAAGGTCGCTAATGTGATAGACTTGGCACCACATGTAAGGATACCCCATTTCCAGGTGGGTTTCATTCAACCCATTGCTGTAATGAGGATCACCCCACGGTTTTTGAAACACTAAGAATTCTAGGGATTCAAGCTCCTTTCCCTTATTTTATTGCATTTGGATTTTTTAATTTGGGATTTTATTTGGGATTTTTGCTCATTTTTGTGGAGGAGCAAAGGGGATTTTTATTGCTTTTTGGGATACTTGCTCATTTTTGAGAAGAGCAAGGGGATTTTATTTTATTTTTGCTCATTTTGAGGAGGAGCAAGGGATTTTTTTGCTTTTTATTTTCTTTTGATTGCTTTTGAGAATAGCAAAAGGGGCTTATTTGTTTTTGGATACTTGCTCATTTTGAGGAGAAGCAAGGGATTTGTTTTTTTTAAGGAATGAAGGGGGAGCTTGTCCTTTTGTCAATTCTTAGCTTTCTAGACCATGCGCATAATTGGATGAACAAGGGAAACCTTTCACTTTATGGCAATAGCAACTCATGACTTCGTCATTCCTAGGCTTCACAATGTTTTAATATGTTTTGATGTGCATGGTCCAAGAGGAAACTTGATTGACCAGGAACAACCTATGGCACCTAAGGATTGTTTGATTTTCAATGGAGGTTGCTTAAAACACTAGGGGTGGTTGAGTGATTGAAAACACCTAGATTTTGTTTAGAAAACAAGGTGTTATGCAAGATGTGGTGGTAGTTTCCCTACAAGATTTTGACAATTAAAAGGTGTACATAAAATAGTCAATGGTCGTATAATCATCATTGTTGATGACTATACAATATCTATCCTATCTTATGCGGACCCCTTAATCATCAAAAGATCATAAGGAAAGTTGTGAATTATTGCGGTTGATGGATTGGTGACTAATGTTTGACCTAAGGTGCCCCTGATTAAGGCAACAAGACATAGTGGACTAGAAATTATCCAAATTAACCAAATGATCTCTAATATGATGAATGGTATGAACAAATGTAAATGACTCAAACATGTGTATGCAATGTAGGTGGAATGCATGGATGGATGTATGAAATACAATGAGTTTTTTTAAGCCATGTATATGTACATATTTATAATCCACACTAAGTATAGAATGCCCTTAGGTGTATGATATTTAATGGCTCAAGTTCCAATGTTCCCTCTAAATTTACAAGTCTATACATTCTAGGACCCAACTTTTGCTTGATAATGTATGGACCTAACCAATTAGCCATAAATTTGTCTCGCAAGTGTGACAATGCATTGGTATTCTATTGATTCTCTTTGAGAATGAGATCTCCTACTTGGAATTCATGAGGATGGACTTTTACATTATAAGCATGCTTGATGCAATCTTGATATACTCGTAAATGTTCTAAGGTATTGATTCACCTTTCATCAAGGAGTGTAAGTTGGTCAAGACGTGCTTGTCTAGTTGTGTCATCATCCATGAATTCTTGTAATGCAACTCATAAAGAAGGGATCTCAAGCTCAAGAGGCATGATTGCTTCGGCTCCATAGACCAATGAAAATGGAGTTACCCCTATTGGCATTCGGATGCTTGTGCGATAAGCCCATAATGCCAAGGGGATTTGAGTATGCCAATCTCTATGGTTCTCTTTGACAAGTTTCTTAAGAATGGCTATCAAGGTCTTATTGGTTGCCTCAAGCTTGTCCATTTTCTTGTGGGTAATAAGGAGTCGAGAAACTATGTTGGATATTATATTTGTTGCATAATGCTCAAACATCCTTATTTTTGAAAGACTTACCATTATCAAAAATGATTTTTGAGGGAATCCCAAAATGATAGATAATATGTTGGAGTATGAACTCCGCAATTCGAGGTCCAGTCATAGTGGTCATTGGTATCGCCTCGACCCACTTAGTGAAGTATTCTATGGTAGTGATGATGAATTTGTGTTGTCCCAAAGAGGTAGGTGAAATTTTTCCAATCAAATCTAGGCCCCATTGTGAAAAGGGCCAAAGGCTTTGAATGGGTTGTAATGCTTGTGATGGTACATGGGTCAAATTGGCATGGTGTTGACATTTTTGACATTTCTTCACATATTTGCAACAATCATTTTCCATGGTGGGCCAATAATAACCCATGCACAAAATGCACTTTGCAATGGCCATTCCACTAAAGTGGCCACCACAAGTACCATCATGGGCTTCGGATATGGCTCTTTGTGCCTCTACGGGATCTAGACATCGAAGTAAGATTCCATCATAGCCATGTCTATACAACACGTCCCCCAAGAGAGTGTAACGAGCTACTTTTTGTTTGAACGTTATTTTTGTAGTTCACATCAAATCTGATGGGAGGGTCCCAAACTTGAGAAAGTCCTTTATTTGACTAAGGCAAGACTCATATGGCTCTGCATGAATGAAACAAACACTCTTTTCATCCTTCAGATTCTACTCGTGAGATTACGGATTTGGACATTGTTGTGATGATGAGTGGTTGGACTTCTCCATTTTTGTTCTTTGGAATTAATGATCCTAGAGAAGCCATTGCATCCACAAATCTATTAGTCAAACGAGGCAAGTTGTCAATCTTGTACCAGTCAAATTTTGCTAGCAATTTCATTGCTATTTCATGGTATTGTTTCAAGATTAGTTCTCTACATTGGTAAGTTTCTTTCACTTGGCAAACGACAAGCTGGGAATCACCAAAAATGCTTATGCACTTGATGCCCATAGCTAATGCTGATTGAAGCCCCAAGATTAAGGCTTTGTACTCTACATTGTTATTTGTGCATGGAAAATCAAGTTTGAATGATAAAGGAATTGGCATTCCTTTAGGTGTATAAAACATGACTCTAGCACCTTGTCCTTTTTCACACTTTGACCCATCAAAGAAGAGAGTGATGTCAACATCATCCTCAGGAGGGACTAGTTCTTCTTGTTTAGTGATGGAAAATACTGAATCATCTGGAAGCTCGATAAAAAGGGGTTGATCATTTGGAAGTGGAGCTTCTATGAGTTGATCGACTATCACCTGACCTTTGATGGATTTTTGGCTAATGAATTCGAGATCAAATTCCATTAAGAGCATTATCCATTTTATGGTACGGGTGTTGTTGTATGTGCAAGTCATCATATAACGTAGAGGATTTTCTCTAGCTATGACATAAGTAGTGTTACTTAGCATATAATGTCTGAGTTTCTTAGTGGAAAAAACCATTGCTAAGCACAACTTCTCAACATAAGCATATCTTATCTCATAACTCACCAATGTTCGACTAATGTAATATATTGCTTGCTCTCTTTGATTTTTATTCTTTTGCGCAAGCATTGTCCCTAATGCAAAATCTATGGTAGAAATGTAAATATGAAAAGGGACTCCTAGATGAGGTGGTGTTAGCACTGGTGGTGAAGCCAAATATTTCTTGATGTCATCAAAAGCCTCTTGACATTATTTTATCCAGGAAAAGGTGACCCCCTTTTGTAGCAGGCGATTGAATGGCCTGCATTTGTCTGAGAGTTGTGCAATGAATCGATAAATGGATTGAATATTTCCTTGCAAACTATGCAACTCTTTAAGGTTTGTTGGGGATAGCATCTCAATAATGGCCTTGACCTTATCAGGGTCCACTTCAATACCTTACTTGGAGACAATGAATCCTAGAAGTTTACTTGATGTGACTCCGAATACACACTTCTTAGGGTTTAACCTCACCTTGTGTTCAAGTAACCGATCAAAGACTTTTTCTAGTACATCGATGTGCTCAAGACGTGTTTTGGATTTGGCTATTAAATCATCCACATAGTCTTCAATAATTTTGTGCATATAGTCATGGAAGATATACGTCATGGCATGTTGGTAAGTAGCTCCTACATTTTTGAGACCGAATGGCATCACCTTGTAACAAAAAGTGCCCCAAGGTGTGGTGAATGTTGTTTTGTGTTGGTCATCAAGATTGATTCGAATTTGGTTGTATCCTAAAAAACCATCCATTAGAGAAAGCATTTCATGGCTCGGTGCAAGAGTCTACTAGTTGATCGATGTTTGGTAATGGAAAATCATCCTTGGGACATGCTTTGTTTAGGTCTCAAAAATCTATGCAAACGCATATCCCCCCATTCGGTTTGTGAATGGGTACCATGTTTGAGAGCCATTTAGGATAATCAATGGGTTGTATGAAACCCACATCTAACAATTTTTGTAGCTCTTATTTGACAATGAGGGCTATGGTAGGATGAAGTTTCCTCAATTTTTTCTTGAACGATTTTGCTTTGGGAGCTAAGGTGAGGTTATGGACCACCAAGTTGGGGTCAAGACCAGGCATGTATTTGTATGACCATGCAAAAATATCTTTCTTCCTTGTCAATACATCTAGGATGCACTCTTTCTCTTCTACGGATAGGTCTTTTGCTATTTTCACAATTTGGGGATTGTCCGCATCTTCACTTATGTTCACGTCAATTGATTATTCAATAAGCATGTGTGAACCTTCTTCTAACTGATGTGGAGTAGGAATGAGATGAATATCATCCTCCACATTTTCAAAGGACTCGGGATAGGTCCTTCTTCTACTTTGATTTGGAAAATAGAAGTAGACGAGGATGAAGATTGTTGAGGGATGTAAGCATTAGAAGCTCTTAGCAATTCTTCGGATAGGATGAACTTTACTATGGATGGTGGGGATGAAATCCTATCCATGTCGATAAGGCTAGTGTCGATCGAAATTGACTTCACAAAATCATATGTATTTGACACCAAAAAATGAAATAAAGAAGTAAGCAATGTGTAATGAAAATGATATTTTTATTAATTTTCAATAGAGCCTTGATCTCTGTATACAATGCTTCTTCCCTAAATGTGCAAGGGTATGATTACAAATGCTTGATTTCAAAATACAATGGGCAAAAAAAGGGGAAATACTTTTTTTTCAAAATACAAATAATGATGGCACCATTGGTCTTTTTTGCTACAATCTAGTTGGTGAGTGGGCTTGTGTATCTTGTGATGGGCCACTCCAGCTTCAACAACTATCCAAATACCTTTCTTCTACACACATGTCCTACCAAAATAGGGTTAGTAGCATATGAAGGGCTTCCACGATGTGAAGCTCCTTTTAACATAAATGATAAGCTCTAAACCCTAAAATATAAATGTTTATAGAAATAGAAATGATGCAAAAGATAAAAAACAAGAAATAAGATACCATGCTAAATTTTAGCTGATCTCGATCTATTTTTTGTTGGTTGAAAGCATTCCTGGGCGATTGCGCGCATGTAGGTGAGGCTGGCCAACCATGGGAGGGCAGTTGAGAAACCACTAAAGGGTGGTTACCTTTGTGTAAACACTGGTGGGTGGTTGTGCAGGAACTGTAGAAATTTTGAAACTTCGATCTGAGACCTTGATGACTCAAAATCCACAAAATTTGGTGACTTCCTGTAGTGATTTTGGTAGCGTAGCGATGTATTTTCCAACCTCATTTTTTATCATGGAATGAGGGTGCCTTTATAGGCCCCTTGGGGGTTTTTGAGGGAAAGAGAGGTGGCAAGCTAGCATTTCCAAATGGTAGGTTAGGGTTACCACATCTCTAGGGCAATTGGAGTGAGTCAAAAAGGGTGTCTCATCCAGGTGGAGGGATGTCCCATGTTAAGGGATAAGGATGAAATGGGTGTGTGATAGGTGGCAAAGGGGTGGTGGTGATGTGGCCAAAATACATGTCTAGTGGGTAGGTAGGGTATCCTAGGTAGATTTTCTAGATATAGAATAAAATACTTTTAATGAGCATGATTGATAAGCCTGACTTAGGCATATAATTTATTATGCGAATTTGGACTGTGTAATGTGAATGTGGTTTTTCAAGTGCCTAGGTTTTGGTGTCTACAAAATTTCCTCTATTGATAGTAAACAATTGATAAGACCTTGATTTAATTATGAGCATTGGGTCATGAATACCTGTAAAATCATCCCATAGATTATTTGTGGACTTCTAAACAATGGCACTCTTCTTTCCTCTACCTATTTTTTTGATTTTTCTTCTATTGCTACTGACTAATTCTTCTTCAAATATCTAGAGCTCAGTGTTGTAACTAGTACTCAGAATTATTGCGAGGGGAAAATATTTAATAAGGGGCACTCAATTTATACTATTTTACCAAGAGTTTTATTGGTTTAGGGATGTTATTGCCCTTGTGTGATCAATTATGAATTTCAAGGAGATCTGCATCAATTGTTGCCCTTTTCAACAATTTGATAGACATGCTTAGAAGATATGTTGTCGCTCTATAACATTCTATTATGATTCGAGACCTCAGACTGACAACCAATTCATTCATTGCTAGGAGTACAATTTGAAATAACAACTTCTAATAGATTTGTTGAGTTTGCATAATTTTGAGAACCGATGATCTACAAATTTTGATAGATTAGTTGAGTTTGCATTATCTCCTCAATTACTCTTTCAATTCGTTCTATTTTTACCTTCATAGTACTTGCTTAAGTTTCTTAGAAGGATTCAAGTTCATATCAAGCAAGGGTGAAATGTGAAGAAGTCACAAGACTTGGTGATATCTCCCCATTCCTTTTGTTCTCTCTCTTGTTCATCTTCTTATTATGTTCAATTTCTTATCCCTTTCACATTTGCTCATTTTATGATTTAACAAATGCTAGCTCTCTTTAAATATAGCTTTAATTCTATGCATATATAATTTTACCTTGGTTTTGATAGTCTTATCAATTGTCTATAGAAATTTTGAAGATTTTTGTATTCAACCTATTACTCTCTCAACCCCTATCAACTTGAGTTTGATTACCTAATTACTCGTTTTTATTCCATGAAAAAAAAATTGTTCCTATAATTTTTAGATAATAATTTTGTAACTATTATCTTTTTATCACTTTCCTGTCAATACATATTAGATAGAAACTTTTCTATCCTAGTTCACAAGCATTAGTAACCTTTAGAGTATCAAGCATTCTAATCCCACTTGCGTTCAGAAGTTGTGTAACAAAATTACTACTGACAGATGAGTAATTTTGTTACGAAATATTGTTCATCCTTTCTATGTTTTGTCACCCTACAAATTTCTTAGAGGTAAAATGCCTCCCCTTGGTAATACTTTTATTTTCTATGATTTTCTACTTTGTTGATTTACAAATTTTCACACTCAGTTATGTAGTCAAAATTTATAGAAATGATATTGATGGTACCTAAGTAGCGATATTGTCGTATATGCAATTATACTTCATTTTTCTATTAAATTTTATTTTGACTAAGAATCGAAGGGCCCGATATTTTCATCCAACTAGTCAACCTACTAATATATGCTAGGTGGACCCCCAAAATCTAATCTAGTTTTACAATTATTTTTGTATTACATGTTAAACAAAATCATTGGTTGGAGGATTCTTGGGAGTGATTTTGTCAAGCAGTGATATCATTTTTAGGGAATGATTTCATCATAAGTGTTAGACCAAGTAATTTTAACGTAGTATACCCTTCTTTGTTCTATAGATTACCTTTGTTTGCTATTTGTTGAAGTTATAGTCTTTTATTTTTGTTTTTAACAAGTTTAAAGGAAATCAAGGAATTTAGACTAGGTTAAGCACATTCTTTTTCTTTCTTGTTTTAGGCAATAAACTAAAAGTACATTTAGTTGCACTACTAAGTTAGATTGTATGTGCATTGTCGTAGGATCTTTCTTAAAGGAAGAGATTTTTTTAATCCCATAGGATAGTTATTATTTGTTTGCATATACTTGTCTTCTTAAATTATTGCTTAGGATCAATCACCAAGTCACAAGTTTAAGGAACCCCTATAGGTTTTGATCCCAAGATCCCAATATGTTTGTCTAATTTGAATCCACAAAACATCACACCCAACGTTCCCCCCAATTTTCTTTGGGGATTGTGAACAAGCATTAAGGTGAGAAAACAAGAGGGACTTCTCCTTTTTCCATCTCACACTACCCTATGGAGCATGATGGACACCAAGTTGACCGTGTCAACATCCTTGAATCCTTAGACTAATGACAAGATAGAAGTTATGAATCAAATGATTGAACATCTTCTTCAAATCTATAATTCCAAACATCCATGCACATGGTATGAGATCCTCCCCTACATTTAACATGGGTATAATTGAGCTCTACATATCTCTACCAAACACAACCTATTTCAAGTTTATTTTTTGCTCCAACCCTTGGCACCCATTTATGTAGCTCTCCCTATGTAACCCATGGAGTATTCACCCCATTAACAAAAGAAGTAAAAAAGATAACATGGTTTGTGAAAATAGATTTAACATATCCAACAACAAGTTCGTGATCTCTTGGAAAAGATAAATCAAAATTACAACACCATGACCATCATCAATTTCCACATCAATTCAAGGTTGGAGATAAGTTATGGTTATGTCTTTAGAAAGAGAGAATTGCAAGACCCCATAAGAAGACCATACCTCTTCACTATGGACCATGCACCATTATCAAGAAGGCAGTAGAAAATGCCTTTGAATTGTCTCTTTCATTTTATCTTAGTTTGCAACCAATCTTCAATGTTGTCATCCACCTCTATTGAACACTTTCATTATAGCATAGTAGTTATACATTGAAAAACTTAATCTAGATAATTTAACAGTAGTAGAAAAGAATTAGATTGTTGACACATAAACCAAGACCACTAGAAAGAAATCTACTTAGATGTATAAAATGATCAAGATAGGACAATTTGATCACCAAGAAAAATGGCTCACAACAACTACTCCCCATGATGTTAAAAATTGTTGTAATAGGGACCATTGTTTTTCAAGGAGGGACCTACATAAAATTTTAAATAAATGATAGTTGTCTTATTTAAAGCTCTGAATGTATTTATCTCGTGGGAATCGTAAGAGGATGTACAAGACTGGAACTGTTGACGCGTTTGTAAATAAATGACAGTTGTCTTTATTTATCTTGCGGGAATCCTAAGAGGATGTACAAGACTGAAACTGTTGACGCCTTTGTCCTGGGACTCCAGAAAGTCTGTCTTTATTCGAACTCCAGTTAAGAGCATAACTATTAAACAGCTAACATGCTTGTTTGAACTCCAGGATGTAGCCAGGGAGGGTGCATAGACGATGACAGAGACTAGTACCGCCATTATTCGAACTCCAGTTAAGACCATAAATGAGATAGTGGTGGGAATTTCAGGAGTGACAGAGGAGAGGAGGGCAACAATCGTTGATCACTTTTAAGGGGATTTTTCTATATAGAGTTGCAATCTTAGTATTTTATAAGTCTCATAAGAGTGTAATTCAATTGTTGTATTCTTCTTATCTACCCATTTCATGAAGATATACTTCAGCTTGCCGTCGCAGACGCGTGGCTCACGTTTGCCCTTACCGACGATTCATTCAACCAGAACAATACATCCATGATTCGGAAAGTTTCGGTGGACTATGATATTCTCTTACACTATGATCATAATTTATAACCATGTTCGTGTTGAAAAACCGGCACCATTAAAACATGACAGTCCGTTAAAAAAAAAAAAAAACCATGACAGTGAACCTGTACGTGAAAAGCAAAGAGTAAAAAGATTTTAAAAAATCAATTGAATCTTGTGGCATCAAGAAGCAAATTCTTTTTTTATATCTTTGTGCATATTTCAAAGGAAATGAAATGTGGTTGATGATTATCTAGTCAAAAGGGTTTTTGAACGGTTGGATCTTTGGAGTATTGATAATTGGGAGAGTCTCGAGAATCTTCGATCTGAGAACTCTCAACACCCGTGGGAGTTGATCACAAAAAATGTACAGATTTAATGTGGTTTATTTTTGTTGTCTTTTTCGAATATCATTATAGTGGTTTTAACCTATATTTAACTGTTTATTTGAGTTCTGATTGGAAACTCAGTTATACTCTATAATTTAAACTTTTTATCAATAAATTTTTACTCTTTATTTAAAAAATTAAAAACAAATGCTTTCAGTGGCCAGCAGCCCCTTTTAGGTCTTGCAAATAAAACCTAAATCCAATAATTTGAATTTCTAGTCACTCCTAAGGTTGGCAGTCAAAACGCTAATAAACTGTTTATAGGGACTTTTACATTCTCACAAATAATTGTTTTAACACACTCGTATAGTTTGAATTAATTGCTTTTACCCGTGACTTTTCGGTATAAGGAAAAGCTGACCTTGTGGAGTTAATTGATTGCTTTTACCTCTGTATTTGTCATGTGTATTTGTCAGAAAGGATCCGGGCAATGTCGCGTTATCGCTATTGGTCGAGGCCGGAGCAACACCTATCCACTCGTACAATGCTTTTGTAGGTGATTGGTGGATTCCAACTATGAAGAACAGAAATGATAGAGAAGGCCATGTGCGAATTTTTATCGTTTTCGGATATTTTGAGTCCCGCTATCTTATTCGATACAATTATCTCGTCCAAATTACAAGTCGTTTAGCACTCAGACATCTAATACGGGCTTGATACGACCTTGATATTTATACATAAAACATAAGTTTTTTTTTTTTTTTGTGCCTTCCTTCCTCTCTTCGACCCTTAACAAATATATTACATCTTTGGATTGTTGATTTGCTAGGAAATAAATCAAAACTACTGTTCAAAACAGAAACCTTGCTCATTTTGAGTGAATTTTACCATCTTATGTTTCATCGACCCCAATTCAGTGAAGAAAAGTATAAATTAGTAGATGCAGCTTCTAAATCTCAATTGTTTTCATAAACAAACATGTTCAGAAATTCGAGATTTGCCGTTCCAAATACTCGCATAACACTCTTAATTTCAGAAATAAAGCTTTTACGTAAAAGAATTGTCAGAAAAAAGTTATTAGGTGGTAAAGTTGGAAAAGAACTGCGCTACTGACTTATCATTTCAATACTGGGTTTCAAATAATAATTAGGTGACAAACTCTAGTAACAAATTTTCTACATGTTTGAAATTTATTTACAACTCATTATTTGCAGCTCATTATGTTTTGAGTCATCTTTCCTGGCATGTACTGCTCTTTCACAAAGACAACGTGCGTACGAACGCATTTGTAGCCAATTTCAACACTGCACTGGAGGGCCACAATTCACATGCGCAATTCGGTCACATGGATAATCCCAGCCCAAAATGCCCATAAATAGCCGATGATATTATCAATCTATCCCAAGTCAAATTGTTATTCGAGTTTAGAAGTAGTCGATTCTGTGAAACCATGGAGTCTGCAAGCTTAGTCGGGGCATGCTCGCCTGCACTAAGCTCAAAATGCTCGCTTCCTTCGTGTCCAACCAAACTGGGCTGGATATCGGAGAGAAGCAAACGCTATGCCAGAAAAAAATTGCTATCCAACCATGCGGTGCGCGTTCGCTCTGAAAAAAGCGAAGGCGAAGGCGGGTTCGACATCGACCGCCGCAGTTTGCTGTTGTCGTCGTCCACTTTGGGCCTGTCCACTCTCACGGCCGGAAATGCCCTCTCCCTCCCGTTTCCGCCTCCTGATTTCAGCAGCTGCGTGTATCCCACTGATCTCCCCACCGGCGCAGTGGTGAAGGGAGATTGCTGTCCTCCATATTCATCGAATACAACTACTGTCGACTTTGAATTTCCAAAGAATCTGCCGATGCGGACCCGCGTGCCGGCCCACTTAGTGGGCGAAGCATACATCAAGAAATATGACGCCGCCATCAGCGCCATGAAAGCTCTACCGGAGGATGACCCGCGCAGTTTCACGAAGCAGGCCAACGTCCACTGCGCATACTGCAACGGCGCATACCTTGTAGGCGCGCAGAAGCAGGACTACGCAATCCACAAGTGTTGGTTCTTCGCCCCCTGGCACCGCTGGTACCTTTACTTCTACGAGCGCATTCTCGCCAAATTGATCAACGACGACACGTTCGCGCTGCCCTTCTGGAACTGGGACACCGCAGTCGGCATGTCGATCCCGCCCATGTTCACCAACACACAGCTTTCCATCTACAACGAGAACAGAGACCCGTGCCATCAGCCTCCCCAAATCCTCAACTTGCTGGAGCCCACGAGCTGCGATGACGGCTCCGTCAAGACCAACTACGCCCAGATCTACACCCACATGGTGTCCGGCGCCACCACGCCACTTCTGTTCCACGGTGCCGTCTACAGATTCGGCGACGAGGACAGTGACCTCAGCTATGGAACACTGGAGACCTCCCCTCATAATATGGTGCACGCGTGGACGGGCTCTCCCAAGAACACCAACCGCGAGGACATGGGGAGCCTATACTCGGCTGGGCGGGATCCACTCTTCTACTGCCACCACGCCAACGTGGACCGCATGTGGGAGATCTGGAACTCCGTGCTTTGCCGCAAGAACTACCAAGACCCGGACCTTCTCAACTCAAAATTTCTTTTCTACGACGAGAACAAACAGTTGGTGCAGGTGAGAGCCGGCGACGCTTACGACCTGAACAAGCTGAGGTATTGCTACCAGGAGGTAGATCTTCCATGGTTGACTGACGGACGTAGCTTGAAGAAAGCCGGAACGCTCAAGGCCAAGCCTGCCGTGGAGAAGTTTAATGAGTCCCCTAACCAGCTGACGGAGTTGAAGGGTCCTGTCTCAGTGCGGGTGAAGAGACCGACGCAGAAACGTAGCAGCAAGGAGAAAAACGAGGCCGAGGAGGTTCTTTCCGTGGAGGGAATTGAGCTGGACGTGACTCAGAGCGCCAAGTTCGGTATTTTCTTAAACCTGCCGGACGCAGACGCAAGCACCTCTTTGGATAACCCCCATTTTGCGGGTTCGTTTGTACATTTTGGCCATGGCAAGCACGAGATGAAGACCACGAAAACGACCACGAACAGAAAGTTGTCGTACAAGGTGGGTATCACAGAGACACTGGAGGACATCGGTGCAACCGAGGACGAGAGTATCATCGTCACTCTTGTGCCACAGGCCTCCAAGTTTCAGCCTAAGGAACCCATCAAGTTCACGTCTGTCAAGATCTCCTACGATAACAAGTAGAGGCTTGGCGTAAGAGAAACTAATATCTCCCTGCAAGACTATTACAATATGCATCTAGAATAAGCTTTGAGAGCCTAGTTTTCTTGGCATTTGTTCAAAGCCCATACTGTATTTGTGTTTCGTCTGTTCATTAACGTGCTTAGTGTTTGTTTAAATGATTTGTGGCGTCGGTTTTGCACAAATGTATTAGCGTTAATGCGTTTTCGTTCGGTGTCCTCCAGTTATGAGCGCGTCTTTATTGATTTGTCCTTTTCATGACACTTCCCTGTCAGGCTATTCCAATTATTGCCATCTGAATTGTGAATGACCGTGACGGCAAGGATTATCTTAGAGGTAATATTTATTTAATAGTTTATCTTAAGAAAGCAGTCGAAGATCTGACCCTGACGGCAAGAATTATCTTAGAGGTAAAATTTATTTAATAGTTTATCTTAAGAAAAGCAGTTGAAGATCACCTTTGTTCTTATTATCTATTGAAGTGGTAGTGGTTGTTTTAGAAGTTGACTTTAATTGGTAAAATGTATGGTTTATAGTTATTGATTTCAACTAGTAAGATTTTAGTGTTGGCCAGTTTAAATTCTTTTTGTTCTTATTATCTATTGAATTTTTTAATGGTAGATTCTTTATTATTTACATTATATTTTGCACATTCCTTTATATAAGAGGATTCAATAGATTAGTAAATAATAATATTAGTTTAAAAAATAATTAAGATACTATTTTTTACATTTAGGTAATTGGTTAAATTGGTATAAAACATTTAAGTTAAATGTTACAATAGGCAAGTGGTTAAAATGGTTTAGAACTTCTCAGTTGGATATTGCACCAGTTGTTAGTGATGTCATATGAGATCAATATTAGTCATTTGTCATATTTACGTGAGCACCAATAATATTTATCATTCTCCCAACTAAATAAGCATCAAAAGGTTTGGTACTAAAAAAAAGTCATGGTAGACATCAATATTAGTCATTTGTCATATTTACGTGAGCACCAATAATATTTATCATTCTCCCAACTAAATAAGCATCAAAAGGTTTGGTACTAAAAAAAAAGTCATGGTGTGAAAGTGGGGGTTGAAACTAAGTTTTCTAAAGAAGAGTCTAAATAAGAGTCAGTGTTGGTGTGGCTGGCACCAAGTGTAAAACTGACACCTAATATTGATGGTATTGATGATGTTAAAACATGTAATAGAGTTTATAAAAATATCTTTCCAAGTTTGTTTATAATGAATAATAATACATGTTTTTTTTTTAATATTTCAAGGTTATATGTCATAGGTAATGCCAAATTAAGTTATGTTATGAAAGGTTGCATTATCGGCTCATGTAGAGGAGTTGGAGAGCAAGTGGGTAGTTAAAACTCTCTAGTTATCGAGAGGCCCAGGTTCAAATCTCTCCCCTCACATGTTGCTGATATGTTGTATATAAAAGGTTCCTCATAGAAAAAAAAAAAAAAATTTGCATTAAACAATGATAATCAACTAAATTTAGAATGTCAACATATGATTAATATTATATTTGTTAAATTATTAATAATAGTAGTAAGTATGAGTAAATTAAATTATAGAATATAAGATTAAGTAATATAATGCATCAAAACGGAATCATGTTGGGACTGTGCTCTATTGGGAATTGCAAGGCCTGGGAAGAACCACTAACAATGAAGCCGAAGCCATTGCCATCAAGTCTGCTTCTGTTTGGGCAGTGAAACATGGCCACCGCAAGATTATTCTTGAATCAAATTCGCAAATAATGGTTGGAGCTCTTGACTGCATGAAGATATTCTTCATGAACTTTTACCAAATTCTTCAGGGCTTCCTTCCAAATTTCAAGTCTCTTTTCACCGTATAGATGTGCCCCTACAACTTCCAGTGACAGAGGGAGACCTTGACATGCATGTACAATTTCTTCTGTAATATCTTCGTACCTTTCATCTGCGCGGGTCCTCATGAAAGCGTGCCAACTAAATAATTTCAAACTTTCTTCGGGATCAAGTCCTCCCATAGGATATTGAATTACATGTTTCTGACGTGTCAGTACCCGAGAATCTCTCGTGGTGATAACGATTCTACTCCTGCTCCAAACCAATAACCATTGACACCGTCTCCAATTAGAGCATCTAACTGTTTCTCGACATCGTCTAAAATAACTAATACTTTTATGGATCTCAAAAGATTTTCCATTTGAACTTTGCCAATGTCAACGCTATGCAACTTCTTCAACTTTGACTCATCGATCTTGGCGAGGTCCTCAAGAATCTGCTTTTGTAAATTTACAAGGCCCTTCACAGATTCCTTTGTTGAGGCTCGAACATCGGATACAAAACAAGATGCTTCGAACTTGCTATGAAAATTATTATAAACAGCTTTTGCCAGCGTGGTCTTACCTAAACCCCCCATGCCCCAAATGCCAACACCGAGCACATGACCACCATCTTCATTCATTTCCAACAATGTTGTCACTTCCTCCATTCGATCTGACAGCCCCTCCGGGTGTTTGGCAACGTACAGAGAATCAATGCTCAATGTTTTGAGAAGATCCATAACAACCAGCTTGACAAGTCTACCTTCATATCTGCACTCACGATGACCATTTAATTTATTTAAAAAAAAACGTAAAAATTAACTTTATTAGTACTTCTCCTCTATAGGAACCATTCTACCCTCTTAATTTGGAATTTCAACTTTATAGGATATATTTTATGCGAAATATGCGTTAAAGCAACAAGTATGTAGGTAGATGCATGTTCCGAACAGTTTGGCGAGTCAGCCAATACAGCTGTTAATTGGATGTAAAAGGGGAAATGCAGCACTCACGAGATTGATACGTTTCAAATGGCTTCAAGCAAAATAATCACGATAACAAAATGCAAAACACAAAAGAGTAGTTGGAAAAGCATTTTTACCCGCCCGCGGTTTCTGCGAGGGACCAGCCAGAGAGAAGAGATACTTGATGCAACGCCTCCTTCCACGCATCCATTTTCTCTTCGCTATGTCTGTCTTTGTCCCTATGCTTTTGAAATGCCTGAGCATAAGGGTCTTTCTTGTCAGGGTATCTCACGTCTGAAGGTTCCACATTGTAAAACAATGGGATGATCGTAGTACCTGTACACGTGGATTTGGAATCCAGATAAGCAAGAGCTCGTCGAGACACCACGCTGAGCTAGCATAATGGTCAGAAAATATGGGGATGTGGACTGTGGAATTTCCAATTGCCTCTTCCAGGCTGACCCCAATATTCTCTCCCTTTTCTAATTTCTCCGAGTCCAAGAAGACATGTAATCCTGCAGTGCAGAGGGACTCGTAAAGGTGGTCGACCAAAGTTTTTCTGGTATCCGTACCTCGAAAGCTGAGGAATACATGATATCTTTTATGATGGTCTGCTGGGGAAGGCTTGTAATGCTTGAAGGTCTCGGCGCTGGTACTTGAACCCTCCATGTCTGCACTCTGAAAATATGTAACTCTTTTCCCCCTCTTTCTTTGTGCAAACTGATAATAAGCAAGTGATGCAGAAAGGCAAGCAATTACTCAATTCTTCTGATAAAAAGATTAGACGAAGGAAGAAGAGAATCGGCAATAAGGAGGCAGGATTGCTGAAAGAAAAACAAACAAACATATACAAACACAGGCACACGGAAGAACAAATAGAGACACAGCCAAATATATTACTGAAATCTAAATGCTCAGAAAAATATGCTTTGTATTACACTTCCAGACAGCTGTAGAAGCAGCGGTACAGTATTTCCTCTAGCCCCTTCTCTTGGCGTATCAAGCTCTGTTTTCTTCTCTCAGAAACAGACACTTCCAGACAGGTGTTGCAGCAGCATTACAGTATTTTCTTCGCACCTTCTCCTGGAATTTCAAGCTCTGTCTTCCTCTCCCAAACAAGTGTCAATCTCCGAGCATTAAGAAACAAAACAGGGATGAAAGAACATATGTCCAACATGTCAGACATGTAATAACTTTCAGATCTGCTTCAATCTATATTTTTAAAGCAGAAGCTATCAAACAGCAATGTATGTATTATAATAATACTTTTTGGTTGTGTATGGTGAAGACTGCTGATAGGTAGAAAAGGATCATAATTTTTGTTGAAAGAAGGACTAAGAAGCGTGTTGTTCATGGGTCTTGCTGTTTGTCCCCGCGCGGAAAATAGAAAGGAAAATGCTTCCTGTGGTGTATTTTCGTTGAAAGGTCTAAGAAGCGCGTTTGCCTTTATTACGGCACGGCTGTAATGTCCCTTGCTGGGAGAGGGAATAGGAACTAATGGTACAATTCATACAATAATTTTTTTTAATTAGTTATTTATTAAATTAATAGATTAGTCATTTATTAAATTTTAGAAAAAATAGAGAATACAAAGGTAAAGTAGTTTGTCGTAAAAACATTTTTACGAACTAAACTTTCATTTAAAATTCCAAAGTAAACCAATTAACTTTTTAAGTTGCACGAGCATTCTAAATCAATTATACAATGCTGCATGATATTCTTCAAAACTAAACCTTCATTTAAAATTCCGAAGTCTAAACCATTAAACAAAACTAATTAACTTTTTAAATTGCACCAGCATTCTAAGTCGATTGTACAATGCTGTGTGATATTCATCCATGTATATTTTCTATTTTCTTTGGCTCTGAACCTTAACTTTTAAATTGAATATTAAAGCCTTCGCTTTTAAGCTTAAGTTATACCTAATAAAATTATCGGCTTCAGTGTGTTATAATTATCAATGAATTATTACAATATTAAAAAAAATAAGGTTAAATTTTGTTAAGAAAATATATATAATTGTTAAGATGTTGAAATTTTATTAAAACGGTTTTAATCTTTATATAATTTATGTAAAAGAATTTAAAAATTGGTTTCAAACAAACAACTTTCAATGTCAACTCTTTGAATTTTTTATTTTTTTTTCTTTTATGTCCATGTGGAAGGCTACGCCTTCTGGTTATCTATAAATTGATTAATATTTTTATTTAACCATACAACCAGATCAATTAAATCAATCGAATACGGAAATGCGAGGAAATGGATTGTAATAAAAAATCTATTGCCACTAGGAGGGCAAATCCTGTCGTAAAGGCAAAGTGCGAATACGCAGAGATAAAATAGCAAAGATGAGATAAATCAATTAATTAAACAACTACCCTAATAAATATGAATTTATTATGCACTTGGAGAACCTAGCCGACGGCTAGGTTTGGTATGTAGCATGACTCCCCTCCTCGGAAAGCTTTGTCCTCAAAGCTGGAAATGTCTGGAAAATACTTTCGTGTTCCCATGTGGCATCTTCCTCTGGTAGGTCTTGCCATTTGATGAGAAATTCTTGAATCTGGCGCGATCTTAGTCTTCGTATTCTGTGTTGTAATATATCTTCAGGTTGGAGATGTATGCGTCCTTCCTCATCGAGCACTGGTAATTCCGATTGACTTTGCACTTTCTGACCAATTACCTTTTTGAGACATGAAACATGAAATACCGGGTGTATTCGTGATGATGAAGGTAGCTCTAACCGATAGGCTACTTCTCCAATGCGGCGCACAATTTTGTAAGGACCATAGAATCGTGGTGCCAACTTTTGACTGGTCTTTATCCTTAACGATGCTTGTTTGTAAGGTTGCAACCTTAGGAAAACCTTGTCACCGACATTAAAAGTTCGTTCTGATCGATGCAAGTCTTGTTGTTGTTTCATGCGATTTTGTGCTTGGAATAAATTCTCTTTGAGTATGGTGAGTGTAGATTGCCTTTGTTGAAACCAATCATCCACTTTGTCTACTTTGGATGAACCTGGGACGTAATCTGCTACAATTGGAGGCTTGGTTCCATACAATGCTTCAAAGGGAGACATCTTAATTGAATAATGGTAAGAAGTGTTGTACCACCATTCCGCCATTGCTAGCCATTGGCTCCATTGATATTGTTTATCTTGAACGAAACATCGTAAGTATGTACCCAAACATTTGTTAACTACTTCGTTTGCCCATCCTGTCCGGGGATGGTAAGTTGAGGACATGTTCAATTTGGTACCACTAAGTCGAAATAATTCTCGCCAAAAGTTACTAGTGAAGATGGGATCTCTATCACTTACAATATTTTTTGGCATACCATGTAATTTGAAAATTGAATCCATAAATACCTTTGCCACCTTGCTTGCGGAAAATGGATGTTGTAAAGCCTGAAAGTGAGCGTATTTGGATAACCGATCTACCACTACGAAGATTACTGTCCTGCCTTCTGACTTTGGAAGACCTTCAATAAAATCCATGGATATATGTTCCCACTGACGTTCAGGGATGGGTAAGGGTTGTAATAACCCTGGTGATTTGACTGTCTCTCCTTTATTGCGTCGGCAAACTTCGCATTCTCGCTACCCATTGTTTGACTTCGGCTTTTAATCCTTTCCAACAAAATGATTGTTTGATCCTTAAATATGTTTTCAAAAATCTTGAATGTCCCGCCGATGGAGAAGCGTGTGATTCGTCTAGGATCTTCGTTTTGAGTTCGAGTTGTGTGGAATGTAAATGCGGTTCTTCTTCCGGAGGATTTTATCTTCATAAGAGAACAAAGGGTGTTTAGAGGACCCAATAGATAATTCTTGAATTATCCAAGCAGTTTCGCTATTGGACAACCATTCATCTTGTAATTGATTCACCCATTGGGAGCAAGGACCTGAAATAGCGTTAATGACTACTTCGTCTTCATATTTCCTGGATAGCGCATCGACAACTACATTTTCCTTCCCCTTCTTGTATTCGATAACAAAATCATAACCCAATAGTTTGGTTAACCACTTATTTTGTTCCGGATAGGAAAACCTCTCGCTCAAGAAAATGTTTGAGACTACTATGATCTGTTTTGATAATGAAGCGGCTACTGATTAGGTAGTGTCTCCATTTTTCTACTGCATGAAGAATAGCCAACATTTCTTTTTCGTATGTCGATCTTCCCAAATTTTTCTCGGAGAGTTGTTTACTTTCAAATGCCAACGGATGACCTTCTTGCATTAATATAGCCCCAATTCCTGTTCCTGACGCATCACATTCGATAATAAATGGTTTGTGAAAATTGGGGGTTGCTAATACTGGAGTTGTACACATGGCCTCCTTAAGAGCTTCGAAAGCTTGAGTAGCCTCTTCCGACCAACGAAAAGCATCCTTTTTTGTGAGTGCTGTGAGAGGTGCTGCAATCTTACCATAATTTTGTACAAACTTGCGATAGTAGCCCGTGAGACCCAAAAAACCACGAAGTTTCTTGATGGTTTTAGGTAAAGGCCACTCTTGAATTGCCTTAATCTTATTGGGATCAACTTTGACGCCCTCGTGTGAAACTATATGACCAAGATACTCAACTTCTTGGACACCAAATGAACATTTGGAACGTTTGACAAATAACTTTTCTTTGTGTAAAATGTGAAGGGCTTTATCCACATGATGTAAATGATCCTTCCATGTTTGGCTATATATGAGAATGTCATCAAAAAAAACTAAGACAAACTTACGGAGGAATGGACGAAACACTTGGTTCATGAGACTTTGGAAAGTGGATGGTGCATTGGTGAGACCAAAAGGCATGACCAAAAATTCGTAATGACCTTCATGAGTACGGAAAGCAGTTTTGGGAATATCTTCTTCTCGGACACGGATTTGGTGAAATCCTGAGCGAAGGTCTAATTTTGTAAAAAATTTTGCACCATGCAACTCATCTAGTAGGTCATCTATGACAAGGATAGGAAATTTGTCCTTGATAGTGAGTTTATTGAGAGAACGAAAATCAGGACACATACGCCAAGAGTTATCTTTTCGTCGAGCCAAAACTACAGGTGAGGAATAAGGGCTAGTGCTGTGACGAATGACTCCATGATCTAGCAGATCCTGAACGATCTGTTCGATTTCTATTTTTTGTGGTTGAGGATAGCGGTAAGGACGGTTGTTAGGTGGGACACTCCCTGGAACCAAATGGATGGCATGGTCATGAGATCGTTTAGGTGGTAATCCTTGAGGTTCTTGGAAAACCTCATCATACTTTGTTACAATGTCTCGTAAATCTGGAGCAGTAATATCCGAAGTTACTCGAGATTGTTTTTCCAAACAATTAACTTGAGCTATAAATCCATATCCACCCTTTTTTAACATCTTCTCCATACTATGAGAGCTCACCATTTGTGATGGAGGAGTAGTAATGCCTTGTAAGCGAATGACTCGTCCGTTTTCCTTCCATTCCACAAATAATTTTTTGAAATTGAAGCTAACCGTGTCTAATGTTTCCAACCATTCAACTCCCAAAATGACATCCGAGTTCCCTAAATTCATGACGAAAAGGGATCCAAACCAGGTATAAGTTCCCATTTTTATGGAAACTTGAGATGTTCGACCAACACATTGCGCGTTCACCCCGTTGGCCACTAGAACCTGGAATTTGTCTTTGTTGGAAGAGTTAATGAATAAATTCAAAGCTTTTGCTGTTTTGATGTCGATAAAATTGTGGGTACTGCCGGAATCAATTAGCACATTCACCTTTTTCTGGCGGAGAAATCCTGGTACCTTGATGGTATGGTGGGCGGTTAACCCCATGAGGGCATGCACGGAGATCGCCATTGTATCCTCTTCCTTTTCTTCTAGAGTACTTGGTAGTTCTTCTTGCATAGGTTCTTCTTGGTGGTAAGTTTCTTCCTCTTCTCCTTCATATTGATCGCCTTCAATATGAAAGTTTTGTTTTTGGGCACATGCTTGTTCCCTGGGGTGATGAGTGCGACATTTATAGCAAAAGTATCTTGATGGTTGATCATTTCTACGAAAGGAATTGTTGCGATACGAAGGACGACTATAAGTTTCACGTCGTGCATACAACTGATTTCTCTTCTCAGCCAGCTTAGCTATTCTTATACAATCGTTCAACGAGGTTGGATTGTGAATGTCTACCTCCACTCTAATATTTTCTTTCAATCCATTGCGAAAAGCTCCTACCACTGTGTCGGGACTGAGGTCTAAAGTATATGGTAGTAAACTGGTGAACTCCGAAACGAATTCGCTAACCGATCCTTCTTGTTTAAGAGATAACAGTCTTACTATGTATGACGATGTAGCTCCTTCATCAAATCTTTCTAAAAAAGAGGTAGTGAATTTTCTCCAGTTAATAGTAGCTCCTTTCTCTCGCTTAAGCCATACGAACCATTGGTAGGCCTCAGTGCCTAATTTTGATGCAACGAAAGGGACTTTATCAAATTCCTTAATTTGGTATAAGTCGAGAATGCCTTCCATTTTGGCTATCCAACCACGAGGATCATGACCCTCAAAAGTGGGCATATCAATGCGTGGAAAATTATTAGGGCCTCTCGGTTGGTGATAACCCGTATCCCTTTCTTGATCTTGGTTATACCGCTGTCTATGATAGCGATCCCTGTAATTATCCGAATTGCCTCTTTGTTGTTCCCAATCGTCATCTTGATCGTCATTTTCTTCATTCCTTTGGGCATGGGAGTGATTTTGGGGATTAGTATTGGGATTAAGCTGGGTTTGTGCTCGCACTAGGGTTTTTAGGTTGAGACTAATTTCGTTCATACCATCTATTAAGAGTCGAAGAGATTCATCGTTGGAAATGGCCGAGTTACTTGAGTTTCCTTGTGTGATGTTTTCGTGAGTTGGGGGAGGGTTAGTAGCCATAGGGTCTACCAGTGGATGATGTGGATTATAACTGCCAATTTTGAAAGGAGAAGGAGAATTTTTTGTACCTGGGCTTCGATTAGGTCTTCTTGCGTTTGTATTGGGAATCTCTGAGCTTGATAGTCGACCGTCAGGTCCCTTGGTCCAACTTCTACTCATGCACTGTTCAAAATTTCCTGCTTAGTAATCCTTGAGCTTCGATTTCTGCGACAATTCGGTTGAATTTGGCAAAAAATTTTGTTTTTCGCTTCAACTGTCGCTCCCACTGCGACGCGGAATTGAATTTGGATGGCCTCCTTGACCACAATCTCAACAATTTTTGACAACTTTTCTTGACTGCAATTTATTTGACAACTTTTGACAATTTTGACAACTTTTCTTGACAGCTTTTGACAACTTTTCTTGACAACTTTTCTTGACGAAATATAGGACACGACATAGGACTAACCACTAACCACGGACTAGAGACAACGACGACTCGAGCGGACGTGGACCGAACACGAGACGCACGAGCAGACCAGACCATGACGATGCGAGCAGACCAGACACGAGACGCGAGAACAAGACAACGACAAAGTGACACAAGACACGACGATGCGAGCGAACAACGAGGACACGAACGGATCGGACATGGGACATGAGAACAAGACAATGAGAAAGCGACACAAGACACGAAGGACAAGAAACGACCAAGACATGAGGGACAAGGACAATGATAGCATGAAGAATACTATGCACGGAGGAGCTCCAACGTGTGACCGAAGTCACACTTAAGAAGGTGTGACTTATTCCTTTTAAACCTTTAAACCCATGCAATACGCTAAATGTGGGATAAAAATTTAAGCCCAACGCCCGAAACAAATTTTAACTGATGTCAGCAAACTAATTTAATCAAACTACCTTAGTCTTTCCCGATTAATTGAAAATTTCTCGAATTATGATTGGACGACGCCATTTGTGAATGGCTGTGTGTGATGGACTATGCGTACTTTTATGTTCTGGCATTCGAATTTTTACCACGAAGGAAGGATTTGAGCCCCTGGCTGCTATTGCGGTAGTTTTGGGACAAGAACTGGAACGAACAGTAGCGGAAAAATGGAAACAAACCGCCTGTAATCGTCGTCGTAAGGCTTTCTTGTATACGCTGGTAATCTCCACTAACTGTAACCGGCTATTGCTACGCGGCCGAATTGTGGCGTTGTGAGACTGAGAAAATCCCCTAAATCGTCTAGACTGATACCACTTGGAAGGCTACGCCTTCTGGTTATCTATAAATTGATTAATTTATTATTATTCAACAGTAAAACTAGAGCAACTGAATCGAACGAATACGAAATTGCGAGGAAGCGGATATTAATAAAAATTCTATTGCCACTAGGAGGGCAGATCCCGCCGTAAAGGCAAAGTGCGAATACGTAGATAAAATAAGCAATAATGAGATAAATCAATTAATTCAACACTACCCTAATAAATATGATTTTATTATACACTTGGAGAACCTAGCCGACGGCTAGGTTTGGTATGTAGCACCATGGGACAATGTAATAATTTGGGCTTTGGCTCTTATTCGAAAGTTCCAAGGTTCAAACGTGGGCAAGTGTGTGTATGGCTATGTTTAGTCCTTATTGATAAGCTCAAATGTTCCCTTTATAAGGTCATGGTGGGATGGGTATGTTCAGCCCTAAGCGAATCCAATAATAATAATAATAATAATGTTTATAAATTCTTTGAAATAAATTATTTCATTAAAATTAATGTTGTTCACGTGGGAACACTAAATTGGTTTGTCTTTGCGTTTTTATTTAATAAAAAAGGATTCAAGTTCAAAGGTGTAAGTGATCCATTAGGTTTTTGTAGTGTTATTGTCATTTTGCTATTTGTTGATGACATTATCCTAATGTCACATACAATAGGAGGACTTCAACAACAACTAGATATACTTGGCACACATACTCTGACTTGCATGGATTAGAAGTTAATCTCCAAAAATAAAAAATCATGACATTCAACCTACCCAAGAAAGATCTCTCTTCTGTTCACATCACATATAAAAGGAAGGTTGTTGAGATTGTCATATTGTACACATACTTGGAAGATCTTTTCATAGGATCTACCTTCAACTTGATCTTTGCATCTCAAGCAAGGTTAAACAAAGGTTATGTTGCCTTAGCCTCTCTGGAAAAGCAATGATTTCAACTCCAGTTTCAGGATATAAGTACGAATATCAGACTCTTCCACACTCTTGTTACCCCTACACTACTCTATGGTTGTGAAGTTTGGGGCCCTAGCCTCAGACAATTGGGTTGGTCTCGTATTGAAAGGGTCCTCATCTCAATGTTGTCCAAGTTCATTCGTTCCAAAATAATTGTTCCACATTCCATCATTCTAGGTGAGTTCGGTGCTCGTCCATTGCTTACAACAATAATATTTCTTGTTGTCTCTTTACTGCGTAGATTGCATTGTATGTCGGACATGAGAAGATATCTATATTTAGCACTACAATCCTCAAGACAGTTGGCAAATCAAGGGGTCAAGAATTGTTGGTATGCTCAAACTACTACTCTACTTCAATCTCTTGGTCTAGACATCATGAGACCTCCTCCTACTAAAGCATTAGTCAATGCACCATACTCCAATAAGGATATTCGAGATGAGATTTACTCAGCATATATAAAAACTACTTGGACAGATCCAAAGGAACCTCTTTCACCAAAACTGCTCCATTACTCTCACTTTTATCTCCAACTAGAGAATGGATTGATCACTACTCCAAAATATAATTTGATACAGATGTCACATAGCCTCAGGTTTCCTCTAGCTCAACTACGAGTTTGCTCCCACCAATTGCATATTGAGACAGATCATCACCTCCCCAAAGATCAACGTATTTGCAGATTGTGCAGTCTTGATGTGAAATCCGAGGAGCATTTCATTTTCACCTGTCCTATCTACTACGAGATACAAGGTAGATATTATTGCTTATTCAGAGACACCCATACACTAAAATATTGGATTAATTATGAAGATCAAAGATGCATTACCCTTTTCATCCGGGAATTATTCAATCTCATAAAATAACTACTTAGTAACATTTTGCAAAAGATAACAGGGTCCTAACTTATCACTTCATTCTTCCAACCTCCAGAGGCCAAGACCAGGAAGCACCAGGGTGATCACAGAGATACAACAAGATCAACTCGTCGTAGACTCCAAAAAAGAACATTTATGATGACATCCAACTCTTATATCACTCACTTCTCTTTAGCCTTGAATGTTGGGAGTAATCCTTGATCCACAGATCTTGTATATCATATGTCATTATGCTTATTGTTTTTTTTACTTTATTTTCTCTGGAGTTGCATTAGGCACTCTCGTTGCTTTGTATATGTCCTACTTTACAGTCCTATTGACCTCTTTTGGTCATCGATGGACATTAATACAAATTCAAATTCTTATAATCATTAATAATGTGAACCATTCATTAGTTATATATACATATAATATATATACATTGAGAATTAGTAACACCTTTTGTTCGGATTAGGCTCAAATGCTACCACTATAATCTTAATCCGTTGGGTAAAAAGAAGTTAATAGGACCTTGACCCTTCATATTAAAATTAAGGTCCCCTACCATCCAGTCTATCCTATTCTAGGTGCATTGTGTTTTAAACCTTGGACCTTGCCAAAGAGAGGCCAAAACCCTAATGTCCTTGTCGAACAAATTATAGATTAAAGCACAGGTTTTTATCCTTCATATTCCAAAGAAAGGCCAAAGCCCTTAGCACATAGTAAAGCTTACAACTTCCATTTATTAATATTTATTTAAAATAAATAAATTAAGTTTTATGTAAATAATTTTTTTTCAAAAACTTCTACTGTAAATATATATATATTTTTTAAGAAACTTTATGAACAATTCTTAGACTAAGGATTCCCATCCCAACCATGACTCTTTATAAGGTCAAGATCTAAGCTTATCAATAGAAGATACACACCCCCAACACACACATCACACTTTGAACCTTAGACCTCCCAAGAGCAAAAGACTGAGTTGTTGCATTGGCCCTAAGCTTATCAATAGGCAATACACACCCCCACACACATCACACTTTGAACCTTAGACCTCCAAGAGGAAAATACTGACTTGTTGCATTGCCCCCTTCCTAGGACATGCAAATAAATTTATAATAGGTAATTTTTTTTTTTTTTATTGTAATTAGAGGTAGTAGACCAATTTATTTTGGTTGAGTGTTCACGGATCGAGGGTTCCAATCCCAAGCCCCTTTGGCCCCCCCATTGAAAAAAAAATTTTTTTAAGGGGGGGGAGAGAGAAAGGGAGCTCCATCCACAAAAAAAAAAAAGTTAGAGACTTTACCCTTTTCTTTATAAAAAAAAAAAAAAAAAAAATTTATTTCAAAAAAAAAAAAAAAAAAAAAATAATTTTTCCAAGCCCTTTTAGGGCCCCCCAATTAAAAAAAAATTTTTTCAGGGGGGGGGGGGAGAAATAGGAAGATACATAAAAAAAAAAAAAAAAAAGAGAGACTTCCCCCTCCTTTTTTAAAAAAAAAAAAAAAAAAAAATTTCAAAAAAAAAAAAAAAAAAAAAAAAAAAAATTTTCTTATAAATATAATTAGCTAGTGGTATGGGGTTTTTGGTTTAAATTTTCTCTTTATAACAAAAATAAATAAAAATTAAAGAGAGTTTATTTCAAAAAAGTAAAATAAGTTTAAAAAAAAATCAAGATGTAATAAACATAATTGGCTAGTGGTATAGGGTGTTTGGTTTAAATTAAATTATTTTTGCATATTATAAAATAAATTCTAACTTTAACTTAAAGCAAAGATTTTTAAATTTTAAATTTTTATTTTATTATATAAAGTATAATCATTTACTTAAGTGATCATTTCATATATTTTTTAAAATTAATAAATATTAAAACTACAAAAATATCATGATATTATTCTTCCTAAATAATATTTAGGATATCAAACCATTTAAATTTTTTTGATGTAGGAAGAGGTTAAGGTTTAAATATTCACTAACTAACTATATATAATTATCAAGATATTGGAAAACCATTATATAATGAAGATAATATAAATAAAACCTCTTTCAATTCTTATAATTCAAATATATATTATAAATATTAAAACTACAAAATATCATGATATCATTCTTCTTAAATTATATTTAAAATATCAAACCATCTTTTTTTTACCCCAAAACGGGCCGCCCCCCCCCCCCCCCCCCCCCCCCCCCAAGAGAGGCCCCCCCCCCTTTTGATGTAGAAAGAGTTTAATGTTTAAATATTATCTAACTAACTATATATAATTGTCAAGATATTGGAAAACCATGATATAATGAAAATAATATAAATAAAACCTCTTTCAATTCTTATAATTCAAATATATATTAATATTTAATTAAAAATAATAAATGGTAGGAGGTGTGGTCCAATTTTGGGTGAGGGCATATTAATGGTTTATGAAGGAGGTTTGCAACTTAAGTATAACCATTTACTTGAGTGACCATTTAAAATTTATTTTTGAAAAATAGTAAATATTAAAACTACAAAAATATCATGATATTATTCTTCTGAAATAATATTTAAAATATCAAACCATTTAAATTTCTTTTGATGTAAGAAGAGGTTAAAGTTTAAATCTTATCTAACTAACTAACTATTTATATAATTATCAAGATATTGGAAAACCATTATATTTAAAGCTTATGACAGGATAAATTGGGAATTCCTAGAGGTAGTTTTATTAAAATTTGGCTTCAACATGAAATGGGTCAAGTTAATAAGAGAATGTATTTCTAAGCCTTGTTTTTTAGTTTTGGTTAATAGGTCTACTGCAGGTTTTTTTCAAAGCAAATGTGGTCTAAGACAAGGAGATTCCATAAGTCCTATGTTGTTCATCATTGTAGCTGAGGCCTTGGGAAGAACCATTAAGGCAGCAACGGTAGCTGGACTCATATCATGTATCAAGGCCACATCGCTAACTACCTTGGTGACACATCATCAATTTTTTGATGATACATTGCTACTGACTTTGGCTTCTGTGGTTGAGGCAAGAAGGATTAAAAATATTCTCATAATGTATGAAGAAGCGACTGGACAGAAAGTGAATTTTGATAAGAGTAAACTTTATTTCATAAATAACCCCATTCCTAGGAAAAACAACATAGCAACAAGGATCATGGAATGTCAGATTACATCCCTTCCCACCTCCTATTTAGGTCTTCCCCTGTTTACGAGGAAACCTGAAGGATCAATGTGGAAAATAGTTCTAGAGAGGATCCAAAAAAAGCTAGCAGGTTGGAAAGACATTTGTTATCTCAAGCAGGCAAAGCAGTTTTAACTATGGCTTCACTTTAAAGTATACCCATTTACTTCCTATCAGTCTTTAGAGCTCCTAGCAAGGTCTATCACAAAATTGAGCAGCTTCAAAAAAAATTTCTCTAGTCAGGGACTGAGGATAAGAAAAGGATCCATTTAGTAGGTTGGAACAAGGTTTGCAAACCTAAAGCTAATGGGGGGTTAGGATTGAGGATATTTGCTCATCTCAATACAACTCTGTTAGCCAAACAAGCGTGGCGGTTATTGACTAAGGTCGATAATGAATGGACTACCATAGTTAGGAGGAAATATCTCCAAGGTGTGAACTTCCTTAATGAAAACTTAGCAAGCAAGGGGTCTACTTTTTGGAAGGCAATCCTCACGAGCAGGGATCTTGTTAAGAAAGGTCTTAGATGGATTCTAGGAAATGGGTAAACAATAGAATTTTGGAAGGATCGATGGGTGAGAGCTGAGGAGTTATCCTAGAATCCTCGTTTGGCTAGGATTCAAGAGCATATGGAGCAACATATTGGGAATAAGGTTGAAAATTATATATGGCAGGATATAAATATCAATAGGTGGAAACACATCAGAGTACAGGGTTTTGAAGCAGAGTCTGAAGAGCTTTATAACATTTTACCTCAGTAAATTATTCCCTCTAAAGAGGATGAAGATCACATTGTTTGGGTTGAGACTGAAAGTGGTGACTTCACAGTTAAGTCTGCCTATAATTTGCTTCTCAATGTGGAAGGTCAACAATTTCAATCGAGTTTGGTTTGGATCAAAGGCTTAATTCCTAAAATATCTTTTTTTCATGGCTGGTGATTCAAGGAAAAATCCTCACTATGGACAATATGTTATCCAAAGGTGTGGTTATTGCTAATCGTTGCTACATGTGCAGGGTAGGATGGGAGACAACTCAACACTTGTTTCTGGAGTGTCCGATAGCGGAGTCCATCCTGGATGAACTTTTCCAAGCCTTTAGGATCTTGTGGGTTAAGCTTGCTCTTATATCCGAAGTGTTCCATCAATGGCCTCAACCCTTTGTTAGCCTAAAACTTAAGTACCTATGGAAAATCTATTGGCATCATTTTATCTAGCAGATTTGGCTAGAAAGGAACCATAGAGCCTTTAAGGATACCATTCACAACCCAAAAACCATCCTCAACAGGATTATTGTCTTTGCGAAAGAAAACCTTAGCACCTTAGTGGATGAGAACCACTCAATTCTTCCCCAAGAAAAACAATTCGCTCGGGCCTTAGGTATTGAGGACAAACCTTCCATTCCTTTGCCCAATCCTAGAAATGGGATTTCTTGGGAGCCACCCCCCAGGTTTGGTTTAAACTAAATTTTGATGGTGCAGCCAAGGAGAACCCGGGAAGAGCTAGAGATGGAGGAATAATCAGGGATCATCAAGGAAATCTAGTCAAGGCTTTCGCTGAACCATTGGGAATCAGAACTAATAACGAAGCAGAAGCTAGAGCCCTTTGGAGAGGGTTGCAAGTAGCCCAAGCAACTCAAGGTAACTTGATGATTGAAGGTGATTCTATGAACATCATCAACCTATTAACCAATGGCAAAAAACCTCCATGGAGAATCAAGGGAGTCATCCATGAAGTGAGGATCCTTTTTGCGGCAAGACAGAATAGGAGGGCTCATCACGTGTATCGTGAGGCCAATAGGTCAGCTGACAAATTAGCCAACATAGGTGTTGATGTTGGTAGTTTGGTGACATGGACACAAGGTGTGCCATGTGAAGTGGAAAACATTATTAGTCATGAAAAGAAACCTACCCGTTAAGGAGAAAGATGAATGGGTGTTCTTTCCCCATGGAGCTGGTAATAACTATGGGGTTTCCCTCTAAATCATACCAAATTGGAAATTAAGGTAACAGGGTGTAATTCTTGGAAGATTTCGACAGAGAATAGGAAATGGGCAAGCAATAGGTTTCACAAGTGCAAAGTTCCAAACTTCAATTCCTATCAATGTAAGTAATGTTTACAGTTATGTTTAGGTATGTGTGTGCTTTGTTAGTAAGGTGTTGTAGGGGATTCAACACAATTTCTGGTAAGAAAGTTTCAAGGATGACTAGGATCTACAATCTTAGTAGAAGGTTGGATATTGTAATAGGTTTTGGGTTAACCTGCAAAACCCGGTAATTAATGAAGACTTTTATTTACCAAAAAAAAAAAAGATAATATAAATAAAACCTCTTTCAATTCTTATAATTCATATATATAATATTTAATTAAAAATAATTAATGGTAGGAGGTGTGGTCCAAGTTTGGATGAGGGCAGATTAATGGTTTATGAAGGAGGTTTGCAACTATTTTGACCTTTGGGTAAGGCTCAAGAAACATGTCAATTAATGGTAGCAAGTGTGGTCCAAGTTTGTATGGGAAGCAGATTAATGCTTTGTCAAGAAGGTTAGCAACTCTTTTGACCTTTCAATAAGGTTTAGGAAATATGTTGGATATGTTTTCAAAATTAGAATGATAATTAAAATCAATTGAAAATGTTTTAATAGATAACTTAAAATTATATAGCCTTATAAAAAAATATTTTGAGTAATAAAACTAATTATGCTAACCCAAAAGTATAAAAGGATGTGAATCCTTTTAAAAACTCAGCTTTTATCATAATTAAAAAATATTAGTTAATGCAAAGTAAAAATTAAATCTAAATAATATAAGTTGATGTAATTAAATATCTCAATTTTTATTATTTTTGGGTTACGGTTACAATCTTCGCAAGAGGGTGTAAAACCTAGGTGTAGTCAACCGATGGAACAAAGCTACAAATTTGGCTACAGTCTTACGAGAGAGATGCAAACCTTAGGTGCAATCAAGCGATGGAACAAAGCAACAAATTTGGCTACAATCTTTGTGAAAGGGATGCAAACCTTAGGTGCACTCAAGAGATGGAACAAAGCGACAAATTTGGCGTAAAGGGAATGCAAACCCTAGGTGCAATTAAGCATTGAAGGAAGAGGATTATTTGTAGATCGTCTCTTCAGCTTGTGAGAAATCTTCTTCGGTTAGAAGAAATATCTCTCAAGCATCTTTAGGTTCATGGGTGGATGAAAATTTGCCTTCTATTAGGATTTTAGAGAATGAATTTGGTTTTGATCTGATTGATCATGAAGCTCGAATAATTATTTGAAAACTCAAGGACAAAAGACCAGGTCTGGAGGAGCTCAAAGGATACGTTAAATATTGGTGGACCAATATAGAATTTCAAGTAACTCTCTTACCCGATTTTTTTTTTTTGTTTCCTTTTCTAATTTAGCGAATAGAGATAGGGTAATGGATTATATATAATTGATTTTTTGGATAAAGGCGTGTATGTATAAGACCTTGAACTCATAATTTCAACTCTTTTACAAAAATAAGTTAACGGCTTCCCAATCTAGGTGAATCTTTATGCTCTCCATGTGGAGTTTTGGGAAGAGAATATATTCACCAAAATAAATAATGCCATTGGTGCATTCCAATATATGGATACCCAAACAAAGGAAAATTTGTCCAATAAAATTAATGAGTAAAGTACGACTGGTTATTTGGATAAATGTTTCAATTCGTGAGCCTTAATACATTACTATCTCCTCAAGTAAAGGAGAATGGATCCAAAATATTGAATTTGAAAACTCCTCCCTAAGATGTTATGCTTGTCACCAATATGGCCACTTGAAGAAGAGATGCTCAGTCATCAGATCATGCTCTAATTCCTACCTGGTAGAGGAGAAGGCCCTACATGCGAATGATTCGAAACCTTCAAATGTCCTAGTTCAAAATAAAGAAGCTCATCCTCCAGATGCACCAATTGTCCAACAAGAATCATGTGAGCAACAAAAGACTCAACCCCAAAAGAAGAATTTGAATCAGATCATTGATAAAAACCAAAAGGTTACTAAAGACTATCCAAATGGTTTCATAGAAAATATTAGCACCTTCGATGGTATTCTTGAAGGTAATTATGAAACAATCGATGACATCGATTTTTTGAAAATGAAGATCCTACAAAATATGTTACAACTAGATATTATCCCAAGAGCTTGAAGTGCAAAAATGCATTCTCAGATCTTATTACTCTAAAGGAAGAAGAACCTTTGTTATATAGTCATAATAATAATAATAATAATCGAACTAATTTCCTCTTTGATGGATGACTCTTATATTTGTTTTCCTTCTATCTATTTGAGTTATGTGTCATGTAAGAGTTGTTCTTGTTGTTAGTTCCTGAAAAAAAATGATAATGGAAACTTAGTTTGAGGAAGATGGAGAATAATTTTGATAAAAAGGCAAAGATAAATATGCTTTAATTAATTTGTTAAAAATATAACAAGAGCAATATAATGTTTTATTTTTGTAATAGAAGTGATCCCAATAAAAACCACACACACACATTCTTCTATCTATCTTCTATATATATATATATATATATATATATATATATATATTATATATATATATATATATATATATATATATAATAAAAACATCTTATGTTTAATTTGTATAAAAAGTATTAAATCGTATGACAAAACTTACACTAATCAAATTAAAAATTCACCTTTAATTATTACCCAAAAATTATATATATCTATATATCTATATATATATATATATATATATATATATATAATATATATATATTATTATTATTATTTTGCAATATTAAAACAATAAAATGTAAATGATATAAATCACAATGTAGTATAAGAATGGGACCTGATAAATCGTTATTTCATTGTGCAATGTGAAGGAAAAAATAAAATTTTATGCACTTCGTAGAAAAGGATAAGAAAATTTGGTGTGTTCTGTCGAAGAAATAAAAATGAAGAGCGTAGATAGTGTTCGCACTCTCCACGTGGAGAGATCACCCACCAACGAAGTCTTCCATTTTATTTATGCAAAAGAAAAATATAGAAATATCTCCTTTATTTTAAAAGTTGAAGTGCCATAGGATTGTCCTTACTCAATTTCTCATTCCTTTAGTGAAAGTTAATATTTGAAAACTTAAATGCTCACTAAAGAGATTCAGGGCTGTTACAAGAATAAAAATGGGAGTTTACATGGTGTTGGTGTGAAAACCTACCTCTCCCAAGCTAGGTGGTCGTTCAATGCTGGTCAAGGACCGTCGGGCATGTCCCCTATCTATCTGGTGCATAGTTGATCTCTAGAGAAGGTTAGCTCCTTCAGTTCTAGCTACCTACATAGCAAATAGTGAGAGGAAAAAAGGTAATGAGAGAGAAAGCAAAGGGATGTTATAGCCATAACTAACAAGGATGGGGTATGACCGCATCAAGACACATGTGTTTGATATTGTCAATGTAAACAATGACACATCGCATAAAAAATCAACTCATCTCATCCTCACTTTATCGTTCAATGCAGCGGGCATGGGTGAATTCCAAAACCAACAGAAGGGTGCCTGAAATCCAGATAGCAGAATTAGAATGCTCCCACCCAATTGACTTTAGCAAAAATAAAACCCCGACACCCCAAGACAGATGCGAATTCCAGAACCACTTAGCGAGACCCACAAAATCTAGATAGCAAAATTAAGTGAACCAGCTCAAATGGCCATCATAGAAATAAACATCCAAACTTAAACAAAATAGAAGTGAAGACAAATTGAGAGACCAAATAGTGATATGCTTTATATTTACAAGGCAAAGAAGAATTACATATGAATTGTAATGGCCACAAAGCTACCCTTTGGAATGGCGAGCATTCCACTATTTATAGAAGATTTTACAATAGATTCAAAATATAGCATTGATGGTGTTTGACAAGAATAATCATAATGGAATGATCAAAAGATCTGCTGACGCTCTTCTCTAGGAGGTGTGATGATTATCCAGAGGAAGTTAGGTGCTTCTACACAAATATGATCCCTTGATCATTCTATTAGCTTTTTAATATTTCAATCTACTTTGTCCCTTCATGCCACAAAAATATCAGATATTGGTTGCCTCTGAAGCTGTGCATTTCAAATTTCATCCTCACAGCCATCAACTGTCTGTACTAGGTAGCTGAGATCATTAACGTTTGCTTTTGGGGTCCTCGAAGCTTCCATCCTAATGCATGATGTCCTCAATTTTAGATGGATTTTTGGGCACACTTTCCTATTTGCCAACTTCCCAATTTTTCATCCCATGGACGAGCAATTAGGCTCCAAACTTTGCCTTCTTGAAGTTCCATCTAATTTACAAACGAGAATTTGGGACAAATAATCTTCGTGTTGCCTTTTCATTTTTTCGTCTCCTTTAGATGGAGGAGGTTTGGGATCCTAGTTTTCTGTCCAATTCTAGGGTGAGAATTTGGGAACCTTCTTGATATTATATCCACCTATTTATCTATATTCCTTGTTGTGCCCTGACTCTTCTCCTTCGCCCTACTTACAAAGCTAAAAATAAGTCTTGAGTAAAATACCATAATATGGTAAAGAAGAGTGGGTGAGAAGGTATAAAATTTTACTCACAATATTGGTGACTCATAGGGGCATTCCACTATGTAGGAGAGAGGAACCCAGAAAGAGATCTTGGTTTAAATATTGTTTTAATAAGGGAAGCGAGAGGAAAACGAATATGGAAGAGTTATCAACAAAGGCAACCAAAGAAGGATGCAACAACAAGGGAAGAAGGGGAGAGGAAATGCAGAGTGCCCAAACATTGACTGGGCAAAGGATAGTAGAAAAATAAGAAAGAGAGGATAGGAAGGAAAGAAAAGGGAAAGGGAAGAGAGGAGGAAGGGAAATGAGACAAAGTAAAGGGATGAATTGGAAGGCAGTCCATAGGATATCCCTATGGACTACACTTCCATCAACATACCCCACCAAAGACCAAGGCTAATTCAAGAACAGGTAGAATTTCAGGAGCAATTATCATAATATTTCTTTTTGATGTATTCACGCAAAATTTTTATCATCCCATCACCATTACTTCAATAATATTTCATTGCAACATCATTTTCATCTTACTTTTTCTCAACAAATGTTGTTCTTTACACTCTTGAGGCACTATTTATAGCTCATTTTCCCATTGGTGGAGGGGTGGATAATGCTTTCAATGATGCAACATATATCCTTTTGGAGATTGTATGAAGTGATGCATGAATTTTGAACCTTTGTCCATTGGGCACGGGGTCACAATAGAATAGAGAAGAATATTGGGAACAAAGGGAGGAGCTTCAAAACCAACATTCTTTCTAGAAATTCATTGTGAGTTACCCATGTACAAGATGATCCCATTCCGCCATATACCTATAGCTTTATTTATCTATCGGTTTATGCACATAAAATTACAACATGAGTGTTATGCCACAACCATTCATTTATCTTGTAAATCATCCAATAAATTTGCATTGATCGGACCATATTGTACTAAAGTTGAGTTATTTTTAAAGCTTGACTGGTGTTGCCCCAAAATTTTCAAGTTGGAATGCACCTACAACTTGGTTGATCATCGTGCATACCAGTACTTATGGAATTTATGATAAGTGTGGTAATGAATTTTTCTATGCAAGAGCCTTCTTCCAATACTGGCTCATTTGGCAACAGGCTCCAGTGTCACAGTCCTTGGGACTTACTTGTTGTGAGATCCCTATTTTATGCATCTCAAACATATTTGTATGCATTTGACAATAGGGTGCTTTTATTGGCCCTATTGTGGATGGGAACTCCTCATAACTAGCCCTTCGATTGGCTAAGATTTCTTGAAGATAGCTTAGTCCTTGCTTGGTTTACCCCAAGATACAAAAAGGGTGCAAAATTGTTTAATTTTTGCAAGTGGAACCCCATTTTTGGTCCAGGTCCTGTATTTGCTAAGAGAAGGTGTAAGAGGTAACATTTTTCATGAAAGGATTCATACTTGTGTCTCTTAAGTATTAGCTCAATAAGAGATCCACCCCTTTTGTTCCACAAAATGATAGCCTTGACTCCTACAAATCTTGAGATAACATCCATAGCAGATACGATCTAGTTGAGAAGGGAGTAGCAGTGGTTGAGAAAGGAGATGGGAGGGCAAAGTCTTCTGAAGATATTTTTCTTTCCTAAAGTAGGAGTCGCTCTACTTGGAAAGCCTCCTAAAATATTTGAGGGAATTTTCTTTTTCTTGATTGATATAGTAGGAGGCTTATATCCAGGCTAAAATCTTGAATACAGTACAAGTGAGCTTGGGTGGGGGACGATTGATATTCAAATAAAATCCTTTTCTAGCTCCTTCTAAATCACATATTGAAGTCTGTGATAGACTCAAAAGGAACCCTTTTGATGAGTGCAAGATGCATCAAGAGTTGGAAGGGGTCCATGGAGCTATCAAATGTGTTAATAAGAGCTCCCATCAAATCTACCCATAAGCAGATGGATTTCTACCCAAGAGTACAGTACCACCATAACGCCCTCCCTTCTAGAGACAAGACCAGGAGCCTAATCATGACATGAAAGTTAGTATGGATCAATTTATTTCTACCCATAAGATACAAAAGATATTAAAAATATCCTCTCATGGAGTGGTGGCACAAATTTTTGCTATTGATGCTTCCAAGAAAGGGAAAAAGGGGTCATCTAGTGTAATTGTAAGGTTTATTGAATAAATATGCTCATATTTTAGAGGAACCCAAGGGACTACCTCCTCATTTCTCTCATGACCATGTCATTTAGTTTTCTCCTAGTATTCTTCCCCCAAATATCCATCCTTACAGATATCCTTATGCTCAAAAGTCCAAAATTAAGAAAATAGTCCAAGAGCTTCACATTGTTGATATTATTCATTATGGTGTTAGTCCCTATTCTTCTCTAGCATTATTAGTTTATAAAAAGGATGGCACTTGGTGCTTGTGTGTGGATTATCAAGACCTCAATAATATCACTATTAAATATAAATTTCCTATTCCAATGATTGATGAATTACTTGATGATTTGCATGGAGCTCAATACTTTTCCAAGTTGGATTTGTGGTCAGGGTATCATCAAATTTGAATTAAATAAGAAAATATTCTGAAAATGGCTTTTCCAACTCATGAAGGGCATTATGAATTCTTGAATACACCATTTGGATTAACCAATGCATCTTTTACCTTCTAAAGTTTGATGAACTTCATTTTTTGTCCTTTCCTTCACAAATTCATTTTAGTCCTTTTTGTATTATATATTGATTTACAACCATTCATGGGAAGAGCATATCCAACACTTAGATCAAGCACTCAAACTTTTGTTTGATAATCAACTCTATGTAAAGAGGTCCAAATGTTCTTTTGGCTAGCAAGAGGTTGAATACTTGGGACACATCATCACTAAGGATGGATTTCAAGTTGATCCCAAGAAAAATTAGGCTATTCAATATTGGACTATGCCCTATACCCTAAAGGGACATCATGGTTTTTTGGGGCTCACTAGATATTTTTAAAATTTTGTGAAGAATTATGGAGAAATATTGGCTCCCTTGACAACTATGTTGGGTAAAACTTCTTTTATGTGGACAGAAATTGCAAAGAAGGATTTTGTGTATTTGAAACATGTTATGACCACAATCCCTATGTTAGCAATACCTAATTTCTCTAAACTATTTATCATTGAAAGTGATGCATTTGGAAATGATATTGGAGCGGTTTTAATGCAAGAAGGTAGACCTTTGGCCTTCACTAGCAAAGCAATCTCAAAAAAGAATCTAGGCAAGTCTACTTATGAGAAGGAAATGCTTACCATTTTATATGTGGTCAGTAATTGATGATTGTATCTCATTGGAAGATATTTTTCCATCGATACTGATCATCAGAGTCTCAAATATTTCTTAGAACAAAGGATGACCACACAAAAAAAAACAAATTATTTTCTCAATTGTTGGTTTATGACTATGACATCACTTGTAATAAGAGTAAGGAGAACATAGTGGTGTATGCTTTGTCCTAACTACAATAATAATAGACAATGCTACACGTTATATCCACACCACATCTATTGTGGATTCATCAACTCCATGAGGAACTAATCAAATATACCTCTTTGTAAACTTTCATCTACAAACTTCAAGTAGATCCTCATTCATGCCTTGGCTATACTTGGAATGGTCAATATTTATGGTACCATGAACATCTTGGTGTGCCAGTCACAAATAAAGGATCTCATCCTATATGAGATGCATACCTCCCCAACAATTGATAATTTAGGGTCTCTCAAAACTTATACAAGGACCAAGCATACCTTTTTCTAGAGGGGAATGAAGAAGGATATTCATACTTTTGTGGTTGAATGTGATCATTGCTAATGTATGAAAGGTGAAACTATGCGTTCTCTTGGTACTCTTTAATCCTTACCAATTTCTAAATAAATTTGGACATATGTCTCTATGGATTTCATTGAAGGGTTACATAAATCTAGAGGAAAATCGGTTATTTTAGTGATAGTGGATAGTCTTATGAGGTATGCTCATTTTTATTCCCTATCCCACCCATACATTGTATTTTTTGTTGCTCAAATCTTCCTATACTCCATATTTTGTCTCCATGGAATGTTTAAAATATTCGCCTCTCATAGGAATCCTACTTTCACCAATTGTTTTTGGCAAGAATTGTTCAAGTTATAGGGAATACAACTCAAGATAAGTTTGGCCTATCATCCTCAAACTTATGGTCACACTAAAAATGTGAATAAAATCTTGGAAATGTATTATGTTGCTTCACCTTTGAACATCCTACACAATGGGCCAAGTGGCTTATTTTTGATGAATAGTGATATAACACAACATATCACAATACCACTAAGGTGATTCCATTTTAAGTAGTCTACGATCAAAGTCCACCAACATCATCTTCTTAAATTCTTGGTAGTTCCAAGGTTCAAGCTATGAATTCCACTCTCTGCTAGCATCATTCCATTCTTCACTAACTCAAGGTCAATCTAGATTTAGCTTAGAACCATATGAAACAACAAGCTGATCAATGCCACACTGAACATAGCTTTGATATTTGAGACATAGTCTCTTTACTTTTATCCATACAAAAAGTCCTCTATCTAGATTTTGTGGTTGTCAAAAACTTACTATAAAATATTATGGTCCTTATCAGGTGTTGCAAAGGATCGGGTCGACAACATACAAACTAGTTGTTCTAGCTAGTTCTAAAATTCATCCAATCTTCCATGTATCTTCTTTCATGCAAGTTTTTGGAAACAAGATCTAGATGCAATCTATATTTTTAGAGTTGGATGATGAAAGTTCCATCATTCTTGAACCTGAATTCATTCTAGACCGTAGATCATGTATCCTTTGCCAATGTGTCATCACCAATATTCTTTTCCAATGGCATGGTTTACAACCTAAATATGCTACATGAGAACCTCTTCAATAGCTCTAAGTAGGATTTTCCTCATCTTTAGCTTTGAGAACAAATATTTTTTATGGAGAAGGGTATGTTAGGACCCCATCTTGACACTATGATGTAATAACCCTTATTTAACATGGGAGACACCCATGATAATGTTTTATAATATTTTATAAATGTGGGGATACCCCTAATAATATGTTTTAATATTTTGTAATAGTTGTGGCTCTAGAAGTGCCTAAACAAATGATATCATTATATGTAACTATTTTGTAGGAGATTCTAGCTCGAGTGACATTTTGCATGTAAGCCAATCTTGAGAGTTAGGTGGTAGATGAAGTCTTTAAAACTACGAGGGGTATAAATGAAAGTACCTTTTGCATATTTAAATGAAAGCATTGAAGGATGTTTCCCCTTCAAAGTGGCCTACGATCCTATATTATTTTGTGATATTGTTTCATTTCTGCACTCATATTTCATATTGCAATATCTTATATTTCGAGCATTTATATTTATTACATTATTTATGTGAATGTGTTGACTAGTAGAATTTGTTAGTATTCAATATCCTGCCAAGTATTCAAAAATTGCAAAATAATTACAAAAAGTAAAGATATTATGATGACCAATAGAATTTGTTAATATTCAATCATATTCCAAGTCTATAAAATTTATAAAAAAATAAAGATATCATCATGACTAGTAGAATTTGTCAATATTGAATCTTCTACCAAGCCTCCAAAAATAATTTTAAAAATTAATGATATTATCATGACTAGTATATTTTTTGAATATTTGATCTCCTTCCAAGTCTCCAAAATTTGTAAAATAATTGCAAAAAAAATTAGAGATATCATCATGACTAGTATAATTTATCAATATCTAATATCCTACCAAGTCCTCAAAATTTGTAAAAAAATACAAAAAAATAGAGATGATCATGAACAAAAAAATATATCATCATGAGAATTGACTAATCAACAAAAAAATAATATCATGACTAGTAGAACTTGTCAAAAAATGATATGATCATGACTATTGAAAAATTTAAATCTATCTATCTATCTATCTATCTATCTATCTATATCATTATGATCCAAAAAAATCTACCATCATGACAATACTAATCAACAATAGAATTCATAAACCTTAGTAGAAATTTTCAAATAAAAGATATAATCATGACCAAAAAATATCATCATGACATTTGACTAATTGACAAAGAAAAAGATATCATTATAACTAGTAGAATTTATCAATATTCAATTGATTGATTGAAAAAAAAATTCATCAAACCTCACTAGAATTTTCCAAAAGAAAATTATGATAATGACTAAAAAACAAAATATCATCATGACTACTAGAATTTTTCAATATTCAACTAATTGATTGATAATGGAATTCATCAACCCTCATTATAATTTGTTAGAAAAAATATATAATCATGACAAAAGAAAGGTATCATCATGACAAATGACTAATCAACAAAAAACGATATCATCAATATAGTTGTCAATATTCAATTGAATGCTTCATAATGAAACTCAATAGATTTATCAATGGTCAATTGACCAATATTTAATTAAGTAGTTGATAATCAACCTTAGTAGATTTGTCAATATTTAATTGATTGATTGATAATCAACCTCAATAGAGTTGTCAATATTTAATTGATTGATTGGCAATCAAACTCAATATAGTCTTCAATATTCAATTTTTTGATTGAAAATCAACCTCAGTAGAATTTTCCAATATTTAGTCTCACGCCATCCAAAATATTACAAAATATTTGCAAAAACTAAATATGTCATCATGACCAATAGAAATTGTCAATATTGAATCTCTCCAAGTCTCCAAAAATTATTGCAAAAAATAAAATATCATCATGACTAGTAGAATTTTTTAGTATTCAATCTCTTGCTAAGTATCTAAAAATTGCAAAATAATTGTAAAAAAGTAAAGATAATTTCATGACTAGTAAAATTCGTTAATATTCAATCGGATGCCAAGTCTCTAAAAGTTACAAAAAAAATCATCATGACCAGTAGAATTTATCAATATTAAATCTCTTACCATGTCTCCAAAAATAATTTCTAAAAATAAAGATATCATCATGATTAGTAGAAGTTTTCAATATTTCATCTCCTTCCAAGTCTCCAAAAATTGTAAAATAATTGTAAAAAAATTAAATATATCATCATCACTAGTATAATTTGTCAATATTTAATATCCTACCAAGTCCCCAAAATTTGTTAAATAATTACAAAAAAAAGAGATATGATCATGAACAAAAAAAAATATCATCATGACAATTGACTAATAAACAAAAAAAAGAAATCATGACTAGTAGAACTTGTCAAAAAATGATATGATCACATGACTATTGACAAATTATATATATATGATCATGACCAAAAAAATATATCATCATGATCCATAGAATTTGTCAATATTTAATTGACTAATCAACAACAAGATTCATCAACCCTTAGTAGAATTTTTTAAATAAAAGATATAATCATGACCAAAAATATCATCATGACATTTGACTAATTAACAAATAAAAATATATCATTATGATTGGCAGAATTTGTCAATACTCAATTGATTGATTGACAATGAAATTCATAAACCCTCACTAGAATTTGTCCAAAATAAGATATGATAATGACTAAAAAAAATTATCATGACAATTGAGTAATCAACAAAAAAAATATCATCATGACTAGTAGAATTTGTCAATATTCAACTAATTGATTGACAATAGTATTCACCAACCCTCATTATAATTTATTAAAAATATATATAATTGTGTCATCATGATAAACGACTAATTAACAAAAGAATATATCATCAATAGATTTGTCAATAGTCAATTCACCAATATTTAATTGATTGGTTGATAATCAACCTTAGTAGAGTTGTCAATATCTAATTGAATGATTGACAATAAATCTTAGTAGAGTTTTCAATATTCAATTAACTAATTGACAATAAACCTTAGCAAAATATGTCAATATTCAATAAATCCTCAAATAGTTAAAATAGCATCATGATTAGTATAATTGGTCAATATTAAATTTCATGCCAAATATCCAAAAATTTGTAACATAATTGCCAAAAATAAAAATATCATCATGACCAATAGAATTTGTCACTATTGAATCCCCCCCCCAAGTCTCCAAAAATAATCACAAAAAATAAAACATCATCATGACTAGTAGAATTTATTAGTATTCTATCTCCTCCCAAGTATCCAAAAATTATAAAATAATCACAAAAAAGTAAATATATTATCATGACTAACAAAATTCATTAATATTCAATTTGATGCGAAGTCTCTAAAATTTACCAAAAAATAAATATATCATCACGACCAATAGAATTTATCAATATTGAATCTCCTACCAAATCTCTAAAAGTAATTTCTACAAATAAAGATATCATCATGACTAGTAGTATTTTTGAATATTCGATCTCCTTCCAAGTCTCCAAAATATGCAAAACAATTGCAAGAAAAATTAAAGATATAATCATAACTAGTAGAATTTGTCAATATTTAATTCCCTACCAAGTCCCCAAAATTTGTAAATAATTACAAAAAAGATATGATCATGAACAAAAAAAGATATCATCACAATGATTGATAAATAAAAATAATAAATAAAGATATCATGACTAGTAGCACTTGTCAAAAAATGATATGACCATGATAAAAAGAAGATATCATCATCACTTGTATAGTTTGTTAATATTAAATTGACTAATTGATAACAAATTTCAACAACCCCCACTAGAATTTGTTAAAAAGAAAAGATATGATTGTATGACCAAAAAAGATATCATCATCACTATTGAAAAATTAAAAATATATATAATCATGACAAAAGCAAGGTATCATCATGACAAATGACTAATCACAAAAAACAAAATCATCAAAAGAGTTGTCAATATTCAATTGAATGCTTCATAATCAACCTCAATAGAGTTGTGAATAGTCAATTGAACAATATTTAAATGACTAGTTTATAATCAACCTTAGTAGAGTTGTCAATATTTAATTGATTGATTGAAAATCAACCTTAGTAGAGTTTTCCATATTCAATTGATTGATTGACAATCAACCTCAATAGAATTTATCAAAATTCAATCAAATCCTCAAATAGTTAAAATATCATCATGATCAATATAAATTATCAATATTTAGTCTCATGCCAAATCTCCAAAAATTAATTGCAAAAAAAAATATATCATCATGACCTATAGAATTTACCAATAATGAATCTACCCCAAGTCTACAAAAATAATAACAAAAAATAAAATATCATCATGACTAGTAGAATTTGTTTATATTCAATCTCTTTCCAAGTATCCAAAAATTGCAAAATAGTTACAAAAAATAAAGATATGATCATGACCAATAGAATTTTTTAATATTCAACCTGATGCTAAGTCTCTAAAATTTACAAAAAATAAAGATATCATCATGACTAGTAGTATTTTTCAATATTGAATCTCCTATCAAATCTCCAAGAATAATTACTAAAATTAAAGATATCATCATGACTAGTAAAAATTTTCAGTATTCAATCTCCTTCCAAGTCTCCAAAATTTGTAATAATTGCCATCATTACTAGAAGAATTTGTCAATATTTAATCTCCTACCAAGTCCCCGAAATTTGTCAAATAATTACAAAAAAATAGAGATATGATCATGAAAAAAAAAGATATCATCATGACAATTGATTAATAAAAAAAATATATGATATCATGACTAGTAGAACTTGTCAAAAAAAAATGATATGATCATGACAAAAATAATATATTATCATGACTAGTAGAATTTGTCAATATTAAATTGACTAATCGACAACAAGGTTCAACAACCATCACTAGGTAACAACATAAGTTAGAGTATCCCTATTCGGAGCTGAATGGTAGAGACGTTTTTCGCAGGACTGCCCAAACTACCGAACTCGTTTCGGCCATATCTCACTCATCCGAACTCGGATTGAGCTGAAATTTTGAGGGTAGATGCCTGAAAAACCCTAGAACATCTCCACCAATTTTCATATCATTTGGAGCAACACAGATCCTAGCGCATCCCTATGTGTGAACGATATATTTGGCAAGCGGCTATGCGAGGGTTTCATCCGGGTTGAGTGCAAGCAGCTCCAGAGGTTGGTTTTTAGGGCCTTCGGGCCCTAGCGGCCAATATTTTTGTGGTTTATGCTCAATATTTTAGCAAGAAATGTTGCAGGGGATACAAGATGGGTTAGAAATTTGTCTTTCAACGGATCATACTGTGAACTTGAGTGACAACGGCTTCCAATTTGCTGCACAAAAGAAAAGTGAAAACCATACCTTTCCACGGCGTCTAGGGCAAGGATTAAAGAGACCACGAAATAAGTTTCAAGTAGTTGATCAAAAAATGGCTCATATCTCAAGTGAATCTGGTGCTAAGGTGCACCCACAAAATAATTCTATTGTGAAAACCCCTGTCAAGGGTAAGAATTTTGAAGACTCGGTCCCAAAAATGAATTTTAGGGATGCCCTTCGTGGTGGACAGCCTCAACCCAATGCTAATATCAATACTAGGGCTTCTCATAAACCTCTAAGAATGCCTAAGATTGATCCCAGGAAAACGGAGTCAGGATGTCTTAAAGCAGTGGATGGAACTCCTATTGTTAAGCTTGATATGGGTAACATTCGGAGTGGCATTGAAGATTTGGAAAAAAGAGGACTAATTTGTCGGTTCGTGGGTTTTCGTCCGAGTCTATCTGCTTTCAAAGTCTGGGCTGCAAAAAGCTGGAAAACTAAAGGTGAGTTACAAATCTCTATTTATCCAAATGGTTATTTTCTTGTTTTATTTGCTAATAATGAAGATAGAGAGAAAACTTTTCAAGGGGGTCCTTGGTTTTTTGGAAGGGCGGGGCTTTTCATGAAGCCCTGGCATACTAAATTTAAAGCCGAAGAAGAGATGCCTTCTATAGCTCCCGTGTGGGTTAGACTCTTTGGCCTCCCTATTGAATTTTGGAATCCTACTATTTTTTCTTCAATTGGAAACTCTTTAGGAACTTTTATGATGATTGCTTATTGTACTCAAAATTTTGAACATATTATTTATGCTCGAATTTGTGTTTTAATGGATTTTGACAAACCCCTACCTAAAAAGATCACATTACAATTTGGGGAAGACACTTGGGAGCAAGTAGTGGACTATGAGAACATTCCTTTTCGTTGTAGAATTTGCCATGAATATGGTCATTTGGCCGGTGCTTGCCCAAATAAAATTCCTGATCAAAAGAAAGAAGATATAAACTCAGCGAGGTTTCCAAATACCTAAGAAGAAGAACACTAAGAAAAAAGGATCAATCAAAGTCATTTGCTAATATGTTTGAAATCCTTTCCACAAATGATGTCCCAAGTGAGGAAGAGGAAATAATGGAAACTGAAATCTTAGAAACACAGTTTAAATATGAAGGAAAGAACTCAGAGACAAACCAACAAATCAAAGGTTTTCAACAGAAAAAAAAGAGAGAAAATTTACACAAGAAAAACAATATTTCAAATGTCAAAACTTCAAATAATGCAGGTCCCAATATAGACTCCATTGAACCATCTAGTAAAATTTTGGCTGTGTATGAGCATTCTTCAAGGTTAGAAGCCATCTCAGATTCAATTGGAATAAGTCAAGAAACAGGGAAAAAAAATTGAAGATGGATTCTAATCAAAAAGTAGGTCGCAAGACCAATCAATATCATATGGTAAAAGAAGGTGAAAAGCTTGTAGAGGAAGGTAAGATTAATGCCCTTCCCAACATTTTTAGCCCTGGTATTAATGAAGATCATCACTTGGAATATTAGAGGACTCAAAGGGAGTCTTTCAAAACAAAATGAAATTAGAAGAATGATTCAGATAAATCATCCACATCTTGTTTTCCTTCAAGAAACAAAAATGTCAATGGAGGATATGGACTTAATTGCCGAGTAAAATTTGGCCAGATGGAAAAGTGGTTTCCCTCGGTTCCCAAGGGACTTCGGGTGGCATTGCTTGTCTTTGGGACCCAAAAGAGGTAGTTATTCACCATATGGTTGGCAGTTGGGGTTTGTTGGCTATAGCTATTCAAAGTAGACATTCCAACCAGATTATGCTCTGCATTACTGTTTATGCCTCGACTTCTTTGGAGGAAAAAAGAAGACAGTGGAAGGATATTACTCATATTATCTCTCATTTTCCTAAAGCTTGGATCTTGATCGGAGGAGATTTCAATACCATCCTCTCTCTAGATGAGAAAAGGGGGGAAATAGAAATTTGGACAAAAGTACTGACCTCATGAGCGAATATATTGCAAACCTCCATCTTGTGGATATCCAACTGAATAATGGCCTTATGACTTGGTCTAACGGAAGGCAAGGCTTAGCTTGTATAATGGAGAGATTGGATAGGTTTTTGCTCTCTGAAAATTTCTTAATCCATGGTCACATTCCTAAAGTGAAGACTCTTAATAATGTCTGGTTCGGATCATTGGCCGATCATGGTGGAAATGTGGAAAACCAATGTGAGTTTCTCTCCTTTTCATTTTCAATTAATGTGGCTTAGAGACATTTCCTTCGAGACCTCGTGTGCAACAATGGTGGAAGGAAGGTAAACCTAGGCATGGGACTAAGATGTTCTGTTTTGCCAAAAGACTGCAATACATTAAATCCAAAATCAAGACTTGGAACTGGAAAGAGTTTGGGGATGTTCATAAAAAAAAACATGAAGTTATTGCTCATCTTGAAAATTTGAATAAGAAAATCCGTTTAGATGGCCTCACAGAGAAGAGAAGTGCAGATGAAATTAAACTCACAACTCGGTTAGAGGAATGGGAAAAAGAGAAGAAATCTTATGGAAGCAAAAATCTAGAATTCAATGGCTCAAAGAAGGAGATCGAAACACAAATTTCTTCCACAAATCTCTTCTAGCTCGAAGATCTCACAACTTTATTTCTTCCTTAAAATCAGATTCTGGAGATGTTGTTTATACTTGGGATGGCATGAACTCTATTGTTGTTGATTACTTTTCCAATATTTTTGTTGCTACTCCTCTTGACTCGACTTCTCAACAAAATGTTCTTCAAGCAATCCCTTCTCTTATCACTTTTGAGGAGAACTCTATTTTGATTGCTCCTGTTACTATCAATGAGCTTCAACAAGTAGTTTTTAAAATGCAAAAGGGAAAACCCCAGGTCCTGATGGTTTTCCTATTGAGTTCTACCAAGAGTTACGGGATATCCTTCATGTTGATTTATTAGAGGTGGTGGAAGAAGCCAGGAAATCCAAAGAAATTTTGAAGGTTATCAATAAAACTTATATTACTCTTGTTCCAAAAGCTCAAGAGGTTGATCATATCTCAACTTTTAGACCTATTGCTTTATGTAATGTTCTTCTCAAAATTATTACTAAAATCATGGCAGAAAGGTTGAAGCCTCTTTTACATAAGATTATTTCCCCAGAGCAAGGGGGATATGTGGAAGGACGTCAAATAGTAGATGAGATAGTTCTTGCTCAGGAAGCCATCCATTCCATGGATATGCAAAATTCTCCTTCTATGTTCATCCGGTTAGACTTATCCAAAGCTTATGACAGAGTGGATTGGCACTTCCTTATCAAAGTTTTGAGGCAATTTGGTTTCTCTAAGGATTGGATGGATTGGATTATGGGATGTATCTCTTCGGTTTCCTACTTAGTTCTTATCAATGGCGAGGCCTTCTCGGTCTTTCCCAGCTTCCAGAGGTATCAGGCAAGGTGACCCGCTATCCCCTTATTTATTCATCATTCTTGCTTGAATGCTTGGGTAGGACTATAACCAAAAAGAGGGAAAACAAAACCCTTGAGGGAGTTACCATTGCTCATGGAGCTAGACCTATCTCTCATCTTCAATTTGTGGATGACTCTACCCTTTTAGGTAAAGCTACAATTAAGGAAGCTTCTAATTTTAAGCAAATCATTAGCTGTTTTTCTAAGGCTACTGGGGCGGTTGATCAATGAAGACAAATCTAAAGTTATTTTCTTTCACTGCTTCTGCTAGACGAGGAAGCCATGGTCTTGGATAAATTAAGATATAAGAAGACCTCTCTTCCAATCACTTATTTAGGTATTCCCATAAATATTCAAAGGCAGAAAAATAAAGATTGGAATTGGTTGTTGGACAAAGTCAAGAAGAAAATTGGAAAGTGGACCAACAAGTGGCTTTCTTCAGGGGTAGAATCACCTTGGTAAAATCAGTCCTTCAAGCTATTCCTATTTATGTTTCTTCCATTTTGAATATCCCAAAGGTTGTTCTTCGAGAATTGGATCAAATCGGTCATCGTTTCCTTTGGAGTGGTACTAAGGAGAAAAGAAAATGGGCCTTGGTGAAATGGGATACTTTATGTCTTCCTAAGAGTGAAGGGGGGTTAGGATTCGGTCTTCAATTAATAACAACAAAGCTTTAGCTGCTAAATTATATTGGAGGATGTTGCATAACCCCAATGCTCTTTGGGCCAATAATCTCCATGCTAAATATCGTTGAGAACAAAAGTCCTGAAGACCTTGTTCGCTATCAACTTCCTACCAAAGGTTCTCCCATTTTAGCGAGTTCTTAAGACTGGTGAGGATTTGATAAAGAAAAAATTATTTTGGATCATTCATAATGGTCAACATGCAAATTTTTGGACAGATTCTTGGGATGGTCACAAGCCTTTGATAACTCGGTTTCCCGATTGGAGGCCTTGGATGGAGGAGCTTCACCGAGCTAATTGGATAAAGGTGGCTAATTACTATCGGTACCATACTGGTAATTCAAAGGTTGGTAGATATTGGATCCCTATTGAGGACTGGCCTATTCAAATCCCAGAAAGGCAAAGACAAGATATCCAAGGCATCCTTCATATGAGATCCCTCTCTTGGTCCCATGAAAAAGATTGTTTTGGATGGAACGACACTACTAAGGGTGAGTATTCGGTTGCTCAAGGTTATTTGACCTTATGCCATAATAATCCCAACCATTCTTCTGACATATTTTCTCAATTGTGGGCTCAAAAGCTCCGGCCTAAGGTGAGGTTCTTTAATTGGCTTTTATTGCATCGTAGGGTGCTTACTTGGTGAGCAACTTATGAAGCGTGGTTTTCATGGCCCTTTTAGATGTGAAATGTGTGAAGAGAATGTAGAAAATATCAACCATATTTTTATTGAGTGTACTTTAGCCTCTGAGCTATGGAGGAGAATGGCAACTTTACTTGGCTTACAGGTGGTCCAATTTTTTCACTTTTGAACAGCTTTGGAGGGATTGGCCTAATCAAGAGGGTGTTGATCATTTTATTAGGCGGTTAGTTTGGATGGGTTCTACCATTCTTCTTTGGAATATTTGGAATGAAAGGAACAACCAAATTTTTAATCAAGATAGGAAGGATATTCACTATATTTGGCAAAAGACCATAGCCAACTTAGTTGAATCAGTCCATCATCTCCTTAATCACCCCCAAAACTCCCACCAAAGATGGGATCAAGTGATGCAAAGATTGAAGATTAAACCTTCTAAGGGCAACCAACTTAAAGGGAATGTGAGTATTAGTAAGATGGATAGGACTAGAAATTGGCAACCTCCTCCTAAGGATTTTGGAAAAGTCAATATCGATGGAGCCTCTAGAGGGAACCCTGGAAAAGCCAGTGTGGGAGGAATTGGTAGACTTTCGGATGGCTCCCTGGTTTTTACTTTTGCTGAGAATTTGGGTATTCTTTCCAATAACCTTGCTTAGGGGTATGGTATCCTTAGAGGCCTTCAGGAGGCTACTAAGGTTGGATGGGAAAAGGTGTTAGTTGAGTCCGACTCTCAACTTATGATTAATCTCTTGAAGACTCCTTCTAAGAATCATAAGGTGGATTGGAGAATAAAAAGAATTATTGAGAAGATTCGGTTAATCCGGATGGGATTTTTGAAAGTTGATTACAATCATGTGGTCGAGAGATCAAAACAAGAGTGTTGATGCTTTAGCTAATTGGGCTTTGGACAAAGGTGATCTTACTTGTTATGGCCACCCTCCTATATGGTGGGCTTCTCAAATTAGGGAAGCTCTTCTTTCTATCATTTCTTTGGATGGCTCCGGTTCTGAAGGTACCTAGTTTCTTCTTGTTTTTTTTTTGTTTCTCTTTGGTTCATTCAGTTTTTTTAGTTCCCTAGCTCATTCTATTCTTTATTTTGTTTCCTCTGTTGATTCTTGCATTAATAGTCTTTTGGTCTAGATAGGTCATTGTTTTGTTCATTTTTTTTCTTTTGTCTTCTTTGTTTTTTTGTTTAGTTTTTTAAGGTGGGTGGGTTCTTTTGTTTTGTTTTGTTTTTGTGTTCTTTGTGTTGTTTTTTGTTGTTCTTGTGTTTTTGTTGTTTTGTTTTTTTTTATGTTTATTGTTATTGTTCTTGTGTTTTTTTCGTTCTTGTTCTTGGGTTTCTCTTTGTTTGTGTTATTTCATTTTTTTATGTGTGAGTGTTTTCTATGTTTTTTGTTTTTGTTTATTGTCTGTTGTTGGTTGTTTTTATTTTTATTTTATTTATTTTATTTTTTAGGTTTTGGTTGTGTTTATTTTTCATGTTTTTTTGGGTTATGTCTTTGTAGTGTTTTGTTGTTTTTGTCTTGTTTGTGTTTTGTTATGTGGTTCTTGTGTTTTTCTATGTGGTTTGTGTTGTGGTTTCTTTTATCTTATTGTGCGTGTTTGGTTGTGCTTTTGGTTTTGACACACTCAAGGAGTTTGTTTTTTATTTTATTTTATTATTTTTGTTGTTATTTTCTTTTTTTAATTTGGTTTTGTGTGTTTGTTTGCTCCTTGAGTATGTCAAAGGTGGTAGGCCAGGTCCGAGTCCTGGGCGTTTTTGGTGGAATGGATACCCCTGCCTCCTTGGGTCTTACCCGAAAGTGGCATCCCTTTTTGGGATGTTTTCCACAAATAAAAAAAAAAATAGATAAAAACAACCATCACTAGAATTTTTCAAAAAGAAAAGATATGATTGTATGACCAAAAAAATATATCATCATGACTATTGACAAATTAAAAATATATATAATCATGACAAAAGAAATGTATCATCATGACAAATGATCAATCAACAAAAATAGATATCATCAATACAGTTGGCAATATTTAATTGAATGCTTGATAACCAACCTCATTAGAGTTGTCAATAATCAATTGACCAATATTTAATTGATTGCTTGATAATCAACCTCAATAGAGTTGTTAATATTTAACTGATTGATTGACAATCTACCTTAGTAGAGTTTTCAAATTCAATTGACTGATTGACAATCAACCTTAGTATAATTTATCAATATTCAATCAATCCTCAAATAGTTAATAGTTTTCAATTTAATCAAGCCTCAAATAAAGATGTTAATATTCAATTAACAGATTAACAATCGACCTCAATAAAGTTATCAATATTTAATTAATTGATTAACAATCAAACATAGTAGATTTATCAATATTCAATTGATTGATTGACAACCTCAATAGAATTTATCAATATTCAATCAACCCTTAAATAGTTAATAGTTGTTAATATTCAATCAACCCTCAAATAATTATTAATTGGTAATTTAATCAACCCTCAAATTGTGTTAATATTTAATTGACTACTTGAAAATAAACCTTAATAGAATTTATCAATATTCAATCAACCCTTAGATAGTTAATAGTTATCCCATAGGACAAAGAATACGAGACGAAGATTGCAGAGAATACAAAACGGAGATTGCAGAGAATGAGATAGACGAAGATACAATGGTAGGGGATCTAAATGATAAGAAAATATTGTCTTTTCAAGAGGCCCTCATGGGCTCTGGACCATCTTCTTCAGGGTATGTATTTGGAGAAAAATTTTCAAGCCTAATTGGATCTGTTTTGATGGGCTTTTCAAAGCTACAAAAGTAAATGGTTGTATTGAACAAGATCTGGATAGGCCTGTCCTGGTGATTCAACCAGATTAAATTGTAGAGGATGTTGAATACCTGGCTAATCATACCTTAATTTGCAAATTTTTAGGAATTCGAGTCCCTCTCATTTCGTTGGAATCTTGGGCTCGATCAAAAAGTATGGAACCTAATTGAGATATGAAGATCATGTTGGGGGTAAATAACTTTTTCATAGTTGTTTTCTCTTGCATGGAGAATTGACATAAAATTTTTGAAGGAAGGCCTTATTTTTATAACCAGGTTGGCTTGTTCATTAAGCCTTAGCATGTGGGCTTTAACCCTACAAAGGAAATTTCGTCATGGGTACTGGTTTGGGTTCGGCTCCCTTGGTTACCTTTGGAGTTCTAGCAGAATGATATTCTTCACATGATTGCACTGTTATTGGAGAAGTTGGTGGGTCCTTCTCAACAAACGATGGATAAAAAAGTAGTTTATTATGCTCGTGTTTGTGTTGAGATATATTTAAATAAGCCTTTGCTAGATTCTATGGAAATTTGTGTTGGATCCTCTTCTTGGATTCAACAATTAGACTATGAAACCCTTCCATTTTGATGTCATTTGTGTCATGCATATGGACACCTTCAGAAAAATGCCCAAAATTACCTGGGAATTTGTCATCTAAGCCTTAGCCTCCTATGTAGGATAGTGGGATAGATTAAAGGAAAGCTCCTAAGTAGGATAATGGGTCTGTTGAGAGGAAAGCTCCAATGTAGGATAGTGGGACTGATAAGAAGGGTTGCATTCTTGTTAAGTACCGCAATAAAGGTAGGGTTTTGAAGATATCCATTAATGAGAGGTAATTTGATGGGTTACATAATAGATTTGATGCTTTGGATGAATTGGACCAGCTTAATAGGGTTAATATGCAAAGAGATCAATATGTTGCTCAAATGAATATTGATCAGTCTTTGGGTAATGCAATTGTTCTAGTTTTGGTGAATTGTGCAGCACAGACTATTGAGGGGAACCATATTTCTATTCCTTCTGAGGAAAATATGGTTGTTCAGGAGGATGGTGTGGTGGTATATGATCCACTACTGGTTGATTTGGTGAATTCCGATCATGTAAAAGGTTCTAAGGTGAGTTCTATGTTGAGATTGCATCAAAAGAATTTTAAAAATGGGGTACCTAAAAAATATTCTAAGGTGGCCAAGAAGAAATATGTAGATAAAATTAAACTTGAGGGGGAGTCCTTGGTTTATTTAGGGTTGGTAGGCCCCTTAATTCTCACTTTTCCACCCTTCATAAATGATTGTTTTATCTTGGAATGTGAGGGGATTGAATAGCATCCCTTGGCAAAAAACTATTCGTGAGTTGATTAAGTTGCATAAGCCTAATATTATTTTTTTGTAGGACCCAAAATTATTAGTTTATTGTTTGTTTAGTATTACTTCCAAATTGTAGCCTCGTAGTCAATGTTAGTGTATTGGTACCTAGGGTAGTACTGTAGATATTGTTAGCTTTTGGAATCCTTAGAAAATCTCTCCTATATGATGGGTTTCTGATTAATTTTCTCTCTATGGTTGCTTATTGTAAGTAGTCTAGTGAAGTGGTCTTATTAACTAATGTTTATGCTCCCTCTGATCTTGTTGGGAAAATTTATATTTGGAATAATATTCGGGTGGTGCGGTAAATGGTTCCTCACTATATTCGGGTGGTGCGGTAAATCATCTTCAAGTTGATTGTTGAGAGACTTAAGCCTTGGATCAATAAGGTTATTTTTGATGAACAGGGAGGTTATGTGACGAGTAGACAAATCCTTAAGGGTTTGGCTATTGTTATTGAGGCCATTCATTCTATGAGAATTTCTAAAGAAAAACTATGTTTATAAAATTGGATATGGCTAAAGCTTATGATAGGGTTAAATGGCCTTTCTTAAGTAAAAGTCTTCTTGCTTTTGGTTTCGACTCCAACTGGGTTAGTTGGGTGATGAGATGTATTACGTCTCCATACTATTATGTCCTTATCAATGGTGAGCCTTCTACTTTATTTTAGGCTTTGAGAGGTCTCCGTCAGAGGGATACTTTGTCTCCTTATTTATTTATTTATGGCTGAGGGTTTGGGTAGGCTTCTCAAATTGCATGGTAGTTAGGGATTGATTCATGGTTGGAGGTGGGGTAATAGTTTTCTTATGTATTCTCATCTTCAATTTGTGGATGATATTGCTTTGATGGGTCTTGCATCTATTAGGGAAGTAACTAATTTTAGAATATCTCTAGATATTTATTTGTTTTCTTTGGAGTAGAAGATAAATGAGGGGAAATCCTCCATATTCTTTTTCAATACTCATCCTCTTATACAGGCTAGAATTGCTCAGATTATTTGATTTTAGATTGGAGCTCTTCCTTTAAATTATTTTGGAATTCCTCTTTCTATGGACCCTTTGCCTTGAGGCATTTGGAATAATATTTTGGATAAATTCAAGGCTAAAGTCTCTTATTGGACTATTAAGTGGCTTTCTTTTGCTGGTAGAGTGCTGCTTCTTCGGTGGTTCAAGCTTCATGTATTTATCGATGCATGATTCAAGTCGCTCTTGCTAGTTTTATTCATGAGCTTGAATCTCTGTTAAGAATATTTTTACGAGGTGGAAATTTGGAGTCTTCAAAATAGAGTCTGGTTAAGTGGGATACTATTTTTAGACCAAAACAGGAAGGTGGTTTGGGTCTTCATTTGACTTCTCTTTCTGGTCAGGCATTGGCAGATAAGCTTTATTGGAGATGGTGCATTTCTCAAGACCATTTTTGGGCTAAAATTATTTCCTTTAAGTACCTTAATGGGGTTGAGGGCTCTGAGATACCTAGATACAGTTTGTCTGGTAAAGGCTCTTTGATCTAGAACACCCTTAAGAAGGGGATACTCTTGTTACGAAAGGATTGTTCTAGATTTGTCTCAAAGGCTCAAAGGCTCTTTTCTGGCATGATTCTTGGGATGGTTTCCCTACAATTTTATCTATGTTTCCTCATATTTAGGAGCTATGTAATTGTTTCGTGGCTATTGGTTGGTACAAAATGATGGATTATAAAGTTTCCAAAAGAGTTGGGCAAGTGGAGGTAGTTTAGTGGAAATATCCTAGATATTGGTCGGTAGGTGGTTTTGTTTAGGATAGAGAAGAGTTGGCTCATATTTTGGCTACTAGGGAGTGCTCTTATTTACAAGATGATGATGTTTTGGCTTGGGATTCATATCCTAGAGGGGTTTTATTGATTTCTTATGGTTACTGTGTTTTATATAGGCTTCATTTTAGGGATGAGGAGGTATCAAAGCGGGCTTTTCCTCATTTTTTTTCTTTGGCAATTTTTTTTTAGAAAACTAAGGGAGTATGCTCTTCATATTTGATGGAGCAAAAACCATAAGTTCAATAAAAATTCATGGCTGCCATTTTTTTTGGGGGGGATTTTTTTAGTTAGTTTGAGTTTCTTGTTGTTGCAGCTAGGCTATACTTTTCATGATTAATTTAATCTGGACTATGGATTGCTTTTATCTGACATCAAAATTGGTGGAAGCGAACACTTTTTTTGTGGGGTATTTCATATTGTTGTTGTAGTGCATGTTCCATTTCATTTTCGTTGGGAGTTTGACTATATTGAGGTGTTGAGCGAGTGTTGAAAGAACTTTGTGTTTGGACACATGCTATATCGTTGCATATTGAGTTTGTTGGCCCATATACAAATCTCGGATCCTTGGAAATGGTTTCTCCCTATCCACACATTTTTTCTCTTGACAAAGGCCCACTTATTTTGGAAACTCAGTGCAACCCCTGTCCAATTTCAAGGATAAATATACGACCGCAACCATAAGCTTCAAAAATCACAACAATGGTAGGTGGTTGCCCTTATTCGTGTAAAACAATCAATAGGAGGCCTCTTGATTTTTTTGCAGATGTCATTCTTGCTCACTGCAACTTCGACTCCATTTTTTCAATAGGTTGTATATTACAATGGTGCACGATGGACTAGACATATTTGTTGGAGACGTGGTCGGTATCACATTCAGACATCTTCTTTTGATGGGCCCAACTATGGAGGAGCAAAGCTACATTACCCCGAGCATCGATTTTTCACCGTAACCCTTAATGTCGGATAATTTTCTTAATGTCGATTTTTTAATTAAATATTAATATTGTTTACGGTGTGGCTGACCTTCCTGGCTGCCATTGTAGGACGCATATCGGCGTAAAAATATCAAACCATGTAGAAAGAGGTTAATGTTTAAAACTTATCTAACTAACTATATATAATTGTGAAGATATTGGAAAACCATTATATAATGAAAATAAAATAAATAAAACCTCTTTCAATTCTTATAATTCAAATATATATAATATTTAATTAAAAATAATTAATGGTAGGAGGTGTGGTCCAATTTTGGGTGAGGGCATATTAATGGTTTATGAAGGAGGTTTGCAACTTAAGTATAACCATTTACTTGAGTGACCATTTAAAATTTATTTCTAAAAACTAATAAATATTAAAACTACAAAAATATCATGATATTATTCTTATGAAATAATATTTAAAATATCAAATCATTTAAATTTCTTTTGATGTAAGAAGAGGTTAAGGTTTAAATCTTATATAACTAACTAACTATTTATATAATTGTCAAGATATTGGAAAACCATTATATAATGAAGATAATATAAATAAAACCTCTTTCAATTCTTATAATTCATATATAATATTTAATTAAAAATAATTAATGGTAGGAGTTGTGGTCCAAGTTTGGATGAGGGCAGATTAATGGTTTATGAAGGAGGTTTGCAACTATTTTGACCTTTGGGTAAGGCTCAAGAAACATGTCAATTAATGGTAGCAGGTGTGGTCTAAGTTTGGATGGGAAGCAGATTAATGCTTTGTAGAATGATAAATAAAATCAATTGAATTTTTTTTAAAATTGATAGATAAATTAAAATTCTATAGCCTTATAAAAAATATCTTGAGTAATAAAACTAATTATGCTAACCCAAAAGTATAAAAGGATGTGAATCCTTTTAAAAACTCAGCTTTTATCATAATTAAAAAATATTAGTTAATGCAAAGTAAAAATTAAATCTAAATAATATAAGTTGATGTAATTAAATATCTCAATTTTTTTTTTTGGGTTGCGGCTACAATCTTTGTAAGAGGGTGTAAAACCTAGGTGTAGTCAAGCGATGGAACAAAGCAACAAATTTGGCTACAATCTTTGTGAAAGGGATGCAAACCTTAGGTGCACTCAAGATATGGAACAAAGTAACAAATTTGGCGTAAAAAGGAATGCAAACCATAGGTGCAATTAAGCGTTGAAGGAAGAGTATTATTTACAAATCATATTCAGCTTTTGAGAAAGCCTCTTCGATTAGAAGAAATATCTCTCAAGCATATTTAGGTTCACGGGTGGATGAACCTTTGCCTTCTATTAGGATTTTAGAGAATGAATTTGGTTTTGATTTGATTGATCATGAATATCGAACAATTATTTGCAAACTCAAGGACAAAATACCAGGCCTGGAGGAGCTCAAAGGATACATTAAATATTGGTGGACCAATACAAAATTTCAAGTAACTCTCTTACCCGATTTTTTTTTCTGTTTCCTTTTATAATTTAGTGGATAGAGATAGGGTAGTGGATTATATATACTATTGGATTTTTGAATAAAGGGGTGTCTATATAAGACCTTGGTCTCCTAGTTTCAACTCCTTTACAAAAAAAAAGATAATGGCTTCCTAGTATGGGTGAATCAATAATGCCATTGGTGCATTCCAGTAAATGGATGCCCAAACAAAGGAAAATTTGTCCAATAAAATTAATGAGTAAATCAAGACTGGTTATTTGGATAAATGTTTCAATTCTTGGGCCTTAATCCATTACCATCTCCTTAAGTAAAGGAGAATGAATCCAAAATATTGAAAATGAAAACTCCTCCCTAAGATGTTATGGTTGTCACCAATATGGCCACTTGAAGAAGAGATGCTCGGTCATCAGATCATGAGGAGAAGGCCCTGCATGCGAATGATTCGAACATGAGAGCAACAAATGTATCAACCCCAAAAGAAGAATTTGAATCAGATCATTGATAAAAACCAAAAGGTTACTAAAGACTATCCAAATGCTTCTATAGAAAATATTAGCACCTTAGATGGTATTCTTGAAGCTAATTATGAAACAATTGATGACATCAATTTTTTTAAAATGAAGATCCTACAAAATATGTTACAACTAGATATTATCCCAGGAGCTTGAAGTGAAAAAATGCATTCTCAGATCTTATTACTCTAAAGGAATAAGAACCTTTGTTACTGAATAATAATAATAATAATAATAATAATAATAATAATAATAATAATAATAATATTATTATTATTATTATTATTAATCGAACTGATTTCCTCTTTGATGGATGACTCTTATATTTGGTTTCCTTCTATCTATTTGAGGTATGTGTCATGTAAGAGTTGTTCTTGTTGTTAGTTCCTGAAAAAAATTGATAATGGAAACTTAGTTTGAGGAAAATGGAGAATAATTTTGATAAAAAGGCAAAAATAAATATGCTTTAATTAATTTGTTAAAATAATAACAAGAGCAAAATAATGTTTTATTTTTGTAATAAAAGTGATCCTAATAAAAACCACACACACATATATATATAAGAAAAACATCTTATGTTTAATTTGTATAAAAAGTATTAAATCGTATGACAAAACTTACACTAATCAAATTAAAAAATAACCTTTAATTATTACCTAAAATATATATATATATAATTAATTATTATTTTGCAATATTAAAACAATAAAATGTAAATGATATAAATCACAATGTAGTATAAGAATGGGACCTGATAAATCGTTATTTCATTGTGCAATGTGAAGGAAAAAAGAAAATTTTGTGCGCTTCGTAGAAAAGGATAAGAAAATTTTGTGTGTTATGTGGAAGAAATAAAAATGAAGAGCATAGATAGTGTTCGCACTCTCCACGTGGAGAGATCACCCACCAACGAAGTCTTCCATTTTCTTTATGGAAAAGAAAATCTACAAATATCTCCTTTCTTTTAAAAGCTGAAGTGCCATAGGATTGCCCTTACTCAATTTCTCATTCCTTTAGTGAAAGTTAATATTTGAAAACTTAAATGCTTACTAAAGAGATTCAGGGCTGTTACAAGAATAAAAATGGGAGTTTACATGGTGTTGGTGTGAAAACAAACACCGGATAGACAGGGGACATGCTCGGTGGTCCTCGACCAGCATTGAACGACCACATGGCCCAGGAGAGGTAGGGGTAGTCAATCTCTAGAGAAGGTTATATCCTTTATTTCCAACTACCTACATAGCAAAGAGTGCAAGGTAAAAAGGGAACGAGAGAGAAATCAAAGGGAGGTCATAGCCAAAACTAACAAGGATGGGGTATGACTGCATCAAGACACACGCGTTTGATGTTGTCAATGCAAAAAATGACACATCACCTAAAAAATAAACTTATATGATACTCACTTTATCGTTCAATGCAGTGGGCAGGGGTGAATTCCAAAACCAATGGAAGGGTGCCTGAAATCTAGATAGCAGAATTAGAATGCTCTCACCCAATTGACCATAGCAAAAATAAAACCCCAACACCCCAAGACGGATATGAATTCCAGAACCACTTAGCAAGACCCTCAAAATCTAGATAGAAAAATTAAGTGAACCATCTCAAATGGCCATCATAGAAATAACACATCCAAAATTAAATAAAATAGAAGTGAGAGACAAATTGAGAGACCAAACAGTGATATGATTTATATTTACAAGGAAAATAATAATTACATATGAATTGTAATGGCCACAACGTCGCCCTTTGGAATGGCGAACATTCCACTATTTAGAGAAGAATTTACAATAGGTTTAAAATATAGCATTGATGGATTTTGACAAGAATAATCATAATGGAATGATCAGAAGATCTGTTGACGCTCTGCTCTAGGAGATATGATGATTATTTAGAGGAAGTTAGGTGCTTCTACACAAATCTGATCCCTTGATAATTCTGTTAGCTTTTTAATATTTCAATCTACTTTGTCCCTTCGTGCCATAGAAAGATCATATATTGGTTGCATCTAAAGCTGTGCATTTCAAATTTCATCCTTGCACCCATCTACTATCTGTACTAGGTAGATGAGATCATTAATGTTTGCTTCTGGAGGTCCTCGAAGCTTCCATCCTAATGCATGATGTCCTCAATTTTAGATGGATTTTTGGTCACACTTTCCTATTTTCCAACTTCCCAATTTTTCATCCCATGGACGAGCAATTGGGCTCTAGCATTTGCCTTCCTGAATTTCCATCTGATTTACAAATGAGAATTTGGGACAAATAATCTTTGTGCTGCCTTTTCATTTTTTCATCTCCTTTAGATGGAGGCTTGGGATTCTAGTTTTCTATCCAATTCCAGGGTGAGAATTTGGGAACATTCTTGATATTATATCCACCTGTTTATCTATTTTTTTTGTTGTGCCCTGAATCTTCTTCTTCATCCTACTTACAAAGCTAAAAATAAGTCTTGAGTAAAATGCCATCATCTGGAAAAGAAGAGTGGGTGAGAAGGTATAAAATTTCACCCACAATATTGGTGACTCATAGGGGCCTTCCACTATGTAGGAGAGAGGAACCTAGAAAGATATCTTGATTTTAAATCTCCTTTTAATAAGGGAAGGGAGAGGAAAATGAATATGGAAGAGTTATCAACAAAGGTAACCAAAGAAGGCTGCAACAAGAAGGGAAGAAGGGGAGAGGAAATACAGAGTGCCCAAAAATTGACTAGGAAAAGGATAGTAGAAAAATAAGAAAGAGAGAGGATAGGAAGGAAAAAAAGAGAAAGGGAAGAGAGGATGAAGGGAAACGAGACAGAGTAAAGGGATGAATTAGAAGGCATTCCATAGGGTATGCCTATGGACTACACTTCCATCAACATACCCCACCAAAGACCAAGGTTAATTTAAGAACATATAGAATATCAGGAGCAATTATCACAATATTTCTTTTTGATGTAATCACGCAAAAAATTTATCATCCCATCACCGTTCCTTCAATAATATTTCATTGCAGCATCATTTTCATCTTACTTTTGCTCAAAAAATGTTGTTCTTTATGCTCTTGAGGCACTATTTATATCTCATTTTCCCATTGGGTGGAGGGGTGGGTACTGCTTTCAATGATGCAACATATATCCTTTTGGAGATTGCGTGAAGTGATGCATGAATTTTGAGCCTTGATCCATTGGGCACGGGGTCACAACAGAATATAGAAGAATACTAGGAACAAAGGGAGGAGCTTCAAAACCAACATTCTTTCTAGAAATTCATTGCGAGTTACCCATGTACAAGATGATGTCATTTTGCCATATGCCTATAGATTTATTTAGCTACCGGTTTACGCACACAAAATTATAGCATGAGTAGCATGCCACAAAAATTGATTTATCTTGGAAATCATCCAGTAAATCTGTAATGATCGGACCATATTGTACTAAAGTTGAGTTATCTTTTATAGCCCTACTGGTGTTGCCCCAAAAATTTTCAAGTTGTAATGCATCTACAACTTGGATGATCATCGTGCATACCAGTACTTATGCAATTGATGATAAGTTTGGCAATGAATTTTTCTATGTGAGAGCCTTCTTCCAATACTTGCTCATTTGGCAACAGGCTCCAGTGTCATAGTCCTTGGGACTTGTGATATCCCTATTTTATGCATCTCAGACATATTTGCATCCATTTGACAATAGGGTACTTTTATTGGCCCTTTTGTGGATGGGAACTCCTCAGAACCAGCCCTCCGATTGGCTAAGCTTTCTTGAATATAGCTTAGCCCTTGCTTGGTTTACTGCAAGATACAAAAATGGTGCAAAATTATTCCCTTTTTGTAAGTGGAGCCCCATTTTTGGTCCAGGTCCTCTGTTTACTGAGAGAAGGCGTAAGAGGTAACATTGTTCATGAAAGGATTCATACTTGTGTCTCTTTAGTATTATCTCAAGAAGATATCCACCCCTTTTGTTCCACAAAATAGTAGCCTTGACTCCTACACATCTTGAGATAACATCCATAGCAGATACTATCTGCTTGAGAAGGGAGTAGCAGTGGTTGAGAAAGGAGATGGGAGGGCAAAGTCTTCTGAAGATATTTTTCTTTCCTAAAGTAGGAGTCGCTCTACTTGGAAAGCCTCCTAAAATATTTGAGGGAATCTTCTTTTTCTTGATTGATATAGCAGGAGGCTTATATCTAGGCTAAAATCTCGAATACAATACAAGTGAGCTTGGGTGGGGGACGATTGATATTCAAAGGAAATCCTCTCTCAGCTCCTTCTGAATAGCATATTGAAGTCTATGATAGAATAAAAATAAACCCTCTTGATGAGTGCAAGATGCATCAAGAGTTGGAAGGGGTCCATGGAGCTATCAAATGTGTTAATAAGAGCTGCCACCAAATTTGCCCATGAGCAGATGGATTTCTACCCAAGAGTACAGTACCACCATAACGCCCTCCCTTCTAGAGACAAAACCATGAGCCTAATCATGACATGAAAGTTAGTACGAATCAGTTTATTTCTACCCTTAAGATACAAAAGATATTAAAAATATCCTCTCATGGAGTGGTGGCACAAATTTTTGCTATTGATGCTTCCAAGGAAGGGAAAAAGGGGCCATCTAGTGTAATTGTAAGGTTTATTGAATAAATATGCTCACGTTTTTTAGGAACCCAAGGGACTACCTCCTCATTTCTCTCATGACCATGTCATTTAGTTTTCTCCTAGTGTTCTTCCCCCAAATATCCATCCTTACAGATATCCTTATGCTCAAAAGCCCAAAATTAAGAAAATAGTCCAAGAGCTTCACGTTGTTGAGATCATTCATTATGGTGTTAGTCGCTATTCTTCTCTAGCATTATTAGTTTAGAAAAATGATGGCACTTGGTGCTTGTGTGTGGATTATCAAGACCTCAATAATATCACTATTAAATATAAATTTCCTATTCCAATGATTGATGAGTTGCATGGAGATCAATACTTTTCCAAGTTGGATTTGTGGTCAGGGTATCATCAAATTTGAATTAAAGAAGAAAATATTCTAAAAATGGCTTTTCAAACTCATTAAGGGCATTATGAATTCTTGAATACACCATTTGGATTAACCCATGCATCTTTTACCTTCTAAATTTTGATGAACTTCATTTTTTTCCTTTCCTTCACAAATTCATTTTAGTCCTTTTTTATTATATATTGATTTACAAATATTCATGGGAAGAGCATATCCAACACTTAGATCAAGCACTCGAACTTTTATCTGATAATAAACTCTACGTAAACAGGTACAAATGTTCTTTTTTCCAGCAAGAGGATGAATACTTGGGACACATCATCACTGAGGTTGGATTTCAAGTTGATCCCAAGAAAATTTAGGCTATTCAATATTGGAGTATGCCCTATATCCTAAAGGGACATCATGGTTTTTTGGGGCTCACTAGATATTTTAAAATTTTTGTGAAGAATTATGGAGAAATATTGGCTCCCTTGAAAACTATGTTTGGTAAAACTTATTTTATGTGGATAGAACTTGCAAAGAAGGATTTTGTGTATTTGAAGCATGTTATTGTGAAAGGTGAGTTATTTCGTAAAATAGGAAATATTGCATTAACCTTCAAACTTAGGTTACATAGATTAAATAGGCGGTAATTAACCTATTCGAGAAAGAAAGGGGGAAAGGAGAAATTGGGGGAAAAGAAAGATGAAGGGAATTCTCTTGCCGCCCAAATGCTGCCGTCCACTGCCGTCCAGGTAAGGTAAAAGGTAAGTTACCTTTACCCCAAGTAAAATCAAATTTTTTAACTTTTACTGATGGTAATTTCCAACATTCTCCCCCTTAAAGTTGAGAGGACTAACTATATAGTCTCTCAGCTTTATAAATTGAGCTTTAGCCATGCCTTTGGTGAAGATGTCTGCTAGATTATCCAAAGTGCTACAATATTGAAGCTCAACTGTCTGCTGTTCCACCATATCTCTTATGAAGTGATACTTCATATCAAAATGTTTTGACCTTTTGTGGTGGATCGGATTATATGCCAACTGTATGGCACTTATATTATCACAATTCAGTTTGGTTGGACCAATTTGTTTTTCGCCAATCTCTTCAAGGATTTTCCTCAACCAGAGGATCTGAGTACTTGCATGAGTAATGGCTATGTACTCAACTTCTGTAGATGATAATGCTACAACAGATTGCTTCTTGGAACTCCAAGTTATTAGTCCTGATCCTAGACTAAAACAGTTCCCTGATGTAGATTTTCTGTCATCTATATTACTGCCCCAATCGCTGTCACTGTAACCAAATAACTTCACAGAGTTAGATTTGTGGTAATGGATTCCAAAATCCAATGTACCTTTTACATATCGTAAAATCCGTTTGGTTGCTTGAAGATGCAACTCGGATGGGCATGCCATAAATCGTGATACAAGAGAAACAACATACTGTATATCTGGCCTTGTGTTGGTGAGAAACATTAAACTCCCAACCATGCTTCTGAAATTGGTCAAGTCAACATTTGGTGCTCCATCTTCTTTGCTTAGCTGGATTCCATGTCCAGTTGGTGTTGCAGCTGATTTGCACTGCTGCATAGCAAATTTCTTGATCATGTCATGAGCATATTTTCGTTGACATATGAAGATCCCATTCTTTGATTGATGTACTTCCATTCCTAGGAAGTATCTCATTAATCCGAGATCTTTCATCTCAAAGCGATTCATCATGGAGTTTTTGAACTCCATATTCATTTTATCATTACTACCCATGAATATTAGATCATCCACATATAAACAAACTATGAGGATATCTACTCCATTTTTCAGGTAGTATAATGTTGGTTCACTCTTACTTTTTGTGAAACCATATTTGCTGAAATAGCCATCAATTCGTGAGTACCATGCTCTTGGTGCTTGCTTGAGGCCATAAAGTGCTTTTTTCAATTTATAAACAAGGTTCTCTTTACCTGGTTCTTGGAAACCTTGAGGTTGTTGAACATACACCTCTTCTGTCAGGTATCCATTTAAAAATGCACTTTTCACATCCATGTGTTGAATTTTCCATCCTTTATGGGCTGCCAAGGAAAGAACAGTTCTAATTGTTTCTTGTCGAGCAACTGGAGCAAAGGTTTCCTCATAATCTATTCCATATTTTTGAGTAAAACCTTTAGCTACTAATCTCGCCTTGTGCCTTTCAATGCTCCCATCAGCATTGAATTTGGTCTTATAGACCCATTTACATCCAACACATTTTTTTCCTTTTGGAAGCTTCACAAGCTCCCAAGTATCATTCTTTTTAATTGAGGATATTTCCTCTTCCATGGCATCTTGCCATATATTTTCAGTGCATGCTTTTTCATAGCTAGATGGTTCTAGCTGTGCAGCAGCCAACAAAGCATAATTGACTACATCACCCCTTGGTTCATGAGACTCATCATCTCCTGACATTTGAAGATTTTCAAGTCTTGACAAAATGTCATCCATCTCACTAGCTTGACTCCTAGTGTATCTTTGTTGGAAATTCCTATCCAACATTTGAGAAGATGGATGACTCTGTAGTATGCGCTTTCCTCTATTTGTCTCTTTCCTTTGAGAAACTGAATCAATATCCATTGGACTTGGAGCGCTTACAGATCTTTGAAATCATTTTGGAGAATTTGGGGGTGCCAACAAATTCCTTCTTGGACTTGGTGTACCACTTGATGTACTTGATGAAGTTTCCTGATGTGGAATTTGTGGAGGAGGACTGCTTTTCTTGGGTTGTACCTTTATGGGAGGTACTAATGTGGTACTGTCCAAATTAGAGTCAAAATCAACAAATTTTTTATGACCCCATTCTCCCCCTTCATCAAAAATTACATCCCTGGAGATAATGATTTTATGTGTCGTGGGATTGTACAATCTATACCCTTTGGTTGAATCACAATACCCTACAAAAACACATGCTTGACTCTTTGGATCAAGCTTCTTTCTCTTCTCCTCAGGAATGTGTGCATAAGCTAAAGAACCAAATACTCTGAAATGTTTGACATTTGGTTTCTTACCGTACCATCCTTCATAAGGAGTGATACCATCTAAACTAGAAGTCGGACTTCTATTTAGAATATATGCACTTGTTCTCACTGCATCTGCCCAATAGCTGTTTGTGAGATGTTTTGCCTGAAGCATTGTTCGTGCCATTTCAACAAGGGTGCGGTTCTTTCTCTCAGCCACACCGTTCTGCTGTGGGGTATAGGCAGTGGTGAACTGCCTTTTTATCCCATTTTGCTTACAATAATGAAGAAATTCATTTGAGGAGTATTCTCCTCCTTTATCAGTGTGAAGACATTTGACATAATAGTCACTTTGCTTTTCTACATTATTTCTGAAGTCTATGAAGCAATCAAATGCTTCATCTTTGTGTTTCAGAAAATACAGCCAACACATTCTAGAATAATCATCTATGAATGTTAGAAAATAAGAATTGTTTCCAAGGCTCTTTGTTTGCATTGGACCACAGATGTCCGAATGTACTAGCTGAAGAGGATAGCTTGCTCTCCACGCTCTGCCTCTTGGAAACTTCGTTCTGGAGTGCTTTCCCAAAGCACATGCTTCGCATACCTTTTTATGTTCTGGTATTTTTGGTAGTCCTGTCACCATAGCTTGTGATGTTAACATTTTCAAGCTAGCGGAATTGAGGTGACCATATCTCAAGTGCCACAATTCACTTGGATTTGTAATAGCTATGTTTGCAAGTTGAGCTCCCCCTGGCTCACCAAATTTTAGAGGGAACAACCTATTCTTTGTCATAGGTACTTCAGTGATGATCCGGTTACAATTGTTTTTATCAAAGATTGTACATTTTCTTTCATCAAAAACTAATTTGTAATGCTTCTCCATCATTTGGCCAACACTTAACAAATTGTGTTGTAGCTGTGGAGTATAGTATATGTCATTCACATTTTTAAGGCCTTCTTTTGTTGGAACTTCCATAGCTCCTATGCCTTCAACTTGCAAGGATTTATTATCCCCTAACTTAACATGAGATTTGTAATTTGAATCTAATGTAGCAAAGAGATTTTCTTTGCCACTCATGTGGTTGGAGCGACCAGTATCCAAAATCCATGTATCATTTAGATTTTGATCTCGCTGTCCATAAGAGAGAAAAAGGTTTGGTGGACCTTCTTCTTCTCCGTAGAATGAGCCATATTGACTGCTTTGATCTTTTGAAGACTTTGACCAGCAGTCACGAGCGAAGTGGCCTTGTTTCCCACAATTGAAACAAGTTGTTTTAGGCTTATTACTTCCTCGTCCTTGATTTCCACGGCCTGCATTGCCGCTTTGGTTCTGATTGGCTCCTCTGTTTTGATTTCCACCTCTGTTTTGATTACCTCCTCTGTAGGAGTTGCTTTGGCCCTTGCCTCTTTGTTGTTGTCCTCTGCCTCGGCCTCTTCCTTGTCCTCGTCTTACACTTTCATTTGAAGTGAAGGCTTTGTCATCACCTCCATAGCTTGTTGAAGGTGCACCTTGAAGTCGCTCTTCATGTGATGTTAATGATCCAATCAAACTATCAAATGTAAGAGTAGAAAGATCTTTGGATTCTTCAATTATGATTGCAATGTGATTCCACTTAGGAAGAAGTGTTCGCAACACTTTCTTCACAATTGTTTCATTTTTTGTGTCTTCACCTAAAGTTTGCATCATATCAACTACTGTTTTAACACGAACACAATAGTCTCCAACTCTTTCATTATCCTTCATTCTGAGATTTTCAAAATCTCTTTTCAAAGTCTGAAGCCTGACTTCCTTTACTTTATCACTTCCTTGGAATCCTTCTTTCAAGGCATTCCATGCATCTGTAGCAGTTAAGTAAGATGCAATTCTCGAAAAGATACTAGGATCTAATGCTGATTGAAGATGGTATAAGGCAAATGAATTATTTTTCTGTGCATCTTTGTAGATCTTTTTATCATTTGCACTTAAGGTAGTCCAATCTGTTGGAGCAATGTAACCGTCTTCAATAATATCCCATAGTCCTTTTTCGATGAGTAATGTCCTCATCTTGATGGACCAGTACTCATAATTATCCCCTCTAAATTCGGGAATTGGTAGATTATTATGTGATCCCATTTATCTACTAAAACAAAAAACCTCTCTTTTATAGTCTTATTGCAAAAAAGACTTTACAAACTATCAAGCCCTGCTTGATTTACAATCATAAACAACTCAAACTTGTTCAACAATTACAAAATTGTCAGCGACTTGTTCATCATCGTCACTGATCAATATTATTTCAGGAGAAGGAGGTTGTAGGATTTCAACTGAATTACTGTAATGAGTATATTCGGATCCTTGTGAAGCAATTGCAACTGTGTCAGATTGTTCAAATTTGCTGCCGAAAGAGTTATCTTCTGAATCTGCTTCGTATCCTTGATCAGGATTTCTCTGGTGTGCAATAACCGCGTTTTGCAACTGTGAAAAAACTGTATTAAGTCCTAGTGTTTTCACATGCCTATCAAAATCTTCAGGAGTTGTTCTCAGTAACAACTTGCAGAGGGCATGATAACAACCTTCCGATCTTATCATTTAAGAAAATTTCCCAGAAATTTTCTTTTACAAAGATTTCCTCTTAGGAAATAGTAAAAAAAAATTTAACTTTCTAAGTTTTTTTTTTTAAACTTTACATTTATTTCCTCTCAGGAAATTTCAATCAACTAAAAAAAAACTTCACATTTATTTCCTCTCAGGAAATTTCAATCAACTAAATTTTTTTTTTTATAAAAGCTAATGAACAGTTAAAAAACTAAAAAAAATATTATATTTTTTTTAATTTTAAACTTATTCCTTAGTTTTTCTTTTTATATAAAAAAAAATTAATTAATAATTTTTTAATTATCTATCGACCCCGCCGAGAGTCGATCCTGCGACCTCGCGGGTGTCAGGGCTGAAGGTAGCCGCTGCGCTACCGGGCTGATCCGGGAGCAATGCGTGCTCCCAGCCCTTTGGCTTCCGCGTCGAGCGCGAAGCTTATTTTGGCTTCATGCTTCGGCGCGAAGCTTTTGTTTTATTGGGACTATTAGTCCCACATCGCCCACAGGGCGATGTTTTTGTTATTTAAAAATAACAAAGCACTCACTGTGCTTTGACTGCCTGCGGGCAGTCACAAATGCCGCAGCCTTTTGCCACCGATGATGCACGCGCAGATTGCCACGTCACCACTCGGGCCGCGCACCAGCGCCACGTCAGCACAATTTGCAGATCGCCACGTCACCTTCCTCGGGCCGCGCACCAGTGCCACGTCACCTCGCCTCGGGCCGCGTGCCAGTCACACGTCGCCACGCGTCGTGCCACGTCAGTCTCGTGCCTCGGGTTGCGTGCAGTAGATTGCCACGTCAACAGCGCCTCGGGCTGCCACGTCAACAGCGCCTCGGGAATCGCGCCGATCTGTTGCTCCTATGGGCCGCGTCGTCCAGTTCCTCCAGCACCTCGAAAAACATGCCAGTCAGCTCCTACGGGCCGCCTCGGGATCCGTGCCGCCTCGGCTCCTGCGGGCCGCCTCGGGATCCGTGTCGCCACCTCGAACTGCGGGCCCCACCGCCTCGGGAATCGCGTCGCTCTGATACCAAATGTGAAAGGTGAGTTATTTCGTAAAATAGGAAATATTGCATTAACCTTCAAACTTAGGTTACATAGATTAAATAGGCGGTAATTAACCTATTCGAGAAAGAAAGGGGGAAAGGAGAAATTGGGGGAAAAGAAAGATGAAGGGAATTCTCTTGCCGCCCAAATGCTGTCGTCCACTGCCGTCCAGGTAAGGTAAAAGGTAAGTTACCTTTACCCCAAGTAAAATCAAATTTTTTAACTTTTACTGATGGTAATTTCCAACAGTTATGACCACAATCCCTATGTTAGCAATACCTAATTTCTCTAAACTATTTATAATTGAAAGTGATGCATTTGGAAATGATATTGGAGTAGTTTTAATGCAATAAGGTAGACCTTTGGCCTTCACTAGCAAAGCAATATCAAACAAGAATATAGACAAGTCTATTTATGAGAAGGAAATGCTTACCATTTTATATGTGGTCAGTCATTGGTGATTGTATCTCATTGGAAGATATTTTTCCATCGATACTGATCATCAGAGTCTCAAATATTTCTTAGAACAAAGGATGACCTCAAAAAAAACATAAATGATTTTCTCAATTGTTGGTTTATGACTATGACATCACTTGTAATAAGAGTAAGGAGAACATAGTGGTGTATGCTTTATACTAACTACAAGAAGAATAGACAATACTACATGTTATATCCACACCACACTTGTAGTGGATTCATCAACTCCATGATGAACTAATAAAATATACCTCTTTGTAAACTTTCATCTACAAACTTCAAGTAGATCCTCATTCATGCCTTGGCTATACTTGGAATGGTCAATATTTATGGTACCATGAACATCTTGGTGTGCCAGTCACAAATAAAGGATCTCATCCTATACGAGATGCATACCTCCCCAACAATTGACAATTTAGGGGCTCTCAAAACTTATACAAGGACCAAGCATACCTTTTTTCTAGAGGGGAATGAAGAAGGATACTCATACTTTTGTGGTTGAATGTGATCATTGCTAATGTATGAAAGGTGAAACTATGCGTTCTCTTGATACCCTTTAATCCTTGTCAATTTATAAATAAATTTGGACATATGTCTCTATGGATTTCATTGAAGGGTTACATAAATCTAGAGGAAAATCGGTTATTTTAGTGATAGTGGATAGTATTACGAGGTATGCTCATTTTTATTCCCTATCCCACTCATACATTGTATTTGTTGTTGCTCAAATATTCCTACACTCCATCTTTTGTCTCCATGGAATGTCTAAAATATTTGTCTCTCATAGGAATCCTACTTTCACCAATTGTTTTTGGCAAGAATTGTTCAAGTTACAGAGAATATAGATCAATATGAGTTTGGCCTATCATCCTCAAACTTATGGCCAAACTAAAAATGTGAATAAATTCTTGGAAATGTATTATGTTGCTTCACCTTTGAACATCCTACACAATGGGCCAAGTGGCTTATTTTGGATGAATAGTGATATAACACAACATATCACAATACCACTAAGGTGATTCCATTTGAAGTAGTCTATGATAAAAGTCCACCAACATCATCTTATTAAATTCTTGGTAGTTCCAAGGTTTAGGCTATGGATTCCACTCTCTGTCAACATCATTCTATTATTCACCAAAATCAAGGTCAATCTAGATTTAGCTTAGAACCATATGAAACAACAAGCTGATCAATGTCACACTAAACATAGATTTGATATTTGAGACATAGTATCTTTACTTTTATCCATACAAATAGTCCTCTATCTAGATTTGTGGTTGTCAAAAATTTGCCATAAAATATTATGGTCCTTATCAAGTGTTGCAAAGGATCGGGTCGACAACATACAAACTAGTTGTTCTAGCTAGTTCTAAAATTCATCCAATCTTCGATGTATCTTCTTTCATACAAGTTTTTTGAAACAATATCTAGATGCAATCTACACTTTTAGAGTTGGATTATTAAAGTTCCATCCTTATTGAACCTGAATTCATTCTAGACCGTAGATCATGTATCCTTTGCCAATGTGTCATCACCAATATTATTTTCCAATGGCATGGTTTACAACCTAAATATGCTACATGATAACCTCTTCAATAGCTCTAATAGGAGTTTCCTCATATTTAGCTTTGAGAACAAATATTTTTTATGGAGAAGGGTATGTTAGGACCCCATCTTGACACTATGATGTAATAACCCTTATTGAACATGGGAGACGCCCACGATAATGTTTTATAATATTTTATAAATGTGGGGACACCCCTAATAATATGTTTTAATATTTTGTAATAGTTGTGGCTCTAGAAGTGCCTAGACAAATGATACCATTATATGTAACTATTTTGTAGGTAGGAGATTCTAGCTCATGTGGCATTTTGCATGTAAGCCAATCTTGAGAGTTAGGTGGTATATGAAGTTTTTAAAACTATGAGGGGCATAAATGAAAGTATCTTTTTGCATATTTAAATGAAAGCATTGAAGGATTTTCCCCCCTCAAAGTGGCCTATGATCCAATATTATTTTGTGATATTGTTTCATTTCTGCACTCATATTTCATATTGCAATATCTTGTGTTTCAAGCATTTATATTTATTACATTATTTATGTGAATGTGTTTATTTTAATAAGAATGTGCCTAACATATGACTAGTAGAATTTGTTAGTATTCAATATCCTGCCAAGTATTCAAAAATTGTAAAATAATTACAAAAAAGTAAAGATATTATGATGACCAATAGAATTTTTTAATATTCAATCATATTCCAAGTCTATAAAATTTATAAAAAAATAAAGATAGCATTATGACTAGTAGAATTTTTCAATATTGAATCTTCTACCAAGTCTCCAAAAATAATTTTAAAAATTAATGATATTATCATGACTAGTAGATTTTTTGAATATTTGGTCTCCTTCCAAGTCTCCAAAATTTGTAAAATAATTGCAAAACAAATTAAAGATATCGTCATGACTAGTATAATTTGTCAATATCTAATATCCTGCCAAGTCCTCAACATTTGTAAAATAAATACAAAAAAATAGAGATGATCATGAACAAAAAAATATATCATCATGAGAATTGACTAATCAACAAAAAAATAATATCATGACTAGTAGAACTTGTCAAAAAATGATATGATCATGACTATTGAAAAATTTAAATCTATCTATCTATCTATCTATATCATGATGACCCAAAAAATATACCATCATGACAATACTAATCAACAATAGAATTCATCAACCCTTAGTAGAATTTGTCAAATAAAAGATATAATCATGACCAAAAAATATCATCATGACATTTGACTAATTGAAAAAGAAAAAGATATCATTATAACTAGTAGAATTTATCAATATTCAATTGATTGATTGACAAAAAAATTCATCAAACCTCACTAGAATTTTACAAAAGAAAATTATGATAATGACTAGAAAACAAAATATCATCATGACTGCTAGAATTTTTCAATATTCAACTAATTGATTGATAATGGAATTCATCAACCCTCATTATAATTTGTTAGAAAAAATATATAATCATGACAAAATAAAGGTATCATCATGAAAAATGACTAATCAACAAAAAACGATATCATCAATATAGTTGTTAATATTCAATTGAATGCTTCATAATGAAACTCAATAGATTTATCAATAGTCAATTGACCAATATTTAATTAAGTAGTTGATAATCAACCTTAGTATATTTGTCAATATTTAATTGATTGATTGATAATCAACCTCAATAGAGTTTTCAATATTTAATTGATTGATTGGCAATCAAACTCAATATAGTCTTCAATATTCAATTGTTTGATTGAAAATCAACCTCAATAGAATTTTCCAATATTTAGTGTCATGCCATCCAAAAAATTACAAAATATTTGAAAAAATAAATAAGTCATCATGACCAATAGGATTTGTCAATATTGAATCTCTCTCCAAGTCTCCAAAAATAATTGCAAAAAATAAAATATCATCATGACTAGTAGAATTTTTTAGTATTCAATCTCTTGCTAAGTATCTAAAAATTGCAAAATAATTGTAAAAAAGTAAAGATAATTTCATGACTAGTAGAATTTGTTAATATTCAATAGGATGCCAACTCTCTAAAAGTTATAAAAAAAATCATCATGACCAGTAGAATTTATCAATATTAAATCTCTTACCAAGTCTCCAAAAATAATTTCTAAAAATAAATATATCATCATGAATAGTAGAAATTTTCAATATTTCATCTCCTTCCAAGTCTCCAAAAATTGTAAAATAATTGTAAAAAAATTAAATATATCATCATCACTAGTATAATTTGTCAATATTTAATATCCTACCAAGTCCCCAAAATTTGTTAAATAATTACAAAAAAATAGCTATGATCATGAACAAAAAAAGATATCATCATGACAATTGACTAATCAACAAAAAAAAGATATCATGGCTAGTAGAACTTGTCAAAAAATGATATGATCGTGAAATAAAGAAGATATCATCATGATTGGTAGAATTTATCAATATTTAATTGACTAATTAATAACAAGGTTCAATAACCCTCACTAGAATTTATCAAAAAGAAAAGATATGATCGCATCACTATTGACAAATTATATATATATATATATATATATATATTTTATATATATTATATATATATATATATATCATGACCAAGAAAATATCATCATGACAATTGAGTGATCAACAAAAACAAAGATATGACCATGACCAAAAAAAGATATCATCATGATCCATAGAATTTGTCAATATATTTTTTTTTGGTAAGTAAGAGAATATTATAATTAACATCGGGTTTTAACTGGTTGACCCAAAACCATTTTACAAAATAGGGTCCACTGACCAACTGGACAAAGGCCAAGCCGTAAAAGTTTAAGCCGACAACAAAAAGGGCCAAGACCTACTCTTCCATCGAGAATACGACCAAACTAAACTATGGAAGCCTAATATTATGGCCATCAGAAAAGAAAGACGCAAAATAGAACTAACAAAGACAAAAACTAATCATGCAAGCACCATGCAGAGTAGCTTGTGCCCATATAAAAATAATAGAATATGGTAAAAAAAACATCCCATAGAATGGACAGCCAAGAGGCCAAGCAGTCTTCCTTGTAGTCCTCATCTAACTTCTTATCATCCTCCTTGCCATCATCTTTAGATTTTGCCTTCGACTCCTTGTGCCCCTGCTGGCTATAAAACAGAAGATTTAGAGAATCACACAAATTAACAGCTGCATCGATGAGGCCAGACAGACTCTTCAACTGGTTGATATTGTTGGAGGCTGATGAAATTGTCATCTTCTCCAAGACTATTATGGTGGGGTCTGGTACCTCATTGTCAGGGATCTCCAACACTTTGTTATTTCTTGCTAGGGCCTTTTTGCGACATCGAATCCAAACACACCTTGGGAAATACTTGAGGCCAAAGCGGATGTTTCCCATGCATGAATTTGTAGATAAAAAACCTATATCAGTGCCCCACCAGTTGCAAAAAACACTAGTCACATGAACAAAAAAAACAAATATGACAAAAGCCATTATAAGGTTCAAAAAAATATTTTTAAAAATGCCCCCATTTTCTGTCATTGATCCACTTTGAGCCTTCCAATCTAAAATTTTTCATTATCTATCACCATTGAGACTGCATGAGGAAGATTTTCAGTCCACGTGATCAAATTTGTTGCTACAATGCCTTCATTTGCCGACCTATCGAGTGCCATGTTTGCTTCCCGGAAGGTATGCAAAATTATGGCCTCGGGTCGATCATGAATTAGAGCCCTTGCTTCGTGGATGTAGTCATCAAATCTCCAAGGAGCTCTCTTAGTGTTCTTTAGAAGATTTATAATAATAAGAGAATCACCTTCCACCAACGGTTTCCCTGGATAATTCTACGCCACCTTGAGGCTCCTCCAAAGCGCCCTCGCTTCGGCCACATTGTTAGTTTGAGCTCCAAGATGTTCGAGCAAAAGCTACAAGCACCTCACCCTTGTGGTCTCTGAGTAAGCCTCCATGCCCTACACCTGGGTTGCCCCTAGATGCCCCATCAAAATTTAACTTAATCCACCCTAGGGGGGGTGGGGTCCATGTGATCATGGTTCTAGGACGGACTTGAGGATGATTGAGGCCATCGGTGAGAGGTAAGTTTAATGAGTGGCCTAATGAAGCTTCAAAAGGATTTGGAGGTCTAGATGCTGCGGGCACTAAACAAGCATTCTCATTAGCATATACTAAAATTTTTGACGGGACAGAGGATGACTGAGAAACCTTATCCAAGAAGGCCCGACGATTCCTTTCCAACCATATATGCCACAAGTAGTGATGAAGGCAGATCTTCCACATATACCTAAGATGCCTATTCAAAAAGGGAGAAGGCCACTTTGGACAAATAAGTCAAAAATGGAGTGAGTATGGACCCAATAAATATGAAACACTTGTAACAGACCTAACAAGATTGAGACAAGAAAAATTACAATACAGAAACAAATGATCAATAGACTCCCACTCAGACATACAGAGATAACACCTATTAACAACAATCACACCTCTTTTTATTAAGTTATCCATGGTGAGGATCTTATTTTGGATGGCTAGCCATGCAAAAAACCCAACCTTCGGAACAATGCTTTTGGGCCAAACTTCCAAGTGAGGGAAAGTAGGTTCATCATTATCAATAAGCATCAGATAAGCAGTCTTGACAGAAAATTCCCCATTTTCTGAAGCTTCCCGAGATAAGCTGGTCCTCAAGAATGCGAGAAGGGAGTAAAGACTGTCTTAATTCATTCTCCAGTATTATTGATGCCCCTGGTAGATCATTGTTCATTATTGGCTTCCATACCCTTCTATTGTTTGACAAAGTAATAAAATCTGCAACTTTGGTACCAAAAACTTCAATTGTCCAAGCTCTAAGGGTTGAAAGGATGGGGTCTGCAGAGAGGGGATAGTCCTTTAACCATTTGTGGTCCCGGAAATCAATGTTTCTTCCATTTCCCAGTTTCCAACGTAGCCCTTTGCTTAGCAGGTTTTTAGTTTGAAGGATTGATTTCCAAAAAATTGATCCCATGGGAGGAAAGGAATAGCTTAAGAATTCAATTTCTTGCAAGTACTTTCTTCTGATTATAGTAATCCATTCTGCATTTGCATTTGTCAAAAGACGCCATGCTTGTTTGGCCAGGAGGGCCATGTTTAAATGTTGTATTCTCCTTAGCCCAATACCTCCAAACTCCCTTGGTTTGCAAACCCTATCCCAGGACACCAAGTGAAAGCGTTGCTTAGATTCAGAACCAGTCCATAGGAACCTCTTATGGATCTGTTCAATTTTAGTGTAGACACTTGTAGGAGCTTTAAAAATAGAGAGAAAGTAGACAGGGATGCTTTGAATGGAAAACCTGGTGAGAACTGCCTTGCCAGCTTGAGATAACAAATTCCCTTTCCATCCGACCGACTTCCTCTGAATTCTTTCAATTACATTAGTCCACATGGAATCAGTAGCTCTGCATGTAAATAAAGGAAGGCCTAAGTATGTGGATGGAAGAGTAGACACTGAGCATCCAAGAATCCTAGCAATCTTAATCTGCCTCTGAATGGGAGTGTTAAAGAAATAAATTTTACTCTTTGAAAAATTTACCTTTTGCCCCATGACATCCTCATATAGCTCTAGAATATGTTTTATGACCTTAGCCTCAAAAAGCGATGCAAGAGTTAACAACAAAGTATCATCCACAAATTGTTCATGTGTAACTGCCTGTGTTTGTGATGATGCTTTAATTCCTGAAATAAGACCAATATTACGAGGTAGCTTTGATTGTCCTCCCAAGGGCTTCAACCACAATGATAAACAACATGGGAGAGATAGGGTCACCTTGCCTTAGGCCCCTTTTACTTTGAAAGTATCCAGTAGGAGCACCATTAACAAGGACTGAAAACCAAGGTTTCATAAAACATCCTTCCAAAAGCTTGATCCATTCATGATGAAAACCAAATTTCTGAAGAATGGCAGAGACAAAACTCCGGTTTATGCAGTCATAAGCCTTGTTCATATCCGGCTTGAGAGCAAAAGCGGGTTTTTTAGTCTGGACTACCGAATGGAGGGCTTCATGAAGCTGTTATGACACCATCAAGGATGGACCTTCCGAGGACTGAACTGCCTTGACAAACATCAATAAACATAGGAAGGATCTTCCTCATTCTATTTGCAATCGCCTTGGTCAAAATTTTATAAACAACATTACAAAGGCTAATAGGTCTAAAATCCATCATAGATCTAGGAGTAGGAATCTTTGGGATTAAAGCAATAAAAGTGGAGTTAAAACTTCTCGGAATATGCTTTGTGGACTGAAATTCCTTGATAGTAGCACATACATCAAAACCTACAATATCCCAAAAAGCCTAAAAAAAATGAGGTGAAAACCCGTCTGGACCTGGAGCTTTATCAGGGTTCATTGAGAAGAGGGCCTCTTTGATTTCTTCATCCGTGAAAGGCTTAATTAACTCCCCATTCAAGTCATCAAAAATTAAATGAGGAATATGGTAAAGCATTGATTATGAAGCTAAGGCAGAACTGAAATGTTCTTCTCCTAAAAGATTCTGAAAATAGGAAAACTGCTTTATTTATGATCTCATTAGGACTAGAAAGGGATGATCCATCATCTCTAACAAGTTCTTTAATTCTATTGTGGCTTCTGTTCCTTAAGGTAGATGCATGAAAAAATCTTGTGTTGGCATCACCTTCTTTTAGCCAGGTAGCTCTAGACTTTTGCCGCCAAAAAGTCTCCTCGCAGGCTAAAACATTATGGTACTCAGCAAGGGCTTTCTTTTCATCTGCCTGTAGGGAAGGGTCTGGCAATCCCTCTTCAAGTTTTTTCTCAATGGTTGATAACCTTTCAGAGATGACTTTCTTGTTTTCAAAAATATTTCCAAAAATTTCTTTATTCCAGATCCTTAGATTTTCTTTCACCACTTTAAGTTTTTGTGCTAATCTGAATGAAGGCACTACTACGACAAGAATGCTTGCCACCACGAGAAATTCTGTCTACGAGATCAGGGTGGTGCATCCACATAGATTCAAACCTAAAAGGCCTTTTGAATTTTGGAGTCTCTTCAATTTCAAGTAAAATCGGGTTGTGGTCAGACCCAATGCGAGGCAAGGACAACAGATTTGCATCCCCAAAAGATTGTATTGCTTCCTGTGACAAAAAAAACCTATCAAGCTTTTCCATTATAAGTTGATTTCCAGGCCTCCTATTGCTCCAAGTAAATTTAGCATTTTTTAATTTGACATCCAATAAATTGTTGTTGTTGATGAAATCTTGAAAGTCCTCCATACTTCTTGCTTTGGAATTCCTACTCCCCATTTTTTATCAGAGGGGTAAAGAGGGGTATTAAAGTCCCCCGCCACTATCCATGGGATATCCTGAAAAGCTTCCTTGAAATGACTGAGTAAATTCCATAGATCAGCTCTCCCAGGTATAGAATTAGGGGCGTACACATTTGTTAATATCCAAGAAAGGTCACTAACCTTATCCTTAAAAATAATGCTCATTACCCTTTCCCCTAATTGAATAACCTTGCCTTCCACCTTCCCTGGATTCCAGGATACAAAGAAGACCACACGAGGTTCCATTGGCTTTGCAAAAAATTGCTTCTCCCTTTTTCCAGGATATTGAGGGCAATTTTTCTAGACAAAACTTCATCGACTTTAGTTTCTTGCAAAATAAGAATAGTGGGATCAAAATCTCTTCTTAAATATTTGACTAACCGCTGTTTAGGAAGGCCATTGAGCCCCCTTACATTCCAGGATATGATCTTCATTTGGAACTTTTAAAGTTTTTCCCTCTTCCCCTGCCTTGGACTTGAGGGGGCTTAAGAATTTTGTTTTCTTCAAAGGGAAGATTTCCGAGTTGATGGAAGCAGAGTAGTCCGAATTCCATTAGCTATCTCATCTTGGACCTCTTCTTTCCATTCGTTGGGCATTTGACTTTCTTCCCTTTTTTTCTCACCTCCACAGTCAATCATGGGGGACTTCATTGAGCTTCTAGTCTATTTCGGGCTAAATTTGGTTTGGGTAACTTTGTTGGATAACGATACTGGAAACCCCTTCTCTGGATTGGGACAAAGACAAAGGTGAAAAATGTCGCTTGGAAGGGCTGATTAACTTTGAAAGCACTTTTTCTCTTTTTGGGGCGTAAAAAGACTCATCATTAGGGCATTCTTTATGGCCAACAGGAGGAGGATTGGAAGGTCCAGATTTGGTTGGGGAGTCAAGGTAAGCAGGGAGACCAAGATTTATATCCTCAACATTAGACCCTTCATTCTGATTTTCCTCTGTAATTATTTGGTTTTCAGCCAAAATGTTAAATTTATTTAGATTTTCGAAAGGAGAGCATACCTTTTGTTGGTCAGTTTGTGATGTAGCAATTTGCTTGTCCTTACCATTGTCCATGTGAAGCTCAGCCTCATTCTCCATTTGCCCCAAACCAGAGGCCTTTGCCTTTTCAACATTTGGATCTTTAACCCTGTACATCCCTGTGTATTTGCCATTATTTCTGAAAGACTGCCGCTTGGAGTCATTATTCCTAGGAAGGGTTTGCTGGCTTCTCAAAAAAGAGCATTGTCCTTTGAGATGGCCTTGAATATTACAGTCAGAGCAAAATGCCGGTCTATTTTCATATTCGATGACCTGTAATCTTGTTTTATTTCCATATTCTAACTCCACATGAGTAGGAAGCTCAGATTCTAGGTTTGCATTTACACAAATCCTAGCATGCGTCATTCTGGTGCGTGCAAGGGTTGGATTGTCAATGGCCACCAATTCCCCTATGGTCTTGGCAATACCCTGAAGAAAATACTCATGCCACCAATGAAACGGGAGATTTGGGAGACGGACCCAAATGGGGGCAAAGTTTATGCTCTGCTTTTTTGGGTCAAAATCCTCAGCCCATCTCCTAAGAAAAAGACTTCTTCGGCCCAAGAACCAAGGTCCTCCTGTTAGAATACGACTAGCATCTTCACTATTGTTAAGGCGTACCGCAAAAAACCCCCTTGATAATGCAATAATCTCCATGTGTCCAGAAGTCTTCCACTTCAAGGATGCCCATCGTCGAATCGTTTCAATATCCGGCCTGCCCCCTATGAATTTGCCTACCAGAGAAAAATTTTCCATCGATATAAAGTCTGCCATTACGCTTTCAGGCACGGATACCTTACTGCCCATTGGGAGTGAGAGGTGGTAAGGAATGTAAGGAAACCCTATTGCCACCTTTAAGGGCCTGTGCAAAAGACTTATTGCCCTCAGGATTCTTGATGTGGGCCTTCTTATCAAAAATAATATCAGGGGGTTCGTGTCCCTCTAATTTTTTAAAACCCTCAGTGTCCTTATCACTGTCCACCTGCTCTTCCTCAGTTGCTTCAGAACCTTGCTTGTTCCCTCCTTGAGCCTCACAGCTTCCAGGGGTTTGGAAACCCTGTTTCCCACCTCCAGTAGAATGAAAATCATGTTTGCAGAAATTGCACCTGCCTCCGCTCCCGCTTTGCTCCATTCCTTTGCAGAAATTTTCTCCAAAAGATGCTTAATTTGTTAATAATTAATTGACTAATCAACAACAATATTCATCAACCCTTAGTAGAATTTTTCAAATAAAAATATAATCATGACCAAAAATATCATCATGACATTTGACTAATTAACAAATAAAAATATATCATTATGATTGGCAGAATTTGTCAATACTCAATTGATTGATTGAAAATGAAATTCATAAACCCTCACTAGAATTTGTCAAAAATAAGAAATGATAATGACTAAATAAAATTATCATGACAATTGAGTAATCAACAAAAAAAATATCATCATGACTAGTAAAATTTTTCAATATTCAACTAATTGATTGACAATAGTATTCACCAACCCTTATTATAATTTATTAAAAATATATATAATCATAACAAAAGAAATGTGTCATCATGATAAACGACTAATCAACAAAAGAATATATCATCAATAGATTTGTTAATAGTCAATTCACTAATATTTAATTGACTGGTTGATTATCATCCTTAGTCGAGTTGTCAATATCTAATTAAATGATTGACAATAAATCTTAGTAGAGTTTTCAATATTCAGTTAACTAATTGACAATAAACCTTAGCAAAATATGTCAATATTCAATAAATCCTCAAATAGTTAAAATAGCATCATGATTAGTATAATTGGTCAATATTAAATGTCATTCCAAATCTCCAAAAATTTGTAACATAATTGCCAAAAATAAAAATATCATCATGACCAATAGAATTTGTCACTATTGAATCCCTCCCAAGTCTCCAAAAATAATTACAAAAAATAAAACATCATCATGACTAGTAAAATTTATTAGTATTCAATCTCCTCCTAAGTATCCAAAAATTATAAAATAATCACAAAAAAGTAAATATATTATCATGACTAACAAAATTCATTAATATTCAATTTGATGCGAAGTCTCTAAAATTTACAAAAAAATAAATATATCGTCACGACCAATAGAATTTATCAATATTGAATCTCCTACCAAATCTCTAAAAATAATTTCTACAAATAAAGATATCATCATGACTAGTAGTATTTTTCAATATTCGATCTCCTTCCAAGTCTCCAAAATATGTAAAACAATTGCAAGAAAAACTAAAGATATAATCATAACTAGTAGAATTTGTCAATATTTAATTTCCTACCAAGTCCCCAAAATTTGTAAATAATTACAAAAAAAAATATGATCATGAACAAAAAAAGATATCATCACAACGATTGATAAATAAAAATAATAAATAAAGATATCATGACTAGTAGAACTTGTAAAAAAACGATATGACCATGATAAAAATAAGATATCATCATCACTGGTATAGTTTGTTAATATTAAATTGACTAATTGATAACAAATTGCAACAACCCCCACTAGAATTTGTTAAAAAGAAAAGATATGATTGTATGACCAAAAAAGATATCATCATCACTATTGAAAAATTAAAAATATATATAATCATGACAAAAGGTATCATCATGACAAATGACTAATCACAAAAAAAAATCATCAATAGAGTTGTCAATATTCAATTGAATGCTTGATAATCAACCTCAATAGAGTTGTGAATAGTCAATTGAACAATATTTAAATGACTAGTTTATAATCAACCTTAGTAGAGTTGTCAATATTTAATTGATTGATTGAAAATCAACCTTAGTAGAGTTTTCCATATTCAATTGACTTGATTGACAATCAACCTCAATAGAATTTGTCAATATTCAATCAAATCCTCAAATAGTTAAAATATCATCATGATCAATATAAATTATCAATATTTAGTCTCATGCCAAATCTCCAAAAATTAATTGCAAAAAAATATATATATATCTTCATGACCTATAGAATTTACCAATAATGAATCTACCCCCAAGTCTACAAAAGTAATAACAAAAAATAAAATATCATCATGACTAGTAGAATTTGTTTATATTCAATCTCTTTCCAAGTATCCAAAAATTGCAAATTAGTTACAAAAAATTAAGATATGATCATGACCAGTAGAATTTGTTAATATTCAACCCGATGCTAAGTCTCTAAAATTTACAAAAAATAAAGATATCACCATGACTAGTAGTATTTTTCAATATTGAATCTCCTATCAAATCTCCAAGAATAATTACTAAAATTAAAGATATCATCATGACTGGTAGAATTTTTCAGTATTCAATCTCCTTCCAAGTCTCCAAAATTTGTAATAATTGCCATCATTACTAGAAGAAATTGTCAATATTTAATCTCCTACCAAGTCCCCAACATTTGTCAAATAATTACAAAAAAAGAGAGATATGATCATAAAAAAAAAAGATATCATCATGAAAATTGATTAATCAACAAAAAATATGATATCATGACTATCAGAACTTGTCAAAAAAATGATATGATCATGACAAAAATAATATATTATCATGACTAGTAGAATTTGTCAATATTAAATTGACTAATCGAAAACAAGGTTCAACAACCATCACTAGAATTTTTCAAAAAGAAAAGATATGATTGTATGACCAAAAAATATATCATCATGACTATTGACAAATTAAAAATATATATAATCATGACAAAGGAAATGTATCATCATGACAAATGATCAATCAACAAAAAATAGATATCATCAATACAGTTGGCAATATTTAATTTAATGCTTGATAATCAACCTCATTAGAGTTGTCAATAATCAATTGACCAATATTTAATTGATTGCTTGATAATCAACCTCAATAGAGTTGTTAATATTTAACTAATTGATTGACAATCTATCTTAGTAGATTTTTCAATATTCAATTGACTGATTGACAATCAACCTTAGTATAATTTGTCAATATTCAATCAATCCTCAAATAGTTAATAGTTTTCAATTTAATCAAGCCTCAAATAGTTAATATTTTTCAATTTAATCAAGCCTCAAATAGAGTTGTTAATATTCAATTAACAATTAAAAATTGACCTCAATAGAGTTATCAATATTTAATTAATTGATTATCAATCAAACATAGTAGATTTATCAATATTCAATTGATTGACTGACAACCTCAATAGAATTTATCAATATTCAATCAACCCTTAAATAGTTAATAGTTTTTAATATTCAATCAACCCTTAAATAATTATTAATTGGTAATTTAATCAACCCTCAAATTGTGTTAATATTTAATTGACTACTTGAAAATCAACCTTAATAGAATTTGTCAATATTCAATCCACCCTTAGATAGTTAATAGTTATCCCATAGGACAGAGAATACGGGACGAAGATTGCAGAGAATACAAAACAAAGATTGCAGAGAATGAGATAGACAGAGATAGAATGGTAGGGGACCTAAATGATAAGAAAATATTATCTTTTCAAGAGGCCCTCATGGGCTCTGGACCGCCTTATTCAGGGCATGCATTTGAAGAAAAATTGTCAAGCCCAGTTGGATCTGTTTTGACTAGGTTTTCAAAGCTACAAAAGTAAATGGTTGTCTTGAATAGGCTATGGATAGGCTTGTCTTGGTGATTCAACCAGATTAAATTGTAGAGGATGTTGAATACCTGGCTAATCATACCTTAATTTGTAAATTTTTAGGAATTTGATTCCGTTTCATTTCGTTGGAATCTTGGGCTCGATCAAAAAGTATGGAACCCAATTGAGATATGAAGATCATGTTGGGGGTAAATAATTTTTTCATAGTTGTTTTCTCTTGCATGGAGTATCGACATAAATTTTTTGAAATAAGGCCTTATTTTTATAACTAGGTTGGCTTGTTCATTAAGCCTTGGCATGAGGGTTTTAACCCTACAAAGGAAATTCCATCGCGGGTACCGATTTGGGTTCGGCTCCCTTGGTTACCTTTGGAGTTTTGGCGGAATGATATTCTTCACATGATTGCACTGTTATTGGAGAAGTTGGTGGGTCCTTCTCAACAAACGATGGATAAAAAAGTAGTTTCTTGTACCCGTGTTTGTGTTGAGATAGATTTAAATAAGCCTTTTCTAGATTCTATGGAAATTTGTGTTGGATCCTCTTCTTGGATTCAACAATTAGACTATGAAACCCTTCCATTTTGATGTCATTTGTGTCATGCATATGGACACCTTTAGAAAAAATGCCCAAAATTACCTGGGAATTTGTCATTTAAGCCTTAGCCTCCTATATAGGATAGTGGGATAGATAAATGAAAATCCCCTAATTAGGATAATGGGTCTGTTGAAGGGAAAGCTCCAATGTAGGATAGTGGAACTGATAAGGAGGGTTTCATTCCTGTTAAGTCCTGCAATAAAGGAAGGGTTTTGAAGATATCCATTTATGAGAGGCAAGTTGATGGGTTACATAATAGATTTGATTCTTTGGATGACTTGGACCATCTTAATAGGGTTAATCTGCAAAGAGATATATTTGTTGCTCAAATAAATATTGATCAGTCTCTGGGTAATGCGATTGTTCTAGTTTTGGAGAATTGTGCAGCACGGACTATTGTGGGGAACCAGATTTCTATTCCTTCTGAGGAAAATATGGTTGTTCAGGAGGATGGTGTGGTGGTATATGATTTGCTGCTAGTTGATTTGGTGAATTCTAATCATGGAAAAGGTTCTAAGGTGAGTTCTATGTCAAGATTGCATCAAAATAATTTTAAAAAGGGGGTACCTAAAAAATCTTCTAAGGTGGGCAAGAAGAAATATGTGGAGAAAATTAAACTTGAAGGGGAGTCCTTGGTTGATTTAGGGTTGGTTAGGCCCCTTAATTCTCACTTTTCCACCCTTCATAAATGATTGTTTTATCTTGGATTGTGAGGGTATGTAATAACATCCCTCGAAAAAAAGCTATTCACGAGTTGATTAAGTTGCATAAGCCTGATATTATTTTTTTGTAGGAGTCAAAATTATCAGTTTATTGTTTGTTTAGTATTACTTCCAAATTGTATCCTCGTGGTCAATGTCAGTGTATTGGTACCTAGGGTAGTACTGGAGGTATTGTTAGCTTTTGGATTCCTCAGAAGCTCTCTCCTATATGATGGGTTTCTGATAAATTTTCTCTCTCTATGGTTGCTTCTTGTAAGTAGTCTGGTGAAGTGGTCTTATTAACTAATGTTCATGCTCCCTCTGATCTTGCTGGGAAAATTTATCTTTGGAATCATATTCGGGTGGTGTGGTTAATGGCTCCTCACTATCCTTGGATTGTTGTTGGAGACTTTAAAACTATCATCAGTTTGGAGGAGAAAAGAGGTGGTGTGGGTTCTCTTAGATAGGCATCTTTGGCCCTTAATGATAATATCCTTTTCTTAAACCTTGTGAATATTAAACCTGGTAATGGTATGTTTTCTTGGAGCAACAAGAGATGTGGTATTGAGGCTATTTTTTGAAATATTGGATCATTTTTTGGTTTCTCCTTTTTAGATCAGTAATAATTGGAAAATTAGCTCAAAAATTTTGGATTGGAGAGGTTATGATCATTGGCATATAAATCTAAATGTCATTCACCAGGGAGTTTATAGGAAACCCTACTTTAAATTTTAGTTAATGTGGTTTCGGGAGCCTTCTCTACATGACTTAATGAGATTTTGGTGGTTACAGGGTAAGCTTTCTCATGGAACTACTATGTTATCTTTTGTTAAGAGTCTCCAATATGTGAAATATCATCTTAAGAAGTGGAATAGTCAGAGTTTTGGTAATCTTTTTGGGGTTAAGCTAGCTGCTCAAGAGAAGTTAGAAGCTATTACAAGATAGATTAGAGATTATGACCTCATAGAAAGGACTCTTAAAGAGGAATCTAATGCTTTTAAGGAGTTAGTTGAGGGGGAATTGAGGGAGGAAATTTATTGGAAATAGAAGGCTCATATTGATTGGTTGTAGGAATTTGACATAAATACTACTTTCTTTTTCAATTCAGTTAAATCTAGAAGGTATGGTAATGCGATTTCTTCTCTTATTTCTTCTATTGGGGTCCATTTGATTATTGCTCAGGATATTTCAAGGGAGACTCTAAGGTTTTTTTCCTCTTTGTATTCTTAGGATTCTCCCTTGGCAGTTGCTGAAGAAAATAGTATTTTGTATTGTATTCCTTTAGTTGTCAATGCTGAGATGAATGAGTTTCTCATGAGACCAATTTCAATCAAAGAGTTGGAGGGTATTTTTTTCCAGATGATAAAAGGGAAAGCCTTGGGGCCTGATGGTTTTCCTGTGGAATTTTTCCAAGAATTCTAGGAGATTGTCAAACTGGATCTTTTGTCTATTGTGCAAGAGTATTTCAAAATAAAACATATGTTGAGAGCTATGAATTTTATCTTCTTTATGCTTATTCCTAAGCAGGAAGGATCCAATTATTTGAATATTTTTAGACCTATTGCACTATATAATGTGGTGTACAAAAGTATCTCCAAGTTGATTGTTGAGAGACTTAAGCCTTGGATCGGTAAGGTTATTTATGATGAACATGGAGGTTATGTGACAAGTAGACAAATCCTTGAGGGTTTAGCTATTGATATTGAGGCCATTCATTCTATAGGAATTTCTAAAGAAAAACTATGTTTATAAAATTGGATATGGCTACAGCTTATGATAGGGTTAAATGGTCTTTCTTAAGTAAAAGTCTTCTTGCTTTTGGTTTCGAATCCAACTGGGTTAGTTGGATGATGAGATGTATTACGTATCCATACTATTTTGTCCTTATCAATGGTGAGCCTTCTACTTTGTTTCAGGCTTCGAGAGGTCTCCGTCAGAGGGATACTTTGTCTCCTTATTTTTTTATTTATGGCTGAGGGTTTGTGTAGGCTTCTCAAATTGCATGTCATTCAAGGATTGATTCATGGTTGGAGGTGGGGTAATAGTTTACCTGTGTATTCTCATCTTCAATTTGTGGATGATATTGCTTTGATGGGTCTTGCCTCTATTAGGGAAGTAACTAATTTTAGAATATCTTTGGATATTTATTTGGTTTCTTTGGGGTAGTAGATAAATGAGGGGAAATCCTCCATATTATTTTTCAATACTCATCCTCTTATACAGGCTATAATTGCTCAGATTCTTTGATTTTAGATTGGGGCTCTTCCTTTAACTTATTTGGGAATTCCTTTTTCTATTGACCCTTTGCCTTGAGGCATTTGGAATAATATTTTGGATAAATTTTGGGCTAAAGTCTCTTATTGGACTATTAAGTGGCTTTATTTTTCTAGCAGAGTGCTTCTTCTTAAGTCGGTGGTTCAAGATTCATGTATTTATTGATGCATGATTCAGGTCACTCTTGCTAGTTTTATTCATGAGCTTGAATCTCTCTCAAGAATATTTTTATGAGATGGAAATTTGGAGTCTTCAAAATGGAGTCTGGTTAAGTGGGATACTATTTTTAGACTGAAACAGGAAGGTGGTTTGGGTCTTCATTTGACTTCTCTTTCTGGTCAGGCATTGGCGGCCAAGCTTTATTGGAGATGGTGCATTTCTCAAGACTATTTTTGGGCTAAAATTATTTCCTTTAAGTACCTTAATGGGGTTGAGGGCTCTAAGATACCTAGATACAGTTTTTCTGGTAAAGGCTCTTTTATCTGGAACACCCTTAAGAAGGGGGATACTCTTGTTAAGAAAGGATTGTTCTAGATTTGTCTCAAAGGCTTGAAGGCTCTTTTCTGGCATGATTCTTGGGATGGTTTTCCTACAATTTTATCTATGTTTCCTCATATTTAGGAGCTATTTAATTGTTTCTTGGCTAATGGTTGGTACAAAATGATGGATTATAAAGTTGCCAAAAGAGTTGGGCAGGTGGAGGTAGTTCAATGGAAAGATCCTAGAGATTGGCTAGTAGGTGGTTTTGTTTAGGATAGAGAAGATTTGGCTCATATTTTGGCTACTAGGGAGTGCTCTTATTTACAGGATGATGATGTTTTGGCTTGGGATCCATATCCTAGAGGGGTTTTCTTGATGGATTATGGTTACTATGTTTTAGATAGGCAACATTTTGGGGATGAGGAGGTTCCTTGGTGAAAACAAGTTTGGAATAAGTTTTCCTGGCCCAAATGCAATTTTCATTTGTGGTTGGGTCTTACGTGGGATAATATCCAAAAGAGAGGTTTTCAAGGCCCTTGATTTTTTTTTCATTTGTGATAATAGTGATGAATCTTTAGGGCATTTTCTCTTATAGTATTCATTTACGCAAAAAATTTGTCATCTTTGGGGTGTGGAAAAAGTCTTGTTCTCATGCCTCTTATCTTATTGAGTTTTGGAGAATTTTAGGAATGTTAGAGTATGACCTAAGTTTTTACTAGGATATTAGGATAAGTTTGAGTGGCTAATATTAACTCAGTTAGTTATGATCCAATGGATAATATTGTATGCACTTGCTATTTAAGCAAGGCCTCTCAATAGAATAAACAAGAAGTTTTTATTTCTCCAACATGGTATCAGAGTGGGCTTTCCTTGCCCTATGAACTTAAAAGGGGGATTTCCCTCATAGGGGGATTTCCTCATGGAAATCCCCCCTCATTTTTTCCTTTGGAATTTTTTTTTCAGAAAACTAAGGGAGTATGCTCTTCATCTTTGATGGAGCATAAACCATAAATTCAAGAAAAATTCATGGCTGCCATTTTTTTGGGGGGGGGATTTGTTTTAGTTAGTTTGAGTTTCTTGTTGTTGTAGCCAGGCTATACTTTTCATGATCAATTTAATCTGGACTACGGATTGCTTTTATCCTGACATCAAAATTTGTGGAAGCGAACTCTTTTTTTGTGGGGTCTTTCATATTGTTGTTGCAGTGCATGTTCCATTCCATTTTCATTGGGAGTTTGACTATATTGAGGTTTTGAGCAAGTGTTGAAAGACCTTTGTGTTTGGACGCATGCTACATCATTGCATATTGATTTTGTTGGCCCATCTGCAGATCTTGGATCCTTGGAAATGGTTTCTCCCTTTCCACACATTTTTTCTCCTAACAAAGGCCCACTTATTTTGGAAAATTAGTGCAACCCCTATCCAATTTCAAGGATAAATATATGACCGCAACCATGAAAACAATGGTAGGTGGTTGTGCTCATTCGTGTAAAACAATCGACAAGATGCTTCTTGATTTTTTTGTAGATGTCATTCTTGCTCACTGTAACTTCAACTCAATTTTGTCAATAGGTTGTATATTACAATGGTGCATGATGGACTAGACATATTTGTTGGAGACGTGGTTGGTATCACATTCAGACATCTTCTTTCTATGGGCCCAACTATGGAGGAGCATAGCTACATTACCCTGAGCATCGATTTAAATAAATAAATAAATATATATATATATATATATATATATATATATATATATATTTGGTAAAGTTTTTTTAGATGAGGATGAGTTCTTCGCATTTGCGAAGTAAATGGTTGTGTCATTTAAGATCATGACATTGATGAATAAAGACCCGAGCCATCTCAATGTGATAGGCGAACGTAGGGACTTGGTGGCAATAATTTGATTGTTGGCGAATGCCGTGAATATTGGTTGGACTCAACGGTCTAAACATGGATCCAATATTCGCATGCTTCGCACTGTACCATCAACACATTCAGGTTGTACTATATTTTGCATTCATATTTACACATGGAGCATTCAGATCTACAATGTAGATTTGTCGTCCTCCATGTTAGGCAACAACAACACTTTGTTGGATGTATTTTTGAACATCTACAATACCATCGACTACCCCTGTTGGGCTAAGGATTCCATCATAAGAGACCTCCTTCCTTATGTGGTGTCGATGCTGCATGAATTCAGAGGTATAATGGTATTTTTTAACCCTGGTGCAAACATAGCATTGACCACGCGGAGCCTTGAAACTTGTGAAGGATTCTCCTGCACTGCTTTGATAGGCAGACTTTGATGATCTTGTGGCATATTCTAGGATCAATTTTGATCTTGAGACCTCTAGAAATCAAGACCCTTGGGTTTATCTCTCGACCTTTCATGACCACAAGTTGCAATAACTCCATGAGCGACGGTTTTCCTAGCAAAAGCAACGACACTCTAAAAGAGACTTCATTGTTTGATGGCTACGATATCGATAGTGGAGGAGATAAATGTTTTGTTTAACAGTCACATGGACCAGGTATCCACACTGGTGGAGATTGTAAGGGAGGAGCTTGTAGATTTTTAGATCGAGCATATTGTTTTTCTTTATTTTTATCATACAAAATAGTTTTCGTCCAGTGCATGTGGAAAACGATATGATTTTTCTAATTGGGCGACAAGAGAAGGTTTGGTCAAGTTGAACTGGGACATGAATTTTTCATGACGTAATTGTTCTCCTCCAATAACCATCATCTGTAACTTAAGGGAATATCTCACGACTACCTACCATGGAGAGATACCAGGTGCTTGATTTCGGCATTTTATTTAAAGAAGCTCTTTAATAAAGTGGAGGGAACCAATTTCTTTTAATTGTATGGGCTTTAATAAAGTATTTTTATTTGGGTATAACTTTATTAAGTGGTCGACACAATGGGCCCAAATTAGCTATTTTTTTTAGCTTTTTTGAAATTTTTATTGTATTAAAAAAAAATTTGGTCCATGTAGAAAAAAAATGATTTATTTCAAAATATTTTGGAAGATTCCCTTGTGAGGGAAAGGAGAATATTGTTGTTTTTCCCGCAAATGAAATCCACATTGACACTCGATCATAGTGGTATTTATAGTCACCAAAAAGGTTTTTTCGAGATGGAAACATTGATGGTGTCCAATTTCCATTTTGAGGCAGTTCATATACATTTTTTGAGGCTCAAATATTGTTGTATCATGGAGTGCACTCTTGGTTGAACCCGACACTCCCAAGGCTTTTATATGTGATCCTAGTATCTAGTCATCTTCTTTATATCACCTAGCAGTTGCAGCGGTTGGTTACCCATGCATTCCTATAGGATGATGAGGTCACCATAAGGACACGTTTGAAAGCTACATTAGTGCCCTTTCATTTTTTTTATTCCTTTGTTTTAAGTTATTTTTCCACACAATTTGGACCTTGTTATCAGCCCATTGTGTTCGTATAGGTGGACACCACATAAATATTCTTGTGGAGTCAATTTTGGACTACCCTTGCCATTATGGTGCTTCTTTTTCCATACTATCTTCACACTCTTCTTTTGTGAGACACTTTGGTTTCAGGGGGTTCTCTTTAGTGATTGTTTTTCATGGTTCACAATCTTGTTCATTATCACAAGCACCAATCTTGGAGTGGGACTTCTTTTAGTTCAGTGATGAGGCTTCTCTATGTTTTTGAGATCTCACATGGATTATTTGCAAGAAATTCTTGGTGGAAGTTGTCCTAGAGGGGGTTTAAGAGGACATATTCCTCCCCATACTCCTTGCACTTCTTCCTTCTTCTTCTTCTTCCTTCTCTTCTAGTAGTGGTTTTTTCAATTCTTATGGCATGTGGTTTTTAATTATCTCTCTAGAAAAATTTCTTATGGATATATTGTACATGAGTACCTTCTCAGACCTTGTTGTCGAGACTTATATTTGTGGATATGCCACTTGTATGGTTTTTTTTGTTTTTTACTACCTCCTAGTCTCATTTAAGGAAGTGTGTTAGATATATCCTAGTACCACTTAAGGGGGGGTGTTAGAGTATATCCTAAGTTGTTACTAGGATATTAGGATAAGTTTGTGTGGCTGAGATCAACTCAGTTAGTTATGATCCAATGGATCATATTGTATGCACTTTCTATTTAAGCAAGGCCTCTTAAGAGAATAAACAACAAGTTTTTATTTCTCCAACAAAGAAGACCTCGTACTAAGGCTTTCTTTCTTCAAGTTGCATGGAGTATTGGGCCCTCATGTATTATATGGAATATTTGGCTCGAAAGAAATCATAGAAATGTTCAAGGTAGAAAGTTAACTGTTTATCAGATTTGGTAGAGGATTATTGGTATAATCCAAGAAACTATTTCTTCTAGATTTTAGATCAGTATTCCTTTGGAGCAGTCTGAGATTTTATGATGCAATACTTGGGTTTTGTGGAGAATGGCCCTCATCCTTCTTTATCTATTGGGAGGAGAGGCCTCAATCAAAAAGTGCAAAGAGATGGAAAATGGCATCCTCCGCATTGGGGGGTGTTTAAGATTAATATTGATGGCTATTCCTAAGGGAATCCTGGGTATGCAGGTATTGGTGGTGTTGGGAGAGATAGTAGTGGTGCAACTCTTTTCATTTTCTCCTGTTATAAGAGGAAGCAAACTAATAATTATATGGAGGCCCTTGCTATTCGCTTTGCTTTGGAAAAAGGATATGCTCTGGGATGGCAAAAAGTAATCAGCGAGTCAAATTCTCATATTCTTATTAATTTGTTGAAGACTCGTAATATTTCTAATGTTCATTAGTAGTTGGCGTTAGTGGCTCGATAGATCATTCAAATTTATTGATATTTGGAGTCTTTGTTCATATTCCTAGGGAATGGAATGGTGTGGATGATTGCTTGAAAAAATGGGCTTCTGAGTTTCAGGAAGACTGGAATGTTAGGGAATGGGATCAACTCCCATTGGATTGTTCTCGTCATCTTGCTAATTTGCTTGTTGCGAATATGCTTGGTTGATGTTGTTTTTTGTTGGGTGTCTTTTGGTTGGGTGCTTGGTGGTTTTAGGAGTCTCTTTCTTATAGCCCTTGTAAGGGTTATTGTTTTGGGATTCTCTATTTTTTGTATGGTTTTATTGACTCAATAAATTTTTACCAACATTTAAAAAAAATAGTTGTCTCATAGGGACACCCTAACGGTATGTCATCAGATTGTTATCTGGGTTACCCAAGTTTAAATCATGGGGAGGGAGACCCTGTTGTTCTCCCAATAAGTGTGGCCCCTAGTTGTATCACCCATTTTATTTTACTTTCAACAAATAAATAGTTGTCAATATTCTACTAACCCTCAAATAATTAATAGTTTTCAATTTAATAAACCCTTAATTATTTAATAATTATTAATATCCAATTGATGGATTAACAATCAACCTTAGTAGATTTTTCAATTTTCAATTGACTAATTGACAATAAACCTTAGTATAATTTGTTAATTATCAATCAATCCTTAAATATTTAAAATATCATCATAATCGGCAAAATTTGTTAATATTTAGTCTCATGCCAAATATCCAAAAAAAATCAAAATAATTACAAAAATTAATGATATAATCATGATCAATAGAATTTGTGAATATTGAATCTCCTCCCAAGTCTCCATAAATAATTGCAAAAAATAAAATATTATCATCGCTATTAGAATTTGTTAGTATTCAATCTCTTGCCAAGTATCCAAAAATTGTAAAATAATTATAAATAAGTAAATTTATTATCATGAATAGTAGAATTCTTTAATATTCAATTTGCTGCCAAGTCTCTCAACTTTACAAAAAATAAAGATATCATTATGACCAGTAGAATTTGTGAAGCTTTAGTCTCCTACCAAGTCTCCAAAATTAATTGCTAAAAATAAAGATATTATCATGACTAGGAGAGTTTTTCAATATATATATTTTTTAAGCGAAAAACCCCTTGTGGGGCTGCCTTGGTCTAAGAGACCATGAAAAAGGGGTTCTACACCGTCAAAGTCACCCGGAGTCGCACTCGACCCTGCCCGCACCAACATTATCAATTGGATTTTTGGTATCCAATTCAGCTTTTTGGTAGGGTGGAGATTCGAACCTGGGACCTCCCTTGGAGGATTGCCCTCTCCTCTCCAACTCACCTACAACACCTGGGTGAGAGCTTTTCAATATTTTATCTCCTTAAGTGTCCATAATTTGATCTCCTTAAGTGTCCATAATTTGTAATCTAATTAAGAAAAAAATTAAGGATATCATCATTACTAGTATAATTTGTCAATATTTAATCTTCTACAAAGTCCTAATTTTTTTAAAAATAATTATAAAAAAGAGATGTGATCATGAACAAAAAATATATCATCATGACAATTGACTAATCAACAAGAAAAGATATCATGACCAATAGAACTTGTTAAAAAATGATATTATCAGGATAAAATAAGATATCATCATGACTGGTAGAATTTGTCAATATTAAATTGACTAAGGTTCAACAACCCTCACTAGAATTTTTCAAAAATAAAAAATATGATTGTATATTGACCAAAAGAGATATCATAATGACTATTGATAAATTAAAAATATATAATCATGACAAAAAAAAATTATCATCATGACAAATGACTAATTAACAAAAAAATATATCATCAATAGAGTTGTCAATATTTAATTGAATGCTTGATAATCAACCTCATTAGAGTTGTCAATAGTCAATTGACTAATATTTAATTAATTGAATTATAATCAACCTTAATAGAGTTGTCATTGGCAATCAACTTTAGTAGAGTTTTCAAAATTCAATTTACTAATTGACAATCAACCTCTGTATAATTTGTCAATATTCAATCAATTATCATATAGTTAATAGTTGTTAATTTAATCAAGCTTCAAATAAGGTTGTTAATATTCACTTAATTGATTAATAATCAATCTCAATAAAGTTGTCAATATTTAATTAATTGATTATCAATCAAACATACTCTCAATGACACATACTGTTATGAATAATATGGTTGATTAGGGTTGTGGATAATATGTGCCATTGAGTTTGTCACCCTCCAAATTTTATTTAATTATTTTTTTAATTGGGTGACAAACTCAATGACACATATCATTATGGTATGGTTTTATCACTCTCAGTAGATAATAATTGTCAATTCAAGTGACCATCTAATCCTTTAACAACCCAATTTAACCAACCCTCAAATCCTTAACAAACCCAATTCAACCAACCCTCAAATTGTTAATAGTTGTAGATTCAATCAACTGTCAAATAATTAATATTTCAACCAAACTATAAATCCTTAACCAACCCAATTCAACCAACCTTTAAATTGTCGATTCAATCAACCCTCAAATAATTAATAATTTAACTAACCCTCCAATCTTTTAACAATCCAATTCAACCCATCCTTAAATCCTTAACCAGCCCAATTCAACTAACCCTCAAACCCTTCGTAACTGTATCAATAAATATAAATTATAAGAGATGCTTTGAGTTCAAAGTAATGCTTTGGCTTCAAAAAGATATCTATATCACGTAAAATATCCATTGCATGGGTTGTTATTTGGGTCAATCACATGAATCATATCCATGTCTGATGACCACCAGAGTGGATGACGTCGGCGCTTTGTGACAACTCAGTGCAAGCCCTAAGATAATAATGCTCGTCGATTGCATGTGCGATTAAAAAAAAGCACTACCTCCAGCGCGTGGATCCACAAGAGTTCAACACTTAGAACTGATCTACGATTGATCAAATGACTGTCTACGCTTAGAACTGATCAAAATATTCAAAACTTGTCACATGCAGGGTTTTACTTTAGGATCCAGATGAGAACATAGTAATCCCAATCCCAATCCCAATCCCAATCCCATCAGTCGCTTCCCATTGAAGTTACCACGTCCGTTTTTTCTCAACTTGTTTACATTCACATTATTTTAATAATTATTAATTTCATAAAAACTTTCCAACAAATCACACTCTAAAAAAACCACACCCTAAAACATTTCCCTATTTTGGATTTTACCGGTTAGAACTCTGCAATAAAGTTCCCAAAATTATTATATTAGTTAAAAGTTATGACACATTCAGGTTTTTACCAGTTAGAACTCTGCAATAAAGTTTCCAAAATTATTATATTAGTTAAAAGTTATGACATATTCAGGGTTTTTATGCATGACGCATGTGTCACTAAGCCTGACACTTTATCTACGATTAATCTTATTTAAAATTTGGTTAAACATGTAGCAAAGGAGCTTTTTAGGCCGTGTTAAAGTTAATTAAAAATTCGAGGGTAAAGTTGATGAAAAATTAAATCTTTTAAACCTGTCATTTTATGTGGAATTTATCTTGTTTAGAATTAATCTTATTTAGAATTTGACTAAACATGCAATAAATAACATTTATAAGTTTATTTTTTCCAGAAATTAAAGTTAATAAAAAGTTGATTTTTTTTTTTTTTGGGATTATTAAAAAAGAAGGTTGTGAAAGGATCCTTCAACCTTGAACAATAATTCTATTCAAGGAAAAAATTATAAATAACAAAAACTACACTTTAAGTAACCCAATAACCTAACACAGCAGGGAAGAACAATAGGAGACCAAGCACATCCACCAAAAAACAAGACTAAACCAAAGGGAGACCCCAAACCTGACAGAGAACATAACTGAGTTAGTTCTGGAACTTAACTACCGGCTCTAAGCCTTGAATTATTTCATACACCATACGAATCACTTCCTCAATATAATCCACAACAATTTTGAGAGACCCCAAAATGAGATGATGTTTGATTTCCATCAAATTTAGATTGTGTACAACAATCGATGACCCTTCATCAACAACACCAGGCGAATAAAACTCATTAACCGCCACTTCCTTATGAAAATCTCTAGGTAAAGGCTCAAAATCCAAATGATTTACTAAAAAATGCGGATTAATCTTACTAGTCGACTTACTTGAGAGCCTTTTATACTTTCTTAACAAACTTCCACCTGCACGAAGACGGGGAAACGACCCCCTTCCATGCTGCTGGGTAAAAGAGCCTCCTTCACAGAGATAACTAGAGAATCTTTTCTCTTCACACGGATCAAAAAAGCCTTTTCCTTAACACCACGAACAATAACATGAATCTTTCGAGAAATTTTATCTTCACCAGTCCCCATAGAATAAGAATAAAAATCATCACGAACCTAGATATCATTGGAACCTCCCAACTCCACTTCAAAAAAGTAGGATTCTGAAATTGGTTGACCTTCAATAGATTTCAAGATATCATCCGTAACCAATCCATGTTCACTAGAAAACTACTTGAACACCAATAGAGCCAGACCTTGATGATTAAGGTTTAAGCCTTTACCACCTTGAACGTCATGTTGAGCATGCAAATGATACATTATCAAGGACATGTCAACTTACTTGGAACAGAGATATGTTCCCTCTTGAAAAGAAAGTTTCTTTCCCCAAAGGTTCGGGTATGCTAGGTCTTGGCTACCATGGATATACTCAGAGGTCATTGATAATTGTTCTTTCAAGAGGCCTTTGCTAATTTTATCTAAAAAAATATAAGTTTCATGGTACAAAGCTTGAAATAAAAATGTTTGACTATAAGAAATCCAGTTCTCTTAAGAGTGTTAAGGCTCTCCAGGACTTAGAAAATTAGCAAATCACTACCCTCCTCATATATATCATTCATTGCCATTGAAATATATCACATACATACCAACAATGATTCTGTTGAATCTATGGAAAATTTTAGAATACACTAAAGAACATAACTTCAATGCTTCAGATGAAAACTAATCTACTCCTAATCTAAATGAGTTTCCAATAAAATTCAAAGGTTGAAGGGTTAGAGAAAATAAAAGAAAACAAGTGATACTACCCTGAAACTCCAGCTCAGATCTGGTAAAGCAAACAAACCCAAATCAAAACCAATCTTGACCCGACTAGTATTTACATAGCCCGAGGTCCAAGATGGTGCAATATTCAGAGGAGCAATAGACTGTATAGACTGAGTACAACCACCATCAACATGCGTAGATTAGATACAACAAATTCCATAGCCTTTGATCTGAAAGCTTGGAGGTTGAGGGCTCTTGTTACCCAAATTAAAGAATTATGGAAGGAATTGGAGGACATGATCCCAGTTTATGCGAGTAGAGATTTGAACAAAGCGGCTGACTTTCTGGCTAAGATGGGTGCAAAAAAGGAGGTTGGAGTTTAGTTGCACAGTGACATGGATATTGAGGATGAGGTGATTAGACAGGGTCTTGAAAGGTCCTTGAGCTAATGACCTTCGAAAAAATAGAGTACGATGGGGGACCCCATGGCAGCTAGTTTTTGGTTCACAAAAATTGGCTCCGGTGCTGTTCTTCATTTACTATTGTATGATTGTGTCCTCTCGGACCTCGGCTGGGAAGAGGCTCTTCCCACATTGTAATTGATCTATGTCTTAATACAAGTTTTTTTTCAAAATTTCAAAAAAATATAATGCACCAAATACATACATTGAATTGTTTATATCCCACATCATTCTTACCTCTTAGATCTTACTTTTTTTTTTTGTTGAACAACTTTTTTATATTGTTTGTTAAAAATTGTATCATGTACATAATTAAAGAAAAAAGGAATAAAATAACACATAGGACACACTCAAATTATATTAGAATATAACTTAGGATAAATATCATAAGTGATATATAAAAAATAAATTATAGTAGTTCAAGCAAAGAGGTAATTCATGCCAACTCTATTTGCTTCTCATTTATGTTGGGGTATTTATTTATGATCTCTTTGTTTGCTACTCTATGGTAAATTTCCAAAGCAAAAGGAGAGTGAATTGAACAAGTATCTTTTCAACGGGTGGCATGTCCTATCTTGAAGAAACCATAGTATACCACTAGCTATCTCTTATAGGATTCTTAAGTTTTATAGGCTACTAAGAAGTTAAATATGAGTGAATTCTTAAACAATGAGAAATGTCCTCTTATTAAATCTTGATTAGCATACAATAAGCACTTTTTAAAGTCTTAATGATGTATACTAAGAAAATTGTTGTTTTGTATTGATAATTAAAAGGGCTTATAAGAGTTGTCCTTTTTATAAAATTGTCATTGAAGGCTAAAATATGGATCTTCCAAAATGGAATCCCTATTTCAATGAAACTGGTAAACATCAACAAGTGTCTTCTCTGGGTACCTCAAGGGGGAGTGGGCTTACTACACATAGGCCACTATTGATTGCAGATGTCCTATGAACCTGCACAACCCTAGTTAATTTGATTTGGAGGTTTATATCAATCAGAACCCTTGTGATAACAGATAAAATACTAAATGAAACTAGCCTAATGCATTACAAAAGTGTTAAAAATAGTCATAAAAATGGTTAGGATAATGATAATTATCTAGTTGAAGGATTTTTTGTTATGCTACTTGTTGAAATAGGACCTTGGAAATAGTCATCCCTTTGGGTGCAATCCTAATGGTTGTACCCCTCCCTACAACTTTATTTGTGTTATCTAGACATAAAGTTGTCTTGTCGGGAGGGTTCCTTTGATGCTAGAGCTCTTGTCCTCATCAGGTCATCTTCATAAACTATAGTTGATAGTAGCTTACAAGATAAAAGAGGATGTTGACAATCACATGTTAGCTTTCATGGTGATTGATGAAGGTTGGTAGTAAAGTTGATATTGAGTATAATGGGGTCTAGGTTGATTTTTGTAGAGTTTGGGTATGTGAGTGAGTGATTGATGAGAATGGAGAAAATGACATCATATTTATACAATTTTCCAAGATTAAGGGGGTTTGAGGTGTCTTGTGAGGTGTCATTTGAGGTGGCATGGTGTGCCATGCCTCATAAATGGGTTTGGATGAGAAAATTCCTTACCCATCCACAAGTAATGGATGAACATGGGTGAGAAATACCTCATAAATACATGCAACATGAAATTCTTCTTCTCATAATGGTATGGTGGAGGATGACTTATTCATACCTTAAATGCCTTGAATGCCTTAATGCAAAAGGTCTTGAAAAGTCATTTATGAAATTGAATGTGCATAGGAATATGTGGGAATCAAGGGTTAAATTTGACCATGGTTAGGTTGACCATGGGTTTAGTTGAGGTGAAGAGGATGAGGTAAAGACTAGGCTAGTCAAAGGGTTAGATTGACCATGGGTTTTAGGTTTGACTATGATGTGGAGTTTGACCAAGGTTGAGAGTTAACCAAGGTTAAGCTAGGGTGAAGTAGGCTTAGGTGGTAGGTAGACTAGTCAAAGGGTAGAGTAGGTGAGGTATCCCTAGTTTATGCTAGAGGGGTGATCATATGGTGACCAGGGGCTAAGAGTAGAAAAGGGTTTAAGTAGCTAAAGGGGCTTAAGTGGGAAAAATAGTATTTTTAGGAAAATAATGCAAAATTAAAGGGGTTTTTAGAGAAATTAGCCTTTAGCATGGAATGAGGGATAATGTGAGATTTTTAAGTGTCTACAAATGATTGCATTGCATGGCCTAGGACAAGGTAGTGTAGAGTACAACTCATAAATTAGCTTATGGTGCCTCAAAGCTATGTTTAGAATTGCATTTTAGGAAGGACACAATGGTGATTATCTTTTTGACTAAAGAAGAAATATACCTCATACAAAATTTTTTTATAGATGATGATGCAAATGCATGGTAGAATACATTAGATTTTTATTAAATATGAAACAATTGTATAAATATTTAATACAAGGGCTATGATGCTTTAAGGTGTAGGGAACTCTATTTTATTGGACTAATAGGGGAAACATGTAATAAAATAACTATAGGAAATAAGGTAAAGGGAATAAACAAAAAAATAAAAAACTATCGAACTCATTTTGGTCATATCTCACTCATCCGGACTCGGATTGAGCTAAAATTTTAAGGGTAGACACCTGAAAAACCCTAGAATATCTCCACCAATTTTCATACCATTTGGAGCAACATAGATACTAGCACATCCCTATGCATGAATGAGATATTTGGCAAGCGACTATGTGAGGGTTTCATCTAGGTTGAGTGCAAGTAGCTCCAAAGGTTGGTTTTTAGGGCCTTCGGGCCCTAGCGACCAATATTTTTGTGGTTTATGCTCAATATTTTAGTAGGAAATGTTGCAGGGGATCCAAGATGGGTTAGAAATTTATCTTTCAATAGATCTTCATACTGTGAACTTGAGTGACAACGACTTCCAATTTGTTGCATAAAAGAAAAGTGAAAACCATACCTTTCCACAACGTCTATGGCAAGGATTAAAGAGATCACAAAGCAAGTTTCAAGTAGTTGATCAAAAAATGGCTCATATCTCAAGTGAATCTAGTGCTAAGGTGCACCCAAAAAATAATTCTACTATGAAAACCCTTGTTAAGGGTAAGAATTTCGAAGACCAAGTTCCAAAAATGAATTTTAGGGATGCCCTTCATGGTGGACAGCCTCAACCCAATGCTAATATCAATCTTAGGGCTTCCCATAAACCTCTAAGAATATCTAAGATTGATCCCAGGAAAATAGAGTCAAGATGTCTTAAAGCAATTGATGGAACTCCTATTGTTAAGCTTGATATGGGTAACATTCAGACTAGCATTGAAGATTTGGAAAAAAGAGGACTAATTTATCGGTTCGTGGGTTTTCATCCGAGTCTATCTGCTTTCAAAGTTTGGGTTACAAAAATCTGGAAAACTAAAGGTGAGTTACAAATCTCTATTTATCCAAATGGTTATTTTCTTGTTTTATTTTCTAATAATGAAGATAGAGAGAAAACTTTTCAAGGGGTTCCTTGGTTTTTTGGAAGGGCAGGGCTTTTCATGAAGCCTTGGCATACTAAATTTAAAGCTGAAGAAGAGATGCCTTCTATAGCTCCCGTGTGGGTTAGACTCTTTGGCCTCCCTATTGAATTTTGGAATCCTACTATTTTTTCTTCAATTAGAAACTCTTTGGGAAATTTTATGATGACTACTGATTGTACTCAAAATTTTGAACATATTATTTATGCTCGAATTTGTGTTTTAATGGATTTTGATAAACCCCTACCTAAAAAGATCACATTACAATTTGGGGAAGACACTTGGGAGCAAGTAGTGGACTATGAGAACATTCCTTTTTGTTGTAGAATTTGCCATGAATATGGTCATTTGGCCAGTGCTTGCCCAAATAAAATTCTTGATCAAAAGAAAGAAGATATAAACTCAGCAGGTTTCCAAATACCTAAGAAGAAGAACACTAAAAAAAAACCATTTATGAAGGATCAATCAAAGTCATCTACTAATATGTTTGAAATACTTTCCACAAATGATGTCCCAAGTGAGGAAGAGGAAATAATGGAAATTGAAATCTTAGAAACACAATTTAAATATGAAGGGAAGGACTCAGAGACAAACCAGAAAATCAAAGGTTTTCAATAGGAAAAAAAGGGAGGAAATATACACAAGAAAAACAATCTTTCAAATGTTGAAACTTCAAATAATGCAGGTCCCAATATAGACTCCTTTGAACCATCTAATAAAATTTTGGTTGTGTAAGAGCATTCTTCAAGGTTAGAAGCCATCTCAGATTCAATTGGAATAAGTCAAGAAACAGGGATTTTTTTTTTAATATGGATTTAATCAAAAAGCAGATCGCAAGACCAATCAATATCATATGGTAAAAGAAGGTGAAAAGATTGTAGAGGAAGGTAAGATTAATGCCCTTCCCAACTTTTCTAGCCCTGGTATTAATGAAGATCATCACTTGGAATATTAGAGGACTCAAAGGGAGTCTTTCAAAACAAAATGAAATTAGAAGAATGATTCAGATAAATCATCCACATCTTGTTTTCCTTCAAGAAACAAAGATGTCAATAGAGAAAATGGATTCAATTGCCAGTAAAATCTGGCCAGCTAGAAAAGTGGTTTCCCTCAGTTCCCAAGGGACTTCGGGTGGCATTGCTTATCTTTGGGACCCAAAAGAGGTAGTTATTCACCATATGGTTGGTAGTTGGGGTTTGTTGGCTATAGCTATTCAAAGTAGACATTCCAACCAGATTATGCTCTACATTACTATTTATGCTCTGACTTCTTTGGAGGAAAAAAGAAGGCAGTGGAAGGATATTACTCATATTATCTCTCATTTTCCTAAAGTGTGGATCTTGATCGGAGGAGATTTCAATACCATCCTCTCTCTGGATGAGAAAATTGGGGGAAATACAAATTTAGACAAAAGCACTGACCTCATGAGCGAATATATTGCAAACCTCCATCTTGTGGATATCCAACCAGATAATGGCCTTATGACTTGGTCTAATAGAAGGCAAGGCTTAGCTTGTATCATGGAGAGATTGGATAGGTTCTTTTCTCTCTAAAAATTTCTTAATCCATGGTCACATTCCTAAAGTGAAGACTCTTAATAATGTCTGGTTCGGATCATTGGCCAATCATGGTGGAAATGTGGAAAACCAATGTGAGTTTCTCTCCTTTTTCATTTTCAATTAATGTGGCTTAGAGACATTTCCTTCAGACCTCGTGTGCAAAAATGGTGGAAGGAAGGTAAACCTAGGCATGGGACTAAGATGTTCTGTTTTGCCAAAATATTGCAATACATTAAATCCAAAATCAAGACTTGGAACTGGAAAGAGTTTGGGGATGTTCATAAAAAAAACATGAAGTTATTGCTCATATTGAAAATTTCAATAAGAAAATCCATTTAGATGGCCTCACAAATAGCAGAAGTGCGGATGAAATTAGACTCACAACTCAGTTAGAGGAATGGGAAAAAAGAGAAGAAATCTTATGGAAGCAAAAATCTAGAATTCAATGGCTCAAAGAAGGAGATCAAAACACAAATTTCTTCCACAAATCTCTTCTAGCTCGAAGATCTCACAACTTTATTTCTTCCTTAAAATCAGATTCTGGATATGTTGTTTATACTTGGGATGGCATGAACTCTATTGTTGTTGATTACTTTTCCAATCATTTTGCTGCTACTCCTCTTGACTCAGACTCACAACAAAATGTTCTTCAAGCGATCCCTTCTCTTATCACTTTTGAGGAGAACTATATTTTGACTTCTCCTGTTACTATCAATGAGCTTCAACAAGTAGTTTTTAAAATGCAAAAAGGGAAAACCCCAGGTCCTAATGGTTTTCCCATTGAGTTCTACCAAGAGTTCTGGGATATCCTTCATGTTGATTTATTAGAGGTGGTGGAAGAAGCCAGGAAATCCAAAGAAATTTTGAAGGTTATAAATAAAACTTATATTACTCTTGTTCCAAAATCTCAAGAGGTTGATCATATCTCATCTTTTAGACCTATTGCTTTATGTAATGTTCTTCTCAAAATCATTACTAAGATCATGGCAAAAAGGTTGAAGCCTCTTTTGCATAAGATTATTTCCCCATAGCAAGGGGGTTATGTGGAAGGGCGTCAAATAGTGGATGAGATAGTTCTTGCTTAGGAAGCCATCCATTCCATGGATATGCAAAATTCTCCTTCCATGTTCATTCGGTTAGACTTATCCAAAGCTTATGACAGAGTGGATTGGCACTTCCTTATCAAAGTTTTGAGGCAATTTTGTTTCTCTAAGGATTGGATGGATTGGATTATGGGATGTATCTCTTCAGTTTCCTACTTTGTTCTTATCAATGGTAGTCCTTATCAATCATTCCCAGCTTCCAGAGGTATTAGACAAGGTGACCCGCGATCCCCTTATTTATTCAATATTATTGTTGAATGCTTGGGTAGGACTATAACCAAAAAGAGGGAAAACAAAACCCTTGAGGGAGTTACCATTGCTCATGGAGCTAGACCTATCTCTCATCTTCAATTTATGGATGACTCTACTCTTTTAGGTAAATCTACAGTTAAGGAAGCTTCTAATATAAAGCAAATCATTAGTTGTTTTTCTAAGGCTACTAGGCAGTTGATCAATGAAGACAAATCTAAAGTTATTTTATTTCACTACTCTGCTAGACAAGAATACATGGTCTTGGATAAATTAATATATAAGAAGACCTCTCTACTATATAAATATTGGAATTGGTTGTTGGATAAAGTCAAGAAGAAAATTGGAAAGTGGACCAACAAGTGGCTTTCTTCTGGGGGTAGAATCACCTTGTAAAATCAGTCCTTCAAGCTATTCTTATTTATGTTTATTTTGTTTTGAATATCCCAAAGGTTGTTCTTCGAGAATTGGATCAAATCAATCATCCTTTCCTTTGGAGTGGTACTAAGGAGAAAAGAAAATGGGCCTTGGTGAAATGGGATACTTTATGTCTTCCTAAGAGTGAAGGGGAGTTAGGATTCTGGTATTCTATTAATAACAACAAAGCTTTAGCTACTAAATTATATTGGAGGTGTAGCACCCTAAAATTGGCACAGTTAAACCTTAATAAAAAGATAAAAATTTGAATTTTAACCCCAAACCGCCCGTTACCCGCTTTCCTTATTTTTCGTACCATTTTTAGGATTTGTTTTGACCATTGGACAATATCGTCGTAGATTAGACGAAATCATCCCAGATCTGATGAATTCATCTGGAATAGAACGTCCAGACGATTTCGTCCCAAAACCAAATTTTCATAATTAGCTTCTGTTTCAACAGCTTCTCTAACCTGGGTAGAAAGCGTGTCTACGTAGTTAGAGTCTCCCCCATTGGAGATCTCCCAAATTGGGATGATCTCCAACCTCCTAACCTCTCCCTAATCCTATATAAACTAGGACTTTCTCAGTTTATCCCCCTGAACCCCCTAGCTGATGGATTTCCCTACAAATTTAGTTCCTTGTGCCTTAGAGCACCCTCACACTTTTGTTTGCATTGCATATTTCAAGTTTTCTTGCAGGAATCTTACTGTTCTTCAGCCGAAACAAGCTTGGATCGTCGTAGGCGATTACAGATGATTTCGGACGATCCTGTCGTAGATCGACGATGATCTCGTACGATTGGAGGCGATCTCGACTGTAGTCCAGATTGGGGGCAATCAGAGCCCAGAGTTTGCATTTCCTTATTGTTTTCTCGCATTTCTTTATGCATTGTCTTAGTTATTGTATTTATGCATCTTGGAGTTCACCTCATTTAATATAAATGCATGATAAAGCCAAAATAAATTGTTAAGTTGATGCATTTCCTTTTAATTGCTATTTTGATTTATTATTTAGACAAATTCATTGTTATTTCTATCATTTCCCCTTGCTTTTGCAGTTGCATTTTTGGTATTTTGTATCTATTTCTGTGATTGCAGGTCTTTGACAAATTCGGCTGATGAATTCATCAGATCACCGATGATCTCGTCTGATCTCAGATGACCGATTGAGATCTGAGATGATTCTGTGCAATTCCAGATGATTACGTACGATTTGAGATGATTTGGACTACTACAAGACTCAGAATCTTCATCAGACATCCAGAAATCAGGTATGTTCTATCCTATTTAGCATATTCTCTATGTTTAGCATTTATTCATGTTTTTTGTATTCATAAAATCAGCATTGGCATATAGAATAGTTTAGATTCATCTTGGCCAAACCTAGGAATTGAATGATTAAAGCACAAAATGAACACATCAAACCTACTATCAACCTAGGCGTGGAAACTGCCACTCAAAATTTTCCTGGTGAACCCACCATCCGTAAAAAATTCACCCTTATACCCCTCCCCCGAGAGGCGGGACCTTCAAAGGGCCTCTCAGTCCGAGGTATTGTCCCATCCTTCTCGCATCCCCCTTTCGGGCGTGGATCCTATAGCCTGAAGGTAAGGATGCAAAAAATTTGGAGCGATACATTTTGGTGAACCCGACGTGAATAACATAGGCATATTTCTGATTCAAAAATATAAAAAAAAACAATATATATATATATATATATATACATAAAAAAATAAAAACAAACAAAATCATCATTTCAAGTTTGTATGTTTTAGATTCAATTCTAAATAGTAGATACTAAATATTACTTTTAGAAGTACTAAAGAAACCATGAGTTTTTACTCAAATCAATATGAGCCCATCAGTAATGTTGGAAGAATTCAGCCAAATACATTTGTTGATTATGACCAACCTCATCCCTATTCAACATCACCTCCATCACACTTTTCTCATTTTTCATCCATACCCCAACAGGACAATCCCTTTTCCAATCCTCTTCATAACGATATTATCTATTCTCCCATATATCCATATTATGTCTATCAATCCACATACAATCCTCCTCCACCCTTTCAATATTCTTCTTTCAATACAACACATCCATTTCAACAAGAAAATACTTATTCTTCCAATCCTACCATGCACTCACATCATACTTCACAATCTTCCTATCATCATTCTACCCATAACAAAGAAAAGAGAGGTAAAAAACCATTAGGTCCTTTTATGACTGAACTCCTAAGGCACTTATCAAAAACCTCTCGAAAACCTTCATCACGTACATTTACAAAGCTCAATCAACCAATGGATATAATTCTCAAGCATTTACTTGATACAAATAAGATTGAACTCCCTTCCATAAGACAACTTGATACCACAACAGATTGGTTTAAACCCGAGCTACATTGTGAATATCATAGAGTAGATGGACATATGACACAAAATTGTAAAGATTTAAGATGTGCAATTCAAGATTTGATTGATGAGGGTCTTTTTAATATAAAGGAATTACAATCTACAACTGATTATAAATCTCCAGTAAACAATCAAACTCCTACACAACAAATACCAATAATCAATCAAGACATGGGGATCTCCCAAGAACCCCTATTCAATTATCAACAATAGGAAACCAATCAAATATTGCATGTTAATGTGTCCCATCATGATGATATTACTAATATTGTAACAGAAACTACAAATGAGCAACCTCAAGTTCAATCAACTCAATCTGATATTCAAGATATGGATTCCTCATTTGACCAACCTTCAAAACTATCTTTGGCTCTAGAGAATGATCCAAAATGGAATGTAAGCATAGAAAGCTCATCTTTAGAATCAAAATCTCAATCTGAAATCCACTTTGATAGCCAACAACAAGTGATTAATCCTCAAGCAAAGATATCCCTTTTAGAAGTATTACAAAGTTCTCATAAGGAAACTTTGTTCAAGATACCTAGCCAACAATTTGTTCCTCATGATATTTTCCCTAAGAACATAATTAATGGTGTAAGCCCTCTTGAGGTTAACCATATTTCATTCTATGATGAGGAGATTCCTTCCTCTACTCCACAAGAAGACTCCTCTCTTTACATTACAGGATCTAGTAAAGAAACACCTGTTAAAACTATCATGGTAGATAATGGCTCCTCTCTTAATTTATGCACTTATCAATTATTCCAAAAACTCAAATTAAAGGAAGAAGATCTTAATGAATCAAATGTTATTATAAAATCTTTTAACAATGAAATTCAAGAAGCTCAAGGTACTATAATTCTTCCCCTTAATATTGGATCCAAGATCCTGGATACTTTGTTTTATGTAGCATATTGCCCTTCACCTTACAACCTACTTCTCAGAAGTCCTTGGATTCATACGATGAGGGTTGTCCCTTCTACTCTTCACCAATGTTTAAAGTTTGAACTTGCAAATAAAATTGTTACCATACATAATGACCCAACACCATTTGAAGAATATTTAACGGTTGAAACATCAAGTTCTATACATTCTCTATTGTCACAATTATCTTCTATCCATCACTTTTCTTCATCCATATATGATCATCCTTGTTTACCAAATAACACCCATGCATATCTTTCATATATGCTCCCTCCATATTATCAAGACTTGGAAGATAGTGATAAGAATGAAGAACCTTCTTATCCTTCTGACATTTTATTTTGTAACATGATCAATTTTACACATATAAAAGTAAAATATTTTGCTACATTATTCTACATTATAACAAAGCTTTTGTTATCACTACCTTTTATTCATCACCTTTTGTTCTTACCTTCACCACAACCAAATTATCCTTCAAAACCTCCTTTGATTTTGAAGCAACCTTAGACATGCTATACTCAAATAACATTGTATAGTGTATATAGATCATCTTGTATATACCATCAATTTCATAAATTAAAACAAAAATATAAAAAATATAAAAACATCAAAATCCTTAAAATCTTCAAAAACATCTTTTATTTTTGCACATATCAATTCTTGAAGTATTGCAGTTATATTTTCAATTATTTTGGATAAATTAGCATTTATTTGGAATCCCGCACTTTCACACTCACATACATAAATATCTTGCTTTTATTTGGTATGATTATTACTCTCTCTTATATCAAAGTCCACATTTGAATTAAATAAAGTTTTGAGCATAGAGAATTGATCTTGTTATTTACTTGAACCAAGCATATCTTTTCACATTAAAATGATTTCATTGCAAATTCAATATGATGCTACATAGTAGAAGTGGTTTCTTGAGCGAAAAGTTTCCCCTGCTATCCTATCATGCACATGGTCTAGAATCTTTGAGAATTGACAAAAGGACAAGCTCACCCCTACCCAGAATAAAAATCCCTTGCTCTACAACCAATCCGAGCAAGTATCCCTAGTATAGGAAGAAAAAGAAAAAGTCAAAGAAAATGAGAAAAAGAAAAATATTATTTTGTACCATCGCAGCAATATTTCAGCATTGTCTCAGTTCCAAGCAAAAAAAAAAAAAAAAGAGAAAGAGAAGCAAAAGAGAAAAGAAAAAGCAAAAAGCAATAAAATCCCTTTCCCTACCCCTTGAAAAGAAAAGAAGGGTGAATGAGCTTGAATCCCTGGAATTCTCAATTATTCGAAAACCGTGAGGTAAGCCCCATAACAGGTGGTTTGTGCCCAACCCGCTTGGCCTTGGGTAATTCCTAGCGTGGTGATATGTCTGTCACATTAGCGACCTTCTTTTGTACAGACCTATGTCGGCTTATGGATTAGCTAGCTCTTGATAACCCGACTTACATAGTAGTCTGGTACGGTTACATGCATATAAATCATGGTCAAGGAACACTTATTTGGTTAATTCAAATTACTTGTATCAAATTTTCTTGCTCAAAATTGGTGAATGAATAATACAATTGCACACACATTTGTATTTGAGAGATTCTGTATCATTATGATAAAGCAAGATCGGTAATGAACTCACATTTGCACATGAGGGTTCCGTATAAATCTATATTTGTCTTTGAGATAATGTAAAATATTTTTGCAACTCCTTTTGGAATAATTTTATCTTCTTATTTCAGCACATCTGTTTAGTATAAAAACAACTATATACATTGTTTTCAAAAATCACAAAATGTTTTCAAACAACATATGACACAAATATAATCAATAAAGTCATGTTCATATTATTATTTTCTGTTTATCAAAAGTCAAAAATCAATCATGCAATAAAACTAAAATATCAATTTCTTCTTTGGATTTCGCGATGATGGTATAAGTCTATACCTATAATTCTATGCCTAGCGCAAGCCATTGTTCTAATTTTATTTTCCCATTCATTTTTAAAAAATTCATAAAAAACATATGACTTACATCATTATGTTACACAATTGTGATTTAAAAAGAACGAACACATTTTTGTCCATGTCATTATGTCAACATTCAATTTTGCAATGATGGTATAGTTCCTAGGGACTTATTCCAAAAATTTTATCACACTTAGGAATTTATGCCTAGCAAAATCATATTTCTTTAATATGTCATGCATAATATTTTTTATGAAAATCTGAAAACAAATCATCACCATCATCACTTCCATCATCACAACACAAAAGTCTTAAGACAGTCTCTTAAGCACTCTTTTACTTTTAACAATATTTCTATCCTGGGATTAGCTTGACGACCTAGCGAGCGGCGACTCCATGAAATGGTCTATAACAACGACAATGTCCTTTGAAATTATTGTTAGAAGTCTCTTTTATTTTTCATCAAATCACACCACAAAACAACCAATTTATTCACATCAGATTATTTCATTTACAATTTTATGCCATGACATAAAAAATTATAATTTATTTCCAAAACGACATAATTACATGAATCATCAATCAAAAAATTCAAAAATTAAAGCATAAAACAACATATACACAAGTCATATCATCAAAAAGACCATATATATATATCTCAATAAATTATACATCATCTGGATTGGTATGCCACAATCAAAACCCTGGCATACTCAATCCCCTCAAAAAATAATAATAATACAATCTGCCCTCTATAGCAGCTAGCCTCGAGAAGCCCTCGAGCTCTCAGCCTCATCTCCTCTCCTGCCCTGAGGTGGAGGAGGTGGTCCCATAGAGGTCCGGACTATGTCTCGGGTCCTCATCATCGATCGTGAGGATGTCCTCGATGATCCCATCATGACCGGCTCTACAATGGGGGCTGGCAGTGGTACCCTCTATCCCTCTAGGACCATGTGATAGTATAGCCCCTGGTAGAATGTGGTCTGAGCAATAGACCATGCTAGATCCTGAGTGCTCGCCCCTCCGCTCCGAGCCCTGAGCCATGTAGCCTCGTCTTGTAGTGTCTGCACCTGAGCCCGAAGGTGGGCAACCTCAGCCCGGAGAGCCGCCGTCTCACTGCTCTCCCCTACCTCGACACCCTTGCCCTTATCGGGCGATGGTGGTCTCTCCCCCTACTGAGAAGGGACTCCCCTCTCCCTCCTCCCTGTCTCCTGAGGTCTCTGTGGAGCCCGACCCATCCTCTGGCATCTCTCCTATGGAGACCATCGTTGCTCTCTCCCGCCGTGACCTCGCGCTGCCTCAATAGCATCCTGACACCGCCTCCCCAACCATTGCACCACGACGTGCACTGGACCCTGCACCCTCATCATCCGAGGAGGGTGGATGCCTACGTACCAGGCATCATATCCATCTGCAACCCCAGTGTCGTCACCATCCACTAGCTGGATGGGGGCATCGTCCGCGTCTTGACTCCAGAACCACTGCATGTCTGGAGCCCCGCTCGATGTGGTACTATCCCAGATAGTCCGAGAGTACTCATAATCCCTGAGAGAAGGGATCCCCTATTGTAGACCGAACTATCATAGAACCCGATCGTAGCGGTGGAGCTCTACCTCTCCCCGCTCCATCCTTAGCCAGTAGACTCACCTGATGTGAGCCAGCTCCTGCCCATCCTCTGCCCACCCTGGGTGCTCTCGCCATGGCCTCCAGGTGATCTGGTCCAGGATGAGGTCGTCCAGAAACCTCCGTGACATCGGTAGATCTATCCACCGCTGTGACCCCCTCTGTAACCACCAGTAGAAAACCTGGGGCCTCTCCCGGTCAACCCCTATTAGTGGGAGCCCTATCGGCCTCTGCATCGCGATGTGCTCCCAACACCAAACCTACAGCAACGATGTCAAAACTAGACATCGGCCTCCCTTGTATACGACCCCATGTAGGATCCTATACAAGCGGCACAGTACAAAGCTGCCCCATGCAAACCTGTATCCGTGGTCTCTCATATCGTAGACCACATCTGAGAGGAGCCACGGTAGTCTGCACCCGCTCTGGTGGCACAACAGTAAGCCACCTACTACCCCGGCCAAAACCTGAGTCAGCCTAGATGCCCTAGGCATCTGCCTTAGAGACTCGATGTTCACCCCGCCCTTCTCCAGGGTGAAGCTTGGGTCTCCGATCAATCTCATCATCGCCTGGCCCTGATTGGCCGTAGGAGTCATCAACCATCCTTGTATGGGGATCCTCATGATCCTCCATACATCCTCTAGTGTGGGAGCCATCTCCCCTGTCGGTAACCAAAAGTAGGACGACCCCGGATACCACCTCTCTGCTAGGGTTGTTAGTAGCCCCATGTCCATCGGTACTTGTGGCATCTCTGCCACATGCTGCAAACCGACCTGAGCTAGTCGGTCGCGCTTCGCCTGATCGAGCATGGCTATGTCATCTCGTAGCCCATCGTATTTCCATTCTTGACTCTTTAGTAATCCCCTCTGCAAAACAAACAATAAAACAATAAAATTCATTAATCAACCAATCATTAAAATCAAATTAAATACATTTTAACCAAGCTTAATTTCATCAAGTGATGATATCGTCCACCATTGGATGATATCATCCCAAATTGGGCAAAATCGTCCTTTGTAGGACGAAATCGTCTCCGATTTCGCAACTTGGGGATCGCCCCTTGTTGGACGGGATCACCCCTAGTTCGCCGATTTTTCCCTCCGACGAAATCGACGATCTAGGGACGATTTCGATGAAATCGGGATGATTTCGTCCCGACGTCGTCGACGGCCTAAAAACGGCCGCGATGCCCCAAAACAATCAAAATTTCAAACAAACAATTGCACAAATTAAATTCAAACCTAATTTACTAGGATTAGATCCTTACCCGTAGCCCGCGTCGGACCTCTGTCGATCGGTGTGCTGTCTCCACCATTTTTTTGTCTGCAGAGCTCTAAAAACCAATAAAATTGAATAGTAAAAATGAATTAGGGTTTTACCCTATTTTCTTAATTTTATTTAAAATCAACAACATTTTTTTATAATTTTGCTTTTTCGTGCTTTTACCTCAAACGTTCGATTTGGGTAAAAACACGGAGGGGGCACCATAGTAAGCAATCGTACGATTCGACCTAGAATCGTCGTCTAAAAAATTGAGTACATTTTTTGCTTTCTCGTAAAACGGGAAGAACTCGTCTTTAACGCATTTTCTTCAAAAAATTCGCTAAAGAGGGGGCAAAATGTAGCACCCCAAAATTGGCACAGTTAAACCTTAATAAAAAGATAAAAATTTGAATTTTAACCCCAAACCGCCCATTACCACGCTTTCCTTGTTTTTCGTGCCATTTTTAGGATTTGTTTTGACCGTTGGACAATATCGTCGTCGATTAGACGAAATCATCCTAGATCCACGAATCATCCTAGCCAGAATTCATCTGGAATAGAACATCCAGACGATTTCGTCCCAAAACCAAATTTTCATAATTAGCTTCTGTTTCAACAGCTTCTCTAACCTGGGTAGAAAGCGTGTCTGTGCAGTTAGAGTCTCCCCCATTGGAGATCTCCCAAATTGGGATGATCTCCAACCTCCTAACCTCTCCCTAATCCTATATAAACTGGGACTTTCTCAGTTTATCCCCCTGAACCCCCTAGCTGATGGATTTCCCTACAAATTCAGTTCCTTATGCCTTAGAACACCTCCACACTTTTGTTTGCATTGCATATTTCAAGTTTTCTTGCAGGAATCTTACTATTTTTTAGTCGAAACAAGCTTGGATCGTCGCAGGCGATTATAGACGATTTCGGATGATCCTATCGTAGATCGATGATGATCATGTACGATTGGAGGCGATCTCGACTGTAGTCCATATTGGGGGCAATTAGAGCCCAGAGTTTGCATTTCCTTATTGTTTTCTGCATTTCTTTATGCATTGTCTTAGTTATTGTATTTATGCATCTTGGAGTTCACCTCATTTAATATAAATGCATGATAAAGCCAAAATAAATTGTTAAGTTGATGCATTTCCTTTTAATTGCTATTTTGATTTATTATTTAGACAAATTCATTGTTATTTCTATCATTTCCCCTTGCTTTTGTAGTTGCATTTTTGGTATTTTGTATCTGTTTCTGTGATTGCAGGTCTCTGATGAATTCGGTTGACGAATTCATCAGATCGTCGATGATCCTGTCTGATCTCAGATGACCTACTGAGATCTGAGATGATTCTGTGCAATTCCAGATGATTACGTATGATTTGAGACGATTTGGACTGCTACAAGACTCAGAATCTTCATCAGACATCCAAAAATCAGGTATGTTCTATCCTATTTAGCATATTCTCTCGTGTTTAGCATTTATTCATGTTTTTTGTATTCATAAAATCAGCATTGGCATATAGAATAGTTTAGATTCATCTTGGCCAAACCTAGGAATTGAATGATTAAAGCACAAAATGAACACATCAAACCTACTATCAACCTAGGCATGGAAACAGCCACTCAAAAGTTTCCTGGTGAACCCACCATCCATCGAAAATTCACCCTTATACCCCTCCTCGAGAGGCGGGACCTTCAAAGGGCCTCTCAGTCCGAGGTATTGTCCCATCCTTCTCGCATCCTCTTTCGGGAACGGATCCTATAGCCTGAAGGTAAGGATGCAAAAAATTTGGAGCGATACAGGAGGATGTTGCATAACCCCAATGCTCTTTGGGCCAATAATCTTCGTTCTAAATATGCTAAGAACAAAAGTCCTGAAGACCTTGTTCGCTATCAACTTCCTACCAAAGGTTCTCCCATTTTAGCAGTTCTTAATACTGGTGAGGATTTGATAAATAAAAATTATTTTGGATCATTCATAATGGTCAATAGGTAAATTTTTGAACAGGTTCTTGGGATGGTCACAAGCCTTTGATAACTCAGTTTCTCGATTGGAGGCCTTGGATGGAGGAGCTTCACTAAGATAATTGGATAAAGGTGGCTAATTACTATCGGTACCATACTGGTAATTCAAAGGTTGGTAGATATTGGATCCCTATTGAGGACTGGCCTATTCAAATCCCACAAATGCAAAGACAAGATATCCAAGGCATCCTTCATATGAGATCCCTCTCTTGGTCCCATGAAAAAGATTGTTTTGGATGGAACAACACTATTAAGGGTGAGTATTCGATTGCTCAAGGTTATTTGACCTTATGCCATAATAATCCCAACCATTCTTCTGACATATTTTCTTGATTGTGGGCTCAAAATCTCTAGCCTAAGGTGAGGTTCTTTAATTGGCTTTTATTGCATCGTAGGGTACTTATTGGTGAGCAACTTATGAAGCATGGTTTTCATGGCCCTTTTAGATGTGAAATGTGTGAAGAGAATGTAGAAAATCTCAACCATATTTTTATTGAGTGTACTTCAGCCTCTCGAGCTATGGAGGAGAATGGCCACTTTACTTGGCTTGCAGTGGTCCATTTTTTTTACTTTTGAACAGACTTTGGAGGGATTGGCCTAATCAAGAGGGTGTTGATCATTTTATTAGGCGATTAGTTTGGATGGGTTCTACCATTCTTCTTTGGAATATTTGGAATGAAAGGAACAACCAAATTTTTAATCAAGATAGGAAGGATATTCACTATATTTGGTAAAATACCATAGCCAACTTAGTTGAATCAATCCATCAACTCCTTAATCACCCCAAAAATCCCACCAAATATGGGATCAAGTGATGCAAATATTGAAGATTAGATCTTCTAAGGAAAACCAACTTAAAGGGAATGTGAGTATTCGTAAGATAGATAGGACTAGAAATTGATAACCTCTGGCTAAGTATTTTGGACAATTCAATACTGATGGAGCCTCTAAAGGGAACCATGGAAAAGCTAGTGTGGGAGGAATTGGTAGACTTTTAGATGGCTCCCTGTTTTTTACTTTTGCTGAGAATTTGGGTATTCTTTCCAATAACCTTGCTGAGGGGTATGGTATCCTCAGAGGCCTTCATGAGGCTACTAATGTTGGATGGAAAAATCTGTTAGTTGAGTCTGACTCTCAACTTATGATTAATATCTTGAAGACTCCTTCTAAGAATCATAAGGTGGATTGGAGAATACAAAGAATTATTGAGAAGATTCAATTAATCCAGATGGGATTTTTGAAAGTTGATTACAATCTTGTGGTCAAAGATAAAAAAAAGAGTGTTGATACTTTAGCTAATTGGGCTTTGGACAAAGGTGATCTTACTTGTTATGGCCACCCTGGGCTTCTCAAATTAGGGAAGCTCTTCTTTCTATCATTTCTTTGGATGGCTCCAGTTTTGAAGGTACCTGGTTTCTTCTTATTTTTTTTTTTTTTGCTTCTCTTTGGTTCATTTAGTTCTTTTTAGTTCCCTAGCTCATTATATTCTTTATTTTGTTTCCTCTATTGATTTTTGCCTTAATAGTCTTTTGTTCTAGATAGGTCATTGCTATGTTCAATTTTTTTTTCTTTTTTCTTTTTGTTTTTTTTTTTTGTTTTTTAAGGTGGGTGGGTTCTTTTGTTTTGTTTTGTTTTTTTGTGTTCTTTGTGTTGTTTTTTGTTGTTCATGTGTTTTTGTTGTTTTGTGTTTTTTTTTTTTTTAATGTTTTTTGTTATTGTTGTGTTTTTTCGTTCTTGTTCTTGGGTTTCTCTTTGTTTGTGTTATTTCATGTTTTTATGTGTGAGTGTTTTCTATGTTTTTTATTTTTGTTTATTGTCTGTTGTTGGTTGTTTTTATTTTATTTTTTAGGTTTTGGTTGTGTTTATTTTTCATGTTTTTTTGGGTTATGTCTTTGTAGTGTTCTATTGTTTTTGTCTTGTTTGTGTTTTATTATGTGGTTCTTGTGTTTTTCTATGTGGTTTGTGTTGTGGTTTCTTTTATCTTATTGTGCGTGTTTGGTTGTGCTTTTGTTTTTGACACACTCAAGGAGCATGTTTTTTATTTTATTTTATTATTTTTGTTGTTATTTACTTATTTTTAAATTGGTTTTGTGTGTTTGTTTGCTCCTTGAGTATGTCAAAGGTGGTAGGCCAGGTCCGTGTCCTGGGTGTTTTTGGCGGAATGGATACCCCTGCCTCATTGGGTCTTTCCCGAAAGTGGCATCCCTTTTGGGATGTTTTACACAAATAAAAAATAAATAAATAAATAAACAAAAAAACAAGAGAGAGTTCCAAAGACCAAGAAGATAAAAAAAATTCCTACACTAAGCTATATACAAGATTTGTATATAAGATATTTATTAGTTGGAAGATGATACACTTCGCCATCCAACTAATCGATAAGAAAATTTAAATTAGTTAATAAACTACCTCTTCATAATCCTCTACATGTGGCACCAATTTGAGAATGTATAGGTGGTTAGGTTGGTCTGGTGTAGAGAGGTATTGGGCATATGATATGATAAGGATTAGCATATGATTTTTTTTTTTAAATAGCAAAAAACCCCTTACGGGGCCACCTTGGTATGAGAGACCATGAACAGGGGGTTCTACACCGTCAAAGTCACCCGGGAGTCACACCCGACCCTGCTCGCACCAACATTATCAATTGGATTTTGGATACCCAATTCAACTTTTTGGTAGGGTGGAGATTTGAACTTGGGACCTCCCTTGGAGGATTGCCCTCTCCTCTCCAACTCACCTACAACACCTGGGTAAGGATTAGCATATGATTAGCCTATGAATTATTTCATTATTTAAAACATGAGTGTAACTCATATTAGTTAGTTTCCTAGTTGTTAGACTAAAGCTATTTTTTAGCTTCAATTATCAATTAGTTATGATTAGATAGGCTAATTTGCAGCTTACATGTAATTAGATGATATCCAATATATTATAATTTATGCATCATAGATGCCTATAAAAGAACTTGTAATTAGTAATTTCAAGATAATCATAGTTGGTACCCTTTTACGATTTGAAAATTTATAGTTCTATTCAATTCCATATCAAATTTTGTATCAAAGCATCTATGACCTAGCCTTGTGAGGTGGATTTCTCTTTGGGAAATTCCTCCTTCATATTTCCTTTCTTAATGTTGCCTTATTTGTCTTCTTATATATCTGGTGAAAATATTATGTTTGTAGGTGGGACACCATTCTTTGATGTTAAAATTTGGTTTGCAATCATTTAGTTGTTCTCTATCACACCAAATTGCTCTACTTGTAGATGATCACGTTTTTGATATAATTGGGTTGTACTTAAACTACTTTGTTTCCTATATGACTGCATATTTTAGGCCTTATGTCAAAAGGGCTATATTTTTTAATTGATGTGACAACTTGGAGAAAATGCTAAGAAGTTTGTTGTTGAGATCCATGTAGTTGATCACCCTATTTTGAATAGCTTGTTAAAGAACACTATTCAAGGACACCATTTGTGGTAAAATCAATGAAAAGCATAGTTGATGACATTGTGATCATGATTTTTTTCTAGTGATTAGAGAAAAAAATACATTTGATCATTTTATTTAAATATCCAATTTTCAAAATTTTCTTTGATCTCTAGGATCATGTATTTGGTGTGAACCTTGACATTTATCTACAACTCTAACTCTACTATAGATGCTTTCTATAGAGCTATCATCTTGCATGTGAGTAACCCTAATTTTATTAAACATTGTCAACTCAAATGAAGAATATAAACACATCTTCTCTGCTACTAGCATAACTAAGTTATTTCCAAAATGCTTGACACTATGACAACATAGGAGTCATTCAAATTGTAGGTATTTACATATGATTTTTACTAAAATATTTATATTTTGAGACATAAAACATGACCACCTAGAAGACACACAACCATATTTTGGTATATGCTTGGTTCCAAGGGTGAGCATAACATTTATAGCCTCCATTCTCCCTAATTTTTCTACAAAGAGAATTATGAGAATTACTCTTTCAAGTATTCATGCCCATGGCTTCGTAGAGGGGTCCCTAGCTTGTAGTCATGACTCATCAATTAGATTCTATGTATCGACACATTGATATGTTCGACCCAGTGAACAAGGAATTCATAGATATCACTAGGTTGGTACCTTCACATTCCCATCATTATAACCTATTTGTATCATATGACATAATTGGGTATCACAAGTGTAAGGGTGACAATTTCAATTAGAAAGTACCTATGCTAGAGCATTTGAGATCCTTCTTGTCTTAGATCTCCCTATTTTAAATAAATGAGACTTTCTCCTCGTTTTCACCTAATGAATGCATGATTGCCTTGAAAGATTTCTCAAAGTAATTGAGGATGCACAAGAACTTCACATAGTTGTAAGCAATTTGGATCCATATTCATCAACAAATTATAGCAAATTGAAGAATTTTGAGCATGGGACATGCAAAAATACCATTTTGCATGAGAAACCTACTTTTCAATTGATATTTGGTATAATTTTTACAATCACATGAAAATTATGCAAAGGTATAAAGTAATTAAGGAAATTAATTCTATTTCCTACCTGATTAACTAATTTAATTAGTTTCTATTTTGTGTACTGAATGACATGCACACATTAAATTATTTCATGCATAAAAATTATATAATTAATATATTTGTTGCATATTGATTACTTAATTTAATTAATTAATTATTATATGTGTCAAAATGCATGACACATATAAAGGGTACAATTTTGATTAAATTGTAATTGGCCTAGCCACTCTTTCACTCTTTTGGGACATTGGCTTTGGGCTTGGGTATTTTGTTCCAGTTTGTTTGTATGATTTTAGAAATTTGTAAGACTTTGAGCATCTAATATGCTAAACTTTTAAAATTATGATATTGTTTCATGGAGTACATGATTAGTTGTACCCAAAAATCATCATACTCTTCTTACTCATTAGATGAGTTCACATGAAACCCATTTACATGTGGAAACACAACTATTAAGTAGTAATGTATCCTTCTAGACTCTTAGAGAGGAATATTTATTCTTGATTCCACATAGCAAGTTGTCTCCAAACATGGCAATGATATCAAGATATTTGAAAGCATCCTCACATTATCGTTCTTCACTTGCTTTAACCTCACATATCATGGTGGATCACATGGGGCAAAGCACCTATAGACAAAAACAATGGTTCTCTCACTGATTGGTTCTCACCTTATATATTTTATTCTTCCTTGAATAAACCTAAGCTAAACATCCATATTTCTATTTTTGTATACTTTTATTACATCCCTAGTATTTTCTTTGGTATTTCATGGTAGTTTATTGTAGTCTTGTTCCTCTTCTCCACTTTATTCATGTTTCAGACTTGTTTGGAAGTAGACTTTTAATTCATAAAAACAACCCTCTTATTTGATTCCATCATAATTTTTGGTTCTTTTTCCAATCATGGGAATCATCCAGGTACTCCAAATTTGAAGGAGTTGTTGTCTCTTCCTTTGATCACGATCCTTTTATTTCTATTCCTTTGATCATAGAATCATGGGTACTCCTACAATTAGATTTGTCTTTGTGATGTGTCTCTAATGTAGTATATTTCATATAGTTCTTACACTTTCAATGTTATCCAAAATAATTTCTATGACACATATTGCTAGCAATTTTAGGGCAACACCACCTCAATATTATATTTGGAAAAGCATTGGAATCCAATACTTATCATATATGCCTATAAAATAAATTATAATTAATCCTTTCAAGATAATAAAAGTTGGTATCCTTTTTCAATTTGAATATTGGTAATTCTATTCAGATCTATATCATGGTGTTATAAGTTCCTCAATTTCTTTGTTATGGAATCATGACATAAAGGGTTTGAATTGGTATCTTGTTAGATTTTGAGTTGGTATCAAATATGTTGTGGTGCCACAACATCTTTGATACCAACTCAAAAGCTAACAAGATAACGTGACTTAGTTAATGTGTGAGATGTATGATTGGTCCATGAAAGAACTCTAATTCAACCAGGATAAATTTTGAAAAGCTATCAGAATTGGCTAAATTTTGATGATATTGATTGGCATACTATGCATGGTTGAAGAACAGAAAAGAATTATCATACAACTCAGGATAGGAGCAAACATAATTGTTGATATGCTAATAAGTGTATTTTAATCTCTTTTATGATTTGTGGTATGCAACAGGAGGTGTGTATACGTACATGTAAAAATGGCAAGACAAGGAGCAATACCTATATTATGATATGCACAATGAAAGGACATAACAAAATTCTTAAGAAATGTAATTTATTATGCAACCAACTTGTCTTAGAATAATAAAACTGAAGGAGATAGTGGAACATGAACATGGGAGTCCAAAGTGGAGCTCAAGTTATACACATGTATTGACTAAATGAACATGAACATGAAAAAAGGTGGAAGTCGAATCAACATGAACATGAACAAAGATACCATCATATGAGTCGAATGAACATGAATATGAATATAAGTTCCTATTTATGGTATATACAAATGCATTTGATGAGTGAATTGAATACCAATGTTTCACGACATCAACATGTTTGATTGATATATTTAAATAAAGAGACCACCATATAAACAAAAGTATCAGTCAAATGGACATGAACATGAACAAAAGTTCATGCTTATGGTATGTACAGATGCATTTGATGAGTGAATTTTATGGCGAATGTTTGGCAATATCAACATGATTGATGATAATGAGAAAGGCATTTGAAGAAGAATTTTATTGATAGTGTTTGAAAATATTAACATGATTGAGTACTATGAAAGAAGTGGATATGGAGAAGATCTGATGTATATCAGGACACACTTAGATGTGAAGTTGATGAAGAGTGAGAATATTTGGTGTCGATCAGGACACACTTATGTGTGGAATTGGTTAAGAGTGAGAAAATTTGGTGTCAATCAAGACACACTTATATGTGGAATTGTTGAAGAGTGGAAAGAAGAAGAAATAAGAAATAAAAAGGTAGAGAGGAAACACACAAAAATATGATCAAGAGAATATATATAGCTTCTCGAAGCAGGACCATACATATTTTGAAGGTCAATTGAAAGAAAGGAGAGAGGATATGAAAAAATGAAAGATGAGTTGCAAAGTGCATCATAGATAGATATTTTGTATTTAATGTGTGACCAAATCAATTACGTGTAAGAAAATCCAACGAGATAAATGAACATAAATATGGGAGTCCAAAGTGGAACCTAGGCTATGCAAAAGTTCCAGTTAAATGAACATGAACATTCAAAAAGAGACCATCATAGGTAAATGAATATGAACATGAAAAAAGTTCCTGATTATGGTATGTACAAATGTATTTGATGAGTGAAGTTATGTGCTAATGTTTGGCAAAATCAATGTGTTTGGTGAATATGGAATAGACATGCGAAGAAGATGTTAATTGCTAATGTTTAGTAGTATCAACATGATTGAAACTAGATGGCATATATGGATGCATTTGGTGAGTGAATTGAATACCAATGTTTGGTGATATCAACATGATTGATGAATGTAGAAGATGATGAAAGAGCCTAGAAATTGGGCTTGTGAAATGGATGAAAAGTAGCAAGAGAAGGAAGAAAGAAAAGAAAAAGTAGAAATAAAAAAGGAGGATATAGCCACTCGAAACGTTACCATACAACATTGATATGGATCTAGAAGAAATGGATGTGAAGGAAATGGGAAAAAAATAAAGAAAAAAGAAAAAATGAAGGTGAAATACAAGGTAAATCATTGATGAATAATTTTGATGGAACAGTATGATATAATGACAATAGACAAGGTGGAGGTTTAGTAAATGTAAAATTTCTAAACGTGAATGATGTTGAGAAGATTAGGCTCCTAAATTCCTTCCAGATTAGCTAAGAAATATACCCCAGAGGTAAACTTGTATATGATAATGTAAGGTCCTAACCAATTTGGTATGAATTTATCATGAAGGTGACGTGGTTGATTGGTGTTTTGTTGGTTCTCTTTGAGGACTAGGTCACCAATTTGGAATTCTCATGGGTGGACTTTAGTATGATATGCTCAATGAAGGTGATATTGATAAACACATGTGTGTTCAATAACATGAATGTGGTGCTCATCAAAAATATTAAGTTGATCGTACCATACGTGTCAAGCATTATCATTGTCAATGAATTATTGTAGATAAAACCTTAAATAAGAAATATATAGCTCTAAGGTAATAATGGCTTTAGTGCCATAGATCAAATAGAATGGTATTGCCTCAGTATGGGTCCTTATTCTAGTTCTATAAGCCCAAAGGACCAAGGGCATTTGGTTATGCCAGTCATGATGTGATTTCACAATGGTCTTGTGAAACATGATGTAACTTGTTTTATTTGTAGCTTCAACTTGGTCATTACCCTGAGGGTAATATAGAATTGAAAAGCTATGTTGAGTATTATATTTATCACATAAAGCACACACATTAATATTATAGAATAGATTACCATTATCATAAATGACCTTCGAAGAAATACCAAATCGACATATGATATGTTGAGTAATGGACTCAACAATTTTAGGTCCAGTTGTTTGAACAAGAGGGATTGCCTCGACCCACTTTGTGAAATATTTAGTAGCGGTAATAATAAACTTGTGACTACTCTAGGAAGCATGAGTGATTTTCCCAATGATATATAAGCCCCATTGATAGAACGACCATGTGGATTGGATAGGTTGTAAAACCTATGATGGTAGATGAGTGATATTGGAATGGTGTTGACACTTCACACACTTTTTGACATATGTACAACAATCATGCTCCATGGTGGGCCAATATTAGCCCATACAAAGGATGTGATTTGTAATTGTGATGTCACTCAAGTGGCCACCATAGGTGCCATCATGGGCATCTGTAATAACATGATGTATTTCTTGTTCTTCAATACACTATAGGAGAATGTTGTCATAGCTACGTTTGTATAAGATGTCCCCCAATGGAGTGAAGCATATTGCTCTTTGTTTGAAAGTATGATTTGTTGTTTGAGATAAATTAGGTGGAAGTATGCCTAATTTAATATAATCCTTGACTTGAGAAAACCAAGGATTGGGGGGTTTGGCATCAACAATATTAATGTTCACGATGGAAAAATATTCTTGCAACGTAATAGAAGAATGAGAGAGAATTTGTACAGGCACACAAGTGATTTCATTGTGTGGATCTTGGGGTATCAAAGACCCAAGTTAAGCCATAGTATCAACAATAACATTGGTGGAATGTGAGCTGGTATCAATTTCATACCACTCAAATCAATCGAGTAGTTGAGTAGCCACATATTTATACTGTTTGAGCATCGAGAATCAACATTGAAAAAATTCTTTAATTTTATTCACAATAAGGAATCACCCCAAATTTATAATTTCTTAACATGTATAGATAGTGTCATATTGAGGCCAATAATAAGTGCTCCATACTTGAAATTATTATTCATACTTGGAAAATTTAATTTGAATGAAAATGAGAGCAGTACCTCTTGTGGTGTAATGAGGGTGACCCCAACACCGATCCCTTGTTTGCAATGGGAGCCATCAAAGAAAAGCATCATATATGCAATGGTGTTAGGTTCGAACTGTGGCTTAGTATCATAAGTTTGAAACATGACATCGTTTGGAAGCTTAATGACAAGTGGATGATCGTTAGGTAAAGGAGCTTCCGCAAGATGGTCAATGACCTACCATTTTATCAAATTTTGACTAAAAAATTTGAGGTTGAATTTAGTGAGTAATATGATCCATTTGGTTGTTCTACTATTGTTATAGCTTTTATCTATCATGTATCCGAGGGTATTTTCACACACAACAACATAAGTTGTATGGTTGAGCATGTAGCGGCGTAACTTTCTGGTAGCAAAGACAAATGTAAGGCAAAGCTTATCCATGTAAGCGTACTATGTTTCATAGCTTATGAGTGTGCAACTAATGTAGTAAATTGCCTCTTCGTAGAGTGCCTTATTTTTTGGGCCAATAATGTGCCCAACACAAAATCCATGGTAGATATGTAAAAGTGAAAAGAAAAATTAGGGTGAGGCAATGATAAGACAGTCAGTGATGTGAGTTAAGTTTTAATGTCATCAAAGGTACATTGACAGTTATGATCCCAATGAAATGCAACTCTATTCTATAAAATATTATTGAATGACTTGCATTTATCTGATAGTTGGGTGATAAAGTGATGAATCACTTGAATATTTCCTTGCAAGTTGTGCAACTATTTGAGGGTGGTAGGAGGTGGAATATCAATGATATATCTAACCTTCTCTTGGTCAACTTTGATTTTATGTAAAGAAACAATGAATCCAAGGATCTTACTTGAGGTAACGTCATATATGCACTTTTTAGGATTGAGATGAATGTTGTGCTCAAGGAGGCATATAAAATTTTACACAAATTGTGGATATGTTCCTAACGTTTCTTTGACTTAGTCAATAGATCGTCTACATAGTCCATAGTTTGATATATATAATAATGAAAAATATAGGCCATGGCCTACTAATAGGTGGCACAAATTTTTTTTAGACCAAATGGCATGATATTATAGCAAAACGTCCCCCAAGGAGTAGTAAAAGATATCTTGTATTGATCTTCAGGGTTAATCAAGATTTGGTTGTACCCCAAAAACACATCCATGAGAGACAACATCTCATGACCTACTATGAAATCAACTAATGTATCAATGTTGGGAAGGGAGAAATTATATTTTGGAAATGCTTTGTTTATATCTCTAAATTTCATGCATATCCAAATTCCTCATTTATATTTTGCAATAGGGACCATGTTAGACACCCACTCGAGGTAGTCAATCGGCTAGATTAATCCCCCATCAAGGATTTTTTTAATTCCTTAACCATAAATGTAATCGTAGGATGCATTTTACACAATTTTTGCTTGATAGGTTTAGCATTGGCATCAAGCGTAAGGTTTTGAACAACCAAGGAAAGGTTTAAACCTAACATGGTAGTGTATGACCATGCAAAGATGTTCTTGTACTCTTTGAGCAATGTTGTAAAAATTTTATGTTCTTCAAGGGGGAGGCCTTTACCGAGTTTGATAATATGAGGGTATGATGGATCATCCCCAATGTAAACATCAATGGTATCCTCTATGAGCATCTGTGAACCATCCTATAGCTGAGCAGGGATGGGAATAATATGTAAGTCCTTAGTAGAATTAAGGATATGAATCCCATCATCATGCATGACTTCAGTGTCATAAACACAATAAGCTTGCAAGGAAGTGGAAGAAAATGGGGCATTAGTGGAATATAGTAAAAACTTGAAAAGAAGGAAATATTGCAAATATGGTTTGGAAGAGATATGATCAAAATCAACGTAGTCTAGATTTGTACAAATAATTTTATCTGGATGAGGCTCGTAATGAAGTAGGGGAAATATCTATGAATATATTATTCATTGATATAGAAGCAGTGGGAGAGGATGGTGCATTAGATATAGGGATGTCAAATGGAGATGAATGAATGGGTTGATTGAAATGAGGATATAAAATTATAGTGGAAAAGTGAGGTTTGCAAGAAGATAATATAATATGATATCTATTGGATAAGTAATATGGTGAATGGACTGATGAGGGGAGAGACGAAGTAGGAACAACATACATGGGAAATGATGTAAGAGATAATGTCATGAAATCTTGGATGAGGTTCTCAATAGTATAAGCAAAATGAATGACATTGCAATGAATCATGAAATAAGTGAGTTGTAATGTCAATAGAAGAATGGGATGATCAAGAACTTCTTTGTACATCAAATTCTAGATCAACATTGTAGCCCTCTTCTAGAAAATTTAGAGATAGGTGAGGAGGAGTATATTCTAATACATAGAGGGTTGAGCGTAGGTAACCTAAGCCATATTTATCTCCTTATTGTTGGAAAAGTGGGTGGAGAAAAATTCTAGAGCCTTTTTCATAGTGATCCAAACTAAACCCTTGCCAATGATCGCGTTGGAAGTAGCATTTAGCAAAATCAGGGTTGGACAAGTAGTCTAGATTACCACAAAAATTATCCTCAGGGAGCTAAGGTTCAAAAGTGGAAGTAGATGTATCAATGCCCCATAAATGAAGTTAGTGCAATTGGTGGGTAGGTCAAGAGGGATGATGACACTGATTATGAGTGAAGAATTATGAGGGTGATAAAAATCATGAATATATTGGAGGTTTGGGATAAAAACACAAGCATTATGGATTGAATAACACAAGCTTATACTGAGAGGGGGTGAACAATATAAGGCCACTTTTTACTTTTCTTTTAAATTCAATATTATGTAGTGTATAGATAGCGGTAATCAAAGCAATGCACATAACACCACACACACTAGAGACACAGATTTTAATGTGGTTCACCCAATGTGGGCTACCTCCACAGAGAAAATATTTCTCAAATATTCTCTTTGGGAATCCTTCCCAATTACAATAATTATGGACCCCTATCCAAAGGAGATGTTGATACCTTAATCTCAAGTTCATGGATCTCTTCCATAGGAGAACTCTTTCCTCTTCTGCTCTGGCTAGTGATATTCTATAAGACTTTGTCTCTCTGCTACACTGACTAGTGGATCTCTCTCCACTTGAAGACTCCTCACTTAGAAGATATGTCTTCAATTGTCCTAGTTGTTGGATATCTATCCACTAAGAATTTGTCCTCTATACTCTGTCACCTCCAAAGCTCTATCAATGGGCTCACTCAGAACCTTCTCAAATCTGCTCAATAGGTTCACTCAGAACCTGCTCAAATATGCTCAATAGGTCCACTCATAACCTACTCAAATCTGATCAACAGGTCCACACAGAACTTGTCCAAATCTGCTCAATAGGTTCACTTAGAACCTGCTCAAATCTGCCCAATAGGTCCACACAAAACCTGTCCAAATCTTCTCAATAAGTCCTCTCTAGGACTTTCTCAAATCTGCATTGCAAGCTTACACAAAATAAGTCCACAAGCCTTCTCAAAGACTTACCTCAAATCTGCTTAACAAGTCCACACAAAACTTATTCAATCACATAGAATCATAAAGAGAATTGTTAGAGACTCAATATGTTCTATACTCAATGCTCAATCAATATCTCAACTAAATCTCATAGAAGCATAAAGAGAATTGTTAGAGACTCAATATATTCTATACTCAAATCCCAATCTCAACTCAAATAAATCTCATAGAAGCATAAAGAGAATTGTTAGAGACTCAATATGTTCTATACTCAAATCCCAATCTCAACTCAAATCAATCTCATAGAAGCATAAAGAGAATTGTTAGAGACTCAATATGTTCTATTGTCAAATCCTAATATCAACTCAAATCAATCTCATAGAAGCATAAAGAGAATTTGTAAAGACTCAATATGGTCTATTCTCAAATCTCAATCTCAACTCAAATCAGAATATAGAATAGTTTATTTCATGGAACTTGAACAACCAATGGGCTTCAACAACAATGCTTATAAACAAGGTTTAATCACAACTCTCAATTCAAAAAACCTTGAAGTATTAAACCAAAAACTCTCAAAAAGGTTAACCACAATCAATCCTTTTCTCCCCAAAGATATTTTTAGAAATCAATCATGCACATCAGTCAACGAAGAATATTGCCCATACCTTTTTGACGCCTTATGACTTTTCCATTAAATTTTCCACACTCAACACACTTTATTTTTCCAATATCAACAAGGGTTAGAGGTCATGAGTAATAACACAATAATAAAAATAATATCTCAATAACACCTTATTACTCCTACTCAATAAAAATGCACCAAACCCTCTTATGCAAGAAATAATCCCTCAAAAGAATGAATCAAACTTACTTTTGGAACTCCTTGACAAAACCAGAAATATCTTCTTACACACACCTTATTTCTCCCTCAAAGCAATCTAAACAAGTAGCTCTCAAAAAATAGATTTCCAATGATATATAATATGATATATTTCCATAAAGAAAATCAGCAGAAATATCTATCTTTCCTAGGGCATACCGTAACCTTATTTCTCCTTAGGTAACCTTGGTAGAAAATAAAATATTAAACAAAAATTAAATTCACTTGCCTTGGCCTCAGCAGGATTCGATCCCCTGACTGTTTTCTTCCCAATGCCTTAACTGAAGCCAAGCCATCATTGGGCCACACACTGTAATGTGTCTAAAAGGGCATGTCCACCATGCAATATCTTAGAATAGTGAACCTCCAAAAAACAACAAATGCGTAGAGCGCTTCTTCCTTGCAATCCAAAAAATAGACCTTACGTGAATCAAACTCATAACCTCCTCCTTAGAACCGAGCCAACATACCACTAGGCCACACTGGCCTTTGCACTTAGGGATTCCGAATCTTCACAACTTTAACCTTCACAAAAATCGTAAGGCTTTTGAAACAAAAATCTCTTTCGCATGCACTTCAAAAACAATAGCAAGGGATACTTGGTAAATGAATTTGTTTGGCATTTATCTAATACCTTTTGCCTTCTGCAGCATCATGTCGGTGCTTCGAATGAATTCGACATCAACGTGATTTAATTTATAATAAATTTAAATTTAATTTTAAATTTAAATATTATAAATTAAAATCAATATTAGAAATTTATCTTAAAGAGTCAAACTTAGGTTTAATAAAACCTTAGAACCTTGTCTTAATGCCCAACCTTGGTATTATTTATAAAATTTAATTTCCTTGTGAATTTAAATGATTTATAAATAATTATTAAACCTCCTTTTTAACTTTTGCAATAACCCATCTTGGGTTTTTATAAACCAATAATTTAACCTGTGCTCCCAATAATATTAAAATATTATGGAGCCTTTTTCATTTCACTTTTGCACTGATGAAGCTTTTTCCTGGATGACTTGGGTGACTTTATTTCTTGTCAAATTCCTTGAGATGAGTGATAACTCTATTAGGTGACATCAATGACAACTCTGACTTAGAGGACTCAAAATGTCCAACAATCTCCCCCTTTGTCATTGATGGCAACCCTTATCCTTTTACTAAAACCTGGCCTTCTTTTTTTCTCCCCATGGCTCAATGATCTCTCAAATATCAAATCTCTCCACATAACAAATCTCTCCCCAATACACAAATTTCTCCCACTTTGATATCAATGGCAAAGGGTCACCTTTGGGGCTCGGGGCTAAGAATGAGCCTCTTAGCTTAGCCCCCCCCCACCTCCACATGAGGTGGTTAATTCTAGGATGGGAGTATTTCTACTCCCCAAAAGCACTGCTCTTTGTATTTATCTTTTTCTCTTCTTTTCTAAGTTTCTGAATCCTCTCACTATTTCTTTCCAAGTCATCATCCTTATTCCTGTCATCACTTTTGTTCCTATTCCTGTTCTTTTTTTCATCCATGTTCTTGTTCCTATTCCTATTCTTGTTCCTATTCTCATCCATGTTCCTGTTCTTGTTCTCATACATGTTCCTATTCCTGTTCTTGTTCTTCCTTATGTTCCTGTTCTTGTTCATGCTTGATTCTGGAATATTTTCTCTACACCATTTTTCTATGTGACTATCATTATTGCACTTATACCACTTAATGTTATTATTCCTTGGATGTGCAACTTTTTTAGGATTTCTCCTAGTGAAGCCATATCCTCTTCTGTCATGAACCCTACAATTTATTGCCTTGTGACCAAACTCATTGCATGAGTAGCAATATCCTTGGAAAATTTGTCCTTTCCCATCTACCTGTATTTCATGTGTCCTGCACTGTGAAGCCATGTGCCCAAACCTATGACATGAAAAACATCTTCCCTTGAAGAAACCTTTCCTAAACCCCATTTGTCTTCTAGTTCCTCTTGACCTATTCTGATTGTTGTTCCATTTGAATCTTCTTTGTTCATTGTTCTTGTTCCTGCTAGACTCACTGTAATCTAACTCATCTGTAGGAGTTTCACTTTCACTTCCGCTCTCATATGAGAAACCCTCTTTTGAAGTTATGAGGCCTGGATAAGCCTCATTTATAACATGTTTTAAATAGTTAAAACTACCTAAAACTCTTGTGAATTATCTTATATGTTAGTTAAGTTGATTTAATATGCTGTGTATTAACTGTTTGCATGATTGAAGTGTTACGAACATTATATTCTAATTTTTAATAGTTCTTGTATAGTTTTATGTTATCTTGTCATGCTTAGGTTGACAGGAACACTTCACTAGTCTTATTTTGATGATCATTAAGCATTAGTTTCTCTAAATTCAGCAAATAGTACAAAGACTTATTACTGTGCAAGTGAGAAAACTAGTTTTTCCATATAAATTCCAGCCAGCTGCAAATGAATGGCAAGGCATGGAATTCACATCCAAAGAATAATGAAGACTATTGCAATCTAATATTGAGGGCTAATCCACCTAAGAAATGTAGCCAAAACCATTTGGTGTCAACACAGTTTGTCATTCTAAATATCTTCGAAATGAACACAGTGTCTTCGAAATGAACACAGTGTCTTAGGAATGAACACAGTGTCTTCGAAATGAACACAATGTCTTCAAAATGAACATAGTTTCTTTGAAATGAGAAAATAAAGCACTTTTTGACTTGTTGATTGAATTTTGGCAGTGGAAAAGGGGATAATAAGGTTGAGAAAGTTAAGGGAAAATATCTCCCATCTAAATTTGTCGTCCTTGCCATCCAAAGCCACCATTTATGGAAAATATCAAATTGATCCTCTTCTAGGATAAACCCAGGAAATTCTGTAGGATATTAGGAACAACATATTTTATGTTTGTAATTAGATTTTAGGCATCTATAAAAGATAGCTCCCATCCAGGTTGAGCTATTAGATAGAGGAGATAGAAAATAAATAGGGAGATAATAGAATAGTGATTTCAGACCTGTAATGATTTCAGAGAATTGTAATTATGTTTCGAAGCAATAAAAGTGCGCTTTCATTCCATTTATTTTGTTATGTTTGAGTGTGAGTAAGACTTAAAGAAGAATTCAAATATTCTTTTGATAAAGGAGGCTGGCCACTTCCAGACCTAGGAGGAGGACTGACAGACAAGTTTTATTCTAATTTTGCTGCAGTAGAATAAGTTGTGAACTTCTCATTTTCATTCTTTTGCACAACTAACATTCCTAGTTGTTTAATTTTTGTTCATAATGTTTTTTTGATATTATTAGTGGTATATTTGGTTATTCTTTTCATTCCCAACAACTTTCCAATTCACTGCAAATTTCCATTTCCAGCAATTTACATTTTTTTTGTAATTTCCCTACATTCTTGTTTTGCTGTCAAAACCCTGCATAGAAGATTGATGACCTTCTGTTATAGAGAATTTATAGGATCTAGTTTTTATGCTTCATTTTAATTATTGCAATATTAAATAGACTTTCAATTCTGCAACTATAACTAGAGTTTCAATTCTTCAATTGAATTAGATTTCATTCTTGCAACTGTAACTAGGGTTTCATTTATGTAATTAGCAATTAGTTTTCATTCTTTCAAATAGATTAAATTTCAATTTATGAAATTTAGGGGTAGAAGTGACACAAAACCACCACACAATAAATTCCACCAATAAGACTTGCTGCTTCCAAATGAACTGAACTACAACCCTGCTTGAACTTTCTCTCATAAATAGCCTTGGACACCACCCTGGATTGACAAATTCATTGAGAAATAATGATGTGCTTAGTGACAACCCATCATGAAGTATCCTCTTCTTCTAAAGTGTCTTTGGAACTAGTAGTTAACTTGTCTTCTTGAACCTGTTTGGAACCAATACTTGTCTTGTTTGTTGCTCTTCTTTGTATCTTGACTATTTTATCCACACTCTTTGCACTATTTACATACTTGTATAGCTTATTATTGGAATCCTCTAAATATTCTTTTAATAGGGCCACTTCTTGTGTTAGCTTTTCACATTCCAATATATTTTCTTCTAACTTATCTTTGAACTTGCTTGCATTAGCCTTTGACTTTTCTAGATCCTCTATGAGCAAAAATCTTTCTTCATCACATTCTTGAAATTGTATTTCAAGATTAGAGTGTTGCTTTCTTACCTTATTTATTGTGTCAAGGACATAGATAAGTTCTCCCTTGAGATCATATCCAGTCTCTACTAAATAATCCTCTATTTGTTTGCCTTTGTCCATATCATTATTTCCTTTTGGCTTGTCTTCTATAGAATCACTCACTTCTTCTTCTAATGCCATTACAAGATTTTCATCTGGTATATCAAGTGCATCTTCAAAATCATCATCACTAAAACTATAACCATCCCTTGTGCAATCATCTTCAAGATTTCCAAATCTACCACATCTAAAACACTTGAGAATAACTAGAGTCTTTTTCTTAACTGGATCTTTTTCTTCAACCATAATAAGACATCATCACTATAATTGTCTAAAAAACTAGTATCACTATCAACTGAGTACTTACTTGCATTATCCGCATAGTAGCTTCTCTTTTGTATTTGTAAGAACTTCTTCCCTTGTCTGTTTTGTCCATCCTTGCTCTTATTTTGGTACCTATGTCTTTCTGATTCGTTGTACCTGTGATCCTATTTTTCTTGTTCATTGTTGCTTTTGGGCTCTTTGTACTCTATTGCATAATGTCCATACTTTCCACAATTGAAGCACTTAATAGATATTATATCTATGGGTCTTCTAGAACCTTTATCTCTTCTACCATAGTTAGCTTATTCATCACTGGAAGATTCACTACTTGATTATAACTTCTTACCATTTCTCTTTTTGTCAACTTTGAATGCAACTTCTTTTGGAGGAATAGGATCTTTTGTTCTTATCTCAAACGTAGTAAGCATGCCAAACAAAGAATTCCTTGTCAAATAATCACTATCAATTGATGTTTCTAGAGAAAAAATATTTTCACTATACATTTTTGGAAGAGTTCTCAATATCTTATCACAAGCATCTGATTCATCAACCTTCATTCCAAGACCTTTCATCTCATGTATGATTTCATCATCCTTGATGAGATAGTCATGAATGTTATCATCATACCGCATTCTTAGGATCTCAAATTCTCCTTTGAGATTTTTGATCTTAGCATTCTTGGTGTTTTTATCTCCTTCATATATGGTATGCAATAGATATCACATGTCTTTTGTTGTCTTACATTCCATAACCTTCATATATTCTGATCTACGTAACCATTTTATAATTGTATTTATAGCTCTTGAATTTGCATGCATTAGGATCTTACATTCCTTATATGTATGAGGATTGGATCCTGAATCATATACAAATTCCATTGCATCCCAAACTTCATTGCCAAGTGCCATCAGGTGAAATCTCATCAACAAACACCAATACAATAAGTCACTCCCATAAAATACTGGTACTACATTATTGAAGAATCCATCCTTTTGATCCATTGTGTTCTTAGACCAATTTTCCTTCAAGTTGTCAAAATATTTTTAAGGAACCCGCTCTGATACCAATTGAAGAACACAAACTTATACTGAGATGGGGGGTGAACAGTATAAGACCAATTTTCACTTTTCTTTTCAATTCAATATTATGCAGTGTATAGATAGTCGTATCAATAGCAATAATCAAAGCAATGCACAGAACACCACACATAATAGAGAAATAAATTTTAATGTGGTTCACCCAATGTGGGCTACCTCCATAGAGAAAACATTTCTCAAATAATCTCTTTGGTAATCCTTTTCAATTACAATATTTATGGACCTCTGCCCAAAGGAGATGTTGATCCCCTAATCTCAAGTTCATGGATATCTTCCATAGGAGAACTCTTTCCCCTACCGCTCTGGCTAGTGATCTTATAGAAGACTTTATATCTCTACTGCACTTACTAGTGCATCTCTCTCCACTTGAAGAATCCTCACTCAAAAGATTTATCTTCAATTGTCCTGGCTGCTGGATCTCTATCCACTGAGGCTCTATCCTCTATACTCTATCACCTCCAAAGCTCTTTCAATAGGCTCACTCAGAACTTTCTCAAATCTGATCAATAGGTTCACTCAGAACTTTCTCAAATATTCTCAATAGGTCTACTCAGAACCTGCTCAAATCTGCTCAACAGGTCCACACAGAACCTGTCCAAATTTACTTAATAGGGTCACTCAAAACCTGCTCAAATATTCTCAATAGGTCCACACAAAACTTATCCAAATCTACTCAATAAGTCCTCTCTATGACTTGCTCAAATCTACATTGCAAGCTTCCACAAAAGCTTACAAATTAGTCCACAAGCCTTCTCAAAGACTTACCTCAAATCTACTTAACAAGTCCACACAAAACTTTTTCAATCACATAGAATCATAAAGAGAATTGTTAGAGACTCAATATGTTCTATACTCAATGCTCAATCAATATCTCAAATCAATCTCATAGAAGCATAAATAGAATTTTTAGAGACTCAATATGTTCTATACTCAAATCCCAATATCAACTCAAATTAATCTCATAGAAGCATAAAGAGAATTTTTAGAGACTCAATATGTTCTATTCTCAAATCTCAATCTCAACTCAAATCATTATCATAGAAGCATAAAGAGAATTGTTAGAGACTCAATATGTTCTGTTCTCAAGTCTCAATCTCAACTCAAATCAATCTCATAGAAGCATAAAGAGAATTGTTAGAGACTCAATATGTTCTATTCTCAAATCTCAATCTCAACTAAAATCAGAATATAGACCAGTTTATTTCATGGAACTTGAATAACCAATGGCTTCAACAACAATGCTTATAAATAAGGTTTAATCACAACTATCAATTGAAAAAACCTTGAAGTATTAAACCAACAACTCTCAAAAATGTTAACCACAATCAATCCTTTTCTCTCCAAAGATATTTTCATAAATCAATCACCTACATCAGTCAATTAAGAATATTGCCCATGCCTTTTTGATGCCTTATGAATTTTCCATTAAATCCGCCACACTCAACACACTTTATTTTTCCAATATCAACAAGGGTTAGAGGTCATGAGTAATAACACAATAATAAAAATAATATCTCAATGACACCTTATTACTCCTACTCAATAAAAATGCACCAAACCCTCTTATGTAAGAAATAATCCCTCAAAAGAATGAATCAAACTTACTTTTGGAACTCCTTGACAAAACCAGAAATATCTTCTTGGACATACATTATTTATCCCTCAAAGGAATCTAAACAAGTAGCTGTCAAAAATAGCTTTCCAATGATATATAATATGATATACTTCCATAAATAAAATCAACAAAAATATCTATCTTTCCTAGGGCATACCATAACCTTATTTCTCCTTAGGTAACCTTGGCAGAAAATAAAATATTAAACAAAAATTAAATTCACTTGCCTTGCCCTCGGTTGGATGCGATCCCCTGACTGTTTTCTTCCCAATGCCTTAGCCGAATCCAAGTCGTCATTGGGCCATGCACCATGACGTGTCTAAAATGGCACGTCCACCATGCAATATCTTCAAACAACGAACCTCCGAAAAACAACAAGTGCATAGAGTGCTTCTTCCTTGCAATCCAAAAAATAGACCTCACTCAAATTGAACTCAAAACACCCTCCTTAGAACTAAGCCAACATACCACTAGGCCACACTAGCCTTTGCACTTAGGGCTTCCGAATATTCATAGCTTTAACCTTCACAAAAATCGTAAGGCTTTTGAAACAAAAATCTCTTTCATATGCACTTCGAAAACAATAGCAAAGGATACTTGGTAAATGAATTTGTTTGGCATTTATATAATGCCTTTTGCCTTCCTTAGCATCACGTCGGTGCTTCAAATGAATTCAACGTCGACGTGATTTAATTTATAATAAATTTAAATTTAAATATTATAAATTAAAATCAACCTTAGAACTTTGTCTTAAAGAGCCAACCTTAGGTTTAATAAAACCTTAGAACCTTGTCTTAATGCCCAACCTTGGTATTATTTATAAAATTTAAATTCCTTGTGAATTTAAATGATTTATAAATAATTATTAAACCTCCTTTTTAACTTTTGCAATAACCCATATTGGGTTTTTATAAACCAATAATTTAACCTGTTCTCCCAATAATATTAAAATATTATGGAGCCTTTTTCATTTCACTTTTGTACTGATGAAGCTTTTTCTTGGATGACTTGGGCAACTTTATTTCTTTCCGAATTCCTTGAGATGAGTGATAACTATATCAGGTGACATCAATGACAACTCTGACTTAGAGGACTCAAAATTTCCAACATGGACATCATATTCACCCGAACCTAGAGCGGTCATGAGTATAGACACATGTGGTATTCCAAAATGCTCCTGGTTAGGTGACGATTCTCAATGTGATGAAGAAGAATTTGATGGTTATGATTCAGTAGGGAGAAAAATTGAAGGAAGAGATGCGATAGATGGTGGTAACTCCTAATTTGATGAAGAAGATGATGATTGTGATTCAGGAGGAAGCAAAATTGAAGGAAGAGGTGTGATAGATGGTGGTAACTCCTAAGGTGATGAAGAAGATGATATTTGTGATTTAGAAGAAAGTAAAAAAGAAAGAAAAGTTGTAATGGATGGTGTAGCCCAATTTATTTGGGCATTAAGGTGGGTAGTGTGTTATTTCCATGAATGATATTTAGTTGATGTGGCCAAGATAGGATGATTAGAATGGGGAAATTAGGAAGTGGAAGTAGATGAAGAGTCATTTGAGTGTGAGTCGAAGTGGAAAATATCCAAGAATGTTTGTGTGTTAATGGGAGGAATGATTGGAATAGGTAATATGGGGTATCAGGAATAGTGGTGATGGACACCATAGGTTGTAAGCCAAGAGAGGTTGAGCAAGAAGATAGTGGTGAGGATTGTTGAATGTATGTAGAAGAGAGTAGTTCTGTTGGTGAACAAGATGAGGTCTATGAATGTAGAAGAGGATGAACAGAAGGGTTCATCAATGTATGGGTGAAAGAAGGCGTAGGTAAGAGTGGCGGTGTGAATTGAACAAATAGCAAGGGGTATGAGGAGTTAGATCCAACGGGTTGGATGGAGACCGGTATGAATTGTGTAGAAACTGATGGTGAAGTAGAAGGTAGAGAGACCATGTTGCAAAATTGAAAGGAGTTGTTATACACCTCAATATGATGGACCTGGCAATTATGTAGGTATTTTAAGCAGTGATGAAGCATGGAAGAGATGCATTGCATGTCTCTAATTCATGGTGTCCACGGAGGATATTATACTGCATCTTTCCTTCAATAACATGACATAGGGTAGGTATCATCTAAGCGCTAGCCCAAATTGGGAGAATAATCAACCCCACTATTTTGTGCATCGAAATGCTCGTAGATCCAAAGTAGGAGTACCGAGATGGGTTGGTGGAATATTGATATGTTGAAGATCGAGAGTGGGAATAATGCTAATAGAGTATCCAGTGTCGATCAATATGTGCTTATAGGTGGTGTTATTGATGTTTATAAAAATATGGAGGGAAGGATTTGTACCCTCGCCTTCAAGAACTATGATCTTGTGGTCATAAAATATGATGGATGGTTCCATACATGTTTGCACATTGCCTATGAATTATATGAAGGTAATAATATCATGGGATTCAACATCTATTGATCATAAAATCTCATGCAAATCCTCATGGTGAAAGTGTGATTGTTTCAAGAGGTTGTATATGGATAACCTAGAAGGAGCAGTGCAAAGTTGGTGAATAAAACTACTACAAATAGTAATATTATTATCAAGAAACATTGGGGGATTGACTTTTATGGGTAATGTGAATGAAGAAGTGGTGACAGTGGGTCAACACTTTGGATTATTAGGATATGTTGGATAGCGTTGGTTTTGTTTGGTGATATGAATCATACCCACAAAACCCTGTTGAGGTCAATTTGGTTCCACCTGATTGACCTATCATAGTGCAAGCTGAGAAGGGGAAGCATTTTGAGTTTTCCCATGTTTTGGCATAGGCATCCTATAAATCCCTAAGTTTTGATTTGAAGGGGCCAATGGATTTTCAATACGAATAACCCCGTTGTCAATGAGATCCTATACCAAACTAAAAAATTGGTGATAATTTTGGATGTCATTCTCCTGTTGTTTGTGGTACTTAAAAAATATATTCTCATTATAGTTATAAGGTTTTGGACGATTCAAATATACCTTTCATATTTCTAGAAAGTTGATATGTGTATAATTATACAACTTTTGAAAGATGTTCCATAAGGGCTTCGACAAAGAAGTCCAATTTTGTGGTGGATGTTGTTAATGCGATTATTATTTTGGATTCTGATTTTGAGTGGTGGGGGGAGAATGTCCTAATTATTGGTACCCTTGGAGATGTTGTTGTGATTTTTTTGGATGTAAAGCAAAGGTCGAGCTAACTGAAACTTTATTGGCCTAAGGATATTTTGGAGGATTTTGATTTTGGCTGCCTCAATTGAAGTGAATATTGGGAATGTAATCAATATTCTTTTAAAGTGTAATTTTACCCTCTTGGACCTTGATATCTTCAATTATATTATCTTGGACAATGGCATCCTCGAAGATGTGATGTTGTAGGATTTAGAGTATGGTCGATTTATGTTTGGCATAACTTTTAGCAAACATCTTGACCAACTCTGGAGGTGGGATTGGAAATTTTAAATCATGGATAACTCCACACTATCTAGCAACATACTCATTGATAGGATCATGGTAAAACTACCACAAATAGTAGAGGTCTAGGAGTGACGTATTTTTGTTAATATTAATGGAGAAATTTTTGAGGAATTGGTTAGCCACTTGTTCAAAAGTAAATAGATTGTGTTTAGGCAGATTGTTAAAGTCCAGAGCTTGACCACTAAGAGAGATGGGAAATATACATAGTATAAGGGGATCACTAGCTTGAATCAAGTGGCAATAATAACAATAATTGCATAGATATTCCTGGGCTAGGTATTTGATTTGTTCCCTCATGAGCTGAATTTTAGTGGGGGATTTTGACAATGTGGAGATGGGAAGAGAAACTTATCCCCTAGGCGGTAGCAGGGCCAAGTAAGTATGAACAATAGTAGAATGATATGATAATGGTGGAAAGGGGTGTTTTATAGATGCAAGAGTAGTGAATGAAATGATATTAGAGTGTAATGATGAAGAAGATATTTGTTGTTGTTTTTTTGAAGATGTTGCAACAATTGGTGTTATTGTTGCTATTACAAATGTTATTGTTGTTGTTGCTATTGATGGAGCATATTTTGATGGAGTTTTTTTGGGTCATGTTGCTCATGGTGGAACAAATATTGGATGATTTTCTCATGTTGGAGTTGCTCCTAATGTATTTTTTGATGACGAAGTTATTCTTGTTGGATATGTTGTTGGCAAAATTGATGTTGATGAAGTTGTTGTTGATGGATATATTGTTGATATGATGGAGCTAGAGGGGGATGATTAGGATTAGTGAAAATGGGTGTTTGTTATTGAGAGGGTACCTATGGAGGTCTTTGATCAAATTTTAGGTAGGTGGGAAATATGGATATTAAGCATAACCTTGATTTACCTATTTAACATGCACTTGTGTTGATGCTTGTTGGTAAGTTGAAGGCCATTCATATTGAGGTGTAAGTAGAGAGTGAGTATGGGATGTGGTTGGTACAGTGGATGTCCACGTTGTAGGTAAGGTAAAGAAGATTGTTAGAGTGGAAGATGGTATAGAAGGGGTACCAAGAAATTTTGACATAGGGTAAATTATGGTAATATTGACCTGTGAAGATACAGGAATGTCACTACACCAAAAAAGGGCTTTAAAAATGGTTGAACTAAGGTGGGTTTTTACGGTGGTAAAAAACCACCCTAATAGATGATGAGGCCTAGAAATGCCTCAATAATAACATGTTTTGAACACTAAAAATGTCTATAAACTCTTATGTTTTATCTGATATGTTAGTTAAGTTGATTCAATATGCTGTATATTAACCATTTTGCATGATCAATGTATTTGAAATATTATATGCTGATTTTATAGCTTTTTGCATAGTTTTGTGTTCTTTTTGCTATGATTTGCTACAATGAGATATGCTTAGAATAATAGCAGCATTTCACTAATCATGTTTTGATTTGTCTCAAACATTTATTTCACCTAAATCTGGCAACAGTATAAGCAAACTGTTGTTGTGTAGCAAAAACTGGTCTTTCCCATGTAAATTCCAGCCAGTTGTACATAAATAGCAAGGCATGGAGTTCACATGAGGAAAGGGATGAAGACCATTGGAATTTGATCTTAGGAGATAACCCACCTGAGAGATGCAGAAGGAATCACGGAAAAGCATACATTTGTTCATTCCGAAGTATCTTCGGAATGAACAGATATCTTCGAAATGAAAGAACACAGCATCTTTGAAATGAGCGGATCTTCAGAATGAAGAATGCAGCATCTTTGAAATGAGTGGATCTTCAGAATGAAGCATGCAGTATCTTCATAATGAGCGATCTTCAGAATGAGAATGCAGTATCTTCGAAATGAGCGATCTTCGGAATGAGAATTGCATTGTCTTCGAAATAAAGCCACTTATCTTCGAAATGAAGAACATAATGTTTTTTTGACTTGTTGACCGATTTCTAAAGCCGAAAAAGGGAAATAAAGGTTGGAAAAGGTAAAGGGAAAGATATTCCATCTGTCTTTGCCGTCATTTCTGACCAAAGCCATCATTAAGGGAAAGATCAAGTTTTAGTCCTCTTCTAGGATAAAACCAAAATTTGTTGCAGCATTGTAGGATTAGATCTTTTGAGATATTCTTTGTTTGTAATCAGATCATAGGATAGCTATAAATATTGCTCCTGTTCAGGTTGAGCCTAGTAGGTAGAAAAGGAGATAGAAAATATTGAAAAGAGTAATGAAGCTAGCAGAAAACACAGAGTATAGGTAGAAATTAACTGTTACAGTCCTGTAACAGTTTTTCAGTAGAATTCTTGTAATCATGTACTTTGATCAATAAAGTGCACCAGTTCTATTTCATATTGTTTGTAAATGAGTGTAATTAATATTGAGAGAGAGAGAGAGACTTACACCTTCTTCTGAACAAAGAGGCTGGCCACTTCTAGACCTAGGAGGAGGACTAATAAAGCAGGTTTTTTTTAGATTTTGCTACAGCAGAATGAGTTGTAGAACTTGTTATTTCAATTGCTTGTAAACAGTTGAAAATATTTGCAGTCAGTTTATTTTTTCTTAGATTAAACCTTGTGCTTAATTTTTTAGTTGCGATCTTACTTTCAACAAAGCTTCCACTTACTGTTACTTTCAGAATTTATTGTTTTTCAGCAATTTCTTGTATTTTATGTTTTGCTGTTAAAACCTGAATAGAAGATTGACAACCTTCTGTTGCAGAACTTTGACAGTTTTTATTTCCACATTAGATCTAGAATTTCATTACTGCAAAAGTAATTATATTTCCTTTCTGCAATTAGGATCAGACTTTCAATTCTACAACTGTTATTTCTGCAATATAATTAGGTCTTATTCTATAATTGTAATTAGGACTTCATTTTTGCAATTAATGATTAGTTTCCAATTCTGCAACATAGATTAAGGTTTATTTCATGCAATTTAGAGATAGGAATGTCCCAAAACCCCCCACACAACCGGTTCCACCAATAAGACCTGTTGCTCTAGATTGACCTAAGTTATAGTTGTTTCACTTCTTCCACAGATAGCCTTGTACACTGCCCTGGATTGACAGATTCATTGAGAATTAATGATGGTATAACGACTACGCATCATTTTGGCACCGTTGTCGAGGAATAGTGTTGTCAGAAGAAAACAAATAGTCCAATAGTTGTAATCAGACTAAGCTGTGAGAATTCAGGTTAAAATCTAAATACAACAGTTGAGGAAGATAACAACTATTGACTTAATTTATGTCATTTAGGAGTAGACATGAATGAATAAGTCTAGGGATGAAAAAGGTAGAACTACCCCAAAGGATCCTTGGCTTATTCCATTAAGGAGATCTTTACGCTTAAGGGGTGAATCACCTGTGTTTGAATTACCTGAAATATTAATAGAAAAATCACCAGTCTCACCATCATTAGAACATTCTGAGATAGGAAAATCACCAATTTTATCATCATCATAATATCCTAAGAAAGACAATTCATAAGACTCATCATCAACAGAGAGGCTTGGACCTCTTGAGAGAACAATTTGGGAAGCTTTAACTTCTCCCAACAAACAGAAACTATGGCGAGAGGAGGCAATATAGATGGCCAACATGGCTATGTTCATAATGAAGGAGATGATCAAGATATACTCCAACCATTCAGAACATTTGAATATCCTATTCGTTTGAATCCAACACAAAACTCTCCCATGAAGACCATTTCACCTTTAGTACTCCCAACCTTTCGAGGTGTTGTATCTGAAGATCCTGACCAGTTTTTATTTGAATTCAAGGTAGTGTGTTAGACCTATGATTATATAAATGACAATAAAAAACTTAAGGTTTTTCCCTCAACTCTCAAGGATTCAGCATTGCGCTGGTTCATGAGTTTAGAGCCAAATTCCATAAGAACCTGGGATCAAATGGAGACTGTATTTTTAGACAAATATCAGGAATATTACCGTGTAAGGAATAAAAAAGATGAGTTATTAAAAATCAAGCAGGAAGATGATGAGACATTGGAATATTATCTTGATAGGATCTCATTTGTTCAAAGGAGATGTGGACTTGTAGAACCAGAATTATGTAAAACAATCTTTTTGAGAGGATTGCAAGATGAATCCATAGAAGTTCTAGATTTGATGGGAAAAGGGGATGTAACCACTCTTAGTAATGAGGAAATTATGGATCTCTATAGGAATTACTCTCGCACTAAGCAGAGAAGAAGAAAAATCCACACAAATGGCACTGATGTAAAGGACCTGATAGAGGAACTTGCAAATTTCAAAACTGATATCCTAGTGCATCTAAACACTACTTTGGGGGAAATGTCTGCAAAAGCAAAAAACATAGAACCTTTGGCAATTTATTGCCCAAGATGTAGAAATAAACATGCCTTGCAGGAATGTCCTTTAAATAAAATATCTATCTCAGCCTTTGTAGTATCTGTTCAAAAAGGCATTCAACTGATCAATGCCACCTGCTACCACAACTCAAAACTATGTTAGAAAACTAGATTGAGGAACTCAACTATATTGGACCAAAACAAGGGGGAAATTTCTCTCAATATCAAAATCCCCCTTGTTTTCCTACAAATTGGGGGCATAATCCTAGTACTATGCCTTGGGGACAATTAGAACCACCCCAACGTCCTTGGAATTATCCTCAATGGAAAAATTCCCAAGAATGGCCACAATCAAATTGGAGTAACCTAGCCTGGAATCAGAATCAAAACAACCCCTCATGGAATCAAAACATCCCACCTTGGAATCAAAACAATCCAGCTTGGAATCAAAATCAGGCTAATCCACATTGGATGCAAAACCAACCATAGTGGAATCAAGCAATACCAGTCCTATCCAAGGCAGCAAAGGAATCAAGGTCAAAATCAGCATTTGTTGCCTGCACCTAATCAAAAATTTCAAGAAAAACAACAACAAACATAGCAAGTGAAACAACCTCAATTGCCAGCTTAGCCAATCACTAATCCAAACAGTGTGAGACAAACACCTCCTGTCTATGTGGCTGAAGCTAAAGAAAATGTTGAAATTAATGTTCTTGATTGTAGTGACATCCAACTTCGTTCAAGAAAAATTGTACCTGAACCAGTTTCAATTGAAATCAAAGAAAATGAAGAGCAAGAATCATCAGAACTAGAGAGAATCCAACCAACAATAGAAATAGAAAAATTGGAACCAACAATAGAGAAAGAGACACAAGCAGAACAATTACCAAGGATAATTCCATATCCTGAAAGACTTAATGCAATACCAAAAATTTTTGAGTCAGAATTGGTCAAAGAACTAAAAAAGTTGACTATCTCATTGCCCTTATTGCAAGCTATTAAGGAAATACCATAAATTAATTGTACTATTCAAAATTTATGCATTAAAAGAGTAGGAAGAAAGAAGAAAGCATTTCCCAAAACTGTGCAGATTGAAGGAAATATAGTTGATCTCTTATCTGGAAAACTACTACCTCCAAAGTATAGTGACCCAGGAAGCCCAGTTATCATAGTCACCATAGGTTCAGTACCAATATCAAATGTTTTAGTGGATCTAGGAGCTACAATAAATGTCATGACCAAGGATACAATGGAACAATTACAGCTCAAACATCTCAGCCCCACATTTATAGTTTTAGAAATGGCTGATAGGTTAGTTGCAAAACCTGAAGGAATCATTGAAGATGTCCCTATAGAAGTTTCTTCTTGGGAATTCCCTACAGATTTTTTGGTTTTACAGCCAAGAAATTCAGCACATGGATATCCCATTATTTTGGGAAGACCTTGGCTTGCAACTGCAGTAGCCTTCATAGACTGCAGATCTAGAAATATGACTATTTCAAATGGTATTGATCTGAAACAAATTTCTTTATATCCTCCTACAAAACCATCTAGCAAATTTTTAGGTCAGTTATGGTTTTTTGACTCAGAGGAAGAACCAGGAGAGGTCATTTCTACACTAGCTACCTTAGTAGTAAGAGAACACACAGAAGACCTCAGTGACACAGAAAACTTGGAAAATGAAACAATCCTGATGAATGTTCTACATGAACAAGGTTTAGAAGGGGAAGTAACAAATATCCAACAGTTGATAAGTAATGAGGAGAATAAAAAATTTGAAGATGAACCATCTGTGCTATCACAGGGAAACTCTGTTTCACTACCACATGGATGGAACCATCATCTGATTTTTCCTTCTCACTGTTCCATACAAGATATGCTTCCCTCAAGCAGCAATAAAATAGAAACTGCTTCTTTTCTCCCATCTCAGCAATGTCCTCTTAATCCCTTAATTACCAGGTATGAAGGAGTGAATTCAGTCCTTCTAAATACAAAACAAATAGAAGTCCAGCCAGGCAAATTTCTAAACATCTACAGCCAGCTTACTAGGGAAGAGGAAGAAAAATTGATAGTTGTCTTGTAGAAGCATGTTCATGCTTTTGCTTGGAACTACAAAGATATGTCAGGAGTTCATCCTGATATATGTACCCATAGAATCTATACTGAAGAAGTCAAGCCAGTCAGACAACCTCAAAGAAGATTGAATCCTCGCCTTAAGAGATATTGTGAAAGAAGAAATTGAAAAACTCATGGAAGTAGGATTCATTTACCCAATTTCGATAGCCAATGGGTTTCTCCATTGGTAATAGTTCCTAAGAAAAATAGAAAAATGAGAGTATGTGTAGACTATAGAGAATTGAAGAAGGTGACATACAAAGATCATTTTCCATTACCTTTCATAGATCAAGTGTTAGATACTCTTGCTGGAAAAAGATACTTTTGTTTTCTTGATGGATTTAGTGGATATAATCAAATTCAGATTGCATCTGAAGATCAAGAAAATACAACTTTTACATGTCCATGGGGAACATTTGCCTATAGGGTTTTACCTTTTGGTTTGTGTAATGCCCCATCAACTTTTAAGCGAGCAGTCCTAGCAATTTTTGCTGATCTGACCACCAAAAGCAATGAAATTTACATGGATGATTTCATAGTATGTGGACAAACTTTTGATTTTACATTGGAAAATCTTGATAAAGTCTTAACTCATCGTGAAACATACCACTTATCCTTAAATCCAGATAAATGCTTCATGATGATGAAGGAAGGGATAGTTCTTGGTCATCACATCTCTCCTGAAGGGATCCAAGTTGACCCAAAGAAGGTTGAAATCATCAAGAATCTCCTTCCTCCTAAAACTTAGACTAATGTCAGAAGCTTCCTAGGACACATTGGTTTTTACCGCAGGTTTATTCCCAACTTTAGTACAATAGCCAGTCCTATGTTTGCCCTATTGACTAAAGATTCTGAATTCTCCTAGACTGCAAAGTGTCAGGAAGCATTTGAAGCTCTGAAAGAGAAATTGATAACTCCACCTGTTCTTAGAGGACCTAATTGGACATTACCATTTCACATACAAACTGATGCCTCCAATACAGCAATTGGAGCAGCATTAGGACAAATTGATAATGGTGAACATTATACCATCTACAACATTAGCAAGAACTTGACAAGAGCCGAGAAAAATTATACAACAACTGAGAAGGAATTCCTAGCAGTAATTTATGCCATCAACAAATTCAGGCATTATATCACAGGTTATCAAATATTTATTCACACAAATCATACAACCATTAAGTATTTGATGAATAAACCTATGGTAAGTGCAAGAATTATTCGTTGGTTGTTGTTGCTGCAAGAATTTGATATCACTATAATCAACAAACCAGGAAAAGCTAATTTTGTGGCAGATTTCTTGTCCAGGTTGCAGAACACAGATGAAGGGGAATTAGTTGATGACACTTTTCTTGATGAAAAACTATTTGCTATATCAGTCCAATCACCTTGGTTTGCAGATATAGCCAATTATTTGGTCATAGGGAAAGTTCCTCCACATTTCACCTCAAAACAAAAAAAACAATTGATCAAACAGAGTTCTTCTTTTGAATGGATTAAGGGTATGCTTTTTAAGTGTAGTCCTGACCATGTGTTACGTAGGTGCATCCGAAAGGATGAAGTGTATGATATCCTTAGAGCTTGTCATGATGAACCCTCAGGTGGACACTATTCTATAAAAAGCACAATTAGGAAAATCTTAGGGATAGGATATTATTGGCCATCTCTTCACAAGGATGTGAAAAAGTACATAAGGCATTGTGATGCATGCCAAAGAATGGGGAAACCCACTCATACAAATGAGATGCCACTACAGCCTCAAATGGTTTTAGAACCATTTGAGAGGTGGGGGCTTGATTTTGTAGGACCTATTGATCCACCTTCTCAAGGAAAGGTGCATATTCTAGTATGCACTGATTACCTGACAAAGTGGGTAGAGGTGCATGCTTTTAAACATGCTCGTGAAGAGAAGGTCACTGATTTCTTGTATACTCAAATTTTTTAGAGATTTGGAGCTCCACGGTCTATCACCACAGACCAAGGACCCCAATTTGCATCCAAAGTCATAAAAGCATTTACAAAATTGTATGAAATCAAACATAGGAAATCATCACCTTACCACCCACAAGTAAATGGCCAGGTTGAAGTAACAAATAGGGAACTAGAACGCATCTTGACAAAAATAGTAGCTTTTCATAGGAAAAATTGGCTAGATAAATTACCTAAAGCAGTTTGGGCCTACAATACTACTTGGAAGTCCACTACTGGATTCACACCTTATGAACTAGTCTTTGGTAAAAAGCCTCTCTTACCTATTGAATTTGAGCTACTAACATTGCGCACAACACTGGAAATTGGAATTGACTTGTCGCAGGCACAAACAGACAAGATTCTGTAGCTGAATGCATTGGATGAACTTAGATTGGATGCTTTGCACCAAACTGAGGTAATTCAGGAGCAGAGGAAGCTGTGGCATGACAGTCACATTCAATAGAGGAAAATTCAACAAGGAGATTGGGCTTTATTGTTTGATTCTCAATATGAAGACTTCCCTGGAAAACTGAGAACTAGATGGTTGGGACCTTACTGGATTGAGGAGGTATTTAACAACGGAGCAGCTCATTTATCCCCTATTGATGGGTCACGAAGAAAGTTGGTAGTGAATGGACATCGCCTCAGGGTATACCATACACCTCTGACTAAAGAAGAATTCTTGCAGCAACTTGATAGTTTGGATACACAGTAGGTGGAAGAGATTCCCTCTTCCACTTCAAAACAATCAACATGATCAGTGGATTTCAAGAAAAAATAGAAAATACAAAAAAATCAAAAAATAGAAAACAAAAAGATGAATAAATTCTGAGTATGAATTCCTTCACGGGCATGGTTTCAGGGGAAATCATGAAATTCCTTCATGGGCATAGTCAAGATAAAAAAAAAAAAAAAAAAAAGGAGAGGTAAAAAAAAAAAAAAGAGGGGAAAATCAAAAAAAAGAAGAGAGAAAAATGAATAACTCAGCAGTGAAAACCTTTTCTTAAGGCACTACTAGGTTGGTATGCATGAAAACCAGTTTTCTGGCATGCATAACCTTGAGAAATTTCTGAACCATCATTGTACAAATTCACCAAGTGCACTTGTTTTGAAATGTTGTAGAAAATCTCAACAGAATATCAACAAAGGCAGTCATTCTTCAAAATTGGCATTAACTATTTTTATTAGGTATATATTTCTTACATTTCTTCATTGTAAAATGATTGGTATATAGTATGTGACAATTAACCATTAGCATAAAAGGTATTCATAAGAGTTGGCATACTTAAAAACATGTTTTGAGAATGAAAATATTGATTTCTGCCTAATATTCGGAACAAGAATGCCAAAAATAGTGCCTGCTGTATTATCTTCGGATTGAAATTGTCTTCGGAATGACAGAAAAATGAATGTTGCACTTTGTCTTCGGAATGAAGATCTATCTTCGGAATGAGGATCTGTCTTCGGAATGAGGGTCTGTCTTTGGAATGACGATTTACCTTCACAATATAGCTTGATCTTCGGAATGAGGATTGATCTTTGGAATGAGGATTAATCTTCAAAATGAAAATTTTGCAAAGAGGATTTGTCTTCGGAATGAAGACCTTTCTTTGGAATGAAGTCATAATCTTTGGAATGAGGATTTGTCTTTGGAATGAAGACTCGTCTTCGGAATGAAGTCATAATCTTCGGAATGAAATTTTTGCATCTTCGAAAAGAGCATTTCCACATGGCATCCAAGAAGACAAGGTACGACAAAATCAAACTCTTTTAGTTGCATACGAGGAAGGAACACATGTCAGTCAGCACATGGTTTGTTTTTGCACTCATTGGAAATACAAAGGACGTGACCAACCATATGCCACCAATTTTTAATGCCAATAAACATGCACATGAGAATCTACAAAAACAAATGAGGTGGATCTGATGACAAGGACATCCAAGCAATTATCAATGGATAGGTGTTCGATGCAATAGTAGAAATGTGTGCCACCTTTCTTTCCGAAGACGTGTTGTGAAGTACAGTGCATAGGTTACGGTTCATTCCAAAGAAGCAGACGAGAAACAGGGCAACGAAGGTTTCAAACTAAAACTATGCAAATCTGCAACAAAAAATAGCCCAGATGTCATAGAGATACAACCAGCATCTAAAAACTTTCCAGAATTCCTTGAACAGATAGCTGAGGTATAAATTGAGCAAGATGGTTTGGAGGAGGCTACAGTTCAACAGGCTACAGATATGGTAGATACCTTTATAGAAAGTCTCACAAAGCCTCCTAAACAAGAACAAACTATTACAAAAGAAGAGAAAAATTTGGTTGAACAGCCAACTGCAACCAATTTGTCTACATCAGCTTTTGAAGTAGAAATAGAAGTAGAAGACATCACAGAGCAGCTGAGGGCAGCAAGGACTGTTGTCAAAACACAGACTAGGTGGATTTTAGAGAAAGAAAGCATCATTGAGATGCAAGAAAGAAAAATTGTAGAGCTTCAGCAAGAAGTGGCAGAACTGAGAAAATTGTTGTCACAATCTGAAAAACAACTAGCTATATCCCATGATGAAGATAATTTGGCTCAATTGCTTCTAGGTCTATCAAGGACAGATGACTCTGTTGAGGCAAACATAGGAGTCCATCCTAAAATAGCACTCCTTCATTCTGAAGAAGTGCCTGTTCATTCTGAAGCAGCACCATCTTATTCTAAAGCATTACCTTCTTGTTCTGAAGATGCTTAAAAAATGATAAAGAATATTACAGAGGATGTTGCAGATGAGCCACCAACACAGGAACAGTCTTAGCAGCAATAAAATGTTCAAGTAAGTACTCCTATTGAGGTCTCTACATTTCAACTTGTTACACTTTTAGTAGAAACAACAGATAATGGGGTACAAGTAGAAATACTATCTGATGACAATCCCATAGAAATAGCAAATAAGGAGGTGCAAGTAGAGTTATTGACAGATGAACAGCCAGTGGAAGTGGCAGAAAAAGGAGTTTAGATAAATCTGTTGCCTAGGATCCCCCCTGTAGTTAGACCACCTAATATTGTGTCTCTAGAGCAGTACAATGCAGACATAGCGAGCTGGATGATTAGATATGAGCAGCTTGCCACTAAAACTGACAAGTTCAAATTGGAAGCAAAACAACTAGAACCCAAGGACATAGAAATTCAGGCATTGAAAGAAAAGGTGTCTGAATTATGCCAAATTGTTGAATTTTTAGTCCAATTTAGATGACCAGCCAGATTTTACAGCCTTATTTTGAAGAAAAAATACCTTAGATGGCAGGTCATGAGGATTACTTCAAACCTTCCATATAAATTGGACACTATTGAAGATTTTTTGGAGGCATATTTTGACAGTCCTTTTGAGCAGAAAAATCTCCTGTGTGAACTGTTTTTATATAGTTTCTTCATTCTAGAGGAATTTGAATCTCATCCTCAAATCTACATTGGAGATGTTCAGTTGAGAGCATTTATGTCTACTTTACAGAATCAGCTTTATTGGGATCAAGAGAAAAGGCAGAATAAAGTGATTGAAACAAGGGCCGAGTTGTTAGTCAGAGAAATCTAGCCAAATCACCTAGTTATCACCAGGTAGCACTTCTCAATGATGAACAGAGATGATATAAAGAGAATGTACTTGAACAATTTGAGGGACTGTGTGGCCAGATTTAACAATTTTTGTGATCACAATTTCTATTTAACAATTTTTGTGATCACAATTTCTTCCCAGCATTGTCAGTATGTAGAGACAGATGGAATGAACTTTCCATGTCTTTGAGGAAAAGAGAACCTATCTCCCCCATCAACTTAGAATGGTCCAGAAGAAGAGCAGAAGGTGTAGTCCAAATGATTCAGATCATGCAACATAATTGGATAGGTCTCAGGTTCAGGCCTCCGACCATCATTACTCCAGTTCCATTCTACTTTGAGGAAGTTGCCCAGCCTAATGAAGAATTTGAAGATTGGCTCAAAAACTTTTAGGAAAACAGGGGGTATTACATAGGCAAGAAATTATTCTATAGGTCATGGAATCTAAACATGGACATATGTGATTCCATAGCCCAACAAAATGAATGAGGGCATGCATTAATATAAGTTGGGGGAAAATGATGAGGCCTGGAAATGCCTCAATCATAACATGTTTTGAACACTAAAAATGCCTATAAACTCTTATGTTTTATCCGATATGTTAGTTAAGTTGATTCAATATGTCGTATATTAACCATTTTGCATGATCAATGTATTTGAAATATTATATGCTGATTTTACAGACTTTTTGCATAGTTTTGTGTTCTTTTTGCTATGATTTGCTAAAATGGGATATGCTTAGAATAATAGCAGCATTTCACTAATCATGTTTTGATTTGTCTCAAGCATTTATTTCACCTAAATCGCAACAAGGCAAGCAAACCGTTGTCATGTGCACAAAAACTGGTCTTTCCCATGTAAATTCCAACCAACTATCCATAAATAGCAAGGCATGGAATTCACATGAGGAAAGGGATGAAGACCATTGGAATTTGATCTTAGGAGATAACCCACCTGAGAGATGTAGAAGAAATCACGAAAAAGCATACATTTGTTCATTCCGAAGTATCTTCGGAATGAACAGATATCTTCGAAATGAAAGAACACAAGATCTTCGAAATGAGCGGATCTTCGAAATGAAGAATGCAGCATCTTCGAAATGAGCGGATCTTCGAAATGAAGCATGCAGTATCTTCGGAATGAGCGATCTTCGAAATGAGAATGCAGTATCTTCGGAATGAGCGATCTTCGAAATGAGAATTGCATTGTCTTCGAAATGAAGCCACTTATCTTCGAAATGAAGAACAGAATGTGCTTTTTGACTTGTTGACCGATTTTTGAAGCCAAAAAAGGGAAATAAAGGTTGGAAAAGGTAAAGGGAAATATCTTCCATCTGTCTTTGCCATCATTGCCGACCAAAGCCATCATTAAGGGAAAGATCAAGTTTTAGTCCTCTTCTAGGATAAAACCAGAATTTGTTGCAAAATTGTAGGATTAGATCTTTTGAGATATTCTTTGTTTGTAATCAGATCATAGGATAGCTATAAATATTGCTCCCATTCAAGTTGAGCCTAGTAGGTAGAAAAGGATATAGAAAATAGTGAAAAGAGTAAGGAAGCTAGCAGAAAATATAGAGTATAGGTAGAAATTGACTGTTACAGTCCTGTAATAGTTTTTCAGCAGAATTATTGTAATCATGTCTTTTAATCAATAAAGTGCACCAGTTCTATTTCATATTGCTTGTAAATGAGTGTGATTAAGATTTAGAGAGAGAGAGAGACTTACACCTTCTTCTGGACAAAGAGGCTGGCCACTTCCAGACCTAGGAGGAGGACTAATAAAGCAGGTTTTATTCTGGTTTTGCTGCAGCAGAATGAGTTGTAGAACTTGTTATTTCAATTGCTTGTAAATAGTTGACAATATTTGTAGTCTTAGTTTATTTATGCTTAGATTAACCTTGTGCTTAATGTTTTAGTTGCAATCTTACTTTCAGCAAAGCTTCCACTTTATTTTAGACTGTTATTTCTAGAATTTACTATTTTTCAGCAATTTCTTGCATTTTATGTTTTGCTGTTAAAACCTGAATAGAAGATTGACAACCTTCTGTTGTAGAACTTTGACAGTTTTTATTTCCACATTAGATCTAGACTTTCATTACTGCAAAAGTAATTAGATTTCCTTTCTGCAATTAGGATCAGACTTTCAATTCTCAGAACTGTTATTTCTGCAATATAATTAGGTCTCATTCTGCAATTGTAATTAGGACTTCATTTCTGTAGTTAATGATTAGTTTCCAATTCTGCAACTTAGATTAAGATTTAATTCATGCAATTTAGAGATAGGAATGTTCCAAAACCCCCACACAACCGGTTCCACCAATAAGACCTGTTGCTCTAGATTGACCTAAGTTATAGTTGTTTCACTTCTTCTTTCGTAGATAGCCTTGTACACTCGCCCTGGATTGACAGATTCATTGAGAATTAATGATGGTATAACGACTACGCATCATTTTGGCACCGTTGCCGGGGAATAGTGTTGTAGAAGAAAACAAATAGTCCAATAGCTGTAATCAGACTAAGCTATGAGAATTCAGGTTAAAATCTGAATACAACAACTGAGGAAGATAACAACTATTGACTTAATTTATGTCATTTAGGAGTAAACATGAATGAATAAGTCTAGGGATGAAAAAGGTAGAACTACCCCAAAGGATCCCTGGCTTGTTCCATTAAGGAGATCTTCACGCCTAAGGGGTGAATCACCTGTGTTTGAATTACCTGAAAGATTGATAGAAAAATCACCAGTCTCACCATCACTAGAACATTCTGAGATAGGAAAATCACCAATTTTATCATCATCAAAATATCCTAAGAAAGACAATTCATCAGACTCATCATCAACAGAGAGGCTTGGACCTCTTGAGAGAACAATTTGGGAAGCTTTAACTTCTCCCAACAAACAAGAAACTATGGCAGAAGGAGGCAATATAGATGGCCAACATGGCTATGTTCATAATGAAGGAGATGATCAGGATATACTCCAACCGTCCAAAACATTTGAATATCCTATTCGTCTGAATCCAACACAAAACTCTCCCATGAAGACCATTTCACCTTTAGTACTTCCAACCTTTCGAGGTGTTGTATCTGAAGATCCTGACCAATTTTTGTTTGAATTCAAGGTAGTGTGTCAGACCTATGATTATATAAATGACAATAAAAAACTTAAGGTTTTTCCCTCAACTCTCAAGGATTCAGCATTGCGCTGGTTCATGAGCTTAGAGCCAAATTCCATAAGAACCTGGGATCAAATGGAGACTGTCTTTTTAGACAAATATCAAGAATATTGTCGTGTAAGGAATAGAAAAGATGAGTTATTCAGAATCAAGCAGGAAGATGATGAGACATTGGAAGATTATCTTGATAGGTTCTCCTTTGTTCAAAGGAGATGTGGACTTGTAGAACCAGAATTATGTAAAACCATATTTTTGAGAGGATTGCAAGATGAATCCAGAGAAGTTCTGGATTTGATGGGAAAAGGGGATGTAACCACTCCCAGTAATGAGGAAATTATGGATCTCTGTAGGAATTACCCTCGCACTAAGCAGAGAAGAAGAAAAATCCGCACAAATGGCACTGATGTAAAGGACCTGATAGAGGAACTTGCAAATTTCAAAACTGATATTCTAGTGCACCTAAACACTACTTTGGGGGAAATGTCTGCAAAAGCAAAAAACACAGAACCTTTGGCAATTTATTGCCCAAGATGTAGAAATAAACATGCTTTGCAGGAATGTCCTTTGAATAAAACATCTATCTCAGCCATTTGTAGTATCTAGTTCAAAAAGGCATTCAACCGATCAATGCCACCTGCTACCACAACTCAAAACCGTGTTAGAAAACCAGATCGAGGAACTCAACTATATTGGACCAAAACAAGGGGGAAATTTCTCTCAATATCAAAATCCCCCTCGTTTTCCTACAAATTGGGGGCATAATCCTAGTACTATGCCTTGGGGACAATCGGAACCACCCCAACGTCCTTGGAATTATCCTCAATGGACAAATTCCCAAGAATGGCCACAAGCAAATTGGAGTAACCCACCTGGAATCAGAATCAAAACAACCCCTCATGGAATCAAAACAACCCATCTTGGAATCAAAACAATCCAACTTGGAATCAAAATCAGACTAATCCACATTGGATGCAAAACCAACCACAGTGGAATCAACAATACCAATCCTATCCAAGGCAAAGAAAGGAATCAAGGTCAAACTCAACATTTGTTGCTTGCACCTAATCAAAATTTTCAAGAAAAACAACAACAAACATAGCAAGTGAAACAACCTCAATTGCCACTCAACCAACCACTAATCCAAACAATGTGAGACAGACACCTCCTGTCTATGTGGCTGAAGCTAAAGAAAATGTTGAAATTAATGTTCTTGATTGTAGTAACATCCAACTTCATTCAGGGAAAGTTGTACCTGAACCAGTTTCAATTGAAATCAAAGAAAATGAAGAGCAAGAATCATCAAAACCAGAGAGAATCCAACCAACAATAGAAACAGAAAAATTGGAACCAGAGAAAATCCAACCAACAATAGAGAAAGAGACACAAGCAGAACAATTACCAAGGATAATTCCATATCCTGAAAGACTTAATGCAATACCAAAAAATTCTGAGTCAAAATTGGTCAAAGAACTCAAAAAGTTGACTATATCATTGCCCTTATTGCAAGCTATTAAGGAAATACCAGAGATTAATAGTACTATCCAAAATTTGTGCATTAAAAGAGCAGGAAGAAAGAAGAAAGCATTTCCCAAAACTATGTAGGTTGAAGGAAAGATAGCTGATCTCTTATCTGGAAAACTACTACCTCCAAAGTATAGTGACCCAGAAGCCCAGTTATCACAATCACCATAGGTTCAGTACCAATATCAAATGTTTTAGTGGATCTAGGAGCTGCAATAAATGTCATGACCAAGGATACAATGGAACAATTACAGCTCAAACATCTCAGCCCCACATTTACAGTTTTAGAAATGGTTGATAGGTCAGTTGCAAAACCTGAAGGAATCATTGAAGATGTCCCTATAGAAGTTTCTTCTTGGGAATTCCCTACAGATTTTCTGGTTTTACAGCCAAGAAATTTAGCACATGGATATCCCATTATTTTGGGAAGACCTTGGCTTGCAACTCGCAACAACCTTCATAGACTCGCAGATCCTGGAAATATGACTATTTCAAATGGTATTGATCTCAAACAGCATTTCTTTATATCCTCCCTGCAAAACCATCTAGCAAATTTTTAGGTCGGTTATGGTTTTCCGACTCGGAGGAAGAACCGGAAGAGGTCATTTCTACACTAGCTACCTTAGTAGTAAGAGAACACACAGAAGACCTCAAGTGACACAGTAAAACTTAGAAAATGAAACAATCCTAATGAATGTTCTGCATGAACAAGGTTTAGAAGGGGATGCAACACATATCCAACAGTTGATAAATAATGAGGAGAATAAAAAATCTGAAGATGAACCATCTTTGCTATCACAGGGAAAATCTGCTTCACTACCACATGGATGGCACCATCATCCGATTTTTCCTTCTCACCTGCTCCATACAAGATATGCTTCCCTCAAGCAGCAATAAAATAGAAATTGCTTCTTTTCTCCCATCTCAAGCAATGTCCTCTTAATCCCTTAATCACCAGGTATGAAGGAGTGAATTCAGTCCTTCTAAATACAAAACAAATAGAAGTCCAAACAAGGCAAATTTCTGAACATCTACAGCCAACTTACTAGGGAAGAGGAAGAAAAATTGATAGTTGTCTTGCAGAAGCATGTTCATGCTTTTGCTTGGAACTACAAAGATATGTCAAGAGTTCATCCTGATATATGTACCCATAGAATCTATACTGAAGAAGTCAAGCCAGTCAGACAACCTCAAAGAAGATTGAATCCTGCCTTAAGAGATATTGTGAAAGAAGAAATTGAAAAACTCCCTGGAAGTAGGATTCATTTACCCAATTTCTGATAGCCAATGGGTTTCTCCATTGGTAATAGTTCCTAAGAAAAATGGAAAAATGAGAGTATGTGTAGACTATAGAGAGTTGAATAAGGTGACATACAAAGACCATTTTCCATTACCTTTCATAGATCAAGTGTTAGATACTCTTGCTGGAAAAAGATACTTTTGTTTTCTTGATGGATTTAGTGGATATAATCAAATTCAGATTGCACCTGAAGATCAAGAAAAAACAACTTTTACATGTCCATGGGGAACATTTGCCTATAGGGTTTTACCTTTTGGTTTGTGTAATGCCCCAACAACTTTTCAACGAGCGATCCTAGTAATTTTTGCTGATCTGACCACCAAAAGTGTTGAAATTTACATGGATGATTTCACAAGTATGTGGACAAACTTTTGATTTTACATTGGAAAATCTTGACAAAGTCTTAACTCGCTGTGAAACATACCACTTATCCTTAAATCCAGATAAATGCTTCATGATGATGAAGGAAGGGATAGTTCTTGGTCATCACATCTCTCCTGAAGGGATCCAAGTTGATCCAAAGAAGGTTGAAATTATCAAGAATCTCCTTCCTCCTAAAACTCAGACTAATGTCAGAAGCTTCCTAGGACACATTGGTTTTTACCGCAGGTTTATTCCCAACTTTAGCACAATAGCCAGTCCTATGTTTGCCCTATTGACTAAAGATTCTGAATTCTCCTGGACTACAAAGTGTCGGGAAGCATTTGAAGCTCGAAAGAGAAATTGATAACTCCACCTCTGCTTAGAGGACCTAATTGGACATTACCATTTCACATACAAACCGATGCCTCCAATACAGCAATTGGAGCAGCATTAGGACAAATTGATAATGGTGAACATTATACCATCTACAACATTAGCAAGAACTTGACAGAGCCGAGAAAAATTATACAACAACCGAGAAGGAATTCCTAGCAGTAATTTATGCCATCAACAAATTCAGGCATTATATCACAAGTTATCAAATATTTATTCACACAGATCATACAACCATTAAGTATTTGATGAATAAACCTATGGTAAGTGCAAGAATTATTCGTTGGTTGTTGTTGTTGCAAGAATTTGATATCACTATAATCAACAAACCAAGAAAAGCTAATGTTGTGGCAGATTTCTTGTCCAAGTTGCGGAACTACGGATGAAGGGGAATTAGTTGATGACACTTTTCCCGATGAAAAACTATTTGCTATATCAGTCCAATCACCTTGGTTTGCAGATATAGCCAATTATTTGGTCACAGGGAAAGTTCCTCCACATTTCACTTCAAAATAGAAAAAACAATTGATCAAACAGAGTTCTTCTTTTGAATGGATTAAGGGTATGCTTTTTAAGTGCAGTCCCGACCATGTGTTACATAGGTGCATCCGAAAGGATGAAGTGTATGATATCCTTAGAGCTTGTCATGATGAACCCTCAGTGGACACTATTCTGTAAAAAGCACAGTTAGGAAAATCTTAGGGACAGGATATTATTGGCCATCTCTTCACAAGGATGTGAAAAAGTACATCGGGCATTGTGATGCATGCCAAAGAATGGGGAAACCCACTCATACAAATGAGATGCCACTGCAGCCTCAAATGGTTTTAGAACCATTTGAGAGGTGGGGGCTTGATTTTGTAGGACCTATTGATCCACCTTCTCAAGGAAAGGTGCATATTCTAGTATGCACCGATTACCCGACAAAGTGGGTAGAGGTGCGTGCTTTAAATCATGCTTGTGAAGAGAAGGTTACCGATTTTTTGTACACCCAGATTTTTTAGAGATTTGGAGCTCCACGGTCTATCACCACGGACCAAGGACCCCAATTTGCATCCAAAGTCATAAAAGCATTTACAGAATTGTATGAAATCAAACATAGGAAATCATCACCTTACCACCCACAAGCAAATGGCCAGGTTGAAGTAACAAACAGGGAACTAGAACGCATCTTGACAAAAATAGTAGCTTTTCATAGGAGAAATTGGCTAGATAAATTACCGAAAGCAGTTTGGGCCTACAATACTACTTGGAAGTCCACTACTGGATTCACACCTTATGAACTAGTCTTTGGTAAAAAGCCTCTCTTACCTATTGAATTTGAGCTACTAACATTGCGCACAACACTGGAAATTGGAATTGAATTGTCGCAGGCATAGACATATAGGATTCTGTAGCTGAATGCATTGGATGAACTTAGATTGGATGCTCTGCACCAAACTGAGGTAATTCAGGAGCAGAGGAAGCTGTGGCATGACAATCACATTCAGCAGAGGAAACTTCAACAAGGAGATTGGGCTTTACTGTTTGATTCTCAATATGAAGACTTCCCTGGAAAACTGAGAACTAGATGGTTGGGACCTTACTGGATTGAGGAGGTATTTAACAATGGAGCAGCTCGTTTATCCCCTATTGATGGGTCACGAAGAAAGTTGGTAGTGAATGGACATCGCCTCAGGGTATACCATACACCTCTGACTAAAGAAGAATTCTTGCAGCAACTTGATAGTTTGGATACACAAGCAGTGGAAGAGATTCCCTCTTCCACTTCAAAACAATCAACATGATCAGTGGATTTCAAGAAAAAATAGAAAATACAAAAAAATCAAAAAAATAGAAAACAAAAAGATGAATAAATTCTGAGTATGAATTCCTTCATGGGCATGGTTTCAGGGGAAATCATGAAATTCCTTCATGGGCATAGTCAGGATCAAAAAAAAAAAAAAAGAGAGAAAAGGAGAGGTAAAAATAAAAAAAAAAAGGGGAAAATCAAGAAAAAAGAAGAGAGAAAAATGAATAACTCAGCAGTGAAAACCTTTTCTTAAGGCACTACTAAGTTGGTGTGCATGAAAACCAGTTTTCTGGCATGCATAACCTTGAGAAATTTTTGAACCATCATTGTACAAATTCACCAAGTGCACTTGTTTTGAAATGTTGCAGAAAATCTCAGCAGAATATCAACAAAGGCAGTCATTCTTCAAAATTGGCATTAACTATTTTTATCAGGTATATATTTCTTACATTTCTTCATTGTAAAATGATTGGTATATAGTATGTGACAATTAACCATTAGCATAAAAGGTATTCATAAGAGTTGGCATACTTAAAAACATGTTTTGAGAATGAAAATATTGATTTCTGCCTAATCTTTGGAACAAGAATGCCAAAAATAGTGCCTGCTGTATTATCTTCGGATTGAAATTGTCTTCAGAATGACAACAAAATGAATGTTGCACTTTGTCTTTGGAATGAAGATCTATCTTCGAAATGAGGGTCTGTCTTCGGAATGACGATTTACCTTCGCAATACAGCTTGATCTTCGAAATGAGGATTAATCTTCGAAATGAAAATTTTGCAAAGAAGATTTGTCTTCGGAATGAAGACCTGTCTTCGAAATGAAGTCATAATCTTCGGAATGAGGATTTGTCTTCGGAATGAAGACTTGTCTTTGGAATGAAGTCATAATCTTCGGAATGAAATTTTGTCTACGCAATAAGTTATAATCTTCGGAAAGAGCATTTCCACATGGCATCCAAGAAGACAAGGTACGACAAAATCAAAATTTTTTAGTTGCATACGAGGAAGGAACACGTGTCAGTCAGCACATGGTTTGTTTTTGCACTCATTGGAAATACGGAGGATGTGACCAACCATATGCCACCAATTTTTAATGCCAATAAACATGCACGTGAGAATCTGCAAAACTAATGAGGTGGATCTGATGGCAAGGACATCCAAGCAATTATCAACGGACAGGTGTTCGATGCAACAGTAGAAATGTGTGCCACCTTTCTTTTTGAAGACGTGTTGTGAAGTACAGTGCATAGGTTACGGTTCATTTCGAAGAAGAAGACGAGAAATAGGGCAACGAAGGTTTCAAACTAAAACTCTGCAAATCTGCAACAAAAAACCAGATGTCAGATACAACCACAAAACTTCTAAATTCCCGACGAAGAAAAAGAGAGATGGGGAGGAGGTCCTAAGCAGAATGGTAGATACCTATAGACTCAGAGTCGAAAAGAACAAATTGCGAAGAAGAGGAAAATTGGTTGAGCACAACCGAACGATTTGTCCGCATCCTTCTAAGCGAAAGAAGTGGAAGCATCACAGAGATGAGGGAGAAGGAGTGTTGTCAAAACACGCCAATGGATTTAGAGAAAGAAAACATCATTGAGATGCAAGAAAGAAAAATTGCAGAGCTTCAACAAGAAGTGGCAGAACTGAGAAAATTGTTGTCACAATCTAAAAAATAGCCAGCTATATCCCATGATGAAGATAATTTGGCTCAATTGCTTTTGGGTCTATCAAGGGCAGATGACTCTGTTGAGGCAGACATAGGAGTTCATCCTGAAACAGCACTCCTTCATTCTCAAGAAGTGCCTGTTCATTCAAGCAAACACCATCTTATTCTGAAGCATTGCCTTCTTGTTCTGAAGATGCTTCAAAAATGGTGAAGAGCATAGTAGAGGATGTTGAAGATGAGCCACCAACACAGGAATAGTCCCAAAAGCAAGAAAATGTTCAAGTAAGTACTCCTATTGAGGTCCCTGCATTTCAACTTGTTACACTTTCAGTAGAAACAACAGATAAGGGGGTACAAGTAGAAATACTATCTGATGACAACCCCATAGAAATAGCAAATAAGGGGGTGCAAGTAGAGTTATTGACAGATGAACAGCCAGTGGAAGTGGCAGAAAAAGGAGTTCAGATAAATCTGCTGCCTAGGATCCCCCCTGTAGTAAGACCACCTAATACTGTGTCTCTAGAGCAGTACAATGCAGACATAGCTAGCTGGATGATTAGATATGAGCAGCTTGCCACTAAAACTAAAAAGTTCAAATTGGAAGCAAAACAACTAGAAGCCAAGGACACAAAAATTCAGGCATTGAAAGAAAAGGTGTCTGACTTATGCCAAATTGCTGAATTTTTAGTCCAATTTAGACGACCAACCAGATTTTACAACCTTATTTTGAAGGAAAAATACCTCAGATGGCAGGTCATGAGGATTACTTCAAACCTCCCATATAAATTGGACACTATTGCAGATTTTCTGGAGGCATATTTTGACTAGTCCTTTTGAGCAGAAAAATCTCCTGTGTGAACTGTTTTTACATAGTTTCTTCATTCCAGAGGAAGTTGACTCTCATCCTCAAATCTACATTGGAGATGTTCAGTTGAGAGCATTTATGTCTACTTTGCAGAATCAACTTTACTGGGATCAAGAGAAAAGGCAGAATAAAGTGATTGAAACAAGGGTTGAGTTGTTAGTCAGAGCAATCCAGCCAAATCACCTAGTTATCACCAGGCAGCACTTCTCAATGATGAACAAGGATGATATAAAGAGAATGTACTTGAACAATTTGAGGGACTGTGTGGCCAGATTTAACAATTTTTGTGATCATAATTTCTTCCCAGCATTGTCAGTATGCAGAGACAGATGGAATGAACTTTCCATGTCTTTGAGGAAAAGAGAACCTATCTCCCCCATCAACTTAGAATGGTCCAGAAGAAGAGTAGAAGGTGTAATCCAACTGATTCAGATCATGCAACATAACTGGATAGGTCTCAGGTTTAGGCCTCCGACCATCATTACTCCAGTTCCATTCTACTTTGAGGAAGATGCCCAGCCTGATGAACAATTTGAAGATTGGCTCAGAAACATTCAGGAAAATAGGGGGTATTACATAGGCAAGAAATTATTCTACAGGTCATGGAATCTAAACATGGACATATGTGATTCCATAGCCCAACAGAATGCATGAGGGCATGCATTAATATAAGTTGGGGGGAAAATGATGAGGCCTGGAAATGCCTCAATCATAACATGTTTTGAACACTAAAAATGCCTATAAACTCTTATGTTTTATCTGATATGTTAGTTAAGTTGATTCAATATGCCGTATATTAACCATTTTGCATGATCAATGTATTTGAAATATTATATGCTGATTTTACAGACTTTTTGCATAGTTTTGTGTTCTTTTTGCTATGATTTGCTAAAATGGGATATGCTTAGAATAATAGCAAGCATTTCACTAATCATGTTTTGATTTGTCTCAAGCATTTATTTCACCTAAATCGGCAACAATGACAAGCAAACTGTTGTTGTGCAAAGAAAATTGGTCTTTCCCATGTAAATTCCAGCCAGCTGTCCATAAATAGCAAGGCATGGAATTCACATGAGGAAAGGGATGAAGACCATTGGAATTTGATCTTAGGAGATAACCCACCTGAGAGATGCAGAAGAAATCATAGAAAAACATACATTTGTTCATTTCGAAGTATCTTCGGAATGAGAGAACACATCTTCGAAATGAGCGGATCTTCGAAATGAAGAATGCAGTATCTTCGAAATGAGCGGATCTTCGGAATGAAGAATGCAGTATCTTCGAAATGAGCGATCTTCGGAATGAGAATGCAGTATCTTCGAAATGAGCGATCTTCGGAATGAGAATTGCATTGTCTTCGGAATGAAGCCACTTATCTTCGGAATGAAGAACAGAATGTGTTTTTGACCTGTTGACCAATTTTTGAAGCCAAAAAAAGGGAAATAAAGGTTGGAAAAGGTAAATGGAAAGATCTTCCATCTGTCTTTGCCGTCATTTCCGACCAAAGCCATCATTAAGGGAAAGATCAAGTTTTAGTCCTCTTCTAGGATAAAACCAGAATTTGTTGCAACATTGTAGGATTAGATCTTTTGAGATATTCTTTGTTTGTAATCAGATCATAGGATAGCTATAAATATTGCTCCCATTCAAGTTGAGCCTAGTAGGTAGAAAAGGAGATAGAAAATAGTGAAAAGAGTAAGGAAGCTAGCAAAAAATACAGAGTATAGGTAGAAATTGACTGTTACAGTCCTGTAATAGTTTTTTAGCAGAATTATTGTAATCATGTCTTTTAATCAATAAAGTGCACCAGTTCTATTTCATATTGCTTGTAAATGAGTGTGATTAAGATTTAGAGAGAGAGAGAGACTTACACCTTCTTCTAGACAAAGAGGTTGGCCACTTCCAGACCTAGGAGGAGGACTAACAAAGCGTGTTTTTATTCCTCATTTTGTCATAGCAGAATGAGTTGTAGAACTTGTTATTTCAATTGCTTGTAAATAGTTGACAATATTTGTAGTCTTAGTTTATTTATGCTTAGATTAACCTTGTGCTTAATGTTTTAGTTGCAATCTTACTTTCAGCAAAGCTTCCACTTTATTTTAGACTGTTATTTCTAGAATTTATTGTTTTTTAGCAATTTCCTGCATTTTATGTTTTGCTGTTAAAACCTGAACAGAAGATTGACAACCTTCTGTTGCAGAACTTTGACAGTTTTTATTTCCACATTAGATCTAGACTTTCATTACTGCAAAAGTAATTAGATTTCCTTTCTGCAATTAGGATCAGACTTTCAATTCTGCAACTGTTATTTCTGCAATATAATTAGGTCTTATTCTCGCAATTGTAATTAGGACTTCATTTCTGTAGTTAATGATTAGTTTCCAATTCCGCAACTTAGATTAAGATTTAATTCATGCAATTTAGAGATAGGAATGTTCCAAAACCCCCCACACAACCGGTTCCACCAATAAGACTTGTTGCTCTAGATTGACCTAAGTTATAGCTGTTTCACTTCTTCTTTCGTAGATAGCCTTGTACACTGCCCTGGATTGACAGATTCATTGAGAATTAATGATGGTATAATGACTACGCATCAATAGACCCCATGAGGGTGGTTTTAAACTACCCTCTTAGGTTAACCACCCTCTTAGGATCACCCTAAGAGGGCAGTTTCTTAACCACCCTCTTAGGACTAAGATGATTGTTATAAACCACTGTATTTAGGTGTTGGTCACAAATATGCCATAGGAAAGGATTTTATATGTATATGCGCCCTAGACTTGGCCAACATTGAAATTCCGAGAGAAAGAGAAGTCTCTCGAGCCAATCTCCAGATAGGGCTGGCTTCTAGACTAATCTAAACTGGTTTCAGGATTAGAGATGCAGGAAAGAAATGGTAAAATGCAAAAAGAAATGGGAAATAATGGAAAGGAATGTAAATATGGCCAAATTCGATCATTGATGGGGAGAACAACCTCGAACAACAATCACTTCAACAGATCCTAAATCTAAGCAGCAACTGACTCTTAGAATACTTATACAAAAATTAGATCACGCATTAGCCATGAGTCCACTTCCAATTGTACTTCAAACATTCAAATGCAAACACAGCCAAATTCAGAACAGCAGAATTTAACTTATGTTAACACTGGACTAACAGAAGTAACTCAAACAGAAAGCTAAACATGCACAACCATTTAGATCACCAACTCCAAAAGACACTAAGAATGGAAGCAAATGCATCTAGGACTTCTATTTCAATTTCTGCAACAAGATCCTCCTCACTTTGTTTGAGTTTTACATTGGTATTTATAGAGGTTCGTCCTCTTCCTTTCGTATTACAACATTTAATAAATGAAACAGATTTCGAAGAAACAATCCCCTTAATCTGCCTCGGAGAAATGATAGTCCCTATTTTTAAATGGATTACAACCAAAAATGAAACAAAAACAAGGGCCCATACTTCTTCGTTAAATGACCGTTATCAAGGGAAGCTGGAAGTTGTTAAGAGATCATGAACAGGAGCTTTGAATATTGGAGGTGTCTTTAATTTTGGTGGCATCAAAAACTGCTTTAGGTTCTTCCATCTTGTGCACATCGGTAATCAGCAACATTTAATCTTGAAGCCTCTTCGACCACGATCTAAAAATTAGTTGGAGAGCCTTTAATTGATCCTTATCTCTTTTGCACATTCTCCTATGCAATCTTGAAGAAAAATGCAAACAGAACTGTATCGGGCCTTTGTTATTGCCTTGGTCGCAAAAATGTGACAGGTCACGAAAATGTGACATGTCGCGAAATCATGACACTTTTACCTTGTTGCCTTCTCTCTCCGCCACTAGTCACGAAAATGTGACATGTCACAAAATCGTGACATCTTCTACTCGTTCAGCTTCATCTCCATGACATGTCGCAAAATCGTGACACTCTCCTCTATCTGGCTTTGTTTGCTGCTCCAAATCACGAAAATGAAACATGTCGAAATCGTGACATCTTCCACTCGGCACTGTCTTGTCTGCTTTATCATCACGAAAATGCGACATGTCACGAAATTGCGACAATTTCCTTTGCCTTGTACGGTTCAGCTTTCATTCCACAAAAATGTGATAGGTCACGAAAATGTGACATGTCACGAAATCATGAAATTTTTCCTTTTAGCTCTTTTATCTTCAACATGTCACGAAATCCTGACATTTTCTGTCTTCTTCAACTTTGATGCTTTTAGGCCGTGAAAATTTGACATGTCGCAAAATCGTGACATTTCTCTGTGCTTTGCCCTTCCTGTCCAATATGTCACAAAATCACGACATTTTCTTGCCTTCTCTATTGTTGCCACTTCTTGTCGCGATATCGCGACAAGTTTCTCTTACTTAGCTTCATTTCTAAAAATGTCATGATATCGCGACATCTTTCATGCCTTGTGTTTATCTTCCAGCCCTTTCCGTGATAACGCGACATGTCACGATATCGCGCCAGTCCGTACCATTAGCTCCTTTCTTGCTTTTCTATCGCGATATCACGACATTTTTCATTGACATTGCCCTCTGCTGCTTTATGTCACGATATCACAACATTTTTCATTGACATTGCCCTCTACTGCTTTATGTCACGATATCGCGACATTTTCTATTGTTCTACTCTATGGCCACCGCAAGTCACAAAAATGCGACATGTCACGATATCGTGACAACTTTTCATTTTGATGCTCCCTCATCGCAACAAGTCGTGAAACTCCAACATGTCGCGATATCGCGACGGTTTTCATTTTAGTGTTGCCTTTGACTGCGTTGACCGCGAAACTTCAACATGTCGCGATATCGCGACAGTTTTACCCCCTTGCTGTCGTTGACTATTTTGACCGTGAAAACATGACATGTCATGAAAATGCGACATGTCACGATATCATGACACTTTCTTGACTTAGCTTTTTTTTGCATTTGGCATCGCAAAACTGTGACAGGTCACAAAAATGTGACATGTCGCGATATCAGGACAGTTTTACTTGTGAACAAACTTGGTTATTTTTCATGAACAACAACAACAAAAATAATGTGGCAAAAATGCCAACATTCTTGGCGGCTCGTGGGGTATACAGTTCTGCTGTATGCACGAACCTCAGGCCTTTATCCATTGGGCAATAGAGTCAAGCAACTGGAGGAGCAAAAAAAACTAGTGCTGGTTGATGCTGGATGTCTCTGTGGACTGTTGCAACAAGCTCTTGCTGGTTTTCAGCTCTAAAAAATAGGACCTTCAACAAAAATTTGTGGAAGAATAGAACTTCCTTTATTTCTTTAGAACTACTGCACTGTGCCTAGCTCGGTTGAGCTGGGTAATCACCAGGTGTTGTGCAAGGATCTCCATGGCAGTAGTGAGAAGCACCTAAACTACAAAAATGGAAATGAATGGAATGATGACTTGCGGATGCGTAGGCCATGGAACGGGGATGGGGAATAATGGAATGGTGGAAGATGGCGAAATAGATGTGGTAAATACAGCAACAGAGTGCTACTATGCTATCAGCCGCTAGGTTTTGCTAAAAACAAAAAATGAGATGGAAGTGGATGGAATGGAGATGGTGGTAAAAACCGTGGCTGTGACGAAGTACTCACAAGACAAAAAATTAGAAGAAAGGGAAGTGAAGAAAAGGGAACATCAGAGAGGGGAGTAGAAACAACAGTAGTGGCTTGATTAATTTGTAGAAAAAGAAGGAAAGAGAGAGGAAGGGAATGAAGTAGAGGGGAAGGAAGAAGTAGAAGAAAGCCACTATCTACTAGGAAGGAAGGAAAAGAAAAAGAAAAAGAAATGAACGTACCTGCGGGCTCGCATGCAAAAAGAGCCGAATTAATTTTTTTTTTTTCTCTTTTTTTTATATATATATGTACAAGGTAACTCCCGAATTAGCTGTGAACTCTCGGGAGAGACACGAACCCAAACATGGCTCTATCTCCTGGATCCCAGACCTTGGACAGACACTCATTAGTCTCCTGATTGATAATCAGCTCGGAGTCATCAAAGATTTGAAACTGTTGTGCTCCAAGTGTCCCAACCATCTTGAAACCTAAGCATAAAGCCTCATCCTCTGTAGTATTATCTGTGTAGCTCTAGGTCAAAGTACAAGAAGGTAATACTAGAACAGTCTCAGTGCTAGTGCCATTTCTGCATTGTGCTCCATCGAAATAGAGCTGATCTTGACTTCCATTATTCTATTCTTGAGCCTTTTCAGTCTTGAGAATAGAATAACACCCCAAGTCGGTTTCTATCATGGCGTTAAAATCAAGCATTGAAAACTCATCCTCCAAGCAAATCTCATCCAGGACTTCACCTACCAAATCAGGATCTTGCAATTCCTCAGTTATCAAATTGATAGAATGTTTAGATCTTTCTTCATCTTCCATCTTCTCTATATGAAAAGTAGAAGGCTTCTGATTGTAGATCCGGATTCTTCTTCCTTTGAAAGGAATCTCCAAGTGAGAATAATCCAGAGAAAGGTAGCCTCCCAGATTAGCAGTGAATTCTCTTGATAAACACATACTAAAATATGGTTCCAAATCGACCACAACTATCTCCTAAATTACTGTAATCTGAGGCATACTATGCAGAGCAATAGGAACATCCTTGATCACACCCACTATTTTCACGGGGGTCCCATCCAACTGCAAGACACCAGGGCTACTTCTTGTGTACTCCATACCCATGGCTTCACAAACTGCCTTTGGCATGACAGTAGTCGCAGCACCAAAATCAATCATACAATTGTGCACAATCCAACCCTCCATCCTGAGTGACAAATAAAATGGGGGTGGTCTATTTTTTCCGATGGCTGAAGCAGTTAATGTTTGAGAAAAAATCATCTGGGTAGGATTCTTCTCACTATCTTTCATAGACTTTAGTGATTCTTGTAACAGATCAACTTGCCCAGGTAATTGTAAAGCATCATAAAGACTAACCTTGGCTGGAATCTTCTTCAATTCTTCAACAATATTGTATGTAGATGTACCAGACTCCTTTTCAATGGTGTCTTCATATTTGCTCCGATATTGCTGAGTGGCTTCTACCCTCAGTCTTTTAGTCAAATATGGGTACTTGAGCTTTTCTCTGGCTCGGTCCTCTATTTCAGCTCTTGCCTACGAAGCTGAGGCTTTTTCTTGCAATCTTTCCTTTGCTCGTGGTGGCAAAAGATCTTTCAATAGAACAGGTGAATCTGGTTTTGGTATTGAAATAGGAGCTTTCACTTGTACTTGTCTTCTTTCATTATGCATCTTTGGATCAACCGGTACCCTTAATGGTTCCATCTCTACTGGATCTATAGTGACTGGCTTCTTCCCAGTTCTCATGAGAACTAAGACTTGTTCTTCAGATGGAACCATAAAATTATGATCCACCTCAAAAATCATATTAACTTGTCCTCCAGAAGAGCTTGCGGCCAAGGTTTGCACATAGTTTAGATGAACCATACAAGTGTCTTCGTCGTGTGGATCATTACATGTAGAGCACCAATATGTTCTTTCTGTAGGGCCAACTTCCTCATTCGTCAACATAGTCAGGTTCTTTTTAGGCGCCTTACTTGTTGAAGCCGCTTGTTCTCTAGTGATTGGCGGAGGTTGAAATCTCCTAGGTTGGAAATCTCTCTCGGCCTGCTTTCTTTCAATGATTGTGATTTTATTTCCCATCGCTCTTATAGCTGAATTAGCCGACTATACCTCTTGTAATAGGATTGTGAAAGGATCAGGATTTGAGGGCGCAGGAGGTGTCGATAGAGGTAGAGGTTCTGGAAGTGCAGGAAATGTTGGAAATGAAGGGGGAGCTAGTAATTGCAGAATGATCGGTGCAGGCAACTATGGAATAGTTGGAGCAGGGAGCTGGGGAACTAGAATGGGTGTGATCTGAGGTGCACTTGAGCTCCATGAGGGAATAGGATACATGGAAGGCATAGGCTATGAAAATGAACTAGAATACAAATTCTTAGGAAGATTAGGTAAGATGGGCATTGTTACCTTTGGTGGAAGCCTACCTATGGCAATCAAGTCAGCTTTCACCTTTTACGCTTGTTCGAATAGCTCTGGAAATGTAGTCACGTTGGACTACCGGACATCCCAACCGATGTCTATGTTAAACACTATGAGGTAATAGAATGTAGCTAGCTCATCAGTAGGCTGAAGACCATCAAGAATTCTCTGCCAGCTTTTGGTAAATCTGACATTGAAGTCAGCTATCTCCTCCTGCGGGTGCCTTTGAATTACATTAAATTGATGCAATAAGGAGTATGGATCAGCTTGTTCATGAAAATTTTTGACTAACAATTCTCCTAATTGATCCCATGATGTAATGGTGCCTGGTGGCAATGTTTGGTACCAATACAACAATTTACCTCTCAATGATAACACCAACAATTTAATCATTACATCTTCGTCGGTTATGTCATGGATGGCCGCCAAAGAGGCTACATCATTAATATGCTCATAGGCAGTCTTACCAGTACCATCATAGGTCGGCAAAGCTTTCAAAGCAGCTTGAGGAACTGGATTTTGTGCCAGTAAGTTCAAAGCTCCCGAACCATTCCATGCCGAGAACTTCCTTGGTGGGGGATGCTGGGCCATTTGGGCTGCTGGATCTGGATGTAGCAAGCTCGTAGTAGTACTGGGAGGAGTCGGAGATGGCACAAACTGACCTACAACCTGTGATGAGATAGCAAATGTTGGGTTCACAAGACTTACCAATCTTGAGCGCTCCCTCCAGTTCTGGATCTTTCGATTCTTTGGCACTCGATCTCATGATCATGAAGCAAAGATGCAAAAATTTTCAACAGCTTCATGATTAGATATTTCCAGGTACAATCACCTTCAACAGAGTCACCAGATGAACTTACAATCTCCGCTTTGAGGTCAAGACAGTTCATCAAAATCTTGATTCCTTCGGGTGTCAAAATATGGAACTTGTGAGAATAATGCTTATCCCACCGATTGTGGATCTTTCAGAGATAGAAACAGTCTGTCCCATCGGGCGTGCCAAAAACTATTGGTCACAAATCTGCCATAGGAAAGGATTTTATATGTATATGCGCCCTAGACTTGGCCAACATTGAAAGGCCGAGAGAAAGAGAAGTCTCCCGGGCCAATCTCTAGAGAGGGCTGGCTCCCAGACTAATCTAAACTGGTTTCAGGATTAGAGATGCAGGAAAGAAATGGTAAAATGCGGAAAGAAATGGGAAATAATGGAAAGGAATGTAAATATGGCTGAAGCCGATCATTGATGGGGAGAACAACCTCGAACAACAATCACTTCAATAGATCCTAAAGCTAAGCAGCAACTGACTCTTAGAATACTTATACAAAAATTAGATCACGCATTAGCCATGAGTCCGCTTCCAATTGTACTTCAAACATTCAAATGCAAACACAACCAAATTCAAAACAATAGAATTTAATTTATGCTAACACTGGACTAACAGAAGTAACTCAGACAAAAAGCTAAACATGCACAACCATTTAGATCACCAACTCCAGAAGACACTAAGAATGGAAGCAAATGCATCTAGGAATTCTATTTCAATTTTTGCAACAAGATCCTCCTCTCTTTGTTTGAGTTTTACATTGGTATTTATAGAGGTCCGTCCTCTTCCTTTCGTATTACAGCATTTAATAAATGAAACAGATTTCAAAGAAACAATCCCCTTAATCTGCCTTGGAGAAATGATAGTCCCTATTTTTAAATGGATTACAACCAAAAATGAAACAGAAACAAGGGCCCATACTTCTTCATTAAATGACCATTATCAAGGGAAGCTGGAAGTTGTTAAGAGATCACGAACAAGAGCTTTGAATATTGGAGGCGTCTTTAATTTTGGCAACATCGAAAACTACTTCAGGTTCTTCCATCTTGCGCACATCGGTAATCAACAACATTTAATCTTGAAGCCTCTTCGACCATGATCTAAAAATTAGTTAGAGAGCCTTTAATTGATCCTTATCTCCTCCGCACATTCTCCTATGCAATCCTGAAGAAAAATGCAAACAGAATTGTATCGGGCCTTTGTTATTGCCTTGGTCGCGAAAATGTGACAGGTCACGAAAATGCGACATGTCACGAAATCGTGACACTTTTACCTTGCTGCCTTCTCTCTTCGCCACCAGTCATGAAAATGCGACATGTCACGAAATCGTGACATCTTCTACTCGTTCAGCTTCATCTCCATGACATGTCACGAAATCATGACACTCTCCTCTATCTGGCTTTGTTCGCTGCTCCAAATCGCAAAAATGAAACATGTCGCGAAATCGCGACATCTTCCACTCGGCACTGTCTTGTCTGCTTTATCACCGCAAAAACATGACATGTCGTGAAATCGTGACAATTTCCTTTGCCTTGTACGGTTCAACTTTCATTTCACGAAAATGCGACAGGTCGCAAAAATGTGACATGTCACGAAATCGCGATGTTTTTCCTTTTGGCTCTTTTATCTTCAACATGTCACGAAATCGCGACATTTTCTATCTTCTTCAACTTTGATGCTTTTAGGCCGCAAAAATTTGACATGTCGCGAAATCGTGACATTTCTCTGCGCTTTGTCCTTCCTATCCAATATGTCATGAAATCGTGACATTTTCTTGCCTTCTCTATTGTTGCCACTTCCTGTCGCGATATCGCGACAAGTTTCTCTTACTTAGCTTCATTTCTAAAAATGTCGCGATATCACGACGTCTTTCATGCCTTGTGTTTATCTTCCAGCCCTTTCTGTGATAACGCGACATGTCACGATATCACGTCAGTCCGTACCATTAGCTCCTTTCTTGCTTTTCTATCGTGATATCATGACATTTTTCATTGACATTGCCCTTTGCTGCTTTATGTCGTGATATCATGACATTTTCTATTGTTCTGCTCTGTGGCCATCGCAAGTCGCAAAAATGCGACATGTCATGATATCGTGACAACTTTTCATTTTAGTTCTCCCTCATCGCAACAAGTCGCGAAACTCCAACATGTCACGATATCATGATAGTTTTCATTTTAGTGCTGCCTTTGACTGCGTTGACCGTGAAACTCCGACATGTCAAATGATATCGCGACAGTTTTACCCCCTTGCTATCATTGACTGTTTTGACCGTGAAAACGTGACAGGTCATGAAAATGTGACATGTCACGATATCGCGACACTTTCTTGACTTAGCTTTTTTTTGCATTTGGCATGTGAAACTACGACAGGTCGCAAAAATGCGACATGTCGTGATATCGCGATAGTTTCACTTGTGAACAAACTTGGTTCTTTTGCATGAACAACAAAAACAAAAACAATGTGGCAAAAATGCCAACAGTTTCTTAACAGCACTCTTAGGACTAAGATGATTGTTATAAACCATCGTATTCAGGTCCCTCTTATCCCTAAGACGGTGGTTATAAACTACCCTCTTATCCCTAAGATGATGGTTATAAACCAACCTCTTAGGTCACCCTAATACTGTGTTTTATAACCGCCATCTTAGGGTGACCTACGAGGATGTTTTATAACCACTGTCTTAGGGATAAGAGGGTGATTTATAACCTCCCTCTTAGGGGAACCCAAAGATGGCAATTTATAATTGTCATATTAAAAGAAATTTAATTAAAATATGATGGTTATAAACCACCATCTTAAAATTTGAAATGTCTTTAAATTTACTTCAAATTTACCTCGATGAGGGTTTTTGAATGTCACTAGAAATTAACAACTTGTATAAACATTATAGCATCATGTGAACTAGTTAAAAAGTAAGAATACCAACACACATGTGACTTGTGTTAAATGAATTATAATTTGTTATTGGCAGATTTCAGATCCATGGTTTATCGTCTTCGTATTTCTATCGGTATGTGTATTGGTATGTACATACACATATTACCAGTTGGCTCATAGTGCAAGTTCCACTTATCTATTGCTTCCCACATAGAAGAGCTACTCACTCAATAGTGTTGTCACACACGATAAGCACATATTTGAGGGTTTTAAGAGCAAGCTCATTGAACATTGCTTTAGTTTACCCAATAAGGATTTTCAAAGACAACATTGCTAGTGAGATTTGAGGGTTTTAAGAGTGAGCTCACTGAATGATACTTTATTTTACCTGATTAGGATTTTCAAATGTGACATTGCTAGTGATATTTGAGGGTTTTAAGAGTAAGCTCACTGAATGCTGCTTTAGTTTAATTGATGAGGGTTTTCAAATGTGATATTCCTAGTGATATTTGAAGTTTGAATAAATATTACTTTAAGAGTAAGCTCATTGAATGCATTGATGGGTCTTTATATCTTGAAAGGTCTCCCATAAAGGTTCGTGAAGTTAGAAATAAAAAAGAATAGATAGGAAATGCTACTTATTGAGAGAAGAGCAACCTACTGACAAGCATTATAGAATTTTTGAGGATCTGCACAGAGAATTAAGGAAAACGGTATTTACTATAACTTTTAGGGTTTGGAATTTTGCATTATTTTTGGTATTTACTGTATTTCCCATATCCTTTTAGGGTTTGGAATTATCAAGTTTGTAAAGTTTAAACCCTAGATTACCTTAATCCTGCCAAGAAACAAAGTTTAGTTTAAAATCCCAGGGTGATTGTATGATCTATAATTTAATTTTTTAGATCTAATCTGAACTGTTCGTTTATTTCCTCCATTTCAATAAATTGCAAGTTTAAAAATTTCCAGCTTTCATGAATTTTTTTATCTATTTATTTTGGTTATGTGCCTATGTAATTATTATTATTTTTGTTTTTCCCTTTTGTTCTTTAAGTGCCTATAAAAGGTTTTCTTTTTTATATTGGGGTTTTCTACCCATTGTTGAGTAGAACAAAAATGAATGCATGTGTAAGGGTGTTGAAGGCTTTAATTTCTAATTTGACCCTGTCTGGAGGAGCTACAGAAGATAATTATTGTGTTTGTATCGATTTTGCTGTCTTTTATCATATTTATCAAATATGACACTATCTAGAGGACCATTCCTCTTTTATCTGTAGAATAACTAAAAGTTGAAAGCATGGTGCTAGTCTCATATTTAAAGTATCAAGAACTAGGTAGTGTCTTGTTTTATGGAAACTTTGATTTAGTCATTTTGATCAGGAAATTGATTCTTGAAACACCCATTTTCCAAGCATCATGTAATTGAACCATGTTGGCTCTTTATGAGTTAGACGTTCTCGCCAATCATATTTCAACCCCATGGGTATTGTTGTCACCTAGGTAATTTTTGAACTTACTACCAATATTTAGGGAAATACACATAAAGAGCATGACAACATGGTTTGGAGAGTATACAAAATCATGATTAAAACAATAAATGTATAGGAAATAAGAAATTGAAGCATAATTTTTGTTTGTCAAAGCCCTTTTCTTTCCATGGCTCTTTTTCCCTCAAGACTTATATGAAGTTTGATGATATATTTTTAATTTCCTAATCCATCGAGCAAACAGAGGAAGAGTACTAAGTTTTGTAAGGAGAATAATGAATGTATGGTGGTGGCATTGTTTAGAATAAATAAAATATATGGAGAACTTTGGATATAAGTTCTGTCAGCTATCTGAGTGATAAATTGCTTTGATTTTTAATATCCATGTTTAAAATTTGTCTTTATTATTTATTATTCATTTGAAGTCCCATGCAACTTCAACTTTCAAATATGGTGAGAACTTTCATATTGAGTAATTGACATGATACTTATGTTGTACATACCATTTATGGCAGAAATTAATGCTAAATCAAGTGAATTTTTGGATCCCTTGGTCTTTGTAGGGTAATCTCTTCCTATTTGTATCTTTCAACCTATGATAAATAATGAAAATATTACCACGATAATGTGTAAAAAAATTAGCACCACCATATGGTAATAAGTTGTGCATGGTTTCTATTGGGGGCCACTCTTGTCAAAATAATAAAACATTGCATTTGTTGTCAGGTGAATTAAACTGTACCCATCTTATAATTTTATTGAATATACTCTTCATTTCTCATCCACATGTCAGGAAAGTCTATATATATATGAGTTGATCTCTTGGTCACTTGGTGTATGCTTTTTAGCAAGCACACAAATAGACACAATCAAGTTTGAATAGTTTGTTGGTAGGTCAAATGTGATATTGTAAGTACATATGTAACTGCTTGTTATTCATATTGAGTAATTAACATGATACTTGTGTTGTACATACCATTTATGGTAGAACTTAATGCTAAATTAGGTGAAGTTTTGGATCCCTTGGTCTTTGTAGGGTAATCTCTTTATATTAGTATATTTGGACCTATCACAAATAATTAAAATTTTGCCCTGTTAATGTGTGAAAATTTATTTTGAGCACCACCATATAGTAATAAGATGTGCATGGTTTCTATTGGGGGCCACTCTTGTCAAAATAATAGAACATTACATTTGCTATCAGGTGAATTAAATCGTAGCCAACTTGCAATTTTATTAAAGATACTCTTCATTTCTTGTCCACATGTCAGGAAAGTCTATGGATACATGGGTTGATCACTTGGTCACTTGGTGTATGCTTTTTAGCAAGCACACAAATAGGCACAATCAAGTTTGAATAGTTTTTTGGTAGGTCAAATGTGATATTGTAAGTACATATGTAACTTCTTGTTATTCATATTGAGTAATTAATATGATACTTGTGTTGTACATACCATTTATGGCAGAATGTAATGCTAAATTAAGTGAAATTTTTGGATCCCTTGGTCTTTGTAGGGTAATCTCTTCCTATTAGTATCTTTGAACCTATGACAAATAATTAAAATGTTGCCACACTAATGTGTGAAAAACTATTTTGAGTATCACCATATGGTAATAAGTTATGCATGGCTTCTATTGGGACCACTCCTATCAAAATAAAAAAACATTACATTTGTTGTAAAGTTAATTAATCCATAGCTAGCTTGCAATTTTATTAAGGATAATCTTCATTTCTCGTCCACATGTCAAGAAAGTCTATGGATACATGGGATGATCACTTGGTCACATGGTGTATGCTTTTTAGCAAGCACACAAATATGTGTGATCAAGTTTGAATAGATTGTTGGTAGGTCAAACGTGATATTGTAAGTACATATGTAATTATTTATTATTCATATTGAGTAATTGACATGATACTTGTGTTGTACATACCATTTATGGTAGAACTTAATGCTAAATCAAGTGAAGTTTTTAGGTCCCTTGGTCTTTGTAGGGTAATCTCTTCCTATCAGTAACTTTGAATCTGTGTTATTCATATTGAGTAATTGACATGATACTTGTGTTGTACATACCATTTATGGTAGAACTTAATGCTAAATCAGGTGAAGTTTTGGGTCCCTTGGTATTTGTAGGGTAATCTCTTCATGTCAGTATCTTTGGGCCTATGACAAATAATTAAAATATTTGCACGCTAATGTGTGAAAATTTATTTTTAGCACCCGCATATGGTAATAAGCTATGCATGGCTTCTATTGGGGATCACTTCTATCAAAATAACAAAACATTACATTTACTATGAGGTGAATTAAACCATAGCCAGCTTGCAATTTTACTAAAGGTACTCTTCATTTCTTATCCACATGTTAGGAAAGTCTATGGATACATGTGTTGATCACTTGGTCACTTGGTGTATGCTTTTTAGCAAGCACACAAATAGGCACAATCAAGTTTGAATAGTTTTTTGGTAGGTCAAATATGATATTGTAAGTACAAATGTCATTGCTTGTTATTCATATTGAGTAATTGAAATGATAATTGTGTTGTACATACCATTTATGGTAGAACTTAATGCTAAATTAGGTGAATTTTTGGGTCCCTTGGTATTTGTAGGGTAATCTCTTCCTGTTAGTATCTTTGAACCTATGACAAATAATTAAAATGTTGCCACACTAATGAGTGAAATAAACATTTTGAGCACCACCATATCGTAATAAGTTGTGCATGGCTTCTATTGGGGGCCATTCCTATCAAAATAACAGAACATTAAATTTGTTGTGAGGTGAATTAAACCATAGCTAGCTTGTATTTTTATTAAGGATACTCTTCATTTCTCATCCACATATCAGGAAAGTCTATGGATACATGGGTTGATCACTTGGTAACTTGATGTATGTGTTTTAGCAAGCACATAAATAGACACAATCAAGTTTGAATAGCTTGTTGGTAGGTCAAATGTGATATTGTAAGTACAAATATAACTACTTGTTATTCATATTGAGTAATTGACATGATACTTGTGTTGTACATACCATTTATGGCAGAACTTAATGCTAAATTAGGTAAAGTTTTTGGGTCCCTTGGTCTTTGTAATATAATCTCTTCCTATCAGTATCTTTGGACCTATGAAAAATAATTAAAATGTTGCCACACTAATGTGTGAAAAAATATTTTTAGCACCACCATATGGTAATAAGCTATGCATGGCTTCTATTGGGGGCCACTCCTATCAAAATAATAGAACATTACATTTGTTGTTAGGTGAATTAAACCATAGCCAGCTTGCAATTTTATTAAATATACTCTTCATTTCTCATCCACATGTCAGGAAAGTCTATGGATACATGGGTTGATCACTTGGTCACTTGGTGTATGCTTTTTAGCAAGCACACAAATAGGTGCAATCAAGTTTGAATAGTTTGTTGGTAGGTCAAATGTGATATTGTAAGTACAAATGTAATTGCTTGTTATTCATATTGAGTAATTGACATGATACTTGTGTTGTACATACCATTTATGGCAGAACTTAATGCTAAATCAGGAGAAATTTTGGGTCCCTTGGTATTTGTAGGGTAATCTATTCCTATTAGTATATTTGGACCTATGTTATTCATATTGAGTAATTGACATGATACTTGTGTTGTACATACCATTTATGGTAGAACTTAATGCTAAATCAGGTGAAGTTTTGGGTCCCTTGGTCTTTGTAGGGTAATATCTTCCTATCAGTATCTTTGGACCTATGATAAATAATTAAAATTTTGCCACGCTAATGTGTGAAAATTTATTTTTATCACCCCTATATGGTAATAAGGTATGCATGTTTTCTATTGGGGGTCACTTCTATCAAAATAACAAAACATTATATTTACTATGAGGTGAATTAAACCATAGCCAGACTAAAATTTTATTAAAGATACTCTTATTTTTTTCTCCACATGTTAGGAAAGTCTATGGATACATGTGTTGATCACTTGGTCACTTGGTGTATGCTTTTTAGCAAGCACACAAATAGGTGCAATCAAGTTTGAATAGTTTTTTGGTAGGTCAAATGTGATATTGTAAGTACAAATGTCATTGCTTGTTATTCATATTGAGTAATTGACATGATACTTGTGTTGTACATACCATTTATGACAGAACTTAATGCTAAATCAGGTGAAGTTTTGGATCCCTTGGTATTTGTAGGGTAATCTCTTCCTGTTAGTATCTTTATACCTATGATAAATAATTAAAATTTTGCCACACTAATGTGTGAAAAAAATATTTTTAGCACCACCATATGGTAATAAGTTGTGCATGGCTTCTATTGGGGGCCACTCCTATCAAAATAATAGAACATTACATTTGCTGTCAAGTGAATATTGCAATTTTATTAAGGATACTCTTCATTTCTCATCCACATATTAGAAAATTCTATGGATACATGGGTTAATCACTTGGTCACCTAGTGTATTATTTTTAGCAATCACACAAATAGGCACAATCAAGTTTAAATAGCTTGTTGGTAGGTCAAATGTGATATTCTAAGTATAGATGTAACTACTTGTTCTTCAAATTGAGTAATTGGCATGATACTTGTGTTGTACATACCATTTATGGCAGAACTTAATGCTAAATCAGATGGATTTTTTGGATCACTTGGCCTTTGTAGGGTAATCTCTTCCTATTAGTATCTTTGGACCTATGACAAATAATTAAAATGTTGCCACGCTAATGTGTGAAAAAATATTTTTAGCACCACCATATGGTAATAAGTTGTGCATGGCTTCTATTGGGGGCCACTCCTATCAAAATAACAGAACATTACATTTGTTGTTAGGTGAATTAAACCGTAGCCAACTTGTAATTTTATTAAAGATACTCTTCATTTCTCATCCACATGTTAGGAAAGTCTATGGATACATGGGTTGATCACTTGGTCACTTGGTGTATGCTTTTTAGCAAGCACACAAATAGGTGCAATCAAGTTTGAATAGTTTGTTGGTAGGTCAAATATGATATTGTAAGTACAAATGTAACTACTTGTTATTCATATTGAGTAATTGACATGATACTTGTGTTGTACATACCATTTATGGTAGAACTTAATTCTAAATCAAGAGAAGTGTTGGGTCCCTTGGTATTTTTAGGGTAATTTCTTCCTATTAGTATATTTGGATCTAAGTTATTCATATTGAGTAATTGACATGATACGTGTGTTGTACATACCATTTATGGTAGAACTTAATTCTAAATTAGGTGAAGTAATTTGAGATTGTTGATTGAAAGTGACATGATTGGTGATAAGTAATGTGTGACCTTAAGATTAATTTTTATTAAAACTTAAGAGAATTAAGGTGTAACATGGGTGATTGAGCATGAAAAATGGGATAGAGGACTTGCGCTAGGCATAAGATTTCTAGTGTGAAGTAAATGAAAATATTTTACTAGGGTTATCTCATGCCATCATCACAAAGTCTTCATGCAACTATATGACCAAGCATTTGTGTATGATCAATGTAAATTCTGTATATGGCAAGCAATCATGCAATATGTTGAAATAAATGAATGTATCATACTAAAGTGGTAGATATGCAATGTAATATTAATTGGTTTTAGGGGCCAATTGCATATGTTAACAATCATACAAATCCATGAGGATATAGTGACTTCAGCTAGTCAAATTTCAAGGAGGATCTTGGTCATTCCTGAGATGTAATCAAGTTTATCAATAACTGATATGGGTGATTCATGCATTCTTTTCCCATATAAATATTTATTATGATGCAAATATCTCAAAAACTAAGTGTGTGTGCTTATGAAGTTCATTGACCAATTTTGAGTGAGGTAATGATGCAAATCTCTCAAAAACTAAGTGTGTGTGCTTATGAAGTTCATTGACCAATTTTGAGTGAGGTAATGATGCAAATCTCTCAAAAACTAAGTGTGTGTTCTTATGAAGTTCATTGACTGATTTTGAGTGAGGTAATTTTGAGTGAGGTAATGATGCAAACTAACTTAGAAACCATTGTGTGTGCAAAAGTGGATTCATTTACCAATCTCGAGTAATATAGATATTAGACCAGTCATGGAGGGAACCAAGAGGCTAGCTTATCCTTATGTGCAGTCAGAGGTCTCTTAAAGAGAGATGTATCACCATGCATGAGCATACTCCACTGCCAGTCCAACATCTATAGCCCCAATGGAGGTTAGCCCCATGGTACAAAAGTATAATTTTTAAATTTTGGGGAATCAGAATACCTAACCATCTAGATGGAAATGTAGTTCTATCATTACAACTTTAAATATTTATTTATGATTATTTGTATATTCATTTATAACTCCAAGCTTTGGGGAATCAGATTCTCAACAATTTTGATGAGAATTTTTACCCTATCCTTACTACTTGGAGTCACCAGGTTTTGGGAAATTGGATTCTCAACAAGTTTGATGAGAATTTTTACCCTATCCTTACTACTTGGCAAATATTTATTTGTGTATTTATTTTTAAAATTAATTTGTTGGACTATGTGTATAATGGGACAAGCAAGAAAATATTTTCACTTCAAGGTTCAAACCAATCGAGGCATCATCCTTCTCTTAATGCAATATTTTATTAATAAGTGTGATATATGGCTGCTTCAAAAATGGTGAAATAAATTCCCAAGACTCAAAATTTTCTTAATGAGAAATGTGCTCTGACTCGAGAGAGATTTTTAATCAAGATTTTATTAAAGTGTAGATCTTGTGAGTGGTTCAAAGTAAACTCTTAATCACATCAAAAGGACAAATATTGACTATGAATTCAATAGCATCTATCTGATATTTAAACAACATATTAATTGTATGTGACTATTTGGCATATGCAATTGGACCAAAAACCAACTTATGGTTGTGCAAAAAAAAATTCAGCTATATGATAGATGATTGATGGTTTATGTAATGAAATGTGGAGAAGATAGTTGTGCTAGATGAGCTAAACCTAAATAAAATGCATAGGAAAATGCAAACAAAAACTCCAAAAGGCCGTATAAAAATGATAAGATATGTTGAACCTGCTATGAGTTTAATTCTTGCTAATGGTCAAAAATAGAAGAGATATACTTTCTGGGATGTATGCTTGCAAATGATCGAATGGAGGTTAGCCCTTGCTTGTGACCATGAAGCTATCCACTATGGGGTGTTGAAATTATGGGAATAATATTGCCAGAGTAAGTACTACTCGATAGAGACATACATTAAAGTGCATGAATCAAGGCCAATGGAGCGAAACAAGATCTATATCCCTTGCCTTGGTGAGATATAAGTGATGAAAAATTTTCTAGGTTAAGAGATAAAAAATGGCATAAGTGAATACAATAATGAAAATGCAATGATTGAAATGCAAACTAAATGAGAATGCAATACTCATGCTTCATTTGCTTCATTTATTTGATTTTTTTTATTTTTTATTTTATTGTTTGTTTTGATGATGGAATTAGCAATATATACTATAGACACCTAAAACACGTCATGTTTAGGAGAACTACTCACATGGGCACATTCATAGATCATGTGAATAAACCTTTGAACCTTCCAAGTGCCAAAAGTGGTTTTCACCACTCATCTGGGGTAGTCTTAGCCCATCCAAGCCTGGATACTATGAACCAGAGCAGGTGAATCCTGGCCACTAAAGCTCATAGCGGCCAATCCCTAGCTTCTATAGACGATAGTAGCTAGACCCTAAAATGCAAATTGCCATCAAATCAGCCTAATATCGGGTGGAAGTGGTAGTTTTCATGTAATAAATCCAAGCAGGGATAAATTTACATTCCTCCTCATAGCCAGTCTACATAAGGGACTCTAGTCTAGATTTAGATATCAGTTAACTAGCCCTCAAGGGTAGAAAAAGACTCAAATACTCATGCTAACAAATAGTTTGTATACAAGATTCAGTCTTAAGGTTTTTAGACCTAAACCTAGGACCTCAACACAATATAAGGTGTAAACCTAAGAGCACCAAGGGATCAATTTTTTATCAATTGAAGGGGGAGACTGAGGAGAGCTTTTCAAGAGTTGGAGACCTTTTCTTGTAGCGAAGACCTATTGAATCAAAGAGCATATTGGAGCATCTTGGAGGAGCAACGAAGTGCTAGCCGACTGAGGGGTTATCATCTATAGCATATTCAATACATCTAACAAAATGACAATCATTTCAACATCAACATCAAGCCTAGATCCATAGCCTTGGAGCAATAGAGACAATTTTTCATCTTAGCGACCACTGTCTCGAAAAGTGGCCCGTAGGCCTAGCCTAGGGTTTTCAGCATCAGTTTCCTTTATTTAGATTTGTTACATGTTTTCACACCATTAGCATAGATCTGATTTCCTGTATTTACTTGCATTCACAACATTAGTTTCTATTGTCATTAATCATATTTTTGTTTATCAATAGGGTTATTGCTAACAACCTCATCTAGGGAGGCGATATCAGACAGTTGAGCATTTGTTGTTGTTTCCATGCTTGCAATACTATAGGTTCACTAGACAGGTTATCAACACTCAAAAGCAAAGGAATCCTTCTAGGATCTAGACCTAGATAAGGAGGCATATGTAAGCCCTCATACAGTTTTATGTGCATCATCGGGAAGCCTATGAAAGGGCACCACCCCTTGCATGAGGATATTATACACCTATTGCCCCCTATTTTTAAAATTTGTATCAAATGAAGGGAATCCCTTAGAGGGATCTATATGTAACCTGTTACACACCAAACCTAGCCATCGGCTAGGTATTCCAAGAGTTTAATATTTCATATATATATAGTAGTTAGACTATTCATAAAGATATCATTGTGTTTTTAATTTTTATACTCTCTGCATTTCGTTATTGCCTTCACGACGGGGACGTGCCCTCCCTGAGCGGTGAACTAATTCCAAGTGATTTTAAATAACTTATTGCTGTGGTTTTTCTTATTGTTCATCATATCGCATTTGAGGAATTTATCCAAATTAATATTAAGAATGAAGTTGAATATTTCTAAGTGGTATCAGTTGTCAAATTTCGATCCGCACCCAGCCACAGGCGTCCTTAGCAGCTGCAATTCTACTGCAGCCAACATACTTTGCTTGCACGCTCCTTTTTGCAGCCACCACAGGCAGTGTTCAGCTCGTAGGCGGTTCCGGTATAGTTAACCAGTCACCACGCCTTCGCAAATCCAGCGAAAATACCTGTAAAATTCTTCCACGCCGTCAGCCAATCAAAATTCATGATTTTTCATATTACCCGCAAAACTTGAGGTTTTTAATTTAATTTTGGGTGCTAACGTCAGTCCCATTTTCTCCTCCTTCGTGGGTTTTGTTATTTTTCCACATTGGTCATGTTTTGTTTTTGGGAGGATTTAAAACATGGGCGTCTCACCCTCTACATCGTGACTATGGTCACGTCCGGTGCTCCTACGCGCGTCACATTCTATCTTGGCCATTTGTTCTTTCGTTCATCACGTTCTATCCTGTTTTGTCCTATCCTTCCATTCATTTTCTAAGTGGTGCCACGTTTCATCCTGTTGTGTCTAGCTATCGCGTCGTTCGTTCATTTTGTGGTGTCCACTGTACAGTTGACATGTCGTCCGTTGTGTCTATCGTTCGTGTCCTATTATGTTTTGTTCATTCATTTCGAGGTGTCGTTCATTATTTTTGAGGTGTCCACTGTATATCTGACATGTCATCCATTGTCTCTAGCTGTCACGTCGTTCATTCATTTCATGGTGTCCACTGTACCGCTGACGTGTCGTTCGTTGTGTCTGTCGTGTCATCCATTGTGTCCAGCTGTTGCGTTATCCATGGTTAATGGTTAGTCCCGTATTGTGTCTTATTTCGTCAAGAAAAATTGTCCAAAATTTTTAAAAGCTGTCAAACAATTGCAGTTAAGAAAAGTTGTCAAAATTGCCATCACGAAAAGTTGTCAACAAATTGCAGTCAAGAAAAGTTGTCAAATTGTCGTCAAGAAAAGTTGTCAAAATTGTCGTCAAGAAAAGTTGTCAAAAATTGTCAAAAGTTGTCAACAAATTGTAGTCAAGAAGGAGCCCCAATCCAAATTCAACTCCGCATCGCAGTTGGAGCGATAGTTGTAGCGGAAACCAAATTTTTGGCTAAAATTCCATCACATTTTGTGGCAGTCCAAGTTCAAAGGTTCCTAAGCAGGTTATGTTAACAAGTGCATGAGCAAAAAGTGGATCAAAGGATCTGACGGTCGATTATCAAGCTCGAAAATGACCAATAACAACGCAAAAAGACCTAATCGAAGCCCAGGTACAAAAATTTCTCCTTCTCCTTTCAAAATTGGCAGTTATAATCCACATCATCCACTAGTAGATCCTATGGCGACTAACCCTCCCCCAATTCACGAAACCATCACACAAGGAGACTCAAGTAACTCAGACGTTTCCAATGATGAATCTCTTCAACTCTTACTAGAGGGTATGAACCATGTTAGTCTCAACCTAAAAGCCCTAGTGCGAGCACAAAACCCACTTAATCCCAATACTAATTCCCAAAATCACTCCCATGCCCAAAGGAATGAAGAAAATGTTGATCAAGATGATGATTGGGAACAGCAAAGAGGCGATTCAGATAATTACAGGGATCGTTCTCATAGACAGAGGTATAACCAAAATCAAGAAAGGGATACGGGTTATCACCAACCAAGAGGCCCTAATAATTTTCCACACATTGATATGCCCACTTTTGAATGTCATGATCCTTGTGGTTGGATAGCCAAAATGGAAGGCATTCTCGACTTATATCAAATTAAGGAAATTGATAAAGTCCCTTTCGCTACATAAAAATTAGGCACTAAGGCCTACCAATGGTTCGTATGGCTTAAACGAGAGAAAGGTGCTACTATTAACTGGAGAAAATTCACTACCTCTTTTTTAGAAAGATTCGATGAAGGAGCTACATCGTCATACACAGTAAGACTGTTATCTCTTAAACAAGAAGGATCGGTTAGCAAATTTGTTTCAGAGTTCACCAGTTTACTACCATATACTTTAGACCTCAGTCTTGACACAGTGGTAGGAGCTTTTCGCAATGGATTGAAAGAAAATATTCGAGTGGAGGTAGACATGCACAATCCAACCTTGCTGAACGATTGTATAAGAATAGCTAAGCTGGTCGAGAAGAGAAATCAGTTGTCTGCACGACGTGAAAACTATAGTCATCCTCCATATCGCAATAATTCCTTTCGTAGAAATGATCAACCCTCAAGATACTTTTGCTATAAATGTCGCAATCATAATCCCAAGGAACAAGCTTGTGCCCAAAAACAAAACTTTCATATTGAGTGTGATCAATATGAAGGAGAAGAGGACGAAACTTACCAACAAGAAGAACCTATGCAAGAAGACTTACCAATTACTCTAGAAGAGAAGGAAGAGGATACAATGGTGATCTCTGTACACGCCCTCATGGGGTTAACCGCCCACCATACCATCAAGGTACCAGGATTTCTTCGCCAAAAAAAAGTGAATGTGCTAATTGATTCTGGCAGTACCCATAATTTTATCGACATCAAAACAGCAAAAGCTTTGAATTTATTCATTAACTCTTTCAACAAAGACAAATTTCAGGTTCTACTGGCCAACGGGGTGAACGCACAATGTGTTGGTCGCACATCTCAAGTTTCCATAAAAATGGGAACTTATACCTGGTTTGGGTCCCTTTTCGTCATGAATTTGGGGAACTCTGATGTCATTTTGGGAGTTGAATGGTTGGAAACGTTAGACACGGTTAGCTTCAACTTCAAAAAATTATTTGTGGAATGGAAGGAAAACGAGACGAGTCATTCGCTTACAAGGCATTACTACCCTCCATCACAAATGGCGAGCTCTCATAGTATGGAGAAGATGTTAAAAAAGGGTGGATATGGGTTAATAGCTCAAATTAATTGTTTGGAAAAACAATCTCCAAGCAACTTCGGATATTACTGCTCCGAGTTACAAGACATCATAACACATTACGAAGAGGTTTTCCAAGAACCTAAAGGATTACCACCTAAACGATCTCATGACCATGCCATCCATTTGATTCCAGGGAGTGTCCCACCTAACAATCGTCCTTATCGCTATCCTCAACCACAAAAGATAGAAATCGAACAGATCGTTCAAGATTTGTTGGATCATGGAGTCATTCGTCACAGCACTAGTCCTTATTCCTCACCTGTAGTCCTGGCTAGACGAAAAGATAACTCTTGGCGTATGTGTCCTGACTTTCGTTCTCTCAATAAACTCACTATCAAGGACAAATTTCCTATCCCTGTCATAGATGACCTACTAGATGAGTTGCATGGTGCAAAATTTTTTACAAAATTAGACCTTCGCTCCGGATTTCACCAAATCCGTGTCAGAGAAGAAGATATCCCCAAAACTGCTTTTCGTACTCATGAAGGTCATTATGAATTTTTGGTCATGCCTTTTGGTCTCACCAATGCACCCTCCACATTCCAAAGTCTCATGAACCAAGTGTTTCGTCCACTCCTCCGTAAGTTTGTGTTAGTTTTTTTTGATGATATTCTCATATACAGCAAAACATGGATGGACCATTTACATCATGTGGATAAAGCCCTTCACATTTTACACAGAGAAAAGCTATTTGTCAAACGTTCCAAATGTTCATTTGGTGTCCAAGAAGTCGAGTATCTTGGTCATATAGTTTCACACGAGGGTGTCAAAGTCGATCCCAATAAGATTAAGTCAATTCAGGAGTGGCCCTTACCTAAAACCATCAAGAAACTTCATGGTTTTTTGGGTCTCATGAGCTACTATCGCAAGTTTGTACGGAATTATGGTAAGATTGCAGCACCTCTCACAGCACTCACAAAGAAGGATGCTTTTCGTTGGTCGGAAGAAGCCACTCAAGCCTTCGAAGATCTTAAGAAGGTCATGTGTACAACTCCAGTATTAGCAACTCCCAATTTTCACAAACCATTTATTATCGAATGTGATGCCTCTGGAACAGGAATTGGGGCTATATTAATGCAAGAAGGTCATCCATTGGCATTTGAAAGTAAACAGCTCTCGAGGAAGAATTTGGGAAGATCAACATATGAAAAAGAAATGTTGGCTATTCTTCATGCAGTGGAAAAATGGAGACACTACCTAATCAGTAGCCGCTTCATTATCAAAATAGATCATAGTAGTCTCAAACATTTTCTTGAGCAGAGGTTTTCTTATCTAGAACAAAATAAGTGGTTAACCAAACTATTGGGTTATGATTTTGTTATCGAATACAAGAAAGGGAAGGAAAATGTAGCCGCCAATGCACTATCCCAAAAATATGAAGATGAAGTAGTCATTAACGCTATTTCAGGTCCTTGCTCCCAATGGGTGACTCAATTACAAGATGACTGGTTAGCCAATAGCGAAACTGCTAAGATAATTCAAGACTTGTCTATCGGTTCCTCTAAACACCCTTTGTTCTCTTATGAAGATAAAATCCTCAGAAAGAAGAATCGCATTTACATTCCACATAATTCAAAACTCAAATCAAAGATCCTCGATGAATCACACGCTTCTCCATCGACAGGACATTCAGGATTTTTGAAGACATATTTAAGGGTCAAACAATCATTTTGTTGGAAAGGATTAAAATCAGAGGTCAAACAATGGGTAGCAGGATGTGAAGTTTTCCAGCGCAATAAAGGAGAAACAGTTAAATCACCAGGGTTGTTACAACCACTACCCATCCCTGAACGGCAGTGGGAACATATATCCATGGATTTTATTGAAGGTCTTCCAAAGTCAGAAGGTAGGATAGTAATTTTCGTAGTCGTAGACCTGTTATCCAAATATGCTCACTTTCAGGCTTTACAACATCCATTTTCCGCAAGCAAGGTGGCAAAGGTATTTATGGATTCAATTTTCAAATTACATGGTATGCCAAAAAATATTGTAAGTGATAGAGATCCCATCTTCACTAGTAACTTTTGGCGGGAATTATTTTGACTTAGTGGTACCAAATTGAACATGTCTTCAGCCTACCATCCACAAACATATGGTCAAACAGAAGTAGTTAACAAATGTTTGGGTACGTACTTAAGATGTTTCTCTCAAGATAAACAATACCAATGGAGCCATTGGTTAGCATTGGCAGAATGGTGGTACAACACTTCTTACCATTACTCAATTAAGATGTCTCCATTTGAAGCATTGTATGGCACCAAACCTCCAATAGTCATAGATTACATACAAGGATCATCCAAAGTAGCCAAAGTGGATGATTGTTTCCAACAAAGACAGTCTACACTCACCATCCTCAAAGAGAATTTAGTCCAAGCACAAAATCGTATGAAACAACAACAAGAATTGCACCGATCAAAGAGAACTTTTAATATAGGTGATTGGGTTTTCTTAAAGTTGCAACCTTACAAACAATCATCATTAAGGATAAAGACCAGCCAAAATTTGGCTCCACAATTCTATGGTCCCTACAAAATTGTGCGCCACATTGGAGAAGTAGCCTATCAATTAGAGCTACCTACATCATCACGAATACACCCGGTATTTCATGTTTCATGTCTCAAAAAAGTAATTGGTCAGAAAGTACAAATTCAATCAAAATTACCAGTGCTCAATGAGGAAGGATGCATACATCTGCAACCTGAAGATATACTACAACATAGAATCTGAAGACTGAGATCACATCAGATTCAAGAATTTCTCATCAAATGGCAAGATTTACCAGAGGAGGATGCCACATGGGAACCTAAAAGTATCTTCCAGAAATTTCCATCTTTGAGGACAAAGCTTTTCAAGGAGGGGAGTCATGTTACACACCAAACCTAGCCGTTGGCTAGGTATTCCAAGAGTTTAATATTTCATATATATATAGTAGTTAGACTATTCATAAAGATATCATTGTGTTTTAATTTTTATACTCTCTGCATTTCGTTATTGCCTTCACGGTGGGGACGTGCCCTCCCTGAGCGACGAACTAATTCCAAGTGATTTAAATAACTTATTGCTGTGGTTTTTCTTATTGTTCATCATATCGCATTTGAGGAATTTATCCGAATTAATATTAAGAACGAAGTTGAATCTTTCTATAACCGAACTTGAGAAAAGCCATAAAGAGCATTATTTATTAATTTGTTCGTATTCTGGTTGTATCTACTTTCACATATTTCATTTAATACATGATTAAGTAAATAATATTCACATATAGAGTAGTGGACAATCTGGCGCTTCCCAGAGAGCTTATGAGGCCTCGTGATCGTACCTTTAAATAAATGAGTGAATGAATGGATAAAGCGGATGAAAGGGGAAATCCTCCCCATGTATGGCAGAACGACTCCTCTCTGGTCACTATATATGGCAATCACGATGGGATCCCTGCCACCTTACTGATTCATGTTTTTGTGTGCAGGTTTAGCCGCTCTAGTCTACAACATCCAAAAATTAGTCGCTTTGGTCTACAACATCCATAAATTAGCCACTCCTACTAACAACAACCAGAAAGTAGCCGCTCTGGTCGACAGTAACCGAAACTTGAGTGCAATAGATGACAAAATATTTGTTGTCTAATATGGATTAGAGGTTGGTATAGTTTTTATGATGTTCTATCACCCTCTGTCTGCTTTTGTTCTCCTAAAATAGTGAAATTAAGACACATTTTGATTTGGAAACTAAGGAATGGAAAGGAAAGAACTTGCATCTTGCATATTTTAGGGTTTTTCTTAGATTTCCACTAGGCATTGCTAGGAAAAATAGCTTATGCTTGTAAAGTCCACCCTAGAATACAGCATTCTAGAAATCATGTGTTGATTTGCTTGCTTTGAGGCCCTACTAGAGGCCATTTTTGCACAAAATAAAGTGCATCCATGAAACTCATACTAGTTATGCATCTTTATGAAAATTGAAATGTCATTTATATCAGGCATATAGGAAAGAGTCATTGTCGTTGTATGATGCATTTTACTTTATGCAAACTTAAAAAGAACCCCACACACACACACATATTTTAAACATTGGGGAGTTGGATTTCATCACCAACCCTCAATTCAGTCTGGTGATGTTGGCATTCATATCCTTCCACCGGCTTACCCCTTAGATCTTTCTAGAATGGAAGAAGGAAATTCTTTATAGTGGTACTAAGTTACTCATGTTCAATTTGTCTCCCACTATTGAAACAATCATTGGTTCAGAGTGGAAGAGCTAGGCGAGCCCCCCACTGGGACTTCAGCAGTGTACCCTAGTTTCTTTTGATAAAATAATGTTTGGCATGGGTGTTATTGATTCCCACTACGTATGATTCTCCTTATTCTAAATCCAAAACAAGAGCAAGAAAACAAGAATAAAAACACATCAAAACATAGCAAATAGTTTAGGGAACACATAAATTGGTAATCAAGATAAACACTTGCTTGATATTATTTGACTATCTCTAAATGCAACACAAAAGACTAATACACAAACACAATGATCAAAACCAAAAGTAAAAATCCTCGATCCAATACCGAGGTAGAATCTGAAGCAACACATACCCATAGATGAAGTCATAGTAACATTGAACCACCTACTCATAATACTGTGGGATGCAGCTCTGCAAGCTTAAGGGGTGATAACTCAGCCCTTGGGGGTTCTCCTCGAGAAAACCCACATAGGGAGTCACATCATGTAACTAAGTCACAAAAACACAAAGAGGCTTCATGACCATCATCATAAATAAGACACGGGGAGGCCTCAAGGCCCTCCTCTCAACACACAGAAACTTCTCAAATACATGAGGAGGCCTCAGGAGCTTCCTCCCCACATGGACATAAAAGGGGTTATAGACCCAACTCTTCACATAGGTATGAGGAGGTTTCCCCACATCCATCCTCATGGAGAAAATGTGGGGCTACAAAGCCTTCATCACCAAAAAGACACACAAGAGTCACATATAAAAATTCACATGAGACACTAAGAACAGATCTATCCACTGAGGGGTATAAAACTAGCTACATCCAGTCATAGACATAAAAAAAAAAATACCCTTCACACAAGAGGAAGTATTCCAATAGATCATGACCTCATTAGATTAAATGGCACCCCATGGGATAAACCATGGAAAACAAGACAATTAGATGAGTTGGATCGGTTTCATTCAAGGCCAACTCCCAGAACTATAGCCACAAAAAATTTTGCATTTGGAAGTTCACAAAGCATAACTTCTAAATGCACCATTCAACCTGGGGATGCTTCAGAGCAACCCCAAAGTAAACATACAGAGTTTGATCATAGAGAACTTATCAACACACTGAACAAATTACATTAACTAGCAAGAGCAAAGAAACAATGGAAACCCCTTCGAAGAATCTGCGAGTTAGGACCACAAGAATAGAATTAGAAAAGCATGAATCTTGTTTGACAGTGCAATTTGACCACATGTGATGGTTAGAAAATGCATTGTGCAAAGAGTGAGAGCTATTGGAAGCTCTCGAGCATGATAAACAAAGAGAAAGGATTTTACACCAACATGAGTAGCCTTTAAGAGAATAAACTAAGTAGCTAGCTCATATAAACCTACAAGCAAATTGTAGTGATCACCAAAGAAATGAACATGTTGACTCACCCCAAGTAGGGCGCATTAGGCAAGAAGAAATCCCACAAAGAAACCACCACTCAAATAATGAACAATAACCAACTAGTGGGGAAAGCATAAACATGATAAATAAAGATCCAACACATCCTGAATCCCCTTGTAGTAGGGAAGAGAATAGAACAAGGCAAGTGGATAAAGGGTTACCTCCATTACCACTATGAGTGGACCTGCAAGAAGAGGAACTCCTCGTATCAAAGGCATTCTAGGAACTCATTGAAAATATTAAGTCCTTTGAGAAGCAAGATACAACTGGGAACCAACCAACGTTGAGTAAAATTCATAACCAGCCATTGTGCCCATCAGTTTCTAGCCCTGCATATCCTACGCACTTTGAGATGCCTAGGTTAGAAAAATTAAAGGGTGAAGAGGATGCATAAGAGCATGTTACCAATTTCATCAATGCATGTTTTCATCTTGAAGACAATGAAACTCTTATGCTAAGAACTTTCATGATGACATTCTCGTGTGTTGCCACTCAATGGTTCAACCAAATTCCTAAGTATAGTATATCCACTTTTGAACAACTAGTAAACACTTTCCTAAAATGTTTCTCCTTTGGTGCTAAAAAGAAGGTGAACCTTTTAGACCTGGCCAACTTAAAATATTATGATGATGATCTAGTAATGGATTATGGGGATATATGGAGAAAAGTCATGGTAAAGTTATCATTCTCTATCCCCATAGAAGAAATCGTCTGTATGTTCATCAAGAGTTGTTCTAAACACATATCCCTCTTGCTAAAACTTCAATAATATACTTCATTTGAGGAAGCCTTGGCATAGGCCAAACTCATTGAGGACATAAAATCATATGAGGGAACCATCAAGCTCCAAACCAAGAAGGAGTGGAACAAAAATAGCAAGAATGACAAATAAAGAAAAAGCAGGGCAACCCTACTCCAGTTAATCAAGTCATATTGGCTGCACCTAAATATGGGGCTGCATAGCAACCCCAGAATTATCAAGCACAGCCCCACCAGCCAATTACGACCAAAAGAACAATCAGGGGTGAAACAAAGAATGCAAGCCACCTTGCTATTTTATGCCTTTATCAGAGTCAATGAAATCAATTTTCAACCAGTTGAGTGAGTTAGGGAATATCAAAAAATTTTATATACCTCTTTTATATCCCAACCGTCCTAAGCCAAAAGGATATAGGGAAGATCAATTTTTCCCTTATAATAGGATATCGGGGAATGATATTGAAGTATGCATGGGTTTTAAGAACCGGGTGCAAAATATTACTAAATCAATAGAACTTAAAGTTGACACCCCATTGGCTCCTGATAGCAGAGATATGGGAATATACATAAACTTGCTGCCAAACCATGAGGTCCCTAGAGGGCAACGTGCCCAGGTAAATCAGGTCCAAATTGATACACCTAACCATGGATGCATTGGGATGGTTTAAATTGTCAACATAGCCTCTAGGAGTAGACGGTATGGTCAACCACAGCCTCCTGTGGCTCCCATTAATGTCCCAATTGCACCTAGGTAGAGGCAGGGGCAAAACAACCTTCTAGGTCCACCAACCCAACCTGTGGTATCTGTTCGGAGTAGATTAGAACAAAACTTACAAACAACTCCAACCAAACTATCTATCTATGAGCTCATACAATAGTCCCCAAAGCTCAGGGAGAATTTGATGGAGATTTTAAGATCAATTGAGATCCAACCACAAGATGCAAATGCATTCACTCATTTTGTGGCACAAGTACAACAATGCCAAGAACCTATAATTCAATTTTATGATCATGAGATATAGACAACACCTACTACCTTACCAGACCCTTTGCTACACATTATTGCTTCAATAAATAATTTACCTTTTAAGTGGGTCTTGATCGATACAGGTTCATCAATCAACATCATCACAACAACAATAATAGGGCACCTTAATATCCCCAAATCCAATATCATTCTAGGAGCCTACACGTTAAAAGCTTTCAACGATGCTTTATGCACTACTATGGGAACGATAGTCCTACCCATTAAGGTGGGGTATAATACCATCCCTATGATGTTTTATGTATTGGAATGGGCTATGCAATACAACATCCTCCTAGGGCATCCCTGGATAAGAGATATGAAGTGTGTTCCTTTGATTTTACACGAATGTGTCAAGCATGTGCACGATGACAAAGTCTATGTAGTTCTAGTTGATGAAGATCCATTCAAATATGTCCATCAGGTGGATTTGCAAGGATATTTTGTGATTCCTTCCACCCACATGTATGTAATACCTTCATCTCCAACTATGCAACTAGATGACATAAACAAAGGGGTACAAAAATACCCATCCACATCAGCACCTCCTTTTTTACCCAAAAAATTGATGCTTCTAAGAGACCATCAATGTCAAAATCTAAAGACAATCACAAGCTAAAGGCGCTCTTAATCGAGGAAGGAAATCCCAAGGAATTTCCAACTATAGCCATTGCAAAAATCCCAAGTCCCATGGAAGAAGAAGATCTCCAGGATCAAGCCAAGGAAATACTAGAACCCGCTTCACCAGTGTCATCTATAGGGTCATCCACATCACATGTGACAATACAGTTTGCAAGTATAGGGATAGGAGAGTACCTTGTATATAAAATAAAATTCACACCCATCATTGAATCTACGCGAGACATGGGACGGCCAAAAAACTTGAGACCACCAGTAGGAACAGTGGTTCCACTTGGAATCCCTCCAAACCAGACCAACTTTATCTATGTTGGCCTGGACTGCACCCATAAGTCTTTAGATATAGAAGAGGACAATGATGAACTATTCACTGGTAATGTTTGTTACCTCTCTAATCCTAATTTTTCTCTAAGATACTTTGAACATTGCCATTGGCATGGCTACGGTCTTGGTATATATGAGCAGGAACGTAGGCATCCATGCGAGCCGTAATACCACCTTCCCACTGATAAGTTTGGATTAGGCTACCATATCATAGGTCAAGATGACTCTCTAGCAACATCCTTGGATAGATTAAGCTTGGTATTAGGAGAAGACATCAATTTTATTCCTTATCACCCACCAAGTACAAGACATCTGATCAAAATACAAGTGGTCATGGTAAACATACCACCACCAAAGATTTATCATTCAAACTCCTCAATTGATGCCACCTCGATAGGTTGCATCTTGTGGGAAGAAGAGCGAGAGTAAAATGGATATGTGGTAAGTGATGATGAACCACAGACAAGCATATCCTATCATGGGCCTCACTATTTACAAAGCCTTACCTGTTCCAGCCAGAACAAGAGTGGCTACATATCGGATGAAAGTGGCTGAGTCATAGGACTCAATGAAAAGAGCCTACCTAGGGCCAAGGCAGTGGCCCCATATCTTGGGGTAAGACACTAATGGAAATGGCATATTCATAAGTGACAAATAATATGAGGATGAGATAGATATGGCTTAATTAGGGCCAAGACATGAACCCCTTGTCTTAGGGCCACATACCAATGCCAATGGTTTTTTGATAAGCGATGATGATTATGAATATGAGATTGAGGTGGCTTATCTTGGGACTCACCACTTGCGGTAAGTCAACATGTTGGTGGAAAGAGAAGTGGAAATTTGTGCCATAGACCCTGGCTTACTATTTTTGGGAAGACATATCGACTTAAATACCATTTACCATGTGATCAATCCCCCTCTGCCTACGTTCAGAGAGCTCTTGGAACCCAACGATCCTATTATCTGGCCTACTCATGGGCTAGATCCAGAGATTCCTTTTCCTCTAGAGCCTCATCGTGAGTATGGGGGGGAACCTATGAGATAATATTTCACTCATGTGGTCCTAGATATTTCATTCCATCCATCAATACAATCTCCATTGATTTGACCACTCCACTTCATAACCTAGTAGATCCTACCAAACCATTGTATCTTGATATAGATGCTATTGATTGGGATCGCGCTGATTCACCTATAGAGCCTGAGGATATTTTCCCTAACAAATAGGTGTTACAACTATTTTATTTTGCATCAGGCTATGCATATGACGTATTCCATGTTGGTTTGGATCTTGAGTCAGTAGGTCCTGTAAATCCTGTTGATGACATTCATTTAATACCCACGCCTCACCAACTAGATTATGGGTCGCATATGGCTATAGAAGCCACTTTGGAGGTGGACATTAGAGATGATCCTACTCAACCAAATAAAGTTAAGTTCAAATAAATTCTATCTCCAGAGGAACAAGCCATTATAATCCCTCTCCTAACGAAGAGGCCAAACCTTTTTTATTGGACCTATTAAGACATGCCAAGGCTTTATCCAAAGTTAGTTGTACGCAACCTTTCATTGGATCCCATGAAGAAGCCAGTCAAGTAAAAGCTAAGGAAAATGCATCCAACCGTCGCTTTGATGGTGAAGAACGAGTTGTAAAAATTGTTGAATGTGATTTTTATCGTTCCTATTGACTATCCTGAATGAGTATCAAATATGGTGCTTATGGGAAAACCCAACGAAAGAGTCCATATTTGCATAGACTTCAGAGACTTGAATAGGGAAACTCCAAAGGATTCATTCTCATTGCCTAACATAGATGCTCTTGTTGATGCCATTGTAGGTCATGAGATGCTCTCCCTAATGGATGGGTTTTATGGATATAATCAAATCCAAATCAAACCCGAAGACTAGTATAAGACCACTTTCATTACTCCATGGGAATGTTTTATTACAAGGTGATGCCATTTGGCCTTAAAATTGTTGGTGCCACATATCAGCAAGCCATGAAATACATCTTTCATGACTATAAGAAAAAAATATTAGAGGAATACATGGATGACTTACTGGATAAGTCTTTATTGCGACAAGAGCACTCTAAAATCCTTAAGAAAGTCTTCAATCGCCTCTTTGAGAACAATATCAGATTGAATCCTAATAAGTGCATGTTTGGTATGACTTCTAGTAAGCTCTTGGGTTTCATAATTTCTAAGTGAGGCATTGAATTTGATCTTGCAAAGGTAAAGGCTATATTGGAAATGGTCGTCCCTACCAAGATTAGGGAGTTGAGAAGCCTACAAGGTAAGGTAGCATCCATAAAATGATTCATTGCTCAATTATCAGATAAATTTTGATCCATGAATCGGTTGCTATGCAAAGGAGCCCATTTTCATTGGGATGAAGAGTGTTAACAAGCCTTTGCAGAGATCAAAATTTATCTGGAAACACCACCAGTATTGGCTCCACTAAGGCTAGATGTACCATTTTTACTATACATATTGACTACTAATTTCTCTTTGAGCACCATGTTGGCCCAAAAGAATGCACAAGACAAAGAGCAAGATGTATATTGCATCAGACTCACCTTGGTGAGTTATGAACTAGGGTATACATATGTAGAAAAGTTGTGTTTGGCAATGGTATTTGCAACAAGAAAGTTGTGACACTACATGTTGAGTCATACGACCTACGTTTTATCAAAAAAAAATCTTTTGCAGTACATGATGAACAAGACTTATCACAATACATGTACTACAAAGTAGATCATGATATTTATAGAGTTTGATCTAGAGTTCATAATCCAAAAGTCCATCAAGGGACAAGTCATAGCAGATCAATTAGCAGAGGCACCTCTTCAGGATAGCAAGCCTCTCACCATAGAATTCCTCGATGATGTAGTATTTGCATTATCAGATCCATCGAAACTCAAATAACTTGAGAAAGAAAGAGACATGGCATTTTTCTTCTATAGTTCAAAATGTGAGCAAGGGGGCGGAGCAAAGATTGCCTTTATCACACCGCAAGGTGCTCCATTGCCCTTATCATTCAAACTAGACTTCTCTTGCATATAAAATAACATAGAGTATGAGACCCTGATATTGGGACTCCAAACAACCATTGCAATGGGCATTAAAATATTGAATATATTTGGTGAATCCTTGCTCATAGTTAATCAATTCAAGGGCTTGTTCCAATGTCGATGCCCAATCCTAAAATCATACAAGGAACTTGTTGACACTTACCTAGCTCGACTGGAATGGTATGACATCAATGTAATCCCTTGCACGTCAAATAGATTTACAAAAACCATGGCATCCTTGGGATATTTAATCCCTCAAAATATATTTATGGATTTCACAACCATTCGTGTTAAAGTACTCTTGCACTCAAAGATATAGTGTGAGGCTTTCGATAATCAAGAATCTGTCAACATGATCAATATCGAACCAAATCAGGATTGGTCCTTTAGAGCTAGAGATTTCTTGAAAATGACACCTTGGGTTCTTTGATATCTCAAGTTCCTACAGAGTGTGGTAAAACCATTCACCATAGGGTTGTTTCTCAATCTATATTCACAAGCTCCAGAATATAGGAGGAATAGGTCATCTTTTCTATAGAAGCTTTGACTTATCAGGATTGGCTTTGTTGGACATTTTGAGTCCCTAAGTCAAAGTTGTCATTGATGTCACCAGATGAGGTCATCAGTAATTTCAAAAGGAAATAAAGATGACAAATATGGTTATTTGATATCCATAAAGAAGGTAAAATATCGAGGGAAACAGTGCAAAAGACAAAATTTAAAAAGGAGTTATAATATTTATTTTATAAATTATTTAAATTCAGCATGAATTTAAATTTTATAAATAAATATTAAAGGTACTTTATCGAAGGATTAATATTATAATGGTGGTTATTATAATATTAAAATTTCCATGGTGAAAACCCAAATAAAATAATTATAATCCTTATTATAATATTTTATAAGGCAAGGGGTTTTATAAAGTCCAAAAGTAATTTTTTATTAAAACCCAAGGTTGGGTTTACTAAGGCTTTTGAAGCCTTAAAGCACCAACGTAATGCATTTAAATAAAAGCACCGATGTCTAGACAAAGGAGGAAGGGCAATATAAATACATACCCAAATTTATTTATTATTTATCCTTGCTCGATTTATTATTGAGTGGCACATGCAGAAAACAAGCTCATGGTTAAAACATTTGGAAAGGAGAGTACAAGACAACGTGGAGAGAGACCACCCCCAATTCACATTAGGCAGTGTGGCCTAGTGACAGCTTGGAAAGTGTGAAGGAATTGGTAGCATGGAGGTCGTGCGTTCGATTATTGTGAAGTTTTTGGTGGAGTTTTTGTGGAAGAGCCAAGGCACATGTTTTTAAACGTGGGAAAGGAAAGCACAAAGAGGAAGCACGTGGTGCTTCCCCCTTTGCGAATGAGCATGTAGCTCATGTGGCAACCTTAGCCATGGCTAAGGCACTCACGGTGAGGGCAAGATGCGGGGTCAAATCCCCTTGAGGCAAGTACATTTTTTGTGTTAATTAATTTTATGGTTATGCCCTAAGGTTGGAGTGATAAGGATGTTATAAGGTTTATTAATGTTTTAGTAAACTTTGTTAATTAGAGGTTGTTGTGATTATTTCTGAAGGTGAAGTGTTGATAATTATTTGAGCTTTATTATTTGGAAAGTATTATTTTGAGAGTTATATTTTAGGAGATATAAGGAGTTATGGTTAAGTGTTAATTGAGATTTATTTTGAGACTTGTTGATTATTATTTTTGATAAGGGTTTTTATTCTAAAAGGACTTTGGTGGATGTGAAAATTAAGTTGGAGTAAAAAGGTGTATTTTGCATTGTGATTTTAATTGAATTCCTCTAACCCTTATGTGAGTTTGGAAAAGAGTTTTTGTTAAGTGTGATAAATTTTATGGACAACTTCTTGGCAACAAAAAGGAATGGGTAAAATTCTTCTCTATTGAGTTGATTGATTGGCTTGATTGAAAATTAAGTTTGGAGTGAAAAGGAATTGATTAGGGTTTCCTTTTCGAAAGTGGTTGAGTTAATGCTTCAAGGTTTTCTAAATTGAGAGTTGTGATTAAGCCTTGTTTTATTAGCATTGTTGTTGAAGCCAATTGGTTATACAAAGAACTTAAACTTGAGTTATAAAAGAACATGAGTATCATTTTTATGTGATATTTGTTGTTGAGCATTGTTGGAATCATTTTGAGTTGGTTGATATATGCTTGGACTAGGGTTTTGTGTGAAAGGGTTGTTCCTTGAGGTGATTTATTGAGTAGAGTTGGTTGATCCTAGTCAAGTGGATGTGAAGTGGTTGTTCAAGTTCCATGAAACAAACTATTCTATATTATGATTTGAGTTGTGATTGAGCATTGAGTATAGAACATATTGAGTCTCTAACAATTCTCTTTATGCTTCTATGATATTGAGTTGAGAAAGTGATTGAGCATTGAGTATAGAACATATTGAGTCTCTAACAATTCTCTTTATGCTTCTATGAGATTGAGTTGAGAAAGTGATTGAGCATTGAGTATAGAACATATTGAGTATCTAACAATTCTCTTTATGATTCTATGAGATTGGACAAGTTCTGTGTGGACTTGTTAAGCTAATTTGAGGTAAGTATTTGAGAAGGCTTGTGGATTGATTTTGTGTGAGCTTTTGTGGAAGCTTGCAATGTATATTTGAGCAAGTCCTAGAGAGCACTTATTCAGCATATTTGGACAAGTTTTATGTGAGCTTATTGAGTATATTTGGACAAGTTCTATGTGATATTGTTGAGTAGATTTGGACAAGTTTTGTGTGAGTTTGTTGAGCAGATTTGGACAGGTTCTGTGTGGACCTTTTGAGCAGATTTGATCAAGTTCTATGTGAGCTTGTTGAGTAGATTTGGACAAGTTCTATGTGATCTTGTTGAGCAGATTTGGACAAGTTCTGTGTGGACCTATTGAGAAGATTTTATTAGGTTATGAGTGAATCTATTGAGAATATTTGTGCTAGATCAAATATACTATGTTTAGTGCAAGAGATTAAGTAGAGCTATGCTAGACCAACTGGACTGTGTTTAGTACAGTATTGATACAGAGCTTTGGAGGTGATAAATCAAAGAGGACAGAGTCTCTAGTGGATAGAGATCCATTAGCCAAGAAATTAAGGATAGGTCTTTTGAGTGAGGACAAGAGTATTCAAGTGGAGATATATCCACAGTCAGTGCGTTGAAGGCATAGTATGATAGAGGATCATCAACTAGAGTAGAGGAGAAGGAGTTCTCTTGTGGATAGAGATCCACATCCAAATTTAGGGGATCAACATCTCCTTTGGACATAGGTCCATAAACATTGTAATTGGGAAGGATTCCCAAGAGATTATTTGAGAAATATTTAGAAGAAATATTTTCTTTGTGGAGGTAGCCCACATTGGGTGAACCACATTAAAATATGTGTCTCTATTGTGTATGGTGTTTTGTGCATTGCTTTGATTACTGCTATTGATACTGCTATCTATACAATGCATAATATTGATTTGAAAAGAAAAAGTAAAAAGTGGTCTTATACTGTTCACCCCCTCTCTCAGTATAAGCTTGTGTTCTTCAGGATTTTCTAGTTACAAGATTTCCTAAAGCTTGGAATGGTACCACAAGGCCTATTGAATGTTGAAATATGAACATTTAAATAGAAGGCAACAAAGTACATTTTATTGGGGGAGATCCTTTATAAGCAAGGTTACGATGGAATGCTCCTTCGTTGTCTTGAGTCACAAGAAGCATCTTGGGCAATTTCACTGGCTCACAATGGTACGTGTGGTGGTCACTTCAGTGTCATGGCCATCATTAAGCGTATATTGAGAATGGGTTACTATTGGCCCACTATGGAAAAATACTATTGCGAGTATGTCAAGAAATGCGTTAAATTCCAGCATCATACGAACCTCACACATTTGCCATCACAAGCCTTGCAATCCATCCAGGCAGCATGGCCCTTCTCATAGTGGGGACTAGACTTAGTAGGGAAGATCTCACCCCCATCCTCGAGCTAACACACATTCATCATAATGACCACTGAGTATTTCACCAAATGGATCAAAGCGATCCCCTTGACATCGACAACTGGACCAAGGATTGCGGAGTTTATACTCCATAATATCATAAGTCATTTTGGGGTCCCTTCAAAAATAATATTGATTAATGGGCCATATTTCAAGAATAAAAATGTGCATTTCTTTAATGAACAAACACCATATTTAGCACAGTTTTTCAACATCCTATTATCCATAAGCAAATGGGCAAGCAAAATCCTCAAACAAAACAATAGTCTCCATCTTGAGGAAGACTATGAAAGATAATTATAAGGATTGGCATCTACAATTGTCTCTTGCATTATGGGCATATAGGAGTAGTATATGGATGCCCACTAGGGCAACAACATTTTCACTTGTATATGGCATTGAGGCCATCATGCCCCTAGATTTGGAAATTCTAACTCTACGCATAGCATTACAAGACTTCATTAAAGAGATGGCACCACACAACAAGGCCGCCTTGATCAATTAAAACTTCTTGATGAACATCAATTCAATGCCTTGGAGCATCTTTGTGTTTATCAATATCACCTTGCATGAGCTTACAATAGCAAAGTCCACTTAAGAGAATTCAAAACTGGGGATCTTGTGATCAAAGAAAACTAGCAAAACTCAAATCTACCGTTGCACCTACGAGATAAACATACGGTAAATTGGATAGGCCCATACATAATATCAGAAAGGGTTGGGCCTAGAGCATATTTCCTCACATCATTGGATGGTGTTGAAGAGCCCGATCCTCTCAATATCATTCACTTAAAGGTATTTTATACATAAAACACAAAAACATTCAAATATAAATAAAATACAAAAACATTCAAATATTTCATAAAATTACAAACAAATCATAAAAACATAAAAGATTCAAAAAACAAAACTGTTCTAAGGGTATCTTCACACCACTTGGTCAAATTCAATCAAAATTATCCAAGGGTATATTCATACCGCTTGGTCACCTCAGAAAAAATGCTCCAAGGGTATCCAAGCCGCTTGGTCCAATTCCATCAAAAATGCTCCAAGGGTATCTTCACACCACTTGGTCAAAATCAATCAAAATGCTCCAAGGGTATCTTCACGCTACTTGGTCACCTAAATAAAAAATTCTCCAAGGGTATCCTTGTGCCATTTGGTCAACCCCTAAAATACCCAATGGCACAATAAGCCCTTTGGTCAAGAAATAATCAAAAGCACAAAAATAATGCAAAATAATAAAAAAAATACAAAAACATTTGCATCTTACATTTGCATCCACATAGTTGCATTACATTCATATCCATTGCATTTGCACATGTTATAATCACAATATTGCAAATGATGCCACAGTTTGTATCACAACCACAAATACTCAAATCCATCTCCATCCATTCATCCATGTGTGTAACTATTTTTTTCAACACAACCATTCTTGTTGCTATAAATAATAGGCTAAGGTTTTTCGATCATTCAACCATATCTAGTGGTCTTACTAATTTTTTTGGAAAGTCATCTTGATTAGTAGAGGGTAAGTTCTAGTCGTGATTACCTCAGATATTTAGGATCCCATGACTAATTAAAAACACTAAAATCCTAGTTGGTACAAGGGAAATATGAAAGCTGCAAAAGTGGTCTAGGTCACCTTAAGCAAAAAGGGTCTTCCTTGTGTATCCCCTCGTGTGACCATTTCAAAGGTGTTGAGAATTGGCAAAAGGACAAGTTCCACCCCTACCCAGTTAAAACTCTTGCTTTTACAAAAACAAGCAAAATCCTAGAATCAAGCTAAAGTTAAAATTAAAATAAATAAGTGATTATCATCACTACATATATCCCTTGCTCAAAAGAAACACAAAATTCAAAATTTAAAAAAATCAATAAAAAATAAATAGTGATTTTCTCACTAAGCATGAGCAAGTATCCCAAATAAAATGAATAAAAGAAAGAAATGAAGCTTGAACCCCTAGAATTCTCAGCATTGTACAAAATCGAAAGGTGATCCCCATTACAGGTTGGTGTACAACCATGTCTAGCAATGGTGGTGTCCTTACGCATGACTATATGTCTATCACAATAGCATATTGCATTTGTGTAGACCAATGTTTGCATGTGGATGAGCTAGCTTTGGGTAACCCAATACTGTCTAGTGGTATAGTCCAACTAAGTCCAAAATAGGATCAGATAAACACTTGAGGATCCTTGATCTTAGCAATGGGCTGAAAGAATCCCGCATGACATCGGAGTAAATGCTTGAGTTCTATATAAATATATATTAATTTGCACATATAGGGATAATGAATATCTAGATCCATGATGAAAGCCTTGCTTTTCAAAAGTCTTGTATGGTCAATACGCAGCTTTTTATAGGGTAACTAGAGTGTTTGGGTCTCAAGAAAACCTCAAAAAATCCTACATAGCAACAAATCATATCATCAATCGCATCATCAATTTTATTTATGAGGTTTTGTGAATTAAAGGGTATTAAAAAATTAGGCTAGATACTGGCTATATGTCAGAAATGATATTTACACGGCCACTGGCTATTTTGAATCTTTTAAATTACATAATCTTATCAAGAAAGTACATACATTCCACACCATTACATTTCACATATGGATGGTCAAATAATTAATTCTTGTGATAAGAGTGATTATTTACATTCATAACTAATATACTTTCTGTGGTGTCGCCCATTAGATTATTAAAATTATATCATATGCATTCCTTATGTTTTAAGTGATTAAAGCATATAGGTTCATGTACATTAGATAATGCATTACATACATTGCATTTTCCACATCATAACATAAGTCGAATGCATACAACTAAAATCAAAATTAAACATGTGTTTAACAAATAACGTCACATCCATAAATACATAGATCATCAATCATCCATCTACACCTAAGATCAGATCATTGCATCCACATACATTACATCATATAGCCATAATCAAAGCACATGAAACCATATAGGCATCCATATATGCATACATCATAAGCCGCCTATGCATACAATCATAAATCCATCATTAAGTCAACTCATGATACATCACATTATGTTACAGTAATTAGATCATAAAAGCATCTACATAAGCATCCATATAAATATCCACATCATCATAAATATTACCTATCATCTAACACATACATCATTACATCATAACGCCATCATCACATCGCATAAATAAAACAAAAACATAAGAAATAAATAACACACATAATGAATCATAATGCAAATATCTCATATAAATATGTGTCTCAAATGCATGGGTGTACAAAAATGTTTGTGGGCTACAATCATATAGGTCAGCTAACCTAAAAAATGAAATTTAAAGTGCATCATGAATCAAACTGGGCTTGCGCCCCCTATAGCACCACCCCCTGTGGTGGGATCCCTAGGAGAGTGATGTGAGTTAGATCATACTGGTCTCTCTATATGAATCTAGGTCCTTTGCCTAGTTTGAACAGAAGACTGCCCTGATGTGGAGCGCCTGCTAACTTGTGATCCAGTAGTACCTACCCTCTCCCTAGGAGTGGCACCTAGCCTCCTAATCTACATCGAGAGAGTGACAATGTAGGCTACATCATCAGAAATATTCACCTCATGATCATCTAGCAAGGTCTACATCTGCCTAGTCTCTACCCCTTGATCTGCCTCTATAGGAACCTATGGTGTAGGAGGATCAACAACAATCTACATCCTAGTAGCACCTCCCCCGACAATAACTTTCAATACATGTATCTGTGTCGTGAGCTATGCTATAGTGGCATATCACTGTGCTATAGTGGTGTCACACTGTTGTAGATAGATCTTGGCTGACTAGAGCTTGGCCTCTACCTCATACAGTTATACCCTAAGAGGAGAATCTCTCTCCTCATGATCCAACTCCTCCTCTTTAGGAGCCTGCTACTCCTCCATTTCTACCTGCTTTGCTGGCTAGCCCCATCCCTCAGTCCTACCTTGGACTATATGCCCTACTAGATTTGCACCTCCATCACTTTCGTCATCCATGTGGCCCAGGATGCCATCACCATGCCAAATCCAATCCCCCCACCACTACAGAAATGCATCTTTCACTCCTCCATTGACACCTACATTAATTACTAGGGCATCCTCATCATCATTAAGCTCTATAATCCATGGCAGGGGAAGGTCTCTCTCTACTATAATGCACCTGTATAGGACTGGGACAAATGACACATCTTGCTATAATCCATACTAACGAAGGACGCGAGAATAAAATAATTACTCTTTGATTTCAACCTTGCAGTCAATGATCCATTGCTCGCACTGTGTCCTAGTTGTAAATTTTGCTGGATCGTCCCATGTTGGGCAGTCGTGATATGGGCACCATCTAAGGTATAAAACACAATAAAACATGGAAAACAGTGCAAATAATGATAGACTATCCTAAGTCTAAGTAAAAGAGCAATAACTGCACCTAATCCTGCCATAAAAATCATTTAATCAAAACTAAAAAAATCAAAAAATTGCCTAAGGTTCTTGGTCGCTTTCATCTACAACGACCAAAAATCGACCACTGAGGCTGGCAGCGGCCAAATCCCAATGGTCATAATTTTGACCGTTGTGTTTTGAACTGGTTTCTACCATCAAGAGCGGCCAAGTCGTGGGCCAAAATGACCACTCTGAGTGGCAGCGACCGACGGGCGACACGACAAATGTGCATGCCCTAGGCCAAAAGTACCAAATTTTTTTGAAAAAGCACGAAATGGGGACAAGCCCACCAAATTAAAACCTAAACTAGGCCTATCTACAGGTTCAATTCGTTGCTAGTAATTTTAGTGAGGTTTGTTTTCCAGTTACTTAGTGAGGTTCATTTTTACTAAAAAACAAGCAGGGTTAAGATTTAAGATAATACCCAAGAAGCTTTGTCTCCTCCACTCGCCGATGCCTCATCTTGTGTAACCATAATCTTCGACAAAAAATGCTCCAAGTTGCAAACTATCACTTTCTCTCCAGAGCTCTGAAAATCGAAATGCTAGCTGGAAGAATGAAAACTCAAAACCCTAGGCTAGTTTTATATATTTCCAAGTTATGCCTCGGCCGCTGCTACCATCAGTGGCCTAAAATTCTTAGCCACTGAGGTCAAGAGCCACCAAAAACAAGCATTTAGGGGTCGCTGGAGCTGACAACGACTGAAAACACAAGTAAAAATAGGAAGATTCCTTCCAATAGGAATAGCAAAAAAATCAAATAAATCATAATTTGATGGTTCAAAATCATCATAATGATAAAAATAACAAAAAAATCATATAAAAGCAAAATATCAAGTAAGCCTCATATCCAGTTACTTATTCTATCAACTCAGCAGTTGCAGAGATTTACACTCCATGCAATTCGATGAGATGAGTGAGTTACCATAGGGTTACTTGGGGTAAATTAATCATCTTGGAATTACGATGCATCCTATCAATCCCAAAAAAGACCATTACAAAATTACACGGGTGTGATAGAATCATCTTAATTCCTTTATGGCATTACAAAATTGAGCCAAGTGATTCAGCACAAGCCTAAATAGAATCTCTCATCCTAACTCCCTAAGAAGGCCATTTATGGCCAGACTGCTCCCTGGGATAGGGATGAATGATCATCATAAATAGTTGAAATCACACTTAGATTGGGGTTTACCCATTGAAAATAACAAGCACTAGAAATGAACCTGTTGGTCCGGCTTTCATGCACACCCCGGGAAAGGATGAAGCAAGGAAAGCTCCAGAGACATCCATGGGACGAATCCCACTCATATTTAGGATCTAGCTGGTTATCCAAGGTGCGAGTTACGAAGTTGGGTCGAATGGCTATTCACTCTTTTCCACTTCTGGAATAGATTTCAATATGGATCGCTTCTGTTACCTTACGGGGGTTCTTGAACTTGTTCGGTAGTTGCAAAAGTTGTTGACTATCAGATTTAACTTGAATTCTTGATCTAGCTCTCATGGGTCAGCAGATTTAAATAAAAGACAAACAAAGAAAATAAAAATGGATCATTCACCGAAAGCAAAGAGAGGGTAGGGTAGGGCGAAAAGAGAAGTTTATCAAACATCAACTGTAAAACCCTAAACTATCAATTTTATCTATGCTACCAGCTTCACAACAGAACAAATCAAAGAAGAAAGTGTCCAGTCGGTCTAAGATCACTTTCAACTAAGAGCACAAGGCAGAGTGAAACAGATCTAGCAGAAAATTATAAATCCAAGGGCAGTCTGGTTAAAACCGGTATCTTTCACCGGCAGACCTAGCTCACACGGTGAAGACAGAGCAATTAGAACAAACTTACACCTTCAAATCTGTAATTTCCCCTAGCAGACAAGAGAACAAGTGAAGCCTAACAGCATATTTAAACTTGATAATGGCAGATTTACAAGCATATATCTAACAAACTTTAAATGGAACGGATAACAAAAGAAGATACACTTATCACACTCTGCAAAAGATTAGGCTCCTGGCCATGCTATCACAGAAAAGCTAAAGCACATCAACTCCAAGTCCAGAAACAAAGGATTTCACAAAATTTGCAAGAAATTGCTTATAAGCCTTTTATTTCTAAGTCTCCGCCTCCCGCGATTACATTTAGAATCTGTATTTATAGACTCAGGACAGACCCTGATCTTTTCAAAATATCTTCTGCTCAAACCCTAAATCTTATCGCACTTAAACCCTAGGACCCGGGTTTTACAATAAAAATCCATTTAAAATCAAAGTCCGGATAGAACTTAACCCTTCGGCAAATCTGTGCAGTCAGCTGCCATAAATGGAGAAGATAAAATCTAAAGCCACTTGCATTCATCCGCAGCTGCAAATAAATGCCTCCATTAATTCTTGTTGGTGAGCCGGATGAGTCACCACTTCTCCATCGATTTGATCTCCGCAAAGCCATCTCCGAGTTGAAATTGTCTTCATGCTATCAATTCTCGCAATAAATTTGTCATTGAATGCATTTATCGGCTTCTTCTCCTCTAGCATGGCGGTCCTTGACCAAATCTGCACTTTAACTTTGCCTTTATGGCCTTTCCCGGTTGTCCCGCAAGTGCCAGATGGAATCCTGCATGAAAGACAAAAAGATTATATTAGCACTTTAATAAACATTAAATCCAAGCTTTAAAGGTTAAAACAGATTAAAAACCGCAAAATAAGCTTGCATGTCGGCTTCTGTTTGTCTGCCTCACGCTTTGACACGTGTCGCTACCCCAGGATGCCTTCTGTTTACAGCTGGAATGCACTTTCGGGTCATCTGAGGACTTTCTCTCTCCTATCGCGATTCTGCGACATGTCGCGATTTCGCGACATGTCGCGAAATCGCGACGTCTCCTGGCGACCGCGCTGCTTCTTCCCTGTCGGCCACGAAAATGCGACATGTCACGATTTCGTGACATGTCACGAAATCGCGCCTCCTGCCAGCGGCCGTACAATTTTGCTCCAGCATGTCACGATTTCGCGACATGCTTGTCTTGCAAGACTTCTTCGAAACGTGCAGCGCGTCGCTACCATTTTCACCCTTTGCCTTCGAAACGTGCAGCACGTCGCTGCACTTTTCGAGTCCAGACTTTCAAACATGCAGCGCATCGCTGCACCCTTTACCTCTCGACTTCGAAACATGCAGCGCATCGCTGCAAGCTCCAGCCCACGATTTTGAGACATCAGCGAATCGCTGCAACTTTTGGACTTAGCCACTTTTTCTCATTTACACTCGTGAAAATGGGACATGTCGCGATTTCATGACATGTCGCGAAATCGCGCTCCTCCGTACAGATTTCTTCTCTCTCCTCCGACAGACAACGATTTTGCGACACTTTCCAAAAATGGAAATGTCGCGATATCGCGACACTTCCAAAAATGGAAAGTGTCGCGATTTCGCTACATAAAAATGACTTGGCGGATTTTTGATTCTTCAGCCCACTTTCTCTCTCCTACCGTGAAAATGCGACATGTCGCGATTTCGCGACATTTTTCTCCCCGCTTTCTCTCTCCTCATCTTGCAGCGATTTCGCGACGCTTTCCAAAAATGGAAATGTCGCGATATCGCGACACTTCAAAAATGGAAAGTGTCACGATTTCGCTACGTTTTTCTGACTTAGCTGCATTTTTATTTTCCTGTCGCGATATCGCGACATTTTCAAAAATGGAAGTGTCGCGATATCGTGACACTACCAAAAATGGAAAGTTTGATTTTTCATGAATTTATGCAACTGTTTTCTAGATTTTTCTCGGTACCGGTGCAAGATTTGGCTTAAGCATGAATGATTTCTAGCATGTAAAAAGTGAATTCTTGGATAACACAGCTAGAATGCAAGAAAAAGCACAACTTTAAAAAGGAGGCAAGCAAATTTGGATTTAAAACCGAAAATGATCAAGAGGGTCCCTATTGCAAAAATGGAATTTCGAGGATTTTCTAGAGGATGGAATCTCATTTTTCGGTGGGGGTGTGTTGCTTCTCAACAAATGGCGATATCTCGTGGGTAAAATAGTAGCACTATTTTAGAACCCAAGACTCTGGTTTCAAAACAAAAAGACCATGCATCATGCCTTGCCACAGACATTCTTCACAATAAATTGATTGTTAATCGCCAGCTGTTAAAATTTCCCAAGGACATACTAGGCTGGATTACTTCAAGGAAGATTTCTGATGTGCAATTTCAAAGGGTATAAAACTTTCTTCAAGGATGACTGAATTGAATGATAAACTTGGATTAATCAACTTTTCTAGATTGTAAAAGGGGAAACCGAGTAGAGCTCTGTTTACTAGTTTAGCCTTTTACAGCCTAGACAGAGTTACCCTTTAGATTTACACGACCCAATTTACAACTGCAGGGCAGAATCTATAACTTAGAAGAAAATATTTTTGGAAGTATTGGCTGCCTCTTTTAATTATTCAACTCTTTTTTCTTTTTTTTCTTTTTCTTTTTTTTTTATATCTCTCCCTCTGAAATATATCAATATCTGAGATGCTTTTAGGGAAATCACAATTTTCTTTTATCATTTGATCAATCTGGAATTGATCAATCCGAACTGCTTCAGTCTAGGCAATGATAGCCTCTGTGGATACCCAAATAATTGCATGGCATAGTCCCCTCTCATAACCAGCTTTTCTTGGATTCCTCGGGAGTTCCTCCAACTAAACAACATAGCAGTTTTTCTATCATTAAAACAACTGTGGCAAGTAAGACACAAGATCCAATCATCTCTCTACCTTTGTCCTGAATAACAAAATAGTTCTACTGTTCAGTGCAAGCAGACTATCTCAATTAGAATGGTGAACAGCATGGGCATTGGATGGAAACTGGATTGATCAGCTTAGAATAAACAATTTTTAGCAGGCTGACTTTTCATTGATTGCTCAGGCAAAGGTTAAAAGACAAAAATCTCAAAAGCTGAAGGACTTTGTACAGGCTTTCAAGGACAGACACAGGCTTCTAAAGCAAAACAGAATCAAAACTGCACAGACTAAAACACAGAACTATACAGGCAGCAAAGAAAAAGAAGCAAAGCAACTAAAACTGAAACAAAAGACTACACAGACTTAAATAAAAGCAAGGATTAACTAAAAACACAGCAACTAAAAACTGACAAAGGGAAACTGCAACAGCACTGAAATAAACTAAAGCAACTGAAATAAACTAAACTGCAACTGTACAGACATATTAAAAAAAATAAAAAATAAAACTGCACTGAGAGCAAGGATTAATCTAACAAACAAACCTACAACAGCACACAATTAAAACTAAAAAGAAGCAACTAAAGCAATCGTACGAGCTATTAAAAGAACTAAACTAGAACAAAATAAAACTAGGAGAGCTATTCACAATATGTACACATGTTACAACTTCTTCATAGCTTACTCAAATGATACATTGGATGGAACAGTGGAAAAATAATGTTTCAAGTACTGGCCATTAACAGGGAGGTCCAAAAAATTACCATCCAGGTCTTGCAAGCGGAAAGCATTGTTACCCAATATTTCAGCAATTTGGTAGGGGCCTATCCACAGTGGCTGCAACTTTGTGTGCTTACCCTTCTTCTCATGGGCCTTGTCCCACAGAAGCACTAAGTCTGCCAGCCTGAAAGCCTTCACCTTGGCTCTCTTGTCAAACCACCGCTTGACAGTTTCTTGGTGCCTGCTGAAGTGCTCCAGGGCTTGGAGTCTTTCATCCTGCAAGTTAGTGAGGTCTAAAACACGGGCTTCTGCATCATCATGATCTTCAAAATAATCTAAGGCAAATTGGTAGGTGGGCAACTTCAAGGAGATGGGAACAATTGGCCGGGTACCATACAACAAAACAAAAGGAGAGGTCTTAAGAGCCACTTTGTGTGTTATCCGGTCAGCCCACAGTGCATATTTCAACAATGTATGCCACTGCCTGGGTTTGTCTACTGTAGACTTTTTGATGGCATTCATTAAGTTCTTGTTTGTTGACTCAGCCAATCCATTGCCTTGGGGATAATAGTTGGATGAGAATCTGATAACTATCCCCATCTGGTATGCCCAATCTGCAAACTCCAATGATTGGAAGGCTGGCCCATTATCACAGACCAAATTCAGGGGAACCCCAAATCTAGTTATGACATTTGATTCAAGAAAATCAATAACTTCCTGGGCTGTACTTCTTGTAGTGGCTGCTGCTTCAACCCACCTTGTGCAATAGTCAGTAGCTGTCAGCACATATTTATGCCCTGCTGAGGAATTTGGGTTAATGACTCCCACAAAATCAAGTCCCCACTGCATGAAAGGTTTGTTTATCACAACTGGTTGCAATGGCAGAGCTCGGTTTGCCTCTTTGGCTGCAAATTTTTGGCACTGATGGCAGGTTCTGACATGTTGATGTGCATCCTTAAAAAGTGTAGGCCAGTAATAGCCTGCTCTTAATATCTTATGTGCAGTGGCAGATCCTGATGAATGCCCTGCCCCTAGTTTTTCATGAAAACTAGCCATGACTTCACTGACTTCACTGGGAGAAATGCACCTTAGGAAGATGCCAGCATAATTCTCCCTGTATAGAGTACCTGCCTTGAGGAGATAGTGAGCAGCTTTTAACTTTAATGCTCTCCTTTGAGTTCTGTTCAAATGGGATGGGCAAACTCCAAACTGTAGCAGATGAATGATATCCCCATACCAATCATCAGATTCAGAGTTTAATTGATTAACTTCCTGCTGTGGAGGCACTTCAGCAATGTGTCTGGACAAGCCAAGTCCTCTGATCAGTTTAGCAGGCCTAATCTCCAAGTCATATTCTTGCAGCCTGGTGACCCAATTGCCCCTCAGTTCACCCAACTCATTCTGACTTAGAAGGTACTTCACAGCTGGGTCTGGCACTATGGCATGAGTTTTGCTTCTGAGTATATAATGTCTGAACTGCTTCACTGCCCTTACCAAAGCATAAGCCTGTTTGTCTAAACGGGAATATTTCAGTTCAGCTCCCTTCAAATTAGTGCTCTTAAAAGCAATTGGATGTTCTCCTGTATCTCTCCGTTGAGTCGACGACTGCAGCAAGTGTATGTTCAGAAGAGAATGTGTACAGATAGAAATCTGCACTGAAATCTGGGCTTACTAAGACTGGTGCTTGTTTAATGGCTGTCTTGATTTCTTGAAAAGCAGTCTTAGCTTCAGTGGTCCAGGCAATCTGGGCAGTTTGCTTTAACATATCATTCATTGGTTTAACTATCTCTGCAAAGCCTGAGATAAACTTTCTGACAAAGTTAATCTTTCCAAAGAATGATCTCAACTCTTTCTTGGAGTTGGGAAATGGTATGCCAGATATGGCCTCAACTCTTCCTGGATCCATAGAAATGCCATCCTTTGTGACCAAATGCCCAAGCAGTTTGCCTTCTGTTACACCAAATATGCATTTCTTTGGATTCAAAGAGATGCCAAACTCTCTGCACTTGTTAAACACAGACTCTAAATGCTTGACATGGTCAAACTTAGATTTGGAAAAGACTGTTAGATCATCCATGTAAACTACAATACATTTGCCCATAAGCCCCTTGAAGGCATGGTCCATTGCTCTCTGAAATGTTGCTCCTGCATTTATTAAACCAAATGGCATCCTCTTGTAAGCAAAAGTCCCCCACTTAGTTGTAAAAGCAGTCTTCATTCTATCCTCCTTCTCAACTAGTATCTGGTTATAGCCTGAGAAGCCATCCAAGAAAGACATCATCTCTGATCCATTAACAATTTGCAGGACTTCATCCATAGAAGGCAGGGGATAATTGTCCTTTTCAGATGCTTTGTTCAGATTCCTAAAATCCACACAAAGGCGGATCTCCCCATTCTTCTTCCTGACTGGCACCAGATTTGCCACCCAAGTAGAATGCCTGATAGGAAAAATAATTGTTGCACTCAAGAGCTTCTCCACTTCTTTCTGAATAAGGGGTTCTAACAGAGCATTAACATGCCTCTGTTTTTGTCTGAAAGGCTTGCAAGATTCTTTCAAAGGTATGATGTGGGTGTAAACTTTTGGATCAAATACCTTTAAATCCTTGTATGACCAGACCATTACATCCTTAGACCTGTGCAGGAAATCAATCATATTTCTCTTTATCTCTGGATCACGGTCCTTTGCCAACTTGATGTTCCTTGGATCCTCTTCAGTTCCTACATTCAAATTTTTAGTCTCATTGTCTGTGGTGCCCACATAATCTTTAGAATTCACCCTCTGCCTGATCTTGTCAACATCAAATAACCTCTCCAGCTCTACCATTCCCTTTGGGATTATGTTGTCCTTCAATCTCATGATTCCCCTGTCATCATCTAGCTGTTCCATCAGGGTGTCCCTTTGGCCCTCATCAATTATAGCATTCTCAAAGGTATTGGTACTCTGCAGAAAGTTCACAATCTGCTGATCATCTGAGAAAACTTGAAAGCTATCTATATTGTTAGGAACTGAAGGGCAGGGGACTAACTCAATTGAAAACTTATCCCACTTAAAATCTTCCAATGGCTTTAAACTTGCAGCTGAAGATGCCAAGACATCTGCATGTGAATTTTGTTCCCTGGGTATATGTGTTAAGTTAAATGCATCAAAGCCTTCCACAAGATCCCAAGCTCTGTGCTTGTATCCCTTCAGATAAGAGGCTTTACACTGAAACTTACCCCTGACCTGGCTTGCCACTAATTCTGAATCAGTGAAAACTTGAATGTTTTTCACATTTCTATCCAATGCAAATTTTAAACCTAAAATCAGAGCTTCATACTCTGCTAAATTATTAGTACATGGGAACTACAGGCGGTAAGACATAAAAAATGTCTGACTTTGAGGCCCTTTGAGGACTGCCCCTGTTCCAGAACCCTGCTTACATCTGGCTCCATCCACATGAAGTGTCCAAACTTCATTAGTATGTACAGGATGAGCTTTGTTAAATTTATTATTGTGCCCAGTTGTTAAATTGTAGACACCAATGTCTACCTCTGCAATATTGACAGTTTCATTTGCAGCATTGTACTCTGTAATGGTGTGCTTGTACCTGGGTTCTCTGTCAACCCGCAATTGATTAGCCACACCCTTCCATGGCAACCACATGTGTGAAAAGTCTGTTGCCAGATATCCATTCAGAGACTTAGACCAATCCCTACTCAACAGCATTCCATACCCCACTGGGATATCCACAACTTGGATTTCGATCTTATGTTGAGCCCTTGGCTCAGATGCCAATTGAATGTGAATGTTTTGCAGCTCTCCCACAACCTTAACTTCTGACTTGTCCAATTGGACAACTCTCCTCTCAGACTTCATTGGGGTCAGCCCCAACTGCTGACAAATTGCCGGTGGCATGACATTAGCGAGATGCACTTGAATCTACCAAACAATTATGTAAATTCTTCCCAAAAATTTTGACAGTCAGTAAAAATGGGGGAACTTCAGTCTTTTCCTTGTACATGGCCAGATTGGCATTGGCTATTTTCTTCCCTTTATCCACAGGTTTAGCAGCAGGGCCAGAGTATGTCTTTATCAGATTGTCTCTCTGCTCTGAAATCTGTGCCAACTCATGCAGAGTAATGTTAGCCTTAATATTTTTCATGTCTTCCACTATGTTATATCCTTTGTTAAGTGGAGGAATAGCAACATCTGGTACTCTTTGAGCTCCTCCCTTTGGTGGAGGTGGATTATTGCTTGGAGAGGGGTCAGGAGGAATATTATGAGAATTGTCAGGAGGAGTTGATGTGGTATTTGGCTCTGGATTCCTATTCCTCAGGTTGTAGTTATCTCTTACATACTATTGGAAAGCCTGTACTTCATCCATGGGCATTTCAACTACATTCTCAGATTCATCCGGGAAAGAAAAAGAATCCAAGACCATAGCTGCACTGTGTCCAGATGAACTTGGGCCCTCAGCAGTTCTTTGATTTTTAGGGGAGATCAAATCTCCTGACAAGGCTTCAAATGCATTGCAAAATTCCACACAATCTAACTCCCCATGCTGAGAAGTGGCATGAATTCTGCACCAGTTGGGCAGGGCTAAGTCACAAATGTTCACATCATGAGCTTTACCCTTGTAATCTTTATTAGGTTCATATGGGGGCCTGTTAAATCTGTTTGGTTGATATGAATATCTGTTGGGATTGTCTCCAGTAGAAGTTTGCCTTTTAAAACTCAAAAAATCATTGGCCAGCTTTTGAACAATCTTTGAAACTTCTTCAATCCTAGCATTGTCATCCTCTTTTATCGGGTTCTGTACATTCTCAACAGGTGCAGCAGCCAATGGTGCTGCTGATGGTAAAGTCTGACAAACTGGCAGCATCATCTGATGTGGGATAGGATTGAACACAGGAGCAGCTTGAGTGATCAGAGGAGTTTGTTGAATATTTAAAGGCTGGGGTCCCAACTGTCTTTCCAGGATTAAAGCTTCTTTATAAGCTTCTGTCAAGTTGGTAACAGTGGCATCCCTCTTCAAGAAGACAGAGGTCATTGGGTCTAGAGAGTTCCTGAAAATCTCTAATGCCGAGTCAGCATTCGGTACATAATAGCCAGTGAGTCTACCATAAGCTTTCTGGAATCTGACATTATAGGATCTAATAGACTCATTCAGTTCTCTTTTGATGCTAGAAAACTGCTGATATAAAATGCTGGGATCTATCACTTCCCCGAACTGTGACACAAAGACTTTTTCTAAGTCATTCCAACTGGTGATGGAATCATTGGTAAGATTTAGAAACCAATCATAGGCTCCCTCCTGGAGAGTGAAAGGGAAGAGTCTGCAGGCAACATCCTCATGCTGTACATTTAATAACTTCAGTGCATTCTTGAATGCAATTAAGTGTTCCTCTGCAGTTCTTGTCCCATCATGTTTATACCTAGGGAGGTATCTTTCTGGATTTATGGGCAAGTCATGGGCTATACCCGGAATGTTCAAAGCTGTGGAGCCCAACCAATTTGCCATAGCTAATGGATTAACAAGGATATTCTGAGCTCTGGTTGGAGTGACTATCAATGGTGATAAAGCTGCTCGTGATAGAGATGTGGCTCTTCTATGGCTACTTCTTCTCGGAGTTTCTAATTCGGGGACAAGGAGCTCTCCGGCTACGGGGTGGGACCTTGTTACCTCGTATGTAGAATCCAGCTTTCACGAGCACTTACAAACTCTGCAGTTCTGAACAGGTTCTGAATTTGGAAATTTAAAACACTACACTGACAATTTACAAAACTGTACTGACAATTTACAAAACTGTACTGACAATTTACAAAACTGTCCGGAGTTCACTGTGGGTCCTTCAAATGTTGTTGTTATGCCCTTACAATACTTGAACTGAGTTCAGGCCCTCCTTCTAGCGCCAATTAGGTTGTTGGTCCGGCTTTCATGCACACCCCGGGAAAGGATGAAGCAAGGAAGCTCCGGAGACACCCACGGGACGGATCCCACTCATCTTTAGGATCTAGCTGGTTATCCAAGGTGCGAGTTACAGAGTTGGGTCGAATGGCAATTCACTCTTTTCCACTTCGGGAATAGATTTCAATATGGATTGCTCTCGTTACCTTACAGGGGGTTCTTGAACTTGTTCGATAGTTGCAAAAGTTGTTGACAATCAGATTTAACTTGAATTCTAGATCTAGCTCTCATGGGTCAGCAGATTTAAATAAAAGACAAACAAAGAAAATAAAAATGGATCATTCATCGAAAGCAAAGAGAGGGTAGGGTAAGGCAGAAAGAGAAGTTTATCAAACATCAACTGTAAAACCCTAAACTATCAATTTTATCTATGCTACTCAACTTCACAACAGAACAAATCAAAGAAGAAAGTGTCCAGTCAGTCTAAGATCACTTTCAACTAAGAGCACAAGGCAGAGTGAAACAGATCTAGCAGAAAATTATAAATCCAAGGGCAGCTGGTTAAAACTGGTATCTTTCACCGGCAGCCTAGCTCACACAGTGAAGACAGAGCAATTAGAACAAACTTACACCTCAAATCTGTAATTTCCCCTAGCAGACAAGAGAACAACTGAAGCCTAACAACATATTTAAACTTGATAATCTCAGATTTACGACATATATCTAACAAACTTTAAATGGAACGGATAACAAAAGAAGATACACTTATCACACTCTGCAAAAGATTAGGCTCCTGGCCATGCTATCACAGAAAAGCTAAAGCACATCAACTCCAAGTCCAGAAACAAAGGATTTCACAAAATTTGCAAGAAATTGCTTATAAGCCTTTTATTTCTAAGTCTCCGCCTCCCGCGATTACATTTAGAAGAAGTATTTATAGACTCAGGACAGACCCTGATCTTTTCAAAATATCTTGCCCAAACCCTAAATCTTATCACACTTAAACCCTAGGACCCGGGTTTTACAATAAAAATCCATTTAAAATCAAAGTCCGGATAGAACTTAACCCTTCGGCAAATCTGTGCAATCAACTGCCATAAATGGAGAAGATAAAATCTAAAGCCACTTGCATTCATCCGCAGCTGCAAATAAATGCCTCCATTAATTCTGTTGGTGAGCCGGATGAGTCACCACTTCTCCATCAATTTGATCTCCGCAAAGCCATCTCTCGAGTTGAAATTGTCTTCATGCTATCAATTCTGCAATAAATTTGTCATTGAATGCATTTATCGGCTTCTTCTCCTCTAGCATGGCGGTCCTTGATCAAATCTGCACTTTAACTTTGCCTTTATGGCCTTTCCCGGTTGTCCCGCAAGTGCCAGATGGAATCCTGCATGAAAGACAAAAAGATTATATTAGCACTTTAATAAACATTAAATCCAAGCTTTAAACATTAAAACAGATTAAAAACCGCAAAATAAGCTTGCATGTCGGCCTCTGTTTGTCTCATTCACGCTTTGACACGTGTCGCTACCCCAGGATGCCTTCTGTTTCCGCTTGGAATGCACTTTCGGGCACACTGAGGACTTTCTCTCTCCTATCGCGATTCTGCGACATGTCGCGTCGTGAAATCGCGACGTCTCCTGGCGACCGCGCTGCTTCTTCCCTGTCGGCCGCGAAAATGCGACATGTCGCGATTTCGTGACATGTCGTGAAATCGCGCCTCCTGCCAGCTGCCGTACAATTTTGCTCCAGCATGTCACGATTTCGCGACATGCTTGTCTTGCAAGACTTCTTCGAAACGTGCAACGCGAAACGTGCAGCGTGTCGCTGCACTTTTCGAGTCCAGACTTTCAAACCTGCAGCGCATCGCTGCACCCTTTATCTCTCGACTTCGAAACATGCAGCGCATCGCTGCAAGCTCCAGCCCGCGATTTTGAGACATCGGCGAATCACTGCAACTTTTGGACTTAGCCACTTTTTCTCCTTTCTACCGTGAAAATGGGACATGTCGCGATTTCGCGACATGTCGTGAAATCGCGCTCCTCCGTACAGATTTCTTCTCTCTCCTCCGGTAGACAGCGATTTTGCGACACTTTCCAAAAATGGAAATGTCGCGATATCGCGACACTTCCAAAAATGGAAAGTGTCACGATTTCGCTACACAAAAATGACTTGGCGGATTTTTGATTCTTCAGCCCACTTTCTCTCTCCTACCGCGAAAATGCGACATGTCGCGATTTCGCGACATTTTTCTCCCCGACTTTCTCTCTCCTCATCCTGCAGCGATTTCGCGACGCTTTCCAAAAATGGAAATGTCGCGATATCGCGACACTTCCAAAAATGGAAAGTGTCGCGATTTCGCTACGTTTTTCCGACTTAGCTGCATTTTTATTTTCCTGTCGCGATATCGCGACATTTTCGAAAATGGAAGTGTCGCGATATCGCGACACTACCAAAAATGGAAAGTTTGATTTTTCATGAATTTATGCAACTGTTTTCGGGATTTTTCTCGGTACCGGTGCAAGATTTGTCTTAAGCATGAATGATTTCTAGCATGTAAAAAGTGAATTCTTGGATAACACAGCTAGAATGCAAGAAAAAGCACAACTTTAAAAAGGAGGCAAGCAAAATCTGGATTTAAAACTGAAAATGATCAAGAGGGTCCCTGCTGCAAAAAATGAAAGTTCAAGATTTTCTAAGGATGGAATCTCATTTTTCAGTGGGGGTGTGTTGTTTCTCAATAGGACCAAATTAGTCATATTGGTCAAACGACTTATCGCTTCATGCATTGCCCTTCCCTCATCAATTCATTATATGAGGGGGTAGTTAGCTCTTCAAATAATCATAATCAAAGTCAACCAAAAATCAATCAATCATATTAAAATTGGATTCATACTACGAATCATTGTAGACAACTTTTAAAAAATTTCCCCTGTTTGCTGGGTTCATAAGCAAAACGTGAAATTTTTAGTTTGTAGCTATACTCTGGTCAGATCTCATTGTAATGAAATAAGCTACCCGATTGTATTTGAGGAATGAGTGCAAATGAATATGTGCAAGCCCTGTGCTAAGTTAAGCCTTCCAGTATGTCAAAGCAATGATTCAAGGGTGTGTGTCATCTTGCATGATTGGGCCATCTAGTGTTGATCAGACCAATAATCATCATACACCCTATAAACATAGCAGTCTACAATTTTTCTCAATGTTGTGTTTTTACCACACAATGTATCCCAAAAAGGGGCATCTGTAGACACCTAAAATACATCGTGCTTAGGATAACTACTCACATGGGCACATTCATGGATCATGTGACTAAACCTTAGAATCTTCTAAGTGCCAAAGTGGTTTTCATCGCTCATCTAGGATAGTCTTAGCCCATCCAAGCCTGGTTGCTATGAACCAAAGTGAATGAATCCTAGTCGCTAAAGCTCAGAGCGGCCAATCCCTAGCTGTTGTAGATGACAACGGCTAAACCCTAAAATGCAACTTGCTATCAAATCAGCCTAATCTCGGGTGGAAGTGGTAGTTTGCATGCAATAAAGCTGAGTGGGGATAAATTTGCATTCCTCCTCACATCCAGTCTACATAAGAGACTCTAGTATGGATGTAGACATTAGTTAACTGGCCCTCAAGGGTAGAAAAAGACTCAAATGGTCATGCTAACAAACATTTTATATGCAGGATTCACTCTTAGGGTTTTTATACCTAAACATAGGACCTCAACACAATATAAGGTGCAAACCTAAGAGCACCAAGGGACTGACTTTTTATCAATTGGAGGGAGAGACCAAGGAGAGATTTTCTTGTAGTGAAGCTCTATTGAATCAGAGAGCATATTGGAGCACCTTGGAGGAGCAATGAAGTGCTAGCATACTGAGGGATTATCATCTATAGGATATTCAATACATAAAAAAAACAATAATCATTTCAACATCAACATCAAGCCTAGATCCATAGCCTTGGAGTAATAGAGATAGATTTTCATCTTAGAGGCCACTGTCTCGGATAGTGGCCCGTAGGCCTAGCCTAGGGTTTTTAGCATTAATTTCCTTTATTTAGCTTGTTACATGTTTTCATGCCATTAGCATAGATCTGATTTCTTGCATTTACTTGCATTCATAGCATTAGTTTCTATTGTCATTGAGCATATTTCCATTTATCATTAGGGTTATTGCTAACAACCTCATCTGGGGAGGCAATCTCGGATAGCTAAGCATTTACTATTTTTTCCATGTGTGCAGGACTATAGGTTCACTAGATAGGTTATCAACACTTGAAAGCAAAAGGATCCCTCTAGGAGCCAAACCTGGAGAAGGAGGTATATGTAAGCCCTCATACAGTTTCGTGTGTGTCATCGGGAAGCCTACGAAAGGGCACCACCCCTTGCACAGGGATATTATACACATGTTGCCCCCTATTTGTAAAATTTGTATCAAATTAAGGGAATTCCTTAGAGGAACCTATATGTAACTAAACTTGAGAAAAACAATAAAGAGCATTATTTATTCATTTCTTCATATTCTGGTTGTATCTTCTTTTGCATATTTCATTTAATGCATGATTACGTAAATAATATTCGCAAATAGAGTAGTGGATTGTGCACCACTTCCCTAGGGTTGCTACATATACAATATGATCTATATACACTATACAAGGTCAGACATGCATAACATTTCTAAGGTGGCTTCAAAATCAAAGAAGGTTTTGAAGGACAACTTGGTTGTGGTGAAGGTTATTGAAGCTGATTTTTTGATGGTTGATATTGTTCTGATGAAGGATGATGATCAGATATAGATGAAGAAAGTTGATCAAATGTAGATGAAGAAATATGGTGGACAGAAGGTGGTGATGATGATAAAGAGAAAAAAAATAGAGAACTTTATGTGATGATGATAAAGAAAGAGAGGATGAAGAACAAAAGGTGATGGATAGAAGGCAACAATAATGATAAAGAGTAAAAGAAAAAATAACTTGATGCAATTATGATAAAGAAAGATATAATGGAAAACAAATATTCCCCATGAATAGGAGAGGTTCACAAAATTTCCCAAAGGGATATCATAGTTGGAGGATTGGCCCATTGCTATTGAATGTCGAAGGAGAGTTTAGGTTGAGGCTTTAACACTAAATATAGATTTTCTATGCTTGTATCCTCAGTCTAATTATTCTTCAAAATTAAGAGAGGTCTTGAATATTGGTTGGATGAAGAATTTATCTCTTGCTTATAAAATTGAGTAGGTTTAGCTTTAACTTGTTTTCTTGTAGTCTTAGTTATGATAATATCATTATGATTAGATAGATTAGGATATGACATTTTATTGGTTTCTTGTTGTTGATGATTGAATTGGGAATTTTGGAAGCTCCCCATGTCTTGATCAGTTGTGGGTGTAGGAGGTTGATTTTTCATTGGAGGATTATGATCAAGAATAGGTTGAAATTCCTCTACAACAAAATTACCTGCATCAATCAAGTCTTGAATTGCATATCTCAACTTCTTACATGAGTTTGTCATGTGCCCATCCACTCTATGGTATTCATAGTGTAGCTCAGGCTTATACCAATTTGTTGTGGTATCAGGTTGTCTTATGGGAGGCAACTCAATCATGTTCTTATCTAGCAATCTCTTGAAAACCATGGACATGGGTTGATCAAGCTTGGTAAAATGATGTGATGAAGGTTTTTGAGGAACCTTTAATAAAATTTTCTTCAAAGGATTGGTGATAATAGGATTGAATGATTGATCACATGTCTCTTTATGATCGTAAGTGGAATGATAAGGTTGAGTGTGATCCAATCATGGGTAAAAAGGATTGTATGTTGGATGAGAAGCATGATATGGATGGATGGTGGAAATGGTAACACCATTATGAGGAGGATTGAAAAAGGAAGCATTGCTTTGTTTAGGTGGATATGTCATGTTATAAGGAGAATATGGAAGTGGTTGTGATTGTAAGAATGATGGAAAATATTGTGGAAAGGAGAATTGTGGAGGGATTATTTGAGTGGGAAAGGATGAAATATGAGGAAATTATGATAAATATGATGTTGAATATGGATGAAGATATGGAAGAGGTGAAATGGGTTGACCATAATTGATCAACACAACTGGTGGAATACCCCTAACATTGTTGATTGTGGTAGTGATATAGACAGGTTTATATTGAATTGGGTTATTTGAAAGACCCATGATATCTTCACCATTTTTTAGAGTGCTATTCATTTTTGTTTTGTTTTGTATTTTTTTAGAACAATAAAATAAAATAAAATATCCTAGAAAAAAAATTCTAACTGTAATCATTTCTTCAAGATGTGTGAAAATTTAGAGGTATAGTTACTTGTTTCAAGTTAAGCTTTAACCTGGATGCCCACATGTAAATGCTTGGTGATGAAGTCCAAGTTGTGATGAAGCCCAAGTCCTACCAATCCTCACCTAGTTTGTCATGGTCAGATATACACTCTCTGAAGAGAAGTGTATGATCTATTCCATAGTTATGATAGTTGTTGGATTGGCCAAATTTTAATCTTGATTAGAGTTTTAAGTTTTATAGGCACAGGCAAAAGGATAATCCCTTTTCTAAGGTTCGCGGGAATGGCTAACTCCTTTCACTATGTGTTTTTGTTATGTCTAGATCAGTCAAAGATGCAAAAAAATACATTGGATGTGATTCTTTTTAAGGAATGGTATAAAAATATAAAAATGTGAATCGATTCAATTCAAAATTATATTTTTATATGCTTTAATCTAAGGCAAACAAATTTTAATGGTCTTTTTAGTTTTTTTCGAAATCAAAGAAAAACAAAAAATAAAAGTGGTGGTGTTTTCATGTCGGATTCACAAAATAATGTAGACTCAAACTTTTTGCATCCCTTTCCTTTAGGTTAATGGATTCATTCCTGGAAGCAGGATGGAAAAATAGGGGATCCACATGTCGGACGAGAAGCACTTTTATCATGCTCTCTTTGGTGATTTTTGACAAATTTTTGGTGGGTTCACCAGGAAACACTTTGTGGTGGTTTCCATGCCTATATAATGTGAATTTTTTATGAGTTCTTTTTTTTGGTATAACCTAAGTTTTAGGAAAAATACAACTAGACCCTAACTATATGCATTTTAAATTCTCATGAAAATATCAGCAAGCAATAAAAACTAGTATAATCTCGGGAAATTGACTCTTTTTTTTGTATTTTATCTTTTTAGATAATAAAATTAATGCAAGCTAATGCAACTAACTATATATTTTTATCTTTTCTTTTATTTTTATATGATTATATACATAACACATAATCAAAATAGGAATGAAACAGTTATAAATAGAACATAAACCAATTTGTTTTGCACTTATCTGATCCAGATGTTTGATGCAAGTGAATATGCATCCTACAAAGCAAATTCACGTTCTATAGTGAATTTGCATTCTGTCAGCAAGCCCATGAATTCACACCTTCAAAATATCTACAAAGAGTTTTCTACACAAGACCCTTAAATTTGGAAATTAGGATTTGGGGATCTGCTTAAGCCACTATAGATTTGATTCTTGATGTTGTTGCGGTCAGATCCCCTTGGTCTTTTAAACAACCATACATAAAAGAAATGAAATCATAGATCTTACTTGCAAATAGATGAAAACTAAAATGACATAACAAAATAATGTACTAAACAATATTGTTGTAGCCATTGCACAACTAACCCCAAAATTGGGGACCCACCTTAAAATTTTTGGTGTTTGAGTAATTTTATACTTATTTTGGTAATTTGATCAAAGACCATAGGTCTAGTTTTCCTTTGATTATTGAGTGTGTGTTTGGTTTCTTTCCCTTTAGTTTGAATTTTAATTGAGCAATATTTCTTTCCATACTTTAATATATATATATATATATATTATTTATATAAGTCTAAAACTATAATAAATAATAAAAAATAAAATTAGGTAAAATAATATATATATATATATATATATAAAAGGCTTTGCTTTGTTTTTAATAAAGCATATAAAAAACCTTTGCTTTTTTTTAATAAAAGTGATGCACGTTACCTTTGGTTGTCGGTAAAGAAATGTTATAGAGAAGCCTAATGTCATTATTTAGGTTTATTTTATTTAAAAGGTAATTTTTATATTAACCTCATCGTTTGTCTAATGTGCAGGTTTTAGAGTGGACGTAGACCACGATGCTAACATGCATACGCATTTGGACCTGGATGACCACATGGACACCTCAAACGAATACTACAAGGAAGCTACAATGAATGCGTAGGTGGACCCTCAAGGATGGTGTGGTAGCAGTGGTGATGAGCATTTGGCGGTGTTGGATAGCAGGTTCATGGGGCTTCAAGGTGATGACCAATGCGCAATCAAGGTGTTTAGAATGGTAGTCTTGACGTGGATTGGGATGACAATGAAGATACGAGCATAGCCTGATCTTGATTGTGGGGTGACAAACCAAACATGGCAGTAGATGGACAGTGATGTAGCATTACCAAATAGCGTTGAAAAATGAAATCCAGTGATCAAAAACATGAACATGGGTAAATTATCATACGTGGACCTCGGGTTAATTTTGTGATTTTTTAGCAGTTGAAAAGAGAACATTCACGGTGTGATAGTGAGCATTGTGTATGGTTCCAGCATAATATGGGTTCACGTAGCAACATTGGACTCGAACGTGAAGTAGGTATCAATATGATGAATAATGTTGATTGGCACCATGTCGAAGATGATTGGTACGACACGATGTAGTGGTAGAAGTGTCTACAAAATAGTGATGCACGATGGTATTTGATGAGGATTGATGTTAGATCTTTCATATGACCCCTCTAGTAGTTCCTAGCTAGGTTTGCATAGTTTATTTCTAGCAAATTCATATTGTATGTGAGTCTCCTTCTCACATGCACTTGTGGGCACTAGTTGTCTTCTAGTTGTCATTTAGAGTGTTAGTTAGTAAGTGTGAACTCAAAGTAGGAAGTGTGTACTTCAAGATAGCTAAAATGGATCTTCTAGTTAGCAATCTTAACTTAGAAGTTTACGTGCATTCTCCTTTGCACCTTTGTAGCTTTTTGGTTAAGCATATTGGATCAAATCCATGATTTCATGGGTTGGTTATGTATTTTGGGCCATTAGTGCCTATATATTGAATTGTAAATAATAGAACACTTAGTTGGATTTTCAATCCTTTTCATTGGTATCAGAGCCTAGTTCATGTTTGCACTAGGGCTTGTGAGGTGAGAGGATAGGAGATAGAATTATTATGAGAAACATTTTCTCATTGAGGACTCGATTTAAGCCCAAAGGGAGCTTGAAAACCATTTGGAGAAGGAAGTTCCTTCACCGACAAACCCCTTATTCCAAATTTTTTTTTATGCTCAAGAGGTATAGGAAAAGTTTGCCCCAGAGTTCTTCGTATACTGATCCTTGGAAGGGATTGTATCGTAGCTACGGTCCAATTAGGATTAGGGAGCCATTTGACCCTGCTGCCCCCCCCATTTTCGAGTACTGAAGAGCTCCAGGAGGTCATCAAAGCTAGGTCGGGGTGCCTTTCAAACGCTGGTCGTGTGTCGACCGGATCTTGAAAGGAGAGCTACTATTGGTTATCGAACGTGAAGTAGGTATAAATATGATGAATAATTTTGATTGGCACCATGTCGAAGATGATTGGTACGACACGATGTAGTGGTAGCAGTGTCTACAAAATAGTGATGCACGATGGTATTCGCATGATAGAAAAAACTAGAAGATAAAAATAGTATGGACGAGGTAGTAGACTAAATACATGCAACATGGACCATCTTTGATAAGGATCAAATATAAGGATACACATTTCATATTTTGATGGACTCGACACAAAGAGCAACCAACATGGCAAGCAATGCCACTGATGTGGGAGAATATTTCATGTGGTAAGGAACACGTACATGGATTAAGAGTTTGGTAAGGTTGTTGACTCTGTTAATCATGACGGGGGTGTCTTGAATGGTGTAAATATTTGAACTAAGATGCTGCAACAGTTGATAATGGGTGATGTTCATTTTACAAATGATAGATGACTCAGGTTTAAACATAGTGTCAATTATTTTTGTTACCAAAAATGTAAAATCAAAATCTACACAATACAACGTCGTTCACCACGGCTATGGAGTTAGATGAAGGTCTATTTTACTACTAGAGAAGGTTGCACTACTACTGGCATCGTTGGTGCATGGTAGTTGAGTGTCATTCACCATCAACTCTCATTGATAAGTTCAGTGTCGTGACAAATCAAAGCAATAGTCTAATGTTTTTAGTCATGTTATGGTTAATAAAACAAAATGTCTCGAAGAAAGGTGGGCCTGAGTCCACATAGAAAACCTACCAATATGCCAAGTATTACATATGTAGAGTCTTAAATGTTAAATACTATGACATTAACTTATGCTCCCTGTATATTATGGTCCATGGTGGATGCAACCAAATTGGTAGATAGAGGGTGGCCCTAAAATATAGTTTTATCATGAAACTCGAGGTTAAAAACAATTCTCCATAAGGAACGAATACTATGAATTGTTGCATTGAACTGCACGTGTATGTTAATGCTTGTTTAACTCTTATGGAATGGTGTCCTCTTCCATTTTAATACAAATAAAATCCACTTGAAGTTGATGGTCGGTGGTTACCATCAAAAGTAGAATGTGTGAAGAACACAAGCTTATACTGAGAGGGGGTGAACAATATAAGACCACTTTTTACTTTTCTTTCCCAAATAGTATTATCTAATATAATCAATGGCAATATCAATAACAATAACCAAAGCAATGCACAAATAATCACACATAATAGAGATGCCAATTTAACATGGTTCACCCAATGTGGGCTACTCCACGAAGAAATTATTTCACTAGAATTTTGTCAATAAATCTTTTGGGAATCCTTTTCCTATTACAATGTTTATGGAGCTCTTTCCAAAGGAGAAACCAATCCCCTAATTAAGTTCATGGATCTCTATCCACAAGAGAACTCCTTTCTCCTTAGCTTTGACTGATGATCTTCTAGAAGAACTATTGCCCCCACTACCCTTGGCTAATGGATATCTATCCATTGAATACTCATGTCCTCAATGCCCTGGCTAATGGATCTCTATTCACTAGAGATTGTCATCCTGTATACTCTATTATATTCAAAGCTCTATCTCAAATTTTTACTAAACATAGTCCTTTGGTCTAGCATAAATATGTCCTCAGTCTTTGTCCTCTGATCTAAACTAAAAATAGTCCTTTGGTCTAGCACAAATTTATCCTCAATATTTATCCTTTGATCTACACTAAACTCAATCCTTCGGTCTAGCAAAAATCTATCCTCAATATCTTTCCTCTGATTTGCACTAAACATAGTCCTTCGGTCTCGCACAAATCTATCCTCAATATTTGTCCTCTGATATGCACTAAATATAGTCCTTCAGTCTAGCACAAATATATCCTCATTCTCTATCCTCAAGCCTTAACGCAAAGCTTGAATAAATCTCAAATCAACTCTTCTAGATCTGCCCCAAACCTTAACTCAAGGTTTGAACAAATCAATTAATCAACTCTGCTCACAAGTCTTCTTAAATACTTGTCTCAAATCTGCCTTGTAAGCTTCCACAAAAGCTCACACTAATCTATCCACAAGTCCTCACTAGAACTTGTTCAAATCTTCTCAACAAGTCCTCACTAGAACTTGTCCAAATATGATCAATAAGTCCTCACTACAACTTATCCAAATCTGCTCTCAATTTGTATTGTAAACTTCCACAAAATATCACACAAATTTGTCCACAAGTCTTCTCTAAGACTTGCCTTAAATCTGCTCAACAATTCCACACTATAAATTGTCCAATCTCATAGAAACATAAAGAGAATTGTTAGAGACTCGATATGCTTCACATTCATCATAATGCTCATTCACTTTCAATCACTCTTTTAGAAACATATAGATAATTTTTAGAGACTCAATATGCTTCACATTCACAAACTCTTAATCACTTTCAATCTCTCTTTTATCATAGAAAGATATAGAAAATTGTTAGAGACTAATATATTTCACACTCATCAACACTCAACCTCTTTCTCAAATCAATTCAGAATATAGAATAATTTGTTTCATATAACTTGAACTATCACTTCACACATCCACTTGACTAGGCTCAACCAAATCTACTCAACCAATCACTCAATGAAATAATCCTTGCTTAAAAATCCTAGTCCAATAATATGAACACTCACTCAAAATATTTCCAACAATGCTTATCAACCAATCTCACATAACAATGATACTCATGTTCTTTGTAAACCCTAGTTCAAGTTCTTCACTCAACCATTCACTTCAACAATAATGCTTATAAAATAATATTCACAATAGCTCAACAACTCAATAAGGAAACCTAATCAAGTAATTTTCACTCCAAATTTGTTTTCTAAAAAATCAACCAATCAACTCAATCAAGAAAGAATGTGCCCATGTAGGCAGCAAATCCACCTCCCAAAAGAAGAGAAAGTGATCAAAAAGGATTTGCTCAATTTTGATAGTTTTGACAAGTTTGCCCAAGTTTTGTAAACCGTACAAGTAGGGGAACCAAACCATACAACTGGATTGATAAACCATACAAGGCAGTAGCAAATCATACAAGGCGCATTGAAATTCATCCAAATGCATGGGAAATGTAATTTCATAGTGAAATGGTGCATAGATTTGCTAACTAAGGTGTTAGACTTAGTAAAAGGCTAAATTAATGAATTCAGTTGTGCATGGGCAGTTGTAAATAACTAATTGCCTCAAGAACCACTTGGAACGGCCTGGGCAATATTATATAAGGCCCCATTTTCAATTTTGTAGGTCTGGCTACCTATGTAAGGATTCTCTGATAGAATAATACATAATTGAGCATAATTATATTTTTGGACTACTGTGTATGATCCTGGCATTGATGGATGTGGATTTGTGGATGAATCTTGTTGTATGTGTTTTCTATTGAATGTTATAGGTTAGTTTTATGCATTGTTGCAACCTTTTGATAGAATATGACACTGGTGAAACCTGAGGAATGATCCAGGAAGCATGGAAGCATCAAAAGATATGTATTGAACCTAGTTGTATGATTTTTGGATGTAATCCCTTGCATAGAATCTCTCAGCAGCCCAATTAAGATGTTTTGCATGTTATGGAGAATGGATTGATTAGCATATCAAATCATTACAAAACATTCTAGAGAGAGATTGAGGCATTAGAGTATCTAATATAGCATCTTATTGTACCTTCAGTTTATACAAATCATACACCAGAGTTCATACAAATCGTACAAAGTAAACTTACCCGATTTGGTAAAATAGGCGATTGAGAGCAATTTACCCGATTTGGTAGTTTTGGGAAATCGACTTGAATGATTACAAAATTATGTACGAAAGCCTCCAAAACTGAATCTATCAATTTTGATGAGTGTGAAATCATACAAGCTATGACACTATATGATTTGAGATCATACAGTGTATGCATTTGACATTCGTACAAGTTGATCATTAGGCATAAAAGGGTAGTTTGAGGGATCGTATGATTGTACGATTTGGTAACTGAGTTGGGACTAGTATATTGATCATCCTAAGCCTTATAATATACCTCTATAATAGGAATACTCCACCCCTATGCTACATTTGGTATCATTGCCTTATCAAATCTGGCATTTTTGTTAAAACGGGTCAAATTGACGAAGTGTGAATACTACAAAGCTGGAGGTGAATGATGGACACCGATGCATGAAGCCATGGGAGATGAGAAGTAAGAGAGAACATTCTAGTAAGAAGGAGCATGAGGATTTCTTAGAGAGAAAACATAAGTAACTCAGATCGTAGTACTCAAGAACCAGAAATAGAGCAAGTTTGGACATTCGAAGAAGGAGACTTTGAGGTATTGTTGATAGAGACAGAAGATGAGGAAGTAGAACCACCAAGCGTAGAGGCAAGGGTTGACATAGGAAAAGTGCAAGAGGATGGAGAGTGGATGGTGACACCTGAGAAAGTGGTAGAAGGGTTGCAAGGGAGTGCAGAGGATGGGAGTTAGGCACTAGAGCAACAGGATGTGAGGTCTCAGGAGGAAATACCAAGACCATCTCCCTCACATCAGTGAAGGAGGTCACCAAGTGAAGATGCATGAGATTTTGGTCATCGAGTGGTGGGACAGAATAAGATACCTCAAATTGACACTTCTGAAGACAATGAGAGTAAGACACCCCCAAGGAGGAATCAATTAGAGATTCCATGAGATACCTCAAGTGATAGTGATGACTCTCCTAAGATGGCTAACAAGGCAGCCAAATAGAGATGTCCACCATTTTTAGGTGAGGGTAAGGAAGACCCCACATGACATATAGGGACTTGCATAACCATTTGGAGAGAAAATGGAGTGGATAGACCAGAGGATTGGGTAATTCTATTTCCTGCTACTTTGAGAGGATTGGCAATTGATTGGTATTTGAAGAGAGAAAATACCATAGATTTTTAGACTTGGAATCAGATAAAGGAGAAGTTCATTGAAGAATTTTGACCTTTGAAGGATGATGGAGACATTGTTACAGAACTTTGCATGACAAAGCAAAAATCTGATGAAGATGTGAAGTCCTATAACCGTAGACTAAAGTAATTAGTCGATAAGATGTAGATGCCTCTGGAAGATGTTCTAGTAAAGTGGTGGTTTGTAGATGGATTACTTCCAAAATATAAGAAAAATATGAAGGTAGTACCATCAGAAACATATGAAGAAGCACTAAAGCATGCAAATAATTTTGAGAGTGAATCAAAATAAATGTATACAAGAATTTTATCTCATCCCAAGTTGAATGATTCAGATAGTGGAGAAGATGACACTATACAGAGGATAGTAGCATCATTTCACAAGGAGTTTGATAAGTTGATAAAAGAACAAAAGATCAAACCTGACAGAAATGACATGTGGTGCATGGAATGCAAAATGGAGGGCCATACAAATGTGAAGTGTCCGAGGAATGACTATTGCCACATTTGTAATGTGATGGGGCATGAAGTAATGCTATGTCCATATAATGCAAGAGTACATCCACAAGTATTGTCAATCCAAGAGCAGGAAGAGAAACCGAAGGCCCAAGGAAGTGGGCAACAAGCAACGAGTGGTGGTTATAGAAATAGCAGATGAGGTGGAAGACCAAACCAAGGCAATCAGAAAGGAGGGCAAAGTCATTTGTAGTATGATTCGGAAGGAAGGTCGATCATACAATGTCACAATTTCCAGGAATGGGGGCATTTTGTGAAAAATTATCCTTCACCTCAGAGGTAGGAAACATCACAAATAGGCACTACACACATGTGTAGATGGTGTGGTTCGAGAAACCACAAAGAAGAGAATTGTCCAAAATAGGTGAGTTCAAGTAACCCATAGAATGTTAGTTATCTAGACATAGAAGTTCCTCAAGTTAAGGAGGAAACCCAAGAAGTTTTAGTCATGATGAGAAATCAAGCTAAGAAGGATAAGTATCCAGAGCCAGCAAAGGAAAAGCAATGTTGGCAAGTAGCAAAGAAAATATTGAAGGAAACAAGTAGAGTCAATAGCTGATAAGGAACTAAGAAAACCATCATACCAAGAGATAGTTGTGCAAAATATGGCAGCACAGGTTTTGGATACCATAGTAGAAATTAAAGTATCAAACCTATTGGAAGCTATTCCAACATTGCAGAAAGCAATGGTGGAAGAAATACAACCGCATAAGGTGATGGAAGTGCAGAGCCAACCGATTCAGGAGAAGGAGCGAAAGGATCAATTCATGGATCCAATTATATTAATGATTGATGTGGGAAAGAAACCTGCATTAGTTCATATGGAGATCTTAGGGCACAAATTGACACAAGTTATTATGGATGGAGGATCCAACATCAATGTGCTACCTGAAAGAACATGGCTAGAACTAGGTGCTCCATCTCTATGGGCACCGAGCTTTCGATTATATGGTGCTGACCAGAATGGCATCGAGACAAAGGGAGTCTTGATCACACAACAAGTGGTGATAGCTGAACAAGAATTTATCTTGGATTTCATTGTGATTACAATGTAGAAACCTGCATACGATGCTCTCTTGGGGAGAGGTTGGCTATGAGTAGCTAAAGTTAATCACAACTAGGGGAAGAATCAGATCACTTTTAAGAAGGGACAACATAAATATATGATTAATCTAGCTAATCAAAAAGTTAGTGAGGATGTAGCTACGATGGATGAATCAAAAAATTCCTCAAGAGATGAAGGGCATGAACCTGATGGAGAAGGAATGTTGTACCTAGAAGAATGTAGCGAAGATGAAGCTAGATATGATAGTGGACTCCTTCATTGGAAAATGGAGGAGTACGAAATTTTTCAGCCCAACTACCTCTGTATTGAGTCAGAGGAGATCAAGGAAAAACAAGACAAACCGAAAGTTAGCCAAGAACCTAAGAAGGAAGCAGAAGAGAAATGGACATTTCTAAAAAGTTTTGTAGAGTATACAGTAGGAGATGCAGAGATTGATACAAGGTCGGCACACCCAGAGAATATAGAGAAAGCTACAAGTGAACCAGAAAATATCAAATATGAAGGACCTCGGATAGTGGACATCAATCTAGGAACAGAGGAGGAACCTAGGATGATTCACTATGGTGATGATTGGAATCCTGTACTGAAAGCGGTAGCTTTTAAGATATTCTTAGAATATAAGGATGTCTTTGCATGGACATATAAGGACCTGAAAGGAGTACCACCAGAATTGTGTGTCCACAAGATTACGCTAATGCCTGGAGCTCAACCTGTAAGAAGGAGACCATATAGAATGAACCCAAAGTATGTTGCATTAGTGAATGCGGAGATAGAAAAGATGCTGGAAGCAGGAATCATCTTCAGGGTGAAAACCAGTGAATGGGTCTCACCTATAGTGATCACCTTGAAGAAGGAAGTAGACAAGATTAGAATATGTATGGACTTTAGGAGTCTAAACATTGTAACTATTAAGGATCCCTTCCCTATTCCCTTCACAGATTCTATCTTGGAAGAAGTCGTAGGACATGAGATCTATTCATTTTTGGATGGGTTCTCGGGATACAATCAAATTAGTATAGCCGAGGAGGATAAGTTGAAGACCACATTTATTATGGAGAATGGCATCTATGCATACAATCGAATGCCATTCGGGCTCTGTAATGCCCCAACTACATTTCAGCGTATCATACTGTATATATTTGATCAGTTAGCAACAGGGAACTTTAAAGCATTTTTGGATGATTGGTCCATTTATGGGAAGATCAAGGAGCATCTTCCTACCCTCAGTGAATGTATGAGTAGGTGCAGAAATGCATAGATATCATTAAATCTAGGGAAATGCTTTTTGATGGTACCATATGGGAAATTGTTAGGACACATTGTGTGCAGTGAAGGATTGAAAATAGATCCTGATAAGATCCGTGTGATATTGCACATGGAAGAACCATTTGATGTGAGTTCACTCAAAACCTTCCTTGGATCGATAGGGTACTATCGAAGGTTTATCAAGAATTATGCACATGTATCCTACCCATTAGATTCTTTGATGAAAAAGAATGTTCCTTTTAGATGGATGGAGGAGCACCAAGGAGCCTTCGAGGAGCTGAAGGCTAAGCTTGTGAGTAGTCCAATTTTGGTGTTTCCAAATTGGGATAAGGAATTCCATGTCCATATTGATGCTTCAAATTTTGCAATTGGATGTGCTTTAGCACAAGAAGGATAGTTTAGGCTAGATCAACCTATTTTCTTTGCTAGTCACCTTTTGTCAAGGCCAGAGAGAAATTATAGTACAATAGAAAGAGAAGCTTTGGGAATGGTATATGCAGTTCAAAATTTTAGGCATTACCTATTGGTGAATCCCTTTGCCTTCTATGTCGATCACCAAGCCTTGTTGTACTTGATAAATAAGTCGATGATACAAGGATGAGTCAGTAGGTGGCTCATCACCCTTCAAGAGTTCATATTCCGAGTAGTGGTGAGACCTGGTAAGAAGCATGTGATTGTAGACCAGTTGTCTCGGATACGATCAGGGGAACCTATAGGAACAGGAGTTCCTGATGAATTTCTAGATGCACAACTATTCACCATCAATGTTGTTCCATCATGGTACAAGTTGGTTGGCCAATATCTATCCACAGGAGAGTTGCCACAAGAAATGATGACAACCGAGAAGAAGAAAGTAATAATGAAGTCAACACCTTTCCAGATAATAGTAGGATTATTGTATAAAATGGGAAGTGATGGTATCTTACGAAGATGTGTGATGGAGGAAGAAGTCAAAGTGGCATTGAAAGAAGCTCACACGTAGGCTTAGCAAGAGGGCATATGGGACCAGATGCAACTGCTAGGAAGGTATTTCTAGTAGGGCTATGGTGGCCCACATTGTATAATGATGCAAAGGAGCATGTGAAAGCATGCGATACTTGCCAAAGAGCAGGAAAGCCGATAAAGAGGGACTTTATGCCCTTACACCCATCACAACCACAAGAGTTATTTGAATGATGGGGATTGGACTTCATAGGACCATTAAAGACATATCGATGGAGGAAGTGTAGATACATCATAGTAGCAATAGAATACTTGACAAAATGGGTAGAAGCAAGAGCATTACCTGATAACTCGATAAAAAGTACAATGAGATTCTTGTATGAATAGGTAATCACAAGGTTTGGTATTCTGCTACAAATAACAAGTGATCGAGGAGGACACTTTGTTAATGATATTATCAAGATGCTGACAATAGAGTTCAATATTTTACACTCATTGTCTAGTCCGTACTATCCCAGAGCGAATGGGCAGGCAGAGGCAACAAATAAAGTCCTAGTATCTACTCTATATAAAACCTGTGGAATAGAGGGAGCAGATTGGGAGGAAAGGCTACCATCCATTTTGTGGGCATACAGAACAAATTTTAAACCTACAAAATAACATACACCTTTCCAATTAATGTATGGACAGGAAGCAATGGTGCCAATTGAATTCTTGATACCAAGTTTGAGAGTCATGGTAGAGCATCGCTTGGGTGATCAAGAAAGTTTGGAAGAGTGACTGACAACACTGATCAAGTTAGATGAAAGAAGAGTCATGGTGCAATGGGTGATTGAGATAGCTCAGAAAATATGGAAGGCGTGGCATGACAAACATTTGAGGAAGTTGGAACTTAGTCTAGGTGACTTAGTTCTAAAGTTTAATGGAAAGAGGGAAATCAAGCCAGGTAAGCTGAAGATGTTATGGCTTGGTCCTTATAAAGTAGTTGAAGTAATGAATAATGGAGTAGTCAAGTTGTAGAACTTGAATGGGATAGAGGTGCCCGATACTATAAATGGCTCAAAGTTGAAGCCTTACAAGGTACAATGTTTATTCATTGCTTCAGAAGAAATTGAATGATGAAGATGAGCGAAAGCTCAAGATGAAGCTCAGAGTGAGCCAGATCCATCACAAGAAGAGCCTGACATAGGACTCACACACTTATTTGTAGAAGGGGAGGAACTATGACCAACCATAGAACAACAAGAGTTGGTACCTCAACATGGAGAAAGAAGAAGATTACGAGTACATGTCAGATTTGTTGATGGAACCGAGAGAATTGAAGAAGAAGATGAAGAATGGATTCCTCCAAATGAAAGAGAACATCAAGAGATAGTACTATTACCCAAAAATAGGGGAAGGTAGGAAGAAGCAACCCCAATAAATAGAAATAGGATGTATCCTTAGGTAGAATGAAGAGAACTACCCCAAAAAATGGAAGGTCGAAGAAGGATACGACTAATAGTACGATATGAAGATAGAGTGGACACATTTGAAATGGAAGTTCCAGAGGAAGAAGGGAATGAGACCATTGATCAGGAATTGGTTGGACTTACTCCATTGGCTCAGATAGGGCTATTACAATAGAGAATGTGGTTACAGACTCAACAATTGCAAGAAGAATATCAAATGTTGAGAGGTCATAATGCAATGTTGAGAGAGCAAATTATCCAAGAATTGGATGGCATAATACAAGGTTGGAGGAACAAAGGGTAGCTAGGCTACAAGATATTGAAAGGGAACTAGAAGAGGTTGAAGGATTAACTTTGAGAAGTGGTGGAGGAAATGAGGGTGCAAGCACAAGCTCACAGGTACCACCAAGTGACCCACCTATGACAAACGAAGATGTGGAGATGTTGTGGCGAGATATTGAAGAGGTAACTACATCACCCGAACCACAAGGTAATACACTACTAGATTTGAGTGACTCCAGTAGTGAAGGCATACCTTGGCTCATAATGGAACCTAGTACAAGAAGTAGTGATGAAGATAATCACCCAGAGAATCCTCAAAACCCTCAAGATAACCAAACCAAACTTGAACTACAAGAGTATATAATATCCTATAAATAGTTGAGAAGACAAAGGAGAGAAGTATGAATATTGGAGAGAATGATGAATTTACCAACAAATTGGGTAGAACAGAGAGAAGAGAATCAGAATCACTCAAGTTCTGAGATGGACTTTTTTGATGCATATAGAGAAGTTTTGGCAACATCATCACCACAAAGAAACTTTGAGGAAAGAATATGGAGACATCACCTAGCACGTGTGGATCAGAGAATTAGAGCACTACAACAATTATCACCAAGTACAAGAAGAAGTAGAAGTCCACTAGCCAACATTGAGTTGGTAGAGATAACTCCTGATACCCAAACAATGGGAGGAAGAAATAGAGAAAGACCCCTAAGACTTCAGCCAGGAAGGGGGGAGGTATTCAACTACAAAATGAACAAAGACAAGGTGATGTTACAATTAGAGGAGGAAGAGGGTGAGGAAGATTCTGACCCCCTACTCCTAGATGGCTAGGAGATACACCCTTAGCTTGTATGAACTGGACAAGGAATCTATGAGGATTACCAAGAATGAGGGGAATCTTACCAAATCCTGCAAGGTGACGTACATGGGGACAACCAGCCTTAATACAACAAGGACCCCAATGAGTAATGGGTGGTAGAGGCTTACTCTAGGAAAGGGAGGAATCACCATTAGCATAGAGAAACCCACCATCAAGAGGAATAGGATGGGGGAGACACTCACGTGGAAGAGGCCTTGCTAGTAGAGGAAGAGTACATTTTGTAGATGAAAGAAACCAGGGACAACTAAGAATCTGATCACCAAGTCTGGAGCTAGAATTGATCCGAGGGGATAGGCAGAGAAGTCACTCGAATGATAGTAGAGTAGTAAGGACACCGCTACCAAGGGACCAATCACCTATGTGGCAAGGGGAAAGGACACCAGGTGAGGATACTCCAGCTTGCAATTGTACAATTCCAAATTGTACACACGGAGGAGGAAGGCCAGGGAATTCAGTAACATCACAAGTGGAGATGAATCGACCTAGGGAAAAAATATCGATAGGTGACACAACCACTCAGAACGTTATAGTTGAACCTCCAAGAGAAGAATTTGATGGGATCGTACAAGTGAATGTCACTGTATGATTGCCAAGACGGTAAGTGTAAATAGATTAGGATTGAAAAAAAAAAAAAAAAAAAGAAAAGAAAAATCAAGTGCCTTAATTGTGAAAATCCCTCGAGACGCAATTAAGAAGGAAGTGGTTGAAAATCAGAAATGGCGGCCTCTTCAAGAGAGAAAAATTGAAAATTTCTCTAAGTATAAAGATCGTACAAGTAAAAATTGAGGATGAAATCATACAAGTTATGAGATCGTACAAGTAAAATTGACATAAAGACATGTGAAATCATACAAGATGACATGTTGTACGATTTGGATCATACACTATATGATTTTAGGCATGTTGTACGATTTCCAACTACCCATTTAATGCGGCATGCACGGGAAAAAGCAGCGGTTGGAGGAAAAAGTGAGAAAAAGATAAATTTTTCAAAAACTTGCTGAGTTGTCAATCATCCATGCAAGATGGAAGGAAAATGTGCAAAGTGGCACAATTTAGGGTTAATTGAATTAGGGTTTAGTTAGGGTTTCGAAATGCTTTAAATAGAAGGCAGAACTGCAATTTCATTAAATCGTACAAAGAGAATTCGAATTTTCTAGGAGGATGAAGGTGGAAAGCATGCAATTGAATGGAGAAGACCATATGGGCAGCCAATTTCATCAAAAATATGCATTTAGAAGGACCCATTTTTATTAGCACCAAGGAGTACTTTTCATTTTCAGAGAAATTAACCCGGAGAAGGAACGAAAGAGGGAAATTAGGGTTTTACTCCATTAAAGAGAAAAATTCAAAGTTCAATAAGAAATACGAAGAATATACAGCAGAAAACATCCAAGTATGAACCCAGAGGTGAAAAATGGTAGATTAGGGTTCGAAGAAGTGAGAAATTAGAATCGAATGATGGAAATTGCAAGGAAAGTGAAGATTTAAACCCTAAAAATAGAAGAATAAAAAGAGAGCTAGAAAAAGCAAAGAATGGAAAGAGAAGTCCATACAACCATCAAATACAGCCAAAAATTCATCAATTGAAGATAAATTGTGCTAGAGGTGGAGAAGTTGGAAAATTGCTCTCGAAAAATATTAAAAAGGAGGAACGGGGCAATCCGACAAATGGGTTGGTGAAATATTCAGCAAAGGAGGTCAAAATTTTGAATTTTTCACAACCTAGGGTTTGAAAAATTGTACTATATGATTTTAGAGGAGGAATGTATGATTTCAAAGGAAGATAGCACAGTTTTGGGTGATTTTTAGGCCATTTTTGGTAGTTTTTAGCAAATCATACGGATTCCAAAGGGGAAGGTAGTCCAAAAGCAACATCGTATAGAGTACTATCATACTATATGATTTTAGATTGTAGATGTACGATTTGGAGGAGTTATGATGGTTTGAAGACTAAAGGCTAAAAATCGAACTATGGGGAAAGAGAGTAGTGTATGATCTAGAAGCGGCTGGTGAAGGTAAGAACCATACAAGGGTACAAAGAAGAGACATTGTATGATTTATAGCAAGTCGTACAATTTTAGGTACACTTTTGATTGAGGAAATGGTGATGTTTGGATACTAAGTTAATCGATGAGATGGTGGAGGAATGATCTCAATAGAAGAGTTTGGATATCGATTAAGGTGGATTGTAGCCAATAGGGTGGAGAGGTCACCAGGTCCATTGCATGAGAGAGAAGCATACCCATGACAACACCAAGGGTGGTAGTTTTAGTCCCATGATTGGCATGGTAATCATCCTTGGAGGAGAAGAGGATATAGGTCATGGAGGGGGCAGAGACATTGGTGGGCTAATATAAGAAGAACACCACCAAGGCATCGAGAGGAGAGAATGGCACAAGAAAGGACCTCATAGAGGGAAATGAGGAGTGAAGTACACCTACCAGATCAGGAGGAGAATCTGAGTAGTGGACAGGAAGAGGGTCAGGTTGAAGTTACAAATATCACATTTGTACAACATGGAGCAGATACATGCAGGAAGTGGTGGAGTGATGAGAAAAATAAGAATCATCCTTGGAGGAAGATATTCGAGGATGTTGGTGTAGTAGTGATTGCACAAGTTCCACCATTCCACAAGTCCTTCTTCCATAACTATCTATTACAGATAGTTCAGGCGTATAACCCTACAACTAGAACAACCTATGTCAATGTGGGCAAGAGGTCGATGAAAGTAGATATTTTGGAAGATATTTTGGAAGACATTTGGCTTGCCAGAAGATGGTATGGAGGTAGTAAAGAGATTGGTAGATCCAATAGAGGCATACCACCTCATCACTACACTTACCACTATCACATCACTGACTGAGGCAAAGATCTCAGGTGCAGGAACACATGGAATCAAACAGAGCTAGTTGAAAGGGGAACATTGGTCGTGTGCTATGAATACAATCATGGCTCAACTGATAGGAGATATAAGGGCCACAAAAATGCCAATGTGGATAGCATAGTATGTAGAAGGTATCACCAAGGGAATTCAGTATGATTGGGGTACCTATCTAGAAAGAAAAATGCATGAGGTACTGACAAAGAGGCCGAAGAACTTTGGAATGACTTTCCATGCTATTGGATTGTTATTAAATGTAGTCACAGAAGTAGAGATCCAATTTCTAGGTTTGATAGCACCTCAAGAAATTAGGGGAGGACAACCAATGATATTGAGATGGGCTAAGTCAGTACCAATACCAAAAGAGACCCGGAGAGATCTCGAACGAGGAGCGAGCAATGGACCAATAGAGCTCAAGAGGATACTACTCCGGAGGAAGATGAAGATGTACATCATCGGAGAAAAAGGCCTAGATGGTTGGAACAGGAGCTAGAACAGCAAGCACCTAGGCAATGATAGCAGGAGCAGCCACCCATTCAAGAAAGGGAGAAGAGGCAAGGAAGCCCAATACAGATAAATACGAGGAGACAACATGAAATAATGGTGAGCAAACCAGTTCCAGAAGTATGAGAAGAGCCTACACCATAGGAGCACCAACAAGAAAAAGAATAGTCAGACTCAAAAGAGATGGAACTGGATGAGTTATGTTGGATAGAGGTAGAAAGAATAGTGACATCTCCACAAATCTTCCAATAATTTGAGCAGATGGATGCTTCTAAATTTTTTAAAGGATTCGAGGTAGGGCAAGAAGAAATAGCCACTACTCAAGAGGAAATGGAAGTAAGAATAGATACCATGGAGGAAGAGTCCAAGAAAAAGCCTCATTACAAGTTTGTGAGAGGAGGCTCGAGTAAGAGAGATGCACCAGAAAATATGGAGGCATCACAGGAAAAAGAACTTGTTGTTGAGAAGGTCACAACAATGGATATTCAACAGGATCAGGAGGAAGAAGTGACAGAAGAACAACAAGTGGGTAGTATAGAACAAGAAGTAGCCCAGGAGAATATAGAAGAACAATAGGTGGGGCTTATAGAATAGAAAGAAGCCCAAGAACAAGTTGAACAGTAGCAATCTCAATAGGAGGTTGTAAATATAGAAGATAGTGAGGAGGAGAAGATCGTAAAATAGTCTCCACCTCGAGAAAATATAGACACTCAGAGAGCACTTCAGGAGCTTGGGGGAAGCTCTAGCCACCACATGGAAGAGGAAGATGAATGGACTCCTACAGAGGAAGAACTGCAAGGGATCCAATCCAGTTATCTTCTAGAAGTACCATGGTTCGGTAGAATTGGAACTGAGGAGGAGGCACATGGAATAGAAGATAAGGTGGAACACTTATTTTCTTAGTTAGGCCATGTCATTAATAGTGCCAGATTGGAATTTTGTATTGGCCATATGGGAGAATTGAAGTTGTGGGAAGAACAAGTGTCTCTCGAGTTAGAAAAGATAACAGAATGGGTGAATAGTGTAGAGCGTACAAGGAGAATTGTAGACATTCATGCACAACATCCATGGAGGTTGCCCAGGGAAGAGGTAACAACAATGTTGGGAAGAGAGGACTTGCCAGAAGGGGTGATAACAAATTACAAGAAAGATCCAAGGATGTACTTGGATAGAGTCAATCATCCGACCTATCCCACAAATACGATAGAGTTGGAGTATAAGAGGGTTGCTACTAGAGTGGCTATCACCCTGAGGAAGTTTAACTTCCTAACACACTAGATAGAGTGGTTGAGCATAGGATTGGAACAAATCTATCAGCTCAAGGAGGCTCAGAAGGAGGAGACTACAACCACTCAAAATAAATTGGCCGCAATGGAAGAAGAACTATAGAAAAGTAGAGCTACGATAGAAGAGAAAATAAAGAAACTAGAGGAAGATCTATCAAGCATCATAACTAAGTCTAAAGCTAGAATTAACATGCTTGAAGAGGAAAAGTGATAGATCTCACAGAAGATAGAAGATAAGATTAAGGAGTTGGAGGCACAACTCAAAGCAAAGGAGGAATAGATGATAGCTCAGTTGGCTGAGAAGAGTGAGAAAATGGTAACACAAGCCAAGAAGATAGAGGAGCTAACAAAGGACAATAAAATATTGAATGAGATGGTCCTAGAAAAGCAAGCTCAGTTGAAAATCAAGGAAGATAGTGTTCGAGCTATGGAGGCTGATATTAATCACCACCTAAAGACCATTACTAAAAATAATGAAGAACTTTAGGCGGTAGCTCGAGCAGAAGCTCACTGGTAGGAGAAGTTGAAAAAGAGTGCCTCGGACCATGAAAAGTAGATGATGGAGTTCCTAAAGACTATCGAGGAAAAGGCTAACTTCCACGGGGTGAAAGTAGTAGAGATGGGAAGCTACGCAACCAAGTTGAGGAATGAATGAGAAATGTATAAGTCATAAGTCAAGGACTTAGAGGCTGTAGTGGTAGAATACGAGGCATAGTGGAAGAAGAAGAATGAGTCGGTGAGGACATTGACCAAAGTAAAGGGGAGGGCAGATGTAGGCAGCAAATCCACCTCCCAGAAGAAGAGAAAGTGATCAAAAAGGATTTGCTCAATTTTGATAGTTTTGACCCAAGTTTTGTAAACCGTACAGGTAGGGAACCAAATTATACAACTGGATTGAAAAACCATACAAGGTAGTAGAAAATCATACAGGGCGCATTGAAATTCATCCAAATGCATGGGAAATGTAATTTCATAGTGAAATGGTGCATAGATTTGCTAACTAAGGTGTTAGACTTAGTAAAAGGCTAAATTAATGAATTCAGTTGTGCATGGGTAGTTGTAAATAACTAATTGCCTCAGGAACCACTTGGAATGGCCTGGGCAATATTATATAAGGCCCCATTTTCAATTTTGTAGGTCTGGCTACCTATGTAAGGATTACTGGTTATACTGTGAGACATAGATTGATTGTTCTGAGTTATTGCAAGTATAGTGATAGATTATCCATATTGTAATTGAATCCATGATAGAATAATACACAAATGAGCATAATTATATTTGTGGACTACTATGTATGATCCTGGCATTGATGGATGGTGATTTGTGGATGAATCTTGTTGTATGTGTTTTCTATTGAATGTTACAGGTTAGTTTTATGCATTGTTGCAACCTTTTGATAGAATCTGACACTGGTGAACCCTGAGGAATGATCTAGAAGCATGGAAGCATCAAAGGAGATGTATTGAACACTATTGTATGATTTTTGGATGTAATCAGTTGCATAGAATCTCTCATTAAACCCGGTTAAGATGTTTTGCATGTTATGGAGAATGGATTGATTAGCATATCAAACCATTACAAAACCTTCTAGAGAGAGATTGAGGCATTAGAGTATCTAATATAGCATCTTATTGTACCTTCGGTTCATACAAATCGTACACCAGAGTTCGTACAAATCGTACAAAGTAGACTTACCCGATTTGGTAAAATAGGCGATTGAGAGCAATTTACCCGATTTGGCAGTTTTGGGAAATCGACTTGAACGATTACAAAACTGTGTACGACAGCCTCCAAAACTGAATCTATCAGTTTGGCTGAGTGTGACATCATACAATCTATGACACTGTATGATTTGAGATCATATAGTGTATGCATTTGACCTCCGTACAAGCTGATCATTGGGCGTAAAAGGGTAGTTTGAGGGATCGTACAGTTGTACGATTTGGTAACCAAGTTGGGACTAGTATATTGATCATCCTCAGCCTTAGAACATACCTCCCCTATGGGAATACTCCACCCTTGTGCTACAACCTATACATTTTTGCTTCATGAGAAGTAGACCATGCAAATTTGCCACAATCATAAATACTTCTTTGCCAAGTACAAAGAGTTAGATGACAAGAATTATCACTCTTACACTTTTCACAATTTGCATTAATCACAAAGATAAATTAAATCTCAAATACACCTTATTTATCCATTCTTAAAATAATACCACAATATTTAATTAATCACTTCTTCAAAACCCTAACTCATCACAAGATCATCTCAACCATTTAGATTTAACATAACTCACTTCAGAAAATTATCTTCAAAGAATAAACCAATCTCTACTTATGACTCCCTACTTTAATATTGCATTTATAAATAACTCACATGTAAAACAATGCAATAAAATAATTTTCCCTTTTTCTAAGATAAAAAGTTTTTTACCCTCAAATCTATCTCAAAAAAATAACCTTTCAAAACTTAATAATATTTCCCTTATGAATTTTGGCTAATCCTCCAAAATAAAACTATCACCTTATTTCTCCTAACTTTAACTTTAGCCCATGCAAAAATTAAATCATAAACCAAAATGTTACCACTTTAGCATGCACAAGAGTCAAAATTGGTACTTCTCTCCAATGAGTGCCTTGGCTATGGCTTCCATGTCGTGTGAGCCATGTGCTCCTCTTGGAGACACGAAGCACCTATCGTGCTTTTACCTCTTTAGTGCCCATGAGCCAAAAGGCTCCTTCACCCTTGATTTTTAGAAACCACACGTTTCATAAATTGTCACTACAAAATATGCGCACGAGTCTTAGACGTTAACATTAGCAACTGAGGATGGATACTTTGGCCTTTGGAAAGGCTATGGTTTAAATACCATACATCTTTCAATAATATCCTATGTCGACGGAGGGAGTACATCATCTTCACATGCGAAAATGTTGACGCCAAACTTAGACTTTTGCCTTATAATTATTAAATATAATAATTTAAATTATTTTAGAATTTAAATATTATAATTTAGTAATTAAATAAAATTTGGGCCTTTTAAACCAAACTAAAGGCCTCCTTGGTTTTTAGAAAAACCTTATAACTTTCCCACCATTGGTTTTAAAGAAAAAACTTTAAAATCATGCTCCACATAATATTTAAAAATAAACATTATGGAGCTCATCTATCATCAACCTCTTGCATTTCTTATTTTGACCTTTTGACATCAACAGTAGCTAATTCCTTGACATCAATGACAAATTCATTCCTTGACATCAATGACTTCATGGACTCAAAATGTCCAAAAATCTCCCCCTTTGTCATTGATGGTAACCCAAATTATTTTTACCAAATACTTGACCTTTTTCTTGTTATGTTCCCCTTGTATCAATGCTCTCTCCTTAAACAAAATCTCTCCCCTTTTGACATCAATGGCAAAGGGCCACCTTTGGGGCTCAAGGCTAAGAATGAGTCTCTTAGCTTAGCCCCTCCTCCACCTCCTCTTGAGGTGGTTAATTCTGGGGTGGGAGTATTTCTACTCCTAGCAAGCACTGGTATTTACCTTTGTCCTCTTTCCTTCTCATCTGATCCTTTTGATTCCTTTGACTATTCTTGTTCATGTCCATGTTCCTATTTCTGTTCATATCCATATTCCTATTCCTATTCATATCCATATTCTTGTTCCTATTCATGTCCATATTCCTGTTCATGTTCTTGTTCTTGCTCATGTTTTATTTTGGAATGTCTGCTCTACACCAATTTATTGTGTGTCCATCATTATTGCACTTATAACACTAAATTTTATTATTCCTTGGAGGTGCAAATATCTTGGTGTTTCTTCTGGTGAAGCCATATCTGTTCCTATTATGAACCTTGTAATTCATTACCTTGTGACCAAACTGATTACATGAGTAGTAATACCCATGGAAAAGTTGCCTATTATTGAATTTCCCATATTATTGACTTTCATGTGTCCTGCACTATGAACCCATGTGTCCAAATCTGTGACATGAGAAACATCATCCATTGAAATTTCCTTGCCTTGACCTCATAGGTCTCTTTGTCTCTTATACCCTATCCTGTTTCTTATTCTATCTATTCCTTGTTTGTGCATTGTTCCTTTCCTTGTTGAACTTTCTACTGTCCAAATTATCCTTAGAAGTCTCACTTTCTCCTTTACTTTCTTCTTTTGAAGCTTCTTCTTCTTTGGTGCTTGAGCTTGACTCTCTTTTTTCTTCTTCCTATTTCCCTTGTTCTTTTTCAAAACTAAGTCCTATTTTGGTGACTAATGATCTTTGTGTATTGATAATCCTATCCAACATCTTTGAATTTTTCTCAAACTTGTGTAGCTTGTCCTTAGAGCCTTTCACTTCCATCCTTAGTGAAACTATCTCATGTTCTAATTTTTCACACTCTAAATATTTTTTCTTTAAATCTTCAATCATACCTTATTCCATTTTTCTTTCTTTGTCAACCTTAATTTTAAAGCTGGTAAGCTCTTGTAAAAACTTTGCTTTTTCTTTCTCATCTTCTTGAGCTTGAATCCTTAATCCTAAGTTCTCCATTTTTAATTCTTCAATATCAACACTAAGTCTTTTACATTGTTGCTCTTTTACCTTTGATTGTTCAACCATATATTTTTAGCTTTCCTTACATTTTCAACCTTAACTTTCAAGTCAGAGAGATATTGTAGAAGCTTTGTCTTAAATTTATCATCTTCTTGTATTTGAGCCTTTAATTCTAAGTTCTCCTTTTTCAACTGAACAAGTTCCTTAAGAGTAGCTTCTTACTTCTCTTTTTCTAAATTTCTATCTTTTATTTGATCTTCAATAGGAGTATTTTATTCTATTACTGAAATTAGAGTTTCTTTTTCATACCTATTTTGATTATCCCTGTTATCTTTTTCTGAACCAACCTCTAGGACTTCAATTTTGAGAGTATCATCTTTATATTCATCGCTAATAAATCCATTGCAATAACCTGCATCATGAACGAGTTGACCACAAAAAAAACATTCTTCACCTTATTATGAATAGTGAGCCGCAAGGTGACCTGTCTTCCTACATCTAGTACAAAACTTTATCAATTTGGTTATCTCTCCATTGCTTGATTCATATCTTGAATATATTTCTATTTTTCCTCCCAAAAAAACAATATCAAATTCATCTTCTTCTTTTTTCATGACCATGTGTGTTCTTTTCTTCTTGTATCTCATGGTTCTACGTTTGTCTTTCTTTGCCATTTGTGTTCTTGTAAGATCTTTCTTCAAGTTATTAAACCTTCTCCAAAGGAATCAACTCTGATACCAATTGAAGAACAAAAGCTTATACTATGAGGGGGGGTGAAAAGTATAATATCACTTTTTACTTTTCTTTCCCAAATAGTATTATCCAATATAATCAATGGAAATATCAATAGTAATAACAAAAGTAATGCATAAATCATCACACACAATAGAGACACCAATTTAACATGGTTCACCCAATGTGGGTTACTCCACAAAGAAAATATTTCACTAAAATGTTCTCAATCAATCTCTTGGGAATCCTTTCCCTATTATAATTTTTATGGATCTTTCTACAAAGGAGACACCAATACCCTAATTAAGTTCAAGGATCTCTATCCATAGGATAACTTCTTTCTTCTTAGCTCTCACTAGTGATCTTCTAGAATAACGATTGTCCCCACTACCCTTGGTTAATGTATCTCTATCCACTGAATACTCTAGTCCTCACTACCCTGACTAATGGATCTCTATCCACTAGAGAATGTCGTCATCTATACTCGATCACCTTCAAATATTTGTCTCAAATATGTACTAAACACAGTCCTTCGATCTAGCACAAATATGTCCTCAATCTCTGTCCTCTAATCTACACTAAAAAAAGTTCTTTGGTCTAGCACAAATATATTCTCAATATTTATCCTCTAATCTACACTAAACACAGTCCTTCGGTCTAGCACAAATCTATCCTCAATATCTATCCTCTGATCTGCACTAAACATAGTCCTTCGATCTAGCACAAATCTATCCTCAATATCTGTCTTCTTATCTGCACTAAACACAATCCTTCGGTCTAGCACAAATCTATCCTCAATATTTGTCCTCAATACTTAACACAAATCTTGAATCAATTTCAAATCAACTCTGCTAGATCTGCCCCAAACCTTAACTCAAGGTTTGAACAAATCAATCAATCAATTGTACTCACAAGTCTTCTCAAAGACTTGTCTCAAATTTGCCTTGTAAGCTTCCACAAAAGCTCACACTAATATGCTCAACAAGTCCTCACTAGAACTTGTCCAAATATGCTCAACAATTCCTCTCTAGAACTTGTCCAAATCTGCTCAATAAGTCGTCACTAGAACTCATCCAAATCTACTCTCAATCTGTATTGTAAGCTTCCACAAAAGCTCACACAAATCTATCCATAAGTCTTCTCTAAGACTTGCCTCAAATCTGCTTAACAAGTCCACACTAGAACTTGTCCAATCTCATTGAAACATAAATAGAATTGCTAGAGACTCAATATGCTTCACATTCATCACAATGCTCATTCACTTTCAATCACTCTTTTAGAAACATATAGAGAATTTTTAGAGACTCAATATGCTTCAAATTCACAAACTCTTAATCATTTTCAATCTATTTTTTATCATAGAAACATATATGGAATTGTTAGAGACTCATATGTTTCACACTCATCAACACTAAACCTCTTTCTCAAATCAATTCAGAATATAGAACAATTTGTTTCATAGAACTTGAACTATCACTTCACACATCCACTTGACTAGGCTCAACCAACTCTACTCAACCAATCACTTAATGAAATAATCCTTGCTCACAAACCCTATTCCAAGCATATGAACACTCACTCAAATGTTTCCAACAATACTTATCAACCAATATCACATAACAATGATAATCATGTTCTTTGCAAACCCTAGTTCAAGTTCTTCACTCAACCATTCACTTCAACAACAATTCTTATAAAACAATCTTCACAATAGCTCAAAAACTCAATAAGGAAACATAATCAAGTCTTTTTCACTCCAAATTTATTTTCCAGAAAACCAACCAATCAAATCAATCAAGGAAGAATGTGCCCATACCTTTTTTCTTGATGAGAAGTAGACCATACAAATATTCCACAATCATAAACACTTCTTTGCCAAGTACAAAGAGTTATATGACAAGAATTATCACTCTAACACTTTTCACAATTTACCTTAATCACAAAGATAAATTAAATCTCAAATACACCTTATCGCTCCATTCTTAAAATAATACCAAAATATTTAATTAATCACTTCTTCAAAACCCTAACTCATGACAATATCATCTCAACCATTCAGATTCAACATAACTCACTTCAAAAAATTATCTTCAAAGAATAACCAATCTCTACTTATCACTCCCTACTTTAATATTGCATTTATTAAATAACTCACTTGTAAAACTATAGACACCTAAATCACGTAAATCGGATAAGACTACCAGTGCATCACATATGCCACTCTTATCGACATCATATGGCCCCATTGGGCACCCCTCTAAGCTTGCATAAGGCTCCAAAACACATTTTGGAAGCTTCCTAGCAGTTTAGGGCAGTTTTGGGACACTTCCTTGTGACCGTCCCACCAAGGGATGATCACAGTTGGTGACCGTCCCACCCAGGGATGGCCATCCATAACCATCCCTGGGTGGGATGGTCCCTAAATAGACCCTTGAAAAAGTCAATAGATGCATGAAATGGCAATCAAGGACTACCATTTCCATGTCTAATCACCCCAAATTGATTGGGGACCTACCATTAGAGTCAGGGACTGCAAATTGGGAGCCCCAAATGGGCAACCTTCCCTCACCAATGCATGCCAAAGAATTGGACAAGTGGCGGCACCTGCCTCGCATGGCAAGACTTGCCCCTTTTCCCTAGATGCCCTTTTGGGCTATAAAAAGAGGTGCATTCACCCATTTTTAAGGAGGAGAGTGGAAGCATTTGAGCAATGAAGTGCTGCCCAATTCTATCCTCACCTTTTGCAAACCAAACTTTGCCCTCCATTTGACCTTGAAACCCTCTTCATTCGAAGGCGCTTTCAGGGGCAATAGGAATCGATCCAACCATCCCAAACCATCCAAATTGAAGGTAAATTTGGCCCCATATCCTAACAACACCCCTAAACTAGTTTTGGACCAAATCCCATTAGCATTGGTGACAAAAATAGGCTAGATTTGTAACCGTCCCACCTAGGGATGGTCAGTAGTTAGTAGGTGTCACACCTAGGGATGGTCAGAAAATAGCATGGAATTTGGGGAAAATTCCTCCATAGACCCCTTAGGAATGCTTAGATCAACCCATGGTCCAAATTTGGTGAAGTTTGGAGCTGATTTGATGGCACATTTGAGGTCCCCATTGTTGCAGGTTTAGGTGTCCCTATCAGGGACGGTCACTATTTCTGCATACTTTTACCTTAAATATTGTGTTCAAATCTCTCCAAAAGCATTTATATTAGATTATACTTCATTTATACAGCATTTAGAACAATTTTCATGTGTTATAGATTAGTTTTGATGTTGCTAGATTAACTCATTTTTCTATGTTTTCAAGGCTTTTATTCTATAACGCATGTGCTACTAACTCCTTTTCAATCCCTTGTGTGTAGGTGTAGGTATTCTAGATAGAAGGGAGGAGCTAAAGAGGCAAGGAAGAGAAGCCCAAGACTAGCTCTCGATTGTGGGAATGCGAGATTCACACTATAGAACATTGCTTTAAGTCCCTTTCAAGGGATTAGATCCCTTGCACATTGTAATGTTGAGATGTATCAAATTTGTAAAGCCCTCAAGGGGATGTCTTGTAATCATGTTTGAAGCTATGAATGAATGAATAGAAGGAGAAATCCACCCTCTTTATTACATACTTTGCTTCATTTCAATAGATTACATGTTTATGCTCTTTTCCCTTTGAATGCTTTTAAACTGCTTTACATTGCAATAAAGTGCCCTTAAGGTGATGTTGTAAATTTTTCTTCTTCAGTGGTGATCATGGTATATGAGTTTATTTCTATCTCCCCTTTGAATGTGTCAATTTTGACCTCCATTTTCTGTTTTGCAGGTTGCAGGTTTTGACCATTTGGAGCAGAAATGACCCCTTTGCTGCTAGGTGTCACTGGGTGGGATGGCTAGCTAGGTGTCACTGGGTGGGATGGCCCCCAAACTGCTAACCATCCCTGCTAGGGATGGTCACAAAACTAGAGGTTTTCTACAAAAATTTGCAGAAACAACAAGTTCCAGGTCATAAATTACACCTATTTTCACCTTCAATTTGCATATATGTTGTTCAAATTTGTCAAATTTCATAGTTTTCTTGTCTTCTCTATGCATAGAAAGGTTAGATATCCTCTTTCTAAAAATTTTGCATTAATTAAATCAGAGAAAATAGGGAAAATAATAGTAGACTTTATGCTTTTTGTCTGGTTTGCATGATTGAAACTTACCAAAGAAGGTTAAGTTCATATAAGTCCTTAATTCTAGTGCTTTCCTTTTATGCTACTAATGATTCTGAAAGAAAAATGCAATTTCATGCATTTAGTGAATCATCATTGAGTGCTCTCTTGTTTTCTTTCAAATTTGTAAAAGGAACACACACACACCATGATCTTCTTAAACATTGGTGAGTTGGACTTTCATTCCCAACCACTGATTCCCATGAACCTTGTTCTATTTGCCAATACCGACTCCAAGATCTGTCCTAACCATGCAAAATAGCATGCATCCCTCTTAGGAAGGGTGTATCACTATGCACGGGGTGTTGGGTGAGGATCGACAAGACCTATGCTCCCTGATCGGGTATGGAATTCATCACCATACCTTAGATTGGTTTACATGACCAAAATAATATGGAATTAATCACCATACCGGTTGTCGAGCTGTGAGTATATAGGTGAAAACCACTTAAACTTTTGAGTATTACATCAACAAATCAAACATGACAAGTATTTTCTTTACAAAGAAACACATCTTGAAACACATCAAACAGCTTAGGAATTCACATTTAAATCTTTAAAAGAGATAATCATTTGTATTCCTATGTGTTTCTATTGATTGTGTATTTGAATCTATAAAACTTAAAAGAGATAATCATGTTGTCTACTTTAGGTATTTCTTTATTGTTCGGGTAATCAACCCAAGATCCTCGATCTAGGGGTCAAATATACTTTTTGATTCTGCATCCAACGGATCGAGAATCGTGCAAATTAGAGCTATAACGAAAAAGTTATTTTGGTTTTATGATTACTCTATTTTCGAAGCTAAAAATAGAGAAAATCTACACTAAAATAGTCATAAAATGGTCTAGACAACTCCAAAATTTGCCAAATTTATTTTGTTGTCTTAGTTAGCTCCTTCTACACCTCTCATAGAAATTTTGAGTCCTAACTCTTCATGGTTCAAAAATTCCCAAAAAATCCCAAAAGTGGGCATTTCCCCACGGGTCCTGGTTGGCCAAATATTCCAAAAATACAAATTTTTGACCCAAAAGTTGATTTTTGGAGCCCTAGCCCATTGTGATCAGCTCGTCGCACTGATCATTTTGATATATAACACTTATAACCTTTTTTTGAAAAGTCAAAATTTTCTAAAAATGGTTGGGGGACCCTCCTTTTATGGATTTAGTCCAAATGTGGTTGAAAACAAGACCTCCAATTTAGAGAGAGATTCAAGCTCTATAACTAGTGAATATCTCCAAATAAGTCTAGAGGACATGCCTATCCCTAAATGGCATCCCAAGTTTTATCATAACAACAATATAATCCCTAGGGAGGCAAACCTTCGAGATACCCCTACTAGGGAAGCACCCATAGGTCCTCTAGGAAACCTTCCTGACTTGGATACCCTGATGGAATTTTATATAGAAAATAATCTACCCATTGAGGGGCCTAGTAGGTCAATATCATGGATTCACACCCCAACTTGCTCTATACATCAATCAGAATATGAACATGAGAGTACACCATGGCCTAGCCTAGATGAGCAAACCACCCCATCTGATAGAGCAAGTCACCCCCATACTCCTCACAGAGAGCACTCAATGTGCATACATCATGCTTCTATGCAACCTGAGTATATAGAGCATACATCTAACCCTGAATATGAGTCTTTCCTCACAGATGAGGAAGAAGACCCAAATCATCCTCCTACTTCTCATGAAGAGTACTTGGTGCGACCACATTGTGGCTCTACAACATCAGATTATACAAAGATGATTCATAAACTAGAGTCTCAGGTCAATGCAACCTTTAAGGAGAGTGGAAAACAAATAATAGATCCTATTAGGGGGAAAAGACATGATCAATCCATTTGTATTTCCAATACGAGGGAACATAGCCCCCATACAACTGAACAACAAAGTTACACTCATCAGGCACTAAGGCCACAACTTAACCAACAACAACATATGGATCAACTCCAGTTGGATCAACAATGATTAAATCAACAATGTGTGGACTCACAATGAGCACACCTACAAAGGTTGTATCAACGAAAGATACAAGAACAACAAAAGATACAACAAGAGCAATTGCAAAATGCATTACATGAAGTGGTGCTTACACCTAGCACCTATAGGATGCAACAACGTGCAAGGCACCCAATACAATCTCAAAATATTCCCCTTCAACCATGCCAAAATCATGTTCGACATCAAAGGCCATTATCTGGTTATAATCAAAAGCCTCATAATCCTCAACAATACCAAGATCAAGATGAGGAAGAATCATATGAAGAGTCCCAATGGGAACATCAGGATCAAGTAGATGCTTACCCTGAATCCAGTTATGATGAGGTACCTAATGAGTATACTTATCATCCACCTCAACATCAAAAGTGACCTCCATTGTCTAAACAAGGGCGACAATAGGTTGATCATATCATTTCATCAGGGCCATACAAAGTGCTAGTTGATCGGATAAATTCATTCGAAAAACAACATCAAAGTTTGGTTTATCAAAAACCTACACTAAAGCAGCTTAGCAATCAACCTTTGCATCCATCAGTGTCATCATTGACATACCCATCGAATTTCAAGATGCCTAAACTTGAAAATTTCAAATATGATGAAGATGCACAAGACCACATGACAAGCTTCATCCATATGTGCTCTCACCTTCAAGATAATGACCCCTTGATGTTGAGAATATTCATTACAACATTAGTAGGGGATGCTTTGGAATGGTATAATAATCTACCACATCATAGCATAAACACCTTTGAGCAATTGGCTGATGCATTTTTGGGATGTTTCACCTCTAGTGCTAAGAAGACAACAAACTTGACTGACTTGTCTAGCCTTCATCAACTTGATGATGAGCCAGTCATAGAGTATGGAAATAGATGGAGGAAGGTGATGTTAAAACTACCTTTCACCCTACCCACAATGGAACTCATCCGAATGTTTACTAGAAGTTGTTCAAAGCAGATTTCACTTCTCTTACAATTACAATGATATCAAACATTCGAGGAGGCCTTAGAACAGGCCAAGATCATTGAGGACATCAAGGTCCAGGAGGGTGATGTTCAACTCCACAAGGAGGAATGGCCAAACAAGAATATTAAAGGTGGTAACACACAACAAAATGTAGCCCCAATCAATCAAGTGGTTTTGAGTATCCCTGAATCCTCAAACCGGGCTCCACCACCACAATTACCAGTGCAACCTAATTACCAAGCTCAGCCTTCATTGGCCAAAATTCATACACATCGGCCACCATGACAATATACTCATTTTTTAGAGCCCTTAGCATCGATCTTCAATCGATTGTATGAAGCACAAAAGATCAAGCTTCCTGAGATCCATCCTTTGAAACCTAATAAGCATAGATCAAAGGCGCACAGGGTAAATCTATATTGTGTGTACCATCGACAAAGAGGCCATGACATCCAAACATGTCATCCCTTTAGATATTTAATACAGGATATGATCAAGAGGTAGGAACTTCAGATAAGAGTCCTCCAAGACCCCTTGCCTACACACGAAGTAAACATAGCACCTATCAATCAAGTTGAACAACCTAATCAGGTGCACATCAACCTACCTCCCCAAGATTTTGTGGGAATGATCAGTGTTGTAATAGAGAAATAGGAATATCAAAATCTATAGACAGGGGGTCTATAGGTAAGGGGTCCATCCAAAGGTATCTATAAGCCCTTTGGTCACCCTAAAATTCCCCTAGGTAGTCTAACCGTCTAGGTCACCAAAATACTCCTAGGCAGTCTATGACCATCTAGGTCAAAAGAAAATATTCCTAGACTATCTACGATCATCTAGGTCAATCCAAAAATCTCCAAAGGCATCTATAAGCCCTTTGGTCACCATAAAATACCCCTAGGTAGTCTATGACACTTCCTTAGTGTCTATGACCATCTAGGTCACCAAAATACTCCTAGGTGGTCAATGACCATCTAGGTCAAAAAAAATACTCCTAGACTATCTACGATCATCTAGGTCAATCCAAAAATCTCCAAAGGCATCTATAAGCCCTTTGGTCACCCTAAAATACCCCTAGGTAGTCTATGACACTTCCTTAGTGTCTATGACCATCTAGGTCACCTAAAACATCCCTAGGTAGTCTATGACCATCTAGGTCAAAATAAAATATTCCTAGACTATCTACGATCATCTAGGTCAACCTTAAAATCTCCAAAGGCATCTATAAGCCCTTTGGTCACAACAAAATACCCCTAGGTAGTCTATAACACTTCCTTAGTGTCTATGACCATCTAGGTCACCTAAAATGCTCCTAGGTAGTCTATGACCATCTAGGTCAAATAAAAATATCCCTAGACTATCTACGATCATCTAGGTCAACCCTAAAATCTCCAAAGGCATCTATAAGCCCTTTGGTCACACTAAAATACCCCTAGGTAGTCTATGACACTTCCTTAGTGTCTATGACCGTCTAGGTCACCCAAAATTCTCCTAGGTGGTCTATGACCATCTAGGTCAAAAAAAAATATTCCTAGACTATCTACGATCATCTAGGTCAATCCAAAAAGCCCCAAAGGCATCTATAAGCCCTTTGGTCACAATCCTAAATGCTCTAGGACTCCATGACCATCTAGGTCAACTGAAAATACCCTTAGGGTCTATGACCATCTAGGTCAACATAAAAAACCCCTAGGTAGTCTATGACCATCTAGGTCAAACTAAAATATTCCTAAGCAATCTATGATTGTCTAGGTCAATCCTAAAATGCTCCAAAGGTATCTATAAGCCCTTTGGTCATCCCAAAAGCCCCAATGGCATTCATTAAGCCCATTGGTCAACCTGTATATACATATATATCAAAAAATTTAAAAATATTATTAAAATCATCAAAATACAAAAATATTGCTTCATTGCACTTCATATAAATTGCATTAGGCATACTCATCATTGCATTATGCATCATTCAAAATTGATCATACATGTCTAGCACCAGGTCTGTACACTAGGCATATATTAAAATCATTGTTATTATATGTCAATATTACCACCTATTTACATTACATATACCATTTACATTTACATTCCATATTATATGTCTATTTTCCCAACTTAGCCATTGTTAGTAAAACATAGTTAAAGTTTTTGGTCACTCAACCATATCTAGTTGTCTTCTCAGATTTTGTAGAAATCTATCATGATTTTTAGAAGGTAGAATCCTTCTTAGATAATTCTTGATATACATAAAAATCCCAACACATTTTCACATTAATAAATCCAAGTCTAGCACAAGGAAATATGAAAACTATAAAGTGGTCTAGGTTACTTTAAGTGAAAAAGGTTATCTTGCTCATCCCCCTATGTGAATGGTTCAAATATGCTGAGAATTGAAAAAAGGACAAGTTCCTCCTTACCCAAAAATCCCTTGCCCTACACTGGGGCAAGTATCCCAAAGAGAAAAATCAAAATAGTGATTATTATCACTTCAAAATATGCAAAAAGAAACAGTGATTATTATCACTAGAAAAAGCAAAAAGAAATAGTGGTTCTCACCACTACTAAAATCCCTTGCTCAACAAATAAAAATGAGCTACTCCCTTGAATAATTCAAAATTAAAAGAAAATAAGGGAGTCTTGAACTTGAATCCCTGGAATTCTCAGCATTAGAGAACCATAAGGTGATCCTCATTACAGGTTTGGTGGATAGCCTACTTGTCAATGGTGGTATCCTCCCGCATGACGATATGTCTGTCACTTAAGCAACTTGCTTAGGTATAGACCAATGTTTGAATGTGGATGAGCTAGCTTGTTGTAACCTATATTACCTAGTAGTCTAATCTAACTAAGTACAAAACTTAGGATAATGAGACTCATAGAATGATCTCTAGTACAGATGGGCTGAGTGAATCCCATTTGCACTAGGGCAACCTTATGCGTTATCATGGTAATGAACTCACATGCACACACAGGGATGTTGATTATCTTGGTTATCTTAGTAGGTGTATACTTTGTCAAAAAATCTTGCATAGTTATTATACAACTTTTGATTAGGTAACTAGAGTGTTTGAGTCTCTTAAAAACTACCAAACATATCATATCACATTACATTATCCATTCCATTTTACATCATGTTGTCACATGTTTGTCAAAATTACAAAATCCATTACATAAGTGTCATAATAACATGAAAATAATAAAGATACATTTTGTACAGTCTATGGTGCTAGCATATAATGCGTCAAATAGTCATCATAAATCCATCATATAAAATTAAATCAAATCATCCATTTCATTTTGCATCCACATTGCATCTCATATCATTACACTATCACATCATAAGATCAATACATTGCATACATATAGCATATTCACATCATCAATAAGCATTACATTCATTAATGCATCCATAAAATCATAACACATAATGCATCTAAAGGTCCAAAATCGCACAATTGCAAATCACACAAACATTTTTAAAACATCAACTTGGGGAATTATTGGTATCATACCTCCCCTAATCAGCAATCAAACAATTAAGCAATCAACCTCCAAAAAGACCCAAAGGTATCCATAAACCCTTTGGTCACCCAACATGCCCCAACGACATCCACTAAGCCCATTGGTCATAATAACAACATGTATAATCCAAATCAACAATTGATAACTCAATCATTGCTAAGTGTGTTCGTGCATGAATCATTGCTAAAGACAATCATGCACCCTCCTTGCTTGGGGAAAATAAGCAAAAGATCAAAAGTAGATTCAAGAAAATAGAGTAGCTTGTCTCCTAATGGCTATCTAGTTTCTTATTACTCCTAATTGCCATCTAGGCTAGGATTTGACTTAATATTATCTCCTAATTTCTATCTAGGCTAGGATTTGACTTAAGCTTATCTCCTAATTGTCGTCTAGGCTAGGATTTGACTTAAGCTTCTCTCCTAATTGTCATCTAGGCTAGGATTTGACTTAAGCTTATCTTCTAATTGTCATCTAGGCTAGGATTTGACTTAAGCTTATCTCCTAATTGCCATCAAGGCTAGGATTTGACTTAAGCCTATCTTCTTAAGCTTATCTCCTAATTGCCGCCAAGGCTAGGATTAGACTTAAGCTTGTTTGACAGTATCCCAAAGACTACCAAAATCAAGTTCCTTAACTTGTCAAAGGTAATTATTCTAGGATGTGCACCCTTTTCCATGATTGGGGCATCTAGAATTGACTAGATCAATGAAGAAATAAACACCAAATAAAAATCCTATAAAAATAAAATTAAAAACAACTTAAAAACATCAAAAATAGGGTCCAAAACCCACCAAAAATAAGGCAGAATGGTCACCAAATTTGCAGGGATCAAGATTGAACCTATAATATTTTTGGATGCATCAAAAGTCTTTATTTTACTCCCCAAGAAGGCCTCCATGGCTGGACCACTCCACGGGAATGAAAATTTTAGCCTTTTGCTTCCAAAAATATTCATCAAAATAGTCAAAAATCCCCTCCAAACAGGTATATAGTACCATGGGAAAAATAGAGAGTTACCCCAATTAAGTCATATGAGTCAAGTGACTCATCACTTTATCATTGGTCATGCCCTCATCGACTCATCGCTTGAGGGGGTAGTCATAATAATGAATTCAAAAATCGAATCAACATTAAAACACTCAGAAGTGTAAATTCCATGCATTCAAAAGAATCTTGGCTAAAGATAAATTTTCAAGCCCATGCTGGGGCAAAGAATCAGCATAAGAAACAAAAAAATAGGCTTGACCTCCTTGAAACCTCGGGAATTGACCCATGTAAAGGTTTACAAGAACACAAGGCACCAAGACCTAGTATACCCTAAGCCCCATAAGACTATTACTACAACACGGTTGAAAGGTATACCCAAAATCGATCCTTCGACTATGTCAATAGCAAGGATTCCAAGAATGTATGCTCTTTCCACAATGGAGGCATCAAAAGTTGATTAGGTTAATGAACAACCTTAATCATTTGATGATTTAGTGATCTATTTTTCTTAGCACTTTGTTGCACATAGCGCATCCCAAAAAGGGGCATCTATAGACACCTAAATCATGTAAATCGGATAAGACTACCAGTGCATCACATATGCCACTCTTATCGACATCATATGGCCCCATTGGGCACCCCTCTAAGCTTGCATAAGGCTCCAAAACACATTTTGGAAGCTTCCTAGTAGTTTAGGGCAGTTTTGGGACACTTCCTTGTGATCGTCCCACCAAGGGATGGTCATAGTTGGTGACCGTCCCACCCAAGGATGACCATCCATAACCATCCCTGGGTGGGATGGTCCCTAAATAGACCCTTGAAAAAGTTAATAGATGCATGAAATGGCAATCAAGGACTACCATTTCCATGTCTAATCACCCCAAATTGATTGGGGACCTACCATTAGAGTCAGGGACTACAAATTGGGAGCCCTAAATGGGCAACCTTCCCTCACCAATGCATGCCAAAGAATTGGACAAGTGGCGGCACCTACCTCGCATGGAAATACTTGCCCCTTTTCCCTAGATGCCCTTTTGGGCTATAAAAAGAGGTGCATTCACCCATTTTAAAAGGATAGAGTGGAAGCATTTGAGCAACGAAGTGCTGCCCAATTCTATCCTCACCTTTTGCAAACCAAACTTTACCCCCCATTTGACCTTGAAACCCTCTTCATTCGAAGGCACTTTTAGGGGCAATAGGAATCGATCCAACCATCCCAAACTGGCCAAATTGAAGGTAAATTTGGCCCCATCTATTGACAACACCCCTAAACCAGTTTTGGACCAAATCCCAATAGCATTGGTGACAAAAATAGGCCAGATTTGTAACCGCCCCACCTGGGGACGGTTAGCAGTCAGTAGGTGTCACACCTAGGGACGGTTAGAAAAAACATGGAATTTGGAGAAAATTCCTCCATAGACCCCTTAGGAATGCTTAGATCAACCCATGGTCCAAATTTGGTGAAGTTTGGAGCTGATTTGATGGCACATTTGAGGTCCCCATTGTTGTAGGTTTAGGTGTCCCTATCAGGGACGGTCACTATTTTTGCATACTTTTACCTTAAATATTGTGTTCAAATCTCTCCAAAAGCATTTATATTAGATTATATTGCATTTATACAACATTTAGAACAATTTTCATGTGTTATAGATTAGTTTTGATGTTGCTAGATTAACTCCTTTTTCTATGTTTTCAAGGCTTTTATTCTATAACACATGTGCTACTAACTCCTTTTCAATCCCTTGTGTGTAGGTGCAGGTATTCTAGACAGAAGGGAGGAGCTAAAGAGGCAAGGAAAAGAAGCCCAAGACTAGCTCTCAATTGTGGGAATGCGAGATTCACACCATAGAACATCGCTTTAAGTCCCTTTCAAGGGATTAGATCCCTTGCACATTGTAATGTTGAGATGTATCACATTTATAAAAGCCCTCAAGGGGATGTATTGTAATCATGTTTGAAGCTATGAATGAATGAATAGAAGGAGAAATCCACCCTCTTTATTACATACTTTCTTCATTTCAATAGATTACATGTTTATGCTCTTTTCCCTTTGAATGCTTTTAAACCGCTTTACATTGCAATAAAGTGCCCTTAAGGCGATGTTGTAAATTTCGCTTCTTAAAAAACAATGCAATAAAATAATTTTCTTTTTTTCTAAGATAAAAATATTTTTACCCTCAAATATATCTCAACAAAATAACCTTTCAAAACTTAATAATATTTCCCTTATGAATTTTGGCTAATCCTCAAAAATAAAACTATCACCTTATTTATCCTAACTTTAAATTTAGCCCATGCAAAAATTAAATCATAAACCAAAATGTTACCACTTTAGCATGCGTAGGAGTCGAACTTGGCACTTCTCTCCAATGAGCACCTTGGCCATGACTTCCATGTCGTGTGAGCCATGTGCTCCTCTTGGAGCCACCAAGCGCCTATCATGATTTTACCTCTTTAGCATCCATGAGACAAAAGGTTCCTTCACCCTCACTTTTCAAAAACCACGCGATGCACAAACTTTCGCTACGAAATATGTGCACGAGTAATAGACGTTAACATTAGTGACTGAGGATGGATACTTTGGCCTTTGGAAAGGCTATGGTTTAAATACCATACACCTTCCAATAATCTCCTACATCGGTGGAGGGAGTACATCGTATTCACATGCGAAAATGTTGGCACCAAACTTAGACTTTGGCCTTATAATTATTAAATATAATAATTTAAATTCTTTTAGAATTTAAATATTATAATTTAATAATTAAATAAACTTTGGGTCTTTTAAACCAAACTAATGACCTTCTTGGTTTTTATAAATACTTTATAACTTTCCCACCATTGGTTTTAAATAAATACCTTTAAAATCACGCTCCACATAATAATTAATAATAAACATTATGTATCATATCTATCATCAACCTCTTGCATTGCTCCTTTTGACATTTTGACATCAATAGTAGCTCATTCCTTGACATCAATGACAACTTCATGGACTCAAAATGTCCAACAATGTGATGGTAAACTTTAAAGTTCATTTGTTGAGAAGGCGTTATCAAAGGAAGAGGCGGTTACATTCAGTGGGAAATGAAGACCAAACATTTGAAAATAGTGAAGCGAGGAGACAAGGAAAATGAAACAAGAGATTCAAAAATGTTAAATATTGGATTGAAAGAAAAAGAGAGGGTTGGATCCTCTTGGAGGCCATATGTAGGAGGTTTTTGGAAGGATTCATACCGCTGGACTGTTTTTCACCACATGAGGCCAATTTGGGGCATATTTTTCTGCACTTGTATGTGTGATATTGAAGACCTATTTTCTGCAATATATTGGAGATACTTCAAGTTTTAATGCATGTTAATGGTTGACTTGGTTTTATTTTTGGTATATTGCACCATTTCCTTAGAAGATTGCACCACATTAGTTGTTTGACTGTGTGAATTTGGGTAACACTAATGCTGGTTTTTGTGCATAATACTAATGCTTGCAGGGTCTATGGAGAATTTTTGGGTTGCAACATTTTTGTTATTTCATTTATTTAATTTTAATTTTCTTACCCTTACCTTTTGTATATATATATATATATATATATATATATAATATAAAAATATATATATATATATATATATATATTAAGCGAAAAACCCCTTGCGAAGCTGCCTTGGTCTGAGAGACCACGAACAGGGGGTTCTACACCGTCAAAGTCACTCGGGGATCGCACCCGGCCCTACCTGCACCAACATTATCAATTGGATTTTGGATACCCAATTCAGATTTTTGATAGTGTGGAGATTTGAACCTAGGACCTCCCTTGGAGGATTGCCCTCTGCTCTCCAACTCACCTACAACACCTGGGTACCTTTTGTATATTTTATTTTTAAATTCGACAATTAAAATAAAAAGTAAAAAATAAATGCACGGGTCTCTAGAATGAGCTTCAATGTTTCATTTAAAACAAGTTCGATTTCATTTTGAAGCCATTTTGAAATTACAAAAAATATTTAAAGTTGTTTTATAATTTTGGAATTTTGCGTTATTTCACATTTTGAAGGTAAATCAAATTTTTAAGTTTTAAATTTTTATTTGCAAGCAATAAATTAACTTTCCTTTATGAAAATTTCAATTTCATTAAAGGGGAGTGATTTATATGGCAAAATAAAAGGCCATTATTTTAAAGCAATAAATTATCGTCTCTTTATGAAAATGACTTTCATCAAAGAGGGGTAATTTATTTATTATATCAAAGGCTATTGGCATTTTCATGCTCAAAGCAACATCAAGTGAATCCTTTCATCATTTAAGTTTCACATTTAGAGATAGATTTTAATATTCTATTTCATGCTTAAATTAGGGTTTAATGCAAGATTAAAACTTTTTTAAAATCTACTTAACCAAAAGAAGATAAAATATACCTTAAAACATTTAAAGATAAAAGGAATTAAGGCTCTACATCATGGTCATATGAGGGCTAGTCACATTTTTTTGCTTTCCTTTAAGTTTCATGAACAATCATCAGTATAGAATAATAAAATAAACCAACATAGGCCCATTGTTAACAGTTACTTGTAAAACACTAAGGTATTCCTAGAAATCATTTAATACATCTTTACAAAATTACAAATACACATGTGCAATGCTTACATAACGAAACCTTGGAGAAGTTTTTTTTGTTTTAACTTCTTTGCAAGAGAGGGTTTTGTGATCAAAATCCTAAGGGTGAGTGTGGTTTTGCAATTGGGTAAAATTACCACTCAACACTTTGATACTAGAAGGACGACCTAAATTGGTTTACTTTATTGTAATTTATATTCTAAATTGTTCATTTTTACTTGAAATATATATTCAAAATAATTGGTCTTGACTAATGAGATTTTGTTGATCACATTCATTGATTTAAATGTTCTTCAATTGATGTTGCATTGATACTAAACTTTTGCAAATTGGAGAATATTATTTATTGCTATGGTTTAATTCATGCATTATAATTGATGAATGTGATGATTTGTTCATTTGAAATTTTGTAGTATTTTCATGTTTCTTTGCAAGATATTTATTTGACTAACAAATTTGGTATTAAAGTTATATTCTTTAAGGTTCACTAATGGCATCAGTTTTTCCAACCAGCGTAGGAATTGCATTGTGGATAGGTGACTATTATAGTCAGTTAGACATGCCTACTCATCAAATTCTTGAAGATGTAGAAAATTATTTACCTATATTTAAGCATGATGTGACCTTGGTTGAGGAACATATTTAGAGATACAAGGATATTTTAAGGAATTTGCAAATGTGGAAAGGAGATATTCCTTGTAGATTGTTTTCATACATGTTGGATGAGGTTGTGTTTGAGTGATACCTATACCTACCTATAGGTTCCATTACTTCATGGGATCAACTAGAAGCAACATGTACTAGCCATTTTGAAAAACAAGTTGACCCAGTTTTGATGCTAAATCAATTTGTCTCTACCTGTAAGGAACCTAATGAATCCATGAGTCAATTCAATGATAGGTTCCATAAGCTATATACTAAGGTGGTGTCTTATTTCATCATTTTAGAAGAGAGAGCCTTTCAAATTTACATGGGAGCCTTAGACCCCACAATATCCAATATTGTAAAGAATATTCTTGAAGATTCATCTTTGCCTAAGGCCTACAATGAGGCAATTATGGTATAACGATGGTGGAATTTGAAAAATGTTGATATTGGTAAGCTGTCATTACTTAATCCTAAGACTCAAAATTAGATACCACCCATGAGTTAGGATAAGACACAACCTTCTTCCATGATGAATTATTTTTCAGGAGCTATGGATTCCAACCAATACCAACCATCCAATATAGAACCCTTGAATTCAATGAGGTCTAATGTGAGCAATCAATGGGATAAATTTGAATATCCAAATATTACAACCACATTAGATTTCATCCAAGAGGATGTGCAAGTCTCAAATCCAAGGTCCATTAATGAGGATTGGGGTAAACAAACCCATAAATATATGGATATTGATTCATGTCTATTCACAAATAAATATTGGGACAATCATTGGGAGAAAAATACAAGAGTTGATCTTATTGAATAAACCCTTGACTCACCAAAGATGGTTGAGAGTGAATTTGAAAATTCAAGAGTTGAATCTGAATACATGATGGAATCTCATCACTTATTTTTAGAAGACGATCATTGTAAATATCAAGAAATACCACATGAGTCAAGTTGTGATGAGCTGGATATGAGTGGCTCAAAGTTCTGGTTTACAAGTGAGGATTGGGATGATCCCATTATATAAACCCCAAAGCCATCAAAAGTGGTTGAAAGTGAGGTTGAAAGAAAATAAATAAATGAATTCAAAGACAACAAAATTTCACCACTTGTTCTTGAAAGACACTTTGGATGAGATTGTTGAAACTGATGGTCAAGAAAATCCACGTCTTCCAAATTACAATAAAATTGAATCATGGATTACAAATATGGATTGTGATCTTGCAAGCTTGAATACAAAGAGTAACCCACTTTTGAAAATAATCGATCCATCTAAGGAAGGTGAAGGTGAGTTTGAAAATCAACCCATTTATGAATTTGAATAATGTGAAGGTATGGTTGAACATCACACCCCAATTTTAGAAGATGATCATTGTTGGTGGAATAAATGGAAGAATTTTTCCATTCTTTCTAATGAAGCACTTGCTTCACCTAATATGCAGGATAAGTTACAAAGGCTAGTTCTATAGCTTAAATAAAATATCTCTCAACTACAGGAACAAATGCCTCAAGATGCGTATCTTGATGATGCTCCAAATCATCCTTATGATACAAAGGTCAAAGATACTAAAAGTGATATTCTTTTGGACAATGGAGGAGTCCTAGAGTGGACTAGTTTTGAAACATGTGATGAATCAGGACCTTCCATAAATTTGGATGAGATGGTTAAAATTGATGATCAAAGCCTTCAACATCCTCGATATAATGATCAAAAAGAATTTTAAGAGAAATATCTTGAAGATTTTGAGGAAGAAATAGTATGGATGGTTAACAAGAAATGGGAAGAATATGATCACTCCAAACCTTCTAATAAATTTTTTGTGTCAATAAATATGCAGGATAATACAATTGCTTTCTCACATGAGTATATTATAAGTCCTATACAATCTAAGAAAGTTTTGGAAGAAGATATGGATTTTCATCAAGGGTTGGAGGATGATAATGATTCTACTACCATGGATAAAGAAGGAGAACCACTTGCTTTGGTCCCCTTTGAGGGGCAAGAAATAAAAATTCTTGATCCACCTATTGGCTCTAAAATATCTATGCCATATCAAAATGAAAAAATTCTAGAACCTAAGTGGTTTGGGTTTGATATTATTGATGATCCTAACAAAAATGTGGATTTTGAAATAGCTCAATCCATTGATCGTGGAAAGGTGTTATGTGATACATATCTTGAGAATCTAGGTTCTTGTTTTGAAAAATATGGGTGTATGTTTGATTGGGTGCCTAACTTTGGTATTTTTGAACAGGTGTTTGATGATGATGAAGTCATGAAGAAAAAGAAAAGATTACAAATGTTCACAAAGGTTTGACAAGTAAAAATATGCAAAAGATAAAATCTAAACCTTTATGTTCCAAAAATCTAGGTAAAAATCATGAAATTATAGATTCAAATGAGATTAATGATCAAGTGCCATGTGAGGTTAGCAAATATTTATAATTATTTTCTACTTACATTGCTAATAAGTTTGTCTTGTCAAACGAAACAAATGTGAATATGATTAAATTATTGAATCATACCCATAAAATATTAAAAATTCAATCTAGGCTAAAAAATTATAATGATTCTTATTTAGTAAATGTCCTAGATGCTTGCAAAGTTTTGCATGAGCATGATTGGCCTAAAGATATGGATGATGATTTGGTTTCAAAATTTTCAAAAATAGCCTCATATTTAAAGGAAATCTTATGTGCTTGTGAAAATGAGAACTTAATTCAAAGTGATGAATCATGTTTTGAAATTTACACCTCTTTGAATGAGCAAGAAAGAATTGAAAATCAATTATTGTCTTATCAGTTTAATGATTTGAAGCTTCAAAATGGAATTTCTAATGCCTTGGAATCAAATTGGTGGGGTGAAAGAGGAAAAATGAATTTTTTTACATTATTTGGATTAATATTACTTTGGTTGGATTTTCGTAAATCTTGGCATGCATATCATGTTATATGTCTTTTAAAATGTGCTAATCATGTTTGGGATCCAGGGAAGTGATGGCTCAAATTTTTTACATCTCCCTTGTACATTATTGTATATTGTTGTATATAATTTTGGTTTCCATGTTTTTGTTTAGCTTCATGGTTTTTATGTTTTGTCCTTAATTGTTGATTTTGTTGATTTCTTGTTAGTTTGCATTAGGTTAGGTTTTGGTTTGCATTTTTTGTTTTGGTTTTTTGGGTTGTTCCCTTGTTTTGAGGTGATGTTTCATGGTCGCTAATGTATGACTCCTTGACCATTATTTGTGTTCATTTTTTAAGTAAGTTGGAATACCTAATCGGAAAGCAGGTGAACCTGAGAAAAGGGGGATGGATTATTTTATGATCATGCTCAGATTTTAGGACTAAAATGGTGGAGAGTGGAAAAATGAAATATTTATCTAAATATACACATGTAACACACATATTGAAGGATATTTCTAAAAGTCCTGAAGGATAAAGTTATCTTGATTCGCAAAGTAAGACTAAATTCTAACATGCTTAAATTCAATTGTTACATAGAGGTTTGCAAAGTTCTTGTTGGTAATTTTGCAACCTTACCACGTTATAATTTTGTTAAGTGATTGATTGTAAAATTTAAAGGTATTTGATAATATGAAGGCACTACAATTTTATTGCATACAGTTTAATGCAATTTTAATTTTTTTCTTTTTATTTTTGTAGTATTGCATTACTGTAAATATGTCGAAGTTATGTAAGCAATTAAGTAATTTTGTTAAGGGTTAAACTCCTTGGTGCCTTCTTTGGGGTAACATGCAATGCAAAGGCAATGTCGTAAGAGTTGAACACCCACAAACCAAAGTAAAGTTTCAAAAAGTACTTTCACCCCAAGTGAGGGGTGAAGGTCTCCTCTCTTTGGGGCAAAAACTTAACATAAAAAGGAAGTCGTAAGATAAGCGCTAAAGTGGGCGCTAACAAAAAATAAACTCTTTTGCCCCATGTGAGAGGTAAAACTCTCTATGACCCCTCCTTGGGGTGAAACATATATCAAATAAAGTTTAAAGTATGGTGGGCCCGACCTGGGTAAATGAAGAGGCTATTTCACCCCAAGTGAGGGGTAAAACCTCTTGTGGCCCCTCCTTGGGGTGAAAGAGTATTTGCAAGATTTTAATAGCCAAAAAAAGAGTAAATCCAAGTCACCTCCATGAAAGTGCACTAGGTAGTGTCACTTTTCCAAGGGGCGAATGGAGTTCAAAAGTTCTTGTCCAAGAAAAATTCATTACACAACGCTCCACATTGAATTAGCAAGTAATTTCACGTATCCAAAAGGATGAACGTCCCTATCGCCCTCTTTTGAGGCAATAGTAGAAAATATATTTATGAGGAGAAAATTGAAAGGTGAAATTGCTTGAATATCATGCCCGATCATGTTGTCATCCATTGCTTCTTCGACAAGGCTGTTTCACCCCATATTTGGGTGAAACAATTCTTGTACAAAGATATAGCTTTTGGAGGTACGATTTTATAGGTTTTATAGGAAAGAGGCAGGGAAGGATGATATTTAATTCTTGGAGCAATACAAGCAAGCACTTCTAGAATTTTCACTTCAATGCTCAGATATCATAAGTAATTCTTTCTCATTTCCAATGCACTGATTATCAACCCTGATAATTTTCAAATCAAATTTAATGCTTGGTGGACTTTTCTAATGAAACTAAATTTCTAAAGCACAAGGTTAAGTGAATTCAAGCTTGATTCTCAGGTGATTTTGGTGCATTCCAATGCACCAAAATCTAATATTGCTTTAGGCATTTACTCTTTTTTACTTCTTTGTGCGATTTTCTTGTCAAAGTTGGATCATGGTTTCTTTGTAGAATATTTTAACCAAAATGTCATTGATTTTGAGGAGGAAAATATGCACATTGTTTTTTGATCTACCAGCATTTTTTTGTATATTCATTAAATGAAAGAGGTAAAATACCTCTATAAAATACTAATCATTTTTCATTGTAAAGAATTGAAGGTTGGAAACTCAGCAGAAAAATACTCAAAGTCTTCTACATTAATAGAAACAATTCAGCTTTTGGTTCTTCGAATGATTTTGTACTTGATAGTCTTTTGTGTGTGATTTCTAAGATCTTTTATTTCCATTATTTACTATGAGTAAATTTTTCTTCTGAATTTAGTCTTTGCTTGTGTGGGAGTGAACACTGAAATGCACTCTGAAGGTAATTTTCTTGCATAATTTCTAGAAATTTTTGTGCTTGTGTTTTATGTTGAATGTTGTTAATCGCTTGGTGGAAATTCAGTTGTAAGTCTATCCCCATCCTATTATGTTGGCTTATAGCCATATTTCCCATCTATTTCTACAATTTCCCATTTCTTTCCTATTTCTCTAAGCTTATACCTAGTGTAGGATTAGTAAGGGAGCCAACCCTCTCTGGAGATTGGCCCAGAGGACATTTCTTTCCTCCGACCTTTCAATGTTGGCCGGGTCTAGGGTGCACAAGGCATAGATCTTGTAACTAGGCAGATTTATGACCAAAAATTTTTGGCATGCCCAATGGGACTTTCAAAAGGTTCCACTATCAATAGTATTAAGGTTTTATGTTCACATTGTACTGTAAGATTAGAATATTTGGTGACTCAGCTCTACCCAAAAAATTTTGAACATGAAGTAAGCAAAAGCTTTCTTCATGATTACAAGATTGAAAGCCAAGAATTTCAAATATCTTATTGATTTTTATGAACTTTACATCCAAGAGCTAGGATAAAACCCTAGGTTAGTTCCTCCAGCTATTCCATCCACTATAACATCCTCTCAGTTAGCTAGTGTGTTTTCAGTTCCTGCAAGTCCTACTAGTATATCTACTAGTTTTTCACCTCCCCAACCACACACACCAATCCATATGGCTCAAAATCTGCCACCATAGTAGCCACCACCAAGGTAGTTTCCAACATGGAATAACTCTAGAGCTTTAAATCTATAAGCTCAAAACCTAATTTCTCAAGTAGCATTGAAGGTTTTACCTACTTATGATGGTATGGGTAAGATTGCTTACAAGCACATCCAATATGTGGCTTCTTTGGTGATAATACATGACATTACAAATGAAGATATTATGGTATGGTTGCTGGTGTTGTCTCTCAGAGGAAAGTTGTTATATTGGTACCGGTCCTTGCCACTCACTACTATCACCACATGGGACCAGTTGGCAGAATTGTTGATTAAGAATTTCCATGAGCAAGTTGATCCTTTTTCCTTATTGCATCAATTCACAAACATCCAAAGACATCTGTAGGAGGAAATAGTAGATTTCAACGTCAGGTTCTCTCAAAGTTGGCAGAGAGTCCCTGATGGCCTTTGGCCGACCCATGAACAAGCCACGTTTTACTATCTCTGAGCCTTCAACTCTGACATTGGTATGGCCATCCGACAAGCCAATGTCAACACATTTCTAGATTTGTACACATAGGCACAAAAGGTTGAGGTAGATTTGATTGCCATAGGTAAGCTACCTCCAAAGGTAACAATACCCATTCTTCCTGATCTTCCACAACATATGTATTCTAGTGCATTTTCACAGCCTATGCCTTCTATGTATCTCGTTCCTTCATGGAGCTCGAGTCCACCTCAAATTGCTTCAGTTCTAGTTCTACAACTCCCTGCTCCAACTATTCCATAATTACTAGCTCTAGTTTCATTCCTAGTGCTACCAGCCTCATCTATTCCATTGCCATTACCAGCTCTGCTAGCACTTTCAAATCCTGATCTATAAGATAAAGTACTAAAGGAGTTGTAGTATTTTAATTCCACAATAAGTATGATGTCGAATGAAATCACAGTTATTAAGAAGAAGTAAGTTAAAGTGGATTTTTGATCAAAAAAATTTCAAACTCTACCAATTACTAGATAGGAAGCAACTTAAACCAATAGGGGTGATGAGAAGAATACAACCATATTGGATAATGAAGAAGTGAGTACATTAGAGCTGACATATTGGTGTTCTACTTGTAATGATCCTCATGGTGAAGATACCTGCATGGTTCATTTGAACTATGTGCAGACACTAGCAAAAAGCGCTACTGGTGGTCAAGTCAATATGATCTCAAAAATTGATCACAACTTCATGGTCCCATCTGTTGAGCAAGTTTCTATCCTCACAAGGTCTGGAAAGAAACCTGTCATGGTAGATCCAGCTGAAATGGAGCCATTGAAGGTACCTACCGAATAGAAGATGCAAAATGAAAAGCGGCAGCCCCAAGTGAAAGTGCCTATGCCAACACCCAAAGTAGATGAGCCTATTTTATTGAAAGACCTTTTGCCTACCCCAAAAAGGATAGAATGCAAGTGAAAGCTTCAACTTTACAACCTGTCACTACACAAGTGTAGACCGAAACAAAAGAACATGCGAAGGAAAAGCTCAAGTACCCATCTTTGACCAAGTGTTAGAGAGTGGAGGCTACACAATAGTACTAGAGTAGATATGAAGTTGCTGGTGAATCAAAGGAGCCCAATGCATAATCGTATAATATTGTTGAGGAAATTAAGAGGATTCCCATCAAGGTGAGTCTTTATGATGCATTACAACTACCTAGACAAGTAGATCTGTTGTAAGAATCATTGAAATTCGTGAAGGATAAAAAGAAAAATCTTGCTCATATAGTGTTGGCCCAGACGTTGCCCACTTCAGCCACTGGAAAAAATAGACCTCCCCCATTCTATCTATCTCTCAGGATGGAGGGTTGGATCGTACACAATTGCATGATTGACTCTGGTGCAACAACGACTGTCATGCCAAAGGCAGTGTGTGAAGTCATGGGAATGGAGTATACAAGAAGTAGCCCCGATGTCTTGTAGTTGGATGGTACTCCTATCAAGATAGTAGGAGTAATCAAGGATATCCCAATTGTTCTGCATAGCATACCATAAATTACTATCATACAAGAGGTCATTGTGGTAGACTTGGAACCATACTTCAGTATGTGTCTATCTAGAGAATTTATGGCCAAGTTGGGAGGTTACCTGTCATTGGACTATTCTCACTTGGAGATTCCATTCAAAGGGAAGAGAATACGAATCTATAATGAAAAGCCCTCCACATATCATATCAAAAATATTGAAGATGAAGAAAAGGTTATAAATTCAGTGAACTTGGTAACTGAAGAGCTGGAGGAAATGGACCTGATGGAGGAAGATTTAGATGAGCTTCGATTAGAGGACAAGTTTTCTATGCTCAATTTTAATGCGATGATGGAAACTGAGATCGGTTGCTATACCATCACTAAACCTGAGAAGGGTGAGGTGAAAATGGCTAATGGTCTAGGTTATTCCCCTGAATAGTTGTGGAAAATGTACTTCGATGGTGCTAGATGCAAGAATGGTGCCGGAGCTGGAGTAGTATTCGTCTCTCCTTCAAGAATCCAAAAAACCTATTCGTACCAGTTGACCTGGAGCTGTACAAATAATATCGTCGAGTATGAAGCACTATGCTTGGGCCTAAAGAAAGTAGAGAAGCTCGAGATTAAACAGTTGTAAATTTTTGGTGATTTCGAGTTGATTGTCAACCAGGTGACCAACAAGTGCATTTCTAAGTAGCACTACCTAAAGGTATATCACAATAAGGTATGGGACCTTTTTGAATCATTTGATGCATTAAATGTTCAAGCGATTTTGCGAGAACAAAATAAGCATGCAGATCTCCTGGCATCCCTTGGTGCAAATTTCTCCCTTGTTGAGAGTGTGGTGTGAAAGCCCAAGATTGTAAGGTTGATTTATAGACCTTTAGTCCCTGATAAGAACATATACTAGCAAGTTTTTGATAATGATGAACATATTATAAACTTTTTGATTAAAGAAGTCGGTAGTATGGAGGAGAGAACATTAGATGGAGATGAAGCTGAAGGCTTGATCCAGCTCAAAAATAATCATATCCCAAAAGGATTGATTACATTAGAAAGTCTCTTTGATCAAAATGATAGAGCGGAAAAGCATCAAATCAAGGTGGATAAAAAAGAATACATTGAGCTAAAGCTAGAACCTGACAAAGTCATCAAAGTTGGGATATATTGTTCTCTGGGTGAGCTTGAAGAAATTAAAGAGCTATGTCACGAGTTCCCTGACATCATTGCATGGAGCTATCATGACCTAAAAGGATATGACAAAGATGTGATCCAGCACACCATTGAGTTGCAGGAAGGGGTGAAGCCTTTTCGATAGAAGTAGAGGCCTATTAATCCAAAAATTGAGGTGCTCATGAAAGCAGAGTTGCTAAAAATGTTGGAGGTAAAAATCATTTACCCTATCAAGCATTCGACGTGGGTGGCAAACTTGGTTCCAGTTTGAAAGAAGAATGGAGATATTTACCTATGTGTGGACTTTCACAATCTGAACCAAGCATCTTTGAAAGACCACTATCCCTTACCGCAGATTGATCAGATTCTTCACGTTGTCGTTGGAGCACAGAGATTTTCACTACTTGATGGTTTCTTCGGTTACAACCAGATCTGGGTGAAGGATGAGGACCAACACAAGACAACATTTACTACCAAGTGGGGCACTTTCGCATATCAAAGAATACCTTTCGATCTTTCCAATGCTGGCGCCACCTTTCAAAGAGCCATGGATGTCGCCTTTGGTGAGTTGTTGAATCGGATTATTGTAATTTATCTTGATGATATGACTATTTTCTCACATCGTAGGGAAGAGCATGTCTCTCATCTTAGACAGGTGTTTGAAAAGTGCTAGGAATTTGGTATTTCCATTAACCCAAAGAAATCTATTTTTTTGTCAAGGAGGGAAAGCTCTTGGGACATGTGATCTCAAAGGAGGGACTAGCCATTGACCCTACAAGAGTTGAGGCTCTCCTAAAATTACCACTACCAGCTAAAAAAAATACCTGTAGTCATTTTTTGGCTAGATCAACTTTATTCGTAAATTCATCATCGACTTCGCTCAAGTGGTGAAACCAATGATGGAGCTCCTGAAGAAAAATGTGGATTTTAAATGGATAGAAAAGAGGAGGTAGGAGTTCCAAGAAATTAAAGAAAGGATAGTCCAAGCACCTGTATTGATCAATCCAGACTACTCCAAGGATTTTATTCTTTATGCAGTGGGTGAGCAGGAGAGTTATGCCATTGTTCTTACACAAAAGCAAGATGATGGAGAGGAACAACCTATCACTTTCCTAAGCCAAGTTATTCAGCCACACCAAGAAAAGTATAACTTTATTGAAAAATAGGTGTATGCGGTCATGAAGTCTCTTAAGAAATTCTAAAATTTTGTATCTCAAAGCAAAATGATTGTCTATGTCATTCATCTAGACATTAGGAATTTTATTATACAAGGAGAGCTTGGCGATAAAAGAGCAGGTTGGGTTTCAAAGATTCAAGAGTATGATGTGGAGATTCGGCCAACCAAGTTGGTTCATGGTTGGGAACTCTATCAAGAGTTGGCTAAGAGCGCAACTTCTCAGTCGCTAGTACCACTACATGATGAAGTTATCGGTGAGAGTAATCTTGCCAACCAAGCTGCAGGTGATCACGACTAGACAGAGGACCTTGTTGAGTTCTTCACTTCTGGAAGATGTCCCTCTCACCTCAACTCCTCTCAGAGGAGAAGATTTAGATTACAAGTGCTCAAATACGTCCTGTTGCCAAGTGGGTTATTCCACAAAAATATAGACGGAGTACTCCTCAGATGTGTGAAGGAGTCTAAAAAGCAGAAAATACTGGAGGAGTTCCATTCTAGTTTATCCGATGGACATTATGCAGGAAGGCCCATGGCCTTGAAGATCATCCAGGCTGGATATTTTTGGCCCACCCTCTTTGCAGATACACATAAGGTGAGTCAAAGCTACGATAATTATTAGAGGTATGTTGGCAGGAGTAAAAAAACATCATTGCCTTTACATCCGATCCAGGTAGAAGCTTCGTTTCAATAGTGGGGCTTGGACTTCATTGGGGTCATTGATCCTAACTCTTCTACTAAGCATAAGTACATTTTGACAGTGATAGACTACTTTACTCGATGGGTAAAGGCTATCCCAACAAAAAATCAGACCAAGCAATAGTCATTTCCTTCCTTGAGGGGTTGATTACCCATTTCGGTGTGCTAGATGCCATTGTGACTGATAACGGGACTCCCTTCACTAGAGCAAAAATTACTGAGTTTGCAAGTAGATATGGAATTTATTTGAAAGCATCTTCCAATTATTACCCGCAGGGAAATGGCTTAGTTGAGTCTACCAACAAGAATATGCTTCGGATATTGAAAAGAACACTTGGGAGCAATAAGAGAAGTTGGCATCTGTTGCTAGACCAAGCTCTATGGGCAGATCACATATCAATGAAGAAGTCAATTAAAACTTCTCCTTATTCTCTAGTGTATGGAAAGGAGGTAGTTTTGCCTACTCATATCGAACTTTCGGTCCTTCAAAATTTGCAATTGCTTAGTAGTGAGGATGACGAAATTGATCCCATGAGTGCAAGGCTAGCGCAACTCTTGCAGCTTGAAGAGGAAAGATAAAAAGCATATAACACCTTCATGGAGCATGCCAGAACAACACAGAAGTGGTTTGAGAAAAAGATTACTGAAAGGGCATTTAAAGTCGGTGACTTGGTGTTGAAGTGGAACTCAGATAAGGTGAAACCTGGCAAGCACCATAAGTTTGAGGTGATATGGGAAGGTCCATTCCAGATCTCAGGGGAAAATTCTATTAATGCCTATTATCTTCGGGACATGGATGGTCGAGAGTTTTCGATCCTAGTAAATGGTCTTCATTTGAAGACTTACCTCCATTGAAAATGTCAGAGTTCAAGTATGTATATATGTACAATTTCTTTTTATTTTTCTTAAGTATATTGTGTCCAGTTTAAAAAATATATATATATATATATAATAATTACAATATATAATTTCACCCTAATTAAGGGGTGAAAGTTATAGTCACCACATGTTGAGGTGAAAATCATAATTGCCTTATTTTTTTTGGTGATAAAGCATGCATAAAAAAAAAGAATATATATATAGAGGCGTGCTTTTACCCTGATTTGGGGTGAAATTCATAGTCACCCCATTTTCGGATGACAAACGACGCTTCTTTTGGGTGAAGTTATATATATGTAAAAATCAAAAAAAAAAGTTTCGCCCTAAGTTTGGGACGAAATTAATTTGCACCTTCGTATCAGGTGAAAAAAAAGAGAGGATCAATAAATCTTTGTCCTAGGTTTTTTACCATGCAGCTTTTTTAAAAATGAAGCGCAAGTTTTATCTTTAAAGTATAGCTACTATAGGCAAAAATAGAAAAAAGAAAGGAAGAAAGTGCCTGTTAAAAGTTTCAAAAAGGGGGCGAAATTGATTTTATTTAATTTTTCTTAAAAGAAAATAAAAAGGCTTGGTTTTCTAAAAAAGGCACTTTTCAAATCCAAATGAGGAAGAAAAAATTGTTTAAAAGGGCACTTCGCCTCTTATTTTTGCCAAGCAACAAGAAGGAAGACTTTGGGAGTGCATCCGATTAGGAATAAGGAAAGTGCAATTTTATTTCACTCGAAGACATTTTAATAAAGCAAAGCATGCTCATTGAAGATCATTTTCACCAGGAAATTATTTCGGAAGCATTTCGAGGTCATTTCAAAATTAAAAGTGCCCAAAAAATTTTAAATTCTACTTGTTTCACCCTAGAATGGAATTTCGAAGGTTGAAAGCGGAGAAGGCGATTTGTTTACATCCCGAGGCATGCCCTACGTAGACACCTAGTAGTGTTCATTCCCGAGGTTACCCGTTGAGCTCCATAAAGCACTTTTCAAAACTGAAGGTGGCTAAAGCACAACAATCAAGGAAGATTTTGAGCAGAAGAAGTTCAAAGGCAGTTAAAAAATCATTAAAAATCATGCCCAGCGTAAATATCGAGATGCATGTTCACTACATTCCTTAAAAAATTACCATGTGCATTTAATCCGGTCGGTGAGGTGCAATTATAAATTGGGTGCTCCCATGAGGTGAAGGTAAAAGCTTTTATTTATTTTTCTAGAGTATTGCTGCGTTGAGGTGATATTGTTGCAAAAAATATAGGAAGTTTGAGCATTGTAGAAAATGGGGAAAAGAACTGTTGAACCTGTTACCGCTAAAGAGCCGAAGAAGGCAAAAAAGAAGGTAGAAGGAGGAAAGAAATCCAAAAAAAACAAGGCACCATGAAAATTATGACTTGGACTCATACTCGGATACGCTGGCTCAGGTGGGAGACTATGTAATTACCAACAAGGGCATTGAAAAATTATGCCAAGATGTAGACACTACAGTGCAACAGGGGTTAACACCGTAGAGTCCTCTCACGATAGCATACCATGCTCATCTCTTTTGGTTCCTATGCACTCCAGTTCACTACTACCCAGAATTGGTTGATGCCATTTCGAAGTTTTATAATCCGAAGACCAGGATGGTGCAAAATGCAAAAGGAGAAGCGTTGTTTGCCATCACAACTAAAGATGTCCGAGAAGTGTTCGCCTGTGGAATAATGTCGCCCTCAAATTTTATTTTCAAGAAACTACATGTCGGTGAACAAGAAGAAAGATATCAGTTGACTATGACATTACATCAGTTTATGGAGACATAGTTGATAAAAACACCCCAACATGGTGAGCTATCGATGTTGCCAAAGTCATTAGATTTTAAGAGTCTTGATTTGTTCTCTATGGTGGCTTGGGTTATGGGTCTCCCATCAGATTCAACGGTGCACAAGTGGCAGGAGGCGTTAGTACAATGCATATCTCAAGTTGAATTTTATGCTCCCATGATAATGATAGAAAGGACGAATCCCATTTTCTTTGACTAGGCCGATTATATTTCTAAAAGAATGCATTCCCAGTTGGAGAAGATGCAGAGTGAAGAAACGAAGGCATTCAAGCATACATCCTTTCTGGTTTGGTATTTCTTCTTCCACCTGCACAAGAAGTTTTCTTTTATTGCAAGTAGGAAGGTTGATAAGGAAAATAGAAAATTGTCGGTGTATATGTGGACTTCTAGTTTGTCAAGGCAAGAGTATTTCTATAATTTCAATCGTATGTTTGTGGGTCCCACCCTGGAGATGATTTATTGTAAAAGTGAGAGAGTACCAAGGGCAATGAGGGAAGAAATCATCTCAAAGCAAAGAGGCGATATATTTTTGTTGACACAAGGTGTGGTGCTCCGCATTTTTGGCTATACCGACAAGCCAGTTTTGCTCCCATATTTCACCACAAGGCATTTGTTTTCTATGGAGGTTGTTCAAAAACATGATTATATTAATGATGTGTATGGGGAAGGGTGTGGAAAGAAAACCATGTGTGATATGCCTTTTCACTTTGGAGGCATCAAGGTGAGCTAGGTGGGCTAGAACCGATTGATAACTGAGGCCTTTTATGACATCGGAATGGTGGAACTACCGCAATGATGGAAGTATGACCCTTTGGATCTTTTTGCTGAGCACATCAAGGTTAAGATCTTTCACTATTGTTCGAGGCCGGATATTGAAAAGTGTCAAAATAATCCGGAGGGGCATGACTTGGAGTGGCACGTGGAGAATATGATGTCGCTACCACCTTGGCATAGTTTCTATGAAATGGAAGCCGAGTATAACCCTGCAGTGTATAAAAATTAGATTCCTCTACCAAGGTTATTTAGCTAGATGAAGGAGCAACTTTTGGGTTGGTCCGAAGAGAAAATCACAAACTGGTGGATCATGCGGGCTCATCGAAGGAAGACTGGGTCACCATATGGTCTAGTAATGGATGGAATGTTTTCGGAAACCTATGACGAATTTTACTCTAGTTACCAACCAATTACGTTCACTTGCATTGTGCCTCAGAGTTTTGCAAAGGTCAAGCAGTGAATAATATGTAGCCGAAGAAGAGCATCCCATGGTCCAAAAAGTTCCACTTGTGTTCAAGGAAGAGGAATAAGTGTTAGAAGAGTCGTTGTAGTGAAATGAGAAAAGCAGGTAGGAAAAACTGTTGATTATTAAAATTTTGAAGAAGCGAAGAACTAGAGCAGTTTCATCAAAATATCCTCTTTTGATTTCGGTTGTGCATACAAAATTACTAGAAGTCATCCCTTTGATTTTGATAAATCTGTTTATTTAGAGCATTGATTTTATCACTATTGAGGAGGATATTGCAGTAAAACCAATGGAACGAGTGGAGGAAGATCCAGTGTCATAGCTACCTATGTCTCCACTGGCTTTGAAGGTGTCAAAGGTTGAAGGTATGTTTTATTCTATCTCTTCTCTTCTCGAGTGACTATTATTTCCCTTCCTCAGGTTTCTACTTCAATGTCTCCTCCATTTGGTATGCCCTTCACTTTAGTTTCACCTCCCATTTCCCAGTTGTCGATCACCGCTGCTCCCACTCCTATTCCTTCTTATTCTACTTCCCTTCCTTTTAGTTGTTTCACCTCCACTCTGAATTCATTTTTCCTTCCTGCATCATCCACCCAAGTAACCACCGTTATGGCTATAATTACACAAGCTCCTACTCGAGTGAGCGTAACTATGGTCAAACCCCTTATATCCATTTCCACCACCAATTCCATTCCCACTGCCATTTCCATGATGTTGGTTTCCAATTCCCTCAAGCCAAATCCACAGCTAGATTATTTCTTGTTCACCCTATTTTTGGAGTTGTAGGTAGTACCTAAATCAATGATAGTGTCTATAAAAGTGCAGTCCATTGTAGAAAAAATCAGCCAGGCTCGCTTAAGTTCATCACAATGGCTAAAGAGTAAAAAGAGGATATAATCCATGGCACCAACAAAGCCTTTGAAATAGGTTACCTTTGATCCGACCACCATGGAGGCCCATACGATGAAGATGATTCCCCAGGTTTAGAAGCCTCAGGGTGAGATGACTTCAAACGATTATAGTTATGAGATTATCACCAAGGACCTCACCAAGCTCGACACCATAGAGACAATGGGAAATATTCAAGCAAAAATGAGCTCTTTGTTCTTGCACGATGAACACTATAAGAATCACTTCTTTGAAGCAGAGGCTAAGATCATCGATCTTGAGGAGTCTTTGGCAAAATATCGAGCGCAATTGTAGTCCACCCAGTACAAAGAAACTTGTTGGTAGAAAAAGGTAGAAGAGTTGGAGACCATGCTTTAGAAGCATTGGTAGTGAAAGGAGGAGCATAACAAAGGGTTGAGGTGTTGAAGAACCAACTCCATAATGTGCAGGACCAACTAGCAGTGAAAGAAACACAAGCCATAGTCCTAACAAAAGAGAATGTCAAGGAGGCATGCAACCAGTTGCTTGCTCATTGTAAGACCCAGGTGGCCAGGACGACACAGGTCCTCATGTACCTTCAAGAAATTTAGACTATCATCTCCTATGGCCAATATATAGTGGAGCATGGTGAAGAGCACTTAGAGCCTCTCTTGGTGAAAGCTTCATAGATGCAGATGCTGGCTAGGTCGGATCTCTGATTTTACCCCATGAGTGATATGGCCCGAGCTTGGGAAAGCACCAAAGTTGTACTACATCAGTACTTCTTTAGGTTGGATCAGGTGAAGGAGGCCCGCAAGCTACTTGACATGTTTGAGCAAGAGAGAAGAATTTCAACGACATATTTCAATGCAGTGCTCGAGAATGGTTTCCCCAATTTCACTGATGATAAGGGAAATATTCTATCAAAAGCGGACCTGGAAGTAGCATGGGTGATTTTTATTGATGATGCCTCCAAAGTTGATGATTGGGAGGAGCCACTTACTGAAGACCATGTGTTGCTTATAATGAGAAAGCTCACACGCATTGATTCTAGTTTACTAGAGCTCAGTCAATGGGTGAACTACATTGATATGGGGTAGGTGGATATTTTTAGGTACTTGGTGGATTCACTTAATGACCCAAAAATAATCGCCATAGAGGCTTGGTTCGATGTTGTTGCAGTGTATGAGGCTACAATTGCATTTCTCTCTTAGGAAGAAGCTGCAAAAAAAGAGGCCGAGGAGTGAGATGTAGGAGCAAGCAGAAAGCAACCTGATGCACCTAGTGGAGCTGACTCTTAAGCCCAATGGATGAAGGCCTGGGGTCGATTGCATCCATGCGAGCTGGATACCCCGTGAGCCACCAAGAATGTTGGCAGTTTTGCAACCTTACCACATTACAATTTTGTTAAGTGATTGATTGTAAAATTTAAAGGCATTTGATAATATGAAGGTGCTATAGTTTTATTGCATACAATTTAATGCAGTTTTAATTTTTTGCCTTTTATTTTTGTAATATTGCATTACTATAAATATGTCAAAGTTATGTAAGCAATTAAGTAATTTTGTTTAAAACTACTAAGAAATGCAAGTGCCGGCAAGAAGTTGATTTTCAAAGGAGAAGTACTTCAAAGAGAAGGAGCAACGATATTGGGCACCTTCGCCCCAAGAAGTTTCACCTCAAAGAATGTTGAGATCATGTTTGAATTTCAAGAAGGGAGTAGAGAAGCGTTTTTGCCCCAATAGAGGGGCGAATATCTCTATCGCCCCTCTTGGAAGTGAAAAAAAAGTTTGAGAAATAGATTCACCCGATGGGAAGAAGTAGAGACTTTGAGAGCAAATATAAGAGTAAGGTGCTTTCACCCCAAGTGAGGGGTGAAACCTCTTGTCGCCCCTCTTTGGGGTGAAAGTTGTTTCACACGTCAGACATGTCAAAGTTTAATTAAAAAGTGCTAAGTAAAAAATTTGAAGGTATTTTCGCCCCAATAGAGGGGCAAAACTCCTTAGCATCCCTCTTTGAGATGACACGCAATACAAAGGTAGCGCTGCAAGAGTCGAATACCCACGAACCAAAGTAAAGTTTCAAAAAGTACTTTTACCCCAAGTGAGGGGCGAAGATATTTGTTGCCTCTCTTTGGGGCAGAAAATTAACATAAAAATTAAGTCATAAGATAGGCGCTAAAGTGGGTGCTAACAAAAAATAAGCTCTTTCACAACAAGTGAGGGGTGAAACTCTCTGTCGCCCCTCCTTGGGGTGAAACATATATCAAATAAATTTTAAAGTATGGTGGGTCTAACTTGGGTAAATGAAGAGGCTCTTTCACCCCAAGTGAGGGGCGAAACCTCTTGTCACCCCTCCTTGGGGTGAAATAGTATTTCCAAGATTTTAACAACCAAAAAAGAGTAAATAGAAGTTGCCTCTATGAAAGGGCACTAGGTAGTGTCGCCTTTCCAAGGGGAAAATGAAGTTCAAAAGTTCTATTTCGGGCAAAATTTATTACATAGTGCTCCACATTGAATTAGCAAGTAATGTCGCCTCTCCAGAAGGGTGAAAGTTCCTATCACCCTCTTTTAAGGTGACAATATAAAATATAGTTATAAGGAGAAAATTGAAAGGCAAAATTGCTTGAATATTAGGCCCGGACACGTCACCCATTGCTACTTCAACAAGGTTGTTTCGTCCCATCTTTGGGAAAAATCATTCTTGGACAAAGATATAGATTTTGGAGGCATGATTTTATAGTTTTTCTAGGAAAGAGGTGAGGAAGGATGGTATTTAATTCCTAGAGCAATATTTAATTCCTAGAGCAATACAAGCAAGCACTTCCAAAATATCTGCTTCAACACTCAGATATCAGAAGCAATTCTTGCTCATTTTCAACACACCGACTATTAACCTTGATGATTTTTAAAGCAAATTTAAGGCTTGATGGACTTTTCTAGTGAAAATTAATTTCCAAAGCACGAGGTGAAGTGAATTTAGACTCGATTCTCATGTGATTTTGTTGTGATTCTCAGACATTTACTCTTGTTGACTTCTTTGTGCAATTCTCCCATCAAAGTCGGATCATGGTTTCTTTGCAAAATGTTTTGACCAAAATGCCACTGATACCGAGGAGAAAAATATGCATGCTAGTTTTTGATCTACCAACATTTTGTTGTATATGCATTAAATGATAGAGGTGAAATACCTCTATAAAATACTAATCATTTTTCATTGTAAAGGATGGAAGGTTGGACACTCTACAAAAAATACTCCAAGTTTTTTGCATTAATGGAAACAATTTGGCTTCTAGTTCTTCGAATTATTTTGCACTTGATAGTTTTTTGTGTGTAATTTCTGAGAGCTTTTATTTCCATTATTTGTTATGAGTAAATTTTACTCCTAAATTTAGTCTTTGCTTGTGTGGGAGTGAACACTGAAATGCACTCTAAGGGTTATTTTCTTGCATAATTGTTAGAAGTTTTTGTGCTTGTATTTTCTATTGAATGTTGCTAATCGCTTGGTGGAAATTTGGTTGTTAGTCTATCCCCATCCTATTATGTTGGCTTATAGCCATATTTCCCATATATTTCCACAATTTCCCATTTCTTTCCTATTTCTCTAAGCTTATACCTAGTGTAGGATTAGTAAGGGAGCCAACCCTCTCTGGAGATTGGCTTGAAGGACATTTCTTTCCTTTGACATTTCAATGTTGGCCGGGTCTAGGGCGCACAAGGCATAGATATTGTAACTAGGCAGATTTGTGACCAATATTTCTCTATAAAAGAAGAATACAAGCAATGCAAAGATTGATCAAATTTGTCATCAAGTTTAGATAAAATCCATCGAGGCTATAGATGCTTGAATGGTAGTGGGGCTCTGTCTAGACAAAGCTTGATATAAAAAAAAGGCATTGAAAATCTTTATTAAATAATTCACCTAGTTCAAAAAATCTTCATCGGGGCTATGGACGCCTAAAAGACAGTGGGGCTTTGTCTAAACAAATTATGCTCAAAAGAGACTCTATAAAAATATTATTCAAAATGAAATATTATAAGCAATATTTTATAGCCTAATGAAATTCAGATGATGGAATCTAGATGGTTTTAAAGGATACAAAATGAATCACTTTCTCACACACTTAGAAAAGGCAAATGGTTAGTTGTTTTTTATTTGAAGCTGTCTACCCCCACCTTCTCGGGATATCACTAAATAATTTGTATTTCATTGATATTTTGTGTTCTCATTTTAGATTGGGTTCTTCACCCGAAATGCTCAAGAGCATTTCCTAGAAAAGTCACCATTTGTTGTGGCCATTGCACAACTAACCCCAAAATTGGGGACCCACCTTAAAAATTTTGGCGTTTGTGTAATTTTATACTTTATTTGGTAATTTGGTCAAAGACCATAGGTCTAGTTTCCCTTTTATTTTTGAGTGTGTGTTTGGTTGCTTTCCCTTTAGTTTGAATTTTAATTGAGCAAGCTTTCTTTCCATACTTTAATAAATAAATAATTTATATTATATTATATATATATATATATATTATTTTTATAAGTCTAAAAGTATGACAAAAAATAAAAAATAATAAAAATAAAATAAGGTAAAATAATATATAAATATAATATATATAAAAGTCTTTGTTTTTTTTTAATAAAGTATATAAAAAGACTTTGCTTTATTTTAATAAAAGTGATGCACGTTACGTTTGGTTATCGGTAAAGACATGTTATATGGAAGCCTAATGTTATTATTTAAGTTTTTATTTAAAAGGTAATTTTTATCTTAACCTTGTCGTTTGTCTAATGTGCAGGTTTTGGAGCGGACGTAGACCACGATGCTGACATGGATACGCATTTGGAGCTAGATGACCACAGGGATGCCTCAAGTGAACACCAAAAGGAAGCCATGGTGGACACGTACGTGGACCCTTGAGGATCGTGTGGTAGTAGTGGCGATGAGCATTCATTGGCATCAGATAGTAGGTTCATGGGGCTTTAATATGATGACTAATGCACATTCAAGGTGTTTAGAATGGTATTATGGATGTAGACTGGGACAGTGATGAATACGCAAGCATAGCCCAACCTTGACTATGGGGTGACAAACCAAACATGGTAGTAGATGAGCAATGATGCAACATCACCAGGGGATGTTGATGAATGAAATCTAGTGATCAAAACCCGAACATGGAAAAATTGTCATATGTGGAGATCGGGCTAATTTGGTTATTTTGGAGTAGTTAAATAGAGAACATTCATGATATGAAAGTGAGCATTACATATGGTTTCAATACCACATTTGAATTCTAAATGTTTCAAAGGTAGGTGCAGGATTTGAAATCATAAAAAGTAGTGTAGTCTATCACTTCACGCTTATGAGTGGATATACAACAAACCACGGGACGAGAGTATAGGTGACTAAAACACACATGTTGTTCATAATATTCAAATCCTCTTTTTATATTGGATTGCCTCACAGTTTGGGATATTACTGGTATCTCTTCCCCATCTCATTTGCTTGCTTCCCATTTTATGATGGAAGGCATATGCTTCCCATTGTACGGTGGAAGGTGCCTACTTCCTATTATACGATGGAAGGCACCTGCTTCTTGTTGTATGGCGGAAGGCTCCTACTTCCTATTATGTGAATGAGAGGCATCTGCTTCCCGACTTCTTCAACCACGGTGCCTAATTCCTGTTAGCATCAAACTTTAGCATGACTCTATGGTCGATAGAATAGAGAGAATGTGTCGGCAACCAGCTTGAAAGGATTTTTAGCATCATAACTGAACATGGGATAATATCAAAAGTGATTCATCACCTATGTTGCAGCTGTGACATAAATTTATTATTTAAATCGAGCAAATCAAATATCAGCGTATTCTAGAAACATAATACGCTGAGATATTATGATATTTTTATCGATTCAAAAAACTAGTTGTAACCACAAATCATGCATTTATTCATTCTAAAATTGTAATGGGGCTGGCCACATACTTTATAAATATGTAGGCCACCCTTGAAGAATAACCCCTAGAATTTTTTATGTAATTTTCCAATTGTAAACTGTTAATAAAATCCTTGCATTATTCTTGTAAAAAGTATTCTCTAGCATCCGGTGAACATTCTACCATGGACAGAACCTACTGGAAGCGTGGGCCTACTTGCAATAGAGTTCTTCCCTATTTACCTATTTTTTGTAATTATTTTCATAGATTAATTTATTTATAGCACTTTCCCTGTTTTCTATAATTTCCAACAAGGTAGTTATTTAGAGTTTTAATGTTTTTAGTCCTATTTCTTAGACTTAGCATAGGATTATGGGTTTAAACATAAACTTCAATGAACATTAAACACCCCCCCAAACCATAATCCAAGGGACTCATATTCAAAGGAGGAATTGCAAGCATATATTTTGCACAACTGCTCATAAGACTACGAGCTACCCCGAGCTGAAAATTAAATGGAGGAAATTACTTGAAATATAGAAAAACCAACCAATGTTTTGCTCAACATTTTGGTGCCATTGCCGGGGAGTAGCCATTGTAGTTTCCTATTCTTAATAAAGCTTAGTTATAGTAGTTTAGAGTGTTTTCTTTAGAAAACTTCATCTAAAATTTTGTATGAGTCCACATAAGAACATGGGATGTTAAGATCCTACTATAAAATATACTAAACAACACACTCTCAACTCAAATAAACACACTCTCACACATTTTCTTGGAAATAAACTCACAAAAACATTATAACAAGTATTCAGAATTAAATGCATATGATAACAAAAATTACTTAAAAGGAACAATCTCACAATAGATAGAATCGCAGGCCTCTTCGAGGGGGCAACCTCCTTCAACACTTCATTAATTTGCAAAAAGATGATTACATTGGTGCCTTTTCGGGTATTTAAAGAGTTTCCTTCCAAGGTTGGCTTACATGCAAAATGCCACCTGTATTACATGCATAATGCCACCCTAATTATATGCATAGTTCCACTTTGAATTACATGCACAATGCCACTCAAATTACATGCATAATGCCACACGAATTACATGCACAATGCCACTCGAATTACATGCACAAGGCCACCTTACCTAACCTATCTACCATGTGTTACATAGAAAAGGGTGCCATTTGTCATAGGCACTACCTAAGCTAAAACTTAGAACATTACAAAATATTAATCAAGGGCACTACCCACGTTCACTAGGAATTATTACATCAAGGAAGTTATTACATTAAGGGTTAGGATGAGATCCTAACATGCCCTTCTCATTGAAGAAGCTTTGTCCTCAAAGCTAAAAAAAGGGAAACTGTTGTTGGAGTTGATGGAGAGACTCCCATGTAGCATCCTCAGGTTGAAGCCCATGCCACTGAACAAGGACCTCTATAATGGTATGGTTGCATAGAGTGCGAGTTTGACGATCTAGTAGCTACTCAGGTGCAAGTAAGATGGAGCCTTATTCATCCAATTCGAGGAGTGTTGATTGAACATGTACCTTTGTGCCCACAACTTTCTTGAGAAGGGAAACATGAAAAATAGGGTGGAGCTTGGAAGTGGGGGGAAGAGCCAATTTGTAAGTTGTAGGGCCAATCCGTTGTAGAACCTGATAAGGACCATAGAATTTTAGAGCGAGCTTCTGACACCTGTGAAGTTGTAAGGAAGATTGTTTATATGGCTGCAAGCGAAGGAAGACCATATCACCCACATCAAAATTGCACTCAGAATGATGCTGATTAGATTGTTGGCACATTCGATTCTGGGCCATGTTCAAATTTTGCTTGAGTTGGCAGAGGACCTCGGTGTGTTGACTTAGAGCATTGTCAATGGCCTGGACCTTGGAGCTGCCCAAAATGTAGGAGGAAGGCGTGAGTGGAGGGTGCCTATAAACTACCTCAAACGGTGTGAGTTTGGTGGCGGTATGATAGGAAGTGTTGTACCACCATTCGGCCAAGGGAAGCCATTTTTCCCAATGAGTAGGATGATTGGAGGCAAAGTAGCTAAGGTTGGTTTCCAAGCATTTATTAACAACCTTTGTTTGACCATCCATTTGCGGATGGTAGGCTGAACTCATTTTGAGCCGAGTCCCCTACAACTTAAACAACTCTTGCCAAAAATTGCTAGTAAAGGTGGGATCACGATCAGATATAATGGAGGCTGGCATGCCATGAAGGCAAAATATGGAGTCAAGAAAAATTTGGGCAATAGTGGATGTTGTGTAAGGATGGGTTAGGGCACAAAAGTGAGCATCCTTTGAAAGGCGGTCCACTACCATGAAAATAACTGACTTACCTCTAGATTTAGGTAGCCATTCTATGAAGTCCATGGAGATGTCAGTCCACACCTACTCTGGGATTGTCAATGGTTGAAGAGTTCTCGAAGAGTGCATTGTTTCCCCTTCAATCCTTTGACATGTGTCGTAGTCAGCTACAAAAGAGCGAATTTCCTGTTGCACACCTTTCTAAAAGAAGGTGCGCTTGAGTCACTCATAAGTTTTTAGGAACCCTGAATGGCCAGCAGATGGAGTAGCATGTGATTCCCTCATGAGGAGCTCTCGAAGTGGGGACTTAGGAGGAAGAACCAGGCATTGATGGTAACACAGATCCTGGCCATCCCAACTATATCCTAGTGTAGACTCTGGATCATCCATAAGTGAAGCAACCAAGTCTTTCAAATCTGCATCCTAAAGTATTTCTTGACATAAGGGCTCAATCCATTGTGGCAATGGTGCAGAAATGACACACAACATACTAAGGGCCTCAAATTGGTGAGAGAGAGCATCCGCCACAAGATTCTTATTTCCTTTTTTGTATGTGATGTCATAATCATAGCCCATGAGTTTTGATACCCACTTTTGTTGCTCAGGGGTGGCAAATCATTGTTCTAGAAAGTATTTCAGACTCTGGTGGTCAGTTTTCATGGAGAAATGGCACCCAATGAGGTAAGATTGCCAATGCAGGACTGCATGCAATATTGCCAACATTCCCTTGGCATATGTGGATTTCCCTAAATTGCGATCAGATAGGGCTTTGCTGGTGAAATCCAAAGGGCATCCTTCTTGCATCAATACCACCCCAATACCATGACCAGAAGCGTCACTTTCAATGACAAATTTTTTAGATAATTCTAGCATGGCTAAAACTAGAGTGGTGGTCATGGCATGCTTGAGTTCTAGGAATGCTTGCTCAGTCGGCCCTGTCCAAGTAAAAGAATCCTTATTCAAAATGGAGGTGAGGGGGGTGGCTATCTTTCCATAATTATAGACAATTTACAGTAATTTCTTGTAAGCCCTAAAAATCCTCGAAGTCCCTTGAGAGTGTGAGGTTTCGGCCATTCTTAGACTGCTTGGATATTCTTAGGGTCAACCTTGACACCATACTTTGAGAAAATGTATCCCAGATACTCCACTTCAGTCAAACCAAAGGAACACTTGGACCTTTTTACAAACAGTTGATGGTTGGCCAATAGTTGTAGGGTTTGATCTACATGCTTGAGATGCTCTTCCCATGTGTGATTGTAAATCAAGATGTCATCGAAGAAGACAAGGATGAACTTCCATAAAAAAGGGTGAAATATGTTTTTCATCAGGATTTGAAATGTGGAAGGATCATTTGTGAGACCAAATGGCATTACCAAGAATTCATAATGACCTTCATGAGTGCAAAAAGCAGTTTTAGGAATATCTTCATCCCTGAGCTAGATATGATGGTACCCAGAGCGAAGGCCTAGCTTGGTGAAGTACATGGTCCCATGTAATTCATCAACCATAGGGATAGGAAATTTATCCTTGACAGTTATCTTGTTGAGTTCCCAGTAGTCAATACATAGTCTCCAGGAGCCATCCTTCTTGAGGACCAATAAGACTGGTGCAAAGTAGGGACTAGTACTAGGCCGAATGATACCCACCTTGAGTAATTCTTGTATCATTGTCTCAATTCTGACTTCATGGCATGAGGGTACCTGTATGGTCTGATATTAGGAGGTGCACTATTCGGTAATAATGGAATGGCATGGTCGTGAGAGCGATGCGGTGGTAGTGTAGTTGGTTTCACAAATATGGCCTCATGTTTGTGGAGAATCTGTTGCAGGTCTGATGGGGTTTCACCCATTTGAGAGATGGATGGTTGGATGGAGAATAGTTGTGCAATGACCCCACGTGATGATTTCTTTAGCAATTTCTCCATGTCATTTGAACTAATAATTTGAGGTGTTCCTGCTAGGGAGCCCTTGATGATGTGTGTTTTTTTGTTTTGGGAGAACTGCATCCAGAGTTCAGCAAAGTTCCAATTGATAGTGCCCAATGTACTCAACCATTGAGATCCCAGAACAATATCACATCTGCCCAAATAGAGGGCAAACATGTCCTACTTGAGTTCATAGTCCCCTATATTTATTTTAACATTGCGACATTTTCCTTTACAAGGTAAGGTTCCCACATTGGCTACCATGACCTCAAAGGAATTACAAGTGTGGATATAGCAATTTTCTCACTGAGCAACTCTAGGGTCAATGAAGTTGTGTGTGCTTCCCGAATCCATAAGGATGGAAAGACGTTGGCCCTTGAAAAATCCTACAACCTTCATGGTTTGTGGAGTAGTAATGCCGGCAAGAGCATGGACTGTAATTGCTGTCTCAGGTTCCTGTTTCACTTCTTCTTATGGAGAAGGTGTTTCCAGAGGGTCCTCATCCTCATCACTCTGGTCAGAGTTATTAGGTTCTTCAACATCTATCAAGAACATTTTTTTGTGTGCACACTTATGCCCTTTAAAAAACTTTTCATCATAATTGTAGCATAATCCTTGGGCACGACGTGCATCCATATCTTCTATGGTTAGGCACTTGGGTGTAGCAGGTTTATTATCAATTGGGTGTTGGGATCGAGAAGGAAATGAAGGTCTATTTTGAGGAAAATATGATGGGCGCCTTTGGGCAGAGAGTTTAGATTCGGCCAAACGGGCCAAAAGGATAGCTTCCATCATAGTTTGTGGTTTCAACATTCTTACTTATGCTTGGAGTTCCCCCTTCAACCCATTGAAATAACAACTTTGGAAGAACCCTTCATTAAATCCTCTTGTCTTATTGGCCAATTTTTCATATTGAGCTTGGTATTCACGGACTGGCCCTATTTTTTGTAGTTTGGTCAAGGCCCCTATAAAGTCCTCATACTCACTAGGACCAAATCGAGTGAGTAGTTGGGATTCAAAATTCTCCCAAGAGAGATTTGGGTTGGAAATATGTAACCATTTGAACCAGTGTAGAGCCTCAGATTCCAAGATAAAGGAAGCCATCTGGACTCGATGAAATATGGGGACATTATGAAGTCTAAAGAATTGATCAACCCTAGATAGCCACCCATCAACATCCTTCCCACTAAATTTGGAAAAGTCAAATTTGGGCATTTTAAAGGATGGATCATGGTCATGATTCCTTGCAGAACGCTCATCTTGGTGTTTTATTTTGGGTGGTCCTATTTTTAGTTTACTGTCTACTTCTGTCAGTGCTTCTTCTAAGCAGTTACTAGTGGCCTCATGCTCTAGGCGAAGACCTTGGACTTCTTCCCTTATGGAGTGAAAAGCCGAGTGCAAGTTCTCAATGGCTTTTGTTAGGGATTCCAAGTGGTCTAGTTCTTTTTGATGTCCACGGGTACCCTGGGCCATTTTAAAATCTTTTGTCACTAGTTACTAAAAATAAAATGAGTTTTCAGGACTTACTATTTTTAGTAAGTGCCCAAAAAAGTACTTGGGTGCTATATATCTCTCAACACTACTTTTTGGCACCCTAGACTCTTTTATTTATTTATTTATTTATTTATTTTTTATCTCCTATTTTGCTGAGTCTAACGGTGTTTACAGTTTTTTATTCTGAGCTACAGAGCAAAAGTTGGGTACTGGAGCATTATCTATAACTGGCCTCGTGTCATGCTCTCACTGGTTGGCCCAGTACTGACAGTATCGCTAACACTACTGACCTCACTAGCCCCAAGATTATCTGTATTTTGTAGGTGACTGTTATGAAAGTTTTGTTCTGACCTTGAAAGTTGTAAATTTTGACCTGACTGTGCTGACCACTCTGACCTAACTGATCTGACTGTGACTGCCACTATAAATTTGATTATTATTATCCTGACTATTAGCTTAAGTGTCACCATCATGGTCTATCCTGAATGCATGTACTTTTTGTTATTTTTTTAGTAGAGGACTCCTTTCTCATATGCTCACTTTTGGGGATTTGAAATGCAGGTTTATGAATAGGGAGGTTTGGTTTTTTTTTTCATTTTTTATAGGTTTAAGTTTTAACAGAACTAGGGAACGCTAGGTAGAGGAGTATGTACCACCTATAGGCCCTCTATTATACCGACAATGAAGAACAATAGTGCTCGGACCAATATTTTAGGCCACTACTCAAGGAGGATTCCACACATACCCTTGAGCACACTACTCGCCTCTTTGACAATACGGGAGGGTAATCATCCAAGATCCTGTGTCCCATAGACTGAGTAATACAAGGCCACAAATATTCCTAATGGCTAAAAGTTTGTTTAAACCTAGATGGTCTCTCGATATACCCGAAGATACGTGGGAGCTCAAGTCCGTGCACGCGTTATGTCTGAGGCCTGGGTATTGGAGCCTGATCGCCCCTTCACTAGATGCTTTATGGGCTATCTAGATTAGCCAATAATGACAAATCCTTCATGATATTTTAAAATCCCTGGAACAAGGTTTCTACCTACTCAACTAAAAAGATTTTTTTTTTGGTCTGGAAAAAAAATGCACTGTATTTTTTGGATTTTTTTAATAAAGAAAAACAGGAACGGAAAAAACACACAAAATTTATACCTAACAGGTGGATTGGATGGCAAGAATCGTTGCAGTTGCAGCAGAACTTGGCCCTAGAAAGCGCTCTGATACCACTTGTTAAGATCCTACTATAAAATATACTAAACAACACACTCTCAACTCAAATAAACACACTCTCACATATTTTCTTGGAAATAAACTCACAGAAACATTATAACAGTATTCAGAATTAAATGCATATGATAACAGAAATTACTTAAAAGGAACAATCTCACAATAGATAGAATCACAGGCCTCTTCGAGGGGGCAACCTCCTTCAACACTTCATTAATTTGCAAAAATATGATTACATTGGTGCCTTTTTGGGTATTTAAAGAGTTTCCTTCCAAGGTTGGCTTACATGCAAAATGTCACATGGATTACATGCATAATGCCACCCGAATTACATGCATAGTGCCACTTTGAATTACATGCACAATGCCACACGAATTACATGCATAATGCCACATGAATTACATGCACAATGCCACTCGAATTACATGCACAAGGCCACCTTACCTAACCTATCTACCATGTGTTACATAGAAAAGGGTGCCATTTGTCATAGGCACTACCTAAGATAAAACTTAGAACATTACAAAATATTAATCATGGATACTACCCACGTTCATTGGGAATTATTACATCAAGGAAGTTATTACATTAAGGGTTAGGATGAGATCCTAACAGGGAACCCGACAATTATTTTGTCAAAAATAAAGAAGTCATTTATCAAAATCCTTTCACTTAAGTAGAACCTCAACCTGATACTGAAATATCACCATCTCAATCTACACCTGTGCATTGGTAGCAACACCGACTATTTTCATAGGATCTCTCTGAAACAATTCAACAAAATTCTAGAGCAGGATCAGAGATAAGTAGAGTTCAATCTGAGGAAGCTCTACTGAATGTTGAACACTGACAAGCAGTGTTAGATGGAACTATCTAAAACGTTGACTTATCCCTAACTCTTAAGGACAAAAGAAACAAACTAGAAGAATTGACATCTACTTTGAATGAAGTAGGGGTAGAAACACCAGTAGTAGATAGAATGGCAAAAAATCTAGAGGAAACATCTACTAGTTTTAGTTTTCCAATAGGAGAAGCAGGAGGAGATCACAAGATGAAACACATCTCTCCTACCCACCTAATTTTTTTAAGACTACCAATAGAAGATCCAGATCTATTTTTGTTTAAATTTGATGTTTTATGCAGATATGTGGATTACACCACAAATCCTTAGAAACTAAAATTATTCCCTTCCATCTTAGATGATTCAACTTTGTGTTGGTTCATCAGCCTAGGGAATAAAAGAATAACTACCTGGGAACAGTTGAAGAAACTTTTTCTAGATTAGTATCAGGATTTTGGTAGAGTAAGAGATGCAAGAGAGCAATTCCTAGACATAACACAAAAGGAAGGTGAGTCCATGGAAGAATACTGGGATAGGTTTAGCTTCAATCTGCAAATATCACCTCATTCAAAACTAGGAGATAGGTCCCTAAGAAGTATTTTTATGAAAGAATTGACAAATGAATCCTTGGAAGCTTTGAACATGATCTCTGGGGGAGACATTTACCAGCACCAAATGGATGATATTCAGTAGTTGTGTTGAAATTTCTCAAGAACAAAAGGTAAATTAACCTCTAGAAATGTTAAGCAGTCAGCCATTGTCACTAAAACAAAAATAGGCAATATATTAGAAGACCTTAAAAGTGAGATGTTATCATGTTTGGCTCTTCAAATGGATCCTCTTATAATTTAGATAAAGAAGTAGGAGAATGAGGTAGCATTGGCCTACTTCTATCCTAAATGCAGAGGCAAACACCCAAAAATGAGTGCCCAGAAAACAAAGTCAGCGTATGTGTTATTTGTAAGAAGGATCATAAAACAAAGTTGTGTCCATAATTAATGAACTCAAAAGAGGAACCTGAAGTAGCCGAGGCATACTTCATGGGTAATAGGAGGAACTGGCAATAGTCTCCTATGGGTAACAACATGCAATCAATAATGTCATCCTATGGGGGTAGTAATTACTAGAATCAAGGTCAAAACTAGCCGCCCACATGGGTTGGTATGGTCAACAATCTTGGAATCCATTTCTCCAAGGATAAAACCCTTATAACCCTTATCCTTGGAACCAATATCAGTAGCGTGGGCAACAGTGGAGAATTTATAATGCTTAGAATCAGTATCCATAGCATACTGCTCCAGCTCCACTACAACTATGTCTGCCAACTTTACCTACTCCAAGGACTCCTCAATTACCAACACAACCAATAACAAACCCAAACAATAAGCAGCCAACCTATCAGATCAAAAACAAGATGTACCCTATGTATAATATCAAGGTATATTGTGATCCTATCCAGTTAAGGTCAAGAAAGCAAGTAGGTGTATAAGTTACTCCTCGTGTAGAAGAAGAGGAGACAGTATAAATAGAGAAAGAGGAATCACCCCTTATAGAAGAGGTAGAAGAAAAATCAATTCTTGTACATAAAAAAGAGGAGGTTCCACATTTTCCACAAAGGTTACAGGAACCCAAGAAATCAATACAAATAGAGTTTGATATCTAACTAGAGAACTTAATAGTCACAATTCCTTTCTTTCAGGCTATAATAGATATACCTATTTACGGGAAGGCCATAAGAGAGTTGTTCTTCAAGAAACCAGGGAGGAAACTAGCTAAATAAATTAGTTTGGTAGGTCAGTTATCTGACCTTATGCTAGGAAATACCTACAGCCATAAGTATTCATATCCAAGAAGCCATGTGCTGATTGTAAAAATAGAATATTGTATTTTACCCAACACACTAATAGATTTAGGGGTTGCCATCAATGTCATGTCCTAGGAAACCATGCAAAAACTAAAATTGACCAAACTGAAGCCCACCAAAACTATGCTACAGTTGGTAGACAGGTCTACAGTACTTCTTTATGAAATACTAGAATATATCATTATTGCAGTAGATGCATGGGAGTATCCAACAAATTTTTTAGTATTGCAATCTAAGTCTAGACTAGGTGGATACCCATTAATCTTAGGAAGACCTTGGATGGCAATAGTTGATGCCTACATAAGTTGTAGAGATGGGAAAATGACCATTTCAGATGGTTAGAATATAAATAAACTGATCATACATCCACCTGCATAGTCTGCATATTTTTTAGGAGAACCAGAGAAAGAAAATTAAAATTTTGATGGTCTATCAATGCTCCAACCTATGATGATACTTGAAGAGTTGGAAGATGAAAATGATGAGGATAATATGATCTTCCACTTTTTAGGGAGAACCTTCTTGTCCTCCTCCTAATTTTCCATTAGTATGAGTGAAAGACCACCATATTCAAAAAATAGAAGTTGCACCTGATAGAATGTTGAATGTAAATAACAAGTTGACAACCGAACAACATACCAAACTAAAACAAACATTGGAAAAACATCAAGAAGCCTTTACTTGGGAGTACATGAGAGGAATAACTCCTGAGACCTATACACATCAATTTATTAGTATTTTTTCAGATATGATTGGAGATATTGTGGAAGTATACATGGATGATTTCACTGTATATGGTGAGACTTTTGAAATTGCCACATAAAATCTAGAAAAAACACTTAAATGTTGTGAGGAAACTAACCTATCCTTAAGCAATGAGAAATGCTATATGTTGATGTAGGAAGGGATAGTTTTAGGACATCACCTTTATACATATGTGATCATATTAGATAGAAATAAAATTGAAGTCATCCAAAATCTGCCTACTCCTAAAACATAAAAGGACATTCATAGTTTTCTAGGATCAGCCGATTATTATAGGAGATTTATATCAAACTTTAACAAAACTGCTAAACCTCTTACCACATTGTTAACAAAAGATGCAGAGTTTGTTTGGACTGAAGAATGTGAACAAGCATTCAACACCATGAAGGAAAAATTGACTACTAATGAACAAGCATTCAACACCCTAAAGGAAAAAGTGATTACTGCTCCAGTGCTGAGAGTTCCAAATTGGACCATACATTTTCACATATATGTTGATGCATCTAACAATGCAATAGGATCAGTACTAGGATAGAAATATGGTGATGATTTTTATGCCATATATTATGTTAGTAAAAACCTTATAGGTGCTGAACTGAATTATACTATCACAGAGAAAGAATTTCTTGCAATGATACATGCTCTTAACAAATTTTGTTATTATATTACAAGTTATCAGGTATTTGTACACACTGACCACTCAAAAATCAGATACTTGATAAAAAAACCTGGGATTAGTGGTATAATTATCATATGGTTGTTGCTTTTACAAGAATTTGATGTGAAAATAGTATACAAGCCAAGAAAAGATAATGTGGTAGCTGATTTCTTGTCCAAAATGACACCTCCAGACTATGCAGCTACAGAAGATCAATTTCAAGATGAGAATTTGTTTGCTCTAAATGAACAGATACCTTGGTACACAGATATGGCTAATTATTTATCCACTGGTAGAGTATCCCCTACACTTTTATCTCGTGAAAAATAGACTTTAATTAAGAAAAGTGTAGATTTCTCATGGATTGATGGGTGCCTGTTTAAAACAAGACCTGATAAAATCATGAGGAGATGTGTTGTTGGAGAAGAAATAATTGAAATACTAAAGGCTTGCCATGATGAACATGATTGGCTACCAAGAACCAATCACGTCCAAGGAAATTAATTGCATGGGAACCATGGCCATCATTGTCTATTACAATTTACCCCATCATCAAACACCAACCAATAGTGATGCACCACGAACATTTACACATATGCACCCATGAAACAAATTTAGGTGCATGTTTAAATTTTTTGTTTCTTGTCTATATTATTTTCATGAACATGTATGTCTATGGAAATGTGTTGGCATAACCCCCTGTATTGTTCCAAATTTTCCACACCCTTACCTTCAGGCTAAAGGATCCACACCCAAAAGGGGGATGCGAGAAGGATGGGACAATATCTCGGACTGAGAGGCCCTTTGAAGGTCCCACCTCTCGGGGGAGGTGTATTAAGGTGATTTTTCGACGGATGGTGGGGTTCACCAGGAAACGTTTAGTGGCAGTCTCCATGCCTAGGTTGGGAATGTGTTTAATGTGTTTAATTTTATCTTTAAACATTCAAATCCTAGGTTTGGCCAAATGAATCTAAGTTGTTCTATTATGAAAATGCAAATTAAATGAATACAAAAAATAGAATTAAACATAAAACATAGAGAATATGCTAGATGAGAAAAGCCATACCTGATTTCGGATGTCTGATGGAGATTTTGATTTTTGAAGCAGTCCAAATCGCCTCTGATTTGACAGGATCATCTAAAATTAGACAAGATCATCTGAGATCTGATGAATTCGTCAGACGAATTCATCAGAGACCTGCAAATAGAGAAATAGACACATAATACAGAAAATACAGCTATGATGATAGAGGGAAATGGTGTAAAATGACAAAATGATGTTAATAAAATAAGCCCGAATAGAAATGCAAGTAAATTATGATGCTTTAATAGCTAATCATGATTTTATTATGCAATTAAACTACATGGGTGAACTCCAAGATGCAGAATAACAAGAAATAATAATAAAACTGACTAAATGCAGAATAAAATAGCAGCAAAGTATAGGAAAAATGCAAACTCTGGGCATTGATTGCCCCCAATGCAGACTGCAGTTGAAATCGTCTCAAATTTTGACGAGATCATCCAAGATTGTATAGGATTGTCTATGATGATCTGAGCTTGCTCCGGCTGAAAATCAATGAGGTCCCTGCAAGAAAACTTGGAAAGTACAAATGCATATGGTAATCCAGGGTATTCTAATGCACGCAAAGGTCAAGTTATAGGAAAATTCAGCCAGGGGGATGTCAAGGGGGGTCCTAAGGTTTAAGTAGCCTTAGGAGGGAGGTTAGGAGGTTGGAGATCATCCTAATCTAGAAGATATCGAATGGGGGAGGTCTCTAATGACACAGACACGCTTTTGCCCAGATTAGAGACACCATTGAAATAGAAGTTAATTATGCACAAATCAGTTTGGGACGAGATCGTTTGGACGTTCTACTCCAGACGAAATCGTTCGATATGAGATGATATTTTCTGATTGGAGACGATATCGTCCAACAGTCACAACAAATCCTAAAAATGGCACGAAAAATGGGGAAAGCTGTTTAACAGGTGGTTAACGGGCGGTTCAGGGTTAAAATTGAATTTTGAATTATTACTAAAGTAATTTTAATTATTTGCTAAGGTTTACTATGCCAATTTTGGGGTGCTACATTTTGTCCCCTCTTTAAATTTTTTTTTGAAGAAAATGCGTTAAAGATGAGTTCTTCTCGATCTATGAGAAAGCAAAAATTTACTCCCATTTTTAGGCGACGATTCTAGGTCGAATCGTACGACAGCTTACTATGGTGCCCCCTCCGTGTTTTTACCCAAATCGAACGTTTGAGGTAAAAACACAAAAAAACAAAATTTAAAATGTTTTTAATTGTTTTTGAATAAAATTAAGAAAAATAGGGAAAAACCCTAATTCATTTTTACTATTCATTTTCATGGTTTCTAGAGCTCTGTAGACAAGATGGTCGAGACAATGCACAGATCGACAGAGTTTCGACGCGGGCTACGGGTAAGGGTTTAACTTAGTTTAGAATGCTTTAATTTTGATTTTCTATGCTTTGTAGATTAATTTTGAATGATTTTTGAGCATCGCGGCCATTTTTTGGGCCGTCGACGTCGTCGAGACGAAATCATCTCGATATCGCCGATTTCATCCATAGGCAAAATCGATGAAATGGGGACGATTTCATCAAATAAGGGACAATTTTGGCTTGCGAAATTAGAGACGAATTTGCTCAAATTGAACTTGTGTTACTTATATTTTTAATCACTGTTTTATTAAAGATTTTTATTGTTTTGTTGTTTATGTTGCAGAGAGGATTACTAAAGAGCAGAGAATGGAAATACGACGGGCTGAGGGATGACTTGGCTGCTCTATCTCAGGCAAAGCGAGATCAGTTGGCTCAAGTCAGCTTGCAGCATGTGGACGATATACCATAGGTTTCTACAGATATGGGGCTATTGACAGCCTTAGTAGAGAGGTGGTATCCAGGTTCTTCCTATTTTCGATTATTGACAGGGGAGATGATTACCACATTGGAGGATGTATGGAAGATTTTGAGGATCCCCATACAAGGACGGCTAATAACTCCCATGGCCAATCAGGGCCACGTGATGATGCAACTATGTGGAGATCCGAGCTTCACCTTGGAGAAGGGCGGAGTGAACATCGAGTCGCTACGCTAGATGCCTGGGGCATCTAGACTGACACAGGTTTTGGCTGGGGTGGTAGGTGGTCTGCTGCTATGTCATCAGAGTGGATGTAGAATACCATGGCTATTGATAGATGTGATCTACGACATGAGAGACCATGGATACAAGTTTGCTTGGGGGAGCTATGTACTATGTCGATTGTATAAGATCCTGCATGGGGTCATATACAAGGGCGATCGATGTCTGGTTATGACATCACTACTACAGGTTTGGTGCTAGGATCACATCATGGTGTGGAGGCCAATAGGGCTCCCACTGACAGATATTAATGGGTAGAGGCCTCGAGCTTTCTACTGGTGGCTCCAGAGAGGGTCATAACGGTGGATAGATCTGCCAATGTCTCAGAGACTACTTAATGACCTTGTCTTTGACCAGATCACTTGGAGGCCTTGGAGAGATCATCCAAGGTGGGTCAAGGACAAACAAGAGCTGGATCGCATTAGGCGAACCTGCTGGCTAAGGATGGAGAGGGGAGAGGTGGAGCTCCACTACTACGACCAAGTTTTGAGGCAGTTCGGTCTACAGCAGGGGATCCCATCTCTCAGAGACTACAAGTTTTCCTAGACCGTCTAGGATAACACTACAGTTAGCGGGGATGTAGATATGCAACACTTTTGGAGTCAGGATGTAGATGATGCCTCGATCTATCCAGTGGATGGGGACGATGTTGGGGTAGCCGACGGCTATGATGCCTGGTACATAGGCATTTGCCCTCCTCAGATGACAAGGGCTCAGGGTTCGATTCATGTAGTTGTGCATCAGGTGGGGAGGCAACGCCAGGCTGCCATTGAGGTGGCACAGGGTCACATTGAGAGAGAGCAGAGGCCACAGGCTCAGTAGAGGCCACGATAACAGGAGAGGAGGGAGGATAGACCCCATTCTCCATGGAGAGAGAGGCCACCATCACCCGATAAGGGCAAGGGTGTGGACATAGGAGAGAGTAGTGAGATGGCTACTCTCCGGGTGAAGACTATCCATCTCTAAGCATAGGTGCAGACTTTACAGGATGAGGCTGCATGCCACCGAGCTAAGGCTACACAGCTCAAATATGAGGTCGCACGCCTAAGAGCATGGAGCGGAGGAGCGAGCACTTAGGAGCTGGCACGGTCGATTGCTCAGACCATGTTCTATTAGTGTATCTACTTCCAACTAGTTCTAGAGGGCCAGAGGGTATAGCTACCAATCGGCATTACGGATCCGATCAGGGTTGGGTCGTCAAGGACTTCATCCCGATCGACGACTAGGACTCGCAGTACCACACATACTGCGATGGGGCCACCTCGTCCACCTCAGGGCAGGGGAGGAGATGAGGTTGAGAGCTCAAGGGGTTCTCGAGACTAGGCTATTGTACTACACAGACTGAATATATGATTGAGAGGATTGAGTATGTCAAGATGTAGATTGTGGCATACCAATCTAGTTTTGATATGATGTACATATATTGTTGAGATATAGATACTTTATATATATATATATATATATATATATATATATATATATATATTTGATCATATGACTTGTCTTATGTGTTTGTATGATGCTTTAATGTTTTGGTGTGATTGATTTGATGATTCATGTAATTATGCCATTTTGGAAATATTATGGTTTGAATGTCATGCTTTTAAAATTTAAATGAAATAATCTGATGTAAACAATTGGTGGTTGTGATGTGATTTGATAAAAATAAAAGGGACTTTTAACAATAATTTCAAAGGACATTGTCGCTATTATAGACCATTTCATGGATTCGTCGCTCGCTAGGTCGTCAAGCTAATCCTGGTATAGAAATATTGTTAAAAGTAAAAGAGTGCTTAAGAGATTGTCTTAAGACTTTGTTGTGATGATGCAAATGATGATGATGATGGTGATTTGTTTTTAGATTTCCATGAAAATATTATGCATGAAATATTTTTTAAAAAATGATTTTTGCTAGGCATAAATTCCTAAGTGTGATAAAATTTTTGAATAATTCCCTAGGAATTATACCATCATTGCAAAATTGAAGTTGACATAATGACATGAAATAGAAACAATGTGCGTTGTTGTTAAAGCATAATTGTGTAACATAATGATTTAAGTCACATGTTTTGATGATTTTAAATAAATGGGAAATAAAATTAGTACAATGGTTTGCACTAGGCATAGAATATTTAGTTATAAAATTATACCATCATCATGAAATCCAAAGAAGAAATTGATAGTTTTATTGCATGGTTGACCTTTTAATTTTTGAAAATAAACAGATAATATGAAGATGAGGACTTGCGCTAGGCATAAAATTCCAATTTAAGTTTTGGAACTATACCATTGTCGCGAAAGTCAATGATATATATATGATTTGAGTGTATATTTTGAAAGAAATTTTGATTTTTTTGAAAATGTATGTAGTTGTCTTTATACTAAACAACTGTTCTCAAATAAGAAAATGAAATTATTCCAAACAATTTGCAAAAATATTTCAAAGTATCTTAAAGACAAAAGTTAGATTTATAAGGAATCCCATGTGCGTATGTGAGTTCATTACCGATCTTGATTTATCATAATGATACACAAAATCTCTCAAATACAAATGTGTGTGCAACTGCATTGTTCATTGACCAGTTTTGAGCAAGATAATTTGATACAAGTGATTTGAATTAACCAAATAAGTGTTCATTAACCATGATTTAGATGCATATAACCATACCAAACTACTATGTAAGTCGGGTTATCAAGAGCTAGCTAATCCATAAGCAGACATAGGTCTGTACAAAAGAAGGTCACTAATGTGATAGACATATCACCATGCTAGGAGTTACCCAAGGCCAAGCGGGTTGGGCACAAACCACCTATTATGGGGCTTACCTCACAGTTTTCGAATAATTGAGAATTCTAGGGATTCAAGCTCATCAACCCTTCTTTTCTTTTCAATGGGTATGGAAAGGAGTTTATTGCATTTTGATTTTGCTTTTCTCTTTTGCTCTCTTTATTTTTTCATTTATTATTTTTTTTTGTACTTTTATATTTTTGCTTGATATTGGAGATAATGCTAAAATATTGCTGTGATGATTCAAAATAACCTTTTTCTTTTTCTCTTTTTCTTGAAATTTTCTTTTCTTCCTATGCTAGGGATACTTTCTCGGATTAGTTGTAGAGCAAGGGATTTTTATTCTGGGTAGGGGTGAGCTTGTCCTTTTGTCAATTCTCAAAGATTCTAGACCATGTGCATGATAGGATTGCAGGGGAAACTTTTTTCTCAAGAAACCACTTCTACTATGTAGCATAGCATGGACATTACAAATATAATCATTTTATTATGAAAAGATATGCTTGGTTTAAGTAAATAACAAGATCAATTCTCTGTGCTCAAACTTTATTTAATTGAATTTTGTGAACTTTGATATAAGAGAGATTAGTAATCATGCCAGATAAAATCAAGATATTTATTTTGTGTTTGTGATAGTGAGGGATTCCAAATAAATGCTAATTTATCCAAAATAACTTGAAAATATAACTACAATACTTTAAGAAGAAATATATACAACAAATATTTTTGAGGAGTTTGATGATTTTGACTCTCTCTTTTTTCTTTATTTTTATGGTTTCAAAAGAGTCAATAATATTGTTGTTTTTACTTTTATGTTTGTTTGATTTTGTTTAAATGGTTTTATATATATTTTTAAAATGAGACAACATGCAAAATATATACAAATGATGAAATGACCAAATTTTATGCGTAATATCGCTTAAGATGCATAATATTCATAGGTTCTTTTAAATATTTACCATCTAAGGTAGCTAATTTGTATGCTCCCGATTCAAATTTAGCAGTGATAATATATGGTCCAAGCCAGTTGGGCTCAAATTTACCTTTAAGGTCTTTAGTTGCATTAGTATTTTTTTTATTTTCTTTTAAAACAAGGTCACCGACCTCAAAGGATCGTTGACGAAATTTCTTAGCATATGATCTTTTAAGCTTGTTTTGGTAGGCAGGAAGATGCTTCAAAGCATTGATGCGCTTTTCGTCAAGAAGTTCTAGCTGACTAATTTCTTGTATAAAAATAACCTTCAACGTTTTTCTAGTTCTTCTTTGACTAGTAAGGCCATTTTAGGATGCATTTTTCTAAGTTTCTGTTTAACAGGTTTAGCATCCGGATGGACTACTAGGTGATGCATGACTACATAAGGGTCTAAACCTAGCATATCTTCATATGTCCAAGTGAAGACATCTTCATATTATTTAAGGAATGCAATGTATTTCTCTTGTTTGTCTTGACTTAATTTTGATCCAATATTGATTATGTGGGGGATTATCCTCAGTTCCAATGTTAATTTTAATGACATTTTCTACTTCCATGTGTAGATCTCTTTCAAAATTAGGTGGGGCGGGTGAGATGCCCAATTCTTGTAATTCTTTTAAGGTTAACTTGGAGAATTCATCTTGAGGAGTCTTGGCCTCAAGTTGGGCTATAGTAGGTATAGAACCATCAAAATAAAAACCATTGTGTAACAACTCTTCAACGGAGACATCATGGAAAATATCTCCTTCCAACTCATCATTGGATTTAGCAATCAATTCAGGGTAAGCTATGGATAGCATATTGCAGGTAAATGACTGATATTTTAGAGGCAAATCATCACGCCCATCTAAATAATCTTGATAACATATGAGTTGATCATCTTTAAAAGGGAATGGTTGACCCTTACTAGGAAATAGGCCCACACCACATCGGGTGGGCCATGGATCTACCTCAATAGGTTCTTTCATACCATTTTGGAAAGGTCCCAAGCCTTTCCCTTTATATCCCATTTTAAGCATTATGGGTTTAGCTTTGATATATTCATTAGCAAGATAGCATCTAGCATATCCATCACAATGCGTCTTGATGTTTCGGGGTATTCTTCCCCAATCATATCCTTTATAAATAAAATAACAACTCCCGTCTTGGTAAGTACTTCCCATAGGTTGTGGGAGGCCCAAAGTATGAGGAGATGGCGACAAATTATTTTAAATAAGTGAATCTTGCATAGAAGCATTTGTTTTTTTTTATATTAAAATTTTAGATAAATCTGGTAAAAGCTTATCAGAAAGAGCATAAGATGTAGAAGGATCATTCCCTATATCTTTAGATGTGGAAGGTATGATAGATGTAGATAATGTGGAGGTGTTAATAAATGGGTCTATATGTTTTGAAATTATAGGGATGGAACATGAAGAGTTGGTTGTAGATCTAAGATATTTTTGAGGTTCTAGTGTGGTTTGTTCAGAAGATTGTTGAGCTATACATGGGGGTGAAATTAATGGAGGAGAAATAGATGAATTTGTAGGTGTGTGTTTCACACTTTTAGATAAAAAATAAGAATTAGGATGTGTGGATGACAGAGCGGGGCAAAACTAAACTCCAACAGGTTCTGCAAAGGCACACATATCAAAGGGTCTAGGATCACCATGAATAGTGACCAACTGATTTTTAAATTTGAATTTAACACATTGGTGTAAAGTTGATGGGACAACCCGCATCGCATTGATCCAAGGGCAAACCAAGAGTATATTTTAGGGGCAATGTACAATAAACACAATTGTATCTAGGGTTCTAGGACCAACTTGACGAGACACTATCACTTTCTTTTGTGTGGGAATGATTTTAGGCTCAATGACAAGTTCCTTAGGGGGTTGGGTAACCTGTTGTTTTTGCATGTTCTGAATCATAGTGACCATATCTCTATTGGATGGTCCAACCTTATCACTTTCTTGATCAAAAAATGACAAGGGATTAGTGTGTATGTTAAACATATCTTCCATAGCTGTTTGAGTGTCACTAATTTGTCCTCTATCAATACAAACTGCCATATTAAGAGCACCAATGTTATTATTGAAAAAATTCTAGAAATGATCTAAGTTATCAAAAGCAATAGTTCCATCTGGAGCCATTATAGGGGATGAGGATCCTTCCTCTTTAAGATTTTCTTCTTGTTCATCTACAACAAGCTCATATTCTAGTTGTTCTAGAGTTCCTCCTTCCGTAATTGAATCCTCAAGAAGGACATTTGGGTTTTTTGTTTTGTCTCCTAACCAATCTTCTTCTTCTTCTTCAGTTTGTTTACCATTCCTAAGTCTAGGCATTGTGCTTAAATTTAGATTTCAGCAAATATATATAATATATATATATATATATATATATATATATATATATATATATATATATATATATGTGCAACAAGCTTAAGAGGTATATATTTTAATTATATACCTACTATAGTATTTAAAAAAATGTTTAGTTTTGTTATATTTTGGTTTTGCTTGTTTTTTCTATTTTTTGGTTTTTGTAACAATATTATAAAGATAACAAACAACACACTAAATGCAAGAAATAATAATAATGAAAGCAATGATCTAGTTTTCTATAAACAATCTATAAATATCATTAATGGGCTCGAGTTCTTCAGGAGTCATGAAGTGTTCTTCTTCAAATTGAAAATTTTCTTTCAAGAATTTGACAAAAAGTGCTATAGTGATATTATTTGTCTCAGATTCTGGTTGGTAGAAATAAAGTTCGTGGCAATACTCTCAATATAACACAGCCCGAGGAACTCTCCTCCACATTTCCCTATCTATAAGAACAACCTCTTGATCTTCTACATGACCTAGGAATTGGTGTATAACAGCTACGTTCTCGAGGTATTCCTCGAAGGTGAACAATTTTGAAGACACAAGAGCTCTCCTATAAGCTAACCACCTATGGCAGGCTCTCTGAAGTTCATGATAAAAAATGAGTTGATGAGGATCCAGGATCCTATCTAGGGCAAACCTCTTGATTTGTCTAAGTTCGGTTGATCTAGATGAAATGATAACTAGCCTCCTATCAAGTTCTTTCCACAAAAGTTGGTTTCTATCTGTTTCAAGAACACTAAGCACATAATTAACTTCTATGGCTTCTAACTGGTTTTCAACATTTATAGTGATAGCTAGTCTTTTCTTAGGAGCTACCATCTAGACATGATATGCAACTTAGTAGTTTTCTAATGATTTTAAATGCATCTATGTTTTTTTTTTTTGTTTTTTTTTTGGTTTCAAAAGGTTTTAGTTTCACGTCGGGTTCACCAAAATGTATTGTTCCAAATTTTCTGCACCCTTACCTTCAGGCTAAAGGATCCGCACTCGGAAGGGGATGTGGAAAGGATGGGATGGTACCTCGAACTGAGAGGCCCTTTGAAGGTCTTGCCTCTCGAGGGAGGTGTATTAAGGTGAATTTTTGATGGATGGTGGGGTTCACCAGGAAATGTTTAGTGGCAGTCTCCACACCTAGGTTGGGAATGTGTTTAATGTGTAAAATTTTATCTTTAAACATTCAAATCCTAGGTTTGCCCAAATGAATCTAAGTTATTCTATTATGAAAATGCAAATTAAATGAATACAAAAAATATAATTAAACATAAAACATAGAGAATATGCTAGATGAGAAAAGCCATACCTGATTTTGGATGTCTGATGGAGATTTTGATTTTTGAAGTAGTCCAAATCACCTCTAATTTGATAGGATCGTCTGAAATCAGAAAAGATCATCTGAAATATGACGAATTCGTCAGACAAATTCGTCAGAGACCTGCAAATAGATAAATAGACACAGAATACAGAAAATGCAGCTATGATGACAGAGGGAAATGGTGTAAAATGACAAAATGATGTTAATAAAATAAGCCCAAATAGAAATGCAAGTAAATTACGATGCTTTAATAGCTAATCATGATTTTATTATGCAATTAAACTACATGGGTGAACTCCAAGATGCAGAATAACAAGAAATAATAATAAAACTGACTAAATATAGAATAAAATAGCAGCAAAGTATAGGAAAAATGCAAACTCTGGGCACTGATTGCCCCCAATGCAGACTGCAGTCGAAATCGTCTCGAATTTTGATGAGATCATCCAAGATTGTACAGGATCGTCTGTGACGATCTAAGCTTGCTTCGGCTAAAAATCAATGAGGTCCTTGCAAGAAAACTTGGAAAGTACAAATACAGATGGTAATCCAGGGTATTCTAATGCATGCAAAGGTCAAGTTATAGGAAAATTCAGCCAGGGGGATGTCAAGGGGGGTCCTAAGGTTTAAGTAGCTTTAGGATGGAGGTTAGGAGGTTGGAGATCATCCTAATCTAGAAGATCTCCAATGGGGGAGGTCTCTAACGGTGCAGACACACTTCTGCCTAGATTAGAGACACCGTTGAAATAGAAGCTAATTATGCACAAATCAGTTTGGGACAAGATCGTCTGGACATTTTGCTCCAGATGAAATCGTTTGATCTGAGGCGATATCGCCTTATCGGAGACGATATCGCCCAATGGTCACAACAAATCCTAAAAAAGGCATGGAAAATAGGGAAAGCTATTTAACAGGCGATTAACTGGTGGTTCGAGGTTAAAATTGAATTTTGAATTATTACTAAAGTAATTTTAATTATTTGCTAAGGTTTACTGCGCCAATTTTGAGGTGCTACACCCCCCATTATTACCTTAACCACTTCAACAAATCCACTTGGCATAATTTTGCATGGCACACCTTTGATTGGTCGATATTTTATGATTATCACCTCTGCACAATCAGGCACATGCTTGAAAGAAATTTACTATGGACCATAATCACTATTGATTACGGTAATTAACTGCCTGTGTGCATAAACGTAGCTATTTAAAAAAAAAATTACCAGCTACTATGCAGTCAACTTCAGCAAGAAAAATATAGAATAGTGAGGCATAGTGGTAATTCCAAAGGGATATAGTAAATTTATTGAGTGAATTGTGAATTAGAGGTAAAGCATGGGAGGAGAGTCAAAAAATCATGACTTGAAGAAGAGTGAGCTGATTGATTGCTTAGGTATTTTTGCAGATGTCTAAACATAGTTGGATGCTACAGAATGGATGGACTACTATCAATTGGTCAGTCAGGACCAAGATGTGATAGTAGTGAATGAATTTGTGGCGTTGATGAGTGAGGGGGTCGTGCGCATGCAAGGGCTAGAGATCCCAGTCACGGAATACTACATAATCAGAGTTATGAGCCTCCATCTTATAGGGGAGTGAATGTACAAGGAGGATAATATTACCCTCTATACGCAGAGATTATTTGGAGCACCAAAAGAGCACCCGATGCATACTAGCTTGCCAAAATAGCACATTCCCAAGCTCTAAAGGGCCATTTTTGAGAAGATCGCCCACCTAAATGCCAACCACTTCCATTTCCTTAATCATATTCTTCATGGGTACAAAATTAGCATCCCCCACTACCTTGCATGCACCTTGAAAGATGAGGCTAGGCGATACCAGGCAGGCACCATTTTTTCCCTGGTTCACCATGGCCTAATTTTTGCCTTGGTGAGATAAGTAGAGTCACATAGAAATATGACAATTGAGGATACTACGAGTACTAGTACAGTAGCAAGGGCACAAGTAGAGAAGGAGATGCCCATTCAAAATGAACAGTCAACCCAGGAGATGACATAACAAGAAACAACGGTGCCTACATCCTAGCATGTAGGAAATACAGTGGAAGCAGGACATACCTCATTCCATAATTTTTCCTAATTTAGGGATGAAATAGGGCAAGTTTCATCCCCTTCTACACCCCAATTTCAATATTAGGCAGTGCAATATTCCATGCCTATCTCCACCAGGATGCGAAGTAGAAGAAGGAGGGCATCAAAGGTGGTTTCAAGCTTATCTTACAAGGAGAAAACCATCGATGAGCTTAATAGGGAGGAGTATATGGCCCATATTTTATAGGACATTTTTTGTGGGTCAACCCCTCAATAGGAGGTGGCCATGGTAGATGTACCATCAGAGGGCCAGACAGAAGATCTGCAGTAGAAGCTGCAGGTTCTAAAAGAGTAGGCTTTCACTTGGGAAGCCAAATTCAAAGAGGAACAAAATCTATATGAAGAGTCCATAAATGAGACTACCCTTAAAATGCATGAATTATATCAAACAATTCGATAACTATAAAGGAAATTATATTTTTAGGGTAGACTAGTAGTAGCCGAACAACTGACCAGGGTTGATGTAGTAGTGCAAACTGATGGGGCAACATAAGTGCCCCTTACTGATAAGGAACCAAAAAAAGGAGATGCTACTACAATGGAATTAGAACAACCCTGCTCTACATCCCCCTCTTCAGATCAAATAATTCAGGAGGATGAGGTTGCAATTGAAAAACCTACAAATACATATTAGCCTGAAAAGGGAGGAGAAGATGGAGAAAATGAGATGGAGGCTGAAGAGCCTCAAATTACAGGCATAGAGGGAGAGGCAGAGCACCCTCCAATTAATACAAGGGTGGCTCAGCCTCAAGAAGAATTTGCACAAGAATAAGGAACAATTCCTAATGTGTAGCAAGAATCTACAGAGAAAGGAGTAGTCCCTGATGTGCAGTAGGAAGTTGTAGAGGAAAAAGAAATAGTCCCTGATGTGGAGCAAGTAGTTGCAGAGGATCAGGAGGTTCAACAACCTACATTCCCTGTACACCAGGAAATACCAATTGCACCAACATATCCTAGGGTACAAAGTATCAAGCTGATATAAAAATAAAAAGTCGTAAGGCCATATTAGCATTGACCCAGAACTAGAGCAAGAGTTGTAGAATTGAAGGCCCTAGGCCTTGAATTTGATACAAAATCAGAGCCAGATTCCTATGAGGAATGAGTGGCAGCAAAAATTTAGTTTTCTACCTAGAAATAGAAATTTGAGGAGATCAAGGAGGAAATTAAGGCAGAGAATAAGAGTTGGAAGAAGGCCTCCAAGAAAGCCCTCAAGGAAGCAAAAAAGGAGGCTAGAAAACAATCTAGAAAACCTCGAAAGAATTTTCTAATTGCTCAACCTGAGTAGTTCTAGAAATTTTATGGGTCTAAATATGGGAAGCCTTCTAGGATGTAGGAGTATTTTAAGCAGATGGGATTTCTAGGGCTTGTATAGAAAGAGGAGCTAGCTTCAAGTAGCAGAACTCCCCCTGTACCAAAAATAGATGTTAAAGCTAAACTTGAGCTTGATGCAATAGGGGGAGATTTGCCCACAGCTAGGGTTTCTAAGGAATCCAACATCCCATTTGGTGATAAGGAATTAGTGCCTGAGGGTGAGAAGTTGCCACTTCATCATGAGTACTATAAAATGGTTGAGTCTGCATTCCAGAAGGATGCCACCAACTTCACTAGTTTTTATATGAATGTTGATAAGGGCAAGGTGGTCTGGACTAGAGAACCACCCAAGAAGAGGGTAGGACCAAGTGAAGCACTTTGGTGCAGTAAACACCAGAAGCAACAGGGACAAGAGACAGTAGCTCCCACAACACCAAAGGGATGAAAGCCCCAAGATAAATATAAATCCAAGGCCGCTAAGAGAAAGAGGACATAGACCAACTAGGCCTATTGGGATGAGGTGAACATAAATGGTAATTACCAGTTCAAAGTGGAATAGGGATGTGCCACCCCTTAAGCATAGGGGGATGATGAGCCACATAATTGCTCATTTTTTGTACTCTTTCCACATAATGTGCGACATATATTCTTGTAGATATAATTTTTTTATGGAAATTATATATATATATATATAATTAATAGTTTATTTTGCATATTTTCTAATATTTGTTTTTAAGTGTAACTTGTGTAGAGTTAGTGGAAATCACTACATTTTGGTATGTTTTTGTCGAGGTCCAACTTGGACCTGGAACTTTAAAATTAATTGTATCGCTCCAAATTTTTCGCACCCTTACCTTCAGGCTAAAGGATCCATGCCCGAAATGGGGATGCGATATGGATCGGACAATACCTCAGACTGAGTGGCCCTTTGAAGGTCCCGCCTCTTTGGGGAGGAGTATTAAGGTGATTTTTCGATGGATGGTGGGGTTCACCAGGAAATGTTTAGTGGCAGTCTCCACGCCTAGGTTGGGAATGTGTTTGATGTGTTCAGTTTTACCTTTAATCATTCAAATCCTAGGTTTGGCCAAATGAATCTAAACTGTTCTATATGAAATGCAGATTTAAATGAATACAAAAAATAGATTTAAATAGAAAATGCAGAGAACAAGCTAAGTGAGAAAAACCATACCTAATTTTGGATGTCTGATGGAGGTTTTGATTTTTGAAGTAGTCCAGATCGCCTCTGATCTAACAGGATCGTCTGAAATCAAACAGGATCGTCTAAGATCTGATGAATTCATCAGACGAATTCATCAGAGACCTGCAATCAGAGAAGTAGACATAGCATACAGAAAATGCAACTATGCTAATAAAGGAAAATGATGTGAAATGATAATAATGATGTTAATAAGATAATCCCAAATAGAAATGCAAGTAAATTATCATGCTTTAATAGCTAATCATGATTTTATTATGTATTTAAGCTATATGGGTGAACTCCAAGATGCAGAATAATAAGAAATAATAATAAAACTAACTAGATGTAGAATAGAATAGCATAAATGTGTAAGAAAAACGCAAACTCTGGGCATTGATTGCCCCCAATGTCAGTTGTAGTAGAAATCGTCTAGAGAAGACGAAATCGTCTCGAATTGTGGAGTGATCATCCGAGATTGTACAGGATCATCTGTGACGATCTGAGCTTGCTCCAGCTGAAAAAAAATAAAGTTCTTGCAAACAAACTTGGAAAAATACGAAGGCAAATGGTGATTTAAGATGGTCTAATGCAAATAGAACTCGTGTTACAGGAAATTTCAGCCAGGGGAATGTCAAGGGGAGGGCCTAAGATTAAATAGGCATATGAAGGAGGTTGGGAGGTTGGAGATCATCCCAATTTGGGAGATATCCAACAGGGGAAGTCTCTAATTGCACAGACACACTTTTGCCCCGGTTAGAGACGCCGTTGAAACAGAAGCTAATTATGAAAAATTAGTTTTGGGACGAAATCGTCTGGATGTTCTGCTCCAGAAAAATTCGTCCGATCTAAGGTGATATCGTCTGATCGGCGACGATATCATCCAACAGACAAAACAAATCCTAAAAATGGCACAAAAAACGAGGAAACGGGTAGCAGGCAGTTTTGGAGTGATTTTGGGGTTGAAATTTGAATTTGAATTATTACTAAAGTAATTTTAATTATTTGCTAAGGTTTACTGTGCCAATTTTAGGGTGCTACATTTTGCCCCCTCTTTAACAAATTTTTTGAAGAAAATGCGTTAAAGATGAGTTCTTCTCGATCTACAAAAAAGCAAAAATTATTCCTATTTTAGGCGACGATTCTATTTCGAATCATACAACAGCTTAGTATGGTGCCCCCTCCGTGTTTTTACCCAAATCGAACGTTTGAGGTAAAAACGTGGAAAAGAAAAAAAAATTTAAAATGTTTTTAATTGTTTTTTGAATAAAATTAAGAAAAATAAGGAAAAACCCTAATTCATTTTTACTGTTCATTTTCTTGGTTTCTAGAGCTCTGCAGACAAGATGGTCGAGACAGCGCACAGATCGACAGAGGTTTGGTGCGGGCTACGGGTAAGGGTCCAAAATTAATTTAGAATGCTTTAATTTTGAATTTCATGCTTTTTAGATTAATTATGAATGATTTTTGAGCATTGCGGCCATTTTTGGGCCGTCGAGACGATATCGTCTCAATTTCGTCAAAATCGTCACGATATAGCCGATTTCGTCGAAGGGCGAAATTGACGATATGGGGGAGATTTCATACAATAAGGGACGATTCCCTCTTGCAAAATTGAAGACAAATTTTACTCAAATATATGGGGCTATTGACAACCCTAGCAAAGAGGTGGTATCTGGGTTCTTCTTGTTTTCGATTACCAACAGGGGAGATGACTCCCACATTGGAGGATGTATGAAGGATTTTGAGGATCCCCATACAAGGACGACTAATAACTCCCATGGCCAATCAGGGCCATGCGATGATGCGACTGTGTGGAGATCCGAGCTTCGCCCTAGAGAAGGGCGGAGTGAACATTGAGTCACTACGCCAGATGCCTGGGGCATCTAGGCTGACACAGGTTTTGGCTGGGGTGGTAGGTGGTCTGCTGCTATGCCATCAGAGTGGATGCAGACTACCATGGCTACTGATAGATGTGGTCTATGACATGAGATACCATGGGTATAGGTTTGCTTGGGGGAGCTTTGTACTATGTCGATTGTATAGGATCCTACATGGGGTCGTATACAAGGGCGGCCGATGTCTGGTCATGACATCACTACTACAAGTTTGGTGCTGGGAGCACATCGCGGTGCAGAGTCCGATAGGGCTCCCACTAACAAGGATTTATGGGGAGAGGCCTCGAGTTTTCTACTGGTGGCTCTAGAGAGGGTCATAATGGCGGATAGATCTACCAATGTCCCAGAGACAACTTGACGACCTTGTCTCTAACCAGATCACCTGGAGGCTTTGGAGAGATCATCCAGGGTGGGCCGAGGACAAACAGGAACTGACTCACGTTAGGCGAACCTATTGGCTGAGGATGGAGAGGAGAGAGGTGGAGCTCCACCGCTACGACCGAGTTTTGAGGTAGTTTTGTCTATAGAAAGGGATCCCATCTCTTAGGGACTACTAGTTTTCTCAGACCATCTGGGATAACACTACAGTCAGCAGGGCTCCAGATATGCAACGCTTCTAGAGTGAGGACATGTACGATGCCCCCATTTATCTAGTGGATGGGGACGATGTAGGAGTTGCTGACAGCTACAATGCTTGGTACGCAAGCATTCGCCCTCCTCGGATGACGAGGGCTTAGGGTCTGATTCATGCAGTTGTGCATCGGATGGGGAGGCGATGCCAGGCGGCCATTGAGGTGGCATAAGGTCATGGAAGGAGAGAGCAGAGGAGGCCACAAGCTCAACAGAGGCCATGACAGTGGGAGAGGAGGGAGGAGAGACCCCCTTCTCCATGGAGAGAGAGGCCACCATTGCCCGATAAGAGCAAGGGTGTCGACGTAGGAGAGAGTAGCGAGATGGCTACTCTCTAGGCGGAGACTATCTGTCTCTAAGTTCAAGTGTAGTCCTTGCAGGATGAGGCTGCATGACATCGAGAGGAGGCCACATAGCTCAGAGATGAGGTCGCATGCCTCATAGCATAGAGCAGAAGGGCGAGCACTCAGGACCTAGCACGGGTTATTGCCCAGATCACATTCTATCAGATGCTATACCACCATATGGTTCCAGAGGAGCAGAGATTATTGTTGTTGGCCCCCATTGTGAAGCCTGTCGTGATGAGGTCATTGAGAACATCATCATGATTAGAGTCCAAGACTCATAGCACCACACAGACTACGATGGGGCCACCTCGTCCACCTCAGGGCGGGGGAGAAGATGAGGCTAAAATCTCAAGAGGTTCTCAAGGCTAGCTGCTATAGACTATACTACACAGATTGATACATAGTGTTTATTAATTTTGATAGAGTATTGAGTATGCCGAGGTACAGATTGTGGCATACCGATCCAGTTTTGAGATGATGTATATATTGTTGATATATATATAGATGAGATATTTTTGATCATATGACTTGTCTTATGTGTTTGTATGATGCTTTAATGTTTTGATTTGTTTGATTAATGATTCATGTAATTATGTCGTTTGGAAATATTATGATTTGAATGTCATGTTTTTAAAATTTAAATGAAATAATCTGATGTAAACAAATTGGTTGTTTATGGGATAATTTTGATAAAAATAAAAGGGACTTCTAACAATAATTTCAAAGGACATTGTCGCTATTATAGACCATTTCATGGAGTCTCCGCTCACTCGGTCGTTAAGCTAATCCTAGTATAAAAATATTGTTAAAAGTAAAAGAGTGCTTAAGAGACTGTCTTAAGACTTTGTTGTGATGATGCAAATGATGATGATGATGGTGATTTGTTTTCAGATTTCCATGAAAATATTATGCATGAAATATTTATGATGTTTGCTAGGCATGAATTCCTAGGTGTGATAAATTTGTTGAATAATTCCCTAGGAATTATACCATCATTGCAAAATTGAATGTGGACATAATGAAATGAAACAGAAACAGTATTCGTTCTTTTTAAAGCAAAATTGTGTAACATAATGATTTAAGTCATATGTTTTTATGATTTTTAAATAAATGGGGAAATAAAATTAGTTCAATGGTTTGCGCTAGGCATAGAATATTTAGGTATAGACTTATACCATCATCGCGAAATCCAAAGAAGAAAATAATAATTTTATTGCATGGTTGATTGCTAATTTTTTTAAAAATAAATAGAAAATATGAAGATGAGGACTTGCGCTAGGCATAAAATTCCAATTTTGGTTTTGGAACTATACCATCGTTGCGAAAGGCAAAAGTTATATATAAATGTAACTTTATTGCATGTTTTTGAAAATGATTTTGATTTTTTTGATAATGCATGTAGTTGTCTTTATACTAAACAAATGTTCTCAGATAAGAAAATGAAATTATTCCAGACAATTTGCAAAAATATTTCAAAGTATCTTAAAGACAAAAGTTAGATTTATAAGGAATCCCATGTGCGTATGTGAGTTCATTTTCGATCTTGATTTATCATAATGATACACAAAATCTCTCAAATACAAATGTGTGTGCAATTGCTTTGTGCATTTACCAGTTTTGAGCAAGATAATTTGATACAAGTGATTTGAATTAACCAAATAAGTGTTCATTAACCATGATTTAGATGCATATAACCGTACCAGACTACTATGTAAGTCAGGTTATCAAGAGCTAGCTAATCCATAAGTAGACATAGGTTTGTACAAAAGAAGGTCGCTAATGTGACAGACATATCACCATGCTAGGAGTTACCCAAGGCCAAGCGGGTTGGGCACAAACCACCTGTTATGGGGCTTACCTCACAGTTTTTGAATAATTGAGAATTCTAGGGATTCAAGCTCATCAACCCTTCTTTTCTTTTCAATGGGTAGGGAAAGGGATTTTATTGCTTTTGCTTTTGCTTATTTTGCTTTTTTTTTTTTTTTTTGTATTTTGCTTTTTTTCGTATCTTTTGCTTTGATATTTGAGATAATGCTGAAATAGTGCTAAGAGAGTATAAAATGATTATGAAATAATGCTTTTTTTTCTCATGATTTTGCTTGATTTTTCTTTTTCTTTTGCTTCCTATTCTAGGGATACTTGCTCGGATTAGCTATAGAGCAAGGGATTTTTATTCTGGGTAGGGGTGAGCTTGTCCTTTTGTCAATTCTCAAAGATTCTAGACCATGTGCATGATAGGATAGCAGGGGAAACTTTTCGCTCAAGAAACCACTTCTACTATGTAGCATAGCATGGAAATTACAAATATAATCATTTTATTGTGAAAGGATATGCTTAGTTTAAGTAAATAACAAGATCAATTCTCTGTGCTCAAATTTTATTTAATTGAATTTTGTGGACTTTGATATAAGATAGATTAGTAATCATGCCAGATAAATTCAAGATATTTATTTTTGTGTTTGCAAAAATGAGAGATTCCAAATAAATGATAATTTATCCAAAATAATTTGAAAATATAACTGCAATATTTTAAGAAGAAATACATACAACAAATATTTTTGAGGAGTTTGATAATTTTGACTCTCTCTTTCTTCTTTATTTTTTTTTTTCGGTTTCGAAAGAGTCAATAATATTGTTGTGTGTTTTTGTTTAAACAATTTTATATATATTTTTAAAATGAGACAACATGCAAAATATATACAAATGATGAAATGACCAAATTTTATGCGTAATATCGCTTAAGATGCATAATATTCATAGGTTCTTTTAAATATTTACCATCTAAGGTAGCTAATTTGTATGCTCCCGATTCAAATTTAGCAGTGATAATATATGGTCCAAGCCAGTTGGGCTCAAATTTACCTTTAAGGTCTTTAGTTGCATTAGTATTTTTTTGATTTTATTTTAAAACAAGGTCACCGATCTTAAATGATCGATGATGAAATTTCTTAGCATATGATCTTTTAAGCTTGTTTTGGTAGGCACGAAGATGTTCCAAAGCATTGATGCACTTTTCATCTAGGAGTTCCAACTGACTGAGTTTGCCAGCTCAATATTCATCTCCTACTTCGGTATCTTGATGTAGTAGAGCCAAAGAAGGAACTTCTAATTCAAAGGGAAAAACAGCTTCAGCGCCATAAACCAAAACAAAAGGTGAAGAACCTGTGGGAGTACAAACACTAGTGCGATATGCCCACAAAGCTGGATATAATTGTATGTGCCAATTGCGGCTAGATTTATTGACCAATATTTTGAGGATTTTAATTAATATTTTATTGGATGCTTCTGCTTGGCCATTACCCTAAGGATAATAGGGAGTGGACCAGCGATGTTGAATCTTATATTTTTGGCATAATTTATTAACATATTTATTTTTGAAACAAATTCCATTGTACGAGATGAGATTTGCGGGGAATTTCGAACCTACAAATGATTTGATTAAAAATAAATTTAGAGACTTGTGTTCTAGTGCAGGAAGCTAAAGGCATAGCTTCAACCCACTTCGTAAAATACTCAGTGGCGATTATGATGAATTTGTGTCCATCAGATGACACAAGATTAATTTTGCCAATAATGTCTACGCCCCATTTTGAAAAGGTCCTGTTGGCAATTTTGGGTACCTTGGGTACATTGCACTTGCTCTAAGTGTAGATGTTGTCATTGATGTCAAGAAGGTCTTGAAGCAATTTGGTTTGATGTCAAAGAATGTGTCTGGATGAAGGTTTCAGCATGGACAGTGAGTTTCCAAGAAGATCAGGGTAGCCTAGTTGCAAAAGATCAAGAAAAAGACAAGTAAGAAAAAGTATGCAGGCGGCTGGAAAAACTGTCGCGATTTCGTGACATGTTTGAGGAGAGAGAAAGTTTGGGCAAATGTGTCACGATTTCGTGACATGCGGGAAGGCAGAGACGAAGCAGGCAAAACTATCATGATTTTGTGACATGTCGCATTTTCATGACTCGGACAGTGCAGGGAGGCAGAGAAAGAAAAGTGTCACGATTTCGTGACATTCTGCAAAGGAGGTTGTACGGATAAAAAAATGTCACGATTTCATGACATGTTGCAGAAGAGAGAGTCCGTAGTGTGAGCTGTCATGATTTCATGACAAGATCGAAGAGAGTGAAAGTTTTTCAGGAACTGTCACGATTTCGTGACATGGTGCAAAGTTCCAAGAGAGGACTGTCGTGATTTCGTGACATGCTGCAAAGGTCGAGGAGAGGACTATCGCGATTTTGCGACATGCTAAAAAATCTTGAAATGAGAAGCATCATGATTTCGTGACATGCAGCAAAGGGAAGAGTCTAAAAGGAGCAGCATCGCATTTTTGCGACAGGCAATGGAGAAAGCGTACGGAAGCCAAAAGTGTCATGATTTCGTGATAGGTAGTGGAGAAAGCGTACGAAAGCCAGAAGTGTCACGATTTCATGATAGGTTGTAGGGAAAGCTTTCAAAAGTTGAAAGCGTCATGATTTCATGATAGGCTACAAAGAAGTTGTACGGATGCAGAAAGTGTCACGATTTCACGACAGGTTGAGATGGCAGCTTGTAGTTGGAGATGGTGTCACGATTTCATGACAGAGTTGCAGATGATGTCAGCAAAAGTAGATGTGTCACGATTTCATGACAAAAGTAGAGAAGAAGGCATTGTAGACTAAAGTGTCATGATTTCGCAATAGAGTGAAGATGACGTCAGCAAAAATCATAAGTGTCGCAATTTTGCGACAAAGGCTGAGAGGAAGGCCATGAAGACTAAAGTATCATGATTTCACGACAGAAGTGAGATGACGTCAACAAGAGGCAAAGGTGTCACGATTTCATGACAGAAGCACAAAGGACATCGACAAAGGCCAAGGTGTCATGATTTCGTGACAGCAAGCTATAGAAGGTGTATGGCTGTAAAAGTGTCATGATATCGTGACATGTTGAAGTTTCATGCCAGAAGCTTTAGGGAGGCAGTGGAGCCGACAGAGTTAAATCTGGGCCGATGCAACATAGGGTTTTGCACCGACGTTGTTTTAGGGATGTGCAGCTGACTAAGATCAAGGTTCTAATCTTGAGATTGTGAGTATAAAAGGAGGGCTGCTTGAAGAGTTTTAATTATTGATCGAAGTGTGCGTTCGAAGAGTGACGTTCGTAGATTTAGTGTGACAGTGAAGTTTGATCATCGAAAAATAGAGTGCGAAGATCGATAGCAGTATAAGAGTGCATTTCGTCAAATATTCTAAGTGTAGGAGACTATAAGGAAATAGAGTGCATGAAGACGATACTACTGTGAATGCGTAGAAGTGCAAAGGTCATTGTTCGATCGAGTGCAGCCGTGACTGCGAGAAAATAGCGAAGGACTGTATTTTATGCAGAACAGAGGAAGAGGACAGACCTGTGCCAGACCGAAGGACTATGTTTGGTGCAGATCAGAGAAAGAGGAAGAGGGCATTTGTGCCAGATCGAAGGACTATGTTTTGGTGCAAATTCGAGGACCAGCTTTGAGGTGACAGAGTTGAGGACAGAGATCTCCAGCCAGAGAAGGGAAGACAGGTGTCTTCTGTGGATAGAGTTCCACTTGCTAAGGGCAGAGGAGGTAGAGGTCTTCTAGAGGATCACCACTAAGATCAGAGCTAGGGGAAGGTGTCTCCTTTGGGTTGGTGCCCATAAACTTTGTAATTGGGAAGGTTTCCCAAAGAACTATGATATAACTTTTAGAGAAAAGTTTTATCCATGGAGTAGCCCACATTGGGTGAACCACGTAAATTGTTGTGTCACTTTGTGGATGATGTGTTGTGCTTTGCTTTGATTACTGCTATTATTACTGCTTTCTATTCACTGCATTATACTATTTTGTAAGTTGATTTTAAAGCAAATTAAAAAGTGGTCTTATACTGTTCACCCCCCCTCTCAGTATAAGCTTGTGTTCTTCAATTGGTATCAGAGCAGGTTCCTTCGAAAAGGTTTAATAGCCGGAAGGAAGAACTGGTTAAGAACACAATGGATTTTTTAGGTGGCAATGCAACACCTATTCTCGATGGATCAGATTTCGGTCCAGTGGAGTGCAAGAATGAGAGTTTATCTAATGGCACTTGGTAATGAGGTATGGGAAGTGATTGAAGATGAATACACTATTCCTGAACATGGTCCTTATACCAAAGAAGACAGACTCATGCTTCACAGCAATTCAAAAGCCATGAATGCAATCCTGAGAGGCTTACAAAAAGCAGATCTCACCAAAGTTATTCACTGCAAGACAACTAGTGAAATGTGGAAACAATTGCAAGTGGTTCATACAGGTGATGCAAATGTTCGAAAGGCCAAATTGAGACATTTTAAAGGTATGTTTGAACAACTCAAAATGAATGATGATGAAAAGATTAGTGACTACATGCTTCGTATGGATGAGGTTGTTAACTCCATGAAAGACCTTGGTCTTGAGGTTGCTGAAAATGATGTGTGTGATAAGATTCTAAGATCTCTTCCTAATAGATTTAGTGAAAAGATTTCTGCTATTGAGGAAGCTAAAGATTTAGATAAATTGAAAAAGGATGAGCTCCATAGTATTCTTGTAGCATTTGAGCTGAGAACTCAAGTGAAAGTTGATGTCAAGAAAGAGGCGACTTTCAAAGCTACCAAGAAATCAAAGGGCAAACAGATTCAAGAGAGTGATGAGTCTTCTAGTGATGAAGAGGCATATTACAGACAGAAAGGCAAGTTCTCTAGAAAACACAAAAGCAAGAAAAACATAAGATGTTTCAACTGTGGAAAGTTTGGTCATTATGCTATTGATCGTATCTGTTTCCAAGAATGAAAGTGATGAAGATATACAGGATGTTAAGAGCAAGGATTCTGAAAAGCATAGGTATTACAGAAAGAACAAAGATGAGCACAACAATCAAGGAAAGAGGCATTCACACAAGAATAAGAAGAGCTTCTACCTAGACAAAGCAAGTAAGTGTTCTAGCAGTGATAGTGAAAGTTCTTCTAGTGATGATGAAAATGAGATGTTGTTCATTTCAGAAAAAGAGGAAGAACCGAAACATAAATTCATTGTCATGAAATGTTTTAGATGTGGAAATTTTGGGCACCTTGAGGATGATTGCACAAATAATGAATTGGTTGCTAGTATGTATGAGGATGCTTCAAAAAATGATAAGGAAGATGCTTGTATGGTTTTTGAAAAGGGTAGCACCTCTAGTGATAAGAAATCTGAAAAAGGCCTTGATGATTCAAAATGCAATAAAATAGAGGATCTTGAATGTGAACTTACTAATGCTCTTAGTGTTTTGAAAAAGGAAAGAAAGAAGAATGCTAGACTCAAGGATAAATTAGATGAATGTTGTATGGAGAGAGATGAACTCATAGAAAGTCTTGACATCTCTATGGCTAAGACACAAGAACTCAAGGATGAGTTAGAATCTAAGATGCTTGAGTATAGTGAATTAGAACAGAAAATGGCTGCCATGAAAGAGGAAAATAAAGAATACAAGGATAAGTTGTACAGGTTTCAAGATAGCTCCAAAAGGGTTAAGTCTCTCATCCAAAGTCAAAGAAATCCATCAGATAAAACAGGTCTTGGTTTTGTTAAACCACACAAAAAATAGGTTGGGGAATCAAGTAAGAGATTTCAAAAAGAAGAGAGTTCTGATGAAGAGAGTATTTCAGAGAAAGATTCCGTGAGTGATAAATGCGCAGAAATAGAAAACAGAATTCTGAATACGAAAAAGAAGTTTTCGGGACCCAAGAGGTCAAACAGAAGAATATTTCATGGCAGATGTTTTGCGTGTCACGGGTTTGGCCACATGGCTTCGCAGTGCATGACTCAAGTAAGGAAGATAAATGACAATTTCAGGGGCCATAATTTATTTCAAGGGTATTGCTACTCTTGTAATCAGTTCGGGCACAAGGCAATTTTTTGCAAGGCAAATAATAGGAACTGGGTTAGTCAGAACAGGCGGATTCAAAGAACAGCTATGCCCAAAAGAAATAATATTGTTACTTGCTATAAGTGCAACAATGCAGGTCACACAACCAGACAGTGCAGAGCTGATCTTCCAAGGTACAGGAATAGGAACAGTGGTATAAACAGGTCCAAGGATCAAGGTATGGACAAGAAAAGAGATGAGAACAAGAACAAGAAAAGTGACAAGAACAGAAACATTGACAAAGAGTTCAAGAAAAGGCCCGACAAAGAAATTGTAGACACTGATGATGATGAGTGTCTAATGGGAGTTTCACTCCCACCTTTGTTTTAAATCACCTCATCAGGAGGTGGGGGAGGGACTAAGCTAAGAAGCTCATTCTTAGTCCCAAGCCCCAAAGGTGACCCTTTGCCATTGATGACAAAGGGGGAGAGATATGAGTAAGGGGGAGAGCTTCAAGTGAAGAAGAAAGCTTCAAGTCAGGGGGAGCAAAAACTTCAATTGCAGATTCTCAGTTGTTGGCACAGTTGGTTTCAGTTTTGGCTCTTGAGTAGTGTTTTTTAGTTAAGGGTTGCCATCAATGACAAAGGGGGAGATTGTTGGCAATTTTGGGTACCTTGGGTACATTGCACTTGCTCTAAGTGTAGATGTTGTCATTGATGTCAAGAAGGTCTTGAAGCAATTTGGTTTGATGTCAAAGAATGTGTCTTGATGAAGGTTTCAGCATGGACAGTGAGTTTCCAAGAAGATCAGGGTAGCCCAGTTGCAAAAGATCAAGAAAAAGACAAGTAAGAAAAAGTATGCAGGCGACTGGAAAAACTGTCACGATTTCGTGACATGTTTTAGGAGAGAGAAAGTGCTGGCAAAACTATCACGATTTCATGACATGTTTGAGGAGAGAGAAATTTTGGGCAAATGTGTCACGATTTCGCGACATGCGAGAAGGCAGAGACGAAGCAGGCAAAACTATCACGATTTCGTGACATGTCGCATTTTCGTGACTCGGACAATGCAAGGAGGCAGAGAAAGAAAAGTGTCACGATTTCATGACATTCTGCAAAGGAGGTTGTACGGACGGAAAAATGTCGTGATTTCGTGACATGTTGCAGAAGAAAGAGTCCGCAGTGTAAGCTGTCACGATTTCACGACAAGATCGAAGAGAGTGAAAGTTTTTCAGGAACTATCATGATTTTGTGACATGGTGCAAAGTGAGGACTGTCACGATTTCATGACATGCTACAGAGGTCAAGGTGAGGACTGTCACGATTTCATGACATGCTAAAAATCTCGAAATGAGAAGCATCGCGATTTCGTGACATGCAGCAAAGGGAAGAGTCTGAAAGGAGCAGCGTCAAGATTTCGTGACAGGCAGTGGAGAAAGCGTACGGAAGCCAGAAGTGTCACAATTTCATGACAGGTAGTGGAGAAAGCGTTCGAAAGCCAGAAGCATCACGATTTCATGACAGGTTGCAAGGAAAGCTTTCGAAAGCTGAAAGCATCACGATTTCATGACAGGCTACAAAGAAGTTGTACGGATGCAGAAAGTGTCACGATTTCATGACAGGTTGAGATGGCAGCTTGCAGTTGGAGATAGTGTCACGATTTCATGATAGAGTTGTAGATGACGTCAGCAGAAGCAGATGTGTCATGATTTCATGACAAAAGCAGAGAAGAAGGCATTATAGACTAAAGTGTCATGATTTCGTGATAGAGTGAAGATGACGTCAGCAAAAATCATAAGTGTCACGATTTCATGACAAAAGCTGAGAGGAAGGCCATGAAGACTAAAGTGTCGTGATTTCATGATAGAAGTGAGATGACATCAGCAAGAGGCAAAGGTGTCGTGATTTCATGACAGAAGCACAAAGGACGTCGACAAAGGCCAAGGTGTCACGATTTCATGACAGCAGGCTATAGAAGGTGTATGGCTGTAAAAGTGTCGCGATATCGTGACATGTTGAAGTTTCATGCCAGAAGCTTCAGGGAGGCAGTGGAGCCGACAAAGTTAAATTTGGGCCGACGCAGCGTAGGGTTTTACGTCGACATTGTTTTAGGGATGTGCAGCCGACTAAGATCAAGGTTCTAATCTTGAGATTGTGAGTATAAAAGGAGGGCTGCTTGAAGAGTTTTAATTATCGATCGAAGTGTGCGTTCGAAGAGTGACGTTCACAGATTTAGTGCGATAGTGAAGTTCGATCATCGAAAAAGTAGAGTGCAAAGATCGATAGCAGTATAAGAGTGCATTTCGTTGAATCTTCTAAGTGTAGGAGACTGTAAGGAAATAGAGTGCACGAAGATGATACTACTGTGAATGCGTAGAAGTGCAAAGGTCGTTGTTCGATCGAGTGCAGCCGTGACTGCGAGAAAATAGCGAAGGACTGTATTTTATGTAGAACAGAGGAAGAGGACAGACCTATGCCAGACCGAAGGACTATGTTTGGTGTAGATCAGAGAAAGAGGAAGAGGGCATTTGTGCCAGACCGAAGGACTGTGTTTTGGTGCAAATTCGAGGACCAGCTTTGAGGTGACAGAGTTGAGGACAGAGATCTCCAGCCAGAGCAAGGAAGACAGGTGTCTTCTATGGATAGAGTTCCACTTGCTAAGGGCAGAGGAGGTAGAGGTCTTCTAGAGGATCACCACTAAGATTAGAGCTAGGGGAAGGTGTCTCCTTTGGGTTGGTGCCCATAAAATTTGTAATTGGGAAGGTTTCCCAAAGAACTATGATATAACTTTTAGAGAAAAGTTTTATCCGTGGAGTAGCCCACATTGGGTGAACCACGTAAATTGTTGTGTCACTTTGTGGATGATGTGTTGTGCTTTGCTTTGATTACTAATGTCTATTCACTACATTATACTATTTTGTAAGTTGATTTTAAAGCAATTTAAAAAGTGGTCTTATACTGTTCACCCCCCTCTCAGTATAAGCTTGTGTTCTTCAGGGCCAAGGAGATGAAATAGCCTGTAGTTCTTGTGCAGGGGCATGGACAAGGTCAACATTTTTCTGGCACTTGTCGCAATGGCACACATAATCATGTGCATCAGTCTCCATGGTAGGCCAAAAGTAGCCTATCCTAAGGAGCTTTTTAGCAATGACACTACCACTGAAGTGTCCTCCACAAGATCCATAATGGGCTTCACTCAAAGCTGATTTGAATTCTTCTAGATTCAAACATCTCAATAGGATACCTTCAAAATATCTATATAAAGTATTGCCAATTATTACAAATCGACTTGCTCATCTACATAATAACCGACGCTGGTTTCTATTAGAACTGGCAGGGAAAGTCCCATTGTGAAAAAAATCAAATATATCCATATACCAAGGTTCAGGAGTAGTTTCATTGATTAGAAACACATCCAAAGGTTCTAATAATGACTTATTTGAAGCGGGTTCTTGGAGTCAATGAATAATGATGGTGGCATATTCGTCATCTAACTCCAAGGGCAGAAGAGATGCAGCTGCGGCCATAGCGTTAGCCGCACGGTTGCTAGTTTGAGGAATAGCTTCCAAGGTAACTTAATCAAACAAGGACAACAACTGTAAAACATATGCTTTATATGGGCGTAATTTATCATCTCTAGTATGATAAAATTCATTAATTTGGTTTATAACAAGTTGAGAATCACCAAAAACTAGCAGATGTTTAATTTTTAGCTCCAGAGCAGCTCGTAATCCAAGGATTAGAGCTTCATATTCGGTAGTATTATTGGTGCAAGCAAATGTTAATTTAAAGGACAAAGGTATAATGTGTTTTTGTGGAGATATTAAAATAATACCCGCACTAGCCCCACTCATGCATCAGGCTCCATCAAAGTATAAGGACCATTGTTCAACATGGTCTACCTCTAATTGAAGGCATTCATCAAAAAACTCAATGATGAGGGCATGGGTAGACTCTAAGGGTGCAATAGCTAATTGATCTGCTATGATTTGACCCTTAACAGACTTTTGTCCTATGAACGTGAGTTCAAACTCGCTTAGAGAAAGAACCCACTTTGTTGTGCGACCCGATAAATAAGGTCGACTCATGAGATACCGCAAGGGATCATATTTAGGAATGACATATGTTTTCTGACTGAGCATATAATGGTGTAATTTCTGCATAGAAAATACGACTGCTAGACATAGTTTTTCTAATGTTGTGTAGCGGGTTTTATAACTAATTAAAGTTCGGCTAATATAATAATTAGCACATTCTCTTTTCTCATCATCAAGTTGAGCTAACATAGCTCCTAAAGCAAAATCTGAAGCTAAAATATACAGGATAAATGGGCGATCAGGTCTAGGCGGTGAAAGCACAAGTGGGTTGAGGAGGTATTGTTTAAGAAGTTCAAAAGCTTCCTTACATTAGTCGTCCCAATTAAAAGGGACATCCTTCTTAAGGAGCTTAATAAAGGGACTAGTTTTGTCTGCCAGTTTATCGATGAAGTGACGGATGACTTGCAGCTTACCTTGTAAGCTTCATAACTCAGATATATTGGTAGGTGCGGGCATATCAGTGATAGTCGTAATCATGAGAGGGTCGATTTTGATACCACGTAAAGAAACTAAAACCCTTAATAGTTTACTGGACTTGACTTCGAATATACATTTGGTTGGATTTAATCGAATAAGATATTCTCGTAATCGATTAAAAACTTTTCTCAAATCATCTAAATGATCATCCTCATTAATAGAGCGAGCTATAATATCATCTACATAATCGTGTAGGATATCATGCATCATATCATGAAATATATAAGTCATGGCTCGTTGATATGTTGCGCCTGCATTCTTTAAACCAAATGGCATCACTTTCCAACAAAAGGTACCCCAAGGGGTAATAAAGGCTATTTTAGCTTGATCTTCAGGAGCTATCCTAATCTAATTATAACCAGAAAATCCATCCATTAGGGACATCATTCCACTCCCTGTAGTAAAATCAATGATTTGATCCATGTTTGGAAGAGGAAAATCATCTTTAGGGCATGCAACGTTAATATCTCTAAAGTCTATGCAAACCCTAACTTTGGTAGCTTCTTTCTTGGTTACTGGAACTACATTCGAGATCTATTCAACATAATCAATAGCTTGTATAAAAATAACATTCAGGAGTTTTTCTAACTCCCCTTTGACTAGCAATGCCACTTTGGGATGCATTTTTCAGAGTTTTTGTTTAATAGGTTTAGCATCTGGATGGACTACTAGATGATGCATGACTACAGAAGGGTCTAAACCTGACATATCTTCATATGTCCAAGCGAAGACATCTTCATATTCTTTAAAAAATGTAATGTATTGATCTTGTTTTTCTTGACTTAATTCTGATCCAATATTGATTATGTGGGGATTATCCTCAGTTCCAATGCTAACTTTAATGACGTTTTCTACTTCCATGTGTAGATCTCTTTCAAAATTAGGTGGGGTGGGTGAAACACCCAATTCTTGTAATTCCTTTAAGGTTAACTTGGATAATTCATCTTGAGGAGTCGTGGCCTCAAGCTGGGCTATAGTAGGTATAGAACCATCAAAATAAAATTCATTATATAACAATTCCTCAATGGAAATATCATGGAAGATATCTCCCTCCAACTCATCATCGGATTCGGCAATCATTTCAAGGTAGGCTATGGATAGCATATTGCAGGTAAAATTATTCTTTGGATACAAAGAATCTTGTTTATCTAGATAATCTTGATAACATATGATATGGTCATCATCCTCAAATGGAAAGGGCTGACCTTTACTAGGAAATAGGCCCACACCATAGCGGGTAGGCCACGGTTCTACCTTGAAAGGTTCTTTCATACCATTTTGGAAAGGTCCCAAACCTTTCCCTTTATAGCCCAATTTAAGCATTATGGGTTTAGCTTTAATATATTCATTAGCAAAATAGCATCAAGCATATCCATCACAATGCATCTTGATGTTTCGGGGTATTCTTCCCCAATCATATCCTTTATAAATAAAAGCACAACTCCCAACTTGGTAGATACTTCCCATAGGTTGTGGGAGGCCCAAGGTACGAGGAGAAGGTGGGAGTTTATTTAAAAGGAGGGAAGTCTGCATGGCAATGTTGATCTCTTCTGATATAAGAATTTTAGATAAATCGGGTAAGAGCTCATCAGTGAGAGCATAAGAGGTAGAACGAATATTTCCTTGATCTTCTGATGTGGGAAGAATGCTTGTAGTGGACGATGATGTTATAGGGATACCGATGGATGAGTCTATGGGTAAGGAAGATATAGGAGTAAAACGAAAAGCATTGGGTGTAGGTTTAGGCTCTTTTCGAGGTCTTAATGTGGTTTGTTCAGAATATGGTTGAGTTAAATGTATAGGTGTAGTTGATGGGGTAGATGATGTTATGGGTGTGTGTTTCACACGTTTGGACAGATGATAAGAACTAGGATGTGTGGATGACAGGGCGGGGCAAAATTGCACTCCAACGGGTTCTGCCAAAGCACACATATCAAAGGGTCTAGGATCACCATGAATGGTAACCAACTGGTTTTTAAATTCAAATTTAACACACTGATGTAAAATGGAGGGGACCGCTCGCATCGTATTGATCCAAGGGTGACCCAGAAGTATATTGTATGATGCAGGGCAATGTACAATAAACACAGTTGTATCTAGGGTTCTAGGACCAACTTGTAAGGGTATATTAATGACTCCACACATTTCTTGTGTCTTGTCATTGAAGGCTTTGATAATCATATTCGTTCTTTTCATCTCGTCACTCCTAAAGCCAAATATTTGGTAGAAGTCTAAAGTGCATATGTTTAAAGATGAACCATTATCAATCAAGACTCGTTTAACAGCTACATCTCCAATTAGGGCAGTAATATATAAGGGGTTATCCTTATGTAAACTATGTTGTGGGATATCTTTATCTCGAAAGTCAATACAATCAACTTCTCGAGTGATGATAGTATTGGACATGGCTTCAGATTGAATATTTTGAGGTACCATCATTTGGCTTAATGTGAGCATTAATCCATCCCTATGGGTAGGAGAAGATCTTAACATGTCCAAAAGGGAAATTTTGGCTGTAGTATTGGATAATTGTTCATTAATATTGTAAGGAGGTTTTGGTTGAACATTAGACATATGATTCCCTTTATTGAGATTTTTCAAAATAAATGGAGCTGATCCATCATTCTAAGTTTGATCCTGTTGAGAGTTTTGAGCCTGTTGTCTAGTAACAAATCTGATGGTACCTACAATGTTATATTGAAGACGCTAAAATGGTCTCAGTATAGCGTTTATGGCTTGTTCATTAGGAAGGAACTGATTAGAAGAAGGTCGAGTAGTAACTCTTCTAGGAAATGGTTCTTCCGGAACCATAGCATCTGTGATAGGTTGAATCGGATCTGATTTGTTTTCAGAACTATTCGATTGGTTTGAGGTGATGTCTATTTCACTTTCATTATCCGATTCTACATCACTAGGATCCAGTGTTTGAGTATTATATAGGGGTCTAGACGTAACCATGGAGAAAGTTGTGCCAAATATTTGAGGATCCTGAATAGATAATTGTCCGCTAATAGTCCCTACATATCGGGTAGAAGGGGGAACATTATGATGTTTTATTTGATTAGCTACCTCTTTACCATGTTTTGGTAAAGGATGTTGAAATATGTCTAATGATTGATTAGAATTTTGATTCTGATTTTGGGGAATGATCTTTTGAGCATTATTAGGAGGATTTTGTTTAGGTTGAAAGGCTTGCACCTCCATTTCATTATTATCAATCAAGTCTTGTATTTTATGTTTTAATCTTTTGCAAGAGTTTGTAGCATGTCCAGGTCCTCTATGAAAATCACAATGTAAATCAGCTCTGTATCCGGGTATAGTTGGATCAGGTTCCCGAATAGCTGGTAATTGAATCAAGCCTCGTGCTAATAATTGAGGAAGAATGGTTGATAAAGGTTGATTCAATCTAGTAAATTCTCGGGGTGGTTTATTAGGAGGTTTTAATATAAGTTTCTTCGTTGTTTTCGTAGTATTAACATTAGCAATATTTCTACTATCAGTGACTCCGTCACCCACAACTTGTTTATTTTTATACTGATTTCTGGATGTTTTCTCATCATCTTTCTTTTTAAGCTGACCTCTTCTAATGAGAGCATCTTCCACCCTTCAAGCTAAATCTATAGCTTGATCGAAGGTGGTCAAGGTAGCAGTTGATAATTCATAGGATATTTGTTCTTGCAAATTATTAATAAAAATGTCCAACATTTCCTTATAAGGTAGCACAAAGTGCGGTTTTCTCGTCAATCGCCTCCATCTAGCTAAGAAATCAGCAAAACATTCATCTTTGTCTTGTTTTAAGTTGTACAAATCTTTAATGGTTACATGCCTTTCGATATAGGCACTAAATTGATGCACAAAAGATTCAGCGGTCTCTTAAAAATTCCTCAAATAATGAGTGGGCAATTGATAGTACCACTCTAATGCCATTCCTCCTAAACTTTTTGGGAACATTTTTAGTAATAGTAAGTCATCATGTGATATATCATGACATGCTATCCTAAACATGCGAAGATGCTCTATAGGATCTTCAGTTCATTTATATATAGGTAGGACGGGCATGGAAAAGTGCTTAGGGTATGGTTGTGCTACAACTATGGGATCCAAAGGCTGACTACACATCTCTCAATAATTATACGAGGGACGGTAGGGATCTATCTGGTCCATGCGGGAAGCTAACTATTTCACCATGGCTTCCAGATTATTGGTTTGCCCACCATATTGGTTCGGTAGGGCATTAATATGGGATTTGTGAGCATATGATGGAGGGACATGAAGATTAGATGCTACATTGCTATTGTGTAAATTGTTGGTAGGAAGGGTGTTATGAAGAAGTTTTGAAGTTGTATTATGTTGTATCCCAGATTGTTGAAAATTGGTGTTTGGCTTCATTTTAGGTTTTTGTCAATTTGAAGCATATTGATCTATAGTTTGGAGAAATAAAGCAGTGAATGAAGGTCTCTTTTGTGTGGGGATGATTTTAGGCTCAATAACAGGTTCCTTAGGGGGTTGGGTAACCTGTTGTTTTTGCATGTTCTAAATCATAGTGACCATATCTATATTGGATGGTCCAGCTTTATCACTTTCTTGATCGACAAAAGAAAAAGGATTAGTGTGCACGTTAAACATATGTTCCATGGTTGCTTGAGTGTCACTAATTTGTCCTCTATCAATACGAACTGCCATATTGAGAGCACCAATATTATTATTGAAAAATTTCCAGAAATGATCTATGTTATCAAAAGTAACAGTTTCTTCTGGAGCCATTCTAGGGGATGAGGATCCTTCCTCTTTAACATTTTCTTCTTGTTTATCTACAACAAGCTCATCTTCTAGCTGTTCTAGAGTTTCTTCTTCTAAAATTGGATCCTCAAGAAGGGCATTTGGTTTTTTTTTTTTGTTTCCTAGCCAATCTTCTTCTTCTTCTTCTTCAGTTTGTTTACCATTCCTAAGTCTAGGCATTGTGCTTAAATTTAGATTTCAGCAAATATATATATACTTAAAATATATATATATATATATATATATATATATATATATATATATGCAACAAGCTTAAGAGGTATATATTTTAATTATATACCTACTATAGTATTTAAAATAAAATGTTTTGGTTTTGTTATGTTTTTGGTTTTTTCTTGTTTTTTTTTATAACAATATTATAAAGATAACAAACAACATACTAAATGCAAGAAATAATAATAATGAAATCAATGATCTAGTTTTCTATAAATAATTTATAAATATCATTAACGGGCTCAAGTTCTTCAGGAGTCATGAAATGTTCTTCAAATTGAAAATTTTCTTTCAAGAATTTGACAAAAAGTGCTATAGTGATATTATCTGTCTCAGACTCTGGTTGGTAGAAATAAAGTTCGTGGCAATACTCTCGATATAACACAGCTCTAGGAACTCTCCTCCACCTCTTTCTATCCGTAAATTCAGCTTCTTGATCCTCTATATGAGCTAAGAATTGGTGTACTATAGCTACGTTCTCGAGGTATTCCTCGAAGGTGAACAATTCTAAAGACACAAGAGCTCTCCTATAAGCTAACCACCTATGGCAAGCTCTCTGAAGTTCATGATAAAAAATGAGTTGATGAGGATCCAGGATTCTATCTAGGAAAAACCTCTTGATTTGTTTAAGTTCAGTTGATCTAGATGAAATAATACCCAGTCTCCTATCAAGTTCATCCCACAAAAGTTAGTTTCTATTTGTTTCAGGCACACTAAGCACATAATTAATTTCTATGGATGCTAATTGGTTTTCAACATTTATAGTGACAACTAGTCTTTTCTTAGGAGCTACCATCTAAACATGATATGCAACTTAGTAGTTTTCTAATGATTTTAAATACATCTATGTTTTTTTTTTCAAAAGGTTTTAGTTTCACGTCGGGTTCACCAAAATGTATCGCTCCAAATTTTTCGCACCCTTACCTTCAGGCTAAAGGATCCATGCCCGGAAGGGGGATGAGAGAAGGATGGGACAATACCTTGGACTAAGAGGCCCTTTGAAGGTCCCGCCTCTCGGGGGAGGAGTATTAAGGTGATTTTTTGACGGATGGTGGGGTTCACCAGAAAACATTTAGTGGTAGTCTCCACGCCTAGGTTGGGAATGTGTTTGATGTGTTCAGTTTTACCTTTAATCATTCAAATCCTAGGTTTGGCCAAATGAATCTAAACTGTTCTATATGAAATGCAGATTTAAATGAATACAGAAAACAAATTTAAACAGAAAACATAGAGAACAAGCTAAGTGAGAAAAACCATACCTGATTTTGGATGTCTGATGGAGGTTCTGATTTTTGAAGCAGTCCAGATCGCCTCTGATCTGATAGGATCGTCTGAAATCAAACAGGATCGTCTGATATCTGACGAATTCATCAGAAGAATTCGTTAGAGACCTGCAATCATAGAATTAGACATAGAATACAGAAAATGCAGCTATGCTAATAAAGGAAAATGATGTGAAATGATAATAATGATGTTAATAAGATAATCCCAAATAGAAATGCAAGGAAATTATCATGCTTTAATAACTAGTCATGATTTTATTATGTATTTAAGCTATATGGGTGAACTCCAAGATGTAGAATAACAGGAAATAATAATAAAACTAACTAGATGCAGAATAGAATAGCAGAAAGGTATAAGAAAAGTGCAAACTCTAGGCACTGATTGCCCCCAATGTTAGTTGTAATCGAAATTGTCTAGAGAAGACGAAATCGTCTCAAATTGTGGAGTGATTGTCCGAGATTGTAACGGATCATCTGCAATGATCTTAACTTGCTCTGGCTAAAAAACAATGAAGTTCCTACAAACAAACTTGGAAAAATACGAATGCAAATGGTGATTTAAGATGGTCTAATGCAAATAGAACTCGTGTTACAGGAAATTTCAGCCAGGGGAATGTCAAGGGGAGGGCCTAAGATTAAATAGGCATATGAAGGAGTTTGGGAGGTTGGAGATCATCCCAATTTGGGAGATCTCCAACGGGAGAAGTCTCTAACTGCACAGACACGCTTTTGCCCCGGTTAGAGACGTCGTTGAAACAAAAGCTAATTATAAAAAATCAATTTTGGGACGAAATCGTCTAGACATTCTGCTCTAGACGAATTCATCCGATCTGAGGTGATATCATCTGATTGAAAATGATATCATCCAACGAACAAAACAAATCCTAAAAATGGCACAAAAAATGAGGAAACGGGTAGCAGGCAATTTTGGAGCAGTTTTGGGGTTGAAATTTGAATTTGAATTATTACTAAAGTAATTTTAATTATTTGCTAAGGTTTACTACGCCAATTTTAGGGTGCTACATTAATGAAGGGAAAAAATCTATAGAATATCGATAAAAAGGTACGAATTCAGGCGCCAAGTCCTTTAAAGTGCTTGGCTTTCGTTCAACACCTAACTGTTAGGCTCCTGATTTCTATTAGGTGCTCGCTTCCCGTTTTACAATGGAAGGCACCTGCTTCTCATTGTATGGCAGAAGGAGCTTGCTTCTTGTTATACAACGAAAGGTGCTTGCTTCCCATTATACAATGTAAGGCACCTACTTCCCGTTATACAAATGAGAGGAACCTGCTTCCTGACTTCTTCAACCACGATGCCTGATTCCCATTAGCGTCAAACTTTAGCATGACTCTGTGGTCGATAGAACAAAGTGAACATGTTGACAACTAGCTTGAAAGGATTTTTAGCATCATAACCAAACATGGGATAATGTAAAAAGTGATTCGTCATCTATGTTGCAGCTGTTACAAAAATTTATTTTGTAAATTGGGAAAATCGAATATCAACGTATTCTAGAAATAAAATACACTGAGATATTCTGATATTTTTTTCGATTCAAGCAACCGGCTGTAACAAAAAATCATGCATTGATTCATTCTAAAATTGTAATAGGGTTGGCCACATACTTTATAAATATGTAGGCCACCCCTGAAGAAGAACCCCAAGAATTTTTAACGTAATTTTCTAGTTGCAAACTGTTAATAAAATGCCTGCATTATTCTTGTAAAAAGTATTCTCTAGCGTCCGGTGAACATTCTACAACAGGTAGAACCTTGCTAGAAGCATGGACCCACTTGCAACAAAGTTATTCCCTATTTATCTATTTTTTCTATAATTATTTTCATAGATTAATTTATTTCCAACACTTTTCCTATTTTATGTAATTTCCAGCAAGATAGTTATTTAGAGTTTTAATGTTTTCAGTCCTATTTCTTAGACTTAGCATAATATTATGGGTTTAAACATAAACTTCAATGAACATTAAACACCCCCAAACCATAATCCAAGGGACTCATATCCGAAGGAAGAATTGCAAGCATAAATTTTGCATGGCTGCTCACAAGACTATGAGCTACCCCGGGTTGATAATTAAATGGAGGTAATTAATTGAACCATAGAAAAACTAACAAATATTTTGCCCAATAATGACAATGTCCAAAGGAGCCAACATGATGTGGGTTCACATGGCAATGTTGCGATGTACAATGTTTATTGGAACCATGTCAAATATGATTGGTACAACACGGTGCAGTGGGAGCAATGTATACAAAATAGTGATGCACGATGGTATTCGCGTGATAGACAAAACTAGTAGACAAAAAAAGTATGGACAAGGTAGCATACCAGATACATGCAGTGTGGACCAACTTTGATAAGGATCACAGATAAGCATACACATTTTATATTTTGATGAACTCAATGTAAAGAGCAGCCAACATGGCAAGAAATATGGACTTGATGATGTGAATGATGAGTGGACCAATGGCACTAATGTGGGGGAATATTTCACATGGTAAGGAAAACGTACATGGATTAAGAGGTTAGTAAGGTTGTTGACTCCGTTAACCATGACAGGAATTTCTTGAATGGTGTAAACATTCAAATCAGGATGTTGTGGCAGTTGATAATGGGTGATATTTAGTTTACAAATGGTAGGTGACTTAGGTTTAAATGCAGTGTCAAGTCTTGTTGTTACCAAAAAATGCAAAATCAAAATCTACATAAAACATCATTCACCACGGTTGTGAAGTTAGACGAAGGTCCATTTTTCTACTAGAGAAGGCTACACTACTACTGGTATTATTGGCGCATGGTAGCCGAGTGTCATTTGTTTTCAACTCTTACTGATAAGTTCAATACTGTGACAACTCAGAGCAACAATGGACAACTAATGTTTGTAGTCATTTTATGGTTAATAAAACAAAAGAACTCGAAGAAAGGTGGGCCTGGGTCCACACAAAAAACCTGTAGGTAAGCAAATCCATATAAGAAGCAAGAATAAAATTAGGATTTGCATAGTCTTGAAGAAGACTGTACTATCTAGTGAGATAGTACAATTGGCAAGAAGACTGTACTATCTAGTGAGATAGTACAATTGACAAGAAGATTGTACTATCTAGTGAGATAGTAAAATGGACAAGAAGACTATACTATCTAGTGAGATAGTACAATTGACAAGAAGATTGTACTATCTAGTGAGATAGTACAATGGGCAAGAGGAATGTACTATCTAGTGAGATAGTACAATTGACAAGTTAAAATGTACATTGTACAATTTGGTATAAATTGTACAATTATGAAATAAATTATTAAAATGCATGTGAAATGAAATGAAATGTGAAGACATGCAAATGAAATGTAATTTGATGAAAATCAAATTAAACCTTAGTCAATATTAATTAAATTTATTAATGTACGGGCAGTTGTAAATAATGAACTATCTCAGGAACCACTTTGGAACGGCCTGGACAGCCATTATAAGCCCCCCATTCAAATTTTTGGGTTGTTGGTTGTTGGATGGGTTTATGGTGGATTGTAGTTCAACCATTGTGGCTGGGATTAGATGGGATTGTCATTGTTATCCATGGAATGAGAAGGATTTAGTGTTGTAATTTGTTTACTATTGTACACTTCCTGTGTACAATGTCAGAATAATATAAACTCTCATTTAGATCAAATATGGTTATGCATGTGTGTGGATCTGAGAGCAATCTCAATAAATGTATTGTTGGGGAATTATTATTGATATTGCAGGTACTGTGGAGTCCAGATCTATTGTGGAGTTGCATACCTAGAAACCGTACAACCATCTAGTGTACTATTATGTGAAATAGAAGAATAATGAGAAACTCATACTAATGGTTGTTACCCATTATGGGAATTGATGTTTTTGGAAATAAGAGGAAAATGGGTATTTTTATAAGTCAAGATATCTGGCAGAAAGAGGGTTTTTACCAAACCGTACAATGGCGTGACCAAACCATACAAGGGTTTGCAATTTTGTACAACTGCTGAGTTTTTGGCCTAAAACTATACTTTGAAACATGTTGAAGGTAAATCAAGTGATTTCCAAGTGAATCCTAACAAAATGAGTGAGATTTAAGTGATTCCAAGATTCTTGGAGAAATCGTACAATCGTCAGTTATGACCATACAACTGTACGATTTGGGACTGTACAGACTCAGTTGTACGATTTGAAGATAGTACAGTGGTAAATAGTACAACTGTATGGAATTGACCAAATTATGTGCAATTAATTGAAAGTTTATATTGAATATCTCTCATCCCATCCCTCTCGGGAATACTGCACTCCACTCGTGCTACATTTGGCACTTGTTACCGTGTGGATCTGAACCAGTTTTATCATTGTTGAGAATGATGAAGGGTCTAGAAGAGTAAGTAGTATGGAAGAACATTGGGGTGGATGATAGATACAAGATTGCAAAGACAAGATTGCAAAGAAGTAGAGGATAGTTAAATTGTCAAAGATGTGGGAAAGCATGTTGCATTTCATTTCTACATCTTGGAGACTTGGTCTCTATGAATTGGGGGTACGCTTGATGACATGGAGTTGTGAGAAGCAAGTTGCTTGGAAAGATGTACAACAAAGACCATGGCATCCAGTTGAAGCCATAGATGTGGAAGATGAATTTTTTGATGTGGATGATAAGCTGCACAATGAGATGTGTATGGCTGATGTGAAAAATGGAGTTGACAGTTATATTGTAGAGGATGTGTACAGTTTTAAAGCTGATAATTGTACAAAGGATTGCAATTTACAAACATTGCAAGGTTGTTCAGTTGATGTGCATCATCCAAAGAGAAACGTGTGAATGAAGGAAATAATTACACAACCGTACAACCAAAGGAAGAAGTATATGATTGCTAGAGAAAGTCACATAGAAAGAAGGAAAGTTGTACGAGTGTTGGATAAACCGTACAGTGAGAAAGTTAATTCTCCAATTGCCAATAAAGTAGTATAGTTGCAATGTAAACCGTACAGTGAGAAAGTTAATTATCCAATTGCTGATGAAATAGTGCAGTTGCAAGGTAAACCATACAATTTCTAGTCAAATAGTACAAGTACATGTAACCGTACAAATGGGCTGATAAATTGTACAAGTCAAGATCGGCCAAGGTTGATTAGAAAGTTTGGTAGGAAATTGAAGGTTGGGAAAAAGTGTTTGATGCCACAATAATTGCCAATAGTGATGCACGATGGTGATCAGGACGAGATTCTGACATCGATGCCAATGGAATATGACAAGTCCAATAGTGTGCGAAAGGTGAGTTTGACACTAGAAAAGCTATAGATGGGTGTGCTCAATGGTGAGCGGGATGGGAGTTCGACATCGAAGAAACTATAGGGTGGAATGTTATCTAACGAGAAGGAAGAGAGTATAGTAGAAGAGCAATTGCAGGGTGATGTATGTAAGGCTACGAAAATCCAACCTATCAAACCAAAGGATAATTTGGGCATATCATGTAAATGTCCATTGTTTTATGGAGAATCAATAGAAGATGCAATTCAGCATTGGAAAGTTTGTTGTCTAATGTGGAAAGTGATTGGATAAACCAATGAGGCAGAATGGAGATGGTTGCTTCCTGCAACATTTCGGGGATATGCAATAGACTGGTATATGAACTTACCAGAAGACAAGTACCGAACATGGGAAGAATTGCGTGATGCATTTGTAAAAGAATTTTGACTATATGATAATGAGGTTGATATTCTTATTGAAATTTATAGAATGAAACAAGGTGAGCAGGAGTTTGTTTGTTCTTATAATCGAAAGCTAAGTGGGTTGTTTGACCATTTTGAGCAAGACCAATCTGAGGCATTGAAGAGGATGTGGTTTATAAATGGGCTTCTTCCTATGTATCAAAAAAAGATGAAGATTTTCCCTCCAGGAACATACCAAGAAGCTGTGGATTATGCCTTGATTTGGGAAAGTGAGGCAAAAGCAGCACCAATGAAGTGGCATTTTGGTAATGATGATGAGAGTAGCTCAGAGGTAGAATATGATTCTAATATGGAGGATGAGTCAGACAATAAGAATGCTGATTTTGGGGAGGAGAGTAGTCCCTTGTCCAATTGTGGGAGTCAAGATGTCAAGGAAGAAAATGACTCCAAATAAAAGAATGATGAATATGATGTTGATTGTAATATAGAGAGTGCAAGCTCATCACCACAAGTAGATGTAGTCCAATGCAAGCCTATACAAAGGAAGAATGTCAGTAGTGATGCAGGGTGTGACAATCATACCAGAGATAAAAGCATCAAAATATAGTATGACAGTGAGGGTAGACCCATTGTACAATGTTGGCAATGCCAATTGTGGGGACACTTTGCACATGATTGTGATAGTACTATAAATCAGGATGAACTAGAGATGCATATAGAAATTGAAGCATCAAAGACAAATTCTAACCCTTGCGAGGAAATAAGGGAGGTGGATGTGAACTTGAGAAACATGCTTAGAAGTGAGGAAGTGAACTTGATTTCAATGGAGGAGGAAGTGATTGTTGGTGATAAGGAAGAACAACATACTGTCATGCAAGTGAACAAAGTGGAGAAGACCGTTATCCAAGATGAGTGTGTACATATTGTTACTCAAATGGAGAAGTTTGATGTACCAATGGAAGGCACTAAGAAGTTTTGGTACTTAAGTGCAGATAAGGAAAGTATAGCTAATGTGCAATTGGGAGATATTGTTCAAGTGGAACAACCAATTATACAATTGGAGGCAGTTGTTCAAGTTGAACAACCAATTATACAGTTGGAGGATGTTGTTCAAGAGGAACAAGCAATTGTAAACATGGAGGATGTTTTTAACATAGAACAATCACTTGTAAAATTGAAAGATGTTCAAATGGAGCAAAGTGTCATACAAGAAGACTTAACCAAAGAAGAACAAGATTGTAGGATTTTGCAAGAGGGGATTGAACAAAGGACCCAAATCGTATGGTTAGGGAATGAAATCATACAAGTTGCAGAGAATACACAATTGCAAGTGGTAAAATGTACATTTTAGGGTGTTGTACGATTTGTATTGAACAATGGTATGATTTGGAAATCATATAGGTGCAATCCGTACATGGTAAAATTGAACAAGTGCAGTCCATACAAGGTAAAATCGTACAGTAGCAATCTGTACAAAGAGGAATTGTACAAAATGGAACCGTACCATGTGAAAGTGTATAGAGAAAAACCGTACAAGGAGAAGAATTTCCAACAGTGGGTAAGACAAGGTAGTTTGAGGCCAAGATTGAGTTGCTTAGAACCTGAGAGAAGCAAAATGGACTCGATGGTGAGTTGTTTAAGTGAGTTGAGCAAAGAACCCCAAAGTGCCAACAAAGAGAAAAATTTGGTTTGGATGATGATGGGAGTATTAGTTTTGTTGTTGAGGTTTTGGGGCACTACCTCGAGCCCTGCAAGGGTGTTGCCCCTTGACCCCCATCACAGGAGGCAATGGGTGTTGTCCAGCATATTGATGAGGTGGTTCATCTTGATCATGTTCATCATCAAGGTGATAATTGTCATGTTTATTAAGATGGTCATATTGATGATGTTGTTGATATTGATTTTAGCACTTCCAAGGAGCAGTCTGAATACTATATACTGTGAGAAGAAGTTGGCAGTGATACCAGTTATTGAGGACATTTGGAATAGAAGGAAGCAAAAGGAGCATGACAAGTGTTTGCAGTACAGTGTGCAGTGCTTCTATCCCCAATGTCCATATTATGTGTCATCGAGGACGCCGACCAATTTAGAGGAGGGGATAGATGTAGGCAGGCAAATCCATATAAGAAGCAAGAATAAAATTAGGATTTGCATAGTCTTGAAGAAGACTGTACTATCTAGTGAGATAGTACAATTGGCAAGAAGACTATACTATCTAGTGAGATAGTACAATTGACAAGAAGATTGTACTATCTAGTGAGATAGTAAAATGGACAAGAAGATTGTACTATCTAGTGAGATAGTACAATTGACAAGAAGACTATACTATCTAGTGAGATAGTACAATGGGCAAGAGGAATGTACTATCTAGTGAGATAGTACAATTGACAAGTTAAAATGTACATTGTACGATTTGGTATAAATTGTACAATTATGAAATAAATTATTAAAAGGCATGTGAAATGAAATGAAATGTGAAGACATGCAAATGAAATGTAATTTGATGAAAATCAAATTAAACCTTAGTCAAGATTAATTAAATTTATTAATGTATGGGCAGTTGTAAATAATGAACTATCTCAGGAACCGCTTTGGAACGGCCTGGACAGCCATTATAAGCCCCCCATTCAAATTTTTGGGTTGTTGGTTGTTGGATGGGTTTATGGTGGATTGTAGTTCAGCCATTGTGGTTGGGATTAGATGGGATTGTCATTGTTATCCATGGAATGAGAAGGATTTAGTGCTATAATTTATTTACTATTGTACACTTCCTATGTACAATGTCAGAATAATATAAACTCTCATTTAGATCAAATATAGTTATTGGGGAATTATTATTGATATTGCAGGTACTGTGGAGTCCAGATCTATTGTGGAGTTGCATACCCAAAAACCGTACAACCATCCAGTGTACTATTATGAGAAATAGAAGAATAATGAGAAACTCATACTAATGGTTGTTACCCATTATGGGAATTGATGTTTTTGGCAATAAGAGGAAAATGGGTATTTTTATAAGTCAAGATATCTAGCAGAAAGAGGGTTTTTACCAAATCGTACAAAGGCATGACCAAACCGTACAAGGGTTTGCAATTCCATACAACTATTGAGTTTTTGGCCTAAAACTATACTTTGAAGCATGTTGAGGGTAAATCAAGTGATTTCCAAGTGAATCCTAACAAAGTGAGTGAGATTTAAGCGATTCCAAGATTCTTGGAGAAATCATACAATCGTCAGTTATGACCATACAACTGTACGATTTGGGACTATACAGTCTCTAGTTGTACGATTTGAAGATAGTACAGTGGTAAATAGTACAAATGTATGGAATTGGCCAGATTTGTGCAATTAGTTGAAAGTTTATATTGAAGATCTCTCATCCCATCCCTCTCGAGAATACTGCACTCCACTCGTGCTACAAAACCTGCCAATATGCCAAGTATTACATATGTAGACTCTTAAATGTTAAAGACATCAATACTAACTTATGCTTCATGGGTATTGTGGTCCATGGTGAATTTTTCCAAATTGGTAGATACAAGGTGGCCCTAAAATATAGTTTTATCATGAAATCTCAGGTCAACAACAACGCTCCATAAGGGATGAATACTATGAATTGTTGCACTGCATTGCACATGTATGTTACTGATTATGGATAGTGTCCTCTTCCACGTTAATACAAATAAAATCCACTTGAATTTGATGGTTGGTGGTTACCACCAAAACTGAAATGTGATGATAAAGTTTAAGGGTCATTTGTTGAGAAGGCATTATCAAAGGAAGAGGCGGTTACATTTGGTGGGAAATGAAGACCAAACGTTTGAAAACAGTGAAGTGAGGAGATAGGGAAAATGAAACAAGAGATTCAAAAATGCTAAATATTGGATTGCAATACAAAGAGAGGTTTGGATCCTCTTGGAGGTAAGATGTTGGAGGTTTTTGGAAGGAGCCATACCGCTGGATTTTTTTTCACCAGATGAAGCCAATTTAAGGCATATTTTTCTACACTTGTATGTGTGATATTGAAGACCTATTTTCTGCAATATATTGGAGATACTTCAAGTTTTAATACATGTTAATGGTTGACTTGGTTTTATTTTCAGTATATTGCACAATTTCCTTAGAATATTACATCGCATTAGCTATTTGACTGTGTGAATTCGGCTAAACACTAAAGCTGGTTTTTATGTAGAATACTAATGCTTACAGGGTCTATGGAGAATTTTTGGGTTGCAAATTTTAATTTTCTTACCCTTCCCTTTTGTAGATTTTTTTTAAACTTCGACAATTAAAATTAAAATTAAAACTTTAAAATTAAATGCACGGGTCTCTAGAATGAGCATAAATGTTTCATTTAAAACAAGTTCAATTTCATTCTGAAGCCATTTCGAAATTATAAAAATTATTTAAAGTTGTTTTATAAGGGTTTTATAATTTTGGAATTTTGCATTATTTCACATTTTGAAGGTAAATCAATTTTTTAAGTTTTGCATTTTTATTTGCAAGAAATAAATTAACTTTCCTTTATGAAAATTCCAATTTCATTAAAGGGGAGTGATTTATATGGCATTTTAAAAGGCCATTATTTTAAAGCAATAAATTGTCATCTCTTTATGAAAATTAATTTCATCAAAGAGGGGTAATTTATTTATTATATCAAAGGCTATTGGCATTTTCATGCTCAAAGCAACATCAAGTGAATCCTTTCATCATTTAAGTTTCACATTTAGAGATAGATTTTAATATTCTATTTCATGCTTAAAGTAGGGTTTAATGCAAGATACAAAATTATTTAAAATCTACTTAACCAAAAGAAGATAAAATATACATTAAAACAATTCAAGATAAAAGAAAATAAGGCTCTACATCATGGTCATATGAGGTCCAATCACATTTTTTATTTTCCTTTAAGTTTCATGAACAATCATTAGTATAGAATAATAAAATAAACCAACATAGGCCCCTTGTTAATAGTTACTTGCAAATCACTAAGGTATTCCTAGAACTCATTTAACATGTCTTTAGAATATTACAAATACACATGTACAATACTTACATAGTGGAACCTTGGAGAAGTTTTTTTTTAACTTCTTTGCAAGAGAGGGTTTTGTGATCAAAATCCTAAGGGTGAGTGTGGTTTTGCAATTGGGCAAAATTACCACTCAACAAGTATGCTATCAAATGTAGTATAAACAATATGTAATATGTAGGATGCAAGGACGAATCTAGAAGCAAGAATTTTCCCCCAATCTTGTGACAGTATGAATTTGTGGCCTAGAAAGTGAATTCACAGCCTGTCGGCTAGCCTACAAAATCACGGCAACTAGACCCATGTGTAGTTGTTTGGCATTTTTAAGGACCAAATAGTGTTATAATAGGACATATTATATACTATTGGAAAGATATTTCCAAGACTAATCCAATGGTATAATTTTCAAGAGGAATAGATATGATTTTATTAAGGAAATTTTATCTCAAAGATGACCTTTCTTATAGATGCATAAAAATAAGAACTTGTTAATGCATAAATGATATATAAGATACTAGAATAGATAAAATGATGGTATACCATATCTGATATTCTGGTATTGTAGAAATTATAGTAGAAAAATGGATCCAAGTAGTAAGTAGAAGTCTTCAAAGTGTTCTCCAACCTGCAACAAACTTACTCCAACATTCAACCTACAATAAACTATCTTAATCCTTAATCTCTTTCAACACAATTGCCTAGTTTGCACAATTCTCCATTAATTTTCTCAAGTGATCATTAGTTTTCTCAAAATGACCATTAGTCTTGGTTGGGAAGCATGCTACTATTTTAAAGCCTTGGGATGGATGTAGGAAGAAATATAAAAGCAATATTTGGGGGTGGAAGTTGAGTTTGTTTTCCAGATTGGGCGAATTGCCAATCTAGAAAAATTTGTGGCTTAGATTCTAGGCTACAAATTTGTGGATGGTGCAGGATTCAACCAGTTTTTGACCGAATTGCAATAGCATCTAGGTGGTTTAATAATTTTCTATTTTTAGAGAATTTGTGTTTTTTTGGCTAGCCCTCAAAATCATAATCGCTAGATCCACGTGCAGATTTTTGGCACTTTAGAGGGTCAAACAGAGTCAAAATGGGTCATATATTATACCGTTGGAAAGATCTTTTTGAGCTCAATCCAATGGTATAGGTTTTGAGAAATTTAGGTATGATTTATTTAGGTAAATTTAATCTCAAATATGACCTTAATTTTTTAAGAGGAAAACTAAGGAAAATGACGCATCTTAAAGGGTCAATTTTCCATGTCTACAACTACTATTGCACTATTCTAGTTATTCAATATTTTACTCTTAAAGATTATTATGTAAATTCATTGTTAACTTAAGGTAAAAATAAAAGAGCATAACATTTGCATATATAAAAGTGTCTAAAGATACTATTTGGTGCACATAACTTGCAATTTATTGTGGCCTAGAGAAGCCACAAAACAGACTACTATTTCTCCAAGGAATGGAGAAGAAGGATGACATCGATATCAATAAAAGGAGCTACAAAATAAGGTATAAAGAAGAAACAACGCAAAAGAGTAAGGTATAAGGAGCTTTATCCATGGTAGAATATGGAGGAATCACTAGCTGAAACAAAGCACCCATAGCCACCATTGGAGTACCATAGAACATCCATCAAAGCATTCCTCATCATCTTAATTTGAACCACCCACACAACATCTACATTGGCTTGGAAAGAAAGTGTTGAAGATAATTTATCAAGAGCATTTTCTAGAAAAATATATACAAGGTATAATATGTTAGAGGGAAGGTCTACATGCATATAACTTGAGCACCACTTGTAATCTAGATATAAGGTATCTTGTGCCACTTGGCATAACCATTCTAGGTGCCCTCACATTCCTCAATGTACATCCAGGAGAAGAACACTCAAGGGATAATCTAACATCTATATTTGAGTGATTACAAGCATCATTGGGAGGTTACTTGCCATAGTCATCATTGCAAGGAGGAATGAGCATTGAAAAAATCTAAGTCTCAATGCCCATCTTTAATGTGACTCTCAAGTGCTACTTGTCCAAAGTCGAAAGGCATCTATGCTATTTAAAGCACCTAAACTTGGAGGGGCAGTGAAAGCGTATCCATAACGATCAGGAAAGTTGATCTATATGCAATGAAAGAGGATTGGATAGCATTAAATGTTTGAAGTCAAGGTTTCCAAGAGGGTCAAAGTAGTATTAAAGACTCGCTGCCATTGAAGGAGAGCAGCACACAGTAAGACAACACCCAAAACTCATTATTTAGGATTTGTAGCATTATAAAGGTAAGGATTTTACCTTAAATTAAATTTTCATTAAGGAGTTATAAGGAGTATAGTATAAGGTTGAAATTATTCTATTAATTACTTTGGGAATAATAGAAAAATCAACCATACATTTGAAAACAAATTTAAAGGAGATTTATACTAAAATAGTTTAATATTTGCAATTAAATATCATAGGAGATATAAGGGTCTCTACTTGGAAAATTAAAACTCTATTATTGCAAATATTATTTTCTAAATTCCAAATTAGGGAGTTAAAAGGAATACTACACCAAATATAGTTTATTGGAATTTTAAAATATTAAACTATTGGATATTAAGGGCTATAAAAGGAAGTTCATCATTTACTTAAAGGATTTGGAATTATATACTTACACTTGTCTCATAATCATACTAAAGGGATAAAATAAATCCAACCATAGAGAACTTCAAATTAATAAGTGCATAGTTCATTAGGAGAGATAAGGTGAAATAGGAGTTGATTATTGTCATTTACAAAACATTACAAAATCAACCCAAAAGGTGAACTATTACTTACTAAGCACTTTATCAAACTTATAGCATATTCTAAATTATTAGGGAGATGTAAGGAATCCTACAAAACCTAAGCCTTAGAAAGAAGTAAATGTTAGATTTTGAGGATATATGCAATGGAAGAGATCTAACACAAGTCCTAATAAGATGCAATAAATATGAAAGAAAGTGAGTTTGTAATATGACTAAAATATATTCTAAATTTTTAGGCGGTTTTCTGAGCTCTGGCGTTTTGGCGGGAAACCTTCTGTGCAGGCACCAGGCGAAGCTCCAGGGTCTCTGGTTGGAAGTCTCTTCCAGATCCTCCTGTGGATTGATACTACACCTCTCTGAAGGATTGCTCGTTGCCTTGGGAGGGCCCAATGGGGTCTCCTCCAGGATCTTCCGACGGGCAGAAAAGCTCATATGCAGATAAATTAAAAGAAAACCCTGCATCTTCTTCCGATGAAGCTCAACGCAGTGCTTATCAAATGCTATTTAAGAATGCTGGAAAGGGTTTACCTGCAAACAGAGTTAACGGCTGCCTTCCACAATCTGCGTCCAGGCCAAAGATTGTCATAGAGCCAAAACTGGTTGAGGATACGATTATATACCGTGCTACCCATGATCTGATCTGCAAATTCATGGGTATTCGGCCCACTCTGAACTTCCTTCACACCTGGGTGAGACAGAACTGGGAGCCCATTGGTGAGTACTCTCTATGGCCTATAAGCAATGGGTATTTTATTATTAGTTTCTCTTCTCTAGCAGATAGAAACAGAGCATTTGAATCAGAGAAAAGGAACCACGGCCCGATAGGATTATTTGTCCAACCGTGGAGAGTGGGTTTTGACCCTCGCATTGAGCCCACGGCTGTCCCGGTCTGGATACGGTTGTATGCTCTCCCAATGGAGTTTTGGGGTGAGCAAATCCTTGAGTTGATTGGTAATTCTCTAGGTAGATTTTTGGGAGTTTCAAGAGATACCATGGAAGGAAATACTGTTGTCTTTGCTAGAATATGTGTAGAAATGGACATTAGCCAGCCACTTCCTACCGAGGTGGAATTGGAGTTGGCAGGACTAACCTGGATACAACAGCTAGACTATGAAGCCTTACCTTTCAGATGCAGAGTCTGCCATAAGCATGGCCATTTGGCTAGGTTCTGCCCAAATAGCCTGACCACAAAATCGGAAGCTCCGTCGGGAGCGTCAAATCGCCCCAGAGAGGGTAAGTTCACTTCGGTTAAAGATCCCCTCAATATCCCCCAGGGTTCTGATGCCCAGAAAGATGGCTTTGAACAGCAGAAGCGGAGGAAAAACAAAAAGAGAAATGGCAAAGAGCAGACCCAATCCAAGCCAACCAACCGATATGAAATCTTCAAATCCCTTGTAGATCAAGAAGACCAAGTCATGGAAGGAGTGGCCGGGAATGACGGGGATACTAACACCCACTCTCATGATCCTCTATCATCTACTCCTGTCTTAGAACAGGTGATTGAAACCCCTGAGACTCTGCAGCCAGAGAACCTAGGGGCTATGGTAATTCATTCCCCTGCACAACCAGTTATTAAGGATGTCCACATGGGAAGTGCAGAAAAGAACAGAGAAAGACCAGCGTTGGGGATCACCCAGGTGGAAAAGAGGTCTAAGAATAGTAATTCCCAAGGAGCTGGTAGAAAATCCAATAAGGATCTAATAGTAGCGCAAGGGGACAAGCTGATCAATGGAGGATCGGTGAGAACAATTGACTCGTATTGCTCCCAAGGTTTCCAATGATTATACAATCCTGGAATGTAAGGGGTTTAAACAAGTAGAACCCATCAATCTGTTGTTCAAAGACTTTTAGGAAGACACAAAACAGAATTTTTGCTCCTTCAGGAAACAAAAATGTCTTCAGATCTTATGTGTAAAATTGCTAGTAGAATATGGAGGGGCGCTGGATATATGGATGTGGCGGCCCAAGGAGCTTCGGGGGAAATTGTTACTCTGTGGAATCCTCTGGTGTGGATAGCAATAGAACATACATCTTGGAGGGGGGTTCTCACATCTCTCTTTAAGAATATTGTTACAGCTGAACAGGTTTTAATTACAAACTTCTATGGGGCTCAATGCATTGATGGACAACGGCTTCAATGGAATGTTGTTCATTCAATGAGATCCTCCCGGGAAGATTGCGATTGGATTGTTGCTGGGGATTTTAATGCCAAATTATCTGCCAGTGATCAGGAAGGTGGTTTCCCAGTTTTGGATCCAGGGGATAGGCTTCTGATTGCTCAAGTCCAGGCCTTTCACCTTGTTGATATCAAAGGTCCTGGTACTTATTTTACGTGGACTAATAAGAGAAGAGAGCCACACAGCAGGAAGGTAAAACTAGATCGGTTTCTGGTCTCGGAGGAAGCATTTGTGAAATGGAATATTAAATTTCAGATTTTGGAAGGCCCAGTTTCAGACCACTTTCCCATTGTCCTGGAGGGAGGGGCTAGGACAGGGCAGTACCATAAACCTTTTAAATTTGAAAATTTTTGGTTGCAAAAAGAAGATCTCCGAAGAAAAATTCCTCAGTGGTGGGAAGATGGCCGCCCACCTTTTGGGACTGCAATGTTTAAATTTCACAAACAGCTTCAATTTGTCAAGTGTAAATTGAAACAGTGGAGGCAAACTAACAAATCAGACTTCCAGCTCCAACGGGCCCCCTTGTTGGCCAGATGGGATGAGGTGCAAAAACATTTCAGGGAAGGAAACATTTTCGAGCACCTTAAATCCGAGGATGATGCTTTGCGCAAAGCGGTTGAGGATATTGATAACCAAGAAGAGATTTATTGGAAACAGAGAGCAAGAAATACTTGGTTATTAGAAGGAGACAGAAATACAAAATTTTTTCAGCGCTCTGCCTGTGCTAGGAGACAAATGAATACTATGGATTTCCTTCAAGATGAGAATGGATACTCTTTTGACACTCTTCCTGGTATGCACTTTCACTCAATGGAGTATTTCTCAAAACTCTTTAAGGAAAGCATGGAGCAAGATGGGGCAGCCCAAGATGAAGTTATTGCTGTCATTCCTTCTTTAATCTCTCCTGAAGAAAACCAAGCTCTTCTTAGACCTATAGATAAAGATGAACTTAAGAAGGTGGTCTTTGGGATGAGCTCCGGTAAATCGCTCGGTCCCGATGGCTTCCCTATTGAGTTCTTCCGGGCCTTTTGGGATTCCCTGGAGGAAGATGTTCTAGCTGTCATCCATTGAGGAGTCCAGAACCAATAAAAGAATGCTCAAGGCTCTAAATCATACATTCATTACTTTAATTCCAAAAGGAGCAGGGGGGGTTCATTTATCTGATTTTAGACCTATTGCCTTATGCAATGTGATCTATAAAATAATTACGAAGATTATGGCTGAAAGGTTAAAACCTATTCTGCATAATATAATTTCCCCGGAGCAAGGGGGTTTTGTTGAAGGGAGGCAAATTTTGGATGGAGTGATTCTTGCTCAGGAGGCCATCCATACAATGCACCAAAGCGGGAACAAAGGAATGTTCATTAAACTGGATATGTCCAAGGCTTATGACAGGGTGGAGTGGGGCTTCTTGGCAAAGATGTTGACTGCCTTTGGTTTCTCTCGGGACTGGACAGACTGGGTCATGAGCTGTATTTCTACGCCTTCATACTCTGTTCTTATCAAGGGACTTCCCTCGCCTCCTTTTGGTGCCTCTCGAGGATTGCGGCAAGGAGACCCTTGCTCTCCTTATCTCTTCCTCATCTTGGCTGAAGGATTGGGCAGACTCTTTCTGAAAAGAAGACTTCAAGGTCAGATAACAGGTTTTAAGGTCGGGGCTGAAGTTTTGACACATTTACAGTTTGTAGATGATACTGGATTGGTGGGAGTGGCCAGCCTTAGGGAAGCAAGAAGAATCAGAGATACTCTAAATGTCTACCTCCGGGCCTCTAATCAAGTCATCAATGACAATAAATCCAAAGTGATCTTCTTCAATATTGATCAACGGTTACAGGACAGAGTTATTGAGATTTTAGGTTTCACTCGGACCTCTCTCCCAGTAGTCTATCTGGGGGTCCCTCTCCATTTCAAAAAACTAAAAATTGATGTTTGGAAGAACCTTTTGGATGGCATCAAAGATAGAATGAACCATTGGTCTAATAGATGGTTAAGTTATGGGGGTCGTCTAACTTTTTTGCAGTCAATTATTCAGGCCATGCCAATTTATAAATTCTCCGTCCTGGCAGCTCCCCAGTCTATTTGGAAAGAGCTGGATAAAATGGCTAGAAGATTTCTATGGGAAGGTGCCAAGGGAGAGAGGAAATGGGCTTTGGTTGGCTGGGACAAGGTTACCCAACCCAAGGAAAAAGGGGGTTTGGGACTAAGAAGCTCCAAGTTTAATAACAAGGCTTTGGCTGGCAAACTGTATCTTGGAGGTGGATTTCTCAGCCAACATCCCTCTTCAGAGAATTCTCTCTAGCAAATACTGGGTTCTGTCCATCCTAATGATGTGGGCCGCTTTCCACTGGAAGGTTTTGGATCACCAGTGTGGCAGGCGCTCAAGCTTGGAGCTCAACTCATCAAAGATCAACTTTTTTGGAAAGTGGGGCGAGGGGATAAGGCTCGGTTCTGGACTGATTCCTGGGACCAGAATCCTCCCATTATTGCTGTTTTTCCTGAATTGCAACCGATAAAATCTGCTTTAGAAGATAAGGGATGGATTCAAATTGAGAGCTACTTTAACACTAGTCGTTTGGGGGACTACAAGTTCTTAAAGTTTAAGCGGCTGGATGAGTGGCCAATACCTATCCCTCCGGAGTTGGTACCTACTTTGGGAAAAATCTTGGCAGAACGGTTTCTTTCTGGGAGAGATGAGGAGGATGAACTGGCCTGGGGCTATGGAAGCCTTGGGGTTTATACTGTGAAAGAAGGATATGGTGAGATCCTCCCAGAGCCCCCTCCACCCTTTTCTTTGGTTCTTGACTGGAGAAAGATATGGCATCCCCAGGGCTGGCCGAAAGTGAACTTTTTCGCATGGCAGTTTTTGCATAATGGAATTCTTACCTATGACAATCTCAGACTCAGAGGCATCATTGGCCCTTCCCAATGTGTGTTATGCCATAAGCAGGAGGAAACGGCGGATCATCTAATGTTTGAATGTTCTTTCACATGACAGATCTGGAAGCGCTGGTTCTCCCACTTTAATCTTCAGGCTAATGGGGTCTTGTCTCGAAACAACATATGGGAAAGCTGGAAGAAAGGTAGATTTAAATCCAATGCTCTTCGAATTGGCTGGGAGCTTGGTTTATTTTTTATCTGGTGGCAGGTTTGGTTGGAGAGAAATGCCCGTATTTTTCGTGAAACCTTCTCCTCTCTAGAAGGAATATGGCAAGTCATTTGGAGCAAAGTGGCGGAAACGGTTGCCATTCATACCGAGGGGGAAATTCAGTCTGCTTCTGAGCCTTTGGACGAGGGAGTTGTTTTTCAACAAAGGCAGGTGAGTGGTAGATGGAAACCTCCTCCTGAAGGTTGGATCAAAATCAATACTGATGGAGCGGCTAAAGGCAATCCGGGAAGTGCTGGAATTGGAGTTGTGTGCCGCGATCATGTTGGGTCTTTGCTCTATTGGGAACTGTAGGGTCTGGGATGTGCCACAAACAATGAAGCCGAGGCCTTTGCCATTAAATCTGCCTCCTTCTGGGCTGCCAAAAAAGGACACAGGAAGATTATTATTGAGTCTGACTCCCAAATTTTGGTCGGTGCTCTTGATTGTATGAGAAACTTTGTCTCGAAAGCTTGGAGGTTGCGGATCTTAGTTTCCCAAATCAAAGAGCTCTGGAGGGAATTAGATGATGTGATACCTGTCTATGTGAATCGAGACCTCAATAAGGCGGTCGATTTCCTTGCTAAGATGGGTGCTGAAAGGGAGGTTGGGATGCAGCTGCACAGTGACATGCCTGTGGAGGATGCAGAGATTCGACAAGGCCTTGAACATTTTTTGAAATGATGTGCAGTGTTTTTTTGCTAAGGAAGGTTTCTGTCGCGATATCGCGACATGTCGCGATATCGCGACAGGTTGCGCCCTTTTGGCCTCTTTCGGGTTTTTGTCGCGATATCGCGACAGGTTGCGCCTTCTCGGCCTTTGACGGGTTCTTGTCGCGATTTCGCGACATGTCGCGCCATCGCGACATGTCGCGCCATCGCTGCCCTTGGGGAAGGCGCTTGGTGAATTGGTCGCGATTTCACGATAGTTTTGGCAATTTGGTGAATTCGTCGCGATTTCGCGACACTTTTGTCGAAGGGTTGCAGGTGGGTGCTGTCGCCGCGACTTTGCGACATGTCGCGATTTTGCAACATGTCGCGTTTTCGCTCCTGTTGGCACCGCAGTGGGGGAGCCGGGGTTGACTGTCGCGATCTCGCGACATGTCGCGATTTCGTGACATGTCGTTTTTTCGCGCCCAGTTGACTTCTTTGCTCTGTGATGTGCTGGGCTTCCTTTGTGCTCCTTTCTTGTTGGGTTGCTTGCTGTTCTTGGTTGGGATGTGTTCTCTCCCGCTTGTAATTGTTCTTTGTATTAATTCAAGTTTTTCATTTTTTTCAAAAAAAAAATATGACTAAAATATACTATAAATAGAAATAAAAAAAATACAATACAATATGGAGGAAATGGTCAATCCATTACAATGAGCTAAAGAGCTACAATATGCTCCATACAGGAGCACCACTATCTACTATACTGCACTAGATAAGAACTTGACTTGATACTGACTTGATCTATGGGGTCCTTTATATAAGAAGATAGATTCCTTGGACAAAACTATACCTAGTTGTACAAAGGGACACCTTGCACATTACAACTTGCACATTGCCACTTGTGTATTTATTACATTGCTTGAAGTAACTAGCTAACTTCCCCCTAAAGTAATATCCTACTCTAACTATGTACCTAAGGTGGTACATTTACATGATCCAAATGATGTAATATATTCTAACTCTAACACCCCCATGTATTACATTATTTGGGTATTGAATATTTCAATATTCAATATGGATATTTGTCTTCATATGTTCTTTAGCTTGATATGGTCCTCTTTAATTCACATTGCATTGTATGTCTTCTTGCATTGGTTCTTCTTCTTTATTGGATTCAAAAATGGAACTTGTATTCTCCTTCATTGCTTACTATAATATGATCAAGCAAGTAGTTAGTGTTTTCATATGATGCAAAGAGAGTTGTAGTTGAGGGTTCTTCAGTATTTATGATTTCTTTGCTATTCATGTCTTCTTTGCTAAGATCTCTTTTAGCATATATTTTCTTCCTTTTCCTCCTCCTATGATTTTGCATTGATACTAGTGGAATTTTTGCTTCATGAAGAGTTATTCTATCATCACAATAATATTGATTTGTATTGCTAGTTTGCTTCATGTGTTGAGTGAGTACAAACACAATTAATGATGGGTAAATCATCAAACACTTCTTAGATGTGAATATAACTATCTTTTGTGAATTCCATCATGCCCTGAAGAGGTTTCATGAAGATAACCAATTAATGCTTCAAAGCTACCCTCTTTTGCTTCTTTAATAAATACAAATAATATCTCGTTATTGCTAGTTGATATATTCTCATATCCTTCAAGGGTATCAATAAAGTTTTGAGAATATAATTCCATTTCATGAAATATTTTTTTATTGATAAAGGCATTTCTTATTATTTCATCCATATTCCTTATTGATAGGTTTTGAGATAGTGTTTCTTAGAATTGTAGATATGGATTTGATAGTAGTCCTTTGAATACTCTGAATTGAATCTTTGAAGTAATCTATCTTATGACTCCCTAGTTTAGAGTATGTGAATTTGATGGAACCTTTTAGAGCTTAGGTTTTGTAGGCTTCCTTATGACTCCCTAGTTAAGATATGTGATTTAGTAGAATCCTTGTAGGATTTGTAGACACCTTATGAATCCCAAATGAATTGAGTACTTGATAAGTTTTGCATGAATGTTATTATTATCAAGTTTTGTAAAATACCTTATGTATCCCTAGTTATTTTGAATGATAGATAAAGTAATTTTGGAAATAATAGTTCAATTTTGAGTTGATTTTGTAAAGTTTTATGAATAGCAAACATCAATTTCTTTTACACCTTATTTCTCCTATTGAACTTAATCACTTTCTAGTTTAATGAGGTTCTATTTGTTGGAATTCTATTTTCCCTTTAATATAAGTTTGATACAAGTAGGGTTATGCATAAGGGGTTGCATTGAAAATGTACTTGTTAAAAATGGTGAATCCTAATCGAAATCAATGTGAATCCTAAGCAAATCAAATCAATTATCTTCACACCAAAATTTGGGGTATTTGATGCCCTAAAAAGTAAGGTAATATTTATGGTAAATTTTAACCTAGTAAATCATATTATAACTTCATAAAAACATCACCATTAGATCAGGCTCGAAAAAATATTTCCAATGAGTACAAATATGCCTATGTTTGGATATAAACTGCAGTGAATTGACCCTAAGAAAAAATTGATCCTAAAAATTTTAGGCGAATGGGCCGACATCGAGGGTCCTCATATTCACCAATTTTTTAATTTTAGAAATCCTAATATTCGCCCAATTTATGAATATTCACCACTATGCATAACCCTGGATACAAGTATAGTAATTAGTTTCCAACTCTTTATTTTCTTTATAGAACCTTCTTTTATAGCCTTTGATAATTTGATATTTAATGTTTCTAGATTCCAACTACCTATTTTGGTGTAGTATTCCTTATAAATCCCTAATATAGAATGTTAGATAATTAATCTATCCAGGTAGAAATCCTTATTTCTCCTATGCTTTAGATTGTAAATATTAGGCTATTTAATATATATTTATTCCTTTTTAATATTGCTTTCAAATATGGTTGATTTATCTTAATATTTCAACCTTATATTATACCTTATATCTCCCTATTAATGAAAGCAAATTGGAATAAGATATATTCTTACCTTTGTGATACCCCAAACCTCTACGTATTTGGCACTGATTCTTAGACATAGATGACAACACTCTTTAGTTCTCTTTTGACCATTATATCCAATGTATAGGTGTAGGATTTAGCTTCTCTTTAACTTGGATGATGACTGGTTTCTTTGATGACACTAATTGAACAATGGATGCTTCACATCTAACTTCTTTGACTAGGAGCATTCAATACTCTCTTCCTATTGCTGCTATGACATTGATACTAGTATGTAATTCTACCATGATCTTAGCTTCTAATGCTTCTACGAACTTGGCCTTCAATGCTCAACTTTGTTTTTTTATTCGTTATACTACTTTCTCCAAGATGGGCACTTCTAAATAGAATGAAATCTTTCTCCTTTTGGACAAGTGGTGAATGGGAGTTATAAATTATTATTTTTTCAATGCTCATGCAAAGATAACGTACATAACCTCCTCAATATTTCTTGTAACTCCTCTTGATTAGGTTCTTGAAATTTCTTGAGCATTAAGAGTTGGGATGGCACCTTAGAATTTTTGTGCCAAGTGGAACTCAAGGTATTTACATGTAGACCTTTACTATAATGCTCTAAAAAGAATGTTATAAATCCTCTTACCCTTTCATATGCTTATTTCATGGCTTGCTTCAATTCTTGGACATCAAGCAACCTATTTCTTTTATAAGTATTTTAATGAGGACGTTGGATGGTGCTAGCTATGATGCTCCTTGGTTCTATAGAGCTCCGAATGGTATTTTTCTAATTGATATTGGTGCTTATTTTTGTGGACATTCTTCTCTAAGTTTGAGACCTTGGATGTAGCTCCTTTTTACCTTATTCTGTATGCTTTCAACATACCGATTTTTGTGCTCCTTTGTAGTGTAGATTTTGATGCCTTTTTCAAGTATATGAGCATCCTTTAATATGGATCTTTATGTTGTTCTTTTTGTCCACATAGATGTAGATTGATAATGGGATTAGATATTGCAGGTGAATGTTTGCTTTTAGATGCTTTGATGTGGAACAATGGTGTCTTTTGAAACCTTAAATCTTGAGCAATATGTGCTCCTTGATGACTTTATTTTCTTGCTTGAAACCTACCCTTATACTTGCTAGGATGACGGTCATTCTCTTTCTTGTATTATAAGACCTTTTTTTCCTTCTTTAATGGACAAGAATGGTGCTTGTATTAGATATATTTTGCACCAATATGATAGGCCAAATGTATCTTTTTGAAATACTCCTTTTTATTTTGATGAGTCATTTCCTTACCTTTAGTAATTTATTTTTCTTGGACAATTTAGTAAGAGTAAAACCAAGCTAATAATATGCACCATTTTAAAGTAGAAAATTTTGCACTTTTTCTTTTAATGAAACCCTAAGTGCACTTTAAATCTAAGACTCTCCAAGTCTCGATTTTTAGCTTTGCTAATTTTAATTGTGGATTTATTTTGGCCACAAAATACTATAGATTTTATGCATCAAATGGTGTTTCTAGATACCTTGATAATATGTTTATTTTGTACCCTTCAATCTTTAACAATCAAAACATAGAATAATCCTATGAGAATAACTAGTTAGTGATCAGCTAGTTTAGTGCAATGAATATCTATGATTTCTATCTTAATGAACTCTAATAATCTCACCTTATTACTCCCAATAATAAGCTCTCAAAGTAATTCTAAAAGCACTTAATAATTTTTACAACTTTTAAGAGTAATCTGTAATTTACCCTTAATGAATATTTTGCATTTTTTCACTACAATCAATATTGTAGGATATAGTCTTCTTGCTTTATAGATAGCAAATAGGTAGATGATAATTTTATTTCTTTCAAAAATATCCAAATCCTATTTAATTTTTAAATAATCCTTAAAATGAATTTTCCATATTTGCACTTGAATACTATAATGCAATCTATATTTCTACAACTTTTAACCCAAATATGGTGCTTAATAGAATTTGATAATGAACCCTAATTTGAAGTTCAACTAATTGCACCCTAGTTTCTTATTTTTTTTATGTATTTTGAAGTAGATGTAGATCTTGATGTTTTTTATTCACCAAGTTGTTGCCTTAAAATGGTTGAATTTGTAGCTTCTTGTTTGATATCCAGAATAGCTTCTTTATTCACCAAACTATAGCCTTGAACTTTCTATCTTGAGCCATGGATTTGATGGCTTGATCCTTCCAGTGATATTTGTTTTTCTACTATATATTTAGATAAATACTTTCTTTTAACTATGTATCCTTGCTATGAGAGGTAATCTTCAAATCCCCTAGATTCAGTAGGATTCTTTTATCTAAATATTCCTTCAATATTCTTGTCGAATTATGACTTCAAATAGGATCTTCTTCTTCTCAAGATTTTGAATATCTTGAGGTCTTCACTGGATTTTTCTTTTGGTATTTGGCACTGCTTACCAAATTCTTCTTCTCATGGGCTTATTTTCGGATGACAACAATTGTCCCAAGTCCTTCACTATCAGGAGCTTTCTCCTTGGTAGTGGACTCCTCCAATGAGTTCTATTAGGAACTCTTTTGATGATGCTTCTGCAATCTCTGCATAAAGGCTCTCCAAGACTTATTTTTTCTCCTTGATATCTCTCCAATGTCTTCTATCTTGCAGATTCTCTGGTCTTCCAACTAAGACCTTTTCTTCAATATTCTACTTCTAGAAATGTTGGTGATGAGATTTTATTCTAAGATATTTGATTCTGATACTTATGGATTTGTACATGTCTCTCCTAGTCATATTTCTTTCAGGAATGGAATTTATTCAATGAGGTCTTCTCTTCATATCTTTAGATCCTTCTTGAAGGAAATATTTAATCAGTAAAGAATATCACCAATCTCTTATTTCTTAGACTCTTCTCAGGAGTCTTCTTCAAGAAGTCCTTTCTAGAGTTTTCTTATGAATCAAGAATTTATATTCTAAATCAGGATATCTTTAGGAACTCTTCTTTGGAGTATTCTTCTGAATCAGGAATCTATATTTTGAATTAGGAATTTCTTCTATAATTTTATTTAGATATATCTTCTTTGGAGTCTTCTTCTAAATCAAGAATTTATCTTATAAATAAAAAAAAATTATTTGAAATTTTATTTAGAAAGTTTTCTTTGGATTTTACTTCTAAATCATAAATTCTTCTTTGAAGTTTTCTTTAGAATTAAGACTTCTATGACCTTCTTATTGATCAAGAATTCTATGGCCTTTTATGTTTCAAGGCTTCTCTAGCCTTTTATTCTTCAAGACTTATCTAGCCTATTCTTATTCTAGGATTATTTATCCAATTCTTCTTATGCACTATGTAGGTATTAATCTTGAATGGATATCACCAATCTCCTATCTCCTACTTGACTCATATTCTAGATTATCTTCTTCCTTGAGTCTGCTATAAGTCTACTGTGGCATTTTTCTTCACTTTTATACTTCACAAGATTTCATCTCTTGTAATGGGACCTTTCTTGAGGTCTTTGAAATATTTAGTCTTATCCTTGTTGTTGCAAGTGTTGGAATAATTCTAAGAAGATATTCTTCCTAAATCTCTTGTAGGAATATTCCCAACTTTTTTTTGAATATTCTTTTCCTGCAACAAGTTGTTAGAAACTAGAACAAAGGAACTTATAAATCTAGATATAATAATCTTCACTAGTTGATTTGTCAATCTAGTGGTATGACTATTGAGTCCTAGTCTTCACAAGCCTTTTTACAACTCTGTGAAAAGACTCTAGACAAATATAATCTTAGAATTTCTACAATTGAGATTTATTTTAGTCCTTAGTTTTCTAATTATTTTGATTATTATGGCTATTTCTATCAATTGATTCCTAATGGTAGCTTTTGCATGCAGTGGTGCACAATGACAAATCTAGTTTACAAATATGCATGCCAATAGTAGCAATGGTGAATCTCCCTATTCCTCTTGATCTACTAGAATTCTCTTATGATGGATGTAGGTCCTTCTATCTTGATTCACCGTGGCTCTGATACCACTATTAGCTTTTGAGGATATATGTAATGGAAGAGATCTAACACAAGTCCTAATAAGATGTAATAAATATGAAAGAAATAGAGTCTGCAATATGACTAAAATATACTAGAAATAGAAATGATAAAATTACAATGCAGTATGGAGGAAATGATCTTTCCATTACAATGAACTAAAGAGCCACATTATGCTCCATACAGAAGCACCACTATCTACTACACTACACTAGATAAAAACTTGACTTGATACAGACTTGATCTATGAGGTGCTTTATATAAGAATATAGATTCGTTGGCCAACACCGTACGTAGTTGTATAAGGGGACACCTTGCACATTGCCACTTGTGTATTTATTACATTTCTTGAAGTAACTAGCTAACTTCCCCTAAAATTAATCTCCTACTCTAACTATGTACCTAAGGTGGTACATTTACATGACCTAAATGATGTAATATACTCTAATTCTAAAAATATACATCTCTACACAAAGGTATCATAAGTCATGTATCATTGGTATATAGACTCATAGGGCATGTATTATTGGTTTAATTCTCTACAAAAGGTAAATGAGAAACTAGTTGCTATAGTAGATAGTAAAAATTATGAAGTAAAGGGGATTTAAAATATTCTAATAGATCTAACAAATGGAAAAGGGATAATAAAAAATATATACCAGGACTGGCCACCAATCTTCTTTCAGTTTCTCAACTCATGGATCAAAACATGACTATAGAGTTCAAAGTTTCCAATGGAATAAAATAGTGTCATATTCTTAAATAAAAGGAAATTATAGCATCAAGATCTTATAAAAGTGGTCTATTTGTTCTAAAGACTACTACACACTTAGTTTGTTCAGTTAAATTTTTAGATCTATGGCACAAGAATCTAGGACATACTAGTGAATATACTATGAATGAATTGCTCAAATATAAAATGGTTGAAGGAATACCAAATCTACCTTTAGAATCTATAGTTTGTCCAAAATATTTAGCAAGAAAACAACATAGAATTCCTTTTGAACTTCATCAACACAGGACTCAACAACCATTAGAGTTAATATACACAAATTTATGTGGGCCAATGAATATCACTAGTATTGGAGGATATAAGTATTTTCAATTATTTGTTGATGATCACACCAATAAAATGTGGGTATACTTCATGAAGTACAAATTAGAGGTATTTAGTCATTTTAAATAATTCAAACTTCAAGTAGAAAAAAATTCAGGAAATATAGAGGGGGTGAATTTGTATCTAAATATTTTGATTCATTTTTAGAATAAAATGGAATTAAAAGACAACTTACTACAACATATTCACCACAACATAATAGAATTGTAGAAAGAAGAAACATGTCAATAATGGAAATGGTAAGATGTATGTTAAAAGAAGATCATCTTAATAATCAATATTGGTAAAAAGTAGTTCAAATATTAGTATACATACAAAATAAATTACCAACAAGAATACTCAAATATATTACACCTAAAAAAGCATGGTCAAGACAAAAACCAAATATAGAAAAACTAAGAATTTTTGGATGCAAAGCTTACATGCATATTCCAAAACAAAAAAGGATAAGATCATATGACAAAACTATGGCAGGAATATTTTTTGGTTATGATAACGAATCTACAAGATACAAAATATTAGATATACATACAAAGAAAATTTACATAAGTAGAGGTGTAATATTTTATGAAAGAGTAAAAAATGACATAGGAAAAACTAATAATGATACAAAATTCTTCTAAACTACTCAAAGGAAGATATAACAAGTGAAGAGTCAAAATCAAAATCTCAAGAAGAAGATAAAGAACACATAGAATCATCTATAATTTCTCATAGGAAAGAACCAATATGGCTTAGAGACACTCTCAAGGACTCAAACCTAGAAAGACTATCATATATTGCCACTACTAGACCTCAGACTCACAGTCAAAGTAGAATAAACAGAGGATTACTAAGCAATACAATAAAGCCAACATCAAATCTCCAAGAACTAAATCACTCACATTGGAAGGCAGTAATGGAATTTGAATGTACATCACTTCAAAAGAATAAAATATGGGATTTAGTGAAATTACCTCCAAGAAAGAAAATAGTGAGGTGTAAATGGGTTTACAATATCAAATATAAAGCAGATGGAACACTTGATAAATATAAAGCTCGATTAGTAGCAAGAGGATATACTCATACTGAGGGATTAACTATGAAGAAACATTCACACCAATAGCTATAATGACCACTATCAAAACAGTTTGTGCACTAGCAACTCATCAAGGATGGAAGCTTCATCAAATGGATGTAAAAAGTGTTTTTCTTAATGGTGACTTAGAAGAAGTCTATATGTCACAACCAAAAGGATTTTTTATTAAAGGACAATAAAATAAGGTGTGCAAATTAAATAAATCTCTATATGGTCTAAAGCAAGCTCCCAGAGCATGGAATATAAAGATCAACAATCATTTATTACAATATAGTTTCAAAATAAATACATCTAATCCTAGTTGGTATACAAAGAAAATTAGAAATAGTATATTGATTCTCATAGTATATGTTTAGTAATTTATGGAAGTTATAAAAAAATGATAAGTGATATAAAAAGAGATATAGAAAAGGCATTTGTGATGACATATCTAGGTCTAATAAAGTATTGTCTTGGTCTAGAGATTCAACAAAGTGAAGATAAGATCACTATTAATCAATCAAAATAAGAAGAAGCTTTACTTGAAAATATAGAATGAAGGATTGTAAGCCAAAATATACACCAATGGAACAAGGAATTTAGTTATCCAAAAAATATGAAACACCTTTGGTTTTAGCAACTATGTATTGATAGTTAATTGGAAGTCTTCTATACTTAACAAATAGCTAACCCGATTTAGCCTTTCCTGTATCTTTCATATTTTATGCAATAATGATAATAAAGTCATTAGAAAGATACAAAAATAATATTGCAATATATCAAGAAAACTATTGATTATGTACTAGCTTATATGCAGAATGTTTTGTCTATAGGGTTACTCAGATTCATATTATGTAGCTTATATTAATGATAGAAAGTCTAGTTAAAGGTACATATTCTATCTTGAGTTATGACCTATACCTTGGCACAATAAGAAACAACAGACAGTGGCACAATCATCTACTAAATCAAAATATTGTGTGGCAAGAGATACAATGTGTGAAGCATTATGGTTACAATATATTATCAGACATGGCCATCATGCAAACTCCAACATTGATATTTTGCGATAATCAAGGAGTACTCAACTTGATCAAAAATCCAATTGTACATGAAAGAACTAAACATATTGAAGCACAATGTCACTTCATTAGAGATAATTTTTAAAACCATCATATCATCCTAAAGCATGTTCCAAAATAAGACCAGCTGCCAGATATTTTTACAAAAGCACTTTGGAAAACTAAGTTTCAAAATATTTAGGGATTGTCTATGTAATTCAAGGGAACTTCATACCAAATAATGTAATACAAAGGGGTGTTTGAATATGTTCCATTATTTGGTAATAATGCTAGGTGTCATGTAAGTTGTACCAAGTGTCATAGGTAGAGTGAGGAAAAAGAAACCTATCCTTCTATATAATGGACTCATAGTTCCATTCGGATTGTATCATTCTACTTTTATAATATTACAAGTCATGTTCATGAAGATCTTCTATTATCTCCTTTTCTTTATGTTTCTTAAGTAGATAGAATTACTTAATACCCATTATACTTTGAGATATACCAGATTTGTTTAGAGTGATAATAACCTCCTTACAAGTGTCAAACATGATATTTTACTTTTATGAGTTGGTTTATTTTTTACAACAAGAAGAAGCAACCAATAAATTGAGGGATCAATTGTCAAACAATGCTCTCATCACTAAGAAATCTAAGAACAAGAAATTACAAAAGGGTTATTCACATAAAGTTTCTTTATCCTCTCTATCATCATCATCATAGAAGCAACCTTAGAAAAAAAAAGTGGTACTACTATATCTATGGATATGATACCAAGCATTGTTGGTATAATTTAATTTCTCAAGGTGATAAAGTTTGTCAACCTTAGAAGAATAAGTCATAACACAAGCTATGTCCCAAATGGAAGCAAAAAAATAGACATGTTTCAATTGAAGAATCAAATTTAAATTCTAAATAGGCACACAAGGTGCTAATGAAAAGACCCTAACCAAACCTAAGGATGATGTTTGGTACATTGATTATGGTGCTAGCAAGCATATTATAGGATACAAAATATGGTTTGATTCCTTGGAAGCCAAAAAAAGGAAACCAATGACTATTGCCAATGATAAAACCTATAAGGTCAAAGGAGTAGCCAATGTTTCACTTAAACTTCTAGGTGAAAAATACAAAAATGAAAAGGTATTATATGTACTAGGACTACACAACAACATGTTGTTTATCCAACTAATACTGGATTGAAACATGGTGGTTGAATTAAGAGTCAATAATAGCCACAAAAAATGTCTTATCACCAAATATTATGAAAATGTAACAATTGATTCATATAAAAATGGCTTGTTTGCCCTATATATTCTATCATCTCCTAATATAGCCCTATTAGTATCCATGATAGCTGTAACCTACCTTTAGGGAAGGATATATCGACATCTCAGTTTAGGATAATTCAACTAAGTACGCATCAAATGGTGATAGGTCTACCCAACCTTTCATCCACATTGCTAATTTTCTTAGGTTTTTTAGTAGAGAAGCAACACTGAGTACCATTTGAATTAAGCACTCATAGCCACAGGCCACTATATGTGGTACACACCAATTTGTGTAAACCCATGACAACTAGTTTCAATGACAAAAGATACTTATAGTTGTTTGTTGATGACTAATCCAAGAAGATGTGGGTGTCATTCTTATAATTGAACTCTAAATCATTCTAGCATTTCCAAAATTTTAATTATCTTGTAATAATAGAAACTAGGCATTCAATTAAAGTTCTCCACTTAGGTTGAGGGGGGAACATACATCCAATGAATTTTTAAGGTTACTAAAACAAAATGAGATAAAGTAATAGCTTAGTACAACATATACTCCAAAGCAAAATGGATTTTCTAAACAAATAGAATATTTCATTATGGATATGGTTTGTTGCATTCTCATAGGAACCAAGCTTGGGCAGAAGTATTGAGCTAAAATTATCTCCATAGTAGTGTATCTTCTCAATAGAGCATCCATAAAGGTGCTAGAGAATATTACATTATTTGATTAAAATGTAAAAGTAATGTAAAAGTAGCTTATAGTACAAATATAAATATTAGAATAGGTTGTGTGTATATATTTTAGGAGTGTGATTAATATATGTGCATGTATAGGATATACACAAGTGTCATGTATTAAGGTGTGCAAGTAAAGTGTGTAAGTTAATGTAAAGTCAAGAGTCATGTATACAAGTGGTAAGTTAAGAAGTCAAGAGGCATGTGAGATTTATCTTATATATGGAATAGGAAAGGTTGCATCTCCCAGCTATGTGATGAGATCAAGAGTTAAAAATTCTAAGAGTCACCTTTATAAGGTTATGTAATGGAGGCAAAACTCCATGTATTGTATCAAAAATTAAGTGAAGACTAAGTAAAGCTTCTATACGGTTTTGAGCAATATTATTGTAAGATTTTTTCATGCTATTGCATGAATGATATTAGCCATTTTTATCCTATTATTGTTACTTTCATGAGTGTTTTTTTTAATGATTTAAAGGGTTTTTAAAGGGACCATTAACCTTTTGTAAAGCGAGAAGGGTTAAAACCCAACTGGAGGAAAAACATAATGGAGGAAAAAAGAAACATGATCATACCAACCCTAACAAAGGGAAATGTAAACCAGATACACCAATACAAAGCTAACAGGATAGGAAGAAGCATTGAGAAAGTTAAACCAAACAGTAGCAATGGTTTCGAAACCCCCAACACCAGCAACCCATGAAAACAAATAGCTAATCCATCATCTCACTATATATTCCATGGGTGGTCTTGATTGCCTTAGTAATTTCATTTTGGATAGAACTAATTGCTTTGGCCACCTTAATTACATGCTAAAGAATAATGATCTACCTTGAGATGGATATTGATCACATTGGAGATAAGAAACCTGTGAAAGTGATTATTCCAGCAATAACCTATCAAAAAATGGATCCCATAATCGATTTTGGAAATTTGACTCCAACTAACCAAGGACTATGACACCTAAGGAGCAAGGTGCAGCGACAGTATTGTCATTGTTGTCAACACAGTCAGAAAGATCGGTTGATGCAGTGGACAGGAGTTCAGAGGTTACTCAGAGTATGTACAGTGATGTTAAATGCTCATGAGGATGTTTTTGATGTTTGGGTGAAGTTGTTACAGGTTGTCCAAGAAGACCGAAGTGGCCCATATGCAAAAGAGAAGCGAAAAAGCAAAAGAGAAAAAGTGTCGCGATATCGCGACATGTTGCATTTTGGCGGCCAAAAGAGAAGAGAAAAAGCAAGGGGAAAAAGTGTCGCGATATCGCGACATGTTGCATTTTCATGGCCAAAGAGAAGAGAAAATGCAAAGGAGAAAAAGTGTCGCGATATCGCGACATGTTGCATTTTCGCGGCCAAAGAGAAGAGAAAATGCAAGGAGAAAAAGTGTCGCGATATCGCGACATGTTGCATTTTCGCGGCCAAAGAGAAGAGAAAATGCAAGGAGAAAAAGTGTCGCGATATCGCGACATGTATTTTTGCGGGCCAAAGCAAAGAGAAAGAGCAAGGAGAAAAAGTGTCGCGATATCGCGACATGTTGTATTTTCATGGGCCAAAGCAAAGAGAAAGAGCAAGGAGAAAAAGTGTCGCGATATCGTGACATGTTGTATTTTCATGGGCCAAAGCAAAGAGAAAGAGCAAGGAGAAAAAGTGTCGCGATATCGTGACATGTTGTATTTTCGCGGTCCAAAGCAAAGAGAAAGAGAAGAGAAAAAGTGTCATGATATCGCGACATGTTCGTATTTTGTGACTCAAAGAAGGAGAAAGAGAGAGAAAGAAAAAGTGTCACGATATCGCGACATGTTGCATTTTCATGAGCCAAAAAGGAGAAAGAGAGAGAAAGAAAAGTGTCACGATATCGTGACATGTCGCATTTTCATGACTCAAAAGGGTAGGCAGAGCGAGAAAAAAAAGTGTCACGATATCGCGACATGTCGCATTTTCATGACTCAAGAAGGGCAGGTAGAGTAACAAAAGTGTCACGATATCGTGACATGTCGCATTTTCATGACTCAAGAAGGGCAGGAGAGAGTAACAAAAGTGTCACGATATCGCGACATGTCGCATTTTCACGACTCAAAAAGGCCAGGCAGGCAGAGAAACAAAAGTGTCATGATATCGCGACATGAATACCAGGATGGTGAAACTGAAGACTGCAGAGTGACGTGGACCCATAAGGAATATTTAATGATTTGAAATCATTTAAGATGGTCATTACATATGGAAAGAAATAGATGCATGCCCATGTGGAGAAGACGAACAGTCATGACCAAGAAAATGAACAGTCATGGAAGGAGAAAATGAACAGTCATTAAAATAGAAAATGAACAGTCATGCAAGGAGAAAATGAACATACATGCAAAGAGAAAAAGAACAGACATGCAAAGAGAAAAAGAACAGTCATGCAAGGAGAAGATGAACAGTCATGACCGAGAAGACGAACAGTCATGGTAGGAGAATATGGTGTCAATTCTTTGCATGTAACGTGTTTGACGAAATGCCTACTCTATATATACAAAAGGAGTTACATAAAGAAGGCGTTACAATTGACAAGTGGCGTATGAGAAATGAAAGAAGGAGTTACAACTGGAGTTACAAAGAGAAAGGATGGTTATAAAAGGAGTGTTGCTTGGAGAATTTAAGTTGTGTGTGAAGAGTGCGTGAAGAGAGCGAGAGGAGAGTGAGAGGCAGTGAGAGGTGAGCGAGAAGGGTGTGTGTTGGGTGAATTCTGAGCAATGTTGAGTAAGCAATAGACCAGTCAGGGTCTTGTAAAAGTGAAGGCATTTTTATGTCAATCTTCTAGTTTCAAAATTGAAGTCCAAGTTGGTGCTTGGCATCAGGGGTTGGTGCTCCTTCCAGTTGGTGTTGGTAAATCAGGGGTTGGTGCTCCTTTCTGTTGGTGTAGATAAATCAGGGGTTGGTGCTCCTTCCAGTGGGTGCTGGTAAATTGATTGTAAAGTTGTGCTTTGCAAAGGCTGGATTTGGATGGTAGTCCAAACAGTCAATTTTTGAGGAGTAGCCAAATCGGTGAACCTCGGTACATCTTGTGTTGTGTGATGCTCTCTTGTTATATTTGCTTTATTTGTTTTTAAGTTCTCATTGTTTCAGCTTTAAGAGTTTAAGATTTAAGTTTTAAAGAGCTACACTGATTCACCCCCCTCTCGGTGTCATTGTGAGACTAACAATTGGTATCAGAGCCAGGTTCCTGAACAAGCTTAACCGGCTAGGGTGATCTTGGAAGTGACACAATGGCAGGTGGTGAAGGCTTCTCATCAAACAAAGCACCATTGTTTGATGGAACTAATTATGCATATTGGAGACTCAGGATGCAGACATATCTTTGTGCTTTGGGATACGACATTTGGGATTCAGTAGATAGTGGATACACAATACCCACCACTTCTCCAACCGATGCTGTCGGTAAGAAACTATTTGAGAATAACTCAAAAGCAAAGAATGCTATCATGTGCGGATTAGTGGACAGAGAACTGGTAAAAATTATGAGTTGTAAAATGGCAAAAGAAATATGGGACAAACTGAGGAGCATTCATGAAGGAGACGATAAGATCAAGGAGGCCAAGTTACAAACACATCGAGCTCAGTTCGAAGTATTAAATATGAATGACGATGAGAACATAGAGGCATATATGCTGAGAGTTAATGAAGTCATTAATGCGATTAGAGGACTCGACGAGGAAATCAAAGATTCTATCATCGTGAAAAAGGTATTAAGATCTCTTCCCCAAAGATTTGATTCTAAAGTTTCAGCTATAGAAGAAGCTAAAAATCTAAATTCTTTTAGTATGGATGAGATGCATGGTTCTTTGACTGCATATGAGATGAGAATAGGAAAATCTAAACCCACAGATAGAGAAGCTACTTTTAAAGCCCATAAAAATATGAAAGCAAAACAAGAATCCGAGGAAGAAGAGACATCGGATGAAATGGAAGCAAACTTTGTTCGAAAACTAAAAAGGGGAAAAGGAAAATACAGAGGAAAGTTACCGTTTAAATGTTTCAATTGTGGAGGCGTTGGGCATTTTGCAGTTAAATGTCCACTTAATGAGAAGAACAAAATTGATGAAGGATCGCACCAAGAAAGAAGTGACTGGAAGAACAAAACAAATTTCAGAAAAGGCAACTTCAAGAAGAAAAGTTTCATCTCCAAGAATGTCAGTTCATCAGAAGACAGCTGCAGTGAGGATTCTAAAAAGGAAATAGGTGAAGCTCTTTTCATGGCACTCATAGACAAAAAAATAGAAAAAGAACAGGAAAGTGATGAAGAAGAAAGTGATGCAGAAGTAAATTTGAAAGAGGAACTAATTGCAACTCTGGATGAATTGAAGATAGAAAGAAAAAAGAATAAGAAAATTTCAAGAAAGCTTGAGGATGCAAATGAAATCATAACCAGTTTGAAAGTACAGATAGAAGAATCCAAGAAAATATCTGAAGATCTCGAAGTGCAAATAACCATGAAAATAGATTATTGCTTGCAAACTAGAAGAAGAGACTGTTGGTTTAAGAATGCAGATAGAAGAGATGAATCGTAAAATTAGTTGTCATCACAAACGTGAAGAAAGTTCTATGAATCTGGATAAGATCATAAATATCCAAAGGACTACAGGCATGAAATTTGGTTTGGGCTTTGTCGAAGGAGAATCATCAAATGGATCAAAGAATGAAGATAAGAAACAGGTTGATCAAGAAAAATTGACTCAAGCAAAAGAAAGCAATAATGCAAGGCACGAAAGGAGAATTGACAATGATGGATTCACCAATGTCACACATCAAAGAAGAAGAAGATTTATGACTCCTACGACAACATGGCAAAGACCATCACCCGGGTTCAATCATCTCTTTTCTGGTTACTATTTTAAATGCAATGGTTATGGACATAAGATTTCAGATTGCAAGTATAACGTAGGACCAAGGAATTTTACCAATAGAAATGTTTTTTCACCTTTGATGGATTATGCAGTAGAATGTTATAACTGTCATAAGTTTGGGCACATTGCAAGAAATTGTCGAAGTACATTTGCATCAAATCAATTTCAGGGAAGAAAATCTCAACCAAATGGAATGAGACAAAATAGAAAATTTCTCGAAAAACATGCACAAGCTACCAAAAAAGAAAAGTCAAAACAAGAGCCCAAAACTGTAATCAAACCAGAGTGGAAAGAAAAAGATCGATCTAAGGAAGAAAAGGAATCCCTGATCGTACAAACAACATTTAAAGCACAGAATAAATCTGCACCATGGATACTTGATAGTGGATGCTCCAGTCATATGACAGGTGACAAACAAAAATTTGAGAAGTTACAAACAATATGAAGGTGGTTCAATAAAATTTGGAAATAATGATGGAGCTAAGATAGTTGGCAAAGGTTCAGTGAAGATTAGTGATGGAAAAATCAAGTCAAAAGAAGTCTTGTTTGTGGTTGGTCTGAAGCATAACTTGTTGAGTGTAAGTCAGATTTGTGATAGAGGTCATGAAGTGATTTTTAAGAAGCAGGGTTGTGAAGTCAGAAAAGCAAACTGTGGAAAGTTGATAGCAACTGGATCGAGGACATCCGGCAACCTGTACACTCTCTCAGAGACTTCAGAAGGAGCTTGCTTGATTGGACAGGTAGAAGAAAATTGGTTGTGGCACAAGAGGCTCGGTCATATCAGTTTTGACAATCTAGTAAAAATCAGCTCAAAAAGGGCAGTGAGAGATATTCCCACCATTAGAAAACCATCAAATAGCATTTGTGCTTCATGCCAAAAGGGGAAGCAAACTAGAGTCTCATTTAAAACAAAAGAGTACTACACAAGCAAACCTTTGGAACTAATACATACCGATTTATGTGGACCCATGAGAACGCAAAGTATAAATGGTGACAAATATTTTATGTTGTATATAGATGACTATTCCAGGATGACATGGGTATTTTTTTTGAAGCACAAATCAGAAGCTTTTGAGATGTTCAAGGTTTTCAAAAACCAAGTTGAGAATCAAACAGGAAAAAGGATTAAATGTTTAAGATCAGATAGAGGAGGAGAGTTCATTTCAGAGGATTTTATAGAGTACTATGAAAAATATGGTATTAGAAGACAGTTTTCAGTAGCCAGGACACCTCAGCAGAATGGTGTGGTAGAAAGAAAGAACAAGACAGTGCAGGAAATGGCACGGACTATGTTGACAGAGAGCAAAGTAGCAGACAAATTTTGGAAAGAGGCAGTCCATACTGTGATATACATCCAAAATAGGTGCATGTTGAGGACGCATGAAAGCAAAACTCCTTATGAGTTGTGGTTTGGTAAAAAGGCAACAGTAAGATACTTTAAAGTTTTTGGCAGCAAGTGTTACATCAAAAGAATTGAAGAAAACCTTGGTAAGTTTGAAGATAGAGCTGATGAAGGTATTTTTCTTGGCTATTCATCAAAAAGCAAAGCTTACAAATGCTACAACAAGAAGCTAAGGAAAATTGTGGATAGTGTCGATGTTAAAGTTGATGAAGGTAGGGAACGAGTAATTAGCTATGAAGAGAACTACCCAATTTATGAAGAGGTTATTGAAGGAGATGAGGAAAAGGAAACGGAAAAGAAACAAAAAATTGACTCAGATGATTCAAACAAGTGATTCAAAAGTGGAAGAAAATAAGAAATTCAAAACAGGCAGCTGGCAGAAAGATCATCCTAGAGAGCAAATAATTGGAGACCCCATAGTTGGTGTTCAGACAAGAAGAAGAGTAGTAAGCAACTACTCTCTATTATCCAGCATTGAGCCCAAAAATGTTGCTGACGCAAGCAAAGATAAAAGTTGGATGAAGGCAATAAATGAAGAATTAGATCAGATCGAGAAAAACAAAACTTGGGAGTTAGTACCAAGACCTGCAAATAAAAATATAATCGATACTAAATGGATCTTTCGAAACAAGTTGAATGAAGACGGACAAGTAGTCAAGAATAAAGCAAGATTGGTATGTAAAGGCTATGCACAAGTTGAAGGTATTGACTTTGAGGAAACCTTTGCACCTGTGGCTAGACTAGAGGCAATTAGAATGTTTCTGGCTTTAGCAGTTTACAAGAATTTCAAAGTTTATCAAATGGATGTGAAATCAGCATTTTTGAATGGGAAACTCGAAGAAGAGGTTTATATTGAGCAGCCAGATGGTTTCCAACTTGGTGATGATCCCAACTTGGTTTGCAAGTTGAAGAAAGCATTATATGGCTTAAAACAGGCACCCCGAGCATGGTATGCAAGGCTAGACAACTATCTTACTCAACAAGGGTTCAAGAAAGGTATGGTGGATAGTAATTTGTATGTCAAAACAGAAAATGGCCATCTTATTGTTCTTGTTGTATATGTTGATGATATCATATTTGGTAGCAGCAAAGATGAGTCGTGTAAAGATTTAGCAAATAAGATGAAAAAAGAATTTGAAATGTCTATGATTGGTGAACTTTCGTATTTTCTCGGGTTGCAAGTTAATCAAAATGAGAAGGGCATATTTATTTCTCAAATTAAATATGTGAAAGAAATACTAAAAAAGTTCACAATGGAGGATTGTAAGCCAGTTAGCACTCCCATGACAACAGGTTGCAAGTTGAGCAAGGATGACAAATCTCCACATGTTGATCAAACCATGTACAGATCTATGATTGGGAGCTTATTGTACTTGACAGCTACCAGACCAGATATTTTGCAGGCAGTATGCATGGTAGCACGATTTCAGGCTAGTCCCAAGGAGACTCATGTGACAACAGTGAAAAGGATTCTTCGGTATCTCAAGGGTACTATGGAGTATGGGTTATGGTATCCGAAAGGTAAGGACTTCACCCTTATTGCGTATTCAGATGCAGATTGGGCAGGATGTGTAGATGACAGAAAGAGTACCAATGGAGGTGCATTCTATCTTGGAGACAGGTTGGTCACGTGGCACAGTAAGAAACAAGAGTCAGTCTCCTTATCCACAGCAGAGGCAGAATATATTGCAGCGACAACGTGTTGTACGCAGGTATTATGGATGAAACAAACCCTGAAAGATCTTGGTATTAACTTCAGTGAGCCAATTTTAGTTAAGTGTGATAACACCAGTGCCATTAACATCTCAAAGAATCCGGTTATGCATTCTCGCACAAAACATATTGCTATCCAGTATCACTTTTTGAAGGAGAAAGTTGCGGAAGGTGAGGTTAAATTGGATTTTGTTCCAACAACAGAGCAAGTAGCGGATATCTTCACAAAACCATTGCCCAAGGAAGTCTTTGAGTACCTTCACAATAAATTGGGAGTGGTCACGCTTCCCAAGAATTGACTAGCTATCGGGACCACATTCTCAGGGGGAGCATTTGTGTATTTGTTTATCTTTTTGCTCATATTTGTGATTTTTGCTAAGTATAATAATTTTTGCCTGAGAATGTTGTGCATGGACTCAGGGGGAGTTTGCAGCAGCCCTTTGATATTGTTGTCAAAGGGGGAGAAGAGTTACAGGAAATTGCACATGTGTTGCCAACAATTCCAAAGGGGGAGATTGTTGAGCAAGGTGCAGCGACAGTATTGTCATTGTTGTCAACACAGTCAGAAAGATCGGTTGATGCAGTGGACAGGAGTTCAGAGGTTACTCAGAGTATGTACAGTGAAGTTAAATGCTCATGAGGATGTTTTTGATGTTTGGGTGAAGTTGTTACAGGTTGTCCAAGAAGACCGAAGTGGCCCATATGCAAAAGAGAAGCGAAAAAGCAAAAGAAAAAAGTGTCACGATATCATGACATGTTGCATTTTCATGGCCAAAAGAGAAGAGAAAATGCAAAGGAGAAAAAGTGTCGCGATATCGCGACATGTTGCATTTTCGTGGCCAAAGAGAAGAGAAAATGCAAGGAGAAAAAGTGTCGCGATATCGCGACATGTTGCATTTTCATGGCCAGAAGAGAAGAGAAAATGCAAGGAGAAAAAGTGTCACGATATCGCGACATGTTGCATTTTCGCGGCCAAAGAGAAGAGAAAAAGCAAGGAGAAAAAGTGTCGCGATATCACGACATGTATTTTCACGGGCCAAAGCAAAGAGAAAGAGCAAGGAGAAAAAGTGTCACGATATCACGACATGTTGTATTTTCACGGGCCGAAGCAAAGAGAAAGAGCAAGGAGAAAAAGTGTCACGATATCGCGACATGTTGTATTTTCGCAGGCCAAAGCAAAGAGAAAGAGCAAGGAGAAAAAGTGTCGCGATATCGCGACATGTTGTATTTTCACGATCCGAAGCAAAGAGAAAGAGCAAGGAGAAAAAGTGTCACGATATCGCGACATTGTCCATTTTCGTGACTCAAAGCAAGGAGAAAGAGAGAGAAAGAAAAAGTGTCACGATATCGTGACATGTCGCATTTTTGCGAACCAAAGAAAGGAGAAAGAGAGAGAAAGAAAAAGTGTCGTGATATCGTGACATGTCGCATTTTCATGACTCAAAAAGGGCAGCCAGGCAGAGAAAGAAAAGTGTCGCGATATCGCGACATGTCGCATTTTCGTGACTCAAGAAGGGCAGGCAGAGTAAAAAAAGTGTCACGATATCGCGACATGTCGCATTTTCATGACTCAAGAAGGGCAGGCAGGCAGAGTAACAAAAGTGTCATGATATCACGACATGTCACATTTTCGTGACTCAAAAGGCAGGCAGAGAAACAAAAGTGTCACGATATCACGACATGAATACCAAGATGGTGAAACTGAAGACTGCAGAGTGACGTGGACCCATAAGGAATATTTAATAATTTGAAATCATTTAAGATGGTCATTACATATGGAAAGAAATGGATGCATGCCCATGTGGAGAAAAGAACAGTCATGGAAGGAGAAAATGAACAGTCGTTAAAATAGAAAATGAACAGTCATGCAGGGAGAAAATGAACAGACATGCAAAGAGAAAAAGAACAGACATGCAAAGAGAAAAAGAACAGTCATGCAAGGAGAAGATGAACAATCATGACCGAGAAGACGAACAGTCATGGTAGGAGAATATGGTGTCAATTCTTTGCATGTAACGTGTTTGATGAAATGCCTACTCTATATATACAAAAGGAGTTACATAAAGAAGGCGTTACAATTGACAAGTGGCGTATGAGAAATGAAAGGAGTTACAACTGGAGTTACAAAGAGAAAGGATGGTTATAAAAGGAGTGTTGCTTGGAGAATTTAATTTGTGTGCGTGAAGAGAGCGAGAGGAGAGCGAGAGGCGCGAGAGGCGAGCGAGAAGGGTGTGTGTTGGGTGAATTGTGAGCAATGTTGAGTAAGCAATAGACCAGTCAGGGTCTTGTAAAAGTGAAGGCATTTTTATGTCAATCTTCTAGTTTCAAAATTGAAGTCCAAGTTGGTGCTTGGCATCAGGGGTTGGTGCTCCTTCCAGTTGGTGCTGGTAAATCAGGGTTGGTGCTCCTTTCTATTGGTGTAGATAAATCAGGGGTTGGTGCTCCTTCCAGTGGGTGCTGGTAAATTGATTGTAAAGTTGTGCTTTGCAAAGGCTGGATTTGGATGGTAGTCCAAACAGTCAATTTTTGAGGAGTAGCCAAATCGGTGAACCTCGGTACATCTTGTGTTGTGTGATGCTCTCTTGTTATATTTGCTTTATTTGTTTTTAAGTTCTCATTGTTTCAGCTTTAAGAGTTTAAGATTTAAGTTTTAAAGAGCTACACTGATTCACCCCCCCTCTCAGTGTCATTGTGAGACTAACACATAGACCATTATTTGATTGCTAATCAATTGACTGGGATTAAAATTTGATAAAACATGCTTCTCATTAAGCATAGGATGATGGGATTAACTTTCATGAATGTTATGTTCATTGATTTTGCCCTTTTATATTAAGTTATTCTAATATTTGAGATTACTCAATATCTTGGATATTTAGGAATTGTAATAATCTAGCTACAAATATAACAAAATGTACCACAAGTAGTGAGTGAGTGAGTGTGTATGTGCAGTAAATGCACAAGTTTTTTGTGAGTGAGTGTGCAAATGTAATATGAGTATATGTGCACAAGTGTCTTATATGTAAGAGTGCAAATATGTAATGTAAATATGTGCATAAGTATCTTAGGTTAGAGTGTACAAAGTAAAGGTCAAGATTCATGTCTATGTGTGCATACAATATAGATTCATGTGTTCATCAAGTATGCAAGTGTCATATAGAGAAGCCAAGAGTCATGAGACTTGGCATATGGAAAGGAATAGTCAAGTATCCAAAAATTCATTCTACTATGACTATATAGTACTCCATGGAGAAGAATTGTATCCAAGTATCATATCCAATAATAAAATAAATGTGAAGTAATCATCTGAGGGATCTAATATGGCAATGGGAAACTTCCATATTAGGGGCATAAGACGGTGGTTGCAACCGTCATATTAGGGTGCTAAGATAGCAGTTAAAAACTATCCTCTTAGGTTCTAAGAAAATGGTTAAAAACTACCATCTTAGAACCTAAGAGGGTGCTTTTTGAGATGGTGTTAAACCACTATCATATAATATGGACTTTTCACAACACCCTCAAATATGACAATTTGAAAACTACCCTTAAAGGTCTTTAAGGGTAGTTAATAACTATCATTAAAGCCCTTTTTAGGTGTAGTTTTACCTTTGATATATACTATTATTTCATTTCATATTGGTCTTAGGTATTTTCTCATTTAGATTGGTCCTTTTGTACTCAAATTTACACTCAAACACCTTATCTTAGATATTATTGTATTCAATCCCTAGATGCATTTTTGTAAACTTTTTATTGCCATAGATCTATGTTTTCAAGTTGTAGGTGAAGAGAAAAAAAACCCAATAATAAAAATATTAAATATAAAATAAAAGGAAAAATAAGAAGATGATAGATATACACATAACACATTATTTCACTTGGGAAACCCTTATAGGAAAAAACCCATCACAATAATATATCCTTATTATATAAACTTAACCGTCTCCAATACAATAATGTTCATCTCTCATCACTCTTCAAACCCTGATACAAGTGCAATTAAATAGCAATAGCATAAGAAAAAACTTTACAATACCATGGGTGAAAAACCATGGTAACCCTAAACAACCTATATGGTCTAAAAACAGATTATTAAACCCTAAAAATTTTGAACCCCAATGAGGAGACATGTAGAGTGTCGAGTACCTTTTAGATTTAACGCCACTATAATAACATGGAAAATATTCAACATAGTTCCAACATTCTCCCACTTGTTATATACTTTCTATAGGGGTCAAAAACTACTAAGGGCAACCATGCCCATAGATCTTCTACACCAAGAAAATTTTTGAGCCGGCACAACCTTTATTAATGAATCAACAAAATTATTCTCTGTATCAACTTTCTCCAACATCACCTATTTACCTTCAACCATCTCTCTCACAAAATGGTACTTGATATCAATATGTTTTGATCAATCATGAAAACCAGGATTGTTGGCCAAAAATATTGCACCCTAACTATCACTGTCAATTCTCACAACCTTTTGCTTAAGATCAAATATTGAACATAACCTCTATAACCATGTTGCTTCTTTATAGGTATGATTTACTGCAATGTACCCTACCTCTGCTATGGATAAAGCAACCACTAATTACCTTTTACTCATCCAATTTATTAACCCTCCAAATAGTCTAAGCATATAAACATTCATGGATATTCATTGTCCAAATCTCTAGCCTAGTCAGCATCCACAAAACCTTGTAGATTTAAAATACTACTATCTCCAAAAAAAATTGGTAACAAATAGCATAGTTTGAAGTTCCACACAAGTATCTGAAGATCCTCTTCACAATAGTACAATGTTCCTTTCATGGTTTGGACATATATCTACTAACTACTCCCACTAAATGTGCAATATTAGGTCTAGTACAGATCATTGCATACATCAGACTACTAATAATACTATCATAACAGACATGATGCATTTCTTCAATTTTCTCATATGTTTTAGGATATTTTTCAACAAATAACTTTTGACCAATAGGATATGGAGTACATACATGTTTACAATTATGCATCCTAAACCTCTGAAGTATCAAATCAACATATTTCCTTTGATTTAGCCACAATTTTCTATTTATGCAATATCTAATACCCAAAATAAATTTTGCAACACCCAAATCCTTCATGTCAAATTCAAAAGATAATTTAAATTTAGAAACTTTATAATCTCCTTATTGTAACCAATTAAAAACATGTCATCCATATACAAAAATGATAACAAAATTTTCATCATCTTGTTTAAAATACACACACGGATATGCTTTGCTTTTTCCAAACACAAGTGTCAAAACAAACCTACCAAATTTTTGGTTCCACATTCTTGGAGATTGCTTCAAGCCATAAAGAGACTTTTTCAACTTGCATACTAAGTCCTCCTTACCTTTTATCCTAAAGCATTCTGGTTGTGACATATATGTCATCATCAAGTTCACTATGTAGAAATATTATAATTACATCCATATGTTCTATTTCAAGATCAAAAGCAGTAGAAATAGCCAATAGAAATATAATTGAAGTTAGTTTAGCCACATGAAAAAAAAAAGTCTCACCAAAGTCAATTCCCTCAACTTGAAAAAATCCTTTTGCTACCAAGCGAGCTTTGTACTTCTCCAACTTTCCTTCTACATTGTACTTCTTCTTGAATACCCACTTACAACCAACCGGTTTTATTCCAAGGGATAATTTCACCAAGTCCCATGTCTTATTTTTATCTAGGGATTCCATTTTTCCTCCATATCTATTTTCCAAGACTTATTCTCACTTGACTAAAGTGACTCATTTATAGTCTTGGGTTCTTCGTTAGTAACAAATATATTAAATGTAGAAAAAATATTTGAAGGCTATACCTTTCTGGGAGTCTTCTGACTCGATCTGATATCCTCAAACTTGGAGTTCTAGGTTCTGCATATTCATCTTCCTCCTCACCTTCTTCCTCTAAATTTTTCTATTCAAACTCTCTTTATAGTTCATCTTCTTCTGTAGAACCAGGTTCTACCATAGGTTCTTCCTCCTGTTTCTATTTTACTTGAACCATTTTAGGTTCTTTACTTGGTTGCATTTCCTGTTTCATAATGCCTTTTGTTTCTCTAAATATCACATTATGAATGTAAACAATATTATGTGTTTCTAAGTTTCACAACTTATATCATTTAACACTCATACTATAACCCATAAATATACATTTTTTATATTTATAGTCTAGCTTATTCCTTTTCTCTTTTGGGACATACATATAAGCATCACAACCCAAAATCCTTATATTACTAAAAGAGGATTTCTTACGAGTCTACACTTCCTATGGAGTCTTATCCACAAAATATGAGGTAGGAGATCTATTTATGAGGTAACTAGCAGTTAACATGACTTCTGTCCAAAATTTCCTTTCTAACCCAACACCACTTAGCATGCTTTTGGCCTTATCCATTAATTTTCTACTCATCCATTCTACAACTTCATTCTGTTGTGGAGTATATGGAGTTTTTTTCTACCTTTCTATTCCATAGTCCTTGTAAAATTGTTCAAAGTCCTTACAGAAATACTCACCACCATTGTCACTTCTCAGAACCTTTATATTTTTTTGTATCTAATTTTATACAAGATCCTTAAACTCTTTAAAATTGTTGAAAATATCATATTTATTTCATAAAAAATATACCCAGGTCTTTCTTGAAAATTCATATATAAATTTAACAAAATAGATAGATTTACCTAATGATGGTACTTTTGTAGGTCCAAACACATCACTGTGAACTAGATGCAAAATTCCTTCAGATATTGTAGCACTACTAGGAAACTTGAATCGGGTTTGCTTTCAAAAACATAGTGCTCACAAAAATCAAAATTTAATGAGCAATTAGAAGTACCTTCAACCATACCTTTTATTTTTAATGTTCGAAGGCATTTCTCACCAATCTACCCCATACATTGATACCACAATATTGTATTCACTACAAGAATAATCAGAGCTACTTCTATCATATTATTCTTCTCTACAACTAAAGAGTTATTGCAATAAACACTTATAGTGCTAGCCTCAAGTTTAAACAGAGTTCCTATATGAAATACCCTTGCTAACACCAAGACTCCATGAACCATATTGCAGGTATCCTTATTGAATACCATAGTCACACTTGTGCCATCCATATTACTCACAAATATAAAATTCCTTTCCAAACTCGAAATATGCAACACACTAGGAAAGGTTTTAATTATTCCACCTTAAACTTCAACTTGAATTTTCCTCAACCTATTAGGTTATTATGTCATATTTTCTCCCAAGAAGATTTCACTACAATTTATATTTTCATATTTATAGAACCCTTCCTTATGAGGATTCATATGAAAGGAAGCACCTGAGTCAATCATTCATGAGTCATGGCATTCACTTGAACATATTGCAGCTAAGAATAAGTCCCCTAAATCTTCATTTGTAGTTTTTATTTTTGTAGAAGTTCCTTCATCAAACGATCAACTACTATCAACTTTTTTAGATCTACAATATCTTCCATAATTCCCTATTTTACCACACTTCTAGTATTTCCTCTTTTATGGAGCAACATATTTATCCCTAGATCTCGTTTTCCTTTCTCCTAATTTCTTTTTGCTTCTTTCTTGAGAACGACCTCTCACAACCAAGAAATTATTTTGTTGATAATCCTTAGGATATTTTCATCTCATTTTCTTAGATAGCATTTTTCCTAATATATCTTCTACTTTCAATGTAGAATTAGTATGGTGATAGCCATAACTAGGTTATCCCACAAATTAGATAATGAACAAAGTCAATTAATACACTTTTTCTCTTCATCCATTTTTACTTCAATAGAGTTTAATTGACCTACCATAGGGTTAAAAGCATTCATATGTTCAACCATAGAGTCATCATAATTCATTTGAAGCAAATACAAATTATTTTAGATAAAGAGTTTATTTACGAATAATGTTTTTTGATACAAAGTTCCCAGCTTATCCCATAATGACTTTATCGTGGTCTCTATAAATACATTCAACAATACTAGATCAAATAAGCACAATATGATAGAACTCCTTACCTTCCCATAAATATTTAACTAATCCTCATTTATTGTTGACATTGGTTTTATTCCTGAGACTGCAATCCCTTGATCTCTATCAACTAATAGATCCTCAATATTGAGTTTCCATAACTCATAATTATATCCATTGAATTTTTCAATCTCTACCTATGTGCTTGATTCTTTCATTTATGGATCTCGCTCAAGAATTAATTTATCACGGGGTTGAAACCCTTACTCCTCAAAAAAAGATAAAAAAAATGAGCTCTGATACCAAATAAAGAGCAAAAGGCCCCGATAAACTAAATCTAGAAAATAGTGAATATATAGTCAAAGAAAAAAAGAAGAAAATACCAGATACATACATAACATAATATTTCACTTGGAAACCCTCGTGGGAAAAAACCTAGCATAGTAATATCTCTTTATTATATAAAATTAATTATCTCCAATATAATAATGTTCATATCTCATCACTCTTCAACCCCTGATGCAAGTGCAATTAAATAACACAAGAACAAGTTTTACAATACCATAAGTGGAAAACCATGGGTTCAAACATGTAACCCTAGACAACCCATATGGATCTAAAAATATCTTAAGAAACCCTAAAACTTTTGAACCTTGGCGAGGATACATGAAGAGTATCGAGTACCTTTTAGAGTTAACTTCACGATAATAACATGGGAAATATTCAATAAATTTCCAACAGTAGGAAAAATAGCACTACAAATATATATAACCCCAACAATTTTGATTCTCTATCTACCATAGAGAGATAGTGATATAGTATTTCTAAATATCAATTTTTTTGTAAATATTGCATGCTTCTTCCATTTCTAGGCATTTATTTTTATTATCTAAGAAGGGGGGTATGACCAATATAGCCTGATAGTCATCTACTAGTCAATTATTAGGAAGCTGCCCTAAAAATAATTTATTTTTTAGGTACTTCCATGATAGCACTAGAAATTTGTGATAGTGTAAAGGTAGTGCTTCTATACAAAGTCAATACCTTTGTTCAACCATAAAAAGTAGGTGCTTCAATTTTTGGTTCCATTTTTTATTTTTGTAGCTTTATTTTTATTTTTTTACCTCTATTGTTGCAATTTATTATCTACTTTTTAAGATTTAATCATAATAAAAAAGAATAGAATATAGGCTATAGGCTAATTTATTTTACCAAAAACATTTTATGCATGGAATAAAAAAGGTATATAGTTTCATCTAGGCTAGTTTGCATGATTTCTTGTTTATCCTTAAACAAAAGAGACTCTTTTACTTTCCTACCAGTCATTGAAATTGAAATATCACATAGCTTAGGTCCATTATTTTTCGCATACTTATATTATTGAATCATTTACCTTTTTTTTTAGATCTTAGTTTTTTACTTAAGATGTATTAGAGCTAGATTTTACAACCTTACGTGTTTTTTAAAACTTACATATAAAACATTAATTTAAACCATATAAATTAAAAATAAATATATTGAGGTAGACCAACCTACATGACTTTAGATCCAGTTTGGAAAGGACTCGAGGGCTCTACCTATGCATGTTCTATTGTCTATAGTTTGGTGAACTCGACATGAAATACATCTAGCCTTAATAAAAGATATAATAAATTTAAAAGTAAATTGATGGCTTTTTAAGCCTTAATACTAACATACAACTCATAGGATAAGTACCACATGTTAAAACATAATATAACCATAATACAATAAGATCAAAATAATGATGTAAGTAGAATAATATAAGCAAATTAATATGTATATCAAGGCTTATAATATATCAAATAACATTCACTAATAAACAACAATATGAATGTAAATAGTCTAAATCATACATGTACAAAGCATATAGCACAATTAATTGCTCAAAATGTATGTAATCTTTATCCACCGTCTTAGCTACCTAAGGCAATGACCAAAAACCGCCATCATAGATCCCTAAGATAATGGCTACAAACCATTGTCTTAGACCCCTAAGATAATAGTTTTTAGCCATCATCTTAGGGGTCTAAGATGGTGGTTTTTAGCCACCATCTTAGGGGTCTAATATGGTGGTTTTTAGCCACCATCTTAGGGGTCTAATATGATAGCCTAAAATTCCATTTTATAAAATTATTTCATCATCTTTTATCCAAAATGGTTGCTATAATATTTTATATTTATTAAAATAAGTTCATAAAGTTATATGTTTTGCACCAAATGGTTGTTAAAGGTTGGATTCATGCAGACCTACACAACTTCCATATGTATTGTGGTTTGGGTTTCAATTGAGGCAAATATAGGTGTCATTGTTATTATAATTACAACCTCCAGCTAGCACTATACAACTTGATGTGGTTGCTCTTTTCTAATCCACCAAAAAAATAAACTTGAAATATGTCAGAGAATAAAATATAGTTAGTGGTAAGACTAGAATTCTATCATGCTTTCCATGGACTAAGACATGATATCGACTAAAATAAATAGGTTTGTATTTAAACATTACAAAGTGACTTCTTTACAAGAAGTAGACACCATAATCGATAAGAGTTTAACTACAACTATCCATGTTTGTGGTAAGAGAATTCCACCCCAACAAAAATATTCATGTTACCTATAAACTTATCCAAATTTAGAAAAGTAATATAAAATTATGGGGGTGTGTTGAAATTTTGCAACAATGGTAGTTGGTTTACTTTTCCAAGGCTTGAAAGAGTCGTTTGACCATGGTAGATAATTAAAATAATGTGCAGTAAAGAGTTCCCTCCAAAACAAATGTATAATAAAAGTCTATTAATTCTTTAAAGGTTGTATGGATTGGTAAGGTCTATATTTATGATAAGGTCTAGCATTTTTTTGAACCCTTTTATAAAATGCCTTATCACCACCTAGCTTTGTACTCATACTACAAATGAACTTGTCGTATCATTTTTTGTAATTGTTAATTTCCCATCCTTTAAAGGATTGAGTCAAGTCTATTTGATAACCTTTGTTGAAGTGTCATGTCATTGCTTGTAATTGTTAATTCCCCATCCTTTTAAAGGATTGATTCAAGTCTATTTGATAACCTTTGTTGAAGCTTCCTATCATTCCATTATAATTGGAAAAATGTGCATCATTATTTCTTGTATACATTCCAAATTCTATCCACTGTGTATATTTGATTCTTGGGAGAAAGTGAAAATGCAACCCAAAATGCATCGAGACAAATAACTATAAATTTAGCAATTTTTTCCCTTCTTATCAACAAAATTTAAAATCTAATAAAATTAAGAGGATATTTATGGTCGTTAACTCTAAGATTAGTGAAAGGTGTAGTAAATAGAAGAGGTTAATTAGGAGTAATCCCAAAAGATCTAATTTATTAACCATCATCTTAGGGGTCTACGATAGTGGCCTAAAATTCTAGTTGAAAAAATCAATTCCTCACCTTCTGTCCAAAATGGAGACTAGCATATTTCCATGATCATGATAAACATTGAGGCACTGAGGGATTGCTTCTAAAATATTCTTGTCAAACATAATAAAATAGGTAACAATCAAGTTGCAGACCTGATTTTCAAAGCAATGACCCAAGATGAAATTTGAAAAAAGCCAATTGTAATGGATAAGACCTCCTCTAAAGATAAAGTTCCAAGATAATTTTATATCCTACTCATAGATAAATATAATTTTTAACTTTACAAATTCTATTCTACTTCCTATAGAAATTGCTATCATATTGAGCAGCTTGCAGAAGCTCTCTAAAGGCATTTAGATAAATATCCAAATAACAACCTCATCATGCTATTTTCCATTTCTATTTTCAAATTTGAGTTAACATATTATCAACAGCTTCTCCTACAACAAAGGCCAAGGCAAAAAGTGCTTCTCCCAAAAATTTGACAAGGCTATCAAAGTTCAAGCTGTCGACTAGCTCATGCACTCCGGAAATCTTTATGTTTTTCTTTTGAGATGAATAATAACCATCATATGCAAACTAGTTGAAATGTCTTTTATTTCCTATGGTGTAATGTCCTACAAAATCATGTTGAAATTATGGCCATATTTTAAATCCCAGATGGACATAGTTGATATTAAGATAGAACCTGGTTGATAGTCTCTGGAAATCAGCCATAAAATAATGCATATTATCTTCCTTGGAAATTAATTTATGGCTCAATTTTTTGCCAAAATGGGGGTTAGAGATTTATTTTATAGTAGATAAAATACTATCACTACAAATAAGTTTACATTGCTACATTGTGATTGATACTCCCATGATAATATAGTTTATATTTTGTAATAACACTATGATAATGTGAGCTAGAAGCTTATTGTAGTGGTAAAGGCTTTGGCCTCTCTTTGTGAGCTCCAAGGTTCAAAACCCACTCAGTATGAGAGGACCAGGACTATGATAGTGTGGTTCATTGAAATATATTTAATACATGTGGGTCCCATTTCAATCCCTTGTAATAAACTAACTAACAACTAAATCAGGCTGATATTAAGATGGGATTTGGTTGATAGTCTCTAGAAATCAGTCAAAAAATAATGCATATTACCTTCCTTGGAAATTAATAATATGGCTTAGTATTTTTACAAAATGAGGCTAGGGATTTATTTTATAGTGGATAAAAACATAACACTACAAACAAGTTTTAATTGCTACATTGTGATGGATACACCTATGATAAGACACCCCATCATAATATAGTTTGTTTTTTGTAATAATACCATGATAATGTAGTTTATTGAAATGTATTTAATACACATAGGGCTCATTTCAATCCCTTATAATAAATTAATTAATATTTCTTGTTTAAAATAAGTTCCATTAAAATTGCAAATAAAATGCATGAAATTGATCATTTAAAACTTCAGGTAGAATAGCTTACTTTTGGAGGAAATAAAACACATTTGAAATACAGGTAATTGTTATTTTAGATGAAAATATTATAGAGATATAATCAAAAGTTAATTTCTAATGCAAAATATCTTCAGAAATATCACAAAATCACAAAGCAAATTCTAGTGAAGAGACAAAGAGGACAATAATAAAGTTAGGTACAGTGAAGCTTTCTACATGCATATTAAGATGAAAATCAAGATTATCCCCCACACATGTAGAGTTAGTTTATAATAAATTTAAATTGATTTAGTATTACTAAACATAATATCTTATTAAATCAACCTGATGATAGTTCTTATAGTGAGTGATGTTTTACCAAATAAGGTATAGTACTCTATTGTCTAATGGCAAGCAATAGAAATTCATGATGATAACACAAGTTCATATCCTACAACTCCTGATCACACAATGATCTAATTACATGAACCTCACCAAGAGAAGGCTCAGTTGTAATCCCATGTGAATTTTGAAAGTAAAGCTCAAGGTTGTATGGATAGACATATGCATAGGGGTATGCAATATGCAAGTACCAAGTACCCAATGTAAATCTTAAAAGTTGGGGTACTCAAGTGCAAGAGTGTAGGGGTGCACATTGTGCCAACACGTGGATACAACATGCCAGTATGTGTACTCAGGGAACTCATGTATCCTTGATACACACAATGCATCAATAGGTTATGTTATGCTTTACCCAAGCACCTAGTACAAATGTGTCTCCTATACAATCCCAAAGTCATGGACACACATACCCAAACAACACTACTAAATCCAATCAGGCAATCACTCTTAGCCAAATGGTTTTCCAACCTTGAACATGCACCACAATATTTCCACAAGCATTTGATTTTCTCCACAAATTTAAACAAAAATAATAATAATAAAATATCAATTGATCTTTGAAATTATCTTATGAAATGTTTTTTTTTGTAGTTCATAGTGATTTAAAAGCATAGAGAAAGTGTATTTTTTATAATGTACCTTATAGCCATTCACATAAATTCACATCTTAACAACTCTATTTAGCAGTAAGTTAAATTTTGACAAAGGATGTTCAACATTGTAACTGCATTCTTTTAATGAGAGAAAATTCCTGATGTCCAAGATATTTTTACCTTGTGCACTCTAATATTTAAGATTTTTTTGGTTGAGGCATATGATGTAATATAAATATAACTTAGGATTAGTTAATGTTTCTATTACATATTTCTATTCTATTACTTAAGTTGTAAGACTATGGATCCTTACCTAAGCATACAACTTGTATCGTATGCCTCAACCTCCAATCTATAAACTTACGTCAAAATATTTAAAATTTTAAACAATGAAAGGGCTAATCTCAGCGTTATTGAATCCACAAATTATTCATATACCTAGCTCGAAAGCAATCACCTTAAATCAGAACTCCAATTGGGGGCTGAGATCATTAAGTGGATACATGCATTTAGGGATATTTAGAGTCTCCTACTACAATATTCCAACAAATCAAAAAATCACATAGATATGATCCTTGTTTCCAACCCTACTCTTGGATGATAGTTGTGATGTCTTATCAATATTTTGCCTTATCCCCATTGATCGGTATAATAATTGATTTAGCTGATAACACCATATACTAAGAGCAAATATCAATCACATCAAGTCATCTTATTCTCTTACAGTTTGAGAATATTTCATGCCACCAAGGACAAATCTGATCTCTCTCTTTACTTCAGAAGTAATTCTTAAGAATATTTTCAATATTATCATAACATGATCACAAAACTTGATTTAGACCTCCCAAGACTCATGAGTCTGAGTCGGCCCAAAAATGTATGTTGGGTGATTTACCTAGACATTGATAGACTTTAGAAGATATTGAAACTCTATGTAAAAAAGAATAGAGCACTCTTGGGTGTAGGGATCAAATAGACCTAATGAAGGGGCTTGGAAACCTAAACTAGTGAAAGGGGTGGCAAGGGAAAAGGTTTAAAGCTTGGACAAAAATTCATTTTCTATGTTTAATATTGTTTTTGTTTTTCATAACATTAGAAGACCTCTAGTTTCCAGTTGAAAGTGTTGTGCACCCTAAGAGGCCTTATTGGTGTGTGCAAGGTGTATGATAACAGAATGCAGGTCTTATTCTAGATTTTATTTTCCCCCATTTTCGTTTGGTGGTCAACTACAATAATAGAGTAAACAATTATTTTTTCTATTTTTAGCAAAGGGAAAACAAGAAAACATGAGAAAATGTTAGCTTTTTTGCTTTCTTGAGCTCAATAAATATGCACAAACTAGATCTATAAGTGGGAAGTGTTGGTTACGAATCAACCATGAGGAAAGGATTTATTGTTATTGCACCCAGATTCGCCAACCAGATTGAAAGGCCGGAAGTAAGGAATGCCTTCAGTGCTAATCTTCGGAGAAGGCCGGATTCCTGTGGGGTTTTTAGTGTTAATATAAGAGTGCAGGGAAAGAGATAAAAGTGTGGAAAGAGAAACCAAATGTGATTGGAGTTGGGTGGGGGAAATAAGCAGCACGTCAACGAATCAATCACCGCTACTAATAGCATTCCTTTACAAAGCACACATTGAAACTACAACTATCATTAATCCTATGTATCCTCTATCTATGCATTCTAGGAACACTTGATCATCAAATACCAGAGTCCAGAGTTCAATACAACAGTAAGCAATGATACAAGAAACATGAGGCAGAAATGACAAGGAGAGATAGCATACAAGATAAAAGACAGTAAGCAGAGTCAAGTATATGCTTCTATTAGAGGCAAACGCACAACTACAATGGTTCCCTAGCAATATATTCCCCTTCCCCATTTTACAAGGAATTGCATGGCTATTTATAGCCTCAATTTCCCCCCAATTACATTCTCGGGCACAAAGTCCCAAACTAAATACTAGCTGACACAAGCGGCTGAAGAGCTGCTAATGCTGACTTTTTTCGGGTAGGACTGTACTTGCAGCATGGTCTCCCTAAAATATGTACAGCTACGTAGTGGTGTGTCAGGTCAAACCTTTGGTTAGTAGGAATGCGGGTAGTTGTGGTGGATGGAACTTCTTATCAGCTTTAAATGATGGCAGCTAGCGTAGATAGTGCAACCCATGCTTTTTCCTTTTCTCGATCATGTCTTGGCTCAAATATCGAAGTTGGACACTTGTCGAATGCTAATGAATGACACGTGTCTACCTTGAAAGGTAGTTTATCCAACTTTGCCCAAGATTAGAGCGTTGTCAGGTTGCACAGACAAAAAATAGCGTAGTTGGGGAGGCCTCTATGCCTTAGTCAATTCCTGGACTTGCTTGTCCAACTGCACACCAGTCAGAGGGCGCACCCTGACTTCGCTGTGAAGTCGGGTTGCACACCAATACTTTTTTGTCTTCTCTGATGTTCGAACTACGCACCAAGAGGGGGGTGCACCTCGACTTCGCTGTGAAGTCGGGTTGCACCCCAATACTTAGCTGATTTTCTATTGCACTGCTTCCCTAGTGCACCCAAGAAGAAGGGTGCACCTCGACTTCACTACGAAGTCAATTTGCGCCCCAACACTTAGTCACATTTTGCTCATTTTCCTATTTTGTCACACTTTGCATTGTCCCTACTGCGCTCCATCTGGAGGGCGCACTCTGAATTCGCTGCAAAGTCGGGGTGTGCCCTGACAATTCACCATTTTTAGGGGACACTTGCTAGAAACTTTGATGGGGGAAGTTAAAGGGGAAGAGGGAGGAATGAGACTGCCAAGAAGAGGGAGAAAGAGAGAAATGAAGAAAGGGAAAGAGAGGAAGGAAGGAAAAGAGCAGGTCACTTACAAAAACTGAAAACATGGCACCCCATGCCAAATGTGGCAACATTCCTGGTAGCTCACGAGGTGTCGAGCTCGCCTCGACGTAAATAACCATGCCTTTATCCATTGGGTGCATAGGAACTTCCTTCCCCTAATTTCTACTACTCTGACCGCTTAATTCTGGGCAATTGTTCTTCTTTAGGATCACTTACGACAGTTGCCTCCTTAGTCTCTCCTTCTAAACCTGAATGTTCTCCACTGTCATCCTCTCACTCGTTAATGCATTGGTAGGTAGCCTTGACTTGGTCCCATACTACTGCTTGGAAGGGCGTGAGGTTGTTGATCTCTCTCAGTCCTACGTGGAATGCAGCGACCACATGTAGGTCGATGGTGTTATATCATTTTCCCAACTCCTTTAGGGAGGAGTTGATTTTATAGTATTTTGACACCATCTGGGTGACCTGAGCTTCTTGAATTGGCTCTACCCAGCTATCAATTTCTACTGTATCTGTCTCGAAGGACAGCCAATTCTGATTAACCTACTCAAGGGTCAGAAACTTGCCATCTTTGACATAGCTCGGGAACCCGTGTTCGAACAGAGTGTGAAAGGGGGCCAGGAGAATGTTCCTTTCATGTTCTAGGGCATCCAACACCCTCCTGGCAGCTCTAATATTCTCTGTCTTGTCAAAATAAATATGCAAGGTTAACCTTGCATCTACCCACTTTGAGGCAAGTTGGGACATAGGGGGAAATTGGAAGCCTTTGTGCTCAAACTGATCAAGTTTTATAGCTAGGTCTAGCCATTGCTTCACCTGGTGTTTGGCCTCCTCTACCATAGGCTTTCCCTAGGTAGATACTTCTTCAATCCTGGACATGAAGTCCAGAACTGATAAGGACTTGACAAGGATGGACTTGCAACCTTGTAGCAGACTAGCTTGCATCTCCTTGGCTTTACTCTTTGAAAAGACTGCCGCTTGTGATATTTTCTCTATGAGTTGTGACTGTGCCTACTTTAGCAAATCTTGAAGCTATGAAACCCGCTCCAGTGCAACTATTTTCTCTTCTGATAGTAGCTCGGCTGTTTGTCTCTGTGTTGTGGCCTCTTGTTGAGAGGCGGCCAGTTGAGCCTTAAGCTCATCTATCTCCTGTTGTGCTGACCCTAGCTATGTGGTGGCCCTAGCTAGGTCCTCCTCAAGCTGCCTTGTGTTATTTTACATCTAGAACAACACTTCCTGGGTCTCAAGATGTTTGACAAGGAGATTGTCTGTTCTACGATGAATACCACAAATTTTGTATTCCTTGTTGATGTCGTTAAATATTTTCTCCTTCCTTTGAAGTTCATAGTCTACCTTGGTCATCTCCCGAAGAGGCTTCTTTACTTTTGGGATCAATTTCTTGGTTGTCAGCACTCTCCTATCTAGGTCAAACTTCGTGCATTTCACCGAGGCAGCTATCTCTTCAGCTCTCCTTCATTTTACACCTTGGAGAAAGGAGGCTGAACATCCTAAGGTGCTTACTGCCAAAGGCAGGTCATCGACGCTCTGTAGTTCACCCATGAAGTCCATATCCTCCAGCATTGGATTTTGCCGTGGCATTTTTCCTGCAAATAATGACGCGAGAGGTATTCTAGAAGGGGTGGTCGTTTTTGAGGGCGATCGGGTCCTAGGGGAAACGGGCGACTGAGTGGGTGGTGCTGGTAGGGTTTTGGATGGCTGGGGTGAGGAGCACGGTGGTGAAGGAGCAACTTCAGCACTGGCTGCGGGGGAGGGTTCTAGGGTTTGACTCAGTGATTGGAAGGCATTAGGATCTTGAGCAAACTGGTCGAAGGAATGTGAGCCGCTAGAGGGCTAGGTAGCTTGGGAGGAAGAAGACATGGCTACGACTTGCCTTGATAAAATGGGAGAGGGAGCTTTAGTAGGGCCGACTAGGACTTGGGGAAGAGAAATAGTGGACATACCTATGGGCTTCGCCTGAGACGCTGTTGGATGGATGCTTGCAGCTATCTCTAGTTTAGGCCTATCCAAAGGGACAATTTTTGGCATTGCTGCCCCTGTCTGTGCCGTGACTATCTACTGTACAGGCTCTTTAGGCCTCTTTGTCTTTTCAACTCTCTTCGTCTTCTTTTCTTCTAGTGTCATGGTTGGTCTAGAGGAAAGAGATAATTTTGGGGTGACAGGCGCTAACATTCCCATGGTAAACTTGTACCTGGGTCTAGCTGGAAGAATGCTCGCCATAGCCGATCTGGTAGCTGGTAGCGTAGGCACTTTTTATGCTAGAGGGGCCACCTCAAGGGTTGACTTCTCTAAATTTTGCACCTTTTTAGGCACTGTCTCAGAAGCTACTGGCTACATTGGGCCCACTTGACTACTTTTTAGAGTTACGCTAGAAGTTGTCGAAGTTGATGATTGCTGGGACGAGGGCCTCTTTATATACCTTTTCTTAGCGCCTCGAGGAACACAATTATAGAATTTGAAAGGTTGCCAGGTGGCAACATGCTGGTCATATAATGCCAAAAATTCATCGTCAACGGCCAGATTCCTCTGGTTGGATTTATCGTGCTGTGTGTGACACCTCATCTTCCAGCATTCAATGATTTTGTCTTTATGCTAGTTGAGGAGCGACACCTTGGTGAGGAATTTTTTGAAGCCTGCAAACTCCATCCGGTGATCTAGGTTTTGCTCAGGATCATACGTCACCTCTTCATAGTAAAACTCATGCCATGGGGGCCATGATTTCATCTACTTGATGTGCCATTCCAGGTCTGCACCTATCATGTTCCTTCTTTCCTATGATCTCGGCTCGAGGATAGATGTGCATGAATTTACCTCTGACCCTAATTGGGTTGTACTTCCAATGCTGAGGCAGCATTATTAGACCCATATCAACGAGTTCCCGCTCGAGGTAGACGTGTTGCCCAATTTCGTACACTTGGGTATTGGACCCAAGTCATGGGATACTAAAATATATGGCCTTTCTTTTTGCCTTGGCCAAATTCTTCTTCAATGTAGTCCATCTGCCGCGCAATTTCCATCCCAAACTGGTGGTCAGTGCAGAAGTAGGGTAGCAGGAACGACTGCCCCTTGAACCTATAGATTCTAACTATGATGCCTTGAGTCAACCGAAAGGTGTCCCCATACTCATTCTTCCACAGGTACTTTGCCATGACCTCCAGTGGGCGAGATGCCTTACGGTTGAACAACCCCATGACCATGCATAGAAATTTGAGGTTAAATTTATAGAATGAGCCTTTTCTGTATAGAATGTCAGTCCATTCGTATACGGGCAACGACTCTCCTTTTTCATTTATTTTCTTTAGGCCAAGGATGTCCATCCAGTAGTGCATGTGATACAGGGACAACCATGCAAGGAAGGAACAAAATCGAAACTCTTTTGTCTGCTTTTGATGTAGCCTAACCAGACTTGAATGTATTGCATATGCCAGCAAATCCACCCAATCGAAGAAAATAGGGCGCTTTCCACTCTTTTGCACTGTAGAGTCATAAAATTCTTCGTGCCAAAGACATTCTGCCAGTGCTAGTTTGTACGGACATACTATTTTGTCAGAGTCATAGCCTAGGACCCATGCTAGGATGATGTAGACGTATTTGTTCTCAAATCTATCCAAGGGTATGGGGCCAGTCGGCCACTGTCTGGCTGCTAACGTAGTCTTAAGTTCTGAATCAAGAAACTCTCTCATCCACTTTGTCTACGTAAATATGTTGGTCTGCTCATCTAGATTCACCCTTATGACAATTACATTGGGCTCATTCTGTAGCCCCGAGGCGAACACTGGCTGGACGCTCTCCCGAAAGAGTGTGAACAACACTTTTCCCTTGTTGTCACAGACTTGTCAGGCAGCTGGTTTATAATATTATGTAATTGCTTCAATCAGCTTCGGGCACTAGTGAGTAGGAGGGCACAAGAACCAGTATAGGTTCGATTTATATGTAGCACCAACATGATGTGAGGGTGAAACCTTGTCTACCCACTTTGCAATGTTTAGTTGCAGTTTGGTGAGGCTAATGGAGAAAGAGTTGTCCTTGTACCTAAACAAGCGATTAACTCGTGGCGGCAGAGTTTGACCAACTACGCACCTCTTTGTTCGAGATTTTATTTTTTGGTCCTTCTACGGCGCTTCGCTCTTATGAGTGCTTGACTCTGGTGATTCCTCAGCTTCACATCATTCTTCACTGGATTGCGCCTGTACGGGCGATTTCCCCTTGTCCATCCTTTTCAAAATAGTAGAGGCAGGAATTACGGCTTCTAATTTTTTCAGCTTTATTCCTTACAGTCAGGAAGTCAGCTTGGGCAATTTGAATTTTTTGGTTGTGTTAGGGCCCTTTTTGTAGACAATGACTACAACATTAATGGCACGAGGGAGGGAGTTAGGGCAGTTAACTTGGAGTTGGTGGAGGCATTATGATTTTTTGATGGCTGTGCATGGGTTTATTTTTGAAAAGTGCACCCTAGTAGCCATTGGTCCAAAATGCACCTTGTTTTTTTAATGCATCATTCTTGAAGGATGTGCAATCATTAAACCTTCTTGGGCATCGTGCCATTACTTACGTCATCACTGTCGCCTGGGCACTCTTTACAAGAGAGAATTTTTGGCCCGTTGACCCAACTTCGCCTTGTGTTGTACGTCACCCTAGGCCCACACTTAGAATTTTCCATGTTTTTCCCTGGTGGGTCACTCGAACTTCGCTCGAAAGTTAGGGCACACTCGAACTTTGCTCAAAAAATGGGCACACTTCGACTTCACTCGAAAAATGCTTACGTCGTCTGACACTTAGTCGTTTTGTTTTCTATTTCCCAATAGTGCTCTTTAGAGGGGGCGCAGCCTGACTTCGCTACGAAGTCAGGTTGCACACCCAGACTTAGTTGATTTAGATCCTCTTTTTAGCTTCCTTGCTTCATACTTCACACTGTCCAAGGAGCGCTACCCGACTTCGCTGTGAAGTCAAGGTTTGCCCTAGGTCTTACTTGGGCTTTTTTTCAAAAAAATAAAAAAAAACTGAAACTGAAATATATACATTCTGAAAATTAAAATGCATAAGGGAAATCTATACAAGGAAGGGCCCATTTGGGTGCCTTCAATGGCAGTAAATTTTTAAGTGGAACCCATTGACAGGAATGGGGAGAAGTTGTCCCTCCATGTCCCAAAGCACAAGTGCATTAAACTGATTTACTTGGGAAATCTGATAGGGGCCCTCCCATAGGGCATCAAACTTGTCGTGGTTACCCGGCTTCACCTTCAATGAGTCCCACTTTAGCACCAAGTCCCCGATTTTGAAAACTCGGGCAGTGGTACCTTTTGAAAAATAGCCTTGTGTTGCTTCAACGTGTTTGGTAAGGCCTGGTATGCTTTTTCTCTGTCTTCCTCTAACTGCAGCAGCTGGCAAAGTCTATCATCTATTGGATCCCCACTGCCTCTCTCTTCATCAAGCAACCAGAGAGCAATAATTTTGATGTGGGTCGGCAAGACTGCTTCTTTGTCATATACGAGTGCATAGGGGGATGTTTTAATGGACTTCTTGAAGGATATCCTATCCGCCCACAACGCCCGATCTAGGAGTAGGTGCCAAGTCCTCTTGTTTTTCTCTATTGTCCTCCTGATGATTTTCAATAGATTCTTGTTGGTGGACTCGACGAGACCATTCCCCTACGAGCAGTAATTGGAAGACATTTTATGATAAATGTCGTATTTGTTGATGTACTCCATGAGTACAGTGCCTGTGAACCCTAGACCATTATCCATCACTATTGACTTAGGGACACTGAAGTGGATAATGAGGCTCTCGAGGAACCTGATGACCATCTCCTTTTTCACATTCTTTGTGGGGATTACCTCTGCCCATCGTGTAAAGTAGTCGGTGGCGATAAGAATGAACTTGTGCCCCACTACAGAGTTCGACGTAATTACCCTGATAAAGTCCAGACCCCATTGCTAAAATGGAGTCTCGGCTTGGATCGATTGAAGGGGCAGGGGTGCTTTTCTATTTTTGCCAGCAAATCTCTGGCATTGATCACATTTTGTACAAACCACATGCGCGTCTGTAAAGAGAGTGGGCCAATAGTACCCAACTCTTATTATTTTCAAGGTCATAGGCCTTGTAGAATGGTGACCCCCGGGCATCCCAGAGTGGAATTCTCTGAGGAACCTGAGTTGGTTTGCTTTCTTGATGCACCACAATAGGATGCCATCGATATTTCTAAAGTAAATCCCCTCGGGGCGAAGAGTGTATTTCAGTGCACCTAGCGGAAACCTCCTTCTTTTTGAGGCATTAAGGTGGTCTGGACATCTCCCGATGCAGAAATACTTTACCAGGTCATCTGTCTAGTCGCACTCCTTGGGTAAGGAGTTGGCTAGGTTGGTGTTTGTTGTTGGATCCTCCCACTTATAGATGAATATCTGGGCTGCTATGCTTCGGGCCAACTCCTGGCACAAGGCTCGACCTCTAATAAGCTTGGTTGGCCTCACTTTGATGTCGAACTCCTAGATTTTAGCAATCCATCCTGCTCTCTTGTGACCCGGCTCTCCTTGTATGATGAAGCTTCGGATGTCCGGGTGTATCACAAAGATAGTAGTTCTACTCTGGGAGACGAAGTGCCTAAACTTTTAGAGGGATTTCATGACTACGTGAACCTATTACTCTATAAAGTTGTACTTTTCTTCATGCGGTTGAATTACTTGGCTCAGGAATGCTATGGGGTGCTCTTTGCCATCGTCTCCCTTTTGGGTCAAGACAATGGCATAAATCTCGAGTTCTCCCATCGCGTACAGGATGAAATCCTTGGAGTAGTCTAGGTTTATCAACATTGGATCTTGCACAATTCAAGCTTTTATTTCCTCGAAGGCCTACCTCCTTTCATCAGTCCATAAGAATTTGGCATTCTTTTTCAGTAATTCAGCCATGGGCTTGATTACCTGTGCAAAGTCTAGTATGAACTTCTGCACGAAGTTGATTTGGCCGAAGAAGGACTACAGCCCCTTCTTGTCAATTAGAGTGGGTAAGCAAATGAGGGCTTATGCTCTATCAGGGTCCATGGCTAGGCCTTTCTTAGAGATGACATGCCCGAGTAGCTTACCTTCTTTCACCGCAAAGACATATTTCTTCGAGTTTATGGAGATGTCGAATTCATGACACCTTTAAAATATTTGCCGTAGGTGGGGAACATGGTCCTCTTCTCTTGTGAGAGAATACAGTCATGTCATCCAAGTAGATGACTATAACCTTGTTGAGCAGCTCTCTGGAAGGCCAGGTCCATGGCTCTCTGGAATGTGGCGCCAGCATTGGATAAGCCAAAAGGCATGCACTGGTAGGCAAACGTTCCCCATTTGGTGGTGAACGCCGTCTTATGCTGGTCCTCATCCTTGACCCATATCTGATTGTACCTAGAAAAGCCATCTAGGATGGAGAATCTTTGTGCTCCAGCAACTATATGGAGGATCTGATCGATTTGGGGAAGTGGATAATGGTCCTTGAGGGAGGCCTAATTCAGATTTCTAAAGTCCACATAGAGACGAATGTCTCTGTTCTTCTTCCTCACAGGAACCAAGTTCACAACCCAGGATGAATGCTTGATGGGGTAGATGATCTTGGCTTCCAGCATCTTCAAGAGCTTAGCTTTCATCATGGCCTCGATCTTCGGATTTACAACCCTCTGCTTTTGCCAGAATGGCTTGGCGCCATCTTCTAGCTCAATGGTATGCTGGATTATATTTTTGTCATACCCCTTCAAGTCCTGGTAGCACTAGGCTACTATGTCAAGGAACTCTCGGCACAATGTTCTGATTTGCTCAAGTTCCTCTATGGTGCAGTCTGTCCCGACCTTAATTGTTTTTCTAGGTTCAAGCTCCAGGTTGGAGTACTGCTTCGGGTCTACTTTGATCCAATGTGATATTGCTCTGTCATTTTGATCAAATAGACTCTCAAGTGTAATCAGTCCTTTTGGGACATGATTATTTTTTAGTTGTATCAACCCCTCATATTGCTCGTCATCAGGGTCTCTACCTTCGATTGAACACGCTTTGTTAACCAAAAATGTGATGATCTCTTCGTCATAGTCAAACACCTACCAGTGGGTGTCCTTATCAGGCACAAAAGGCCTATAAATGGTATGGATCGACTTCGGCTTCTAGATAGTGTCATCAACCGAAATGTACCTGGCTCCAACAAATGCCAGAATGTCAGCATGCTTGTTTTTCTCACGTGATATAGCCTTGACATTCAATGAGTCAAAATACTAATCTGGTGGTACACCAGCTCTGAGTCACCGAAGATCTGTAGATGCTTAATCCCCAGCCTCTCTACTTTTTACAAACCCAAGCACAGGGCTTCCTACTCTGTCGCATTGTTGGTGTAGCTCCAGGCCAGCCTGTAGGTGTAATCTTTCTGGATCCCGATCGGGGAAACCAAAAGTACTCCAGCATCGAAACCATTTTTGCATTGTGCATCATCAAAGAAAAGCTTCCACAACTTTTTAGGTGTAGGTCCCACTTCTCTTTTGGCCGACTTGTCAAGCCTCTCAGGCTGAAACAATAGTGTAGAAACCTTGCTTAATTTCAATCACGGTGTTGAAGTCCCATAAGGAGAATTCATCTTCTACTTGTAGCAGCTCAAGAGCTTGCTCTGTCATGACCACCACCACCAGTTCTTCGTCTATCAGCTAAACCATGTAGTCCTACGACTCTTCTTCGAGTATCTTCTCTACTAGGAAGGTAGAAGGCTTCTCGTTGTAGATTTTCAGTCTCCTTCATTTGAAGGCCACTTCCATGTGTGAGTAGTCTAGGGACAGATACCCACCCAACTTTGCAGTGAACTCCCTGGAGAGGCACATGCCGAAGTAGGGTTCCAAGTCGATGACCATGACTTCTTGAATGACCACGATGTCAAGATATTTGTGCAGCCAAATAGGGATGTCTTTAATGACACTAACTGTCTTGATAGGGGTGTCATCCAATTGCAGCATGCCTTGGCTACTCCTTATGTACTCCATCCCTCTCATCATAGACAGCTCTCGGCATAACAGTCATGGAAGCACCAGAATCAACCATACAGTTGTGTACTATGTACCCTTGTATCCAAAATAACAAATAGAAGGGAGGTGGTCTGTTCTTCCCAGTGGCTGAGACTGTTAGGGGTTGCACCAGAATAGTGGGCTGCATCTACTTGCCATTCTTCATGCTCTTCAGATATTCCTGTAGCAAATCAACTTGGCCTGGGATCAGAAGAGCATCATACATGCTGATTCTTATGGGGGTCCTCTTCAACTCATCTACTATGCTATAGCCCAAGGTGCTAACTCCTTTCGCTTCTTTTGTCGGCTCATACTTCGTTCGGTAGTGTTGAGTGGCCTCAACTCTCTGTCTCTTGGTCAGATATGGATATCTCAGCTTCTCCTGAGCCTGTTCTTTGGTTTCAGCTGGAGGCTGAGCAGCGAGAGCTTTAGGCACGGGAGATCTCACTATAGGAGGCTTGACTATGGGAGCCTTTTCTTTGGTTGTGTAAAGCCATAGCCTCTTGTCAGGTAGTAGCCCAATAGGTTGCATCTTATCTCTTCTGGCTTATACCTTCAAGGGATTTGGAGCAGCTTCAGCAGACTTTCTATTTTCCTTGGCAGGAGGCGGCAACGGATCTTCCTATGGGATGGCGAAGTTGCTTTCGTCATCCATGATAATATAGAGTTCTTTGTCTTCTATGGCACTGCTGGCCAAGGTCTGGAGGTAGTGTTGGTGTAGAGTGCAGTCATCCTCAGAATGTGGGTCATTGCACGTAGTGCACCAGTTGACCTGGTCAGAAGTACCAGGTTGGTCTTCAATGGCAGCATTTCTTGGAGGGGGCCACCTCTGATCTCGCCATTCTGGGGCTTGATCTTTTGTCAGTTCTAGGGGCGGTTATGGCATCCTTGGAACAAGGTCCATCTGGGCCTATTTTTTCTTTAGAACGGTCATGTCGTTGGACATGGTGTGATATTCGAAGGCCAAAACTTGTACTTCCTGGAGGATTTTATTCTGTATATCATTATTAGGAGGTAGCAACTGAGCTGGAGGAGGTAACGCATCCAATGGAGGTGGTGTAGAATATTTTGCATATTGCGGGGGAGCAGGGAGTGCTGGATAATGCGAAGGAGGAGGAGGCAAATAATGAATTTATGGTGGGCCGTAGGGATTCGCGATCGGCGTCGGATTCCATTGTTGTTGGGGTTGTTGTCCTGAAGTGGACGACACTGGATCGAAAGCTGATGGGTACTGAGATTGGGGAAAGTTAGGGTAAATAGGCGGTTGTACCCTATGTAGGAGTCTACCAATGGAAATGATATCCATTTTAGCTTGTTGGGCAGCCTCATACAGAGCAGGGAATAAGTTGATTCTTGCTACCTTTAGCAATAGGGAAATGTCTGAGTTGAAGGACCTCAGGTAGTAGTAGGCGACTTGAAAGGTCAGAGTTTGTGAGGTACTCGTTTCCAAGACCTCGCAAACCTAATGTTGAAGTTTGACACCTCCTCTTGGGGGTGTCGTTGTATACTTTGAAATTGATGCAACAAAGAAGAGGGATCAGCAGACTTGTTGCATCCTTTCATGAGCCTATCGGCTAACTATCGCCACCCCATGATAGATCCCTCTGGCAGTGATCTCCACCAATAGAGAAGCTTTCCCCTTATGTAAAGGGCTAGCAGATAGGTCTTCACACCTTCATTAGTGATGGAATGTAGCGTAGCCAGGGCCAGAATGTCCTGGATGTGTTCATACACCATCTTGTCATAGTTGTCATACATAGGGATAGACTTTAAGGTAGCACGAGGCACAACTTGCTGTTCGACTAGGGCCAAGGGCCCCGTAGAGTCTACCATCAGGAAGAGGTCATCATTGTTCTACTGGGAAGCCATATCTTCTTCTGACTTGGTAGTGTACTTTATGTCGAAACTGTTTGAAGATGTAGATTCTTCTTCGGTGTCAACTTCTTCAATTTTAGCCTCAGCCTCTTGAATTTCAGCCTCAGCCTCTTGAATTTTAGCTTCGACCTCTTGAATTTTTTCCATGTGAGCTTGGTAATCAGCCAGCCTGACGCGCTCGCCTGGAGTGTCAATGTCAATTTTATAAAAGTCAAGCAGGTTTCTCAAAATCCTTGCTCACCATATTCTTGTTTGCATGAAGGCATTAGGACCGACCTTCATAGACTCAGAGAGTATTCAGATATTTGCAGAGTCGCCAGGTGCTCTGATTTTTAACAGCAATGAAGTGAACACTCGTGCTTTGATTCTATTTGGGGGTGGGAAACTACCATGTCCCACCGGGCATGCTAGAGAAACTATTGGTTACGAATCTACCATGAGGAAAGGATTTGTTGTTATTGCGCCTAGATTCACCCACCAGATTGAAAGGCCGAAAGGAAGGAATGCCTTTCGTGCCAATCTTCGAAGAAGGCCGACTTCCTGTGGGGTTTTTAGTGTTAAGATAAGAGTGCACGGAAAGAGATAAAAGTGTGGAAAGAGAAACCAAATGTGATTGGAGTTGGGTGGGGGGAATAAGCAGCACGGCAACGATCAATCACCGCTACTAACAGCATTCCTTTACAAAGCACACATTGAAACTACAACTATCATTAATCCTATGTATCCTCTATCTATGCATTCCAAGAATACTTGATCATCAAATACCAGAGTCCAGAGTTCAGTACAACAGTAAGCAATGATACAAGAAACATGAGGCAGAAATGACAAGGAGAGGCAGCATACAAGATAAAAGACAGTAAGCAGAGCCAAGTATATGCTTGTATTAGAGGCAAACGCACAGCTACAATGGTTCCCTAGCAGTATATTCCCCTTCCCCCTTTTACAATGAATTGCATGGCTATTTATAGCCTCAAGTTCCCCCTGATTACATTCTTGGGCACAAAGTCCCAGACTAAACATTAGCTGACACAAGCAGCTGAAGAGCTGATAATGTTGACTTCTGTAATATAGGACTGTACTTGCAGCATGGTCTCCCTAAAATATGTATAGCTACATGGCGGTGTGTCGGGTCAAACTTTTGGTCAATAGGAATGCGGGTAGTTGTGGCAGATGGAACTTCTTATCAGCTTTAAATGATGGCAACTGGCGTAGATAGTGTAGCCCATGCTTTGTCCTTTTCCCAATCATGTCTTGGCTTGAATCCAAAAGTTGGACACTTTTTGAATGCTGATGAATGACACGTGTCTGCCTTGAAAGGTAGTTTATCCAACTTTGCCTAGGATTAGAGCATTGTCGGGTTGCACAGGTGGAAAACAACGTAGTTGGGGAGGCCTCTATGCCTTAGTCAATTTCTGGACTTGCTTGCCCAACTGCGCACCGGTCAGAGGGCACATCGTGACTTCGCTACGAAGTCGGGTTGCACACCGGTACTTTGTTGTCTTCTCTGCTATTCATACTGTGCACCAAGAGGGGGGCGCACCCCGACTTCACTGTGAAGTCAGGTTGCACCCCAATACTTAGCTGATTTTTTGCTGCACTACTTCCCTAGTGTGCCCAGGAAGAAGGGTGCACCCCGACTTCGCTGTGAAGTCGGGTTGCGCCCCAACACTTAGTCAAATTTTGCTCATTTTCCTATTTTGTCACACTTCGCATTGTCCCTACTCTGCTCCATCTGGAGGGCGCACTTCAACTTCACTACGAAGTCGAGGTGCGCCCTGACACTTTACCATTTTCAGGGGACACTTGCTAGAAACTTTGTTGGGGGAAGTTAAAGGGGAAGAGGGAGGAATGAGACTACCAAGAAGAGGGAGAAAGAGAGAAATGAAGAAAGAGAAAGAGAGGAAGGAAGGAAAAGATTAGGTCACTTACAAAAATTGAAAACATGGCACCTCGTGCCAAATGTGGCAACAGGAAGGTAATATAGGAGTGCAAATATGCACAATCTAACCTAAATACAAATTAATAGTTAAGAAATTTGACCTGTGATGCAATCAAATTTTAATCTCAAACTCGAAGACAACTATATGAAATAATAGGACTATAATTGATAGATTTGAGGGGGTTTTTCATAGGACTACCCAAACTGTCTACCATAGGAAGAAGGCTTTGTAGATTTATTCACCATTGTAGGATGTGATTCTACGAGGGGATACTTGTGTGAGAGAGCTGAAGTAGTTTGCCTAGTATACTTTATCCTACTATAGAATTTTGTGTTTTTGGCTACGATTTGGCCTAAAATTTCTTGTGACACCTACTACTTTATCCCTAGTTCTTCACTTTATTGAATAAAATAGCGAGAGATGAGGGCCTAAGCAGAAGTTGAAGGCATATAATGGGGTATGAAGATGAATTTAATATTGGAAGATATGAGGTTAGTTAGGTTTAGTAAATTTTACATTATTTCTAGTATTTATTGTAACTTTTACGAACATATGTCCTTTTAGGGTTTAAATTTTTTTTTTTGTGAATTTTAAACCCTAGATTACCTGAATCCTTCCAAGAAACAAATATTAAAACCCTAGAGTTATTGTATGATCTAAAATTTAAACCTTGGCGCTTAACTTTTGTAAACCCATGTCTTAAAACCCTGGTGTCTCCCATTTCTCCCTCTAAACCACTTTCTATTTTATTTCTTGTTTCTCATTTCTCAATTTTGGGAGCATAGTGCAAGAGATTAAAATTAAAAAAAAAAAGTATATTTGTTGATATTTTTTACCAAAGCTTGCCTTGGATTTGTCTGGTGTAACCTTGAATACAATAATTTTTATGACATTAGTCACCATTCATAATTTTTATTTATGTGCATGTATAGAGATTTATGCCATCCATAATTTCATGAAATAGGTATTGCAACCATCAAAAGTATCCTTTTATAGTATTTTTGTCTTTCCAATTGTATCTTCTCTGTCTAGTTTTTCATTTTCCTATATTATCTTGTAACTCCTCGATTGAAAATTGTAGCTTGTACAAGTGAAAAATCCTTTGGTCAAGATTCTTTATCTAGTGGATGGGTAAAATACCATGATGGGCTACATCCATGATGCCATGGATATGGCAAAGTGGTCTAGTATAGCTTTCTATTAAGGCAAGGAAATCCAGTTCCATTCTATATGGAATATCATAGAAAATGGGTGGAAACATCAGCTCCATAGGTCGCTACATGCACTACGATGCTACTTGAACTCAATATTGCTTTATAACATGTCTTTCAACATGAAATACAACCCAATTTCACCTCATAATCATACCTTTATAAGTGAAAATCAACATTTCATTATACATGTATAGTGGTCTGTAGATGAGGATTACATCAAACTTAAGACTTGGAGCCCCATTCAACCTTGGACTCATATAATATCTTAATATAATCAAAAGGAAATCTAAACTTTAGGACTTCCTTGTCTCATAATTCATACATTCCAGATATTACTTGGAAATTTATATTTCAAATTCAGCCTAAATTTAAGTTTGCCATCAAATTGTTCCACAAGTACAAGGTTACGAGTTCATTCGATGAGTTCAATTCTACAACTCAAGAAGATGGTCAAGTAACTATTGAGGGAAAAATCACATAAATGTTTCAAATTAAAAATTTATTTTAGAATTTTTCCACCCTCAAATCTGTCAATTTTTTTTTTTTTTTTGTGGAAAACATCCCAAAAGGGATGCCACTTTCGGGTAAGACCTAAGGAGGCATGGGTATCCATTCTTCCAAAAATGCCCAGGACTCGGACCTGGCCTACCACCTTTGACATACTCAAGGAGCAAACAAACACACAAAACCAATTTAAAAATAAGTAAATAACAACAAAAATAATAAACTAAAATAAAAAACATGCTCCTTGAGTGTGTCAAAAACAAAAGCACAACCAAACACGCATAATAAGATAAATAAACCATAACACAAACCACATAGAAAAACACAAGAACCACATAACAAAACACAAATAATACAAAAACAACATAACACTACAAAGACATAACCCAAAAAAACATGAAAAATAAACACAACCAAAACCTAAAAAATTAAAAAAATAAAATAAAAATAAAAATAAAAAAGAACCAACAATAGACAATAAACAAAAACAAAATACATAAAAACACTCACACATAAAAACACAAAATAACACAAACAAAGAGAAACCCAAGAACAAGAACAAGAACAAAAAAAACACAAGAACAATAACAAAAAACATAAAAAAACAAAACAAAACAACAAAAACACAAGAACAACAAAAAAACAACACAAAGAACACAAAAAAAAAAAAACAAAAGAACCCACCCACCTTAAAAAACAAAAAAACAAAAAAGAAAAAAGAAAAAAAAAATGAAGAAAACAATGACCTATCTAGACCAGAAGACTATTAAGGAAGGAATCAACAGAGGAAACAAAATAAATAATAGAATGAGCTAGGGAACTAAAAAAAAAAAAAACTGAATGAACTAAAGAGAAGCAAAAAAAACAAGAAACTAGGTACCTTCAGAATTGGAGCCATCCAAAGAAATGATAGAAAGAAGAGCTTCCCTAATTTGATAAGCCCACCATATAGGAGGGTGGCCATAACAAGTAAGATCACCTTTGTCCAAAGCCCAATTATCTAAAGCATTAGCACTCTTGTTTTGATCTCTAACCACATGATTGTAATCAACTTTCAAAAATCCCATCTAGATTAACTGAATATTCCCAATAATTCTTTTTATTCTTAAATCCACCTTATGATTCTTAGAAGGAGTCTTCAAGAGATTAATCATAAGTTGAGATTCATACTCAACTAACACCTTTTCCCATCCAACCTTAGTAACCTCCTGAAGACCTCTGAGGATACCATACCCCTCAAGAAGGTTATTGGAAAGAATACCCAAATTCTCAAGCAAAAGTAAAAACCAGGGAGCCATCTAAAAGTCTACCAATTCCTCCCACACTGGCTTTTCTAGGGTTCCCTCTAGAGGCTCCATCAGTATTGACTTTTCCAAAATCCTTAGGAGGAGGTTGCCAATTTCTAGTACTATCCATCTTACTAATACTCACATTCCCTTTAAGTTGGTTGCCCTTAGAAGGTTTAATCTTCAATCTTTGCATCACTTGATCCCATCATTGGTGGGAGTTTTTGGGGTGATTAAGGAGTTGATGGACTGATTCAACTAAGTTGGCTATGGTCTTTTGCCAAATATAGTGAATATCCTTCCTATCTTGATTAAAAATTTGGTTGTTCCTTTCATTCCAAATATTCCAAAGAAGAATGGTAGAACCCATCCAAACTAACTACCTAATAAAATGATCAACACCCTCTTGATTAGGCCAATCCCTCCAAAGCTGTTCAAAAGTAAAAAAATTAGACCACTGTAAGCCAAGTAAAGTGGCCATTCTCCTCCATAGCTCAGAGGCTAAAGTACACTCAATAAAAATATGGTTGATATTTTCTACATTCTCTTCACACATTACACATCTAAAAGGGCCATGAAAACCATGCTTCATAAGTTGATCACCAGCAAGCACCCTACAATGCAATAAAATCCAATTAAAGAACCTCACCTTAGGCTAGAGCTTTTGAGCCCACAATCGAGAAAATATGTCAGAAGAATGGTTGGGATTATTATGGCATAAGGTCAAATAACCTTGAGCAACTAAATACTCACCCTTAGTAGTGTTGTTCCATCCAAAATAATCTTTTTCATGGGACCAAGAGAGGGATATCATATGAAGGATGCCTTGGATATCTTGTCTTTGCCTTTCTGGGATTTGAATAGGCCAGTCCTCAATAGGGATCCAATATCTACCAACATTTGAATTACCAGTATGGTACCGACAGTAATTAGCCACCTTTATCCAATTAGCTCGGTGAAGCTCCTCCATCCAAGGCCTCCAATCAGGAAACTGAGTTATCAAAGGCTTGTTACCATCCCAAGAATTTGTCCAAAAATTTGCATGTTGACCATTATGAATGATCAAAAATAATTTTTTCTTTATCAAATCCTCACCAGTCTTGAGAACTGCTAAAATGGGAGAACCTTTGGTAGGAAGTTGATAGCGAACAAGGTCTTCAGGACTTTTGTTCTCAATATATTTAGCACGGATATTATTGGCCCAAAGAGCATTGGGGTTATGCAACATCCTCCAATATAATTTAGCAACTAAAGATTTGTTGTTATTAATTGAATACCGGAATCCTAACCCCCCTTCACTCTTAGGAAGACATGAAGTATCACATTTCACCAAGGCCCATTTTCTTTTCTCCTTAGTACCACTCCAAAGGAAACGATGACTGATTTGATCCAATTCTCTAAGAACGGCCTTTGGGATATTCAAAATGGAAGAAACATAAATAGGAATAGCTTGAAGGACTGATTTTACCAAGGTGATTCTACCCCCATAAGAAAGCCATTTGTTGGTCCACTTTCCAATTTTCTTCTTGACTTTGTCCAAAAACCAATTCCAATATTTATTTTTCTGCCTTTGAATATTTATGGGAATACCTAAATAAGTGATTGGAAGAGAGGTATTCTTATATCTTAATTTATCCAAGACCACGAATTCCTGTCTAACAGAGCAGTGAAATAAAATAACTTTAGATTTTTCTTCATTGATCAACTGCCCAATAGCCTTAGAAAAATAGCTAATGATTTGCTTAATATTAGAAGTTTCCTTAATCGTAGCTTTACCTAAAAGAGTAGAGTCATCCAAAAATTGAAGATGAGAGATAGGTCTAGCTCCATGAGCAATGGTAACTCCCTCAAGGGTTTTGTTTTCTGTCTTTTTGGTTATAGTCCTACCTAAGCATTCAACAAGAATGATGAATAAATAAGGGGATAGTGGTTCATCTTGCCTAATACCTCTAGAAGCTGGGAAAGACTGAGAAGGCCTACTATTGATAAGAACTAATTAGGAAACTGAAGAGATACATCCCATAATCCAATCCATCCAATCCTTAGAGAAACCAAAACCTCTCTATATACCTTCCCTTACGTGAGGGAGACTATAAGTACATGAGAGTAGAATGGTAAGTGGTACATAGGTGGTACTAAAAGGGAATAATTTTATTTATGACACCTACCATAGAAGGTCTTTCCTCATGCATGGGGTGTAACTTCCCCTAAACACTTCGAAAAGCACTTCATCAGGATTTACGTCTAACAACAATAATGATTAGGGTAGTGAATGGAGTGAAAAAAATAACAAAATGGTAAACTTATATCTCCTCGACGATTTATAGAGAACAAGTTGATATGTTGTTGTTGCAACTATGTTAGGCGATAGATACAATAGCCCAAAGCATGATAGCTTTACTTGTAAGTGTGGGCCAGAGGTATCGTTAATATCAAATAAATTTGCACGGATGGGTTCAATTTTTTGGGACCTAATATGCTTGATTTTACTTGATGATGTAATGCAAAAACAATACTGGAAAGGTAAATGCAACATACAACCAAAAGTGCCCATAAAAAATAAAATTTTAGGTGTTAGTTTCCACTGAAAATGCACCTAATTACAATGCCAAATTTCCTTTTCAAATTTGAAAAATGCACTCTCAATTTCCCCCTCTTTTTATCCTTTTAGAAAATTTTGCAAGAAATAGGATATGAAAATATCCCCCCTTAATTTTGCAAAGATAGGATAAAAGTTTGTGTTCGGGTTTCAAAGGTATTTTTTTTAAATTGAAATTTGAAAATAAAATTTACTTCTAATGAATCCAAAACTTTAGTGAAATTAATTATAAATTTTCTTAAAAAAAATGATTAAAAAATAATTTAAGAAAAAAGAAAAATATTCAATTAAACTAAATGTGAAAACATTAAAAACAATTAAACAAACTTCAAAAAAACAAAAAATATATTTATACCTTTAGGGGATTAGAACCACTGACCTCCTCTTGGAAAGCCTTAATGATGAGTGTCGTTGAGTCTCATCATTTAATCTAAATGATTTATCAATCCGGGGTGGTGTCCAAGGATGTCTACGATAGAAGGCTAGGGCAAAGTACAATTCAGGCATTCATATTTCAAGCATTTATTGGTGAAGCAGATTTTGGTTTAGCCTTTTGGTGTCACACTAAACCTAGTCTGAAGAATGGAAACTAAAATAAATTACAGGAATTGAAAACTAATTCTAAGTTGCAAGAATTGAAATCTAACTACAATTGCAAGAATTGGAATTGCTAAATTGAAAGTCTAATCTACTCTTGCAAAATTTAAATTGCTGAAATGAAATCCTAAGTTACATTTGTAGAATTGAAATCTAGTTACTTTTGCATAATTGAAATGATGTTTGTAAATGAAACTTATTCTAAAAACACCTGTTAATGCCCTGCCACAAAAGGTCATCAAGCTTCTGCTACAGGAATTGACAGCAAAATGAAATATGCTAAAAATGGAAAGTTGCTAAAATAGAAAGTAGGGAAAACATGGAAAGCAAAGGAAAAATGTGTAATATAATTTTTCAGCTGACATACACACAAATGTTGTACACAAACATAATAGAAAACATAAATCACATAATACAAAATAAAAACAAGAAAATGAAATCTAGCAAGCAATCTATTAATTCTGCTGCAGCAAAATTATAGATTAAAACCTGCCATAAAATCCCTCCTTCTAGATCTGAAAGTGGGCCCATACTTCCTGATCTATAAGGAGGTGAAAAGCACTCCTTAACTAATTAACACTCAGAACATAAAATGATAAAATAGTTGCACTTTTATTGATGACAGAACATACTGAAATTTGTTACAAAAAATTGTTGTAGAGTCCTAATTACTGCTATTGAAAACTCTCCTCTATTCTAATTCCTAACTGGCTCAAAAAATGAGGGACCTGTGTTATTTATATAAATATTTACAACATATCCAATGCTCAAATCAACCTATGTGCTACTTTACAGTGATTTGTCAATAATTCTGGATCTGAAATAAATGCAAATCTGGACAGTTTATGTTGCAGTAATAGTCATTGGCCCTTAGAAAGCATCTTCAGTGGTTGGAGTACGTGGGAGGAGTCTAGAAATATCTCACACATCATTCTCCACTTTAGAATATGTCATTTTTATCTTGCAAACAACTTTCTATTATGCTACAGTTTTTCTGGGTTTATCTTAGAAGAGAATCAAAATTGATCTTTTCCATGAATGGTGGCTTTGGACGGCAAGGACGGCAAAGTCAGATGGGAGATATTTTCAACCTTCTTTCCCTTTTTCCATCATCAAAAATATTCAAAAGTCAAAAAGCACTTTTCTGTTCTCATTTCGGAGATAAGTGGCTCATTTCGAAGAGACTGTATTTCTCATTCCGAAGATGTCTTGTTCATTCCGAAGATCTTCGAAATGAACAATTGTGTGCTCTTCAAATTATTTTAGCTGAATTTCTCAAGTGGATTATCCCTCAGGATCAGATTGCAATAGCCTTCATTCCTCTCCATGTGTGAATTCCATGCCTTGCCATTCATTGGTAGTTTGCTGGAATTTACATGGTAAATTATTGCATTTTCCAGTTCTGCTGCACAGTTGTAAAATATTGGCATTTCTTGAAAATTCAAACAAATTAGAACATGGAAAAATTATTCAAATATCAACATGAAGGAGTACATCAAGTTGCTACTAAATTTATACACTTCATTCACCAAGTAACAATGCTAAAATAGTGCAACAATGCTGCACAATTGTCCCTGATCTGTTATACCCTGTTACTACCTATTTAGACCATGTGGAAATGTTTCTAAATAAGTCAGATGTCTTCTGTAGTCCTTCTAAACTCATTCCATACATATCCTCATGTTTTTTTTGACAACTTCAAGGTGTTCCTATAAAGTGACAGCTTGATAATTTTTATATGGCTGTTTTTTCCAAATTTTCAGATTTATGATAGTCTTAAACTTTTGGCTTCAATGTGGATTTGAAACAAGTTGAACGGTAGGAAAACATTCAAAAACCATTGAGAAATTAATGGATATCGGCATACCACATTTGGTTAATTGAAATGCATGTTTTTACTTTCTACTTATCAAGCAAAATCAGTCATAAAATGCTGAAAATAGTCAAAAACAAAGATATAGTATTCTTAACATAAAATTATAATAGTATATTTTAGTCAACTATTTGGCAATTAACTTATCATATGGTAGTCAAACATTGTGCAATAATGAGGTATTTTTGGGCCTCATCATCCCCCCCCAACTTGAACTGATGCATGCCCTCATGCATATTAGTAGGCCATAGTAATATGCAGGTTTTATTCTTGTGAACATCCTTTGCTACCTGCTAACTGAGAAATTCCTCCTTGCTACACTATATCAAGTATTTTACAATTAAACACATGTATGATTCTTTTTCTATTTTTCTACAAGTTTTAGTGTTGTAAGGTACCTCTTAAAGGCTTGATATCATATGATTCATTTTGCAATAGTCTTATTGTGGAACCGTATTTGGCAGATGCACTACTACTGATGGAATTTTCTGTTCTTAACAACATTTCAGCCTAAATGCTTATTTTTGTTGTTTGCACCTTTTGAACAAAATTGATTTTTTTTTTAATTTGAAATGCTTGAGGGATGTACTTACTTGTGATAGAGCCTTATAAACCTCAATATTTGATGTACCCTACTCTTTTTGCTATTCTATAGCATTTTCAGCAATTCTAGTATAGTTTTTGCTCATTCCGAAGATATCTTGCTCATTTCGAAGAGACTGTATTTCTCATTCCAAAGATGTCTGCTCATTTTGAAGAGACTGTATTTCTCATTCCGAAGATGTCTGCTCATTCTAAAGAGACTGTACTTCTCATTTCAAAGATGTCTGCTCATTTTGAAGAGACTATACTTCTCATTTCGAAGATGTCTACTCATTTCAAAGAGACTGTACTTCTCATTTCGAAGATGTTTGTTCATTTCGAAGATCTTCAAAAAAAATGTAGAAATGACCTCTTATGCAAAATTTAGCTACAGATACTATTGTGGGTCCATCTCTAGAGTGTATAAGCCTTCCATAACATCAAAAATCCCTTCTTCATCCTTTTGTTTAGATGTTATTCTTTGTTTTATATGTTGTTGTTTTATTCCATTAGTATTAAAATAGAACCTTCAGGTGCATTTTATTGATTATCCTCCAATTTATCAAAAAATTGTGAGATATAAACTTGTAGTTCTCCTTCTAAAATTTGCCCTATAAATTGAAATTGAATTGCTGCCATGTCTGTCCCAAAATCAGGTTTTTGCATAGTTTTAGAATTTCCATGCAATTAAGGGCATAAGGGGGTGTTTCTTGACATCTTGAACATATTCATTTTTCAACTTGTCACTATTGTATGAATAGTTTATGCCAAATACCGACTATCATACACTAAATGCTAAATGTTTACTATGAATTAAATGCAAGAAACACATACCTTACTATCCTAAAAATTGGTCATGCACCTTACAAGCTGCTTTTGATGATTGTTAGCAAGCTATCTAAAAACATAAACAAACATAACACATGTGCAGTGTGAGATTTGTACAATGGTGGAACAATGATGGATAGATCAACAAGGTAATGCATGCCGAAAAATTAGTTTTCATGCAAGCCAACTCAGTAGCGCCTCTAAGAAGGTTTTCACTACTGAATTATTCATTTATATATCTATATATTCTCTCTTTTTTTTCATTCTTTTTTTTCATCTTTTTTTTTCATTTTTTTCATCAGAAGAGGCTGCCATTTCTGGTTTTCAACCAACTTCTGTCCTTTTTTTTTTTCAAGTGCTTCAATGAGAGAGATCATCTCTCACTCTTATTTGGATAATACCAATCCTTATTCTGCAAAAACATGTCAATTATTGTATGAAAACACCATCTCTTTCTATTGAAACCTGCAACATTGATGCAACCTTCCTTTCTAAATGAGTAGTAAGAATATTCTTACATCATAATTTCCTCCTTATTGCTGGAAATGAAGTATCGGCTTCATTGTTCCTCTTTCTTGCTAAAATTGATGTTTTTCCTCATGTATCCCCATTTTGTGGGACATGCCTTTGCTACAATTTTTTTTTCTCTTTTTTTCAAATTTTCTGGTCTTGCTTGTACCCAAAAAGGAAGTTCATAAACAAGACTATTCTTCTTTTTGCTTTTCTTGTATTTTTTTCTTTTTTTTTCTTTTTGTCAAACTTTTTATCATCACTTTGAATCTGATATTGAAGAGAAATTCTCTTCCATTATGTGTACATCCAATGGAATATCCTTCAAGAACTCCTTCTTAGTTAATGGTGCATGGTATACCCAAAGGCAATGTCCATTCACCACTAACATTCTCCATGAATTACCAATGGAAGAAATAAGCACTGCTCCATATCTGAAAACTTCTTCAATCAAGTGTTGTCCATGCCTCCTAGTCTGCAAAATATTGTCAATCTGTTCTTGAAACAATTAAATACCAATTCCCAAAAGATGTTAAGTGCTTACATCAAGATAAAATCTTGATATACCCTTGTAATTCCATGTAAAGGGATTAAAATATTATTTCAAAATAACAACAATTTTGCTTTTTGTTTATAAGTCAGCCAGCTAATAATGTTTAAGAATTTTCTTGGCTGCACTTCAATTTGTTTTATTCCTAGGATGACAGAATTTACCCCTTTGTAAAATGGAAGTAAATTTTCTATATGCAGTTTTTCTAGTTTTTTTCTCCTTTATCCAAGGCTAATTTCTATGTGTTTGGACTAAAGGTTTTCTATGTATCTCCATTGATTTTTGTCTCTTCAAGCTCAAGTAAGTTCTTGTTTGAGCACAGTTGGATGTTGCTGCAGTCAATAATATTTTCTACAATTTTTTATTTTTTTTAATACCAGATTCAGCTACATAGACAGGGGTTGCCTATCCTATATTATTCAGACTGATCACAGGTTGGGCTAAAAAAAAAAGAAATATTTTTGGTTTGCATAATAAAATAAGAAGTGTACAACTTTAGCAGATCAACTACTTGTCAGGTAGGATCACCTCTAATGAGATCAACTATTGTTTGTGTAGGCTAAGAATTTCTAGGTTGTGATTTAGCGTGGTAAAATCCTAACAATCTTTAAGTAATAATGGAAAACTCTAGGATCATCATTAAGTTGTAAACTCCTATTTTGATTGTGCAAAAGTTTTTGTGAATTTTTATTTTTTTAGCTTACATAGACAAGGGTTGCCTATCCTATATTATTCATATTTGCCACAGGTTGGGCTGAAGGTCGTGGTTGATTTACTTGCCCTGTTTGTTGTTGTTGGGATCTATCTTTGAGAAGAATTCAGACTAGGCAACAAATTTTGCATCTCCGAGTTATGAAAGTAAATGGCATTCATCAATGATATGTCCCTATGAACAAATGCTACAGGTAGTTGATATGGCTATTTTTTTCAAGGGATAGTCTTGTATATCTACCATGATATCTTTCCCAACACCTAGTACAAATTTTGTATACTACCCTGATGATATGGATATAAAAAGGGCAGTACTAGCAGATGACTCTTCTAAATATTTTAAGAGATCTTATGTTTCTTGATAATGAGGATGATGAATTCTTTTTTTTTATCAAGAATTTCAAACATAGGCAATTTAACCCCCAAGTGTGAAGATCACCTCCCTATGGTTGCTTGTTTTCTAAATGGACTGAAATGCAACTATAAATAATTATTATTTATACCAACTATTCATTCAGATTTTACTCTAAACTTCATAAGTTAGCACAATAATAATTATTTGACTGCTTTTACCCTCTAACAACACCATGATCCCCGGAAACGGTGCCAAAATTATGAGTTTCATTGAGTCTCATCATTTAATCTCAATGATTTATCAATCCAGGGTGGTGTCCAAGGCTGTCTACGATAGAAGGCTAGGGCAGAGTACAATTCAGGCATTCAGATTTCAAGCATTTATTAGTGAAGCAAATTTTGGTTTAGCCTTTTGGTGTCACACTAAATCTAGTCTAAATAATGGAAATTAAAATAAATTACAGGAATTTAAAACTAATTCTAAGTTGCAAGAATTGAAATCTAACTACAATTACAGGAATTGGAATTGCTAAATTGAAAGTCTAATCTACTCTTGCAGAATTTAAATTTCTGAAATGAAATCCTAAGTTACATTTGTAGAATTGAAATCTAGTTACTTTTGCATAATTGAAATGATGCTTATAAATTAAACTTATTCTAAAAACACATGTCAATGCCCTACCACAAAAGGTCGTCAAGCTTCTGCTCCAGGAATTGACAGCAAAATGAAATATGCTGAAAATGGAAAGTTGCTAAAATAAAAAGTAGGGAAAACATGGAAAGCAAAGGAAAAATGTGTAATATAATTTGTTAGTTGACATACACACAAATTTTATACACAAACATAATAGAAAACATAAATCACATAATACAAAATAAAAACAAAAAAATGAAATCTGGAAAGCAATCTATTAATTTTGCTGCAGCAAAATTACAAATTAAAACCTGCCATAAAATCCCTCCTTCTAGATTTGAAAGTGGGCCCATACTTCCTGATCTAGAAGGAGGTGAAAAGCACTCCTTAACTAATTAACACTCAGAACAGAAAATGATAAAATAGTTGCACTTTTATTGATGATAGAATATGCTGAAAACTATTACAAAAAATTGTACAGTCCTAATTGCTGCTATTGAAAACTCTCCTCTATTATAATTCCTAACTGACTCAACCAAGGAGGGAGCTGTGTTATTTATGTAAATATTTACAACATATCCCATGCTCAAATCAGCTTATGTGCTACTTTACAGTGATTTGCCAATAATTTTGGATTTAAAATAAATGCAAATATAGACAGTTTGTGTTGCAGTAGTAGTCATTGGCCCTTATAAAACATCTTCAGTGGTGGAAGTACATAGGAAGAGTCTAGAAATATCTCACACATCATTTTCCATTTTATAATATGCCATTTCTATCTTGCAAACAACTTTCTATTATACTACAGTTTTTCTGGGTTTATCTTAGAAGAGAATCAAAATTGATCTTTTCCATGAATGGTGGCTTTGGATGGCAAGGATGGCAAAGTCATATGGGAGATATTTTCCTTTAATATTTTCAACCTTCTTTCCCTTTTTCCATCGTCAAAAATAGTCAAAAAGTCAAAAAGCACTTTTATGTTCTCATTTCGGAGATAAGTGGCTCATTTCGAAGAGACTGTATTTCTCATTTCAAAGATGTCTTGTCCATTCTGAAGATCTTCGGAATGAACACTTGTGTGCTCTTCAAATGATTTTAGCTGCATTTATCAAGTGGATTAGCCCTCAAGATCATATTGCAATAGCCTTTATTCCTCTCTATGTGTGAATTCCATGCCTTGCCATTCATTGGTAGCTTGTTGGAATTTACATGGTAAATTACTGTATTTTTCAGTTTTGTTGCACAGTTGTAAATTATTGGCATTTCTTGCAAATTCAAACAAATTAGAACATGGAAAAATTATTCAAATATCAACATGAAGGAGTACATCAAGTTGCTACTGAATTTATACACTTCATTCACCAAGTAACCATGCTAAAATAGTGCAACAATGCTGCACAATTGTCCCTAATCTATTATACCCTGTTGTTGCCTATTTAGACCATGTGGGAATGCTTCTAAATAGTTTATATGTCTTCTATAGTCCTTTTTAACTCATTCCATCCATATCCTCATGCTTTGTTTGACAAATTCAAGGTGTTCCTATAAAGTGACAGCTTGCTGATTTTTATATGGCTATTTTTTCCAGATTTTTAGATTTATGATAGTCCTAAAATTTTGGCTTCAATGTGGAATTGAAACAAGTTGAAGGGTAGGAAAACATTTAAAAACCATTGAGAAGTTAATGGATATCAGCATACCACATTTGGTTAATTGAAATTCATGTTTTTACTTGCTACTTATCAAGCAAAATCAGTCATAAAATGCTAAAAATAGTCAAAAACAAAGATATAGTATTCCTAACATAAAATCATACAAACACTTAACAAATAGTATATTTTAGTCAACTATTTAGCAATTAACTTATCATATGGTAGTCAAACATTATGCAATGATGAGGTATTTTTGGGCCTCATCACTTACCGCTAGCCCCTCCACCATTTGAGCTAGTAGGCTGAGCCGAGAGGGAAGGGAAACCACTTCCCTATATCGACGTGGTGGGCGGAGTAAAGATGCAAAGAGAGTACCACCACCATGGTGGCGCCTCTATGCCAATGGCTCCTCCATGGCAGGCGTTGTCTCTGTCTTGTTCAGTGGCAACGACTCCTTTTGTAACATACACAGAAAAAAATTTAACAAAGAAAAAAAAACTTCTTACCGTTTCATTGCTAATGTTTGTTTCGCCGTTGCTAATGGTCGTCGCTGCTTAAAAAAAATTAACACTATGCCACTGCTACTAATATCTACTTGAACACTATTTCGCTACTAAAGTAAGTTCAAAAATAGTATAAAACAGGCTCATCAAGTAATTACCACAAAACAAGGATCAATCGACATACGATTTTGGGTAAAAAAAAATTAAAAAAAATAGCAACGATCTAGTGGCACTCCTCTTCTGCAAACATACTCACTAAAGAGTTCCTTCGGGTGGCTACGACCATCTGGGGATCTATCAACTCCTTGAATTTATCCATAATAGATCTGAGTGCCTTTGTCTACAGGCTGTAAATCTGATCACGTCGGGAGTGATATGCACAAACAAAAAAAAAAAAATTATGCAATGTTTATCCCACATTCAATGTGGAAAAGTATGTTAAGTGCTTATAAACAAAAAAACTCTCCTTGAAGGTTGTCTTCCTTTAGGGAGACACTGCCACTTTGAACATTCCCTCGTGCGAGATCCAATTGGTCTCTTCTGTCACCTATGAGTTGGAGGAAAATTTTGTCCACTCAACATCTTAGATAGGGATCTGGTCCGGATCTATACGATCCATGTCATCTGTAGGTATAGGTATTTGGTATTTAGTGCCACATTAGTAGATCCTTGATCTACGTGCTAGGTCAACAATCAGGTCCCACATCAGTAGATCCTAAATTTACTTATCCAAGTCAGTAGCAACTTAGTCTATGTCAGTCAAGGATAGATTTGGTTTATCAGATACTAGTTTGTTAGTCACGGCCTATGTCTGGTCAGCGCCCAGCTTCCAAATAGGTGCTTCAGGAGCCACACCCAGGTTAGGTCCAGTCAACCTACCTCGATATATGTACCCAAGTCAACATCTCGTGAAACACAAATAAATCTCACGCCAAACGAATCAAGAGAAACATTGCTCTGATACCATGAAATGATAACCAACCAAATTACATTAATCAAGCAATGATTAAATAATACAAAGCAAGCCCAAAGTAGCCCATATAAATAGGATCATAAAACAACTTAGAGCCCAAAATAATCTGGCGCTAACAATAGAGAAATATTCCCTCTAACAATATGCCCTAGAAAATAATTATAATAAGAGCTAATCAAAGAGGATATACACTAACATAGTGGTAGTTCATATTAATTGGTGGATGTTATAAAGAATGACTTGACAAAGTATTTTGATATGATACATTTGGGACTTCTACAATATTATCCTACCTTGGAGGTTTGGAAAAAGAAAAATCACATTGTGATCTTACAAACAAAATATACCAATATACTAATAGAAAAATATCAAACTACATCAATGGAGCAAGGGTTACAACTATCCTGATATTACAAGTCTCGTAAGGTATTTGACACTCTTTATCATTAGTTGATTGGGAGTCTCATATACCTGACAAACACTGATCTTGGTATCAGTTTTATTATATGTTATATTTCAAGATTCATGTAGGATCCTTAAGGAATTCATTGAAAACTAAAAAATAGGATACTACATTATGTCCATGGTATAGCAAAATAAGGTCTAAAATATAGGAATAATGATAAATTATTCTTACAAGAATACATAAAATTTTCTTATGTCGAATCTCTAGATAATAGAAAATTAACTTCTATATATGTGTTCATCTAGGATCTAGACCTATCTCATCATATAGCAAGAAATAATAGGTAATAGCATTATCATCCATAGAGGCATAATATTGTGTTTCATGAGGAGTTGTGTGTGAATCGATATGGTTACATTGCATTCTATCAATTATGGGTGTATAAAAAAATATACCAACACTATTGAATTACAACAATCAAGGCATTCTAAATTTGGTTAAGAATCCAATGTTTCATGATAGAACACAATACATTGAAGCTCAATGCCACTTCATCTGAGAACAAGTTTAGAATCACCAAACTCAACTACAGTACATTCCCATCGATAAACAAGTTGTAATGTTTTTATAAAGGCACTTTCATGTGTCAAGTTTGAATTATTTCACAACTCTCTATATATACCAAATAATGTAATAAGAGATAAATATTACAGATAAATTAATAATACTATACTAATTTAGGTTATAAAAATAAATCATGTAACTTGTATTTTTTTATGGTTGTTACAAAAATAACCTATTTATTAATTATTTTTAAGCATAAGTTATTTTATTTTTCTATAACCACTGTAAAAAACACAACGTATTTATCTGCCTACTCCATGAATGAATGATTTGACTTTTTATCTAACATACCCAACTTACGGTGGGAGAAGATACTATGTACATATTCTAAATCTAAGTTTCCAATGTGTATGGGATAGGTGAATTAATATGCTTAGGATATTATAATGGTTAGGGATTTGGCCTCTATTTGGGGAGGTCCAAGGTTCAAACCATGACATACCTAATAGGGGATATTCTATATGGTAATGTCTATGTGGTTGCACAAGTTCGATGTCCTAGAGATACAGGTAGGATTTTCTTTTCCCTTTAAATAAAATCTGACCAACCATAAATAAAATGGTCCTTTTTTAATATCTTTCATTGACATTTTAGGTCATCTCCTCTTTAACACAATCATAAAAAGAAAACAACACCATATGGATATGGGTTGTATTGCAAATAAATATGGAATATTAGGATTACATATATGAAAATATCATTTCTAGAATCCTTATTATTTGGCTTACAAAATAACAATATTTTATGGGATGTGTCCATAATCTGCTCCAAATTTTAAATCTGAGTAGGTATCCTCATGGACTATCTTTATGTATACAAGTTTGATACTTTCTTTAAATAAAATAATTATGACAATGTTCTTTAAGGTTTTATTTTTTGTGTGCTTATTATTTATATTATCATCCAAAAAGGATAGGTCATTTGGTAGTGGTTGAGTGCTTACTGGTGGGTTGCCTCAATTTGATTCCTTGGATGGTCAGGTCATATAGTCTTTACCCAGTTGGATAAAATCACAACCACTTATATTTAATACTTTATGGATTTGATTCTTGAATATGACCAAGATGTAAAGGAAGGATGGTCTTGTTATACCTTTAGTTATATTTGATATCTATTTAAAGAAAAGTTGTAAATGAAAATTTCATAGATTTTTACATAGGTCTTTGGTTTGAATCTTGAAAAGGGGAGTTATCATAGTTTTCATAACACCAATAATATGCCTTAAGGAAGAAATAAATCCACAATATCTCCTAAGGTGAGAGCACCACTTACAGAGGGAAAAATCACATAATCCACTTTGTAGGTAAAGATAATTATAAGAGAATACTCAATATGATGATGATTACAATAATAATATCTCTTCTTTAAATACCCTTCTTATAGTTCTACCTTGAGAATATGACTAGTAAACCATCATCCCACTCATTATTATAATATAATATAATAATATAATCAACATTGGGGTATTTGTGGCCCATACCAACCCTTAGACAATATAATATCATATTCCCATATACCTATTCCTAGTACCATATTTTTTTACCCTCCTTACAAATGTTTAACCCTCAAAACATGAGAATAAACTAAATAATATGATCTTCTAAGTAATGTTGACAACTAGTTCCAATCTTGATCATCCATCATTCTACGTGAAATCTTGATTGGTGGTGATCTTTGATGATGCCAAGCTGCCATTGTGCTACTAGAATATCCATAACTATGATATTGGCTCCATGCTTCTACTACTCTACTCTAATATTTCAAATAATTGGTCATATTGTTCCTTAATGATTTTTTTGCCAAAAATTGTTATACTTGATACCTTTCTAACTCCATGTATATCCATAATATTGATGCCCTAATCCATACCTCTAAGATTATTGTTTATCAGGATGGTTTGGGTGGCAATTTGTTACAACCTTGACATTTTGTTTCTTTTGATTCTTCAAAATTTTGTTTAATTTCTTCCTCATTCTCTTCTCTCTTGATCCCTTCTTTTGGTGCACCATTGTGTGTTTCTCAAAAATCTTCCTTGGAATTTGTTTTTGCTACTTCCATGGACTTTACTGCTACTACTACTATAGATTTGACTTTTGATTCTTCTATTGGTTCATTAACTTGTTCCTATACTAAAGAACACAAGCTTATACTAAGAGGGGGAGTGAACAGTATAAGACCACTTTTTACTTTTCTTTACAAATAAATATTATGCAATGTATAGATAACAATATCAAAATAAGTAATCAAAGTAATGCACAAAATACCATACACAATAGAGACACCATAATTTATGTGGTTCACCCAATGTGGGCTACTCTATGGAGAAAATATTTTACTAAAAAAATTTCAATCAATATCTTGGAAATCCTTCCCTATTACAATGTTTATGGACCTCTTTCTAAAGGAGATATCAATCCCCTAAATCAATTTCATGGATCTCTATCTACAAGAGAACTTCTTCTTTGCTCTGGCTGGTGATCCTCTAGAAGACTACTGCCTCCATTGCACTGGATTGTGAATCTCTCTCCACTGAAGAATCTTGTCCCCTATCAGAAGACCTGTATTCACTACCCTGGCTGATGGATCTCTATCCATTGGATACTAATTTCCTCTCTACTTTATCACCTCCAAAGCTCTGTCTCAAATCTGCTCAACAAGTCCACTCAGAACCTGCTCAAATCTGCTCAATAGGTCCACTCAGAACCTACTCAAATTTGATCAATAGTCCACTCAGAACCTGCTCAAAACTTCTCAATAGGTCAACTCAGAACCTGCTCAATATGCTAAACAAGTCCACTCAGAACTTGTCCAAATTGCTCAACAAGCTCACTCAGAACTTGTCTGAATCTGCTCAACAAGTCCACTCAGAAATTGTCCAAATATGCTCAACAATTCCACTCAAAACTTGCCCAAATCTTCTCAACAAGATCACTCAGAACTTGTCAAAATTTACTCATCAATTCCACTCATAACTTGTCCAAATCTACTCAATAAGATCACTTAGAACTTGTCCAAATCTTCTCAACAAGTCCACTCAAAACTTGTCCAAATATGCTCAACAAGTCCACTCAGAATTTGTCCAAATCTGCTCAATAAGCTCACACATAACTTTACCAATATCATAGAAACATAAAGTGAATTTTTAGAGAACCAATATGTTTCAACTCAATGCTCAAACACTTTCTCAACTCAAATCAAAATATATGATAGTTTGTTTTATGGAACTTGAACAAACACTTCACACATCCACTTGACTAGGCTTAACCAACTCTACTCAACCAATCACTTAATGAAACACCCCTTTCTCACAAACCCTAGTCCAAGCATATAAACATCAACTCGAAACATTTCCAACAATGCTTAACAACAAATATCATATAACAATGATATCCATGTTATTTTTAAACCCTATTTCAAGTTCTTTGCATAAAACCTCTCTTCAACAACAATGTGTATAGATCAATCTTCACATAACAATGATACTCATGTTATTTTGCAAAAGCCTAACTCAAGTTCTTCACACAACCAATGGCTTAAAAAAAATTATAAATCAATATTCACATAACAATGATACTCATGTTTTTTTGCAAAAACCCTAACTCAAGTTCTTCACACAACCAATGGCTTCAACAACAATGCTAATCAAACAAGGTTTTGCCAACAACTCTTTATTCTAGAAAACCTTGAAGCATTAACTCAAACACTCTCAAAAAGGAAACCCTAATCAAATCCTTTTCACTCCAAACTTTATTTTCCAGAAAGTCAATCAATCAACTCAACTATGGAAGAATGTGCTCATATCTTTTTCTTGATGATAAAGGGATCTCATAAATCTTCCACACTCATAATAACTTCTTTGCCAATCTTAAAGAAATGTTTGAAGATAATAATTTTTTCAATGAATCACAATACAAAATGATATCAAACAAAATACATCTTATCACTCCAACTTTAAAATAACATCCAACATCTTCATAATAATCTCTTTGGCAAAAATTCCTTTACAAATAAAATCAACACTCTTAAAGTCTTACTCCTCCACTATGCAAATATAATAATTAAGAATTTATTTTAAAAATAAAATCAAACTCCTTATAACTCCAAACTTTATTAAAAACAATTTCCAACAAACACCAATTTTCAACTAGCAACCGTTTCAACTATTTCCAACTAGCAACCCTTTTAACTCCCAACTTTAGGCAATATTAAAAATAATCAAAATTTAATTACCTTACCTTTGGAGGAATTCGAACCCTCAACGCAGCCCACGACCAATGCTTTTACCATGGCTCCAACCGCCGCTCGAGCTAAGCGCTTGCTTGGGAAGTGGAGAGCACAATGTTCTCAATGAACCTCCCTCTCTCTGCCAAATAAAAACGTGCACCGTTCCTTGGTGCTTCAACACAATGTAAACATTTTCGCTACATTTCAAACACATTCCACTCAACGCCTCAAAATTTTAGCCAATACCTCCTTGCCACTAGGCCACGCTGCCCAGCTGGCTCTCAAACTTTCGATGCTTTCGATTTATTCTCAATTGCTATCATACAAAATATGAATTTTCTTTCTTTTCTCACGAGCTCCTCTTCATTAAATTCATTTACAAAATAATGTTCGAAGCAAGGATAATTTAAATGCCTTTAATGCATGGTATATATATAGCCTTTCATCCTTTATGTAAACACGTCGATGCTCCTCCAATCTTATTTGACGTCGATGTTCGAATTAATTTATAAGTGATTTAAATTTATTTAAATTTAAATGTTATAAATTAATTAAATAAAACCTTTGGTTTTATTAGGGCATTCTCTTATTGCACAACTTGGTATTAATGATATTTATTAATAAAATTTAAATTCCTTATGAATTTAAATATTTTATAAAATAAATATTAGGCCTCCTTTTAACTTTACAATAATCCTCCTTAGGTTTTTATGAAACACATTTTAAACTAAGCTTCCATATAAAATTAAAATATTATGGAGCCCTTTTGTCTTTAATTTCTACACTGATTCTCTTGACCTTTGGTGTTATTTGAAGTTTCTTCCTGGATATCAAATGACAACCTTGACAACTTTGTTTCTTGACAAAGTCCTTGACATTAATGATGACTTCATCTGGTGACATCAATGACAACTTTGACTTAGGGAATCAAAATGTCCAACAATCTCCCCCTTTGTCATTGATGGCAACCCAAAACCTTTTTACCGAAAACTTGACTTCTTCTTCTATGTTGCTCCCCCTAGGACATTGCTCCCCCTGGATCAATGCTTTCTCAAATATCAAATCTCTCCTCCTTACTCAAATATCTCCCCCTTTGACATCAATGGCAAAGGGTCACCTTTGGGACTTAGGGCTAAGAATGAACCTCTTAGCTTAGCCCCTCCCCCACCTCATTTTGAGGTGGTTAATTCTAGGGTGGGAGTATTTCTACTCCTAGAAAGCACTATTCTTTACCTTTATCCTCTTTTCTTCTTATCTAAATTTTCTAATTCCTTTGACTATTTCTATCCATGTCCATGTTCTTGTCCATGTCTACATTCTTGTTCCTATTCATGTTCTTGTTCACATCCATGTTCCTATTCCTGTTCATATCCATGTTCCTATTTTTGCTCTTGTTCCTATTCATACCTATTTTTGGAATATCTGGTCTACACCAATTTGCTATGTGACCATCATTATTGCACTTATAACACTTAATTTTATTATTTCTTGGAGGTGCAAATGTCTTAGGATATCTCCTAGTGAAGCCATATCCTCTTTTGTCATGAACTCTGCAATTTATTGCCTTGTGACTAAACTGATTACATGAGTAGCAATACCCATGGAAATGTTGTTTGTTCCCATATTCCTGTCTTTCATGTGTCCTACACTGTGAATCTATATGCCCAAAATTGTGACATGAGAAGCATCTTCCATTGGAGTTTCCTTGTCTTGACCTCATTGGTCTCTTAGTGTCTCTTGACCTATTCTAATTGTTGTTCCATATGCATATTCTTTGTGCATTGTTCCTATTTTTTTGAACTCTCTATTGTCCAACTCATCCTCATATGTCTCACTATATTTTACACTATCATTTTCTAAAGTTTCTTTTCCTCCAAAACTTTAAGTTGACTCTCCTTCCCATTTCTTTTGAACCTATTCAAATCCAAGACCTATTTTGCTTGATGTAGAATTTTGTATCTTGATGAACTTATCCAAGTTATTTGAGCTATTTTTGAACCCTTTCATCTTGACCTTGGAGTCTTCTAAATATTTTCTTAGTAGTGCCACTTCTTGTGCTAACTTTTCACATTCCAAGATCTTTGCTTCTAACTTATCTTTGAACCTCTTTGCCTTAGCCTTTGATTTTTCTAAATCCTCTTTGAGCAATCAGCTCTTCATCACATTCTTGAAACTGAATTTCAAGTTTAGAGTGTTGCTTACTTACATTATTTACCGTGTCAAAAGCATAGATAAGTTCTCCCTTGAGATCATAACTATTATTTTCTGAGTATTCCTCTATTTTTTTACCTTTGTCCTCATCTTTATTTTCTATTGGCTTATCTTCTATAGGATCACTTTCTTATTCTTCTAATGCCATTAGAAGAATTTCATAAGGTCTTTCAAGTGCATCTTCATATTTATAATCTTTGAAACTATAACTATTCCTTTTACAGTCATCTTCAATATGTTTGAAATTACCACATCTAAAACACTTGAGAATTACTGGAATCCTTTTCTTAACTTGCTCTTTTTTTTCAATCATAAACAAGACTTCATCTCTATCATTGTCTAAAAAACTAGCATCACTATCACTTGAGTACTTACTTGCCTTATCCGCATAGTAGCTCCTCTTTTTCCTTTGGAAGAACTTATTTCCTTGTATATTTTTTCCATCCTTGCTTTTATTTTGATGCATGTATCTTTTTGAATCCCTGTACCTATGATCCTATTTTTCTTCACCATTGTTGTTCTTAGGTTCTTGAAAATCTGTTGCAAAATATCCATACTTTCCATAATTGAAACACTTAACAGATCTTATATCTCTGGATCTTCTGGAATCTTTATCTCTTTTACTATAATTAGCTTCCTCATCACTATATGATTCATTGCTTGATTTTGACTTCTTACCCTTTGTCTTATTGATTGCTTTGAATGTTGCTTCCTTCTAGGGAATACGATATTTTGTTCTTATCTCAAAATTTGTGAGCATACCAAGCAATTTATCTCTTTTCAAAGTATCACCATCCATTTATACTTCTATAGTAGAAACTTGTTCACTGAATCTTTTTGGAAGAGTTCTTAAGACTATCACAAACATTTGATTCATCAATCTTCATTCCAAGTCCCTGCATATCATTAACAACCTCATCAATTCGAATTAGATAAACATTAATATTTTCCTCTTCGCTCATTCTTAATGCTTCAATTTGTCCTTTGAGATTTATCTTTGCTTTCTTGATACTTTTATCTCCTTCATATATATTTTACAATTTATCCCACATCTATTTTGCAGTTTTACAATGCATAATTTTCATAGAATCTTTTCTATGCAAACCTCTCACAAGTGCATTCATTTATTTTGAATTATAGTACTGTAAAAGCTTACCTTCCTTATATATAGGAGGATTGATTAAGGGATCGTATTCAAATTCCATTAATTCCCAAATTTCATTTCCAAGTGCCATCAGGTAGATCTTCATCATCACACTCTAATACATATATTAATTTCCATAAAATACTGGTGTTAAATTATTTGAGGACAGTTCCTTATGATCCATTGTGTTCTTGTTAGCTTTTCCTTCAAGCTATTAAACTCTTCTGAAGGAACCCACTCAGATACCAATTGAAAAACACAAGCTTATACTGAGAGGGGAGTGAACAGTATAAGACCATTTTTTACTTTTCTTTCCCAATAAATATTTTACAATATATATAGAAATATCAATAGCAGTAATCAAAATAATGTACAAAACACTATACACTATAGAGACACCATAATTTACGTGGTTCACCCAATGTGGGCTACTCCATGGAGAAAATATTTTACTAAAATTTTCTTAATCAATCTCTTGGAAATCCTTCCCTATTACAATGTTTATGGACCTTTATCCAAAGGAGATATCAATCCCCTAAATCAAATTCATGGATCTATATCCATAGGATAACTCCTTCTCATCTACTCTAGTTGGTGATCCTCTAGAAGACTACTGCCTCCACTGCACTAGCTTGTGGATCTCTATCCACTGAAGACTCTTGTCCCCAATCAGAAGACTTGTCTTCACTACCCTGATTGATGGATATCTATCCACTAGATACTACTATCCTCTCTACTCTATCACATCCAAAGCTCTATCTCAAATCTGCTCAACCAGTCTACTTAGAACCTACTCAAATATGCTTAATAGGTCCACTCAAAACCTTCTCAAATATGCTCAATAGGCCCACTCAGAACCTACTCAAAAATGCTCAATAGGTCCATTCAGAACCTTCTCAATATGCTCAACAATTCCACTTAGAACTTGACCAAACTACTTAACAAGCTCACTCAAAAATTTTCCAAATCTTCTCAATAAGTCCACTCAAAACTTGTCTAAATCTGCTCAACAAGTCCACTCAAAACTTTTACAAATCTGCTCAACAAGCTCACTCAGAACTTGTCCAAATCTGCTCAACAAGTCCACTCAGAACTTGTCCAAATCTACTTAACAAGTCCACTCAGAACTTGTTCAAATCTGCTCAATAAGCTCACATAAAACTTTACCAATCTCATAGAAACATAAAGTGAATTGTTAGAGACCCAATATGTTTCAACTCAATGCTCAAACACTTTCTCAACTCAAATCAGAATATAGGATAGTTTGCTTTATGCAACTTGAACAAACACTTCACACATCCACTTGACTGGGCTCAACCAACTCTACTCAACCAATCACTTAATGAAACACCCCTTTCTCACAAACCTTAGTACAAGCATATAAAAATCAACTCAAAATGTTTCCAACAATGCTTAACAACAAATCTCACATAAGAATGATATTCATGTTCTTTTTAAACCTAGTTTAATTTCTTTGCATAACAACTCTCTTCAACAACAATGCTTATAAATCAATCTTCACATAACAATGATACTCATGTTCTTTTGCAAAACCCTAACTCAAGTTCTTCACACAACCAATGGCTTCAACAAAAATTCTTATAAATCAATCTTCACATAACAATGATACTCATGTTATTTTGCAAAAACCCTAACTCAAGTTCTTCACACAACCAATGGCTTCAACAACAATGCTAATCAAACAAGGTTTTGACAACAACTCTTTATTCCAGAAAACCTTGAAGCATTAACTCAAACACTCTCAAAAAGGAAACCCTAATCAAATCCTTTTCACTCCAAAATTTGTTTTCCAAAAATTCAATCAATCAACTCAACTATGGAAGAATGTGCTCATACCTTTTCTTGATGATGAAGGGATCTCATAAATCTGCCACACTCACAATCACTTCTTTGCCAATCTCAAAGAAAGGTTAAAAGATAATAATTTTCTCAATGAATCACAATACAAAACGATATCAAACACAATACACCTTATCACTCCAACTTTAAAATAACATCCAACATCTTCATAATAATCTCTTTGACAAAAATCCCTTTACAAATAAAATCAACACTCTTAAAGTCTTACTCCTCCAATATGAAAATATAATAATTAAGACTTTATTTTAAAAATAAAATCAAACTCCTTATAACTCCAAACTTTATTAAAAATAATTTCCAACAAACACTATAGCACCCTAAAATTGGCGCAGTTAAACCCTTAGTAAAAAGATAAAATTTGAATTTTAACCCCAAAACCTCCCGTTAACCGCTCACCCCATTTTTCATGCCATTTTTAGGAGTTGTTTTGACCGTTGGACGATATCGTCGCCGATCAGACGAAATCGTCCCAGATCGGACGAATTCATCTGGAACAGAACGTCCAGACGATTTCGTCCCAAAACCAAATTTTCATAATTAGCTTCTGTTTCAACAGCCTCTCCAACTTGGGCAGAAGCGTGTCTGCATAGTTGGAGATTCCTCCGTTGGAGATCTCCCAGATTGGGATGATCCCCAACCTCCTAACCTCCCCCTAATCCTATATAAACTGGGATTTTCTCAGTTTATCCCCCTGACTCTTTGGATCCCCTGCTTGGCTTTCCTCCTAACCCTTTCCCTGATTGGTTTTCCCTACCATTGAAGTTTTGCACTCGTAGTTTTAGGTTTTCATTGCAGGTTTTCACTGTGCTTCAGCGGGAGGAAGCTCGGATCGTCGCAGGCGATTCCAGACGATTTCGGATGATCCTATCACAGATCGACGATGATCTCGTACGATTGGAGGTGATCTCAACTGTAGTTCATATTGGGGGAAATCAGAGCCCTGAGTTTGCATTTCTCATCTTTCTTCCTTATTTTATTATGCATTAGCTTGATTATTTTTATTCTGACATCCTGGAGTTCACCTCATTTTAAAATAACTGCATGATAAAGTTAAAATAAGTTATTAAAACAATGCATTTCCTTTAATTTGCTATCCAGATTTATCGGTTAGGCATTTATACTATCATTTCTATCATTTTGTATTATTCTTGCAGTTGCATTTTTGGTTTTTGGTGTCTGCTTTTGTGATTGCAGGTTTCTGACGAATTCATCTAACGAATTCGTCAGATCGACGATGATCTTGTCTGATCTCAGATGATCGACTGTAATCTGGGATGATTCTGTACAATTGCAGATGATCCTATCATTTTTGGGATGATCTGGACTCCTACAAGCTTCAGAATCTTCATCAGACATCCGAAATCAGGTGCATTCTTTCTTATTTAAGTATATTCCTGGTATTTAGGATTCATTCACGCTTTCTGTATTCATATAAATCGGCATTTCATATAGAATAGCTTAGATTCATTCTGGCCAACCTAGGATTATGAATGATCGAGTATAAAATGAACACATCAAAACCATTCTCAACCTAGGCGTGGAAACTGCCACTCAAAGTTTCCTGGTGAACCCCACCATCCATCAAAAATTCACCCTTATACCCCTCCCCCGAGAGGCGTGACCTTCAAAGGGCCTCTCAGTCCGAGGTATTGTTCCATCCTTCTCGCATCCCCCTTTCGGGCATGGATCCTTTAGCCTGAAGGTAAGGGCACAAAAAATTTGGGTCAATACATTTTGGTGAACCCGACGTGAAACTAAAAACCTTTTGAAAACAATCCAAAAAAAAATTATTATTAAGTAACATCTAGAATCATCAGACAAACAATTAAAGTTGCATATCATATTTAGATGGTAGATTATAATAAAAGACGAGCTGTCACCATAAATGTTGAAAATCAATTAACGGCCATAGAGATTACTTCTGTACTTAGAGTACCTCAAACAAATAGGGTTCAACCTTTGTGGGACGAACTTGATAGGAGATTGGGTATCATTGAATCCAGATCTACAGAACTTAGGCAAATTAAGAGGTTTGTCCTAGATAGAATCCTGGATCCTGATCAGGTAACCTTATATCATGAACTTCAGAGAGCTTGCCATAGGTGGTTAGCAGATAAAAGAGCACTTGTGTCTTCAAAATTGTACACCTTTGAGGAATACCTTGAGAATGCAGTTGTAGTACATAAGTTTCTATCTCGTATAGAGGATCAAGAAGTCATTCTTACGGATAGAAAAATATGGAATAGAGTTCCTAGAGCTGTGTTATATCGAGAGTATTGCCATGAGCTTTATTTCTACAAGTCAAAATCCGAGACAGATCATATTACCATAGCACACTTTGTCAAATTTTTGAAAAACCATTTCCAATTTGAAGAGGAGCATTTCATGACTCCTGATGAACTTGATCCTATCAACGATATCCATAAACTATTTATAGAAAACTAAATCATTATTCTTATTATTGTTATTCCTTTTGTAACTAGAATGCTATTTGTTATCTTTATAATAATATTATAAAACACAAAAACAATAAAAACAAAAATAAAAACAAAACAAAAAATCAAAACATTTCCTTTTTATAGTAGGTATATAATTAAAATATATACCTCTCAAACCTAGCGCATATATATATATATATATATATAAATATATATATATATATATTTGCTGAAATCTAAGTTTAAGCACAATGCCTAGACTTAGGAATGGAAAACAAACTAAAGAAGAAGAAGATTGGTTAGGAAAACCATTAAATAACCTAGATATCCTTCCTAAAGACCAAGTCCAGGAAGAAGAAATCCTAGACCAAGCAAGAAGAAGAGCTTGTTGTAAGAAATGAACAAGAAGAAAATGTTAGAGAGGAAGGATCCTCATCCCCTAAAATGTCTCCGGGAGGAGTTGCCATACTTTTGAAAACATGGAACAATTCTGGAAGTTCATTAATACTAATATTGGTGTTCTTAATAGAGCAGTCCATATGGACAAGGATCGAATTAGTGACACTCAAGCAACTCTAGAAGATGTATTTCACACACGCACTAATCCCTTGTCCTTTATCGATCAAGAGAGTGATCAAGCTGGACCATCCAATTTGGATATGGCAGCTATAATCCAGAACATGCAACAACAACAGGTTACCCAACCATCTAAAGTGCCTGTTAGCAAGCCTAGGGTCATTCCTGCACAAAAGAAACCATCATTTACTGCTCTATTTTGCCAAGCTATTGAGCAATATACCTCAAATCAGCAAAAACCCAAAACAAAACCAAACACCAATTACCAACAATCTGGGATACAACATAATACTACTACAAATCCTCTTCATAATACTCTTCCTACCAATGCTTTGCATAATAGCAATATAGCATCTAATCCTTATGTCACACCGTCATACACTCATAAATCCCATGCTTATGTCCCACCGAACCAATATGGTGGACAAACTAGTAATCTTGAAACTGTGGTGAAACAGTTAGTTTCCCGCATGGACCAGATAGATCCCTACCGTCCCTCGTACAATTATCGAGAGATGTGTAGTCAACCGTTAGATCCTATAGTTGTAGCACAACCATATCCTAAACATTTTCCTATGCCTGTCTTGCCCATATATAAAGGAACCGAAGATCCCATAGAGCATCTTCGTATGTTTAGGATAGCATGTCATGATATATCACATGATGACTTGTTATTACTAAAAATGTTCCCAAAAAGTTTAGGAGGAATGGCATTAGAGTGGTATTATCAATTACCCACTAATTCTTTGAGGAACTTCGAAGAAACCGCTGAGTCTTTTGTTCATCAGTTTAGTGCCTACATCGAAAGGCATGTGACCATTAAAGACTTGTACAACTTAAAACAAGACAAAGATGAATGCTTTGCCGATTTCCTAGCTAGGTGGAGACAATTGATAGGAAAATTGCACTTTGTGTTGCCTTATAGGGAGATGTTGGACATCTTTATTAATAATTTACAAGAACAACTATCCTACGAATTATCAACCGCTACCTTGACCACCTTCGATCAAGCTATAGACTTAGCCAGACGAGTGGAAGATGCTCTCATTCGGAGAGGACAACTTAAAAAGAAAGACGATGAGAAAACATCCAAAAATCAATATAAAAATAAACAAGTTGTGGGTGATGGAGTCACTGATAGTAGAAATATCGCTAATGTTAATGCTGCGAAGACAACGGAGAAGTTTATACTGAAACCTCCCGATAAACCTCCTCGAGAATTTACTAAGTTAAATCAACCTTTATCAACCATTCTACCACAATTATTAGAATGAGGTTTGATTCAATTACCAACTATCCGGGAACCTGATCCAACTATACCTGGATACAGAGCCGATTTACACTGTGACTTCCATAGAGGACCTGGACACACTACCAACTCTTGTAAAATATTAAAACATAAAATACAAGACTTGATTGATAACAATGAGATGGAGGTGCAAGCCTTTCAACCTAAGCAAAATCCTCCTAATAATGCTCAAAAGAACATCCCCCAAAACCAGAATCAGAATTCCAATCAGTCATTGGACATATTTCAACATCCTTTACCAAAACATGGCAAGGAAGTGGCTAATCAAATTGAACATCATAATGTTCCCCCTCCTACCCGATATGTAGGAACTATTAGTGGGCATTTACCTGCTCATGAGCCAAAAATATTTGACACAACCTTATCTATGGTTACGACTAGGCCTCTATACAATATCCAGACACCTGATCTCAGTGATACAGAATACGAGACTAAGAGTGATATGGAAATCACATCAAATCAATCGAATAGCTCTGAGGATGAATCGGATCCTATTCTCCCTATCACAAGTTATATGGTTCCAGAAGAACCATTTCCAAGAAGAGTCACTACTAGACCATCGTCTCACCAATTACTTTCTAATGAGAAAGCCATAAATGCTAGACCAAGACCCATTCATCATCCACAGAATAATATTGTGGGTACCATCGGAGTTGTTACTAGACAACAAGCTCAAAACTCTCAACAAGATCAAATGCAGAACGATGGATCAGCCCCATTTGTTTTGAAAGTTCCTAATAAAGGGAATCAGGCACCTAATGTTCAACCTAAACCACCTTATAATATTAATGAGCAACTATCAAATATTACAGCTAGAATTTCTCTTTTGGACCTTTTAAGATCTTCCCCTACACATAGAGATGAATTAATGCTCACATTAAGCCAGATGATGGTACCACAAGACATTCAACCTGAAGCCATGGCTAATACTATAATAACTCGTGAAGTTGATTGTATTGACTTTCGGGATAGAGACATACCTCAACATAGTTTACATAAGGATAACCCCTTATATATTACTGCCTTAATCGGAGATGTAGCAGTTAAACGAGTCTTGATTGATAATGGTTCATCTTTAAACATATGCACTTTTGACTTCTACCAAATATTTGGGTTTAGAAGTGATGAAATGAAAAGAACCGATATGATCATAAAAGCCTTCAATGACGAAACACAAGAAACGTGTGGAGTTATTACCATTCCATTGCAGGTTGGTCTGAGAACCTTGGATACGACCGTGTTTATTGTACATTGCCCTGCATCGTACAATATACTCTTGGGTCGCCCTTGGATCAACGCGATGCGAGCTGTTCCCTCAACTTTACATCAATGTGTTAAATTCGAATTTAAGAATCAGTTGGTTACCATCCATGGTGATCCTAGACCCTTTGATATGTGTGCTTTGGCAGAACCTATCGGAGTTCAATTTTGCCCTACGCTGTCATCCACACATCCTAATTCTCATTACCCATCTAAACGTGTGAAACACACACCCACAATGCCATCTACTTCTTCTCCATTAGTTCCACCTCTACATACAACTCAACCATCCTCTAAACAAACCACATTAGGACCTCAAAAAGATCCTAATCCCACAACCAATGTCTTTTGTTCTACTCCTATCACTTCTATACCTATAAAAGACTCATCCATTGACATCTCTACAACATCTACATCCACCAAAGGCATATTTTCTGCATCAGAAGATGTAGGAAATGTTCCTTCTACCTCTTATGCTCTTACTGACGAGCTTTTGCCCGATTTATCTAAAATTCTTATATCAGAGAAAACGAATGTTGCTATGCAAGATTCCCTTATTTTAAATAATTTGCCACCATCTCCTCATACCTTGGGCCTCCCATAGCCTATGGGAAGTACTTACCAAGTCGGGAGCTGTGCTTTTATTTACAAGGGATATGACTGGGGTAGAATACCCAGAAACATCAAGACTCATTATGATGGATATGCTCGATGTTATTTTACTAATGAGTATATTAAAGCCAAATCTATAATGCTTAAATTGGGATATAAAGGGAAAGGTTTGGGACCTTTCCAAAATGGTATGAAAGAACCTTTTGAGGTAGAACCATGGCCTACCCGATGTGGTGTGGGCCTATTTCCTAGTAAGGGTCAGCCTTTCCCATTTAAGGATGATGACCATCTCATATGTTACCAAGATTATTTGGATCAACGTGATGCTTTGCATTTAATGAATAAGCCATTTACATGTAATATGCTATCTATAGCCTACCCTGAGATGATCGCCGAATCCGACGATGAGTTGGAGGGAGATATCTTCCATGATGTCTCCGTTGAGGAATTATTACATCATGAATTTTATTTTGATGGCTCTATACCTAGTATAGCCCGGCTTGAGGCCACGACTCCTCAAGATGAATTATCCAAGCTAACCTTGGAAGAATTACAAGAATTGGGCGTTTCACCCACCCCACCTAATTTTGAGAAAAATCTACACATGGAAGTAGAGAATGTCATAAAAATTAACATTGGAACTGAGGATAATCCTCACATAATCAACATTGGATCAGAATTGAGTCAAGAAAAATAGGATAAATATATTGCATTTCTTAAAGAATATGAAGATGTCTTTGCTTGGACATATGAAGATATGCCAGGATTAGACCCTTCTGTAGTTATGCATCACCTAGTAGTCCATCCGGATGCTAAACCCGTTAAACAAAAACTTAGAAAAATGCATCCTAAAGTGGCCTTACTCATCAAAGGGGAGTTAGAAAAACTCCTGAATGTCATTTTTATACAAGCCATTGATTATGCTGAATGGATCTCGAATGTAGTTCCAAGTAACTAAGAAAGAAGCTACTAAGGTTAGGGTTTGCACAGACTTTAGAGATATTAATGTTGCATGCCCTAAAGACGATTTTCCTCTTCCCAATATGGATCAGATCATTGATTTTACCGTTGGGAGTGGAATGATATCCTTAATGGATGGATTTTCTGGTTATAATCAGATTAGGATAGCTCCTGAAGATCAAGGTAAAACAACCTTTATTACCCCTTGGGGAACCTTTTGTTGGAAAGTGATGCCATTCGGTTTGAAGAATGCAGGTGCAACCTATCAACGAGCCATGACTTATATCTTTCATGATATGATGCATGATATACTACATGATTATGTAGATGACATTATAGCTCATTCTACTGATGAAGATGACCATTTAGATGATTTGAGAAAAGTATTTAATCGGTTAAGGGAATATCTTATCCGATTGAATCCAGCTAAATGTATATTCGGAGTTAAGTCCGATAAATTATTGGGGGTTATAGTTTCTTTACGTGGCATCAAAATTGACCCTCTCAAGATTGCGGCTATCACTGATATGCCCGCACCCACAAACATATCTGAATTACGGAGTTTACAAGGTAAACTTCAAGCCATCCGTCGCTTCATCGATAAGCTGGTGGATAAAACCGGACCCTTTCTTAAGCTTCTTAAGAAGGATGTCTTTTTCCATTGGGACAATGAATGTCAGGAAGCATTTGAACTCCTCAAACAATATCTTCTTAACCCGCCTGTGCTTTCGCCGCCTCGACCTGATCGCCCATTTATCTTGTATATTTTTGCTTCAGATTTTGCCTTAGGAGCTATGCTAGCTCAACTTGATGATGAGAAAAGAGAGCGTGCTAATTATTACATTAGCAAAACATTAATTAGTTATGAAACCCGCTACACAATATTAGAGAAGTTATGTCTAGCAGTCATATTTTCTACACAAAAATTATGCCATTACATGCTCAGTCAGAAAACCTATGTTATTGCTAAATCCGATCCTTTGCGGTATCTCATGAGTCGACCTTATTTATCTGGTCGCACAGCAAAGTGGGTTCTTGCGCTAAGCGAGTTTGAACTCACGTTTATAGGACAGAAGTCTGTTAAGGGTCAAATCATAGCAGATCAATTAGCTGCTGCACCCTTAGAGTCTACCCATCCCCTCATCATTGAGTTTCCCGATGAATGCCTTAAACTAGAGGCAGACCATCCAGAGCAATGGTCCTTATACTTTGACGGAGCCCGATGCATGAGTGGGGCTGGTGTAGGTATTATTTTAATATCTCCACAGAAACATCTTATACCTCTATCCTTTAAATTAATGTTTGCCTGTACTAATAACACTGCTGAATATGAGGCTCTAATCCTTGGATTACGAGCTGCCTTGGCACTAAAAATTAAAAATCTATTAGTTTTCGGTGATTCTCAACTTGTCATAAATCAAATTAATGATGTTTATCAGACCAAAGATGATAAATTGCATCCATATAAAGCATATGTATTACAATTATTATCTTTATTTGATCAAGTTACCTTGGAAGCTATTCCTCGAACTAGCAATCGTGCGGCTGACGCTATGGCTGCAACTGCATCTCTTTTACCCTTGGAGTTAGATGACGAATATGCTACCATCATTATTCATCGACTCCAGGAACCCACTTCAAATAAATCATGCTTAGAACCTTTGGATGTGTTTCTAATCAACGAAACTACTCCTAAACTTTGGTACACTGATATATTCAATTTTCTTCAAAATGGGACCTTCCCTAAAGATTTTAATAGAAACCAACGTCGGTTATTGCGTAGACGAGCAAGTCACTTCGTAATAATTGGAAATACGTTATATAGGAGATCTTTTGAAGGTATCCTACTGAGATGTTTGAATCTAGAAGAATCTAGATCAACTTTGAGTGAAGCCCATGATGGATCTTGTGGGGGACACTTCAGTGGTAGCGCCATTGCTAAGAAGCTCCTTAGGATAGGATATTTTTGGCCTACCATGGAGAATGATGCACATGATTATGTGCACCATTGCGACAAGTGCCAGAAACATGCTGACCTTGTCCATGCGCCTGCACAAGAGCTGCAGGCTATTTCATCCCCTTGGCCCTTTTCAAAATGGGGCTTAGACATCATTGGAAAAATCAATCCTGTGTCATCTGATGGACACAAATTCATCATAACCGCCACCGAGTATTTCATGAAGTGGGTTGAAGCTATGCCCTTAGCTTCTTGCACTGGAACCCAAGTTTCCAAATTTATTTTTAATCAAATTATTTGTAGGTTCGGAATTCCTGCAAATCTCATCTCGGATAATGGAACTTGTTTCAAAAATAAAGATGTCAAGAAATTATGTCAAAAATATAAAATTCAACATCGTTGGTCCACTCCCTATTATCCTCAAGGTAATGGCCAAGAAGAAGCATCTAATAAAACATTAATTAAAATCCTCAAAATACTAGTCAATAAATCTGGCCGAGATTGGCACATTCAATTATATCCTGCTTTGTGGGCTTATCGAACTAGTGTTCGTACTCCCACGGGCACTTCACCTTTTGTTTTGGTTTATGGCGTTGAAGCTATTTTTCCCTTTGAATTAGAAGTTCCTTCGTTGGCTCTGCTACTTCAAGATACCGAAGTAGGAGATGAATATCATGTCTAGCGGATTTAGTCAGCTTGGAACTCCTAGATGAGAAGCGCATCAATGCTTTGGAACATCTTCGAGCCTATCGAACAAGCTTAAACGAGCATACCTCAAGAAAGTTCATCATCGATCCTTTGAGATCGATGACCTTGTCTTAAAAGAAAATCAAAAAAATACTAATGCAACTAAAGATCTTAAAGGTAAATTTGAGCCCAACTGGCTTGGACCGTATATTATTACTGCCAAATTTGGCTCGGGAGCATACAGATTAGCTACCTTAGATGGTAAAGATCTTAAAGAACCTATGAACATTATGCATCTTAAACGCTATTATGCATAAAATCTGGTCATTTCATCATTGTATATATTGTTATTTTGCATATTGTTTCATTTTAGTCATCCATATAAAAATTTCAAAAAAAAAGTAATATTATTTATTTTTTCAATTCATAAATTAAAACCAAAATATAAAAAACATAAAAAAATCAAAATCATCAAAATCTTCAAAAACATTTTCTATTTTTGCACCCATCAATTCTTGAAGTATTGCAGTCATATTTTCAATTATTTTGGATAAATTAGCATTTATTTGGAATCTCGCACTTTCACACTCACATGAATAAATATCTTGATTTTATTTGGTATGATTATTAATCTCTCTTATATCAAAGTCCACAGCTTGAATTAAATAAAGTTTTGAGCATAGAGAATTGATCTTGTTATTTACTTGAACCAAGTATATCTCTTCACATTAAAATGATTTCATTGCAAATTCAATATGATGCTACATAGTAGAAGTGGTTTCTTGAGCGAAAAGTTTCCCCTGCTATCCTATCATGCACATGGTCTAGAATCTTTGAGAATTGACAAAAGGACAAGCTCACCCCTGCCCAGAATAAAATTCCCTTGCTCTACAGCCAATCCGAGCAAGTATCCCTAGTATAGGAAGAAAAAAGAAAAGTCAAAGAAAATGAGAAAAAGAAAAAAAATATCATTTTGTACCATCGCAACAATATTTCAACATTATCTCAAGTTCCAAGCAAAAATACAAAAAAAAAAAAAAAGAGAGAGAGAAAAAGAAAAGCAAAAGCAAAAGCAACAAAATCCCTTTCCCTACCCCTTGAAAAGAAAAGAAGGGTGAATGAGCTTGAATCCCTGGAATTCTCAATTATTCGAAAACCATGAGGTAAGCCCCATAACAGGTGGTTTGTGCCCAACCCGCTTGGCCTTGGGTAACTCCTAGCATGGTGATATGTCTGTCACATTAGTGACCTTATTTTGTATAGACCTATGTCTGCTTATGGATCAGCTAGCTCTTGATGACCCGACTTACATAGTAGTCTGGTACGGTTACATGCATATAAATCATGGACAATGAACACTTATTTGGTTAATTCAAATTACTTGTATCAAATTATCTTGCTCAAAATTGGTAAATGAACAATACAATTGCACACACATTTGTATTTGAGAGATTTTGTATCATTATGATAAATCAAGATCGGCAATGAACTCACATATGCACATGAGGGTTCCTTATAAATCTACATTTTGTCTTTGAGATAATTTAAAATATTTCTGCAACTCTTTTTGGAATAATTTCATCTTCTTATTTAAGAACATCTGTTTAGTATAAAAACAATTCAATACATGTTTTTTTTTTTCAAAAATCCAAAATTTCTTTCAACAACATATTCAAAGATCTAGCAATAAAGTCACGTTTATATATATTTTTTCTGTTTATCTCAAAATTAAAAATCAACTATGCAATACAATTATTATATCAATTTCTTCTTTGGATTTCGCGATGATGGTATAAGTCTATACCTATAATTCTATGCCTAGCGCAAACCATTGTTTTAAATTTTAAATTCATAAAAACATATGGCTTACATCATTATGTTACACAATTGTGCTTTAAAAAGAACACAAAGTTTTCTATATTCATTTCATTATGTCACCCATTCAATTTTGCAACGATGGTATAATTCCTAAGGAATTGTTCAAAATTTTATCATACTTAGGAATTTTATGCCTAGCAAAAATCATATTTTTAATATTTCATGCATAATATTTTCATGAAAATCTGAAAACAAATCATCACCATCATCATTTTTTCATCATCACAACACAAAGTCTTAAGACAGTCTCTTAAGCACTCTTTTACTTTTAGCAATATTTCTATACTGGGATTAGCTTGACGACCTAGCGAGCGGCGACTCCATGAAATGGTCTATAACAACGACAATGTCCTTTGAAATTATTGTTAGAAGTCCCTTTATTTTTCATCAAATCATACCACAACAACCAATTTGTTTACATCAGATTATTTCATTTAAATTTTACAGCATGACCTAAACTTATACTATTTCCAATGACATAATTACATGAATAATCAATCAACAATTCAAAACTTAAAGCATCATAAAACATGTGGACAAGTCATATCACAAAAAGATCATATATATATATATATATATATATATATATCAAAAATATATGTACATCATATCAAACTAGATTGGTATGCCACAATCTATACCCTGGCATACTCAATCCTCTCAAACATATACAGTCCAGCCAAAGAGCAGCTAGTCTCGAGAAGCCCTCGAGCTCTCAGCCTCATCTCCTCTCCCGCCCTAGCATGGAGGAGGTGGTCCCATCAAGGTCCGTGCTGTATCGTGGGTCCTCGACGTTGATCGTGATGATGTCCTCGATGACCCCATCATGACCGGCTCCACAATGCTAGCTGGCAGTGGTATCCTCTACCCCTCTGGAACCATGTGATAGTATAATCCCTGGTAGAACGTGGCCTAAGCAATAGACCACGCCAGATCCCGAGTGCTCGCCCCTCCGCTTCGAGCCCTGAGTCATGTAGCCTCATCCTGTAGCGTCTGCACCTGAGCCCGGAGGTGGGCATTCTCAGCCCGAAGAGCCACCATCTCGCTACTCTCCCCCACCTCGATACCCTTGCCCTTATCGGGTGATGGTGGCCTCTCCCTCTACTGAGAAGGGAGCCCCTCCTCCCTCCTCTCTGGCTACTGCGGTCTCTCTAGAGCCTATGGCACTCTCTCGATGTCTCTCCTGAGGAGACCGTCATTGCTCCCTCCCCTCGTGACCCCTCACTGCATCGATAGCATCCTTGCACCGCCTCCCCATTCGTCGCACCATGGCATGCATTGAACCCTATGCCCTCATCATCCGAGGAGGGTAGATGCCTACATACTAGGCATCATATCCGTCTATCACCCCAGTGTCATCCTCATCCACTGGCTAAATGAGGGCATCATCTACATCCTGACTCCAGAATCGTTGCATATCTGGAGCCCTGCTCGATGTAGTACTATCTCGGATAGTCTGAGAGTACTCATAATCCCTGAGAGAAGGGATCCCCTACTGTAGACCAAACTATTGCAAAACTTAGTCATAGCGGTGGAACTCTACCTCTCCCCGCTCCATCCTTAGCCAAAAGACTTGCCTAAATAATCAAACAACAAAAATCATTAAAATCATTTAAATCAATTTCATCTTATAAATAAATGATATCGTCCATTATTGGATGATATCGTCCTAAATTGAGTCAAATATTCCTTGGTAGGATGAAATCATATCCAATTTCTCAACTTGGGGATTGCCCCTTATTGGACGGGATCACCCCTATTTCATCGATTTTGCCCTTAGACAAAATCAATGATCTGGGGACGATTTCGACGAAATTGGGACGATTTCATACTGACGTCGTCGACAACCTAAAAATGACCGCGATGCCCTAAAAATAGTCATAATTTCAATTAAAAACAACACAAATCCAATTAAAAACATAATTCACCAAGTTTAGATCCTTACCCGCAACCCGTGTCGGACCTCTGTCGATCTATGCGCTATTTCTACCATTTTTCCTGTAGAGCTCTAAAAATAGTGAAAGTGAACAGTAATAATGAATTAGGGTTTTACCATTTTTTTTTTAATTTTATTTAAAAACAACATTTTTTTAAATTTTACTTTTTTGCGCTTTTACCTCAAACGTTCTATTTGGGTAAAAAATCGGAGGGGTTACCATAGTAAGCAGTCATATGATTTGACCAAGAATCGTCGTCTAAAAAATTGAGTAAATTTTTGCTTTCTCGTAAAGCGTGAAGAACTCGTCTTTAACGCATTTTCTTCGAAAAATTCACTAAAGAGGGGGAAAAATGTAGCACCCTAAAATTGGCACAGTTAAACCATTAGTAAAAAGATAAAATTTGAATTTTAACCCCGAACCGCCCGTTAACCGCTCACCCCATTTTTTGTGTCATTTTTAGGAGTTATTTTGACCGTTGGACGATATCGTTGCCGATCAGACGAAATCATCCCAGATCAAATGAATTCGTCTGGAACAGAACGTCCAGACAATTTCATCCCAAAACTAAATTTTCATAATTAGCTTATGTTTCAATAGCCTCTCCAACTTGGGTAGAAGCGTGTCTGCGCAGTTGGAGATCTCCCAGATTGGGATGATCCCCAACCTCCTAACCTCCCCCTAATCCTATATAAACTATGATTTTCTTAGTTTATCCCCCTAACTCTTTGGATCCCTTGCCTGGATTTCATCCTAACCCTTTCCTTGATTGGTTTTCCCTACCATTGAAGTTTTGCACTCGTAGTTTTATGTTTTCATTGCAGATTTTCACTATGCTTTAGCGGGAAGAATCTCGGATCGTCGCAGGCGATTCTAGATGACTTCGGACTATCCTGTAATAGATCGACGATGATCTCGTACGATTGGAGGCGACCCCGACTGCAGTTCATATTAGGGGCAATCAAAGCCCTGAGTTTGCATTTCTCATCTTTCTTCCTTATTTTATTATGTATTAGATTGATTATTTTTATTCTGCATCCTGGAGTTCACCTCATTTTAAAATAACTACATGATAAAAGTTAAAATAAGTTATTAAAACAATGCATTCCCTTTAATTTGCTATCCAGATTTATCAGTTAGGCATTTATACTGTCATTTCTATCATTTTGTATTATTCTTATAGTTGCATTTTTGGTTTTTGGTGTCTGCTTTTGTGATTGCAGGTTTCTGACGAATTTGTCTAAATGAATTCGTCAGATCGACGATGATATTTTCTGATATAAGATGATCAATGGTAATCTAGGATGATTCTATACAATTGCAGATGATCCTGTCATTTTTGGGACGATCTAGACTCCTACAAGCTTCAAAATCTTCATCAGACATCCGAAATCAGGTGCATTCTTTCTTATTTAAGTATATTCCTGGTATTTAGGATTCATTCACGCTTTATGTATTCATATAAATCGGCATTTCATATAGAATAGCTTAGATTCATTCTGGCCAACCTAGGATTATGAATGATCAAGCATAAAATGAACACATCAAAACCATTCTCAACCTAGGCGTGGAAACTTCCACTCAAAGTTTCCTGGTGAACCCCACCATCCATCAAAAATTCACCCTTATACCCCTCACCCGAGGGGTGCGACCTTCAAAGGGCCTCTTAGTCCGAGGTATTGTTCCATCCTTCTCGCATCCCCCTTTCGGGCACAAATCCTTTAGCATGAAGGTAAGGGCACAAAAAATTTGGGTCGAGTACAAACACCAATTTTCAACTAGCAACCCTTTCAACTATTTCCAACTAGCAACCCTTTTAACTCCCAACTTTAGGCAATATTAAAAATAATCAAAATTTAATTACCTTTCCTTTGGAGGGATTCGAACCCTCAACACAACGCACGACCAACACCTTTTTTGTGACTCCAACCGTTGCTCAAGATAAGTGCTTACTTGAGAAGTGGAGAGCACAATGTGCTCAATGAACCTCCCTCTCTCTGCAAAATAAAAACGTGTACCATTCCTTGGTGCTTCCAACACAATGCAAACACTACCACCGTGTTTCAAACGCAGACCACTCGATGCCTCAACGTTTTAGCCAATGCCTCCTCGCCACTAGGCCATGTTGCCCAGCTGGCTCTTAAACTTTCAGTGCTTTCTATTTGTTCTCAGTCGCTATCACACAAAATATGAATTTTTTGTCTTTTCTCACGAGCTCCTCTTCATTCAATTTGCATATAAAATAATGTTCAAAGCAAGGATAATTCAAATGCCTTTAAGGCATGGTATATATATAGCTTTTCATCCTTTATGAAAACATGTCGACTCTCCTCCAATATTATTCGACGTCGGCGTTCGAATTAATTTATAAGTGATTTAAATTTATTTAAATTTAAATGTTATAAATTAATTTAGGGCCTTCTCTTATTGCACAACTTGGTATTAATGATATTTATTTATAAAATTTAAATTCCTTTTGAATTTAAATATTTTATAAAATAAATATTAGACCTCCTTTTAACTTTGCAATAAGCCTCCTTAGGTTTTTATGAAACACATTTTAAACTAAGCTTCCATATAAAATTAAAATATTATGGAGCCCTTTTGCATTTAACTTCTGCACTGATTCTCTTGACCTTTGGTGTTATTTGAAGCTTCTTCCTAGATATCAAATGACAACCTTGACAACTTTATATCTTGACAAAGTCCTTGACATTAATGATGACTTCATCTGGTGACATCAATGACAACTATGACTTAGGGACTCAAAATGTCCAACATCTACCATAATTACTTCTTACTTTTTCTTGGATCCTTGCTCCTTATGCTGAAAAATATCCTACAATATTGTTTTCTTTTTCCTCTACCATAGCTTCATAAACTTCTTTTACACATTAATGTTAATAGCACCTAAAGAATCCAACCAATGATAACCTAGAACTAAATCCACATCATCCATCTCAATAACATGAAAATTTTAATGCAATTCAATTTTAATCCATGGTGATCTTCAAATCTTCAAAAATTTGAGTATTCTCACCCTCAAGATGTATATCCCTTATATTTGTTGCTTGAACCTGCAACCTCTTAGCTAAAGCAATATTAATAAAATTATATCTGCTACTAGGGTTATTGAAAATAATATCCTTTTTTTAATGCAACCATGAGCTTGCAAAATAGAATTTCTAGATTCAAACAAATCCTTTTCTCCACATTTTTTCTTTTCTACCACCAAAGGTGTGGTTTCCATAGTCTACACACTGACATATTTTTCCCTTGTACCATTTCTTTAAAACTTGTTAACTCTCTTTTTAATTCCTTTTATTCTTTTTAAAGTATGTTTATTTCTTTTGCATGGCCTTTGAGTGTATCCTATAAACTAGCTATCTTTTTTATATGGATCTCATTGACTTAAGAATGCTTGCTCTATTTTATCCCAAGTCACTTCACAATTATGGGCACTATGAAAACTATAAAAGTAAGAGATAGCTTCTCCTCCAAAACAACAATGTAGCATAAAGTACCATAAAAAAATATTAGAATACAAGTCTCCAAAAAAATTTTGTAGCTCCATAAGTTCACAACCCAACAAAAATATAATGCAAACTAGGGTTTTATGAACTAGGGTTTCATAAAAATGTGCCTCCCTATTGATTTAAAGCTAAACCTCCTAAAAATATTCTCCTTCATACACAACAACAAATGATTTGCTTACCTGCAACTGAAATATATATCAAATTTCATTTTTTTTTAAATATATGATTTGGTACCCAGGTGTTGTAGGTGAGTTGGAGAGTAGAGGACAATACTCCAAGGGAGGTCCTAGGGTCAAATCTCCACCCTACCAAAAAGCTGAATTGGGTATCCAGAATCCAATTGATAATGTTGGTGCAGGCAGGGTCGGGTGCGACTCCTGGGTGACTTTGACGGTGTAGAATCCCCTGTTCGTGGTCTCTCAGATATATATATATATGATTTGAAAAATCGTCACCACCTTTGTTCCAAGAAACTGACATCATAGGGTTGTATTTACCTCAACACTACTCAAATTTTTTCATATGACCACTAATTTTAAAGCTCTTCAATTTCCACACAAAATGGTTCAAGAATCAAACAACAATTCGTAGAGATATGGATCCTTAAAGATGAATTGTTCTTCTAAAAAATAAAATAGCCTAGTTCTCCAATCCACAAAAACACAATCCCCACTTTACTAGAATTGTTGCTTTGATACCACTTGTTACAAAATTTATTCTCATAAACATAAATCATTCACCAATATGTAGAAATAACAAATCATTCATCTAATCCACACAGTAAGACAGAGATAGATAATACCCTTAAGATAGCGCAACACCAATAATACTCCTTAAGGAAGAAGAAACTCCACAAGATCTCCCAAGGTGAGAGTGCCACTTGGAGAAGGCAATTTCTCATAAGCTACTTTGTGGGTAAATATGATTACAAGAGAATACTCGATAGGATAATGATTACAATGATAATATATCTTCTTTAAATACCCTTCCTCTAATTATACTTTAGGTAACAAACTATTAAACCCTCATCCCACTAATTATTATAATATAATATAATAATATAATTAATATTGGGTTATGTGTGGCCCATGCCAACCCTTGTACAACATAATATCATATTCCCATAAACCTATTCTTACGTATCATAACATCCACAAAAGGAAGGAATTAACAATGAAGAAACATTTTCACCCTCAACAAAGATGCCAATCATTTGTGTTCTCTATGCACTAACAACACAGTTCAGTTGGAAGATATTGCAAATGGATGTCAAAAGTATCTTCCATAGTGATGATTTCCAGGAAGTGTGTATGACTCAACTTGAAGGCTTTGTTGTCAATGGAAAACAATAAAAGGTTTATAGATTAATCAAGTCCTTGTATGGGTTGAAGCAGGCTTCGAGAGTCTTGTACATCAAAATTGATTATCATCTATTGCAACATAGTTTCAAAATAAGTCCCTCACACGTAAATCTCTATCTCAAGAGAGTTGAAGTTGAGATAGTGATACTTGTGTTGTATTTTGACGATCTGATCATCACTAGAAGTTCAAATAGATTGGTGGATGTTGTGAAAAATGACTTGAAAAAATCTTTTGATATGACAAATATGATACTTCTACAATATTGTCTTGGCTTGGACGTTTAGCAAAGAAAAAATGATATTGTGATCTCATAAACAAAATATGCCAAAACACTACTAGAAAAAGACCAGATCACACCAATGGAGCAAGGGTTACAACCGGTCTGATATTACAAGTCTCCTTAGGTATCTAACACTCTTTATCGTTAGTTGATTGGGAGTCCTATATACTTGACAAACACCAGGCCTGACATAAGTTTTGTTGTATGGTATCTTTCAATATTCATACAGGATCCTAAAGAAAGTCATTGGAAAACAACAAAGAAGATATTGCATTATGTTTGTGGTATAACAAAATATGGCCTAAAATATAAGAAAAATGATAAATTCTTCTTACAAAGGTACACAAACTCTACTTGTGTTGAATTTCTAGATGATAGAAAATCAACTTGTAGATACGTGTCTCATTTAGGATTTGGATCTGTCTCATAGCATAACAAGAAACAACAGGTTGTAGCATTATTATTCATAGAGGTAAAATATCATATATGATGAGTAGTTGTGTGAGACGCGATATGGTTATGTCGCATTCTCTTGGATTTGGGTGTACAAAGAAATCTACAAACACTTTTAAATGCAACAATAAAGATATTTTGAAATTGGTTAAAAATCTAGTGTTTCATGAAAAAACAAAGCAAAGTTAAAGTTCCAAGTTCAAAAGTGCCAAATTCAGCTTTAGTACATTCTTACCCATAAATAACTTACGAATATTTTTAAAAAACACTTTCATGTGTCAAGTTAAAATTATTCCATGACTCTCTTTACATACCAAATAATATAATAAAGAAGAAATGTTACCTATAAATTAATATTATATTATTTTAAGTTATAAAATTTCACAGCCCAAGTTATTTTGTTAGAACCAGTGTAACAAACACAAATGTATATTTATATGCCTTCTCGATGAATGAATGACTTGATTTTTGATTCAGCATACGCAACTTAAAGGTGGGAGAAGAGATTTTGTACATATTCTAAATCTAAGTTTGATGTGTATTTGGGTACGTGAGTATATGTTTATGGGCTTTTATGAAAGAGATAAAGGAAGGATGGTCTCATAAAGTTGTAAACGAAATTAGCATAGAGATTACAAACGTTGACTAGGAAAGGAGAGTTATAACTTTGTTTTTTTTACTTCTTAAATTTAGCCTTTGACGTATTTGAATTTGAATTACATTTGACCTTTCCCTACTTGAATTACACTTAGCCTTTGACGTATTTGAATTTGAATTACATTTGACCTTTCCCCTGGATATGTTCATCGTAACATGGCATTTCTGACATGTTGACATGTTAAGAACAATTTATCTCTTCCAGAAATGTATATAGTTTATCAATAACATTTCTTAAGAGTTCATAGCTTTTAATGTATTTATTTTAACGAAATTGACAAGACTGGAGCTTTTAATGCTTCGTACTGGTATAATTATTTCACAATCCACGATAATTTCTTTGTCGGAATGGGTCGGTAACACTTATGTACGAAAACTTGGGTTTGATTATCAACACTTATGTATGAAAACTTGGGTTTGATTATCAACTACTTGATGTTACAATAAAAATAATAAAAGATATTTTACCACTTGCTCAATAAAAACCACAACATATTTTAGATTTTTTGTATTTATATATTTTTTTGACGGTTGTAAATTTTTTTTTTTTTAAATTTATATGGTGCAATGGGTAGTCATTCCCTTTGTTGTTGGGTTTTTATGACCACCACAATATTTGCACTGTTCACCCAGTTAGTATGTTCCTATAATCACCATACCACAATCATTTTAAACCTTTTATGCCCGTCAAGTTGTAAAATATATTTACCATTTATGCCGCTCATATTGTAAACTGTATTAAATAATTTTTTATGTATTTACTATTAGTTGATTTATTTATTTATATAAATAATTTAATAATTATATTATATTATATACTATACATTTAAAAAATAATATTGTAATAAAATTATTATTTAAAAAATATTTATATTATTTAAATATTTTGTAAGCTGCAAGATAATTTATATAATAATTTGATTATAAAAAATTCAACCCTGCAATTAACCTAGGGATTCTCCAAGTTAAAAAACTTATTCATATGTTTGCCAACTAATTTTTTTTTTTTTAGATTTAAAAAGTAAAGTTTTGAAAGGTTTTTTTTAATTTAGTATTATGTTATATAGTTTATTTTCTGCTCTTAAAATTTGATCCTGGTTATAAACTACATTATCCTATATTTCAACCATTAAATCAAAACTTTTTTTATTCTTTTTAAAAATGTTCTTAAGATCATAAAAACATTTTAAAAGTTTAAACTCTTAACTTCTTTAAAAAATAAAAAATAAATAACATTTCCACTCTTCACTCTATTAGAACTATTTAAAACTAAAAACTAACATTTGCCATTTTTTAAAAAACTAAAAAAATGTTTATATTATTTTTTAGTAATATTATGGATAGACATAAGAAGAAACACTTGGTTATTAAAGGAGATAAAGGTAGGATTTTCTTTCCCCTTTAAATAAACTCCGGCCAACTATAGATAAAATGGTCCTTTTCGAATCTCTTTTATTCATATTTGAGGCCATCTCCTCTTTAACACAATCTCAAAATGAAAACGACGCCTCGTGGATATGGACCGTATTGCAAACAAATATGGAACGTCAGGTTCATCTCATTTCCAGAATCCTTGTTATTTGGCTTGCAAAACGAAAACATTCAATAGGATGCCTCTATACACGGATCCAACTTTCAAATCCGAGCCAGCATACTGAGTTGCTTCTGTTCAAATCACAGGCCGCTTATACTTAGTACTTTATGGGCTATGACCGAGATGTAGCGGTGATTTAATTAATTTAATATATTCCACACTAACACTAAACTATGGAGACATTTTTTTTTATGTCAGATACTGTAATAAAGGAAACGTTACTTTATAGATAGGAACGCAATTCAGCAATAAAGGAAAAGCTCTGTGGGATCAGGACGAATGACGTTATCACGATAGTCGGAGGCGGGAAGAATAACTATCCACGTTTACGACGCTTGTGTTGGTGATGGTAGATTGCCTTGCTTTCTAAATGGATGATGACAGAAATATGACCAGGCAAGTCTCTGTCGAAAAAGCTGTGGACCTAAATTTATCACGATGGGCGGAGGCGGGAGCAATAGTTATCCACCTGTACCATGCTTGTGTTGATGATGGTAGATTGCCTTGGATGATGACAGAAATATGATAAGGTAAGTCTGTCGAGAAAGCTGTGGACCTAAATTTAAACAACAGAAATTTTTGTTAGGTATTTGTATGATTGTTGGTTTGATGTACATTTAAAAGTTTAGATCATATTATTTCCTTTGGTACCACCAAATTAAAATTTAAACTTAAATTTAAATATCCATTCAAAATAACACTTACCAATACTTAAAAGTTTTAGGGAAGATTAGAATATAATTTTAATCTATCTATATTATGGAGGTACGTGGAACAGTGTCATTGAATTTAATGCGGCAACTGTGAACAATAACATGTTTAAATACTGTATGCTCTTTTCCAGTATTATCTGTGTCTCTTGTCATATGTCTGTGGCCTGGTACAACAGGCCATGTGCTACTTTTAATCTCTTTTTCAGAGATTGCTTGATACAGTTCAGTCGTTTCCCCTGGATAGTTTAAGGAGTTTAATACGAAAAGTGAGGTTTCAAATTTATACTACGGGCTTGATACATCGTTGACGTCTATTTAATAAAATTTTAAACGTGGATTAAGAAAATTGCAGAGAGGTTTTTGATAAATCATTTTAAGATCATGAATTCAAGGCAAACTGCGGCAGCACAACAAATGTGTTGAAGTTTTTGATAAATTATGTTAAGGTCATCCAAATAGGGAATCACAACATATACGATAAGCCTATTTTTAAATGTTCTATTTTTAAATTGTGATAGTCCAACCTTGCCGTGGATGGATTATTTTGGCATTGATTATTTTTTCATAGGATGTCTCTTAGGGTTAGTGGATTGGTAAGTGCTTGTTTGATCATACATTTATCAAGAAGATACTTAAGTTCAAACCTCGGGGTAGCATGGGGGGCAGCCAGTTTGTAAATATAGTAGTCTGATTTGAGTCCTCCGAGTGGGGTCCTCTTTACAAAAGGTCAACAATAACGAAGTAGAATAGGTTTGGTAGGTCAACAATAACGAAGTAGAATAAGTTTGGTAGAAGCAACCTACGGTTTGAATCCTACTCTTGTCACTTATAGAGGGGTTATGAAAGTTTGATTGCTGTTTGATATAGCACAAAATTGTTATTGGTTCTTTTATCTAATAAAAATAGATAAATAATAAATTAAATTAATTCTTAAATGTGATAAAAACTTTTAAAACAAAATTGTGATCGATTATATTATGTAATAAAAATAAATAAATAATAAATTAAACTAATTCGATAGTGAAATATGGTGATATGGGCGAAGGTAATAGTATTGGTAAAGACGATGCGATAGCAATGGTAGTGTGGGTTCTCCACATATCCACGTAGATCATGGATCCGATTTAAAAAATTGGAGCGCAAACACCCCACTCTTACCTGGCACTCCCTCCCACTCTTACGAAGCTACAAGTGGATCGAAGGAGAAAGCTTATGTAGTTTCTCTTCGGCTATCGGATGATAAAGGCCTCGTCACACTTCTCGAATGTGGGTCACTCTACCGCAGCTCCATGGTGGGCTCTGATGGGTTGATTGAAGGCGGATTCACTAATAATAAACTTCTGGTGGGATCCTACGTGTCTAATGGAACCAGATCTGGGAATCAGGGCGACAATCACATGCTGACTGTTTCTAATGGGTTTGGTCCTGTGAATCCAGTCAGATCAGAGGATCATGAAAAAAATCATTCGATGGCCCATATTGACTTGGTGGACCTTGGAGGGGAATCTTTTATACTTGTTGGACCGATGATTCTTGAAGAAAATGTTCTTTCGACAATGAAAGCAGTGAGATCGAGAGGAGGAGATTCCAAAACACGTCGCTCCTTTGCGGATATGGTGAAGAGCAACTCTCCCTCAAACCCTATCCCACCCAACCCTAAGGTTGAGCTCCTCCCTTCAAACGGATCCCTAAGAATCCCATCTGATCTTATGTGCTCTATTGTTTCTCATAACTCCCATTCTCTGGTGGGTAAGTTCTTGGGATCGTGACCTGACATGGAGTCGATCTGTAGGTGGGCTCTATCTACCTAGTGTCCTTTAGAATCTTTGGATTTGGTTGCACTTCCCAAGGGTTTCTTCCTTATCCGGATTAATAACTCCAGCGATTCAAGTCGGATCCTTACGGGCGGGCCTTGGTTTTTTAGAAGGAGGGGACTCTTCCTAAGGAAATGAGGTGTTGATTTCAATCTAGCTACCTAAAACATCAATTTTGCACCCATCTGGGTCTGCCTCCCGAGCCTTCCTATCCAGTTTTTGTACGAGGATATTCTTAGAGGGATTGCGTGAAACATTGGAGATTTAATCACTTTTGATCCCGCAATAAAAGCTAAGACCCATATGGTCCATGCTCGTATGTGCGTAAACGCAAATTTGGATGCTACCCTCCCTTCTTGAATCAACCTCATTTTGGAGGTTTGCACATTTTCTCAAGCCATTGAATATGAAAACAAGTCTATGTTCTATGGCGATTGTTCCAAGCAAGGCCACCTCAATTTGTAGTGCCCTAAATTTTACAAGGTGCATTCAAAAAATACCAAATATGGGCACCAACAACACCATGTCCTTCATTAGCATTCAAAATCATCCTTCTCAACTCTAAATAAAGTTCCACACTCCCAAATCCACTCTAGGAAGGTGATGTCGGCCATCAAAGCACAAGAAGCTCCTGTTAATTAGCTGAATCATCCCTCAATGCCCAAGGTATCTGCAGATGTTGTTGTAGTTTCCTCTATTCCTCCCTCGACACGACATGATATTTCTTCCTCTCTCAAGGTATACCATCTTATTCATGTTTCAGATAAATTTTCTTCTCTATTTGATGGTGACCACACCCTTGCTTCTAAGAATATTTTTGATAATCCCATCCTCAATCCTCCTTCGAGTTCCCCCCTTTTCTCTTGAGAGCCTCCTTGGGTCTCTCACCTGCAACCCCCTTCTCAGCAGCCCTTCTTCCCCAGCCGTTCACCAAAATCCAAAAAAAAATATCCATTTCGACGTCGACTCCAACAAGAAATGGCCCTTCAACCCAAGATATCAAAAATAGAGAATGCTCTGAAGGAATTGCCAATGTAACCCAACTTACCCTTCGTGCCTCTTCTATCTATCTAAGATCCAAGTTGACAGCTGATCCAAATTTCTCCCTTGTATTGGAAGAGGGAAGAGAACCTCCTCAAAAATCAATAAATGAAGATCCTTTCATGGAATGTGAGAAGCCTCAATGGATGAAACAAGCAACGTTTGATCAAGTCCATGAGGGCAGATCTAAGACCTACCATTTTTTGCTGCAAGAGACAAAATTGGATACTCATAATGCTACTTGTATATCTAAATACATATGGAAAGATGGTGATTTCCTTGTTAGTCCAACTAATGGTGCTTCTGGTGGACTGTTATGTTTGTGGTATCCCAACGAAGTCAATGGTATCTCCTATCCACTACTGAGAACTACAAAAACATCATGTTTTTTAACAAGGATGATAGTCACCGTGTTGGAATATTTTCAACATTGCCTCCTTAGTCCTAAGTATTAAGTCCTAGTATTTAGTTTTAGTTTAATGTTTTGATTTACATATTTCTAGTTAATTTGATTAGCATACATTGAGGTTTTGGATTGGTTGGTCAATGTTTAACCATAGTCCAAGATTAGCATGTTGTTAGGATAAGAGCTATCTTTAAGTTAGTTTGTTGTAATAAGTTTAAGAGGATTTCTCTCAACCACCATGTCTATTTTTAGTTATTTCAAGAACTATAAAACTATGTAATGCATTGTTAATCAATAGAACAACTTCACCATTGTTTCTCATTTGGTATCAGAGCAGGTTTTCTCAAATGGATCAAAACCTGTGGAGAGTGGTGTGAAGAGATCTGAGCACACACTTTTTCAGAGAAACTCAAGTGGCCAGCACTTAGCAGATTTGCAAGGAAGAGCTTGAGTAAATCATTAATATCTCACAAATATTGAGGTATTTGATTATGAAATTTTGAGGGTTGTTAGGTAATTGTATCAAGAGGATGCAGTAAAAATTTTAGGTGATTTGGAGCTAATTTTCTGATTTTATTAGCATTTTTAGTTTTTCAATAAAATGGTTGTATAAGGTGGAATACAGGGTATTTGCTTCTCAAATTTTGGGAGAAATATTATTTCGATAAAATTATAATTCAGACAAAATTTCAGATCATTTGGATCTGTATTGATTAATGTATGTGAATATTTATTTTTCCTTCAACAATCCTAGATCCGAAATTGTGATAGAAAGGGCAAAAGTAAATTGATCACATATTTCTCATTTGTGTGAATTTGGATCTGAAATTTAGTGGATTTTCAGATAAGTATATCAGAAGTCTACAGGAAAGGAGTGGCTGAGAGCTAGGTGGAAGATTGATGAATGGTGGATTGCAGAATGGCCACCATGTATAAAGAATTGGAAGTACCCAAATTCAATGGAGATAATTATGCTATTTGGAGCATAATGATGAAGACCTTCTTGAAGGCTCAAGACTTATGGGATATAGTTCAAGAAGGGTATGAGGAACCCTCTTGGAATAAGCTACAAGGTGAGGAGAGAAAAGAGAAGAAGGAGCAGCAATATGCAAATTGCTTAGCTCTTATGGATTTGAGGAGAGGAATGAAAAATAATGTTTTTCCTCTCATAGCCAATTGTAGATCAGCTACAATGACATGGCAAGTGTTAAAGGATGTTTATGGGTTTGATGAGGATACCCATAAAGCCATGAGTGACAATCATGAAGATTGTTTAAGCAAGGAGGAGCCTTGCTTCCTTGAAGCAGTTTTTGAATTAGATCCTTTTGAAGGAGTTTTTGAAGAGTCTTGTAAAGACTCATATGAAGCCATGCTTTGTAATGGATAATTATTTCTTGCAGAGGAAGTCTTGTATGTAGAAAACCAACAAGACGAAGAATGCTTCATGGAGGAAGCATATGTTGCTGAATTTTGTGATGAAAAGATAAGAAGAGGTGTGTATTCCTCAAGAGGACGAGGAGGAAGAAGAGGATTTGCTGTTGATAGAAGAAAAAGTGATAAAAAATATCTCATGGAGGAGATAAATGAAGAGTGTATTATGGATAATGCACCTAAAATTCTCATGGGAGAGAATAAAGAAGATAATAGGATCAACCAAAATTGTTGGCATGTTTATGGAGAAGCAATTTTTATGGAAGACCATTGTCTTGAAGACCATTCACTTGGAATGGATGTATGCTCTCTTGACAGAGAAAATGAAGATCTCCTACAAGGAGAAGATAAAATTGTTAGAGTTCCTCTAAAGGGGGAGAAGAATGTGAAAAATGAGATAGAAACAGAAAATAGAAATGAGATTGTTGATTTTCTTATCGTAATGGCAAAGGAAACATCACTCATGGATGAATATCACTCACTTGGAGTGACTACATTGCAGAAAGAGAGTTGTCTTGAAAAGGCAACTATGTATGATTGCTTGAATGAATGGTGTTTCAACACACCAACATGGATTGAACAAAGGAGGAGAACTATTAGTGAAGAGTTGATGGTTGATCTTGAAGCACCATACAATGAAGGAGAACTACTACAAAATAGCTTTATAGGAAGCACCAAATCTACTCATACTAAAGGTAATGTTTTTATGATTAATGATTTGTTTTTTGTGAGCAGGAATGAAAAGAAAGGTGATTGTCTCATTGAGACAACTTTGATGAAGAATATTTTTGGAGAGAATACAGTGATGGAAAACTTGGGTCACATGGATCAAAATGATGTGTTCAAAATTCCTTGGGAAAAGGATTCTTGTAAAGTTATTGTTTTGAGAGAATATTTGTGTGAGGAGCAACTTTATGTTGCATATGTAGTTGGTCATTATATGGCCATATTTGTTGTTATTTTTTGTGTGAAAATATGTGAAAGAGTTGTATGGTATAATCATCTATGTGAGATGATTAATTGTAAATACTCATGTGGAGTATTGTTTAGTTTTGAATATGTAAAAGAAGATCAAAATGTGAGTGCATGGTTTAAAGACCATAATTATAAAGATGTAAGAGAGTGGTTGCTGAAAACCACAAGAGGAGATACTTTTGTTGAAGGGGGAGCTAATCAACAAAAGAAGGCACTCAAGCATTTGCAGGAAATCCCACATAAAGAGTGGAAGGAGTGCCACCATAAGTATTTTGTAAATTCTGATTTCTTGATTCAAGATTGGAGGAAACGTAAGAGAAAAATTTTCTTCCAACTCTGTGATGCTTAAAGAACTCTTGCATGAGTATCTTTAGCATCAAGGGGGAGAATGTTGGAATATTTTCAACATTGCCTCCTTAGTCCTAAGTATTAAGTCCTAGTATTTAGTTTTAGTTTAATGTTTTGATTTACATATTTCTAGTTAATTTGATTAGCATACATTGAGGTTTTGGATTGGTTGGTCAATGTTTAACCATAGTCCAAGATTAGCATGTTTTTAGGATAAGAGCTATCTTTAAGTTAGTTTGTTGTAATAAGTTTAAGAGGATTTCTCTCAACCACCATGTCTATTTTTAGTTCTTTCAAGAACTATAAAACTATGTAATGCATTGTTGATCAATAGAACAACTTCACCATTGTTTCTCACACCGATGGGTTTTGTCAAACATCTATACCCCAAACTCCCCATATTGGAGGCCCCACCTTTGGAGTTCTCTCAATTAAATTTGGGAGGTCTTCTCCATGGAGGATTGTATATTGGCTAGAGATTTCAACTTTCCTTTGTTCCCAACTGACAAGAAAGAAGGTTCTCAAATTATTGTCAATTCTTGTGAACATTTTGCAACATTTGTGGATGACAATGAACTCATGGACATTGAACTGAGAGGATCCAGATTCACATGGAGCATCCATAGAAAAGGTGACTACCTCATTCATATTTGGCTTGATATATTTCTCATATCCACTAATACCATCTCCAAGTTTGGTGACACAGTCCTCCATTCATTGCCCAGAATCGACTTTGACCACAATCCTCTACTTCTGGATTATGCTTCCCAAACTTCCCCTTTCAAATATCCTTTCATATTTGAGGTAATGTGGCTACAAGATCCAGACCTCAAGTCACTGATATCCCTCTGGAGGTCCCACAGATATCCTAGATCTTTGGCCTCCCAGGTCAGTAATAAATTGTGGTTCATAAAAGCAAATCTAAAACGATTGAAAAAATATGTCTTTAGTAATATTTTCCATAAAATGCAACACATTCAGTCTTAACTCACTAACATTGAGGCTTTGAGCTCTTAGCATAGCAGGGAGACCTTGACCCCAATCTCCAATATGTTGAGAATGCCCTCCTTTTAGGGTACCACAACATCCTAAAAAATGAGGAAGTCTTCTAAAAGTAGAAATATCGGATCACATGGCTAAAAGAGGTTGATTCAAATACAAAATATTTTCATGCCACCACCATGAGTCATAGAGGAAGTAACAAAATTAAATAACTTACCAAGGATAACGGGACAGTAACAAAGGACATCTCTGAAATAAAAAATGAAGCAATTGGTTACTTTGAAGACTTTCTTGGACCTAGTATGAAATGTGATCACCAAACGTCTGAAGTCCTTTTGAAGAATATTACAAGGTTAGTAAATTCTCAGCACAATTAGATGTTGCTTAAACCTTTCTCTATTGAAGAAATTCATATTGCTATTTTTTCTATGCAAGGTGGAAAAGCCTTTGGCCCAGATGACTTTTTGCCTATTTTCTTCCAGCGATTTTGGGACATTGTACACCCAGATGTTGTCTCAACCATCCAAAAAATGTAAAGTTAAAGGAGCATCCCTAGCAACATCAATTCTACTTTTATGACCCTTATCCCCAAGATAATTAATATTCGAACCCTTGCTGACTTTCGCCCTATCAGTCTTTGCAATGTCTTTAATAAAATCCTCACCAAAGCTCTGGCCAGTAGACTCAAGCCCATTCTTCCCCACATCATTGATCCCAACCAAGGAAGTTTTTTGTAGGGAAGACTTATCATCGATAGCATCATTACCATCCATGAAATTATCCACTTTGTATCCAAAAGTGGTAAGGTTGTCCTCCTCAAACTAGATATGAATAAGGCTTTCGATAAAGTGTCCCAGAGTTTCCTCTTTTCTGTCCTTCCTAGGTTTGGTTTCCACCCTTATTGGATAGATCTCATCAAATAGTGTATCACAATTGCAAACTTCTCTATCCTTTTTAATAGTTTTGTTATTGGATACTTCTAAAGCTTTAAAGGGTTGATACAGGGTGATCTCTTATCCCCTTTTATTTTCATTATTATTGCTAAAGCTTTGGGAAGAACCCCGAGATCATCCTATTCCAAAGGAGATATTTTGGGCATCAAACCTGCATCTTCCCTCCATCCCATCTCTTGCAAGCAATTTGTCAATGATACCATCCTTGTCACTCTTGCTTCTGTCCCCCAAGCCAAAATCATCAAATCAATCCTGCCTTCTTTAGAGTCTGCTGCCAGGTAATAAGTAAACTTCTTTAATAGTAAAGTCTACTTCATTAACACTCCCATTAGGCATAAAGGTCGTATTTCTGATATCCTTGGGTGCACCATTTCTAAGCTTCCTACAACCTACTTCAGATTTCCTCTCTTTGAAGATCCTGCCAAAAAGTCCTTATGGAATCCTATCATTGAAAGAATTTAATAAAAATTGGCTGGATGGAAAGGAGGGCTCCTTAGCCAAGTGGGCAAAGTCACCTTAGTCACAACAACTCTCCAAAGGATCCTTGTGTTTTTCCTCTCCATTTTCCATAATCTAGTCGATGTTTGTAAAAAAACTGAACAAATCCAAAGAAATTTCCACTTGGTCACTTGGGACAAGGTTTGCTCCAAAAATGAGGTCGACGACATCGGCCTCAAAAAGGTTCGTAATGTGAATTTAGCATTCATTGCTAAGAAGGGATGGTGAGTCCTTCAGAATGAAAATTCACTATGGATTACTATCATCAAAGTCAAATATCTCTAGCACCATGTTGAGTGTATATTTTTCCCAATTGCAAAATACCACCACATGCAGAGTATTGAATAGAAAACTCTCTCTTGAAAAGAAACCAAATGACAAACATTCAACTTCTCCAAGGTTCTGGTAAAATATCTAAAAGATTACAATAGTGCCAGAAATAATTCAATAATGCATGTGACCATAAACAAGGGGCCTTTACTTGGTTCTAAACAATGCTTAGTGATTTGAAAGATCTAACTAAAAATAAAAGCAGTTCTTTTTAGGGTTTTTTAAATTGGTGCTACCCTGAATCCCTGTTAGTAGAGTATTTTATCTTCATTTAAAAGGTTTCAAATGACAAAATGTGGAATTTTCCACCTCATTTTAATGCCCGTGCCTTTAAGATGAAGTAAATTTTAGATAGTTGGGTTCATTTTATCTTCCTTATGTTGATGTCACTACCCTAATAGTGGTTAGTAGAAGTTAGCATGTTAGCAATGTTAGCAAAGTTAGCAAAGTTAGCTTTCATTTCTTATCTTAGTTTAATGTGAAATAGTAGGTTAGTATCCCTCCTAAACCATGTGTTTTATCTGAAAGCTTTAGATTAATGAAACTTGGAGGTGCAAAAATTCTGGAAAATGACCAGAATGGAAATAACTTGAAAGCTTAACAATTCTAGAAATGGACCAAAAAAAATGAAACTAACAAGAAATTAGCAAAAATTCTAGAAAAGGACCAGAATGGAAATGAAAGAAACTAAAATTCTGGATGGACCAGAATGGAATGCTTGAATGCTTGAAATAAATAAACTTTGAGAACAGTAAATGAAATAAACATGTAAATTTGGTTAGCTGAAAAAGTCAAATTCTGAATTAGTTTAGCAAGCTCCTCCCTGCAAAATCCCAAGTTATGAGGTAATCATAAAACAACCTGAATCAATGGACCTGCAACATAAGCACAATACCATTAAATCAAGTGCGAGACTCAAAGGAAACATAAAGAAACTGCATAATCTTGACCTTCGCCTATTGCAACCCATTTCATGGCATAAGACAATGGCTAGAAGTCACTAAAATGCAGAAATGATAAGACACTAAAAACGTTAGTTTTATGATAAAAACCCTCCTTTTGATTTTGCTCACAGAAGTTTGCTACCCTCTCAAAATCTGAAAAATGCTCTTTCTTTATTGCTTTCTCGGAATGTTACATCATTTCCAGCCCCCCTTGAAAAAGGTAGGATAGCAAGGTATAAATAATGCTTAGAAGTCCTTTCGCTTCATCTTCTCTCACAACCAAAATAATGAATGGATATAAGAAAATAATCCATCATCATTTTCTCATGATTTAATAAACATAACACTTCTAAACGTTATTTATTTTTTAAAAAACTAACAACAAAAACATAACCCTGCATGACTCCTTATATCTCCCCTTTCTCTTATAAGCATTCTACCCAAGAATACCCCTTTACATCCATCAAACGAATGATAAAAGCATTAACTATACCTTATAACCCCTACGATTTTAGACCTCCTTTAAAACATTGAACGTGATCAAACCACATTCACATTAACTAAAATAATACGAGGCCAATCTTATTCAACGAAACTTTTGTTGTCACTTTTTGAGGCCGAGACCCGATGGTATTTCTCCTAAGCCATACCAATGTGCCCAAGGACTGGGATGGCATTCCCCCATCCTGGGCACTTTGGTTTCCATGTAACCAAATGAAACCATCACACTGCCTACGCAACCATGGCACTATCCAACTTACGCAGCCATAGCACTGCCAACGATGCAGCCATGGTGCTGCCAAGACTACGTAGCCATAGATGCTGCCATCGACGTCGTGGTGCTGCCAAACCTACGTAGCCATGGCATTGTTCAACTCCCTACTCTCACACTCACGTTGCCATAGCGTAATGAAATAGATGCAACACTAAAACCTTCCATGCTCTTCGAGGTCGGCCTTTAACTCCATCAATTGGCGTCATAGGTTGCCCTAATAATGCTTCTTCCTTCCTTGTTCGATGGCATACCTCTGCCTCTCGATCATTTCACTAACAACTCCGATGCCTTTCATGTTGTTCTTATAAAACCCTAACGCCATCTTGGACCGCCTCTTCTTTGTCGACATTGCTCCATGAAGCTTCACTGCCATAGCGTTGAACGTTCTTGGACTAGCCACTCATGTCTTCAAATGTTTTTGAATAGCCACCATCACCTTATCTGCAATCAAATGAAACGACGTTAAACTTTACCTTATCGTAAATATTATTATCACGTCTTTTATAAAGTACATTATAATAATATTATTATATACAATATAATAATATTATTATAATAATAACATTATAATATAATCATAATAATATTATTATAATGATAACATTTTAGAACCTTATAACATAATCTTAAAAATATTACTATTATGTACATAATATAGTTAATGCAATTATATTAGGTAGATAATAGCATATTGGCTTCTATCTCAATTTCTTTGTACCTTTTGTATCCTCTTTTTGTTTTAGGTCAGGCCTTGCTTTGTTAAACACATTCCATCACCTTAGATAGTATGAAGAACATTAAACTCTTATTCATCAAAATGGATTTTAATTAATCTAAGCATTAATGCCTAGATTAATTAATCATTAAATATCAAATAACCAAAGCAATTAAAATCATTAAAACAAAACGGTCAAACATCCCTATTCTTACAAACCAAAGAAAACCAAAAACCTTTCATATCAAAATATGACAAGTGGGTCCCCAAGAATTTTGGGGTGGTTGTGGAAACTCCACAACAAATGGTGACTCTGTTGGGAAATGCTCCTGAGCATTTCGGTGAGAACCCAAAAAGAAAATCTGAAAACACACTCCAAACCAGAAAGCAGCAAGCATCAACAAATGCATGAATAATGTCAATAGACTTATAAGAACAGTAAAATATTAGAATCATGCAATATTAGCTCTGGGTGTGTGTAGCACTCCACACCTTATTTTTTTGTAACTTTTTCGCATTGCATCATCAATTTTACCTGACTAGAATTATGGCAATGGATATGGAGAGCTTTGAGGGTAAAAATTTTTATAGCATGAGCAACACATTCTATGGTGGCTTGAGCAAACACCTCAAAAATGTCTAACCATCTTAGGATCAACTGTGTGTGCGATGAATTCATTGACTAGATCTAGGGCTTGGTTATGAGCCATCATCATCAAGGACCAGTGTGTGCAAGTGTACCTTAGAGCTTTGGGGAATCAGATTCTCAACCAAGGTGTGATGAGAATATAGCCCTATCCTTTACTTCTCTCATATTTGACCAAAATAATTAAACCGGTTATGGATGAGGTCATCAGACTAATCTATCCTCATGGCGGCCATAAATCTCAACCTTACGGGAGTCATGTCACCAGGCATGAGTGTACTCCACTGCCAGTCAAGCGTCTATAGCCCCGATGGAGGTTAACTCCATAGTCCATGATTTTTCTCTTGACTTCTTGAATCTTGGGATGACTACCCATCCTTCTGAGGGACACGTAGTACGATCCTTACAACCCAATAGTCAATGGTGTGATGGAAACGGAGTGGTGAACATTTTGCTTTGGATTTCTTGAATCTTGGGATGACTACCCATCCTTCTGAGGGACACGTAGTATGATCCTTACAACCCAATGATCCATGGTGTGATGGAGGTAAAATCAAAGCTTTGGGGAATCGGATTCTCAACCTAAGCATGATGAGAATTTGACCCTATCCTTACTACTCTGATTTTGGGCTTTCAAGTATTGCAAAAGTGGTAAAAACCATTATTTTATGGACTATGTGCAGGGCGAGATAGACCAGAATTATCTTTTCGCCTCACATCCCCATCCAAGTATGGTTTCATATTATTTTACCCAAGATGTTGGACATGGACAGAAATGTGATAGACCTACGACAACTTCGGCAACAACTTCCAAACCTAAGATCTTCTTAGTGTTCTTTGTGCCTTTGATCCCAAGATAATTGGACATCACTTTCAGTGTTTGGGTTTAGCATATGATGTTTATGTAATAAGAATGTGCCTTTGAGACATGGGTGGATGATATGCAAGATCAACGACTTCATGCTTCATGAGCTGCAAATAATATTTCACATGTTCAAGCCTTTTGCCATATGATTCCAATTTTTCACATCCTTTTAGTCTTGGTTGACATTCGTATACACATAGGCTGACCTCTTACTCCTACAATCAAATCCAAAACTGGACCACTTTGACATACTAAAGACTTCTAAAATCAAAGAAACAAGATCAAATAAACAGGAAATAAAACTGATAAGACAAACAATTAAGCAAGTTGATTAGTGTACATATAATACAATGACTCTACCCTTAGGCCTGAAAATAATGCTTTAAATGAAGGCCATTGATGGGTAAGGCCAAATATTTTCCATCCAAGGTTTTTAATCTGAAACTATTTTCACCTAGGACTTCGGATATTAGATAGGGTCCCAGCCACAAGCAATCAAACTTTTCATGTTCTCCTTTTTTTCATGCCTTTTATCCCACAACAAAACTAAATCTGAAACTTTAAAGACCTTAATTTTGGACCGTTTATCAAACCACATTTTGATTATGTCTTGATGTTTGCTGAAATGAAGCATGGCTTCCTCCCTTTTCTCATCAAGATGCATTAATTGGGTTAATCTGGTTTCAAGTTTATCATCGGTCCCAACATAGTCTTTTATAAAATGTAAAGTTTGCAATTTCATATTAGTAGGAAAAATAGGGTCTTGCCCATAGACTAAGTGATAAGGAGATGTCCCAATTGACTCCTTGCTTCTGGTCCTATCTGCCCAAAGGGCAAATTTTAACTTACTATGCCAATCTCTAGGGTTCTTTTCAAGTAATTTTTTGATTATGCATAATAAATTTTTATTTGATGATTCTGCCAAACCATTGCCTTGGGGGTAATAATTGGAAGAGAATTTTAGACTCACCTTATTGTCATACGCCCAATTTGCAAATTCTAAAGAGGAAAAGGCAGAACCGTTGTCACTTACTATGGAGTTAGGCATTCCAAAATGAGTGACTATGTTTTCCTCTAGAAATCTAATCACAACCTCGGAGGTGGCATTCTTAGTAGGTATAGCCTCTGTCCACCTTGTGCAATAATCGGTAGCGGTGAGGATGAACTTATGGGAATCGGACGAGTTAGGATTTATCACCCCAACAAAGTCTAATCCCCATTGTGCAAATGGTCTCATCTCTACCACTGACTGCAATGACATTGTTGCATTCCGCTCTCTATTGGCTGCCACTTGGCATATGTGACATGTTCTTACATGTGCATGTGCATCTTTAAACAAGTGGGGCCAATAATACCCAACTCTAAGAATTTGGTGTGTTGTCGCATTTGCTGACCCATGTCCAGTTCCATACTTACCATGGAAGTCTTTGAGTACTTGGGTTGCTTCCTCTTGAGTAATGCAACGAAGGAAAATTCCTTCATGATTCTTCCTGTACAACACACCAGATTTAATCAGAAATCTAGCTGATTTTAAATGCAGTGCCCTACGCTGAGTGGAATTCAAATGAGAAGGGCACTTACCATGCAACAAAAAATATACAATATCTACGTACCATTCCTCTGTAGTGATATCATTAACCTCGTAGTTTTGGCACGTTATTAAAGGGTCAATTTCTGTGATAGCCTTGACCAAACCTTGTCCACGCACTATCTTCATGGGCTTTATCTCTAAGTCAAATTCTTGAAGGGTGGAAAGCCATTTCCCCCTTCTTTCACCTAGCTCACTCTGTAAGAACATGGACTTTACTTTCGGGTCAGGAACTATAGCAAAAACTTTACTATGCACAATGTAATGCCTAAATTTTTTTATAGTTTTAAACAAGGCATACATTTGCTTGTCTAGGACAGAATACCTCAGTTTCACGTCCTTCAAAGGAGAACTCAGAAAGGCTATAGGATTTTCAATGTTGTCTTCACTTTTCTGAGTTAACACACTTGCAAAAGAATGATCTGAAGCAAATGTGTAAATATAAAATGGTTTAGCATAGTCTGGACTAATGAGAACAGGGGCTTTGGAAATAGCATCCTTGATGCTTGTGAAGGCATCCCTATTCTCAACTGGTCCACTTTATCTGAACATATTTTTTCAGCATGTCATTTAGGGGCTTGGCGATTTCAGCAAAACCTGAAATGAATTTTCTCACAAAGTTAATCTTACCGAAAAAGGACCTAAGCTCCTTTTTGCTATTGGGATGAGGAATATCCTGGATAGTGGCTATCCACTCTGGGTCTATAGCAATCCCATATTTTGAAATGACATGTCCTAACAACTTACCCTCTGTTACCCCAAAGATGCACTTTTTTGGATTTAGGGAAATTCCATGTTCCCTGCACCTTTGGAGCACTTTCCTCAAGTCTCTAACATGATCTTCCCTCTTCTTGGAGAAGACAGGAATATCATCCACATAGACAATAATGCACTTACCACTGAGCCCCTTGAATGCAAAATCCATGGCTCTTTGGAAAGTGGCTCCGACGTTCAACAAACCAAACGACATCCTCCGGTAGGCAAATGTTCCCCACTTCGTGGTGAAGGCCGTCTTCATCCTATCATTTGGATGTATGAGAATTTGATTATATCCCGAGTATCCATCCAAGAATGACATCATTTCAGACCCATTTACCTTTTGGAGTATCTCGTCAATGGTGGGTAATGGGTAATTGTCTTTTTGGCAAGCTTTGTTCAGATTTCTAAAATCTATGCACAACCGAATCTCTCCACTCTTCTTCCTAACAGGGACAAGATTAGCCACCCATGTGGAATGCCTAATAGGGAAGATGATTTTGGCTTCCAACAACCTCTTCACTTCCTTCTCTATCAGGGGCTCTAGGATTGGGTTAACCATTCTTTACCTCTGTCTAAAAGGCTTGGAATCAGGCTTCAGAGGAATAGTATGCATGATTACATTCGGGTCATAAGTTTTCAGCTCTTCATAGCTCCAAGCTATGCAATCAATGTATTCTCCTAAAACCTGAGCTATTGATTCCTTCTCTCATTGTGTGCATGCCTTTGCAATGAACACTTCACGTGGATCTACTGCACTCCCCAAATTGACTGAATTGCATGATTCCTTGGGGGATGGTATTTTTCTTTCTTTTTTCTTTTGATATCCAATATCAAACAACTTTTCTAGAGAGGCCCTATCACTTGGCATCTCGTTCCATACTCCGGTTGTTCCTACTTCTACTTGCCTCCTCTCTTCTTCGTCTATAACCTGATTTTCAAATATACCAGAATTAGTGACAAAACTAAAAATGTGTCTATCACTATCAAAGACCTGTAAGTTCGTGACATTGTCTGGTATGGAGGGGCAAGGCACTAACTCAATGGAAATTTTTTTACATTTTTTATGGTCGGCAGGTGAAAGCATGTTGGCCGCTACGGCTAACGAATCAGCCATTTTATTATTTTTTCTTGAGATGAGGGAAATATTGAAAGCATCAAACTCATTAATTAATTCCCTCACTCTGGTTTTATAGAGGTTCAACCTCTTGTCTCTATAGGTATATTGCTCCTTGACCTATTTGACTACTAACTATGAGTCTCCCGATGCCTTAAGGCATTTTACCTTTTCTCTTAGGGCCAACTGAAGTCCAAAAATTAGGGCTTCATACTCCACCACATTATTGGTGGTCGGGAACTGTAATCTGTAGGCAGCAAGCAAAGGCTTACTACCAGGACATGTGAGCTCTACCCCAGCTCCCGCACCTTGTTTTGATTTGGACCCATCAAAATTTAGGGTCCACACCCTCTTGTTTTCTTCCGAAGTACAATGGTAAAGATTATCATTTTGGGACCCTTCGGCTATGTCCTCTATGTCAAAATTGTAAACCCCTAATTCTGTTTTAGTAAACTGAATCTCATTGGGTTTATTATATTCTGTAATCATTTCCCTAAGTCTGGGCTCTCTGTCTACCCAGATTTGGTTTGCAACTCCTCTCCATGGCAACCACATATGGGAGGAATCAGTCACCACATAACCATTGAGATTTCTGCTCCAATCCCTGCCCAACACCATGCCATACTTGGCAGCAATATTTAGCACAAGGATATCCATGTAATGTTGGACCCTAGGCTCTGAGTTGATCTGAACTAGGACATATTTTACAACACCTATTACATCCACCATAGATCTATCTAATTGGACCACTTTGCTATTCGAATGAACAGGCTTAAGTCCTAGCTTTTGGCTTATCTCAAGAGGCATGATGTTGGCCGAGGCACCAGAATCAATCAAACAGTTGTGTAAATTCTTGCATGTGATCCTAACAGTTATGAGAAAAGGAGGTACCTCTGGTTTCTCTTTCATCATAGCAAGTTGGGGTTCTATAGATTTAACCTCATGAATTTGACTCGGGGAATTTAATCTCTTCCCCATGATTTTATCCTGCCCCAACAATAGAGAGACCTCATACATTGAGATATTGGCCTTGGTCCTTTTCATATCTTCTTCCAAGTCATAAGTGGATGTTCCAAGATTTGACACTTTTGGCATTGTCCTAGGTGCTTCCAAAAATGGAGGTGGTGGATTCACATCACCTTTTGTATCAGGAGGAACTAAAGGGTTGTTTGGGGGAGTAGAGGAGGTTTTGGGATCCTTAGAACTCCTAGTAAAATACTTGTGATTAGCTTTCCCAAAATGTTTAGTGGCCTGGGCTTCCAAAGCTTCATCCTCTTCCTCTCCTAACACATTCATATCTTCCTCCATCTCATCATTTTCTAAATAATGAATGACTTCAGACACCAAAGAGTCTGACTTTCTATGGCAACAGTGATGCATTTCCTCATCACATGACTTTGACTCATCACAATCTCCTAACGCATCAGCCTGATTGGCTACCGGATTGGGTACGCGCCCATTATTAGGCTGTGTATTGTATGGTCCTATTCTCCTATGGTCATGGTTTCGATTGGGCATGTGATTTTGGGCAACTTGTTTCTGTAACCAAATGATGTCATTGCCCTATTTGATGGTCATTCTCTTGAGCTCTTCCAGCTCAGAATTGGGTCCTTGTGGCTGGGGCATGACAGCCCCAGATCCACTGACATTTTTGACATTAGCAACCTCTGGATTAGGCACTAAGGTTTGACTCTGGGTGTTTTGGGTCCACCATGGACCCTTGGACTGAAGAGGCGCAACCATGGGATAGGCATTTGAGGCTTGAGTACTACTCACCTCAAATCCTGGCAAGGTTATCTGATTAGCAACCATCATTTTTGGAGTGGGTGGAATGGCAGCACTAGGGTATGTCAAAAAATATGGAAGCGTGGGAGCGAATGGGTATGACTGATGATATGGCAAAGCATTCATCATGGGCATCCGAGGTGTCACAGCTTGATTCATCATGGCAAATTGATTGTAAGGGCCATATTGCCCTAACATGGGAAATTGAGGCATAGTGCCACCTTGCGGTGTCATTTGTTGCTCAATAGTCATGGCTTCAGCATAGGCTAAGGCCAGCATTGTAACTTGAGGATTTCTCCTAGTAAACATGGTTGTCATCGGATCTAAGGCTGCGAGGTATAATTGCAATGCCACAACAACGTCTATTGCAAAGTGACGAGTCACGTTTGTGTAAAGCTTTTGGAATCTGGCATTAAATGTTCTGATAGGTTCATTAGGATACCTCTTGCATGACACGAATTGGTTATACATGATGGTAGGATCTAGCAATGACCTAAATTGATTAACAAAGGTAGCTTCCAACTGGGCCCAAGATGTAATGGACCCTGCAGGAAGATTCTTGTACCATTCATGAGCCATTTGGTCAAAGCTATTAGGGAAGAGTCGACAAGCGACGTCTTCATGACTGACTCCCTGCCTAATCATATGGTCCTTGTAAATTTGAACGTGCTCTTAGCTGAAATGGGACCATCATGGACAAACTTAGGGATAGACCTCTCAAGGTGCCTAGGTATGTCATGGACATCCCTAGGTATACTTAATGGAGAACTTTGGGTACCAAACCAGGGAACTAGTTGTTGTTGTTGCTATTGTTGGGCCATATTAACCAAAGGTAATGACCCTACTAAAGCAGTTGATACACTCGGGATGACGGAGATGGGTACACTTGATGTAGCTCTTGTGGTGGAACTAATGGGTGCACATCCACTGAAGGTATTCAGATTCAGAGGTCTGAGAGCTAGCCTTTCCAAATCTTGGCAAAGCGTCTCTAAACCTAACGTATCAGAAAGCTCGGACGAGATTTTAATCTCCTAGATTTTGTACCTCGGTTTCCTAGTTTTGGGAGAAAGACTTTGAAAAATGGTTTCCTCAGTGGTTTTAGACCTAGTAGCAATGCGTCTAGGTGGGTCCAGCTTGGGAAAACTCAAATCTATTCTATTAAGGCTTCTCACAAACTAGTCAAGAGTAAAATGTTGCACCTGCAAACACAATATTGTTGAACCAAAAATGACCATGTTAGCATTAGAAAAAAACTAAATCACAAAGCATAAAAGAAGGCCCTCCTTCTAGCGCCAAAGATGTTGAGTGTATATTTTTCCCAATTGCAAAATACCACCACATGTAGAGTATTGAATAGAAAACTCTCTCTTGAAAAGAAACCAAATGACAAACATTCAACTTCTCCAAGGTTCTGGTAAAATATCTAAAAGATTACAATAGTGCCAGAAATAATTCAATAATGCATGTGACCATAAACAAGGGGCCTTTACTTGGTTCTAAACAATGCTTAGTGATTTGAAAGATCTAACTAAAAATAAAAGCAGTTCTTTTTAGGGTTTTTTAAATTGGTGCTACCATGAATCCCTATTAGTAGAGTATTTTATCTTCATTTAAAAGGTTTCAAATGACAAAATGTGGAATTTTCCACCTCATTTTAATGCCCGTGCCTTTAAGATGAAGTAAATTTTAGATAGTTGGGTTCATTTTATCTTCCTTATGTTGATGTCACTACCCTAATAGTGGTTAGTAGAAGTTAGCATGTTAGCAATGTTAGCAAAGTTAGCTTTCATTTCTTATCTTAGTTTAATGTGAAATAGTAGGTTAGTATCCCTCCTAAACCATGTGTTTTATCTGAAAGCTTTAGATTAATGAAACTTGGAGGTGCAAAAATTATGGAAAATGACCAGAATGGAAATAACTTGAAAGCTTAACAATTCTAGAAATGGACCAGAAAAAATGAAACTAACAGGAAATTAGCAAAAATTATGGAAAAGGACCAGAATGGAAATGAAAGAAACTAAAATTCTGGATGGACCAGAATGGAATTCTTGAATGCTTGAAATAAAATAAACTTTGAGAACAGTAAATGAAATAAACATGTAAATTTGGTTAGCTAAAAAAGTCAAATTCTGAATTAGTTTAGCAAGCTCCTCCCTGCAAAATCCCAAGTTATGAGGTAATCATAAAACAACCTGAATCAATGGACCTGCAACATAAGCACAATACCATTAAATCAAGTGCGAGACTCAAAGGAAACATAAAGAAACTGCATAATCTTGACCTTCGCCTATTGCAACCCATTTCATGGCATAAGACAATGGCTAGAAGTCACTAAAATGCAGAAATGATAAGACACTAAAAACGTTAGTTTTATGATAAAAACCCTCCTTTTGATTTTGCTCACAGAAGTTTGCTACCCTCTCAAAATCTGAAAAATGCTCTTTCTTTATTGCTTTCTCGGAATGTTACATCATTTCCAGCCCCCATTGAAAAAGGTAGGATAGCAAGGTATAAATAATGCTTAGAAGTCCTTTCGCTTCATCTTCTCTCACAACCAAAATAATGAATGGATATAAGAAAATAATCCATCATCATTTTCTATGATTTAATAAACATAACACTTCTAAACGTTATTTATTTTTAAAAAACTAACAACAAAAACATAACCCTAACCTGTGACTCCTTATATCTCCCCTTTCTCTTATAAGCATTCTACCCAAGAATACCCCTTTACATCCATCAAACGAATGATAAAAGCATTAACTATACCTTATAACCCCTACGATTTTAGACCTCCTTTAAAACATTGAACGTGATCAAACCACATTCACATTAACTAAAATAATACAGGCCAATCTTATTCAGCAAAACTTTCATTGTCACTTTTTGAGGCCGAGACCCGATGGTATTTCTCCTAAGCCATACCAATGTGCCCAAGGACTGGGATGGCATTCCCCCATCCTGGGCACTTTGGTTTCCATGTAACCAAATGAAACCATCACACTGCCTATGCAGCCATGGCACTGTCCAACTTATGCAGCCATAGCACTGCCAACGATGCAGCCATGGCGCTGCCAAGACTACGCAGCCATAGCGCTGCCATCGACGTCGTGGCGCTGCCAAACCTATGCAGCCATGGCGATGTTCAACTCCCTACTCTCACACTCACGTTGCCATAGCGTAATGAAATAGATGCAACACTAAAACCTTCCATGCTCTTTGAGGTCGGCCTTTAACTCCATCAATTGGCATCACAAGTTGCCCTAATAATGCTTCTTCCTTCCTTGTTCGATGGCATGCCTCTGCCTCTCAACCGTTTCACTGACAACTCCGATGCCTTTCATGTTGTTCTTCTGAAACCCTAACGCCATCTTGGACCGCCTCTTCTTTGTCGATGTTGCTCCATGAAGCTTCACTGCCATAGCGTTGAACGTTCTTGGACTAGCCACTCATGTCTTCGAATGTTTTCGAATAGCCACCATCGCCTTATCTGCAATCAAACGAAATGACATTAAACTTTACCTTATCGTAAATATTATTATCACGTCTTTTATAAAGTACATTATAATAATATTATTATATACAATATAATAATATTATTATAATAATAACATTTTAGAAGAATATAATCACAAAAATATTATTATAATAATAACATTATAATATAATCATAATAATATTATTATAATGATAACATTTTAGAACCTTATAACATAATCTTAAAAATATTACTATTATGTACATAATATAGTTAATGCAATTATATTAGGTAGATAATAGCATATTGGCTTCTATCTCAATTTCTTTGTACCTTTTGTATCCTCTTTTTGTTTTAGGTCAGGCCTTGCTTTGTTAAACACATTCCATCACCTTAGATAGTATGAAGAACATTAAACTCTTATTCATCAAAATGGATTTTAATTAATCTAAGCATTAATGCCTAGATTAATTAATCATTAAATATCAAATAACCAAAGCAATTAAAATCATTAAAACAAAACGGTCAAACATCCCTATTCTTACAAACCAAAGAAAACCAAAAACCTTTCATATCAAAATATGACAAGTGGGTCCCCAAGAATTTTGGGGTGGTTGTGGAAACTCCACAACGCACCATAACAATTTCCTAGATGATCCTTCCTCCATATCTAGCTTAGCTATTTGGAATTCCATCATAAAGTCAAAGAATATTATCAGGGAAGGTATTCGTTGGAGGCTAGGAAATGGTGAGAAGATAAATTTCTGGGAGGACATCTGGCTAGGTGATAGTCCCCTTCAAAATCGGGTGGACCTCATCTGTCTAAAACTTGTCCCTAATTTTCTATTCAGATCAAAGGTTTGCAACTTTCTTAATTTCAATCAAAAATCATGGAAACATCTTCCCAATGCTGCTTTAATTAACTAGCAAAGACAATCCAGTTCTATGTTATCCAATTTATTACATTTTTGTGTCATTCCTAATTATCCCTCTAAATATAAAATTGTTAGAACAAAATCTGCCTTCGATTAATATGTTGCGCCTTAGACTTTGCCAACATTGAATAGACAGACCTTGCTTGAGATCATCTGTCTAATCTCCAGAGAAGGCTGATTCCCTTGAGTTTTTTAGAGGAAGCGAAAACAAGAGATAAGGGAAATATAGCCAAAGCTAGAACTTTTCTCACGGTACAGATTAGACAACAACTAAAAAATGATGATGCAGATTACTATCTTCATAGTTTCTTTATATCTTCCTAAATAAAACATGAATTCCTGAGTGCCATTTTAAATGTTCGTCTAAATACATGTAAATATCTTTAATATTCAACTCTAGAGATAAGGTTTATACATGCATAGTTCAGATTTCAGAACGGATACATTATAAAACTTAAAATGAATAAAAGTTAAAAACTAGATACATACACTCGCATACAGAATTTCAGAATCCAGAGGAAGAATATCTCTTATTGCTTGTAATCTAGTAACATGTACATCAAGTCTGTAAACGTCCAAGAGCCGACCTCTTTCATGATCAACTCACTCCTATTTATATCATAAAAAGAGTATCTTCTACTATGTACATTTAATTTCCTAAATCAATTACAAGTAATTATCTGTAGTTTCTAAGAATATCTTCCTGTAGATTAGATAGATTTCCTTCTGGATAAATTTAGATGAGCTTGTTATTCTACAATCATCCAGCAGGCCTGCCATGTTATAATCAACTAACCATTCTTAAAAAATCAACACATGATGTCAGTGCATGCCCCAGTTGCCAAAAATATACTCTGTTTCTCTACAACGTGTATGTCGTGAAATCGTGACATTCTACCTTTGTGAAGCCTTCTTTACTTTTTTCTTTAGCAAAAACTAGACATGTCATGAAATCATGACACTCTTGTTTCTCTGCTTGTCTGCCCTTCTTGAGTCGTGAAAATGCAACATGTCACGAAATCGTGACATTTCTATGTCTTCAGCCTAATTCTTCTTTTTGCAACGTGAAAACGCAACATGTCGAGCAATCGTGACACTTTCGCCTCCTTAGCTCTTTGTCTTGGTTTTGACAGCAAAAACGTGACATGTCACGAAATCATGACACTTTCACCTCCTTGCTCTCTCTTGTTGCTTTTGGCCACAAAAAAGGGACATGTTGCAAAATCGTGACACTTTTAGTCTCTTTAGCAGTTTTGCTATTCTTCTGGCGAAAATAAGCCATGTCACAAAATCGCGACATTCTCCTTGACTTCTACCCTTTTATTGATAGACTTGGCGAAAATGGACAACATCATGAAATCATGACTTTTTCCTCTGCTTTCCCTATTTGTTGTTTTTCACTGCGAAAACTCGAGATGTCACGAAATCGTGACACTTTTCTTCTTTAGTGTATTTTTCTTTTTCTTTGTTCTTTAGCATATGGGCTACTTTGGTCTTCTTTGAAAATATGCAAAAAAGGTGCATCAGCCATTTTTTGTAGTTAGTCATTTTTTGACTAACATTCTTGGAGCCTTTTGGGGGATTTTTTGCTCACAAAAATAAATAGAAACCAGACCTTCATCCATTGGGAAACGGAGTCATCAACACAGTTGCGAAAAGGAAAATTTCAAGTGAAAAAGCAAAGATAAAAGAAAAAGAATGCACTTTGGAATATAAGTGATCTTTACCTTATCAAAACTTTTTTCTACCGCTTAGTGACTTAAATTTTTTTTGAGGAACATAAATCCATTGTTGTAATTACCTCTTGATAAGTTTTGCAAACTCGGTTCTAGTATTCATCTTCTAAATCAAAAGAATCAATGAAAAATTGATATACATACTGCAACTCCTCCACTTTATCATAAGAAATGATCTTTTGCCTTAAAATTAGTTCTTGTAAACAGGCTTTAATCTGTGTCAGCCTCTGGATCATCTCCATGACCTGTGTTTCTTCTATAGGTTCCCGCCCACCGTCTATGTCTGTTTCATCCTCAAAAAAAGCTTTTATTGATGCTAAAAGGACCTCTTCCTTCAACACTTTTGAACCATCATCCCAGAGGTAAGGAAGCCCATTATGGATAGCCAAATCAAGGTTTTGGAGCAACCCTTTCACTTCATCTTCAAGCTCATGTAGAAACTTATTTCCCTGTGCTATCAATTTAAAATTTCTAAAGAAGTTCTTTGCTACGATTTTAGCTTGAGACTAGGATTCACTTCTGAGCTTGGCTTCCATGCTTCCTGGCATATTTTTTGACAAAATCTGAATTTTAGTAGCTGCATCTTCTCTTTTCAATAAAAATGCTTCGGCAGGTCCAAATTCTTGTTTTACTTCTTCAGTAGTTTTCTTTACTTTAGCTAAATACAATAATAAAGGTCTAGCCTTTAATACTAAAGATAACAAATCTTTTAACAATTCTTTCCTCATTTTCTTTACTTTATCCTTTGAAAATCCGGAAGGAGCATTTTGTTGTTCTACCAACTATTGTTGTAGCTACTGTATCTGTGTATTCAATGCCTGAATCTAAGCTTCTGCCACACTCAACTTTTCTTCACATTTTGCCCCTTCACTGGTAGCAGCACTGAATTTACCCTCCCATTTTTTAGCTTCCAGAGTAAGAGCCTTCTCTGCTGTTTTTTGTTCTTTCACCACAGACTCTAATTCCTTCCTCTTCTCCTTTTCCTTTAAAAACATTTCTTGATAATGTCCTCCCTGTAATTATATGGTCCCAAAATGTGCTTGGGATTTCACCCACTCATCTTGCATAGGCATTTGAGATATATCTTCATTTATCTCTTCTGCTTGGTAATATTCCACAATCATTTCTCCCTTTGATTTCATAGTAATAGGAGTTAACTTCAACTTCTTCCTTTGCATACTAGCTAGGTCTAAAGCAATGATTTCTATTAAAGTAGTCAGTGCTTTAGAATCCTCAGCTGAATGTGAAGTCCACCAATCTAAAGCATTCTTGCTTACTTTTTTTAGATTTTCAATCTTGGCCATGGTGGAGTGTGACTCAGTCCCTTGAAAAGTTGTAACTCCAGCCGCCGGGATGTCAATGTTGGGGAGAAAAGGAATGGGAGCAACTACGGATCCAACATTTAGCAGATTCTAGGAAGATGTTGCCATTTCTGGGAGTACATGGTAATTTTTTGGTAAGAACATTATACTTTTGTTGATTTTAGAAAAGGATGGAGAATTACAATGGGAATGAGTAGGAGAATGAGAAGAATAAAGTAGAGAAAACATACCTGTTTTCGGCTGGATTTGCTGTTGGTGTTCTTCTTCTTCTTCATATTCACTTACGATCATTTCTTCACTCTGAGTCTTTATCAGGAGTTTTATTTCCCTCATCACTTTCGTCCAAGTTTATAATCTTTTTCTCCTGCTACTATCCTTCCATCAGGATTTATTTTTTAACCAAAATTTGTTTTTTATTTTCACTATTTTGGCTCTCTTGAGCCAAACTAGGTGGGCCGCGTGAGACTTCCTTCTATGAATTTTCATGCTCAACTTCCTGAGCATCTGCATCAGTTTTTTCTTCAATAATATGGTCTTGTTCACCTTCTTGAGTCCTTTTCACTGAGTTGTCTTCTATATCTTGAGGCTCTTGATCACTAGAAGAAGTTTGAATAATATTCTTGTATTTTCTTCTATTAGCCATCATTTTCAAATTTCTCATTCTTTCTGCTATGGGTTCATCAGATTCTGTACCCGAGTCTGAAGGTGGAACGAATTTTACAATTCTTGAGGAATGATGTCTTGACATCAAAGTATCTGCCCCAAGTGCTAGATGCTTCTCTCTTTTTGTTACTAGAATAGGTTCAACTCTCCCTTGTCCTTCTTTGCCCAGCCCTTTTCCATCATAACCCATTTTCAAAATCATCTGGGCGGAATTCGAACTATAAGTATTTCCTTGCTATTTAGTAAAAACCTCTTCTATTGATATTTTCCTATATGTCCTAGGTTTGGTCTAAACAAGGGGAAGATTCTGAGCCTCTAAAATTTCTTTTCCTTTACTAGCTTCGGGCTGCTGGGATTCCTCACGTGGCTGGGATACTTTAGGTTGCTGAGATACTTTAGGATTAGAAGAATGACTACCTCCTATGCTTGGAGGGATTCTAATAGAGAAACTTCCTCCCCAGGAGTCATGGTTTTCATTATACCGAGGTTCGAACATATTGTCATTTTTGGTGGGGTATCTTGATGAAATCGAATTTGTCTGGACTCTCATTACCCACCATTCTTGAATTTTAGCCACATCCCAATATGGCCTATTCTTCTAAATCTTGGTGATTTTACCTTTTGTCAATTGATGAGCTTTTATATTTTCTAGGTCAAATTGAACAATTACTTCGTAAAAATCATGCCAAGGAGGCAAAGTCTCCATCTTGTCTATGTGCCACTCCTGGGGTTCATCTTCTGTGTTATTTCTGTTTTCATCAACATCATCTCTTACTTTAATATGAAATTCTTTAATCTATGTTTTATTCAAAATGGATTGTCTCTCAGCAAATCTGTTCATGGGATCATATTTCCATCTTTGCGAAATCTCAATAAGCCCCAATTTTCTGAAATACTCTGCTATCTGTTCATTTTGCCCCTTTATTGAAATAGTAATTCCTTCAAAACTAAAAGGCATATTACAGGTACCAGTTTTCCCAATTCTAGTCCCGAATTTGACATTAATGCTTTCTGTTTGCCTAACATATTCTAAGGCAAAGACTCTGTTAGTCACATAATGAGGAAGTAAAAAGGGTTTGTCTGTAAACCCATACAATCTGATGCATACTCCTTGTGTTAGAATAAACCAATCCCCCTCCTCTGCAAACTTGGTTTGCAATACCTTTTCCACTTTGGGGGTCAATCTTGTTATTTGTCCATACATGATTTTTAGCGTAGGGCCCAAAAATTCCCTATTGAAATCATAATATGACTCGGATTTGTATAACACATTGGTCCATTCATACACTGGTAAGATTTCTCCCTTCTCATTCTTATAATTTTTTGAAATGAAAGCTAACTCTTGAGACATAAAGGAAAAGAATAATGACACCAAATATGAAGTGTATCTGAATGAAAACTGGGTTCTAGCCTTCAATGCTACCAAACCCTCATGAATTTTTGCACTTAAAAACTCAAGCCAGTCAAATAAAATAGGTTTCACACTCCTACTCATAACAGCCGAATCGTACATTCTAGGGTTCGACAAACATTCTACTACAACCACCTGCCACTTCTGAACCTTTTCATCAATTTTTAGTCTAGCAATCATGGCCAAGATGGAATATAGTTCAGGATTTTTAAAAGTTGCCATGTCAATTGGTGGTTTTGGTGGATTTACCCCTTTTGGAAGATCTTTTATCTCTGTGGCTAGGAAACCCTTCACCTTTTTGGACAAGCCAAAATATGTAGCCTATTCTAAGGGGTCAAAATTCTTAGGTTCTAAGAAAGGGACATGGCCCGCAGCAAAAGCGAGAAACAAAAGCATCTTTGGACAGAGAAAACATAACCTTCCCTAAAAAATCTCTAACCTTTCTCTCCTTTTCATCATAGAAATTTGCAATTGCCCTTACCAATTACAGGCGAGGGATGAACAGGAATATATACATACCAGTACAAGAAAGAATGGTATGCAAACATTGAAGGAGAAGACACAAAAACCCCAGTCGCTACCCGATTCTTTATATTGCTCTGAATCTCCACCGGGTCCTTCCATGTTATTATTGTAACTGCAATTCGGGAGTCTGTCAATAAAACCAGCGCTGTTCTCCTCCCTTATTTTTACTATCGAAGTAGTCAGGGGTGATGAGGTAGATGCTACCTAGTTCTTCACCTTCTGAAGGGCCATTATGAATTATCAGGTACATAGACTTTGAACTTCTTCTGATTGCTTCACAACTCCTTTCTCACTATGCTATAGTGTGGTGGTATAAAAGTGGCTGGTGAGATTTCTAGCTTTTCAAGCGTTACAAAGATAGTTTCTCACTTCTATTTCTTCTTCAGGAGTTTCAAAAATTTTGCAAATGGCGAAATGCCTTTCCAAATCCTTGAATTTAATTTTATGTAGCTTGAGAGGACATGCAAAATTAATGCATTAAATGACGGTTGGTCGATTTGATTCGTCCATATTTCTTTGGTTTCTGTTCTCACCACCTTCCTTAGGAAACTCCTAAAAATGCTCGTTGGCTCATTAAAAACCCACTTGGGGATTGGGAATTATCCCATGCCGAAAAAGATGCTACCTGACAGATTAATTATCTTCTTCCACTGAACCCCGGGCACGTGGTTGCTTAGAAACATTTGGCGACGGATCTTTAGAAATATTTTGAGAAGCACACATAACATATTTCAAAACATTATTTTACTCATTCCCTCTTGCCGACTCTCAGGCGACCACGCAATAACTCCATATTTGAAAATGCAAAATAACAAGGGCAGACTTTTCATTCCAAATTTTATTCAAAATGTCGGACTCTGATAGTCCTCAAAAATGATTCTTATTAGGCCGTAAAAAGGGAATATTTACAAAACTCAAAACTTACAATATACTGTACATATAATGGTGATCTGTCCCTTTTACTAGAAATATAATTTTAGGTGAAATGCATTCACCGTGATGGTTAGAACCCATCCATCTTGATATTTTAATTGGAAGGCATTGAATTGCTTTTCTAAAATAATTTTAAATGGCCCCTCCCAGAACGCGTCAAAATTATCATGATGTCCTGGTTTCGCTTTCTTGATGTTCCATTTTAACACCAGGTCACCTATTTTGAATTTCTTAAAAGTGGTTTTCTTATCGAACCACCTGGCTGTTTTCAACATATGTTTTTGATGATGATTGTAGGCCTGTTCCCTAGACTCTTCTAGCTGCAAAAGTTGCATCAGTCGGGCATCCATTGGATGGCCTTCATCTTCATTAACTTGGTTTAGCAATTTCAATGTGGGTATCTCCATATGAATTGACAAAACAACCTCTTTGCCATAAACCAAAGCATATGGTGATGTATTGATTGATTTCTTGATTGAAATTATGTCGGCCCATAGGGCCTGATTCAGGAGTGAGTGCCAGTTCTTCTTATTATCCTCTAATGTTCTTTTTAGGATTCTTAAAAGATTCTTATTAGTAGACTCGGCTAATCCATTACCTTGTGGGTAATAATTAGAGGAAGTCTTCAGGTAAATTCCATATCGACTAGAAAATTCAATCATATTTGCACTAGTGAAAGGAGATCCGTTTTCTGTAATCAAAGAGTCTGGTATGCCAAACCTTGTGATTAGACTCTCGAAAAATTCTATCACCACTTCCAAATCAACTTTCTTTGTGGGTACTACTTCTGCCCACTTAGTGAAGTAGTCCATGGCAGTGAGAATGTATTTGTGGCCTAATGATTAAATTAGCTCTATTATACCTACGAAATCCAACCCCAACTGTTGGAATGATTCCTCGACTTGAATAGCTTTTAAGGGCATAGACGCATTCCTGTTCCTCCCCACATACCTTTGACACTGTTCGCACCTTTGGGTCACTTTGTATGCATCTAGGAAGATGGAAGGCCAATAACATCTAGCTCTGAGGATCTTCAAAGCTGTGGTTCGGCCTGCATAATGTCCCCCTGAGAGACCCTCATGAAATTCATCTAACACTTTTTGCTTTTCATTATCGGGAATGCATTTCAACAATACACCATCGATATTAACCTTGTACAACCCTTCTATTCAAAGGGTATATTTTAATGCTTGGGTTCTGAATATCCTTCTTTGGGAAGCATTCATATCTTCTAGGCATGACCCAGTCTGAAAGTACCTCACAAAATCGTCGATCCAACCTGAACTTACTCTGTCTTGATGTTGCTCAGTGTTTGCCATGACGGGGTGGATCTCCCCATATCCACTTGCATCTTGCTTGGCCAATTCCTGGCACAAAGGTCTCCCTCTAAATATTTTAGTAGGATGTATTTCTACATCATACTCTTGGATGCGAGTCACCCATATAGCTCTTTTTTCACCCAGTTCTCCTTGAATTATGAAGTTCCTTACATCAGGATGAATAACATAAACCATCGTTCGACTCTGGGATAAGAAGTGTTTTAACTTATTCAAGGATTTCATAATTGCATATACTTGTTTTTCTATGAAGCTGTACCTTTCCTCGTGTTTGTGCATGGTGGAAATCAGAAAGGCTATGGGTCTTTCTTCATCATCTGCTCCTTTCTGAGTGAGAACTGCAACATAACTATCTTGTTCTCCGACAGCAGATAGTATGAAACCTCGAGAATAATCAGGGTTAACTAGCATAGGAGCTTGAGCGATGGCTTCTAAAATTTTTCAAAAAGCTTCTTTCCTTGGCTCTGTCCATTTGAAAGGAGCATCCTTTTTCAATAATTCAGTCATTGGTTTAACTTTATGGGCAAAGTCTACAATGAATTTTTTGACAAAATTTATTTTCCCAAAGGACTGCAAACCTTTCTTGTTAACTGGAAGCGAAAACTCAAGAAGTGCCTTCACTCTATCAGGGTCAATTGAAAGCCCAGCTTTAGAAATAACATGCCCAATGAGTATTCCTTCTTCCACAACAAAAATAGACTTTTTAGGATTTAATGATATTCCAAATTCTCTACATTTCTCAAATACTTGTCACAGATGAGTGGCATGGTCTTTTTTGTTGTGAGAAAATACAGTCATGTCATCTAAATAGACGATAATAATTTTGTTTGCAAGCTCCCCAAAGGCTACATCCATGGCTCTTTGAAAAGTTGCTCCTGCATTAGATAATCCAAAGGGCATCCTTTTGTATGCAAATATTCCCCACTTAGTGGTGAATGCAGTCTTATATTGATCTTCATTTCTCACCCAAACTTGATTGTAACTAGAGAATCCATCTAATAGAGAAAACCTTTCTGCTCCTGCCATAGTATGAAGGATTGGGTCAATCTGGGGTATATGATAGTGATCTTTTAAAGAGGCTCTGTTCAAATTTCTAAAATCGACGCATAGTCTTATTTCTCTATTTTTCTTGTGAACTAGGACCAAATTTGCCACCTAGGTAGAGTGCTTGATTGGGTATACTATCTTAGCCTGTAGGAGTTTTAACAACTCTTGTTTCATTAAGGATTCAATTTTAGGATTCACAGGCCTCTGCTTCTACCTAAAAGGTTTAGCTTCTTCCTCTAGTTCGATGGTATGCTGAATGACCTATTTCCTGTACACTTTTAGATCACTATAAGTCCAGGCTATTATATCTGGATACTCTCTACATAACAATTTTATTTGATCTAGTTCTACTTTTGTACAATCGGTCCCTACTTTGATCATCTTGCCCGGTTCTAGTTCTACTTCTTTATACCGATGTTCATCTACCTTGATCCTTTGACCTACAACTCTGTCGCTATTGTCGAAAAGGCTCTCTAGGGTGATCAGTCCCCTAGAGATATGATTGTTTTTTAGTTGAATAAGGCTCTCTTCATCCTCTTCTTGTAATGCTCTATCTATAGAGCAATTCATCTCATGAATTAGAAAATCCAAGATCTACTCATAGGTCTCAAATACTTACCAAAAAATGTCCTTGTTGGGCACATAAGGCCTGTATATAAGTCTAACTGTTTTAGACTTCTGAATAACATTACTGACTGGGCAAAAATTGGATCCTACTGACACTAACAGGTCTGCATGTGTGTTCTTCTCTCTGGAAATGGATTTCATGTTTAGTGCTTCAAAATTTTCTAATAGATCCAACACTTTGTTTTTGTAAGCCCTTAGGTAATGTTGCTTACAAATGCATTTGCCAGTAACTTGTTTAACAATCAGCTCTGAATCTCCATAGATCAGCAACTATTTTGCACCCAATTTTTTAGCTTTCCTAAGTCCCAAACACAAAGCTTCATATTCAGCTGTGTTATTGGTGCAATTCCATGTCAACCTATATGAAAAGACTTTTTCTTTTCCAGTAGGTGAAATCATAACAATTCTAGCTCCTGCTCCATTTTTGCACCTTGACCCATCAAAGTACAATTTCTATAACTGGTTGGCCGAATCACCGGTTTTAGGGACAACAATAGGGAGATTTTTTGGTTTCTCAATGGAATAGCTTCTCATTTCTGTCTCTACCATAGCATTAAAGTTCTTCATTGAAAACTGATCCTCAAATTGGAGTTCCTCTAGGGTTTCTTCCATTAAATCGATATTTTCCAATTCCTCAGACATCATGTTGATGGTGGTTGTTTCCTCCAGTCTTTCTATGTGAAAAGTAGATGGTTTTTCATTGTAGATCATGAATCTTTTACCTTTGAAATGTATGACCAAATGAGAATAATCTAGAGACAAATAACCACCCATTTTGGCCGTGAACTCTTTGGATAAACACATACCAAAATATGGTTCTAAGTCTACAACAAATACCTCTTGTATGATGACTACTTCTGGTATTCTGTGGAGTTGAATAGGTATATCTTTGATCACCCCAATAGATTTTACTGGAGTACCATATAATTGCAACACACTAGGATGACTTCGAGTATATTCCATCCCCATTATGTCACATACGACTTTTGACATCACCATAGTTACGGTCCCTGAATCAATCATGCAATTGTGAACTATCCACCCCTCCATTTGCAAAGATAGATAGAATGGGGGTGGTATTTTTTCCCAAAGGTTGACATAACATTTGCTTGTATAACATTTGAGAAGGAGGTATCATTCTTTAAATTTAGGGATTCTTGGAGGAGGTCAATCTGACCCAGAATTTACAGTGCATCATACATGCTTATTTTGGAAGGAGTCCTCTTCATTTCTTCTATAATGTTGAACGAAAGGGTTGCAGCTGGGGATACCTCAGCACTTTTCTCCTTTCCACTAGTCGATGTGTCATATCTGTCTCTATAGACCTGTGTGGCTTCTGTTCTTTGTCTTTTTGTCAATGAAGGAAATCTGAGTCTTTCCTTCACTTGCTCTTGAGTCTCGCTCCCTTTTCTAGGAGGAAATTCTTTTCTTGTAGTCATAGAAGTTTGAGGAGGGTCAGAACGTCCTTTCTCATTAGACTGGTTTTTCTACGGAGTCGCCCTAGGGGCGGGAGGAAAACTTAGTGGTTGGAGTTCCTTAGGGTCAACTTGTAATGACATTTTTCTCGATCTTGTCGGGATTGAGACTTGTTCCATGGATGGCATTGCCAAATTGTGGTGGACTTCTCTGATTATGTTCACTTGTCCCTTGCCAGTTTCTTTGGTTCTCTCATTAATAACCGCTTGCACATGATGTTGATGAATCATGCATGAATATTCTCCATGAGGATCATTGCAAGTGGTACACTAGTAATTAGAATTAGTGGGTTCTCCATTATCTCCTGTCTCATTCGCATACACAACATTTTTTCTATCTTGCCCTCTACCACTCGTTGAAGCACATTATTTTTGTATCTGTGGAAATCTTCCTGCTTGGAGATTCCGTTCAGCTTCCCTCTTTTTCATGGATGCCAGTTCATTTGAGAATGTTTTCATTGTATCAATTATGGTCGTGTACTAGTCATTCGGAGGAGCTGATGCAAGGGGTGGTGCTAGTAATGAAAGGAGTGTAGGAGGTGTGGCTATAGCTAGGAGAACTTGCATTGATGGGAGTACAGGTAGTTTAGAAATTTATGCTTGGGAAAGTTCTAGTACAATTGGCAATAGACTCTTTGATGGATATTTCTTTGTAGTGATGAGATCAGCTTCGCCCTTTGCTGCATCTAGATAGATCTCAGGAAAAGTGGTTATGCGGGATTGCCTTATTATCATACTGAGATATGAATCAAAAGCCCTTAAATAATAACATATAAATTTTTCTTTCGTGGGTTTTATGCCCTGAGGTACTCTATCACGAGTTCTAGTAAATATGATGTTGAAATCCTAGATTTCTTCTTGTGGATGCCTCTCAATGATAGTGAATTGATTCAACAATGTGAAAGGATCCGCATGTATATTAAATTCATCAACCAAACAACCGACAAGCACTACCCAAGAAGTAATGGATCCAGTGGGAAGTGCTCTGTACCAATAGAGCATCTTTCCTTTCAAAGATATAACTAGCAATCTGACCATTACATCTTCTTGAGTGATATTGTAAATAGATGCTAGCGATGATACATCTAAATAGTGCTCATTTGCTATTTTGCCTATTCCATCAAAAATTGGCAATGCTTTTAGTGCAGCTTGTGGAAGTTGGTTTTGTGCTCCCAAGTTCAAAAGACCAGTTTGATTCCACACAAGATGTGCTAAGACAAGGGAAGCTTCCATGGTTGCTAAAGGAGTTACAACTACTATAGGATTGCTTGCAGATGCTCCTACAATGGGTGTTAAAGAGGTGCTAATGGTGCTAGGTGGTTTTGATCGTGCGGCTAGCACAAGGTGTGCCTTTAGGCTTTTGACATGTAGCTCAAAGAACTCGATGGATTCTTTGGATTTTCTATCTCGGGATCTAGTTATCATATGGCTATATAACCAAAAAAATTTAGACAAGGTCTTTCTTTTATGGTCTAAATTTTATTGCAAAGGAGTCGCCAGGTAGTTTTTTCTTGAGATTTTCAAACAAATGGCTCTAAAGTAAAACACCAAAACTTATATAATACTGTGTGATTTACTAGTCTCATAGGGCGTGCCAAAAACTGTTGGAACAAAATTTGCCTTTGGTTGATAGTGTTGCACCTTAGACTTTGCCAACATTGAATAGACAGACCTTGCTTGAGATCATCTATCTAATCTCCAGGGAAGGCTGGTTCCTTTGAGTTTTTTAGAGGAAATGGAAACAAGAGATAAGGGAAATATAGCCAAAGCTAGAACTTTTCTCATAGTACAGATTAGACAACAACTAAAAAATGATGATGCAGATTACTATCTTCAGAGTTTCTTTATATATTCCTATAGAAAACATGAATTCCTGAGTGCAATTTTAAATGTTCATCTAAATACATGTAAATATCTTTAATATTAAACTCTAGAGATATGGTTTATACATGCATAGTTCATATTTCAAAATAGATACATTATAAAACTTAAAATGAATAAAAGTTAAAAACCAGATACATACACTCGCATACAGAATTTTAGAAGCTAGAGGAAGAATATCTCTTATTGCTTGTAATCCAGTAACATGTACATCAAGTCTGTAAACATCCAAGAGCCGTCCTCTTCCATGATCGACTCACTCCTATTTATACCCTAAAAATAGTATCTTCTACTATGTACATTTGATTTCCTCAATCAATTAAAAGTAATTATCTACAGTTTCTAAGAATATACAATGGATTTCCTACAAATTAGATATATTTCCTTCTAGCTAAATTCATATGAGCCTGTTATTCTGCAATCATCCAGAAGACCTGCCATGTTATAATCAACTGACCATTCTTCAAAAATTAGCACATGATGTCAGTGCATGCCCCAGTTGCCAAAAATATACTCTGTTTCTCTATAGCGTGTATGTCACGAAATCGTGACACTCTACCTTTGTGAAACCTTCTTTACTTTTTCTTTAGCAAAAATTAGACATATCGCAAAATCGTGACACTCTTGTTTCTTTGCTTGTCTTCCCTTCTTGAGTCACGAAAATGCAACATGTTGTGAAATCATGACATTTCTATGTCTTTAGCCTGATTCTTCTTCTTGTACCTTGAAAACATGATATGTCGTGAAATCATGACGCTTCCGCCTCCTTAGCTCTTTGTCTTTGTTTTGATAGCAAAAATAAGACTTGTTGCGAAATCGTGACACTTTCGCCTCCTTGCTCTCTCTTGTTGCTTTTGGCCGTGAAAAAGGGACATGTCATGAAAAAGGGACATGTCGCAAAATCGTGACACTTTTAGTCTCTTTAGCAATTTTGCTATTCTTCTGGTGAAAATAAACCATGTCGCAAAATTGCGACATTCTCCCTGACTTCTACCCTTTTATTGATGGACTTGGCGAAAATGGGCAACGTCGCGAAATCGTGACTTTTTCCTCTGCTTTCCCTCTTTGTTGTTTTTTGCCGTGAAAACTCGACATGTCGTGAAATCACGACACTTTTCTTCCTTAGTGTATTTTGCTTTTTCTTTGTTCTTTAGCATATGGGCTACTTCGGTCTTCTTTGAAAATATGCAAAAAAGGTGCATCAGCCATTTTTTGTAGTTTGTCATTTTTGACTAACAAAAATCCTTTGGGCCCCTACTACCAATGGTTTTTCACTTTCAATTATGCTTATTACCTCACTAAAATCCCAGACTCTCCCTGGTTCCCTTCGAAGATTATCTAAAAAAAACTTATTGCCAAAGTCACTTTTTTTCTTCTGGATTGCCATCCAAGAAAAAATACTCACCATCCCCAATATACAGTGTCACGACATTTCCATTCTCGATCGTTGTTACCTTTGCAGTTAGCATTGTGAGTTTACCCAACACATTTTCTTAACCAGCCATTTTTCCCTCAACATTTTGTCTTCCTTTTTCTTTGCTATTGGTATTGTTTGGGCTCCTCCTTTTCTTCTGAGTGATATTTGTGTCCAATGGCCCAACCCTTTCAAAGGTTTTCATTTAAAAACCTTCTGGTCCTTCTACCTTTCCCATTTTTATGGGAGATTTTATGTGAATGAAACTCCCATGCCTTCAAAAATTCCATCCTTAATACCCAGTTTGTGCTTTTCAAAATTCTTCAGGAGGTAGCTGAGAACCTCTAGGTTACTCAAGGAGATGGAGACCATGAACCCCCTATTGAATCCATGTTGGCCACCTAATTGAATCTTCCTTACTGTGACATTCCTGCTTCTTCTTCAAGGACTGATCGATCGTTGGTGAAGAGGTACCCACCCCCTCTAGGTTATTTAAAATTAATTTTTTTTGGAGCTGCAAAAGCTAATCCTAGGTTAGCTGGTGCTAGGGGAATTTTTAGATATCACATAGGGAAGATCCTTCTGGAATTTATGGAGAATTTTGGAATCAATTCAAGTCATTTTGCCTAAGCTTGAGCTCTGCTCCAAGGTATTTTTTTATCTCATAAACTCTTAATTGTCGAAGGAGATTCACAAAACAATATTTAGAGTATTACAAGGACCCAATCTATTTCATGGAACATTTTCAATATGATTTATGAAGTCAAAAATTTTCTAAGGTCCTCCACTAATGTCACCTTCTAACACATCTTTCGTGAATGAAATTGTACAACAAATTTTTTGGTGAACATGGATGTTTCAGAGCCCTCTCTCACCATTTGGAATGATCATTTTTCTACCCCCTTCTTGATGGTAACACTCTATATGTTTCTTTCCTTTAATTCCTAGTGAAGCATCCCAATTTATTTTCTCTCATGGAAGTTGGCCAATATAACACTCTTTTGGGCTATCTATGTCCCCAATCCTGGGGTTTCCTTGTATCCCATGACAGTTGAGCTTCAAGATTTTTCTACAACATTGAGTCCTCTTGGCCGTGTGGATGTCATGGGTGAAGGACCCATCATGACGAGAATGTTATAGGTGTCTCTCAATTATCATCCCAATAGGCATTTTATTGGTGTATTTTTGCACTTGTCAACTGTTGTCACGCATGGCGGTCCTCCTCCAACACAAAAAATAAAGGGATCATATCCTTTGGCATACAATATTGCTTCTAGGCGAAGGTCAAATCATGATGTAATTAGCGATAGATAAATCATCACTAAAGGTGATCATATTAGAAATACTATATCGAGGATCCCATGCCTTGTGCGTAAACTCCTGCATAATAGCTAGATCAACATTTCTCCCAATAACATGTGGCAATTGGACTCCCAGTGGAAGAATTAATAGCCTGATCCTCTAGCATGGCATTCCATTCTTAGTCCTCATGATTACGCGGAGTTGCAATGGGTTATAATCGTGATGGTCACTCATCACCTTGCATGGATGGTTATTGCTATTTTCCATGGTGGAAATATTTCCATCTTCAACTTTAGAGATATTGTTAGATGTTCTAGGAATGTCGAGAATCAATACCCCTAACAAACCTTGACTGGTCATGGGTTATATTTTTTGTAATCACAATTAGGATGTTTTCTTGTCATTGATGATAGGGTCTTTTTTCAGATCAGGTGCCCTATCCTTGTTAGCATAAATCCTCTTGAATTGCGCTCCATGTAATCTAGTCTTGCTCCCTCATTGGACTCTTCATGCTCAAGTCATCTCCCTAGTGCTAAGTGACACATTCTTGAGTGCAATTATGTTCCATGGTTTTCTAGAGTGGGTAAGATGTCCTTTGTTTTACCATGGTCTAAGATGGGTTTTGGAATGCTCCTCTGGATTTAAAATCCCTAGCCTTCCACCCTACACTTCATGCTCCATCACTTCTCCCATTTATGAGTTGTGGTCCTCATTTTCTATTTTTCACTTGCTTTCGAGTCCTGCATCCATGGCCAAAATTGAACTCTCTATTCTCCATCTCACTGCCTTTGTTGAGGATATCTTTCAAGATCATGGTCTCCTTCATTTTTTGCAACTGTTCAATGACAGTGACTCAAAACTATCCTCGATGTTTTTTTAGATGTGGTATGGGGTATGTTTTCGTTCGTGAGTTTAGCTTCACTATTACAACCAATCTTCTGGTAAAGATTATTGGGATTTTGAATGACGATAAAATCATCAACAAGGAAAAGCACTCCCTTTAATGTGAGTTGGAACTTTTTAGAGATAGGGGAAAGACTTTAGGCAAGGAAAAATAAGGTATTCTTAGAGAAATGCTCTATAAATCTTAGGACGTCATTATATTGACTTTATTATAGTACTTCACTCTAGATATCCCTAGTGCAGCCCTGAGGAGCTTCCACCTAGCTTTCCTCAATCACCTACAAGGGAATAATTCCATTTATATTCTAGGATACCTCTTTCGATCTATTGAGCGATCTGTGGTGAATGTAAAGAAGAGAGTTTCTTCCTTCCCTCTTCACCAAGGTCTCCACATGGTTATCTATAGGTATGTTCTGGAGAGACAAACCCGAAGAGTTGTGGTTTTCACTGCTGGACCTGTGGATGATGCTGATGGTACTGGTGGAGATATTTTTGTGTTTCCCAAAATTAATCATGCCCTATACTATGATGTGAAGGTGGATGGGACCTTGAATTACTTGAAATTTGAACCCTAATGCTACACCACAAGAAGAAAAACAAGTAGTGGCAAGCATAAGTTCCCTATCCTTGTTGACAATAAAAAATAATTAGATGATTTCTTATTGTTTTATGTGTTGCAGGCCAAACACAGGTGAATTTTGCTCCTATTTTATCACTGCCCGATCATTTAAATTGTCAACCCAGGGAGCTTCGTAAACTTTATAAGAGTCTCAGACAAGATCACATACAATACCCACTTTGAGATGAGTCTGTCTAATTCTACTATTGGGGGGTTTAAAAGATTGTCAATCATTCATCCACACCATAATAATTTACGTATGAACAATTAAATCCTAAGAATGTAAATATTCATACATGCATAAAAGTAAACCTACTATGGAAATGAAAATAATAGTGCAAAAAATAAACCTATGAAAGCAGGAAACTAATCTAGGAAAGCATAATTAAAGGGAAGAAATATTGGCTTGGAGTGGGCCCAGGCTCCAGCATCTCCCTTCCAGCTGAACATGTAGTAGGAACTCTCAAACTTTATTGTATTCTCCAAAGAATTATTACAATGTTTCTATCTCCTCAAAATGATAAATAATTCTAGATATTCTAGATTCTAGATGTTTATCAGAGAGGTATGTGTGTGTTTATATAACACACACATATATTCTGTTACAAAGAAGTTACAATAATATTTTAGTCTAGACTAAACTAGGATAGTCTGGTAAATGTAATCGACATCTGCTAAAACAAGTATTGTTCCTAACGGTAGTGTGTTCGCTGATTGGTGCATGCTTCACTTGGCGTAGGTAAGATGTTCTCATCCGTTGGTGCAACTTCCAGAATTATATTGCATTATGTGGAACTAAAATGACACTGGTCAACTAGCAAAGAATGGAGGTGCCTTATCTATGAGGAAGGTGCCTTATGTGCTTTTTGATAGGTGCCTTTTGTATGCGAAAGGCGCATACTGATGTTGAGCACCTTCTTCCTGTGGAAGGCACCTATTGATGTGTGCATCTTCTCTATACGAAAGGTGCTTTGCCTTATATGAGGCACCTTCATTATGCAGAAGGCGCCTAAGTATGTCGAGTGCCTTATTTATATGGAAGGTGCCTACCTTTTGTTGATGCCTTCCTTGAAGAGGAAGGTGCATACCCTTTTCTTGGTGCCTTCATTGAAGAGGATGGCGCCTATCTTCTCTTTGCGCCTTCATTGAAGAGGAACATGCCTACTTATCATGCCTTGATCCTGAAATAAATAGAGTGCTAGGTTTATGAAAGACCTCGACTGATCCAAATCTATCAAAACCAACTACATTTCCACAAAAATACACTAAAACACACAAATTAGATAACACACACAATTATATTAAATAATTACATAATCATTCATAAAAGTACTTGTTGGTCACGAATCCGCCTAGTCATATAAAATGCGCCCTAGACCCGACCAACATTGAAAGGCCGAGAGAAAGAGAAGTCTCCCGGGCCAATCTCCAGAGAGGGTTGGCTCCCAAACTAATCTAAAACTGATTTCAAGGTAAGGGTTAGAAATAACAGAAAGAGATGGAAATATGGCCGAAGCCGATAGTCGATAGGGAGAACAACCTCAGATAGCAAATAACCTCACACTAGATCCTGAAGATAAGCAGCAACTAATTCTTAGAATGCACATACAGAAATTGGATCAAGCATTGACCATAAGTTTGCCTTCAATTATACTTCAAATGTTCAAATGAAAACATAGCCAAATTCAGAACAACAGAATTCAACTTATATTTTAACACTGGACTAAGCAGAAGTGAATCACATAGAAAGCATCACATGAACAACAGTTTGGATCACCAACTCAAAAGACTCTAAGAACAGAGCAAAATGCACTTAGGATTTATGCTTCAATTTTTGCAAAAAGGTCCTCCCCCTTTTCTTGAGATATACATTAGTATTTATAGAGGCCTTCCCTCTCCCTTTCGCATCACAACATTTAAAACATAAAACAGATTTTGAAGAGGAGATCCACAAAATATGCACTTGAAAAGAGAAACAATCCCCCCTCGGAGAAATCACATTCCCTGCTTTTATGGATCAAAACTGAAAATCGAACGGAAACAAGGGACCAGATTTCTTCATTAAATGACTATTCTTGGGGCATGCTTGAAGTGTTAGGAGATCACGAACAAGAGCTTTTAATACTGGAGGCATCTTTAATTTTGGTGGCTTCGAGAACAAACTGATTTAACACGTTCTCCCATCTTGCGCACATAGGTAAACAACAAAACATTTAATCTTGGAGCCTCTCTGACCTCGATCTCAAAATCAGTTGGAGAGCTTTTAAAACATTACTTTGTTCGATCCTTATCTTCTCCTCACGTTCTCCTATGCAATTTTGAAGAAAAATGCGGACAGAACTTTATTGGGCCTTTGTTGTTGCTTCTATCGTGAAAATGTGACAGGTCACGAAAATGCGACATGTCGCGAAATCGTGACATTTTCAACTTACTGCTTTCTCCTATTGCCACCAATCATGAAAATGTGACATGTCATGAAATCATGACAATATTCTCTTCATTTAGCTTTCTCTTCTTACACTTTCCATGAAAATGTGACAAGTCATGAAATCATGATAATCTACCTTCATTTTGTTTTTTCCCCATGACATGTCATGAAATCATGACATTCTCCTTTGTTTTGGCCTTCTTTTCGTTCACTTGTCACGAAAATGTAACATGTCATGAAATCGTGACATTTTCCTCTTTCTTGGCCGTGACTTCTTGCACTTTCATGAAAACATGACATGTCACGAAATCATGACATTTTCCTCTTGGCGCTGTCCTTTCTGCTTTCTCATGAAAATGTGACATGTCACGAAATCATGACAATTTTCTCCTTCTGGCTCCTTTTCTGCTTTATACTTGTGAAAACATGACATGTCATGAAATCATGACATATTTCTCCTACCTTGTGTTTATCTTTAGCCCTTCGACGAAAATGCACCATGTCGTGAAATCGTGACATCCTCCTCTCGCTTAACTCTTTCGTTGCCTTTAGCGTAAAAACATGACATGTCACGAAATCGTGACAATCTGCCTTCGTTTTGCTTTGTCTCCATGACATGTCATGAAATCATGACATTTTCCTTCATTTTTTCCTTTGCTACTCCAAGTCATGAAAATTTGACATGTCACGAAATCGTGACATTCCATACCATCTTTCTCCTTCTTCGCTTTCCTGCCACGAAAACATGACATGTCGCGATATCGCGACAATTTTCTTCCACCTTGTATTTTTTTGCTTTCTAGCGCGAAAATGCGATAGGTCACAAAAATGTGACATGTCGCGATATCATGACATTTTTCCTTAGCGCTCCCCTTGGCTGTTGTATGTCGTGAAATCGCGACATTTTCTTATCACTTTGCTTTGTTGCCACTGCAAGTCACGAAAATGCGACATGTCGTGATATCGTGACAACTTTGTCGTTACTGCTTCCTTTGCTATTTTCTAGCGCAAAAACATGACAGGTCATGAAAATGCGACATGTCATGATATCACGACATTTTCTATGCTTAGCTATTTTCTGCATCGGACACCATGAAAACGTGACAGGTCGCGATATCGTGACATGTCACGATATCGCGACATCTTACACTTACTTTGCTTTAACACAAAACTTGTAGAGATTTTTGTATTTTATTATATCCCTTTCAAAGTGCTTGGAGGGACAAACAGAGGAGTGAGTATCTCTACAATTTGTGCATTATTTTGTATGAACAACAACAAAAACAATGTGGCAAAAATGCCAACATTCTTGGCGGCTCTCGGGGTATACAGTTCTATTGTATGCATGAACCTCAGGCCTTTATCCATTGGGCAACAGAGTCAAGAAGCTAGAGGAGCAGAAGAAGTGAGTGTTGGTTGATGCTGGACATTTCTACGGGCTACTGCAACAAGCTCTTACTGGCGCTCGACACTTAAAATAGGACCTTCAATAGAAATTTGTGGAATAGCAGAACTTCCCTTATTCCTTTAACTACTGCATTTTGCCTAGCTCGGTTGAGTTGGGTAATCACCAGGTGTTGTGCAAGGATCTCCATGGCAATAGTGAGAAGCACCTGAATTGAAAAAATGGGAATGAATGGAGTGATGACCGACAGATGTGTAGGTCATGGAACGGGAATGGTGAATGATGGATTGGTGGAAGATGGAGGAGTAGAAGTGGTAGATACAACAACTGAAGAGGGTGCTACTGTGCTACTAGCTGTTGGGATTCTATGAAAATAGATAATGAAATGGAAGTGGATGGGATGGAGAAAGTGGTAGGAACTATGGAGAAGTGCTCAAAAGACAAAGGATTAGAAGAAAGGGGAAGTGAAGAAAAGGGAACATCAGAGAGGGGAGTAGAAACAATAGTAGTGGCTTGATTATGTACAGTGGAAGAAGGAGTGGGAGTGGAAGAAAGAAGTAGAGGGGAAGCCACTACCTACTGGGAAGGAAAAGAAAAAGAAAGAGAAATAAACATACCTGCGGGCTCGTGTGCAAAAGGAGCCGAAGTTGACGAAATTTTTTTTATTTATTTATTTTATTATTTATGTACAAGGTAACACTGTGTTTTCCATCATGAAATGTAGGCTTTCAAATGAAAGTCATTCACTGAGATAGGAAGTGGATTACCTTCCAAGTCTTCAAGATAAAATGAATTTGTCGAACTTGTACTGGCAATCTGGAATGGACCCTCCCACAGAGCATCAAATTTCTGGTGCATCCCTGGCTTGGCCTTCTTTTCATTCCACTTTAAGACTAAGTCACCCACTTTGAATGTGCGGTCAGTAGAACCTTTGTGAAACCATTTTGATACCACCTGTGAATGCTTAGCAAACTCATCATAGGCCAAGGAACGTTGCTCTTCCAGCTGCAACAACTGAGCCAATCGTATGTTCATGGGATCCATATTTTCTTCATCATCCAGGAATTCCTTCAATTGTTGCAAGGTAGGCAGTTCTAAATGAATAGGCAATCTTGCCTCTTTCCCATATACCAGGGCGTATGGTGAAGTCTTGATAGACTTCTTGATTGAAATTCTATCTGCCCATAATGCCTGATTCAGTAGAAGGTGCCAAGATCTCTTATTATCCCCCAAGGATCTCTTTAAAATCCTCAACAAGTTCTTGTTTGTAGACTCTGCCAAGCCATTACCCTGAGGGTAATAATTAGAGGATGTCTTCAGAAAAATATCGTACTTGTTTGCAAATTCTCCTAGCTTGGCTCCAATGAATGGAGTTTCGTTGTCTGTGATAATGGCATCAGGAATGCCAAAATGCGTGATCAGTCCTTCAATGAAAGTGATTACCACATCCTGATTTGTAGCCTTAGTTGGAATGGCCTCAGACCATCTTGTAAAGTAATCAGTAGCCGTCAAGATGTACCTATGTCCGACTGAAGAGTTTGGATCAATGATCCCAATAAAGTCTAGCCCCCACTACTGAAAAGGTGCTTCAACTTGAATTGGATGTAGGGGCAATGGTGCATTTTTGATCCGTCCTGTATACCTTTGGCATTTGTCGCAAGCTTGAGCAATCTTGAAAGTATCCACGAACAAAGTTGGCCAATAGTAACCAGCCCGAATAATCTTTAAGGCCATAGGCCTACCAGCGTAATGTCCTCCCGACATGCCAGAATGAAACTCCTCCAGGAGTCTAGCTTTCTCGGGTTCCTTAACGCACCTTAGGAGAACTCCATCAATATTTTTGAAGAACAATCCCTCGGGAAACAATACATACCTAAGAGCTTGTAGGTGAAACCTTCTCCTTTGAGAAGCATTTAATTGTGGGGGACATCTACCCATTGAAAAATACTCAACAAGGTCATCTGCCCAATCTTGGCCTTGTGCAAAGATATTCACTAGATTCCTCTCTTCAGCAGGATCGTTCACTTGATGATCAACTATCTCAGAGGCCGCAGTTTTTGCTAATTGCTGGCATAAGGCCTTACCCCGCACCAACTTGGTTGGATGGATCTCAACATCGAACTCTTGAATTTTAGTGACCCAACCAGCACGCTTATCGCCCATCTCGCCCTGAATGATGAAGTTCCTTACATCGGGGTGGATGACATAGATGATCGTCTTGCTCTGAGATACGAAGTGCTTGAACTTTTTGAGAGACTTCATGATAGCATAGACCTGCTTCTCAATGAAATTGTATCTCTCCTCATGGGGTAAGATAACCTGGCTAAGGAAAGCAATGGGTCTTTCATCCCCATCATCTCCTTTCTGTGTAAGCACTGCAACATAGCTTTCATCCTCTCCAACTGCATACAGAATGAAGTCCTTAGAATAATCTGGATTGATCAACATAGGGGCTTGTGCAATTCTATATTTAATCTCCTAAAATGCATCTTTCCTCTGAGTTGTCCACTTGAACTCCGCATCCTTCTTTAATAGCTCAGTCATGGGCTTGACTACTCAGGCAAAGTCAAAAATAAATTTTTTGACAAAATTGATTTGCTCGAAGAAAGATTGCAACTCTTTCTTATTGGCAGGGAGTGATAGTTTCTTCAAAGCTTCAGCTCTCGATGGATCAATTGCCAAACCATTCTCTGAGATGACATGTCCCAAGAGCTTACCTTCCTTTACTACAAAAATGGACTTCTTTGGGTTGATGGAAATGCCAAACTCCCGACATTTCTCAAATATCTGCCTCAAATGAGAACAGTGTTCTTCTCGTTTGTGCGAAAATATAGTCATATCATCGAGATAGATGACAATGATCTTATTTAAAAGCTCCCCAAATGCGATGTCCATGGCCCTTTGAAATGTAGCCCCAACATTGGACAATCCGAAGGGCATGCGCTGATAGGCAAAGGTACCCCACTTGGTTGTGAATGCGGTTTTGTGCTGATCCTCATCCCTGACCCAAATTTGATTGTATCCAGAGAATCCATCTAGCAATGAAAAGCGTTGAGCCCCAACAACAACATGAAGGATCTGATCAATGCGAGGCAATGGGTAGTGATCTTTCAAGGATGCTCGGTTCAAGTTTTGAAAATCCACACACAGCCGTATATCTCCATTCTTCTTACGGATCGAAACCAAATTAGCAACCCAAGTCGAGTGCTTGATCGGATATATAATCTGGGCCTGCAACATCTTTGCAAGTTCGGCCTTCATGAGGGCTTCAATATTTGGGTTCATCGGTCTCTACTTCTGCCTGAAGGGTTTGACTCCTTCTTCCAGCTCGATAGTGTGCTAAATGATCTCTTTATCATATCCCCTCAGATCCTCGTAGCTCCAGGCCACGATGTCAAAAAACTCTTGACACAATTGTCTGATCTCTTGCAATTCAACGAGAGTAGAATCAGTCCCAATTTTGATGACCTTATCATCCTCCAACTGAAGCTCCATGTATTCTTTCTCATCGACCTCGATCCGATGCTTCTTGGACCGATCATTCTGATCAAACAAGCTTTCTAGAGTAATGAGGCCTTTAGGAATGTGGTTATTCCGCAACTGAATCAGGCCTTCAGTTTCTTCATGCTCCAAGGTCCTTCCCTTGATGGTGGCAGCTTCTTGAACCAAAAAGTTAACAATTTGCTCATCACTATCGAAGACTTGCCAAAAGGTGTCCTTGTCTGGGACAGAGGGCCTATACACCATTCTCACTATTTTTGGCCTTCTCACCACCTGCTCAATTGGTGAAAAATTTGCTCCCAAGGAAGCCAGTAGGTCAGCATGTCTATTTTGTTCTCGTGGGATGAAATGCATGCTGAGAGCAGAGAATGATTCGAACAGGTCCCAGACCTTGTTGCGATAGTTCTTGAGATAGTGGTGCTTGGACACACACTTATTGGTCACCTGATTGATAATCAACTCGGAGTCACCAAAGATTTGCAACTATCGTGCTCCAAGTTTCTCAGCCTTCTTGAGGCCTAGGCATAAAGCCTCATATTCTGCTGCATTATTTGTGCAGCTCCAGGTCAAATGATATGAATAGGATCATTGAATCCCAGAAGGTAATACTAGAACAATCCCAGCTCCAATGCCATTTCTACATCGTGCTCCATCAAAATAGAGCTTCCAGAGCTGGTCTTGACTTTCATCATTCTTTTCTTGAGCCTTTTCGAGGCTTGAAAATGGAGTAACACCCCAAGTCAGTTTCCATCATGGCATTGAAATTGGCCATGGAAAATTCATTTTCTGGGTGGAGCTCTTCCAAAGCTTCTTCCATTAAGTCAAGCTCACCAAATTCTTCAGACATCATGTGCACTGAATTTTCTAATCTATCCATTTCATCTATTCTCTCCACATGAAATGTGGAAGGCTTTTCATTGAAAATCTTCACCTTTTTACCTTTATGGATCACCTCCAAATGAGTAAAATCCAAAGAAAGGTAACCCCCGAGTTTAGCCATGAACTCTCGGGAGAGACACATACCAAAACATGGCTCTAGGTCCACTACTATGATCTCCTGGATCATAGTAATCTGAGGCATGGTGTGCAGGGAGATAGGAACATCCTTAATTACGCCCATCGTCTTTACTGAGGTACCATCTAGCTGCAAAACTCCCATGCTAGTCCTTGTATATTCCATGCCTATGACATCACATACTGCCTTCGGCATGACAGTAGTAGCTGCTCCTGAGTCAATGAGGCAATTATGCACCACATGTCCCTCCATTCTCAATGAAAGATAAAAAGGTGGTGGTCTATTTTTCCCTGTGACTGAAGAGGTCAGAGTTTGAGACATAACTACCTGGGCTGGAGCCTTCCCCTTACTTTGTGTGGTCTTCAAGGATTCTTGTAAGAGATTTACCTATCCAGGAAGCTACAAGGTGTCATACAGACTTACTTTAGCTGGTATCCTTTTGAGTTCTTCGACGATGTTGTACTCCATCGAGATCGGCTCTCTCCCTCCACTAGCAGATTCAAATCTGCTTCTATATTGTTGGGTGGCCTCCACTCACTGTCGTTTAGTCAATGATGGATACCGCAACGTCTCTCTAGCTTGTTCCTTTGTTTTTGCTTATGGCTGGGAGGTAGAAGCCTTAGCTTGCAACCTCTCTTTTGCTTGTGGTGGAAGCGGATCCTTCGAAAAAATAGGTGGGTCTTGTTGTGGAGCTAGAGGATCATGAGTCTTTGTAGGTATTTGTTGCTTTGTTGCTTGTGCAGGAGGCACTTTCAATGGCTCCATCTTAGCCGGATCTACCAACATTGGTTTCTTGCCGTTGCGTGTCAAGACTGCCATGTATTCCTCAGGAGACATCACGAAATTATGATCCACCTCTCGAATCATGTTTACACGGCTCCCCGCAAGAACTTGTAAATAATTTTGGTGGACCATGCAAGTGGACTCATCATGTGGGTCATTGCATGAAGAACACCAGTAAGATGGCTCATGTGAAACTTCAGAGGGGCCAGCTTCTTCACTTACCAGGATCGCTGAGTTCCTCTCAAGTACTTTCTCTATAACCTTGCTAGGAGCAACTTGCTCTCTAGTTACCGCTGGAACAAATCTTCATGGCTGATAGTTCCTTTCTGCCTCTCTCCGCTCCATAGATGTCATCTTGTTAGTGAGAGATCTCATGGCCGACTGAATTTCTTGCAAAATAGCCAATTGAGGATCTGGGCTTGAGGACACAGGCGGTGCCGGTAGAGGTAATGGAACTGGTGGAGAAGGTAATGCAAGAGTTGGAAGTGGAGAGGTTAACTGTGGAATGGGAATCATAGGTACTAAAGGTGTGGGAGGATTCCATGAAGATGAAGGGTACATGGATGGAGCAGTGTAAGATGTGGAGGCTGCACCTGTATGTTGGTATTGTGGAAGCTCGAGAAAAATGGGCATAGTCATTTTTGGAGGCAATTTCCCAATGGCAATCAGATCGGCCTCAACCTTCTGTGCCTGGGAATATAGTGCAAGAAAGGTTTGAACATTGGACATCCTAATGTTCATACTAATATCTGAGTGGAAAGCCCTAAGAAAGTAAAATGTCGCTTGGTCATTAGTAGGGCGGAGACCATCAAGAACTCTCTGCCAAGTTCGGGCAAACCTAACATTGAAATCCACTATCTCCTCTTGAGGATGCCTCTTGATATTAGTAAATTGATGCAACAAAGAAAATGGGTCCGCTTGCTCATTGAACCCTTGGATCAGCATCTCTGCTAATTGATCCCATGAATTTATGGAGTTGGGAGACAAGGATCTATACCAGCACAATAACTTACCTCGGAGTGACAGCACGAGCAATTTGATCATGACATCTTCATCTGTGATATTATGAATTGTAGCCAAGGATGCCACATCTAAAACATGCTCATACATGGTCTTTCTAGTCCCATCGTATGTAGGCAAAGCCTTTAATGCTGCAGTAGGAACTAGATTTTGAAAAGGCAGGTCCAATGCTCCCGAATAGTTCCAAGCAAGAAATTGACGTGGAGGAGGTTGTTGACCAGCCATTTGCACTACAGGATTTGGATCTACTAGCAAGCTCGTAGCAGTACTGGGAGGAGTCAGAGATGGCACAAACTGACCCACCACCTATGAAGAAATAGCAAATGATGGGTTCACAGGACTTACCAATCTTGAGCGCTCCCTCCAGTTTTGAACATCGATCTCGAAGAATTTGACTGGATCTTCTGATTCTTTGGCACTTGATCTCATGATCATGAAGCAAATATTTTCACCAACTTCACGATTGGAGATTTCTAGGTACTATACAGTCACCTTCAGCAGAGTCACCAGATGAACTTACAATCTCCGCTTTGAGGTCAAGACAGTTCATCAAAATCTTGATTCCTTCGGGTGTCAAAAAATGGGACTTGTGAGTCCCATCGGGCATGCCAAAAACTATTGGTCATGAATCTGCCTAGTCATATAAAATGTGCCCTAGACCCGACCAACATTGAAAGGCCGAGAGAAAGAGAAGTCTCCCGGGCCAATCTCCAGAGAGGGCTGGCTCCCAAACTAATCTAAAACTGATTTCAAGGTAAGGGTTAGAAATAATAGAAAGAGATGGAAATATGGCCGAAGTCGATAGTTGATAGGGAGAACAACCTCAGATAGCAAATAACCTCACACTAAATCTCCTAAAGATAAGCAGCAACTAATTCTTAGAATGCACATACAAAAATTGGATCAAACATTGACCATAAGTTTACCTTCAATTATACTTCAAATGTTCAAATGAAAACATAGTCAAATTCAGAACAACAGAATTCAACTTATATTTTAACACTGGACTAAGCAGAAGTGAATCACACAGAAAGCATCACATGAACAACAGTTTGGATCACCAACTCAAAAGACTCTAAGAACAGAGCAAAATGCACTTAGGATTTCTGCTTCAATTTTTGCAAAAAGGTCCTCCCCTTTTCTTGAGATATACATTAGTATTTATAGAGGCCTTCCCTCTCCCTTTCGCATCACAACATTTAAAACATAAAACAGATTTTGAAGAGGAGATCCACAAAATATGCACTTGAAAAGAGAAACAATCCCCCTCGGAGAAATCACATTCCCTACTTTTATGGATCAAAACTAAAAATCGAACGGAAACAAGGGACCAGATTTCTTCATTAAATGACTATTCTTGGGGCATGCTTGAAGTGTTAGGAGATCACGAACAAGAGCTTTTAATACTGGAGGCATCTTTAATTTTGGTGGCTTCGAGAACAAACCGATTTAACACGTTCTCCCATCTTGCGCACATAGGTAAACAACAAAACATTTAATCTTGGAGCCTCTTTGACCTCGATCTCAAAATCAGTTGGAGAGCTTTTAAAACATTACTTTGTTCGATCCTTATCTTCTCCTCACGTTCTCCTATGCAATTTGAAGAAAAATGCGGACAGAACTTTATTGGACCTTTGTTGTTGCTTCTGTCGTGAAAAAATGTGACATGTCATGAAATCATGACATTTTCAACTTACTGCTTTCTCCTGTTGCCACCAGTCGCAAAAATGTGACATGTCATGAAATCGTGACATCTTCTCTTCATTTAGCTTTCTCTTCTTGCACTTCTGCAAAAATGCGACAAGTCATGAAATCATGACAATCTGCCTTCGTTTGTTCCTTTGCTACTTCAAGTCGCGAAAATGCAACATGTCGCGAAATCGCGACAACTTTTCCGTTACTGATTCCTTTGTTGTTTTCTAGCACAAAAACATGATAGGTCATGAAAATGCGACATGTTGCGATATCGCGATATTTTCTATGCTTAGCTATTTTTTGCATCGGACGCCATGAAAATGTGACAGGTTGTGATATTGCGACATGTCGCGATATCACATCTTACACTTACTTTGATTTAACACAAAACTTGTAGAGATTTTTGTATTTTATTTATTATACCTTTCGAGGTTCTTGGAAGGACAAACAGAGGAGTGAGTATCTCTATAATCTGTGCATTCTTTTGTATGAACAACAACAAAACAATGTGGCAAAAATGCCAACAAGTACACAGTTCCTATTATATTGCCGCATAATAATCATTGAAACCCATAGAAAATATGAGCATTTTTTAGGCTCATCATCATGTTTGGTTGGGAATTACATCCAAGAAATGCCAATCCATGGAAGGAACCTTCGCTCAACCTTCCCTGTTGGCCTCCTAAGTTTCTTGCTGGTCCAACCTCTCTGATCGGGGTCATCTCCAGGACCTCCATGACATCATGAAAGCTCTCGAGAGGGCGGCCAAGATGACCTCTTCTCTTATTTATTAGGTAGAATCTCTCCTGGACGATTACAAGGATTATTCTAAAATCTTAGAGGAGTTCAAGAGGTTTGTGGGTGTTGATCGCACTATTGGTGGTTGAGACACTGGACACCCTAGCAATTGATGGTGCGGTATTGTCTACTATGGTTTTTTGCTTTCTTTTTTTTACAGTCTTACATTTCTCTTATGTTCCTATTCTGCTCTTGCGTGGGTTTTCTCTACGTCTTTCTTGGGTTCTCTCCTTTGCCCCTATATGGTCCTTCAAGTTTGTTTTTGGTGGTTTCTTTGATGACCCTTAGAGGTTGGATACTTTTGTTTTCAGTTTTTGCTGACAAGAGCTTTTTCCTAATTATCTATATTTTATAGAAGGTTACGAGACCCTTTCAAAACCCCTTTTACCAATAAAAAATAAATTAAACTAATTCTTAAGTGTGATAGAGGCTTTTATGTTTTAATCTCATGAAACCCAAATTATAGAGGCTTCCAAGTTGACCTTTGAACACCCATATTGTAAAAACAAGAGTTAAAGGTTGACATTTCTTAATAATAAATAAAATTGTAACAAATTCAAGTATGTAACTTTTTTGACACACAAGTGTTGTCGTCTAGATAAGTTTTAAAATTAACTATATATATATATATATGATTTTTAATTAAAAATTGGATACAATATTAATAATTTAAAGTGTAATAAAGAGATTAAAGTTTAAAGTTTGAAACTTATCAATTAATATATATAAAAATAAAATTAATATATATATATAGAATTTAATACAAAAAGTGAGATTTCAAACATGCTTTAGGTTATTACTCTCTAATTACTACCAGAATAAATATTCATGGCTGATAGTTCCTTTTCGCCTCCCTCTACTCCATAGATGTCATATTGTTAGTGAGATATCTCTTGGCCGACTGAATTTCTTGCAAAGCAGCCAATTGAGGATCTGGGCTTGAGGACATACGCGGTGCCAGTAGAGGTAATGGAACTTGTGGAGAAGGTAATGCAGGGGTTGGAAGTGGAGAGGTTAATTGTGGAATGGGAATCATAGGTACTAAATTTGTGGGAGGATTCCATGAAGATGAAGGGTACATGGATGGAGCAGTGTAATATGTGGAGGCCGCACCTATATGCTGGTATTGCGAAAGATCGAGAAAAATGGGCATAGTCATTTTTGAAGGCAATTTCCCAATGACAATCAGATCGACCTCAACCTTCTGTGCTTGGGAATATAGTGCAAGAAAGGTTTGAACGTTGGACATCCTAATGTTCATACTAATATTTGAGTGGAAAGCCCTAAGAAAGTAAAATGTCGCTTGATCATTAGTAGGGCGGAGACCATCAGGAACTCTTTGCCAAGTTCGGGCAAACCTAACATTGAAATCCACTATCTCCTCTTGAGGATGCCTCTTGATATTAGTAAATTGATGCAACAAAGAAAATGGGTCCGCTTGCTCATTGAACCCTTGGATTAGCATCTCTGCTAATTTATCCCATGAATTTATGGAGTTGGGAGACAAGGATCTATACCAGCACAATAACTTACCTCGAAGTGATAGCACGAGCAATTTGATCATGACATCTTCGTCTGTGATATTATGAATTGTAGCCAAGGATGCCACATCTGAAACATGCTCATACATGGTCTTTCCAGTCCCATCGTATGTAGGCAAAGCCTTTAATGCTACAGTAGGAACTGGATTTTGAAAAGGCAGGTCCAATGCTCCCGAATGGTTCCAAGCAAGAAATTGACATGGAGGAGGTTGTTGACCAGCCATTTGCACTACAGGATTTGGATCTACTAGAAAGCTCGTAGTAGTATTGGGAGGAGTTAGAGATGGCACAAAATGACCCACTTCCTGTGAAGAGATAGCAAATGATGGGTTCATAGGACTTACCAATATTGAGCGCTCCCTCCAGTTTTGAACATCGATCTCGAAGAATTAGACTGGATCTTCTGATTCTTTGGCATTTGATCTCGTGATCATGAAGCAAATATTTTCACCAACTTCAAGATTGGAGATTTCTAGGTACTATACAGTCGCCTTTAGCAAAGTCACCAGATGAACTTACAATCTCCGCTTTGAGGTCAAGACAGTTCATCAAAATCTTGATTCCTTCGAGTGTCAAAAAATGGGACTTGTGAATCCCATCGGGCGTGCCAAAAACTTTTGGTAATGAATCCACCTAGTCATATAAAATGCGCCCTAGACCCGGCCAACATTGAAAGGTCGAGAGAAAGAGAAGTCTCCCAGTCCAATCTCCAGAGAGGGCTGGCTCCCAAACTAATCTAAAACTGATTTCAAGGTAAGGGTTAGAAATAATAGAAAGAGATGGAAATATGGCCGAAGCTGATATTTGATAGGGAGAACAATATCAGATAGCAAATAACCTCAATAATGTCCTGAAGATAAGAAGCAACTAATTCTTAGAAAGCACATACAAAAATTGGATCAAACATTGACCATAAGTTTGCCTTCAATTATACTTCAAATGTTCAAATAAAAACATAGCCAAATTCAGAACAACAGAATTCAACTTATATTTAACACTGGACTAAGCAGAAGTGAATCACACAAAAAGCATCACATGAACAATAGTTTGAATTACCAACTCAAAAGACACTAAGAACAGAGCAAAATGCACTTAGGATTTCTTCTTCAATTTTTGCAAAAAGGTCCTCCTTTTTCTTGAGATATACATTAGTATTTATAGAGGCCTTCCCTCTCCCTTTTGCATCACAACATTTAAAACATAAAACATATTTTGAAGAGGAGGTCCACAAAATATGCACTTGAAAAGAGAAACAATCTCCCTCGGAGAAATCACATTCTTGCTTTTATGGATCAAAATTGAAAATCGAACGAAAACAAGGGACCAAATTTCCTCATTAAATGATTGTTCTTGGGGCATGCTTGAAATGTTAGGAGATCACGAAAAAGAGCTTTAAATACTGGAGGCATATTTAATTTTGGTGGCTTTGAGAACAAATTGATTTAACACGTTCTCCCATCTTGCACACATAGGTAAACAACACAACATTTAATCTTGGAGCCTCTCTGACCTCGATCTCAAAATTAGTTGGAGAGCTTTTAAAACATTACTTTGTTCGATCCTTATCTTCTCCTCACGTGCTCCTATGCAATTGAAGAAAAATGCAGACAGAACTTTATTGGACCTTTGTTGTTGCTTCTGTCGTGAAAATGTGACAGGTCGCAAAAATATGACATGTCGCAAAATCATGACATTTTCAACTTACTGCTTTTTGTTGTTGTCACCAGTCGCAAAAATGTGACATGTCATGAAATCATGACATCCTCCTCTCGCTTGACTCTTCCATTGCCTTTAGTCGCAAAAATGTGACAAGTCATGAAATCGCGACAATTTGCCTTCGTTTTGCTTTGTCTCCATGACATGTCGCGAAATCGTGACATGTTCCTTCATTTTTTTCCTTTGCTACTTCAAGTCGTGAAAATGCGACATGTCGCGAAATCGCGACAACTTTTTCGTTACTGATTCCTTTGTTGTTTTCTAGCACGAAAACATGATAGGTCATGAAAATGCGACATGTTGCGATATCGCGATATTTTCTATGCTTAGCTATTTTTTGCATCAAACGCCATGAAAATGTGACAGGTCGTGATATTGCGACATGTCGCGATATCACATCTTACACTTACTTTGCTTTAACACAAAACTTGTAGAGATTTTTGTATTTTATTTATTATACCTTTCGAGGTTCTTGGAAGGACAAACAGAGGAGTGAGTATCTCTATAATCTATGCATTCTTTTGTATGAACAACAACAAAACAATGTGGCAAAAATGCCAACAAGTACACAGTTCCTATTATATTGCCGCATAATAATAAATGAAACCCATAGAAAATATGAGCATTTTTTAGGCTCATCATCATGTTTGGTTGGGCATTACATCCAAGAAATGCCAATCCATGGAAGGAACCTTCGCTCAACCTTCCCTGTTGGCCTCCTAAGTTTCTTGCTGGTCCAACCTCTCTGATCGAGGTCATCTCCAGGACCTCCATGACATCATGAAAGCTCTCGAGAGGGCGGCCAAGATGACCTCTTCTCTTATTTATTAGGTAGAATCTCTCCTGGACGATTACAAGGATTATTCTAAAATCTTAGAGGAGTTCAAGAGGTCGATGGGTGTTGATCGCACTATTGGTGGTTGAGACACTGGACACCCTAGCAATTGATGGTGCGGTATTGTCTACTATGGTTTTTTGCTTTCTTTTTTTTACAGTCTTACATTTCTCTTATGTTCCTATTCTCGCTCCGCGTGGGTTTTCTCTACATCTTTCTTGGGTTCTCTCCTTTGCCCTAGCGTGGACCTTCAAGTTTGTTTTTTGTGGTTTCTTTGATGACCCTTAGAGGGTGGATACTATTGTTTTCAGCTTTTTGTTGACAAGAGCTTTTTCCTAATTATCTATATTTTATAGAAGGTTACGAGACCCTTTCAAAACCCCTTTTACCAATAAAAAATAAATTAAACTAATTCTTAAGTGTGATAGAGGCTTTTATGTTTTAATCTCATGAAACCCAAATTATAGAGGCTTCCAAGTTGACCTTTGAACACCCATATTGTAAAAACAAGAGTTAAAGGTTGACATTTCTTAATAATAAATAAAATTGTAACAAATTCAAGTATGTAACTTTTTTGACACACAAGTGTTGTCGTCTAGATAAGTTTTAAAATTAACTATATATATATATATGATTTTTAATTAAAAATTGGATACAATATTAATAATTTAAAGTGTAATAAAGAGATTAAAGTTTAAAGTTTGAAACTTATCAATTAATATATATATAAAAATAAAATTAATATATATATAGAATTTAATACAAAAAGTGAGATTTCAAACATGCTTTAGGTTATTAGTTGTTTTTATCACATTTATTAAGACTGCAAAGGCTTGTCTTTGGTAGATTGGTCCTAGTCATCACTTCCCGCTTGCAACGTGTGTTTTGACCTAGCATAGAGGATAATTTATCTTAGTGGTCAGACCTATCATATTCAGTATTATTATGTGTATATGATCAAAGAAATAACCAATGCAAGAAAATAGTGTAGGGGCATTCCTCTAGTGTTCAATAAATTTTTGTAAATGGGTTAACTTCATTGCCACTTTGTTGGTCTACACTAAAGTCTACAATGACATAGAAGAAACAACATTGACCCTATCAAGAGCATTGTAGAATAGAACAACAGAGGCCAGAGAGAACAAGGAATCATTTATGGTTTTCCATAAAGAAAACAAAATATCAATCATGAAGAGGTGCTAAACTTCTAGAAATACTAGATGGTGAAGAGGAGGGTCTCTAAGTAGAATCTATTGTCATATGAATCATTGTGGGAGAAAAGGCTAGAAAAAGGAAAACATTTACTTCCAAGTGTCCTAGGCCTTATGATATCTCCAAAATAGGTGAAGAAGATATTTAGGTTCATGCTAGAATGGACATAGTGAGTTGGGAACTCTATGGCCTTGGTGAATTAAACTCTACGCAAATATTATTTGTTTGGGTTCAAGATATGTAGACCAGACTATGTGAAAACAATGAGCCCAAATATACTTAGGTGAAGAGAGGCCTCAACATGAATTTAGTTTATCAACCATGGATAATTATGGTAATAGCCATTAATAACCCAACTGACCTTATAATTAAGGAGGGGTGTCTCTAGATACCACTTCCAATCCTTCCACCAAGGATATTGAGAGCACACTATGATCTTGTGAAGCATAGAATCAAGTATATTTGCTTTAACTACCTCAAAGGTTTCCTTATCAATGGAGATAAGTCTCAACCTAAATTTGATATAATTCCAAGGATGCCAATACCTAGTTGACAAAGCAAACAAGTTGGTAACTATAGAGATATCCCTTTTATAGAATTTTTGTGCATGAATCTAGGGGATTTGGGAAAAGGGGACTTCATGGATAGTCATGATAGGGGAACACTAGAGCTTCATAGAATTGATAGAAAACCCATACCAAAGACCTTTTACTTTCCACTAGATCAATTATTTGATGTTTTCCCAAGCCTGCCAAATGTTGTGGATGAAAAAAGAACCTAAAATCTTGATGGGGACTAGAGCAACGAGAAGGGAGTGGAAAAGTCATACATCTTCATCCTTTATGCCCATAAGGAGAACTTAAGGTTATGTAATATTTAACCAACACTTTCTAGGATTCCTCACCCTTGATGGCATGAATTATCCATTTGGCACATAATATCACACCCTAGTGTTTGTAGTCAAGAAGACCCATTACCCCATTCTTTTTGGATAAACAATAGAATTCCTAGGCTACTTTGTAGAAAATAGAGGTAGAGGTATAAATTTCCTAGAGAAAATATTTGAGTAGCTTCTCCAAATTTTGATAATAAGCCTTGGACAAGACCCAACATGAGGAGTAATACACAAGGGTTGTAGCCATGATGTTGGAGCAATTTTGAAACTTGCCAGCAAGGGAGAGTTTTTAGTGTTGTAGTAGACAAGCTTAGATTCAATGTTTTGTATGAAATTTTTCTAGAGTTTCAAAGGGGAACTTTGGAAAGCAAATGGGATACCCAAGAACTAAAACACTTCCCTATCCTGTATCCATATCCATTGAAATAGAGATAACCAACCTGGAAGGAGATATGTAGACTATCAAAAATAGAGTCTTTTGCCATTGGATGTTGAAGCCAAAGGTAATATAAAAATATCTAGGCAATGAATGTCCTAAGTGAAGGATTCTTCATCCTTAGCTAACGTGGGGAAAGAGTCATTTGCAAAGTATCCATTTATGATTTAGGATTGACTTTTGGGAAGTAAAAATACCCTTAATGAGACCCAAATCGGCTTGATGACCTTAGAGATAAGTGAAACCTTCAAATGCAATCACATAAAGAGGGGACATGGGGTAACCTTATCTAATTGAATGAAAAAGGATAATAATATATGATTGAGTTCTATTGATAAGTGAGGATAATAGAGGCATATACATAGAGTACCTTCACCACATAGATGAAACCACTACCAAAACCTAAGGTTTTGAGCATGGTAAGAATGAAGTGCTACTCAATGTGGTCATAGGATTTCTTGAAGTCAATTTTGAAAAAAATGACTTATTGGTTGGATTTTTTGACCCATTATATTCCCCCCTAGATAGCCATGATATTATCTAATATATATTTGCTTCTGAAGAAACCTATTTATACTAGTCTGATTATGGCAAGAAGAAAATGATATGGATGTAAGGTTAAGGATTTGGAAATTATCTTGTAGTACACTTTGAGAAGGGTGATTGGATGCCAATTGGTGATCAACTCAAGCTCTCTAGCCTTTGAGATAATTTGATATTACCCTTGTTAATTTATGGCCCAAGAGAGTCATTTTTTGAAGCTTCTTGATAAAATAGATCAAGGTCTACAAGGTTCCAAAAGGCTTTGTAAAATTCATAGAGGAAATAATTTACTTAGGAGCCTTATCATTGGCCCTTTGAGATAGGGCCTTGTACAGATATTCAAGAAAGAGTGGTTGATCACATATAACTCTTTGAGCATTAGGGAGTTTTTTGGGGACCATAATAATATAATATTGAAGAGCTTACTCCATCTTGTCTAAAGAGTAATGTGAGGTAAACACCTACCTATATCATTGGAAAAAGACTCAAATAATCTCTAGAAAGGTTTTGATTTGAACCCCAACCTCTTGAATTACCTTGATGCAAGTGTTGTGATAATAGGACCTAAGACAATGGAAAAATTCCTTGAGACCCTATCTCCAATTTTGAGCCAATGTATTCTAACCTTGATCTAAGATCCCCTAGCATCATAATGTTTAGCCAACATAAGTTGGTGATGAACTTGCACCACATGCTACTAGAGATTGTGATTAAAAGGGTAAGACTCAAGTTGTCAGGAAGCTTAAGCCAATTCTTGTTTGAGAATAGCATTAGACTGACACCTAAAATTTACAATACATTATTCAAGAGATTTGAGAAAGAATATTATTCTAATGGTATTTGACCACCATTTAGTCCAACCAATGGTACTAAGATAATGAGAAACCAAGTTCCTGTTGGAACAAAATCTGCCTTCGGTTAATATTGTTGTGCCTTAGACTTTGCCAACATTGAATAGACAGACCTTGCTTGAGATCATATGTCTAATCTTCAGAGAAGGCTAGTTCCTTTGAGTTTTTTTAGAGGAAATGGAAACAAGAGATAAGGGAAATATAACCGAAGCTAGAAATTTTCTCACGGTATAGATTAGACAACAACTAAAACATGATGATGCAAATTACTATCTTCAGAGTTTCTTTATATCTTCCTATAGAAAACATGAATTCTTGAGTGCAATTTTAAATGTTCGTCTAAATACATGTAAATATCTTTAATATTCAACTCTAGAGATAAGGTTTATATTGCACAGTTCAAATTTTAGAATAGATACATTATAAAACTTAAAATGAATAAAAGTTAAAAACCAGATACATACACTCGCATACAAAATTTCAGAAGCTAGAGGAAGAATATCTCTTATTGCTTGTAATCCAGTAACATGTAGATCAAGTCTGTAAACATCCAAGAGCCGAACCCTTTCATGATCGACTCACTCCTATTTATACCTTAAAAAGAGTATCTTCTACTATGTACATTTAATTTCCTCAATCAATTACAAGTAATTATCTACAGTTTCTAATAATATACAACGAATTTCCTGCAGATTAGATATATTTTCTTCTAGATAAATTTAGATGAGCCTGTTATTTTGCAATCATCTAGCGGACCTGCCATGTTATAATCAACTGACCATTCTTCATAAATCAGCACATGATGTCAGTGCATGCCCCAGTTGCCAAAAATATACTATGTTTCTCTATAGCGCGTATGTCACGAAATCGTGATATTATACCTTTGTGAAGCCTTATTTACTTTTTTCTTTAGCAAAAACCAAACATGTCGTGAAATCGTGACACTCTTGTTTCTCTGCTTGTCTGCCCTTCTTGAGTCACAAAAATGCAACATGTCACGAAATCATGACATTTCTATGTCTTCAGCCTGATTCTTCTTTTTGCATCGCAAAAATTGACCATGTCGCAAAATCGTGACACTTCCGCCTCCTTAGCTCTTTGTCTTGGTTTTGATCGCAAAAATGTGACATGTCATGAAATCGTGACACTTTTGCCTCCTTAGCTCTTTGTCTTGGTTTTGACAGTGAAAACGTGACATGTCGTGAAATCGCGACACTTCCACCTCCTTGCTCTCTCTTGTTGCTTTTGGCCACGAAAAAGGGACATGTCATGAAATCGCGACACTTTTAGTCTCTTTAGCAGTTTTGCTATTCTTCTGGCAAAAATAATCCATGTCGCAAAATCACGACATTCTCCCTGACTTCTACCCTTTTATTGATGGACTTGGCAAAAATGGGCAACATCACGAAATCATGACTTTTTCCTCTGCTTTCCCTCTTTGCTATTTTTCGTCATGAAAAATTGACATGTCATGAAATCATGACACTTTTCTTCCTTAGTGTATTTTGCTTTTTCTTTATTCTTTAGCATATGGGCTACTTCGATCTTCTTTGAAAATATGCAAAAAAGGTGCATCAACCATTTTTTGTAGTTAGTCACTTTTTGACTAACATTCTTGGCACATTTCGAGGGATTTTTTGCTCACAAAATAAATAGAAACCAGGACTTCATCCATTGCGAAACAGAGTCACCAACACAGTTGCGAAAAGTAAAATTTCAAGTGAAAAAGCAAAGATAAAAGAAAAAGAATGCACTTTGGAATATAAGTGATCTTTACCTTATCAAAAAAAATTTCTATCACTTAGTGACTTAAATTTTTTCTGAGGAACATAAAAGATTCAATTCTGAGAGCTGGTCCTAGCTCTGGCTACTAGTTTTTGACCCTGATGTTTAGATCTTCTGATTTTGTCCATTGCTGTAATTACCTCTTGATAAGTTTTGCAAACTCGGTTCCAGTCTTCATCTTCTAAATCAAAAGAATCAATGAAAAGTTTATATACATACTACAACTCCTCCACTTTATTATAAGAAATGATATTTTGCCTTAAAATTAGTTCTTTTAAATAGGCTTTAATCTGTGTCAGCCTCTAGATCATCTCCATGACCTGTGTTTCTTCAATAGGTTCCTGTCTGCCGTTTATGTCTATTTCATCCTCAACAAAAGCTTTTATTGATGCTGAATGGACCTCTTCCTTCAACACTTTTGAACCATCATCCCAGAGGTAAGGAAGCCCATTATGGATAGCCAAATCAAGGTTTTGGAGCAACCCTTTCACTTCATCTTCAAGCTCCTACAAAAACTTATTTCCCTGTGCTATCAATTTAAACTTTCTAAAGAAGTTCTTTGCTGTGATTTTAGCTTGAGACCAGGCTTCACTTCTGAGCTTGACTTCCATGCTTCTTGACATCTTTTCTAAAAAATTCTAAATTTTAGTAGCTGCATCTTCTCTTTTCAATAAAAATGCTTCGACAGCTCCAAATTCATGTTTTACTACTTCAACAGTTTCCTTTACTTTAGATAAATACAATAATAAAGGTCTAGCCTTTAATACTAAAGATATCAAATATTTTAATAATTTTTTCCTCATTTTCTTTACTTTATGCTTTGAAAATTTGGAAGAAGTGTTTTGTTATTCTACCAACTGTTGTTGTAGCTGATGTATCTGTGTATTCAATGCTTGAATCTGAGCTTCTTCCACACTCAATTTTTCTTTAGATTTTGCCACTTCACTGGCAGCAACATTGAATTTACCCTCCCATTTTTTAGCTTCCAGAGTAAGAGCCTTCTCTACTATTTTTTGTTCTTTCACCACAGTATCTAATTCCTTCCTCTTCTCCTTTTCCTTTAAAAATATTTCTTGATAATGTCCTCCTTGTAAGCATATGGTCCCAAAATGTGCTTAGGCTTTCACCCACTCATCTTGCATAGGCAGTTGAGATATATCTTCATTTATCTCTTCTGCTTGGTAATCTTCCACAATCATTTCTCCCTTTGATTTCTTAGTAATAGGAGTTAACTTCAACTTCTTACTCTGCATACTAGCTGGGTCTAAAGAAATGATTTCTCTTAAATTAGCTGGTGCTTTAGAATCCTCAGCTGAATGTGAAGTCCACCAATATAAAGCATTCCTGCTTACTTTTTTCAGATTTTCAATCTTGGCCATTGTGGAGTGTGACTCAGTCCCTTGAGAAGTTGTAACTCCAGCCACCGGGATGTCAATGTTGGGGAGAAAAGGAATGGGAGCAACTATAGATCCAACATTTAGCAGATTCTGGGAATATGTTGCCATTTCTGGGAGAACAAGGTAATTTTTTGGCAAGAACATTATACTTTTGTTGATTTTAGAAAAGGAGGGAGAATTACAATGGGAATGAGTTGGAGAATGATAAGAAGAAAGTAAAGAAAACATACCTATTTTTGACTGGATTTGCTATTGGAATTCTTCTTCTTCTTCATGTTCACTGACGATCATTTATTCACTCTGTACTTTGTATTTATCAGGAGTTTTATTTCCCTCATCGCTTTCGTCCAAGTTTATAATCTGTTTCTCTTGCTGCTATCCTACAGTAAGGATTTCTTTTTTAATCGAAATTTGTTTTTTATTTTCACTATTTTGGCTCTCTTGAGCTGAACTGGGTGGAACGCGTGAGACTTAATTCTATGAATTTTCATGCTCAACTTCCTGAGCTTCTGCATCAGTATTTTCTTCAGTCATATGGTCTTGTTCACCTTCTTGAGTCTTTTTCCCTAAGTTGTCTTTTGTATCTTGAGGATCTTGATCACTAGAAGAAGTTTGAATAATATTCTTGTCTTTTCTTCTATCAACCATCATTTTCAATTTTTTCATTCTTTCTGCTACGGGTTCATCAGATTCTATACCCGAGTCTAAAGGTGGAACGAATTTTATAATTCTTGAGGAATGATGTCTTGACATTAGAGTATCTACCCCAAGTGCTAGATGCTTCTCTCTTTTTGTTACTAGAATAGGTTCAACTCTCCCCTGTCCTTCTTTGCCCAGCCCTTTTCCATCATAACCCATTTTCAACATCATCTAGGTGGCCTTTGAACTATAAGTCTTTCCTTGCTCTTCAGTAAAAACCTCTTCTATTGATATTTTCCTAGATGTCCTAGGTTTGGTCTGAACAAGGAGAAGATTTTGAGCCTCTGCAATTTCTTTTCCTTTACCAGCTTCAGGCTGCTAGGATTCCTCAGGTGGCTAGGATACTTCAGGTTGCTGAGATACTTCAGGAGTAGAAGAATGACTACCTCCTATGCTTGGAGGGATTATAACAGGGAAACTTCCTCCCCAAGAGTCATGGTTTTCATTATACCGAGTTTCGAACAGATTATCATTTTTGGTGAGGTATCTCGATGAAATCGAATTTGTTTGGACTCTCATTACCCACCATTCCTAAATGTTAGCCACATCCCAATCTGGCCTATTCTTCTAAATCTTGGTTATTTTACCTTTCGTAAATTGATGAGCTTTTATATTTTCTAGGTCAAACTGAACAATTACTTCATAAAAATCATGCCAAGGAGGCAAAGGCTCCATCTTTTCTATGTGCCACTCCAGGGGTTCATCTTCTATGTTATTTCTATTTTCTTCAACATCATCTCTGACTTTAACATGAAATTCTTTAATCTGTGTTTTATTCAAAATGGATTGTCTCTCAACAAATCTGTTCATGGGATCATATTTCCATCTTTGCGGAATCTCAATAAGCCCCAATTTTCTCAAATACTCTGCTATCTGTTCATTTTGCCCCTTTCTTGAAATAGTAATTTCTTCAAAACTAAAAGGCATATTACAAGTATCAGTTTTTCCAATTCTAGTCCTGAATTTGACACTAATGATTTCTATTTGCCTAACATATTCTAATGCAAAGACTCTGTCAGTAACATAATGAGTAAGTAAAAAGGGTTTGTCTGTGTATCGCTCCAAATTTTTCGCATCCTTACCTTCAGGCTATAGGATTCGTGCCCGGAAGGAGGAAGGGAAAAGGATGGCGCGGTACCTCGGACTGAGAGGACTTTGCGAAGGTCCCGCCTCTCAAGGGAGGTGTATTTTGATGATTTTTTGATAGATGGTGGGTTCACCAGGAAACATTTAACGACAACTTCCACGCCTAGGTTTTGGAATGTGTTTAAATGTGTTCATTTTTAGTCTTAAGCATTCATATCCTAGGTTTGGCCAAAATGCATCTAAGCTATGCTATATGAAGATGCAGATTAAATGAATACAGAAAACAAAATTAAACATAAAACACAGAAAATATGTTAGATGAGAAAAGCCATACCTGATTTCGGATGTTTGATGGAGATTCTGATTTTTGAAGCAGTCCAGATCGTCTGGAATTTGATAGGATCGTCTCTGATCTGACAGGATCGTCCCTGATCTACTGATCTGACAAGATCGTCTCTAATCTGACACGATCGTCTCTAATCTGACGATATCGTCTCTAATTTTACAAGATCGTCTCTAATTTGACGAAATCGTCTGACGATTTCGTCAGAGACCTGCAACTACAGAAATGGATACCAAGAACAAAAAATACAATTGCAAAAGCAAGGGAAAATGATAGAAATGAAAGTATGAATGTTAGAATGACAACTTTAGATAACAAATTAAGTAAAATGCATTATTTTAATTATTAACTTTGACTTTATTATGCATCTAGGCTACATGAGGTGAACTCCAAGATGCAAAGTAGTAATAAGCTTAACTAATGCAAAGCAAAAATAGTAGATAATGGACATAGAATGCAAACTCAGGGCACGGATTGCCCCCAACGTTGGCTACAGTCGAAATCGTCTGCAAAATGAAGAATCGTCTTGAATTGTGGCATGATCGTCCAAGATTGTACGAGATCGTCTTGAGTTTGCTCCGGCTGAAAAACAATGAAGTTCCTGCAAACAAACTTGAAAAAATGCAAATGCAAACAGTGATTTAATATGGTCTAGTGCATGTAGAATTCGAGTTACAGGGAATTTCAGCTAGGGGGGTGCTAAGGGGATAGTTTAGGATTAAATAGGCTTAGGGGAGTAGTTAGGAGGTTGGAGATCATCCCAATTTGGGAGATCTCCAATGGGGGAGGGTCCCAATGGCGCAGACACGCTTCTGCCCAAATTGGAGACCCGTTGGAACAGAATCCAACTTTGCAAAATCAGTTTTGTGACAAGATCGTCTGGACGTCCTAGTCCAGACGAAATCGTCAAATCTGGGGCGATATCGTCTGATCGGCAACAATATCGTCAAACGGTCAAAACAACCTCTAAAAATGACACGAAAAAGAGGGAAACAGATTTTTCGGTGGTTAACGGGCGGTTTGGGAGGTTAAATTTGAATTTTAAATTATTTACTAAGGTGAATGTAATTATTGTAATTTTACTGCGCCAATTTTAGGGTGCTACATTTTGCCCCCTCTTTAGCAAATTTTTTGAAGAAAATGCATTAAAGATGAGTTCTTCTCGATCTACGAGAAAGCAAAAAATTATTCCCATTTTTAGGCGACGATTCTTGGTCGAATCGTACGATAGCTTACTATGGTGCCCCCTCCGTGTTTTTACCCAAATCGAACGTTTGAGGTAAAAACGCAAAAAGCAAAAAATTATTTTTGAATAAAATTAAGAAAAATAGGGTAAAACCCTAATTCATTTTTACTGTTCATTTTCTGGTTTTTGGAGCTTTGAAGCAAAAATTGTGGAGACGACGCACAGATCGACAAAGGTCCGACGCGGTCTACGGGTAAGAGTCTAGACTTATCTAGGATGCTTTAATTTAACTTTACATGCTTTGTAGGTAATTTTTAGATGATTTTTGAGCATCATGGCCGTTTTTGGGCCATCGACGTCGTCAGGACGAAATCGTCTCAATTTCGACAATTTCGCCCGAGGGCGAAATCATCGAAAGGGGGACAATTTCGTCAATTTAAGGACGATTTCAAACTACGAAATCGAAAACGATTATGCTCAAATTTGGGACGATATCGTTCAATAGTGGGCGATATCATCAATTGTACAAAATTGAACTTTTAACTTGCATTATTGATTACTTGAATTGTTTATTAATGATTGCTTGTTGTTTTGTTGTTTATGTTTGTAGAGAGGATTACTAAAGAGCAGAGAATAGAAATACGGTGGGTTGAGAGATGACTTGGCCACTCTCACACAGGCAGAGCGAGATCAGCTGGCACAGGTCGGCTTGCAGCATGTGGCGGAGATGCCACAAGTGTCTACCGATATGGGGCTGCTAACAGCCCTAGTAGAGAGATGGTATTCGGGCTCCTCATGTTTTTGGCTACCTACAGGGGAGATGACTCCCACTTTGGAGGATGTATGGAGGATTCTGAGAATCCCCATACAAGGATGGTTGATTACTCCTGTGGCCAATCAGGGTCGCGCTATGGGACGGCTATGCGATGACCCGAGCTTCGCCCTAGAGAAGGGCAGAGTTAACATCGAGGCACTATGCCAGATGCCTGGGGCATCTACACTCACACGGGTTCTAGCTAGAGTAGTTGGTGGACTTCTGTTGTGCCACCAGAGCGGATGTAGGGTGCCATGGATGCTCGTAGATGTGATCTGTGATATGTGGGACCACGGGTACAGGTTCTCGTGGGGCAGTTTTGTACTATGCCGATTGTATAGGATCCTGTATGGGGTCGTGTATAAGGGTGACCAATGTCTAGTTATGACATCGCTACTACAGGTTTGGTGCTGAGAGCACAATGCGATGCGAAGGCCGGTAGGGCTTCCTCTAACAGGGGTTGACGGGGAGAGGCCCCGAGTCTTCTACTGGTGGCTTCGGAGAGGGGCACAACGACGGATCGACCTACCGATGTCCCGGAGGCTATTGGATGACCTAGTCCCAGACCAGATCACCTGGAGGCCATGGAGGGAGCATCCAGGGTGGCTAGAGGACGGACAAGAGTTGGCTTGCATTAGGAAGTTTTGCTGGCTGAGGATGGAGAGGGGAGAGGTGGAGCTCCATAGGTACGACCGAGTTTTGAGGCAGTTCGGTCTACAGCAGGGGATCCCATCCCTCAAAGATTACGAGTTTTCCCGAACTATCCAGGATAACACTATAGTTAGCAGGGCTCCCGACATGCAGCGGTTCTGGATCCAGGACACAGATGATGCCCCCATCTAGCCAGTGGATGGGGATGACACAGGAGTAGCCAATGGCTACGATGCCTGGTACGTAGGCATTCACCCTCCTCGAATGACAAGGGCACAAGGTCTGATCCATGCAGTTATGCGTCGGATAGGGAGGCGATGCCAGGCGGTGATGGAGGCAGCCCAGGGTCACAACGAAAGAGAGGCGAGGAGGCCACAGGCACAAGAGCGGCTATGGTAGAAAGAGAGGGAGAGGAGGGAGGCGAGACCCCCATCTCCATAGAGGCCACCATTGCTCAATAAGGGCAAGGGTGTGGACACAAGAGAGAGTAGCGAGATGGCTACTCTTCGGGCGGAGAGAGATCGTCTGCAGGCCCAGGTGCAGACGCTACAGGATGCGGTTGCACGACATCGGGCTGAGGTGTCATAGCTGCAGGATGAGATTGCACGCCTCAGGGCACGGGGCGAGCTCTGGGGAGTTGACACGGGCTATCGCCTAGCTGACATTTTACCAGACATTATACTTCCAGCTGGTGCCAGAGGCGGATAGACTACCCCTACCAGCTAACATCACAGATCCAATCAGGATCGGGTCGTCGAGGACCACGTCCCGATCGAGGACAAGGACTACATAGACGACGATGGGGCCACCTCGTCCACCTCAGGGCAGGGGAGGAGATGAGGCAAAGAGCTCGAGGGGCTCTCAAGGCTAGAGGGCTGGACACTAACATTGTATTATATTTGTTTTTGTTGATAGAGGATTGAGTATGTCGAGGTACAGATTGTGGCATACCAATCTAGTTTTGATGATGTACATATATTTGTGATATATATAGATGAGATATTTTTGATCATATGACTTGTCTTATGTATTTTTATGATGTTTTTAATGTTTTGATTGATTGATTTGATAATTGGATGTAATTATGTCGTTGGAAATATTATAATTTGAATGTCATGCGTGTAATATTTTAAATGAAATAATCTGATATAACAATTTGATTTGTTGTAATGAAATGTAAAAATAAAAAGAGACTTCTAACAATAATTTCAAAGGACATTGTCGCTATTATAGACCATTTCATGGAGTCGCTGCTCACTCGGTCGTCAAGCTAGTCCCATTTATAGAAATATTGTTAAAAAGTAAAAGAGTGCTTAAGAAACTGTCTTAAGACTTTGGTGCAATAGTGCAAATGATGATGATGATGGTTTGTTTTCAGATTTTTATAAAAAATATTTGTGCATGAAATAATGTTTTAAAATGATTTTTGCTAGGCATAAATTCCTAAGTATGATAAATTTTTTGGATAATTCTTTAGGAATTATACCATCATTGCAAAATTGAAGGTTGACATAATGACATGAAATAATGAAAATGTGTTTGCTTTTGAAAAGCATAATTTGTGTAACATAATGAATTAAGTCATATGGTTTTCATGATTTTTAATAAATGGGAATAAAATTGTTACAATGGTTTGCGCTAGGCATAGAATATGTAGGTATAGACTCATACCATCATCGCGAAAATCCAAAAAATATAGTTTTATTGCATGGTTGATTTTTGATGAACAGAAAATATGAAAATGAGGACTTGTGCTAGGCATAAAATTCCAATTTTGGTTTTGAAACTATACCATCGTCGTGAAATTCAACCAGATATATATGTATATGTTTTTTATTGTATATTTTGAAAGAAATTTTTTATTTTTGTATTATATAGTTGTCTGTATGGTAAACAACTGTACTTGATTTATTCCAAACAAGTTGCAAAAAATAATATTTCAAATTATTTTGAAGACAAAAGTTAGATTTATAAGGAATCCCATGTGCATATGTGAATTCATTTCTGATCTTGATTTATCATAATGATACAAAAAATCTCTCAAATACAAATGTGTGTGCAATTGCATTGTTCTTTTACCAGTTTTAAGCAAGGTACTATGATACAAGTGATTTGAAGAAACCAAATAAGTGTTCATTATCCATGATGTAGATGCATATAACCATACTAGGCTACTATGTAGGTTGGATTATCAAGAGCTAGCTAATCCATAAGCAGACATAGGTCTATACAAAAGAAGGTCGCTAATGTGACAAACATATCACCACGCTAGGAGTTACCCAAGGCCAAGCAGGTTGGGCACAAACCACCTGTTATGGAGCTTACCTCACAGTTTTCGAATAATTGAGAATTCTAGGGATTCAAGCTCATCAACCCTTCTTTTCTTTTCAAAGGGTAGAGAAAGGGATTTTATTGCTTTCTTGCTTTCTTTTGAACTTTGCTTATTTTTCTTTTTGTATTTCTTTTGCTTGATAATGCTTGGAACATTGCTGAAATAACATTTTTCTTTTCTCTTTTCTTTTTCTTGAACTTTTATTTTCTTTTTCTTTGCTAGGGATACTTGCTCGGATTAGCTGTAGAGCAAGGGATTTTTATTTCGGGTAGGGGTGAGCTTGTCCTTTTGCCAATTCTCAAAGATTCTAGACCATGTGCATGATAGGATAGCAGGGGAAAATTTTTGCTCAAGAAATCAGTTCTACTATGTAGCAAAACATGGAAATTACAAATATAATAATTTTATTGTGAAAAGATGTGCTTGGTTTAAGTAAATAACAAGATCAATTCTCTATGCTCAAACTTTATTTAATTGAATTTTGTGAACTTTGATATAAGAGAGATTAGTAATCATGCTAGATAAAATCAAGATATTTATTGTTGTGAGTGTGCAAGTGAGGGATGCTAAATAAATGCTAATTTATCCAAAAATAATTTAAAACATATAACTGCAATAATTGTAAGAAAATATATATAAACACTTTTGAGAAGTTTTGAGACTGTTGAATCTCGCTTTCTTCTTTATTTGGGTTTCGAAAGAGTAAAGCATATAGTTGTTATTATATTTTTATCATTATTTTGATTTTTGGTTTTATTTTTTTGATTTTGAGCATAAAAAATTTAACAAGTGCTTTAAATAAATGCAATAGATAGTTTTGAAGATTATGAATATTTTTGATGTTTTTGGATTTTTATAAATTTGAAAGAAATATAAAAAATTTTGAAAACAAATATATACAAGGATGAAGAATGACCAAATTTATGCATAGTAACGTTTAAGATGCAAAATATTCATGGGTTCTTTAAGTTCTTTACCATCTAAGGTAGATAATTTGTATGCTCCTGATTCAAATTTAGCAAGTAATAATGTATGGTCCAAGCCAATTGGGCTCGAATTTACCTTTAATGTCCTTAGTTGCATTTGTATTTTTTTGATTTTCTTTTAAAACAAGGTCACCGATCTCAAAGGAGCGATGACGAACTTTTTTAGCATATGATCTTTTAAGCTTGTTTTGGTAAGCACGGAGATGCTCCAAAGCATTGATGTGTTTTTCATCTAAGAATTCTAGCTGAATGAGTCTGCCAGCACGATATTCATCTCCTACTTCAGTATCTTGAAGTAGCAGAGCCAAAGAAGGAACTTCCAATTCAAATGGAAAAACTGCTTCAGCACCATATACCAAAACAAATGGTGAAGTTCCCGTGGGAGTTCGAACACTAGTTCGATAGGCCCACAAGGTTGGATATAATTGAATGTGCCAATCACGGCCAGTTTTATTGACCAATCTTTTGAGAATTTTGATTAAGGTTTTGTTAGATGCTTCTGCTTGACCATTACCCTGAGTATAATAGGGAGTGGACCAGCGATGTTGAATCTTATATTTTTGACATAATTTTTTAACATCTTTATTTTTGAAACAAGTTCCATTGTCAGAGATGATATTGGCAGGAATTTCGAACCTGCAAATGATTTGATTAAAAATAAATTTAGAAACTTGTGTGCCAGTGTAGGAAGCTAAAGGCATAGCTTCGACCCACTTCGTGAAATACTCAGTGGTGGTTATGATGAACTTATGTCCATCAGATGACACAGGATTGATTTTGCCAATAATATCCAAGCCCCATTTAGAAAAGGGCCAAGGAGAAGAAATAGCCTGTAGTTCTTGTGCAGGCGCATGGACAAGGTTAGCATGTTTTTGGCACTTGTCACAATGGTGCACATATTCATGTGCATCCGTTTCCATGGTAGGCCAAAAGTATCCTATCCGAAGGAGATTTTTAGCAATAACACTACCACTAAAGTGTCCTCCATAGGATCCATCATGGGCTTCACGCAAGGATGATTTAGACTATTCTAAGTTTAAACATCGTAATAAGATACCTTCAAAAGATCTATATAAAGTATTGCCAATTATTACGAATCGACTTGCTCGTCGACGTAATAATCGACACTGGTTTCTATTAGAATTGGCAGGGAAAGTTCCATTTTGAAGAAAATCAAATATGTCTATATACCAAGGTTCGGGAGTTGTTTCATTGATTAGAAACACATCCAAAGGCTCTAAGCATGACTTATTTGAAGCGGGTTCCTGGAGTCGACGAATAATGATAGTAGCATATTTGTCATCTAACTCCAAGGGCAGGAGAGATGCAGCTGCGACCATAGCATCAGCTGCACGGTTGCTAGTTCAAGGAATGGCTTCCAAGGTAACTTGATAAAATAAAGACATTAATTGTAAAACATAGGCCTTATATGGGCATAATTTATCATCTCTGGTTTGATAAACTTCATTAATTTGGTTTATAACCAGTTGGGAATCACCAAAAACTAAAAGGTGTTTAATTTTTAGCGCTAGGGCAGCTCGTAATCCAAGGATTAGAGCTTCATACTTAGCAGTATTGTTGGTGCAAGCAAATGTCAATTTGAAGGACAGAGGAATAAGATGTTTTTGTGGAGATATTAAAATAATACCCGCACCAGCCCCACTCATGCATCGGGCTCCATCAAAGTATAAGGACCATTGTTCGGTATGGTCTGCCTCGAATTGAAGGCATTCATCTGGAAACTCGATGATGAGGGGATGGGTAGACTCTAAGGGTGCAACAGCTAATTGATCTGCTATGATTTGACCCTTAACGGACTTCTGTCCTATGAATGTGAGATCAAACTCGCTTAGAGCAAGAACCCACTTGGCTGTGCGACCCGATAAATAAGGTCGACTCATGAGATACCTTAAGGGATCATATTTAGCAATGACATAAGTTTTTTGACTAAGCATATAATGTCTTAATTTTTGTGTAGCAAACACGACTGCTAGACATAGTTTTTCCAACGCTATGTAGCGTGTAGCGGGTTTCATAACTGATGAAGGTTCGGCTAATATAATAATTAGCACGTTCTCGCTTTTCATCATCAAGTTGAGCTAACATAGCCCCTAAGGCAGAATCTGAAGTGGAAATATAGAGGAGAAATGGGCGATCGAATTTAGGTGGTGAAAGCATAGGTGGATTAAGGAGGTATTGTTTGAGAAGTTCAAAAGCTTCTCTACATTCTGTATCCCAATTAAAGGGGACGTCCTTCTTAAGGAGTTTAAGAAAGGGACCGGTTTTATCCGCCAGCTTATCGATGAAGCGACGGATGGCTTGAAGCTTACCTTGTAAACTTCGTAACTCAGATATATTAGTCGATGCGGGCATATCAGTGATGGTCGCAATCTTGAGAGGGTCGATTTCAATACCACGTAAAGAAACTAAAACCCCTAATAGTTTGCCTAATTTAAATCTGAATATGCATTTTGCTAGATTTAATCGAATGAGATATTCTCGTAATCGATTAAAGACTTTCCTTAAATCATCTAAACAATTATTTTCAATAATAGAGCGAGCTATAATATCATCTACATAATCATGTAGGATATCATGCATCATATCATGAAAAATGTAGGTCATAGCTCGTTGATAAGTTGCACCGGCGTTCTTTAAGCCAAATGGCATCACTTTCCAGCAAAAGGTACCCCAGGGGGTAATAAAGGCTATTTTAGCCTGGTCTTCAGGAGCTATCCGAATTTGATTATAACCGGATAATCCATCCATTAGGGACATCATCCCACTTTCGACAGTGAAGTCAATGATTTGGTCCATGTTTGGAAGAGGAAAGTCATCTTTAGGGCATGCAACGTTAATATCTCTAAAATCCGTGCAAACCCTAACTTTGGTAGCTTCTTTCTTGGTGACTGGAACTATGTTTGAGATCCATTCAGCATAATCAATAGATTGTATAAAGATAACATTCAGGAGTTTTTCTAACTCCCCTTTGACTAGCAGAGCCACTTTGGGATGCATTTTTCTAAGTTTTTGTTTAACAGGTTTAGCATCCGGATGGACCACTAGATGATGCATGACTACGGAAGGGTCTAGACCTGGCATATCTTCGTATGTCCAAGCGAAGACATCTTCATACTCTTTAAGGAATGCAATGTATTGTTCTTATTTTTCTTGGCTTAATTCTGATCCAATATTGATTATGTGAGGATTATCCTCAGTTCCAATATTAATTTTAATGATGTTTTCTACCTCCATGTGTAGATCTCTTTCAAAGTTAGGTGGGGCGGGTGAAACGCCCAATTCTTGTAAGGTTAATTTAGATAAGTCATTCTGAGGATTAGTGGCTTCAAGTTGGGCTATAATTGGTATAGAACCATCAAAATAAAATCCATTGTGTAACATCTCTTCAACAGAGGCATCATGGAAGATATCTCCTTCCAACTCTTCATCGTGGTCAACAATCATTTCAGGGTATGCTATGGACAGCATGTTGCATGAAAACGACTGATTTTTAATAGGCAAATCAACATGCCTATCCATATAATCTTGATAGCATATGAGATGATCATCATCCTCAAAAGGAAAGGGTTGACCCTTACTAGGAAATAGGCCCACGCCACAGCGGGTAGGCCATGGTTCTACCTCAAAAGGTTCTTTCATGCCATTTTGGGAAGGTCCCAAGCCTTTCCCTTCATATCCCATTTTAAGCATCATGGGTTTAGCTTTAATATAATCATTGGTAAAATAACACCGAGCATATCCTTCATGATGAGTTTTGATATTTCGAGGGATTCTTCCCCAGTCATATCTTTTATAAATGAAGGCACAACTCCCGACTTGGTAAGTACTTCCCATAGGTTGTGGGAGGCCCAAAGTACGAGGAGATGGCGGTAAGTTATTTAAAAGGTTTGAATCTTGCATGAAAACATTTGTCTTTTCTGATATTAAGGTTGTAGATAAATCTGGTAAGAGTTCATCAGAAAGGGCATAAGATGTAGAAGGCTTATTACCTATGTCTTTAGTCGTGGAAGGTATGATAGATGTGTCTACAGGTTTTGAATTTATAGGGATAGAACTTGAAGGATTGGTTGTAGATTTAAAATCTTTTTGAGGTTCTAAAATGATTTTTTTAGAGGGTTGTTGGTCTATATAGGAGGATGAAATTAATGGAGGGGAAATAGGTGAAGTTATGGGTTTATGTTTCACAGTTTTGGATGAAAAATAAGAACTAGGATGTGTGGATGACAGGGCAGGGCAAAATTGCACTCCAACGGGTTCTGCCAAAGCACACATATCAAAAGGTCTAGGGTCACCATGAATAGTGACCAACTGATTTTTAAACTCAAATTTAACACATTGGTGTAAAGTTGAGGGGACCGCTTTCATGGCGTTGATCCAAGGGCGACCCAAAAGTATATTGTACGATGTTGGACAATGTATAATAAACACGGTTGTTTCTAGGGTTCTAGGGCCAACTTGCAATGGGAGGGTAATAACTCCATACGTTTCTTGTGTTTTGTCATTAAAAGCTTTGATAATCATATTAGTTTTCTTCATTTCATCACTTCTAAAGCCAAATCGTTGGTAGAAGTCAAAGGTGCAAATGTTTAGAGATGAGCCATTATCAATCAAAACTCTTTTGACGGCTACATCTCCAATTAAAGCAGTAATGTATAAGGGATTGTCCTTATGTAAACTGTGTTGTGGGATATCTTTATCTCGGAAGTCAATACAATCAATCTCTCGAGTGATGATAGTATTAGCCATAGCTTCAGGTTGAATGTTTTGAGGTACCATCATTTGGCTCAATGTAAGCATCAACTCATCCCTATGGGTGGGAGAGGATCTTAATAAATCTAAGAGGGAAATTTTGGTCGTAGTATAATTGCTCATTAATATTGTAAGGGGGTTTATATTGAACAGTAGGAACATGATTCCCTTTATTGGGGTTTTTCAAAATGAATGGAGCTGATCCATCGTTCTGGTTTGGTTCTTGTTGAGAGTTTTGAGCTTGTTGTCGAGTATCGACTCCAATGGTACCTACAATGTTATAGTGAAGACGTTGAACTGGTCTCGATTGAGAATTAATGGCTTCTTCATTAGAAATGAATATATTAGAAGAGGGTCGAGTAGTGACTCTTCTAGGAAATGGTTCTTCTGGAACCATAGCATCTATGACGGGTTGAATAGGGTCTGATTCATTTTCAGAACTATTTTATTGGTTTGAAGTAATGTCTAGTTCACTTTCACTATCTGATTCTATATCACTAGAATCAGAAGTTTGAAAATTATGTAAGGGCCTGGTCATAACCAGGGATAAGGTCGTGTCAAATATTTGAAGATCCTGAATAGGTAATTGTCCGCTAATGGTTCCTACATATCGTATAGGAGGGGGAACATTATGATGTTCAATTTGATTGGCTACCTCTTTACCATGTCTTGGTAAAGGGTGTTGAAATATGTCTAGAGTTTGATTGGCATTTTGATTTTGATTTTGAGGAATGGTCTTTTGAGTATTATTAGGAGGGTTTTGTTTAGGTTGGAAGGCTTGCACTTCCATTTCATTATTGTCAATAAAATCTTGTATTTTATGTTTCAATCTTTTACAAGCGTTGGTAGAATGTCCAGGTCCTCTATGGAAATCACAGTGCAAATCAGATCTATATCCGGGTATAGTTGGATCAGGTTCCCGGATGACTGGTAATTGTATCAAACCTCTTTCGAGTAATTGAGGTAAAATAGTTGATAAGGGTTGGTTTAATCTAGTGAATTCTCGAGGAGGCTTGTCAGGAGGTTTCAATATGAATTTTTCTGTTGTCTTCATTGCATTGATATTAGCAACGTTTCTGCTATCAGTGACTTCGTCACCGACAACTTGTTTGTTTTTATATTGATTTTTGGATGTTTTCTCATCATCCTTCTTCCCAAGTTGGCCTCTCCTAATGAGGGCATCTTCTACTCTTCGAGCTAAATCTATAGCTTGATCTAAGGTAGTTAAAGTAGCAGTCGATAGCTCATAAGATATCTGTTCTTGTAAATTGTTTATGAAAATGTCCAACATTTCCCTATAAGGCAACACAAAGTGTAGTTTTCCTGTCAATTGCCTCTATCTAGATAAGAAATCGGCAAAGCATTCATCCTTGTCTTGTTTTAAATTGTATAGGTCTTTAATAGTTACATGCCTCTCGATGTAGGCACTAAATTGATGGACAAATGATTTCACTGTTTCTTCGAAGTTTCTCAAAGAATGAGTGGGCAATTGATAGTACCACTCTAATGCCATTCCACCTAAACTTTTGGGGAAAATTTTTAGTAATAGCAAGTCGTCATGCGATATGTCGTGACATGCTATCCTAAACATGCGAAGATGCTCTATGGGATCTTCGGTTCCTTTATATATAGGCAGGACGGGCATGGGAAAATGCTTAGGGTATGGTTGAGCTACAACTATGGGATCCAAAGGTTGACTATAGATCTCTCGATAATTATACTAGGGGCGGTAGAGATCTATCTGGTCCATATGTGAAGCTAATTGTTTCACCATGGCTTCCAGATTACTAGTTTGCCCCCCATATTGGTTCGGTAGGGCATTGACATGAGTGTTATGGGCATATGATGGAGGAACATGAAGATTAGATGCCATGTTACTATTGTGTAAAATATTGGTAGGAAAAGTATTATGGAGGAATTTTGAAGTTGGATTATGTTGTATTTTGGATTGTTGAAAGTTTGTATTTGGCTTTGTTTTAGGTTTTTGCTTACTTGAAGCATATTGCTCAATAGTTTTGCGAAACAAAGTAGTGAAGGAAGGTTTCTTTTGTATGGGAGTGATTTTAGATTGAATAACAGGTTCCTTAGGAGGTTGGGTAACCTATTGTTTTGACATGTTTTGAGCCATAGTGACCATATCCGTATTGGATGGTCCAGCCTTGTCACTTTCCTGATCAATGAAAGATAAGGGATTAGTGCGCATATTGCACATATATTCCATGGCTGCTTGAGTGTTACTAATTTGCCCTTTATCAAGGCGAATTGCCACATTAAGGTCATCAATGTTATCCATGAGAATTTCTTGAAATGCTCTACATTGTCAAAGGCAATAGTTCCATTTGGAGCTACTCTAGGGGATGAGGGTCCATCCTCTTTAACACTTCCTTCTTGTTTCTTATCTTCACCTAAGTCTTCGTATAATTGACCTAGAGTTTCTCCTTCCAGATTTGAATCTCCAAGAAGGACATTTAGGTCTTTAGTTGTATCTTGTAACCAATCTTCTCCTTCTCCTAAAGTTTCTTTACCATTCCTAAGTTTAGGCATGGTGCTAAGTTTTGATTTCAGCAAATATATATATATATATATATATATAGACACGCTTCACGTTGGGTTCACCAAAATGTATCGCTCCAAATTTTTTGCATCCTTACCTTCAGGCTATAGGATCCGTGCCCGGAAGGAGGAAGGGAAAAGGAAGGCGCGGTACCTCAGACTGAGAGGACTTTGCGAAGGTCTCGCCTCTCAAGGGAGGTGTATTTTGATGATTTTTCGACGGATGGTGGGTTCACCAGGAAAAATTTAATGATAGCTTCCACGCCTAGGTTTTGGAATGTGTTTAAATGTGTTCGTTTTTTAGTCTTAAGCATTCATATCCTAGGTTTGGCCAAAATGCATCTAAGCTATGCTATATGAAGATGCATATTAAATGAATACAGAAAACAAAATTAAACATAAAACACAGAAAATATGCTAGATGAGAAAAGCCATACCTAATTTTGGATGTTTGATGGAGATTCTGATTTTTGAAGCAGTCCAGATCGTTTGGAATTTGACAGGATCATCTCTGATCTGACAGGATCGTCCCTGATCTACTGATCTGACAAGATCGTCTCTAATCTGACAAGATCGTCTCTAATCTGACGATATCGTCTCTAATTTTACAAGATCGTCTCTAATTTGACGAAATCATCTGACGATTTCGTCAGAGACCTACAACTACAGAAATGGATACCAAGAATAAAAAATACAATTGCAAAAGCAAGGGAAAATGATAGAAATGAAAGTATGAATGTTAGAATGACAACTTTAGATAACAAATTAAGTAAAATGCATTGTTTTAATTATTAACTTTGACTTTATTATGCATCTAGGCTACATGAGGTGAACTCCAAGATGCAAAGTAGTAATAAGCTTAACTAATGCAAAGCAAAAATAGTAGATAATGGACATAGAATGCAAACTCAGGGCACGGATTGCCCCCAACGTTGGCTGCAGTCGAAATCGTCTGCAAAATGAAGAATCATCTTGAATTGTGGCGTGATCGTCCAAGATTGTACGAGATCGTCTGAGACGAACTGAGCTTGCTCCGACTGAAAAACAATGAAGTTCCTGCAAACAAACTTGAAAAAATGCAAATGCAAACAGTGATTTAATATGGTCTAGTGCGTATAGAATTCGAGTTACAGGGAATTTCAGCTAGGGGGGTGCCAAGGGGATAGTTTAGGATTAAATAGGCTTAGGGGAGTAGTTAGGAGGTTGGAGATCATCCCAATTTGGGAGATCTCCAACGGGGGAGGGTCCCAACAACGTAGACACACTTCTACCCAGATTGGAGACCCGTTGGAACAGAATCCAACTTTGCAAAATCAATTTTGTGACAAGATCGTCTGGACGTCCTAGTCCAGATGAAATCGTCAAATCTGGGGCGATATCGTCTGATCGGCGATAATATTGTCAAATGGTCAAAACAACCTCTAAAAATGGCACGAAAAAGAGGGAAACAAATTTCCCAGTGGTTAACGGGCGGTTTGGGAGGTTAAATTTGAATTTTAAATTATTTACTAAGGTGAATGTAATTATTGTAATTTTACTATGCCAATTTTAGGGTGCTATAGTCTGTAAACCCATACAATCTGATGCATACTCCTTGTGTTAGAATAAACCAATCACCCTCCTCTATAAACTTGGTTTGCAATACCTTTTCTGCTTTGGGGGTTAATCTTGTTATTTTTCCATACATGATTTTTAGCGCAGGGCCCAAAAATTCCTTATTGAAATCATAATATGACTCGGATTTGTATAACACATTGGTCCATTCATACACTGTTAAGATTTCTCCCTTCTCATTTTTATCATTTTTTGAAATGAAAGCTAACTCTTGAGACATAAAGTAAAAGAATAACCACACCAAATATGAAGTGTATCTGAATGAAAATTGGGTTCTAGCCTTAAATGCCACCAAACCCTCATGAATTTTTGCACTTAAAAACTCAAGCCATTCAAAGAAAATAGGTTTCACACTCCCGCTCATAACAGTTGAATCGTACATTCTATGGTTCGACAAACATTCTACTACAACCACCTGCCACTTTTGAACCTTTTCATCATTTTTTAGTCCAGCAATCATGGCCAGGATGGAATATAGTTCAGAATTTTTAAAAGCTACCATGTCAATTGGGGGTTCTGGTGGATTTGCCCCTTTTGGAAGATATTTTATCTGAGTGGCTAGGAAACCCTTCACCTTTTAGGACGAGCCAAAATATGTACCCTGTTCTAAGGGGTCAAAATTCTTAGGTTCTAATAAAGGGACATGGCCTACAACAAAAGCAAAAACAAAAGCATCTTTGGATAGAGAAAATAGAACCTTCCCTAAATATCTCTAACCTTTCTCTCCTTTTCATCATAGAAATTTGCAATTGCCCTTACCAATTCTGTGTAGGGATGAACAATAATATATACATACCAGTACAAGAAAGAATGGTATGCAAACATTGAAGGAGAAGAAGCAAAAATCCCATTTGCTACCCAGTTCTTTATATTGCTCTGAATCTCCATCGGGTCCTTCCATGTTATTATTGTATCTACAATTCGAGTCTATCAATAAAACCAGTGCTGTTCTCCTCCATTATTTTTACTACTAAAGTAGTCAAGGGTGATGAGGTAGATGCTACCTAGTTCTTCACCTTCTTAGGGGCCATTATGAATTATCAGGTACATAGACTTTGAACTTCTTCTGATTGCTTCACAACTCCTTCCTCACTATGCTATAGTGTGGTGGTATAAAAGTGGCTGGCAAGATTTCTGGATTTTCAAGCATTACAAAGATAGTTCCTCACTTCTTTTTCTTCTTCAAGAGTTTTAGCAAGTTTGCAAATGGCGAAATGCCTTTCCAAATCCTTGAATTTAATTTTATGTAGCTTGAGAGGACATGCAAAATTAATGCATTAAATTACGGTTGGTCAATTTGATTCGTCCATATTTCTTTGGTTTCCATTCTCTCCACATTCCTTAGGAAACTCCTAAAAGTGCTCGCTTGCTCATTAAAAACCCACTTGGGGACTAGAAATTATCCCATGCCGAAAAAGATGCTACCTGACAGATTAATTATCTTCTTCCACTAAACCTCGGGCACGTGGTTGCTTAGAAACATTCGGTGGCGGATCTTTAGAAATATTTTGAGAAGCACACATAACATATTTCAAAACATTCTTTTACTCATTCCCTCTTGCCGACTCTCAGGCGACCACGTGGCAGCTCCAAATTTGAAAATGCAAAATAACAAGGCGAACTTTTCCCTCCAAATTTTATTCAAAATGTCGGACTCTGATAGTCCTAAAAAATGATTCTTATTAGACCACAAAAATGGAATATTTACAAAACTCAAAACTTATAATATACTGTACATATAATGGTGATATGTCCCTTTTAATGAAAATATAATTTTAGGTGAAATGCATTCACTGTGATGGGTAGAACCCATCCATCTTGATCTTTTAACTGAAAGGCATTGAATTGATTTTCTGAAATAATTTCAAATGGCCCCTCCCAAAACGCGTCAAACTTGTCATGATGTCCTGATTTTGCTTTCTTGACATTCCATTTGAACACCAGGTCACTTATTTTGAATTTCTTGAAAGTGGTTTTCTTATCGAACCACTCGGCTGTTTTCAACATATGTTTTTGATGATGATTGTAGGCCTGTTCTCTAGACTCTTCTAGCTGCATAAGTTGCATCAATCAGGCATCCATTGGGTGGAATTCATATTCATTAACTTGGTTTAGCAATTTCAATGCGGGTATCTCCATATGAATCGGTAAAACAACCTCTTTGGCATAAACCAAAGCATATGGTGATGTATTGATTGATTTCTTGATTGAAATTCTGTCGACCCATAGGGCCTGATTCAGGAGTGAGTGTCAGTTCTTCTTATTATCCTCTAATGTTCTTTTCAGGATTCTTAAAATATTCTTATTAGTAGACTCGACTAATCCATTACCTTATGGGTAATAATTAGAGGAAGTCTTCAGGTAAAATCCATATCAAATAGCAAATTCGATCATATTTGCACTAGTGAAAGGAGATCCGTTATCTGTAATCAAAGAGTCTGGTATGCCAAACCTTGTGATTAGACTCTCTACAAATTCTATCACCACTTTTGAATTAGCTTTCTTTGTGGGTACTGCTTCTGCCCACTTAGTGAAGTAGTCCATGGCAGTGATAATGTATTTATGGCCTGATGATGAATTTGGCTCTATTATACCTATAAAATCCAACCCCCACTCTTGGAACGGTTCCTCTACTTGAATATATTTTAAGGGCATAGGAGCATTCATGTTCCTCCCCACATACCTCTGAAACTATTCGCACCTCTGGGTCACTTTGTATGCATCTAGGAATATGGAAGGCCAATAACATCCAGCTCCAAGGATCTTCAAAGCTATGGTTCGGCTTGCATAATGTCCCCCTGAGAGACCCCCATGAAATTCATCTAACAATTTTTGCTTTTTATTATCGGGAATGCATTTCAACAATACACCATTGATATTAACCCTATACAACCCTTCTGTTCGAAGGGTATATTTTAATGCTTGGGTTCTGAATATCCTTCTCTGGGAAGCATTCATATCTGTAGGGAATGACCCAGTCTGAAAATACCTCACAAAGTCATCGATCCAACCTGAACTTACTCTGTCTTGATGTTGCTCAATGTTTGCCATGATGGGGTGGCTCTCCCCATATCCACTTGCAACTTGTTTTGCCAATTCCTGGCACAAAGCTCTCCCTCTAACTATTTTAGTAGGATGTATTTCTACATAATACTCTTGGATGAGAGTCACCCATCCAGCTCTTTTTTCACCCAGTTCTCCTTGAATTATGAAGTTCCTTATATCGAGATGAATAACATAAACCATCGTTCGAATCTGGGATAAGAAGTGTTTTAACTTATTCAAGGATTTCATAATTGCATATACTTGCTTTTCTATGAAGCTGTACCTTTCCTCATGTTTGTGCATGGTGGAACTCAGAAAGGCTATGGGTCTTTCTTCATCATACGCTCCTTTCTGAGTGAGAACTGCAACATAACTATCTTGTTCTCCGACAACATATAGTATGAAACATCGAGAATAGTCAGGGTTAACTAGCATAAGATCTTGAGCGATGGCTTCTAGAATTTTTTGGAAAGCTTCTTTCCTTGGCTCTGTCCATTTGAAAGGAGCATACTTTTTCAATAATTCAATCATTGGTTTAACTGTATGGGCAAAGTATGCAATGAATTTTCTGACGAAATTTATTTTCCCAAAGAAGGACTGCAAACCTTTCTTGTTAATTGGAAGTGACAACTCAAGAAGTGCCTTCACTCTATCAGGGTCAATTGAAAGCCCGGCTTTAGAAATAACATGCCCAAGGAGTATTCCTTCTTCCACAACAAAAATAGACTTTTTAGGATTTAATGATATTCCAAATTCTCTACATTTCTCAAATACTTGTCGTAGATGAGTGGCATGGTATTTTTTGTTGTGAGAAAATATAGTCATGTCATCTAAATAGATGAAAATAATTTTGTTTGCAAGCTCCCCAAAAGCTACATCCATGGCTCTTTGAAAATTTGCTTCTGCGTTAGATAACCCAAAGGACATCATTTGGTATGCAAATGTTACCCACTTAGTGGTGAATGCAATCTTATATTGATCTTCATTTCTCACCCAAACTTGATTATAACTAGAGAAGCCATATAACAGAGAAAACCTTTCTACTCCTGCCACAGTATGAAGGATTGGGTCAATCTGGGGTAAATGATAGTGATCTTTTAAAGAGGCTCTGTTCAAATTTCTAAAATAAACGCATAGTATTATTTCTCCATTTTTCTTGCAGACTGGGACCAAATTTGCCACCCAGGTAGAGTTTTTGATTGGGTATACTATCTCAGCCTGTAGGAGTTTTAAAAAATCCTATTTCATTAAGGCTTCAATTTTAGGATTCACAGGCCTCTACTTCTGTCTAAAAGGTTTAGCTCCTTCCTCTAGTTCGATGGTATGTTGAATGACCTCTTTCCTATACACTTTTAGATCACTATAAGTCCAAGCTATTATATCTGGATACTCTCTACATAATCTTTTTATTTGTGCTAGTTCTACTTCTGTACAATCGGTCCCTACTTTGATCATCTTGCTCAATTCTAGTTCTACTTCTTTATACCAACATTCATCTACCTTGATCCTTCGACCTATAGCTCTGTCGCTATTATCGAAAAGGCTCTCCAGGGTGATCAGTCCCTCGGGGATATGATTATTTTTTAGTTGAATAATGCTCTCTTCGTCCTCTTATTTTAACATTCTATCTATAGAGCAATTCATCTCATGAATCAAAAAATCTAGGATCTGCTCATCATTCTCAAATACTTTCCAAAAAATGTCCTTGTCGGGCACAAAAGGCCTGTATATAAGTCTGATTGTTTTAGACTTCTAAATAACATTACTGACTGGGCAAAAATTGGATCCTACTGACACTAACAGGTCTGCATGTGTGTTCTTCTCTTTGGAAATGGATTTCATGTTTAGTGATTCAAATTTTTCCAACAGATCCAACACTTTGTTTTTGTAAGCCCTTAGGTAATGTTGCTTACAAATGCATTTGCTAGTAACCTGTTTAACAACCAGCTCTGAATCTCCATAGATCAATAGCTGTTTTGCACCCATTTTTTCAGCTTTCCTAAGTCCTAAACACAAAGTTTCATATTCAGCTGCGTTATTTGTGCAACTCCATGTCAACCTATATGAAAAGACTTTTTCTTTTCTAGTAGGTGAAATCAGAACAATTCCAGCTCCTGCTCCATTTTTGTACCTTGACCCATCAAAGTACAATTTCCATAACTAGTTGGCCGAATCACCTATTTTAGGGATAGCAACAGGGAGCTTTTTTGGTTTCTCAATGGAATAGCTTCCCATTTTTGTCTCTACCATAGCATTGAAGTTCTTCATTAAAAATTTATCCTCAGATTTGAGTTCCTCCAGGGTTTCTTCCATTAAATCAATATTTTCCAATTCCTCAGACATCATGTTGACGGTGGTTGTTTCCTCCAGTATTTCTACGTGAAAAGTAGATGGTTTTTCAATGTATATCTTGACTCTTTTACCTTTGAAAGGTACCTCCAAATGACAATAATATAGAGACAGATAACCACCTATTTTGGCCATGAACTCTCTAGATAAATACATATCGAAATATGGTTCTAAGTCTACAACGACTACCTCTTGTATGACGACTACTTCTGGTATTTTGTGGAGTTGAATAGGGATATCTTTGATCACCCTCATAGATTTTACTGAAGTACCATCTAATTGCAACACACCAGGATGACTCCGAGTATATTCCATCCCCATTATGTCACATACGGCTTTCGACATCATCGTAGTTGCGACCCCTAAATCAATCATCCAATTGTGAACTATCCACCCCTTCATTTGCAAAGATAGATAGAATGGGGGCGGTCTATTTTTCCTAGAGGTTGACATAACATTTGCTTGTATAAAATTTGAGAAGGAGGTATCATTCTTTAAATTTAGGGATTCTTGGAGGAGGTCAATCTGACCAGGAATTTGTAGTGCATCATACATGCTTATTTTGGAAGGAGTCCTCTTCATTTCTTCTGTAATGTTGAACGTAAGGGTTGCAGCTAGGGATACCTCAACACTTTTGTCCTTTCCACTAGTCGATGTGTCATATCTATCTCTATAGACCTGCGTGGCTTCTGTTCTTTGTCTTTTTGTCAATGAAGGAAATCTGAGTCTTTCATTCGCTTGCTCTTGAGTCTCACTCCATTTTCTAGGAGGAAATTCTTTTCTTGGTGTAGTCACAGAATTCTAAGGAGGGTCAGAATGTCCTTTCTCATTAGACTAGTTTTTCTACGGAGTCACCCTGGGGGCAGGAGGAAAACTCAGTGGTTGGAGTTCCTTAGGGTCAACTTATAATGATATTTTTCTCGATCTTGTTAGGACTAAGACTTGTTCCACGGATGGCATTGCCAAATTATGGTGGACTTATTTGATTATGTTCACTTGTCCCTTGCTAGTTTCTTTGGCTCTCTCATTAATAACTGCTTGCACATGATGTTGATGAATCATGCATGAATCTTCTCCATGAGGATCGTTGTAAGTGGTACACCAGTAATCAGAATTAGTGGGTTCTCCATTATCTTCTGTCTCATTTGCATACACAATATTTTTTCTGTCTTGCCCTCTACCACTCGTTGAAGTACCATATTTTTGTATCTGTGGAAATCTTCTTACTTGGATATTCCATTCAACTTCCCTCTTTTTCATGGATGCCATTTTATTTGACAATTTTTTCATTGTATCAATTATGGTCGTGTACTGGTCATTCAGAGGAGTTGATGCAAGGGGTGGGGCTGGTAATGCAAGGAGTGTAGGAGGTGTGGCTATAGCTGGGAGAGCCTATGTTGATGGGAGTACAAGCAGTTTAGAAATTGATGCTTGAGAAAGTTTTGGTACAATTGGTAATAGACTCTTTGATGGATATTTCTTTGTAGCGATGAGATCAACTTCACCCTTTGCTGCTGTTAGTCTCACAATGACACTGAGAGGGGGGGTGAATCAATGTAGCTCTTTTAAAACTTAAATCTTAAACTCTTAAAGTTGAAACAATGAAAACTTGAAACAAAATAAAGCAAGTATAACAAGAGAACATCACACAACACAAGATGTACCGAGATTCACCGATTTGGCTACATCCTCAAAATGATTGTTTGGACTCCCATCCAAATCCAACCTTTACAAAGCACCAAATTTACAATCAATTTACCAGCACCTACTGGAAGGAGCACCAACCCCTGATTTATCTAAACCAATAGAAAGGAGCACCAACCCCTAATTTATCTGCACCAACAGAAAGGAGCACCAACCTCTTATGGCCTCTTTGAATGGCGTGTTTAAAACCTCTAATTTTTTTTTGTTTCTCCTTCCATGGCTGTTCATTTTCTCCTTCCATGATTGTTCATTTTCTCCTTCCCTTGTGCATGCATGTGTTTTGGTTTCCAAAAAGGCTTTTCATTTCTATTTTGTGGCCCTTCGTTTCCTTTTCTTCACATGGGCATGTGTCCGCTTCTTTCCATGTGTAACGACCATCTTAGATGATTTCAAATCATTAAAGATTCCTTATGTAACATTTTTTCTTATTCATTGAATTTTGTCCTTATGTGACAAATTACCTTATTCAATCTTCGATTTATTCCTTATAGGTCCACGTCACTATGCAGTCTTCAGTTTCACTATCCTGGTGTTCATCACTAATATCAGGCGCATTGTCAACTACTCTGTTCCTTTGGAAAAAATGCAACATGTCACGATATCGTGAAACTTTTTCCTTCTTGCTCTTTCTCTTTGCTTTGAACCGTGAAAATGCAACATGTCGCGATATCGCGACACTTTTTTTCCTTGCTTTTTCTCTTTGCTTTGGATCGCGAAAATGCAACATGTCACGATATCGCGACACTTTTCTCCTTGCTCTTTCTCTTTGCTTTGGACCACGAAAATGCAACATGTCACGATATCGCAACACTTTTTTCTCCTTGCTCTTTCTCTTTACTTTGGACCGCGAAAATGCAACATGTCGCGATATCGCGACACTTTTTTTTCCTTGTTCTTTCTCTTTGCTTTAGACCACGAAAATGCAACATGTCGCGATATTGTGACACTTTTTTCTCTCTTGTTATTTCTCTTCTCTTTTGGCCATGAAAATGCAACATGTCACGATATCGCGAAACTTTTTCTTTATTGTTCTTTCTCTTCTCTTTTGGCCATGAAAATGCAAAATGTCGCGATATCGCGAAATTTTTTTCTTTGTGGTGTTTTGCTTTTTCTTTAATCTTTAGCATATGGGCCACTTCGGTCTTCTTGGAAAATATGCAAAAAGGTGGGTCCCCAATTTTGGGGTATGTTGTGGAGCAACCACAACATGACAATTTTTTCAACTTTGCACAAACAACCTGTAACAACTTCACCCAAACATCAAAAACATCCTCATAAGAATTTAACATCACTGTACATACTCTAAATAATCTCTAAACTCCTATCCACTACATCAACCGATCTATCTTACTATGTTGACAACAATGACAATACTGTCGCTGCACCTTGCTCAACAATCTCCCCCTTTGGAATTGTTGGCAACACACGTGCAATTTTTTGTAACTCTTCTCCCCCTTTGACAACAATACCAAAGGACTGCTACAAAATCCCCCTGAGTCCATGCACAACATTCTCAGCCAAAAATTATTACACTTAGAAAAAATCACAAACATGAGCAAAAAGATAAAAAAATACACAAATGCTCCCCTTGAGAATGTGGTCCTGATAGCTAGTCAATTCTTGGGAAGCGTGACCACTCCCAATTTATTATGAAGGTACTCAAAGACTTCCTTGGGCAACGGTTTTGTGAAGATATCTGCTACTTGCTCTGTTGTTGGAACAAAATCCAACTTAACCTCACCTTCTACAACTTTATCCTTCAAAAAGTGATATCGGATAGCAATATGTTTTGTGCGAGAATGCATAACCAGATTCTTTGAGATGTTAATGGCACTGGTGTTATCACACTTAACTGAAATTGGCTCACTGAAGTTAATACCAAAATATTTTAGGGTTCTTTTCATCCATAATACCTATGTACAACATGTTGTCGCTACAATATATTCTGCCTCTACTGTGGATAAAGAGACTGACTCTTGTTTCTTACTGTGCCACGCGACCAACCTATCTCCAAGATAGAATGCACCTCCACTGGTACTCTTTCTATCATATACACATCCTACCCAATCTGCATCTGAATACACAATAAGGGTGAAGTCCTTACCTTTCGGATACCATAACCCATACTCCATAGTACCCTTGAGGTACCGAAGAATCCTCTTCATTGTTGTCACATGAGTCTCCTTGGGACTAGCTGGAAATCATGCTACCATGCATACTGCCTACAAAATATCTGGTCTGGTAGCTATCAAGTACAGTAAGCTCCAAATCATAGATATGTACATGGTTTGATCAACATGTGGAGATTTGTCATCCTTGCTCAACTTGCAACCTATCATCATGGGAGTGCTAACTGGCTTACAATCCTCCATTGTGAACTTTTTTAGCATCTCTTTCACATATTTAATTTGAGAAATAAAAATGCCCTTCTTATTTTTATTAACTTGCAACCCGAAGAAATACGAAAGTTCACTAATCATTGACATTTCAAATTCTTTCTGCATCTTATTTGCTAAATATTTACATGACTCATCTTTGCTACTGCCAAATATGATATCATCTATGTATACAACAAGAACAATAAGATGGCCATTTTCTATTTTGACATACAAATTACTATCCACCATACCTTTCTTAAACCCTTGTTGAGTAAGATAGTTGTCTAGCCTTGCATACCATGCTCGGGGTGCCTATTTTAAGCCATATAATGCTTTCTTCAACTTGCAAACCAATTTGGGATCATCACCAAGTTGGAAACCATCTGGCTGCTCAATATAAACCTCTTCTTCAAGTTTTCCATTCAAAAATGTTGATTTCACATCCATTTGATAAACTTTGAAATTCTTGTAAACTGCTAAAGCCAGAAACATTCTAATTGCCTCTAGTCTAGCCATAGGTGCAAAGGTTTCTTCAAAGTCAATACCTTCAACTTGTGCATAGCCTTTACATACCAATCTTGCTTTATTCCTGACTACCTATCCATCTTCATTCAATTTGTTTCGAAAGACCCATTTAGTACCGATTATGTCTGATCTAATCTGATCTAATTATATCGAAACTCCCAAGTTTTGTTTTTCTTGATCTGATCTAATTCTTCATTTATTTCCTTCATCCAACTTTCATCTTTGCTTGTGTCAGCAACATTTTTGGGCTCAATCTTTGGATAATAGAGAGTAGTTACTTACTACTCTTCTTCTTGTCTAAACACCAACTGTGGGGTCTCCAATTATTTGCTCTCTAGGATGATCTTTCTTCCAACTGCTTGTTTTGAATTTCTTATTTTCTTCCACTTTTGAATCACTGTTTGAATCATCTAAGTCAATTTTTTGTTTCTTTTTCATTTTCTTTTCCTTATCTCCTTCAATAACCTCTTCATAAATTGGGTAGTTCTCTTCATATCTAATTACTCGTTCCCTACCTTCATCAACTTTAACATCAACACTATCCACAATTTTCCTTAGCCTCTTGTTGTAGCATTTGTAAGCTTTTATTTTTGATGAATAGCCAAGAAAAATACCTTCACCCGCTCTATCTTCAAACTTACCGAGTTTTTCTTCAGTTATTTTGATGTAACACTTGCTGCAAAAAACTTTAAAGTATCTTATTGTTGCCTTTTTATCGAACCACAACTCATAAGGAGTTTTTCTTTCATGCGTCCTCAACATGCACCTATTTTGGATGTATACCGCAATATGGACTGCCTCTTTCCAAAATTTGTCTGCTACTTTGCTCTCAGTCAACATAGTCCGTGCCATTTCCTGCAATCGTCTCGTTTCTTTCTTTCTATCACACCATTCTGCTTGAGGTGTCATGGCTGCTGAAACCTGTCTCCTAATACCATATTTTTCACAGTACTCTATAAAATCCTCTGAAATGAACTCTCCTCCTCTATATGATCTTAAATATTTAATCTTTTTCCTATTTGATTCTCAACTTGGTTTTTGAAAACCTTTAACATCTCAAAAGCTTCTAATTTATGCTTCAAAAATAGTACCCATGTCATCCTGGAATAGTCATCTATACACAACATAAAATATTTGTCACTGTTTATGCTTTTTGTTCTCATGGGTCCACATAAATCAGTATGTATTAGATCCAAAGGTTTGCTTTTGTAGTACTATTTTGTTTTAAATGAGACTCTAGTTTGCTTCCCCTTTTTTCATGAAGCACAAATGCTATTTGATGGTTTTCTAGTGGTGGGAATATCTTTCACTGCCTTTTTTGAGCTGATTTTTACTAGATTGTCAAAACTGATATGACCAAGCCTCTTGTGCCACAACCAATTTTCTTCTTCTTATCCAATCAAGAAAGCTCCTTCTGAAGTCTCTGAGAGAGTGTACATGTTTCCATATGTCCTCGATCCAGTTGCTATCAACTTTCCACTGTTTGCTTTTCTGACTTCACAACCCTGCTTCTTAAAAATCACTTCATGACCTCTATCAAAAATCTGACTTACACTCAACAAGTTATGCTTCAGACCAACCACAAACAAGATTTCTTTTGACTTGATTTTTTTGTCAATGATCTTAACTGAACCTTTGCCAACTATCTTAGCTCCATCATTATTTCCAAATTTTACTGAACCACCTTCATATTGCTGTAAATTCTCAAATTTATGTTTGTCACCTGTCATATGATTGGAGCATCCACTATCAAGTATCCATGGTGCAGATTTATTCTGTGCTTTAAATGCTATTTGTATGATCAGGGATTCCTTTTCTTCCTTAGATCACTCTTTTTCTTTCCACTCTGGTTTGATTACAGTTTTGGGCTCTTGTTTTGACTTTTCTTTTTCAGTAGCTTGTGCATGTTTTTCAAAAAAATTTCTATTTTGTCTCATTCCATTTGGTTGAAATTTTCTTCCCTAAAATTGATTTGATGCAAATGTACTTTAACAATTTCTTGCAATGTGCCCAAAATTATGACAGTTATAACATTCTACTGCATAATCTATCAAAGGTGAAAAAACATTTCTCTTGGTAAAATTCCTTGGTCCTACATTATACTTGCAATATGAAATATTATGTCCATAACCATTGCATTTAAAACAATAACCAGAAAAGAGATGATTGAACCTGGGTGATGGTCTTTGCCATGTTGTCGTAGGAGCCATAAATCTTCTTCTTCTTTGATATGTGAAATTGGTGAATCCATCATTGTCAATTCTCCTTTCGTGCCTTGTATTATTGCTTTTTTTTGCATGAGTCAATTTTTCTTGATCAACTTGTTTCTTATCTTCATTCTTTATGGATTCTTCATTTATGGCCTTTGATCCATTTGATGATTCTCCTTCGTCAAAGCCCAAACTAAATTTGATGCCTGTAGTATTTTGGTTATTTATGATCTTATCAAGCTTCATAGAACTTTCTTCACATTTGTGATAACAACTAATTTTACGATTCATCTTTTCTATCTGCATCCTTAAACCAACAGTCTCTTCTTCTAGCTTGCTGTAATAATCTATTTTCATGGTTATTTTCACTTCGAGATATTCATATATATTCTTGGATTCTTCTATCTGTACTTTCAAACTGGTTATGATTTCATTTGCATCCTCAAGCTTTCTTGAAATTTTCTTATTCTTTTTTCTTTCTATCTTCAATTCATCCAGAGCTGCAATTAGTTCCTCTTCCAAATTTACTTATGCATCAATTTTTTCTTCATCACATTCCTGTTCTTTTTCTATTTTTTCTTCTTTGAGTGCCATGAAAAGAGCTTCACTTGTTCCCTTTTTAGAATCCTCACCCTAATTGCAGCTGTCTTCTGATGAGCTGACATTCTTGGAGATGAAACTTTTCTTCTTGAAGTTGCCTTTTCTGAATTTTTTTTTCTTCTAGTCACTTCTTTCTTGGTGTGATCCTTCATCACTTTTGTTTTTCTCATTAAGTGGACATTTAGCTGCAAAATGCCCAACGCATCCACAATTGAAACATTTAAACAATAACTTTCCTCTGTATTTTCCTTTTTCCCTTTTTAGTTTTTGAACAAAGTTTGCTTCCATTTCATCTAATGTCTCTTCTTCCTCAGATTCTTATTTTGATTTCATATATTTATGGGCTTTAAAAGTAGCTTCTATGTCTGTGGGTTTAGATTTTTCTATTCTCATCTCATATGCAGTCAAAGAACCATGCATCTTATCCATACTAAAATAATTTAGATCTTTAGCTTCTTCTATAGTTGAAACTTTAGAATCAAATCTTTGGGGAAGAGATCTTAATATCTTTTTCATGATGATAGAATCTTTGATTTTCTCGTCGAGTCCTCTAATCGTATTAATGACTTCATTAACTCTTAGCATATATGCCTCTATGTTCTCATTGTCATTCATCTTTAATACTTCAAACTGATCTCGATGTGTTTGTAACTTGGCATCCTTGATCTTAATGTCTCCTTCATGAACGCTCCTCAGTTTGTCCCATATTTATTTTATCGTTTTACAACTCATAATCTTTACCAGTTCACTGTCCACTAATCTGCACATGATAGCATTCTTTGCTTTTGAGTCATTCTCAAACAATTTCTTACCGACAGCATCAATTGGAGAAGTGGTGGATATTATGTATCCACTATCTACTGAATACCAAATGTCGTATCCCAAAGCACAAAGATATGTCTGCATCCTAAGTCTCCAAAATGTGTAATTAGTTTCATCAAACAATGGTGCTTTGTTTGATAAGAAGCCTTCACCACCTGCCATTGTGTCACTTCCAAGATCACCCTAGCCGGTTAAGCTTATTTAGGAACCTCGCTCTGATACCAATTTTTAGTCTCACAATGACACTGAGAGGGGGGGTGAATCAGTGTAGCTCTTTTAAAACATAAATCTTCAACTCTTAAAGCTGAAACAATGAAAACTTGAAACCAAATAAAGTAAGTATAACAAGAGAACATAACACAACACAAGATGTATCGAGGTTCATTGATTTGGCTACATCCTCAAAATGATTGTTTGGATTCCCATCCAAATCCAACCTTTGCAAAACAACAATCAATTTACCAGCACCCACTGGAAGGAGCACCAACCCTTGATTTATCTGCACCAACAAAAAGGAGCACCAACCTCTTATGGCCTCTTTGAATGGCATATTTAAAACCTCTAAATTTTTTTTGTTTCTCCTTCCATGATTGTTCGTTTTCTCCTTCCATGACTGTTCATTTTCTCCTTCCCTTGTGCATGCATATGTTTTGGTTTCCAAAAAGGCTTTTCATTTCTATTTTTTGGCCCTTCATTTCCTTTTCTTCACATGGGCATGTGTCTGCTTCTTTCCATGTGTAACGACCATCTTAGATGATTTAAAATAATTAAAGATTCCTTATGTAACATCTTGTCTTATTCATTGAATTTTGTCCTTATGTGACAAATTACCTTATTCAATCTTTTATTTATTCCTTATAGGTCCACATCACTATGCAGTCTTCAGTTTCACTATCCTGGTGTTCATCACTAATATCAGACGCACTGTCAACTACTCTGTTCCTTTGGTGAAAATGTAACATGTCGCGATATCGTGACACTTTTGTTTCTCTGCCTGCCTGCCCTTTTTGAGTCACAAAAATGCTACATGTCGCGATATCGCGACACTTTTTCCTTCTTGCTCTTTCTCTTTGCTTTGGACCACGTAAATGCAACATGTCACGATATCACGACACTTTTTTCTCCTTGTTCTTTCTCTTTGCTTTGGATCGCGAAAATGCAACATGTCGTGATATCACGACACTTTTTCTCCTTGCTTTTTCTCTTTGCTTTGGACCATGAAAATACAACATGTCGCGATATCGTGACAATTTTTTTCTCCTTGCTCTTTCTCTTTGCTTTGGACTGCGAAAATGCAATATGTCGTGATATCATGACACTTTTTTCTCCTTACTCTTTCTCTTTGCTTTGGATTGCGAAAATGCAACATGTCGCAATATCGCGACACTTTTTCTTTCTTGTTCTTTCTCTTTGCTTTGGACCACAAAAATGCAACATGTCATGATATCGCGACACTTTTTTCTCTCTTGTTCTTTCTCTTCTCTTTTTTTCGTGAAAATGCAACATGTCGTGATATCGCGATACTTTTTCTTTCTTGTTCTTTCTCTTCTCTTTTGGCCGCGAAAATGCAACATGTCATGATATCACGACACTTTTTTTTCTTTGCGGTGTTTTGCTTTTTCTTTGATCTTTAGCATATGGGCCACTTCGGTCTTCTTGAAAAATATGCAAAAAGGTGGGTCCCCAATTTTGGGGTATGTTGTGGAGTAGCCACAACATGACGATTTTTTCAACTTTGCACAAACAACCTGTAACAACTTCACCCAAACATCAAAAACATCCTCATAAGCATTTAACATCACTGCACATACTCTGAATAACCTATGAACTCCTGTCCACTGCATCAACCAATCTATCTGACTATGTTGAAAACAATGACAATACTATCACTGCACCTTTCTCAACAGTTGCCTCTAGATAGATCTCAGGAAAAGTGGTTACACGAGATTGCCTTATTATCATATTGAGATCTAAATCAAAAGCCCTTAAATAATAACATATAGCTTGTTATTCTATGGGATTTATGCCCTGAGGTACTCTATCACGAGTTCTGGTAAATCTGATGTTGAAATCCTAGATTTCTTCTTGTGGATGCCTCTCAATGATAGTGAATTGATTCAACAATATGAAAGGATCCGCATGTATATTAAATTCATCGACCAGATGACCGACAAGCACTACCCAAGAAGTAATGGATCCAGCGGGAAGCTCTCTGTACCAATATAGCATCTTTCCTTTCAAATATATAACCAACAATCTGACCATTACATCTTCCTAAGTGATATTGTAAACAGATGCTAGCGATGATACATCTAAATAGTGCTCATCTGCTATTTTGCTTGTTCTGTCAAAATTTGGCAATGCTTTTAGTGCAGCTTGTGGAATTTGGTTTTGTGCTCCCAAGTTCAAAGGGCCAGTTTGATTCCACACAAGATGTGCTGAGACAGGGGCAGCTACCATGGTTGCTAAAGGATTTACAACTACTATAGGATTGCTTGCATATGCTCCTACAAAGGGTGTTAAAGAGGTGCTAATGGTGCCAGGTGGATTTGATCGTGCGGCTAGCATAAGGTGTGCCTTTAGGCTTCCAAGATGTAGCTCAAAGAACTCGATGGGTTCTTCGAAGTTTCTAGCTCGAGATCTAGTTATCATATGGCTATATAACCAAAAAATTTAAGACAAGGTCTTTCTTTTATGGTCTAAATTTTATTGCAACAGAGTCGCCAGGTAGTTTTTTCTTGAGATTTTCAAACAAAAGGCTCTAAATTAAAACACCAAAACTTATATAATACTGTGGGATTTACTAGTCCCACCGGGCATGCCAAAAATTATTGGAACAAAATTTGCCTTCGGTTAATAGTGTTGCACCTTAGACTTTGCCAACATTGAATAGACAAACCTTGCTTGAGATCATCTATCTAATCTCCAGAGAAGGCTGGTTCCTTTGAGTTTTTTTAGAGGAAAGGGAAACAAGAGATAAGGGAAATATAGCCGAAGCTAGAACTTTTCTCACGATATAGATTAGACAAAAACTAAAAAATGATGATGCAGATTACTATCTTCAAAGTTTCTTTATATCTTCCTATAGAAAACATGAATTCTTGAGTGTGATTTTAAATGTTCATCTAAATACATGTAAATATATTTAATATTCAACTCTAGAGATAAGGTTTATACATGCACAGTTCAGATTTTAGAACAGATACATTATGAAAATTAAAATAAATAAAAGTTAAAAACCAGATACATACACTCGCATACAAAATTTTAGAAGCCAAAGGAAGAATATCTCTTATTACTTGTAATCCAGTAACATGTACATCAAGTCTGTAAACGTCCAAGAGCCGACCCCTTTCATGATCGCCTCACTCCTATTTATACCCTAAAAAGAGTATCTTCTACTATGTACATTTAATTTCCTCAATCAATTACAAGTAATTATCTACAGTTTGTAAGAATATACAATGGATTTTCCATAGATTAGATAGATTTCCTTCTGGCTAAATTCAGATGAGCCTGTTATTCTGCAATCATCCAGCGAACCTGCCATGTTATAATCAACTGACCATTCTTCAAAAATCAGCACATGATGTCAGTGAATGCCCCAGTTGCCAAAAATATACTATGTTTCTCTATACCGTGTATGTCATGAAATCATGACATTCTACCTTTGTGAATCCTTATTTACTTTTTTATTTAGTGAAAACTAGACATGTCGTGAAATCATGACACTCTTGTTTCTCTGCTTGTTTTCCCTTCTTGAGTCATGAAAATGCAACATGTCACGAAATTGTGACATTTCTATGTCTTTAGCCTGATTCTTCTTTTTGCACTACAAAAATTGACCATGTCGCAAAATCGTGACACTTTCGCCTCCTTAGCTCTTTGTCTTGGTTTTGACCGTGAAAACGTGACATGTCGCAAAATCGTGACACTTCGCCTCCTTAGCTCTTTGTCTTGGTTTTGACAGTGAAAACGTGACATGTTGCGAAATCGTGACACTTCTGCCTCCTTGCTCTCTCTTGTTGCTTTTGGCCACAAAAAAAGGACATGTCGCAAAATCATGACACTTTTAGTCTGTTTATCAGTTTTTCTATTCTTTTGGCAAAAATAAGCCATGTTGCAAAATCGCGACATTCTCCCTAACTTCTACCCTTTTATTGATGGACTTGGCAAAAATGGGCAACATCACAAAATCACGACTTTTTCCTCTACTTTCCCTCTTTGTTGTTTTTTGCCATGAAAACTCGACATGTCGTGAAATCACGACACTTTTCTTCCTTAGTGTACTTTGTTTTTTCTTTGTTCTTTAGCATATGGGCTGCTTCGGTCTTCTTTGAAAATATTCAAAAAAGGTGCATCAGCCATTTTTTGTAGTTAGTCACTTTTTGACTAACAGTTCCATATCCTCCTAATATATAAAATAAATGTGGGATGGAAAAGAAAGGAGTTATTCAAGAGGAACTAGGAGGTGAACTACCAAGGAGAGGAGATAAATATTTCAATGGAGAAAAATATGGTAGACTGATCAAAGAGGAATGTATCAAGAAGACCCCCAATGGAAGGAGTTAAACTAGACAAACAAGAAAAGGAAAAAACTCTATTACCAAAAATCATATGTTTGTTAAGGATCTTCAAAACTTTATTTTCTCCTTGTTATTGATTAGACCAATGAGAAATAGGTATTATTGGAGGAGGAGGGGGAGAAATAATAATTAGGGTCAAAAAGCCCTAATTTATTCTTCATAAAGTACAAGCATCGCGTTCTCCCACAGTTCAACACATAGAAATGAGCCCAACTTTATCATGTGTATATTTAGCCATATTAAAGTTATTATTGACAATCGAGGTGTGGGGGCAAGGGATAAAGCAACCCACTACAAAAATTCTTATTTTCTCTTAGCATAATTAGGAGTATAAACATTGATAAGACCAAGGAACTAGACTACAACCTCTAGATAAATTCAAAACACATGAGAGGTCAGGTTCACTCCCCACGTCATAAAATGGAAGTGGTAGGTATTTAACATAAAAATATTTTCGCCTCTACTAGTAGTATGAGAGGTGGAGTAAAAGTGTTCCTAGGTCCAATTAAACTAACAAGTACTACACAAAATAAATTTTGTTACCTTGACTTCTTGTAGGAAAAGAATGTTGATAGAACCAAATATCAAAGAGATATCCAAAAGAATATAGCAAATCAAGTACTTTATAATTAGGTTTATTAGACCATGAACATTCCATGAAAGACACTTCATGATAAATGTTTAAGAAGAAAAGCCTTTCTAGTTTATAAATATCCTTAAAGTTCATGAGATAATAAAAGGTATTTGAGATAAAATGTTGATTATTCTTGCCTATGAAGTCAACTTGACTTCTCTTTTCCAATAGATCTCCCAAGCACTCTATAATATAACTTTTAAAGTAATGAGTTGTCCTTGTAAGTAGGCCACTTTGAGGCACTGAGAGCGAAGAGGGAGGAGATATTGAAGAGGAGGTGATGGAAGATGATGGGGAGCTAGTAGGGTTCTCAACATGAGGTTGTGAAGGTCTTGGAATGATAGATGTAGAGGTGGGGGTAGGAGTGGTGGGGGTGAAATGAGGACAAGAATGAGGTACAATCAAAGCAATGATAGGTGAGGGTTTGCATTAAATTCCTATAGGGACTAAGACATGAGAATTTTGTTTTTCGATTTACCACTATTGTTAATTGTTTTGACCCATTGATATTTGTTAACATTGGTGTAAGTGTAGGAGTAGCCATTGGAGGAGACTTGGATTTGAAATGACAATCCATGAGGGGATAGTCTTTGATTTTATTACCCATCGTTTGACATCTATAACATGTATTTTAAAGGTTCCTCTAAATCACCCTTTGTTGGAAATGAGTGTCTCCAACTTGGATGTCAATTAATTCTTTCAAGTTCTTACAGAGGTCAACCTCAACACACATACACTTGTGGGGTAGATGACACTTGAGGGAGACCAAGAAATTCTATCCACATTGGCACTTTCAAGGAGAAATCCACAAAGATAGTATAATTAAGGTGCTAGGTATGAAGAATCAAAAGGATGTTCCTAATATACCAAAGGGTTGTACTCATGACATCCATTGACATGTTGAGGATTAGTAAAAAATAGAAACATCCTTTAGTGAAATTTTGTATATTATTCAATTTACTACCAAGGGATGTCATGCATTCTAGATCCACTAAGAGATGAGGGTGTCATTGGGAATACACCCTAGGAAAATTCCAATTAGCATATGTTGCTCAAGCCATGTTCATCCATTATCAAAATTTTGCATAGGAAGCACAATATGAAGGTTGTGGTACACTTTTAGAATGAGTTTCTACAGGCGCTTGTTTGGAGCCATGGCACTCTGTAGTAGCAACTTCACCAAGGGGTGGAGTATGGGAAAAATTGAGGCCATGTTAAATGAGATTATATTCCCAAGGAGGATAAAATGCAAAGGAGCCAACAATAATAGTAGTGGCAAAAAGCATGATACAAGGATGCACTATGAGACAGATTGGTGACAACATTGCATGCAAACCTAATATAGATCTTTTCTTCCCATTTCTTCCTTTACCTCTTCGTAATTAAATGATATTTGTTACATAAAACAAGCTATATTTATTTTACAATGCTTGATATGTGTTGTGTTCTAAATGATATAATTCTTCAGTAGATAGATGATTGATACAAGAGTTGTAAATTATGGTCTTGCCAGGAATAGAACTACTCACGAATTTAAAATCTATATTATTTGATAAATACTTGAATGGATTGGATTTGGACTAAAATGCACCAATTACATTACAATGGTTCAGTCAAAGTGGCAATCAACAAAGTCCTTCTAGAAGATTTTCATCTAAAAGAGTTTGTTTGGTTACCTCTTACACCATTCTATTATATTAGTCCAACAAATGTACTAGGCTACATATTTTAAAGAGCTATTAAGAGAGATATTCTTTCATGGCATTTCAATTCCAAAGGGATTTAGAGTTATAAATTCTCAATTTGCAAATGAATCAACACTTTTTCTAAGAATTCCCAACTAGAATTTGACAGTGCTATGTAGATATTGATCCTCTTCTATATGGCTTCAAGGATCACAATTTGTTTTCATTAGACAAAATTCCCTTTTGGTGCATGATGGTCTAGAACCAAATTAAATTTTGGACTTTCAAAAATAAATTAGACAAGGGATGTTGTGCATTAATAAGACCTCCCATTAGGGTTCAATACTACCACACAAGCCATGTGATAATGGTTTCTAGCAAAGTTTCAAGATAGATTAGATATAGTTTTTAGAGAAACTTATGTTTAATGCAAAATTTCATATGCATGATGTTTTCTTAAAAAAAAAAATTAATAAAATAAATAAATAAATTAGAAAAAAATTATTGTAAAAATAAAAAGGTATTTACTAATTTGTTTTAGCTTAATTGGTTAGGTTTTTCAGCATTTAAGGACAAGAACCATGTTTAAATCTTGCCAAGTAATACATTGATCATATCTAAGTTGTTGTACTACCACTATGTGGTGAGGACATAATAAAGGTGAGGTAATTTCAATCCCATATAATCAATTGAAAAAAATAAAAAATAAAATGTATTTATAATAATAAAATAATAGTACTTGGTGGAAAAGAAAAGTTATTATTCTTTAATAGTTTTATCACTCCCTATTTTTTTTTTTAAATCGAAAAACCCCTTGCGGAGCCTCCTTAGTCTAAGATACCATGAACAGGGGGTTCTACACCGTCAAATTCACCGGGGGGTCGCACCCGACCTTGCCCGCACCAACATTATCAATTGGATTTTAGATACCCAATTCAGCTTTTTGGTAAGGTGGATATTTGAACCTGGGATCTCCCTTAGAGGATTGCCCTCTCCTCTCCAACTCACCTACAACACCTGGGTAAAAAATAATAATTTATAATGGAAAACACCCCTTTCAAGGTGCCACTTTCAACAGTTGGGCATAGGAGGAATGGAGCCTTGTCGGCCTCTACCAGCACATAGGACATTCCTAACTATACCATATATCTTCAAGATGGATAAAATGGGAATGGAACCTGGGTTGGCCTCTACCATCACCTAGGGTATTTATCACTACACCAAAAAAAGCAGATAAAAAAAAAAACCTAATTTATAGTGGAAAACACCCCTTTTGAGGTGCCACTTTCAACAGGTTGGGCATAGGAGGAATGGAGCCTTGTCGGCCTCTACCAGCACATAGGACATTCCTAACTATACCATATATCTGTAGGATGGATACAAGGGGAATGGAACCTGGGTTGACCTCTACCAGCACCCAGGGCATTTACCACTACACCACAACAAGAATATTATCACTCCCTATGGATCCACATATCCATCTATGTTTAAGGTGGATCATCTAATATATGCAACATCTAATATAGAATTAAATGGAACCAATCTTTTCACAATGACAAATCTGCCAGAATGACTATTAATTTAACAAAATACTCTATTAATTTAACAAAATACTTAAGAGGTGTGATTGTACTTATATTGAGTGTAGTCTAGTCTAACTACAAGCAAAATTTATCTTCTTCTAAGATCCATAGCATTTAGTCTAAACACAACCAAGAGATATAAAATATCTATAAATTACTGACCAACAAGGAATTAATTTTTCTACTACTAGGCCATAATCTTTAAATAAATTATTAACTACTATGGATCTTAGGCCAATATTGTAATGTCTAATGGCTCTTTATGAGATCTTGCTTCTATGAATTTACATAAAATCATGCACTCTTGGATTCACGTTATGATTTGAGGGAATCAATCATAATATTGAATGAGGCTAACTACCATGGTAGACCTTTGCTTTACTTTGACTATAGCCTAAACTAAATAAGATAAAATTGTCCTATATTCTTACACAATAGATCTATTATAAAATTATTTTGTCCATTTTGTATGATAGGTTCATTCTAATAATAATTGGAAAACGATTATAGAAAAGGACTATTGTCTCTATGGACTTTATCATATTGTATTATTTCTATAAAGGAAAAGACTCTCACATTGTGTGAAATATCATGTCCAAGATTTCTATTGAGATGTGATCAATCTTGACTTGAGTTTGAATTTGTATTATGATTAATGTATTTTCACTATAGGTATATGTTGACCTTGTAAATTGAATGTTGTAATAAATCAAAATATATTATATTAACAATTTTTGGCCTATAAAAAATATAATCTAAGGAATATTTATACTCCACCCCATTGATTCATTGTATTCGTATATGGTTATTTGTCTATCATTAGCGATGGGTGTTCAAGGTATCCCATCCCATGTTTTCATATTCTTCCATTACCTTTAGTTTTTTTTAGATAAATCTAGGAAATAAAAGTAAAAATGGAGAAGGTTGTGTTTTTTTATATCTTAATCATGTAATTAGTTTTGGTATATAAAATGGTAGTAACTGAAACTTTTTTTTTTCATTTATATACTCATCTATCATATCAATGTAATTTTTATTGCAACCTATATATGTTCCTAATATTTGGTATCAAAGCTTTGACATTATGAAGGTGAAACCACTATAGAGTGAATCCACCTCTCAAAGCTTGTGAGTCTCCCTTGAAAGTTGCAAACACTAGAATAATTGAGTTTCAGCAAGAAGGTAAATCCTACTAACAAAATGGCATGAGAACATTTTTTACCCCAATTATTTTAGAACTAGAGGGCTCTGACTATGTAGATTCTTCTTCCTAAGCAGAGATCTTAGTAACTTCATCTTTAAAAATTATCCTCCTGGTCCTAGGTTTTGCTATAGGGCTACCTTCAGCTCTTCTATTTCTTTGTGCCCTAGTTTTGGTAGCTAGTGGACCATGGGAGGATGATGGAGTTTTTGTAGATTTAGGAATAACTCCATAAAAATTTTCCTCAAGGAACTCTACTCCACGGGCAACTACCCTTTCTTCTTCTTTTGGATCCTCTTCAATAGGAACCCACTCATTCCAGGGTGCAAATAACTTGTTAAAACTCTGATTATTGCCCCTAAAATAATACCTACAAATTAGTTTAATGAGACCATGGTGTCTAGAATATCTCTAGCCTTGTTGGTACCTTTTAGCCATGTTGTATAGCTCTTGGTACAAATACAAAAGGATATTCACCCTCACTTTTCGGTGTTGTGTATTGTGCCTAAGATGAATGAGAAGTTTTATGTGATGATCAGATAACACAACGTATTGCCCCTCACAGATAAAATACCTGATAACCCACACTACAATATCATCCCAAGGTGGTTGTAAACTAATCTATTTGAGCCCTTTGTAGATGTTGTTGTTTATTTGAATTTTGGGTTGCACATATCATTCTACTGAAAAAGCTTTAACTACCTCAGGGAGTGTGTCGTTAAGTGTTTTAGTAATTTCTACTTACTATAATGGCAATTTAGTAATTTGTCTTAAAATTAAGGGGGTTACCTCAATTCGCATGTCATTTATGGTTGCTCTGTTATTGTAGAGAGTACGAGCAAATTCAGCTACTAACCCTTCAGAATAACCGTTGAATTTCTCCAAAAATTGCATCAGCCCAGCTTGTCAAAAAATTTGCATCACCTCATGGTATCATTAGAGTTCGTCCAGGGTGTCTGGTTCATATTTCTTCTTCTACCCCATGCTATCTGAAAATGGTTTACTAGTGTTCACTGTGCCCTTACTGTGATCTTCTGCAACTCTATTTTTTATGGTAATTTTATTACACTTTGGTGTTTTTCTAAATTTTTATTCTTCTTGTAATGCAACATTTTGGTCTTCATTTTTACGGCCTATGTTTAGGTTCATCAAACCCTATAGATTTGATGATTATAGATATTAGGCACTCATGAATTTGAAACACATAATTCAACTCTAGAACACTATAAATTTGATAATTCAATGTACACTATGATTTGCAAGTATCAACCGAACATGTGGTACGTGGTTATTTGGGTTGTAACAAGAATTTTATTTTCAACACGCAATGAAGATGGTGGGCTAAAATATCTCTGAATTACCATGCAAAATTTTAAAAAATGGTTAGACTAAGTTGGATGGTCTGATTTGGCTAATGCGGTGTTGCTTTTGTGAAAAGTGGATGTCGTATTCCTCGATCCACGCTATCACTCATGCCAAAGTATCGTAGTCTCATGGCTCTAGAATAGGCATGAAAATTAGGTACAATAGGTACTTCGAAACATGTCGGATGACATCCTTCCAATAGTTTCCATGTGCATGTCTAGAAAGTTGCATCTGAGTTCAACAGTGACCATGTGAGGTGGCATCACGTGGGAAATCTCTCTTCTTTTTTTGAAATCCGTAACGTGCACGCTGTACATTCAAATTTTTGAACACCCCATGTTTTTAAATTTTCCAAGCCATATTCCAGAGCTCTGGTCATTCTGGATCTCTGTAAATTTCTTGTTTTTTATGCTATCAGATTGAAATTTTCATGCAACCAAGGGCAGGATAGGGTGTTTCTTGACATGTTGAATAAAATGTTCCATTTGTTTACCAAATTTACAAATACTTTTTTCGTCAAATATCTAATTATCATACATTATATGTTAATGCTAACTATGAATAAATGCAATAATCACATACCTTACTGCCTAAAAATTTATCATACACCTTGTAAGTCACTTTTAATGATTGTTAGCAAGCTATCTGAAAACAAAAACATGACAAACGTGTAGTAAGTGACTTTTGTACAATGAGCAATGATGGATAAATCAAGAAGGCAAACATGCTGGAAACTAGTTTTTATGTAAGACTTAATTCAATAGCACCTTTAAAAGGTTATCATTATTGAATTACTCATTTTTTCATCTCTATTTTTTTCATTATTTGTTTTTTATTTTATTTTTTTCATCTTTTTTTTCATTTTTTTCATCTATTTTTTCTTTTCAATATCTCTAATTTGGCTTGATTGTGCCCATGATGGAATTTCACAATCTTCCTCTAGATTGTACCCATGAAGGAATTTCACAATCAAGCTTACTCTTCTTTTTGTTTTCTTGTTTTTTTTTTCATTTTTTTTTTTCAAATCATTCTGAATCTATAATGAGAGAGAGAGCCTCTTCCATCATATGTAAATCCAACTGTTCAATTTGTTCTACAAACTTCTCCTTAGTTAATGGGTGATGGTATACCTGAAGGTGATATCAATTTACCACTAACTTCCTCCTTTAATCATCAATAGGAGAAATACAAACCACTCCATTCATGAACACTTATTTGATTTGGTATGGTCCAAACCACCTAGTCTATAATTTTTTAGAAAAAAATTTGTAATGAGAATCGAACAATAAAGTCCAATATCCTTGCTCAAATTTTCTCTATTGAATGTGACTGTCATGCCACATCTTCCATTGTTGTTTAATTACATCCATTTTATGTAATGCTTCTAATTAAAGTTCATCCAATGTGTTAAGTTGTAGAATCCTGTCCATTTGTACTTGACACAATTCAATACCAATTTCTAAAGATGTGCGAAGTACTAGTAACTCAAATTCAATGGGAAAATGAGGTTTCTTACCATAAACCAATTTGTAAGGTGTGAAACCTATGGTGGATTTCCATGTATTGTATGTCCAAATGAATTCTAGTAATTTGTTTAACCAATTCCTCCTATGGAAAGCTACTATTTTGGTTAAGATTCTTTCCAATTCCTTATTGGTAACTTCAATCTGACCATTCACTTGATGGTGATAAGGTGATGATTTTCTATGTTTGATTTTATAAAGTTCAATAAAATCTTCTATAAATTTTGATGCAAATTGGGATCCATGATTTGTGGTAATATATCATGGAGATTCAAATCTCTAAAAATTTTGGGAATACAGAAATTCAGCGACCTTATCTTCACGAACATGTTTAGAAGCATGCACCTCAACCCATTTGGTTACATAATCAGTACACACCAAGATATGTTCATTTATTTGAGAAGGTGGATCAATGGGACCAAAAAAATCTAACCCCCACTTTTCAAATGGTTCTAAAACCACTTGAGGTTGTAAATGCATTTCATTTGTGTGTGTGGATTTTTTCATTCTTTGACATGAATTGCAATGTTGTATGTACTTTTATTATTTCTCGTGTTAATTTATTTTATATAGCAGAACACTTTAAGTGGTATCACAATATTGTTTTGGAGTTGCATAATTTTTATTACAAGATTATTGTTTCCTTATGTTGCAACTAGTGTTTGAGTTTCTTGGTTGGTGTGGTGGTAGTGAGATTCCTGCTCACTTAGCTCACTGATCACCCAACATAGGATTCATAGGTTTAATAGTGCCAAGTCAATTTTAACATGCCAGGAAGTTTAGCAATCATAAGGAGGATAATTAGTTTTTACGTTCAATTAAATCACTTTCGACAATCAAATAAAATCAACAAATTAAAGGTACATCGATTCGTTGATAATTCATCCTTAGGCATATAATTCTGCATTTTGTGCAGGTAGACAGTGAAGCACTAGGCATAAGACGAGAAAACATAATTCAAAAGCTAAAATTAATTTAACTTCCAAAGTTTAGATTAATCGCGGGCAACCAATAAAATTATGACTTTCAACCAAAACCTAAAAGAATTCCACCTATCTTAGTTAGCCATGTGGTAAGCATTTGATAACAAGAATTTTTTGAGCAGTCTAATTTTGGTAGTGGAATTCTAGGAAGTTTCCGTTAGATAGCAGAACATATGTTTATTAAATCATTTTGGCAAGGAATCATCATAATTTTTTTACGCTAGTTCAAATATCATTAAAATAAGGAATTTTTGCCACATAAAATAAATTGATGTGCATTCTAAGGTTCACCAAGATTTTAAGCATAATACTTTTTTCAAGCATTGGGATCATTGTCCCACATGAGCTGTGTTGGGCACAATACGATATTTTTAAGCATAGAAACATACTAAAGTAGTGTGAACACCTCTTGTGCTCATACCATCTAGTCTTTACTCACACACTCGATACTCCTTTCTTCAAATTCATGATTTCTATCCTACCTCGAAGCCCATGTCAAATCTGCTCACTAGCCCATGCTGCCCTAGAGTCTGTGTCAAATCTACTCACTAGCCCGTGTTGTCCTAAGTTTGTGTCAAATCCGCTCGTGTCTAGTGTTAGTTCTACAATATGTGTTAGATTTCTCCATTCATTGCATCATCCACTACTATGCCTAGCTATCACTGTCTACTATATGCCCACATCATATAGTCCACCATGTATAATTGTGTCTATATCCTCATTCGTTAAAGCTCAACATTGACTGTTTGGATACCAAATAAATTTTGCAAGTGATAGACCCATTGTGTATTTAACTTAGTCATTGGCTTATTCGCACGAAGGACTGTTGGCTTAAAAGCAGTCATTTAAAATTGACTATTGGATTGAAGGGTGTTTAAACTAGTCTTTAGCTTATCCACCCAAAGGATCATTGGCTTAAAAGCAGTAACTCGAAAGTGACCATTGTATTGAAACAAAACTTTTTGAAAGTGATCGTTGGATTGAAGAAGAACTTCACAAGTTACCATGGCTTCAAATGAATAGTAAATTAATCACAATTGAAATTTTTGAAATTTAAAATTCAAACTTGCTTTGGCACCAAAACATGCAAGAGAATATTAATTCTATTTTTTGCTACAAATCAAGTGTACGGACGATAAAACCATTCCAAACAAGTGGAATAGAGGCACAAACGGTAGATTACAATGTAGAGATAGACCAAACAAAGGGTCCCTGAATACACCAAAAATATAGCCTTGAAATAAAGGTATGCAACATAATTCTCCTTTAAAAATTAATAGTTTTAACCCTCACCACTGGTCCATGGCTTCTCCAAATCATGATAATGCCACTTCTACTCCAGAGAATAATGGCACTTCTTCTAACCTAAAAATTTTTGTCTCTATTCGAGAAGACCTTGTTGCTAAAATTCCCCTCACTGTGGATGCAAATGTGTGCTAGTGTTTAGGGCAACAACAATAAGATCTTGCTACTATGTAATCAGTATTACATGAGATACAAGATTCAATGACTAAACTTGTCCCTCCAGATAATTAAGCCTCTTAAGATATTGTTAACCCTCAACCTTTAAATACTTGTCAAGCTTCAGTACCTCCAAAAACTTCTTTCAATTTTGATCCTTGAGAAAGTGATACCCCTTGATTTTTAGAATGGCCTCATGATTTTCAATTTCATCGTACTAACATGCCCACTTTTGAGGGATATGATCCTAGAGGTTGGCTAGCCAAAATTGATGGTATTTTTTCGTCTATACCATATTCCAGAAATCAGTTGTATCACATTTGCATATTGTAAACTTGGTACCCAGGCCTATCAGTGGTTTTTATGGTAGCTTCATCAATATAATTGCTCCCTTATGTGGATTGAATTTAAGAAACCTTTTCTTAGAATATTTGATAAAGGTTCTTCCTCATCATATGTGGTTCGCCTTATGCAACTCAAGAAAACTAGTTCAATAGAAGATTATGTCACTGAGTTCATAAGTCTTCTTACTTATACACATGAATTGAATCTAGCAGTAGTGTTTTTTGCTTTCCATCATGGTCTCAAGGATAAAATAAGAAAGGAAGTTGACATGCATGATCCATGTACTCTTGATGATGTCACCTGTATAGCTCAAGAAGCCAAAGAATAAACTTCAAGACGTGGTACCCTATAAACATGATTATAATTTTCATCGTTATTTTCTGCAATAATGAACAATCCTCAAGATTTTTGTGCTTGAAATATCATTCCTATCATCCAATGGATCAAACCTGTGCAGTATGACAAATATTTCAAGTGGAATATGACACCAATGAAGAAGAAGATTTAATTCAACTAGATTCACTCACAGATATAGAACAACAACTAATAGATACTAGTGAAGTAACACCAGAGGAAGATACTATTTATCTCTATACATGTACTTATGGGTTTAAAATATCATCATACAATTAAGGTAAACAAATTTATTAGGCATAAACATGTTAATGTGTTGATAGACTCAGGTAGTACACATAACTTTATAGATTTTAAAACTGCCAAATCCTTGAACTTGTAAATGAATACTTCTAATCAAGATAAGTTTCAAGTATTTATTGCAAATGGAGGTAATGCTCAATGTGTGGGCTGAACATCTCCAGTTTTTATACAAATGGTAAGTTATACTTGGCATAGAAATCTCTTAGTTATGAATTTAGGGAGCTCAGATGTCATTTTGGGCACATAATAGCTATATCAACTCGTCGATGTTACTCTTAATCTTCAAAGATTATACATCAGGTGGACAAAGAATGGGAAGACTATTTATACTTAAGGAATTCAATCTCCACCATCTAATGTGATGATTTCTCACTGCATGGATAAGTTACTAAAGAAGTATGCTTATGGTTTTATAGATCAAATAAATTCCATGGAAGATCAAACCTTGGATACTCCTACAATTCTCTCAAAGGATATTCAAGATATTATGGATAATTATTAAGAAGTCTTCAATAAACCCAAGGGTCTACCTCCTAAATTATCACATGCCCATGCCATACATATCGTTCCTAGAAGTATTCCCCCTAATTTTCATCCTTATATCTATCCTCAACCTCAAAAGATAGAAATAGAGAAGATAGTCCAAGAAATATTAGAACATGGCATCATTCATCCTAGTATCAGTCCTTACTCATCACCAATAGTAATGGTATGTCGTAAGGATACCTCTTGGCGCATGTGTCCAAATTTTTGACCTCTCAATAAAATTACCATCAAGGATAAGTTCCCTATCATTCACTGATGAATTATTAGACAAATTACATGGTGCCAATTATTTTACTAAATTGGATCTTCGTTCAGGTTTTCACCAAATTTGGGTTAGGGAAGAAGACATGCCTAAAACCACTTTTTGAACTCATGAAGGTCATTATGAATTCCTAATCATGCCTTTCAATATTACTAATACTCCATCAACTTTTCAAATCCTAATGAACCATGTTTTTAGGCCATATCTTCATAATTTTATCTTAGTTTTCTTTAATGATATCCTAATTTACAACAAATATTGGAAGGATCACCTACTCCATGTTGACTAGGTCCTTCACCTACTACATAAGAAAAATCTCTTTGTTAAAAGATCCAAATGTGCATTTGGGGTTCAAGAAGTCGAATACTTAGGTCATATCGTATCCCTTGAAGGAGTCAAAGTAGACCCCAAAAAAATTAAAGCTATTCAATATTAGTCCCTACCTAAATCCCTCAAAAAAATTAGGGGATTTCTAGGTCTTACAAGCTATTACCGAAAATTTGTATGCAACTATGGCAAAATTGCAACACCTCTCATAGCACTTACCAAAAAAGATAATTTTAAGTGGAGCAAAGTAGCTTCTCAGGCATTCCAATATTTCAAAGTATCTATGTGTTCTACCCTAGTATTTATTACTCCTAATTTTAGCAAACCTTTCGTTATTGAGTGTGATGCTTTGGGTACAGGAATTGGCATTGTTTCAATATAAGAAGGTCACCCCTTGGCTTTTGAGAGCAAGCAAATTTCAAGCAAGAATTTGGGATGATCCGCTAATGGGAAAGAAGTTGTTTCATCATTAAGACTGACCATAGTAGTTTTAAGCATTTTCTAGAACGATGTCTCTCACACCCTAAATAGAATAAATGGTTGACATAAATTTTGGGGTATGATTTCATGATTGAGTATAAGAAAGCAAAGAAAATATGGTAGTTGACGCATTGTCTTGCAAATATGAGGATGAGATCTCCATCAATGCCATTTCGGTTCCTTGTCCCCAATGGTTGTCTCAGCTTCAAAAAGAGTGGTTGGTTGTTATTAAAATTTCTCAAATTATTCAATATATGAATACAGGATCATCAAGGCATCCTGACTTCTCATATTTAGAGGGTGTGCTTTGCAAGAAATATTGCATCTACCTTCCATAGGGTTCCACTATTAAATCGATGGTCCTCCAAGAATTCCATGCATCCCCTTCATTAGGACACTCGAGATTCTCAAAAAAATACCAACAAGTGAAATAATTGTTTTCTTGGAAAGGATTAAAATCCAATGTTAGGACATTCATGGCCAAATGTGAGGTATACCAATATAATAAGGGTGAAACATTTAAATCAGCAGGACTATTGCAACCGTTACCAATTCCAAACCACCATTGGGAACACATATCAATGGATTTCATTGAGAGTCTCCCCAAGTCAAATGGTAAAATGATGATGGTTGTGGATCGTTTTTCCAAATACGCTCATTTTTGTGTCCTACAACATCCCTACTTAGAAAGTAAAGTTTCCAAGGTATTTTTCGACTCCATTTTCAAGTTACATGGAATAACCAAAACTATTGTGAGTGATCATGATCCCATCTTCACTAGAAAATTTTGGAAAAAATATTTGTCTAAGTGGTACCAAGTTGAGCATGTCTTTTACATACCACCCACAATCTGATGGTCAAACAAAAATAATTAACAAATTTTTGGGTACTTATCTTCGTTGCTTTCCTGAAGATAAGCAGTATCACTAGATTCAATAGCTTTCATTAGCGTAATGGTGGTATAACATTTTTCCCTCAAGATGTCTCCATTCGAAGCTTTGTATGGTCATAAGCTACCAACAATCATAGACTATGTACCAGGATCTTCCAAAGTAGCCTAGGTATATGACTTGTTTCAAGATTGTCAGAAAATGCTCAACCTTGAAACAACAACATGACTTACATTGTTCAAAACGATAATTCAATGTAGGAGATATGGTATTTTTACGCCTACAACCTTATAAGAAATTATCCTTGAAAATCAAGTCCAGTCAGGAGTTGGCTCCTCAATTTTATGGGCCCTACAAGATAGTTTGTCGCATTGGTGAAGTCGCATATCAATTGGAGCTTACACCCTCTTCTTGTATATATCCAATTTTTCATGTATCTTTTCTCAAACAAGTGATTGGTCAGAAAGTGCAATCGTAGATAGAGCTTCTAGTACTAGATGAATAATGACAAATAACTCTTCAACCTAAAACAATATTGCAAACTAGAGTATGTCATCTTAGATCTTGCCAGATTCAAGAATTTCATATTAAATGGCAGGACCTTCTAGAAGAAGATGCTACATGGGAATAAAAAAGTATTTTCCAATCGTTTCCAGCTTTGAGGACAAAGCTTTCTAAGGAGGGGAGCCATGTTACAACCCTAATATAGCTTAGTCAGCTATATTTCCAATATTATTATTTATTCATCAATTGATATAAACATGAGTATAATATAATTGATTTAATCAACATTAATAATAATATTCCTTTGCGTATTCGTAAGAGACTCCACCCTCTTTAAGTGGCTACATGACTTTGCTCTCCTTAAGTGGTGTATTGATTATTTGCATTCATTCATGTGATATTATTTCTCGTGTTAATTTATTTTATGTAGCAGAACACTTTAGGTTGTATTGTAAATAAATATGGAATATTAGGATTACATATATGACAAAATAATTTCTATAATCCTTATTATTTGGCTTGCAAAAGGACAATATTTTATTGGATGCATCCATACTCAGCTCCAAATTTTAAATTTGAGATAACATCTTCATGGACTATCTTTATGTTTATAAGTTTGATCTTTTCTTTAAATAAAATAATTATGATAATATTCTTTAAGGTTTTATTTTTTGTATGCTTATTATTTATATTATCATCCAAAAAGGATAGGTCATTTGGTAGTGGTTGAGTGCTTGCTTGTGGGTTGCCTCGATTTGATTCCTTGAATGATTGGGTCGTATAGTCTTTACTTAGTTGGCTCAAATCACAACCACTTATATTTAATAATTTATGGTTTTCATTCTTAAATATAACCAAGATGTAAAGGAAGGATGGTCTCGTTATACCTTTAGTTATATTTGATATCTATTTAAAGAAAATTTGTAAATAAAATTTTCATAAACATAGGTCTTTGGTTTGAATCTCGAAAAGGAAAGTTATCATCATTGTCATAACTGTTGAGCAAGGTGTTGCAAGAGTTTTGTCATTGTTGTCAACACAGTCAGTTAGATCCAATGATGCAGTGGACAGGCAGTTTAGAAGTCATTCAGATGCAGAGGACAGAAGTTCAAAGGTTATTCAGAACATGGACAGTGAGTTTTCCAGAAGACCATAGTTGCCTTTTTGCAGAAAATCAAAGAAAAAGACAAGAAAACTGTCGCGATATCGCGACATGTCGGAGGAGAGAGAAGGCGCAAAGAAAATTGTCATGATTTCGCGACATGGACTAGGAGAGAGAAAGTGGAAAACAAAATTTTTGTGATTTCGCGACATGGCCGAGGAGAGAGAAGACGTAAGGAAAACTGTCACGATTTCGTGACATGTTCGAAAGAAAAGCGCTAAGGCAGAAAACTGTCACGATTTCGTGACATGTTCGAAAGAAAAGCGCTAAGGCAAAAAACTGTCGTGATTTCACGACATGTTCGAAAGAAAAGCGCTAAGGCAAAAAACTGTCGCGATTTTGCGACATGTTCGGAAGAAAAGTGCTAAGGAAGAAAACTGTTGCGATTTCGTGACATGTTTGGAGAAAATGTGCCAAGGAAGAAAACTGTCGTGATTTCATGACATGTTCTGAGAAAAAGCTCCAAGGAGGAAAAGTGTCGCGATTTCGCGACATGTCAGGTTTTCGTGACCCGAAGAGGAGAGAGAATGTACGAAGGCAAGTATGTCGTGATTTCGCGACATGTTATGTCTTCGCGGGCGAAATTCAGAAAAGAAGCCAAGGCGGTGAAAGTGTCATGATTTCACGACATGTTCTATTTTCGCTGGTAGCTATGAAGAAAAGCGTACAGAAGCCAAAAGTGTCACGATTTCACGATAGGTTGCAAGAAAAGCCGTCGAAAGCTGAAAGCGTCACGATTTTGTGATAGGATGAAAGGAAAATGTACGAATGGAAAAAGTGTCACGATTTCACGAAAGGCAGTAGTGAAGTAGCTAGCAGGATGAAGATGTCGCATTTTCGTGACATGTCGCAGTTTCGCGACTCTAGGAGGAGAGAGACTATACGGCGCTAGAAATATCACGATTTCACAATGAAAACGGAGAAGGCCTAGAAGCAAAAAGGGTCGCAATTTCGTGACAAGAGTGAGAATGACATCAGTGAAAGTTAGAAGTGTCACAATTTCACGATAAGAAAGGTTGCAAAGCTATCAAAGGCCAAAAGTGTCGTGATTTCACGATAGCAAGGACAAGAAGGCCTACGGATGTAAAAGGTGTCGCAATATCACGACATGTTGGAGTTTCGTGAGGAAAGCTATAGAACCAAGGGAACGGTTGAAGCCGACAGAGTTAAATTTGGGCTGACATTCATTAGGGTTTTTGAGCCAACATTTATTAGGGTTTTGAAGTTGATATTCTAGGATTTGCAACCGACTAAATTTAGGGTTTTTCAACTGACTAAGTTTAGATCTTTGCTCATGATTTTACGCTATAAAAGGAGGACAATTTCGAGACTTGGGTGTCAAAGTGCGAATTAGGTCTGCTATGCACAGAAAGCGAATCGTGTCGATCGACTATTCGGTAGCAGAGTGTGCGAAGTATTAGCAAAGAAGCAGAAGCGATAGTTCAACTGTGTTGAAACGAAGTGCGAGAGGTAGTTGCGAAGTAGCAGACTGGTTGTGCGAAGCTCTTGCGCAGTTGAAGCAGAGTGCATACAAACTGTAGACTGTGTAATAAGTTTGACTGTGTCGAAGCGAAGTGCAAAAGGCAGTTACGAAGTAGCAGACTTGTTGTGCGAAGCTTTTGTGCAGTAGAAGCAGAGTGCATATAAACTACAGACTGTTTGATAAGGTGAAAGAATTATTACTGTAATTTTCAATTATTTCTATTGAAGTGCAAGTTGTAGCTTGGCTTAAGGAGTTGGTGCTCCTTCCAGTAGTTGCTGGTGAATTGGGGGTTGGTGCTCCTTCTAGTTGGTGCTGGCAAATAAATTGTAAAGCTGTTGCTTTGCATAGGCTAGATTTGGATGGTAGTCTAAGCAGCCATTTTGAGGAGTAGCCACTTTGATGAACCTCGTTAAATCTGTGTTGTGTGTGATTCTTTCTTGTTGTATCTGGTTTAAATTTGCTTTATTTCAGTTTTTAGTATTGCAAGTTTAAATTATTAAAAGATCACACTGATTCACCCCCCCCTCTCAGTGTCACTGTGAGTTCAACAATAACACCAATAATACTCCTTAAGGAAGAAATAATTCCACAAGATCTCCTAAGGTGATAGCACCACTTAGGGGGGGAAAATTCTCATAATACACTTTGTAGGTAAAGACAATTATAAGAGAATACTCAACATGATGATGATTACAATAACAATATATCTTCTTTAAATACCCTTCTTATAGTTCTCCTTCGAGAAGCTAACTACTAAACCCTCATCCCACTCATTATTATAATATAATATAATAATATATTCAACATTGGGGTATTTGTGGCCCATACCAACCCTTATACAATATAATATCATATTCCCATATACCTATTCCTAGTTCCATAATTTTTTACCTTCCTTACAAATGTTTAACCCTAAAAACATGAGAATAAAATAAATAATATGATCTTCTAAGTAATGTTGACAACTGGTACCAATCTTGATCATCCATAAATATAAGTGAAATCTTGACTGGTGGTGGTCTTTGATGATGCCAATCTATCATTGTGCCACTAGAATATCCATAACTATGATATTGGCTCCATGCTTCTACTACTCTACTCTAATATTTTGAATGATTGGTTCTATTGATCCTCAATGCTTTTTTGATAAAAATTGTCATACTTGATACCTTGTTGACTCTGTGTAGATCCATAATTTTGGTGCCCTAAGCCATGCCTCCAAGATTATTTTCGATCAAGGTGGTTTGGGTGGCAATATGTTGCAACCTTGACATTTTGTTTCTTTTGATTCTTCAAAATTTTATTTATTTTCTTCCTCTTTCTCTTCTCTCTTGATCCCTTATTTTGGTGCATCCTTGTGTGCTTCTCACAAAGATTCCTTGGAATTTTTTGTTGCTACTTCCATGGACTTTACTACTACTACTACTATGGGTTTGAATTTTGATTATTCTATTGGTTTGTTAACTTATTCCTCTACCATAATTGCTTTTTACTTCTCTTTGGATCCTTGCTCTTTATGCTGATAAATATCCTACAATGTTACCTTCTTTTTCCTCTACCATAGCTTCATAAACTTCTTTTGTACATTAATGTTAATAGTATCTAAATAATTAAACCAAGGATAACCTAGAACTATGTCCACATAATCTATCTCAATAACATGAAAATTTTAATGCAATTTTATTTTTATCCAATGTGATCTTCAAATATTCAAAATTTTTAACATTCTCACCGTCAAGATGTATATCCCTTATTTTCGTTTCTTGAACCTGCAACCTCTTAGCTAAAGCAATATTTATAAAATTATATCTACTACTAGGGTTAATGGAAATAATAACCTTTTTTTAATGCAACCGTGAGCCTACAAAATAGAATTTTTAGATTCAAACAAATCCCTTTCTCCACCTTTTTGCTTATCTACCACCAAAGGTGTGGTTTCCATAGTCTACACACTGACATATTTTTCCCTTGTACCATTTCTTTGAAACTTTATAGCTCTCTTTTTAATTCCTTTTATTCTTTTAAAAGTATGTTTATTTATTTTTCATAGCCTTTGAGTGTATCCTTCAAACTTGCTATCTTTTTTATATGGATCTCATTGACTTAAGAATGCTTGCTTTATTTTATCTCAAGTCACTTCACAACTCTGGGTGCTATGAAAACCATAAAAGTAAGAGAAATTATCCTAAAAAACAACAATGTAGCATAAAGTACCATCAATAAATATTAGAATACAAGGATTTAAAATATTTCCACCAATCTGTTGAGCAAGGTGCAGCGACAGTATTGTCATTATTGTCAACATAGTCAGATAGATCGGTTGATGTAGTGGAAAGGAGTTCAGAGATTATTCAGAGTATGTACAATGATGTTAAATGCTTATGAGGATGTCTTTTATGTTTGGGTGAAGTTGTTATAGGTTTTTTGTGCAAATTTGCAAAAGTTGAAAAAATCGTCAGATAGTTGTCAAAGCAGCAAAATAGTCAAAAAGTTGCAAAAGTCGCCACAGGCACAGTTGGATAGGATGGATCAGTTTGGAACATGCCAGCATGTCGATAAATAGTCCAGAACAGCATTGGAGATGTCAGCACAGTGTTTCGAGTGATCGATGGTGTTTCCGGTATCTTGGCGGATGATTTGGCAAGTGGTTGTACAGGGTGAAAAAGTGCAGGTTTTGTCAGATGCACTGCGAATAAACCGTAAGGATTTATGTAGCAAAATTTGAACTGGATGTGGTCATTATCTTCAAGAACATGTCCAAATTTCAATGAAAACAGAGAAACGAGACAAATTTTACAAGCGTTACAATACTATCACAAAAATGCTCTTTTTTGAAAAAGTGTGTCAGTAGCAGTATTTGTGGAAGTGGTACAGGCGAACCGTAAGGATTTAGGTAGTGAGTTTTTGTTTGGACATATTTAGTGTTGTAAATATTCTACATTTCAAATTTTAGAGAAAATAAAGTTACGAGGTGAGAGTTATGATTTTTACAAAAACGTTACAGGTCTCTTTTATGTCAATTTGTGCCACTTGGGAAAATTCCTTTAGTTGGCCGTTTCGACCTTGAAGAGTCGCCAGAGTTTCAGTTTCAGTGTTGTTACACCTTCAAGGCATGAAATAGATCATATTTTGTTTTTGGTTTGAGTTGTCACGTGGCTCCGAAGTATGAGAACGAGTAAGGTGTCAATTCTTTGCATGTGATGTGTTTGACGAAATGCCTTCTCAATATAAAAAAAGGGAGTTATATTATTTTAAGCAGTTTCATTAAATAAATATTTTTGGAGAAAGTGAAAAGTGAAAAGGAATGCAAGTGTGTGCATTTAAGTTAGAAGTGTTTTATTGAAGAGTGTGATTTTATTTTGTGTGGAGAAAAATAAAGAGTGAAAATTCGTGTTTTTGGGAAAAAGGTGAAAAATGTCACTTTAGTATTTTGGGCATAAATTTCTCATATGATATCAATTTTGGCTAAAATTTTGAGAGGAATTCATAGACAGAGTTCTTCATAATACCCAGAAAGTGTTTCACAATTGACAGAATGATCTAAGATAACGGTCAATTTTTATGTGAGAAGAGAAGATTCATATATGTCATTTTATTATCAATATCAAAATCAAGTGGGTGCTTGGTAGAGGGTTTGATGCTCCTTTCTGTTGGTGCAGATAAATCAGGGGTTGATGCTCCTTTATGTTGGTTCAGACAAATCAAGGGTTGGTGCTCCTTCTAGTGGGTGCTGGTAAATTGATTATAAAGTTGGTGCTTTGCAAAGGTTGGATTTGGATGGGAGTCCAAACAATCATTTTGAGGATGTAGCCAAATCGATGAACCTCGGTACATCTTGTGTTGTGTGATGTTCTCTTGTTATACTTGATTTATTTGGTTTTAAGTTTTCATTGTTTTGGATTTAAGAGTTGAATATTTAAGTTTTAAAAGAGCTACATTGATTCACCCCCCCTCTTAGTGTCATTGTGAGACTAACAATTGGTATCAGAGCGAGGTTCATGAACAAGATTAATCGGCTAGGGTGATCTTGGAAGTGACACAATGGCAGGTGGTGAAGGCTTCTCATCAAACAAAGCACCATTGTTTGAAAAAACTAATTACACATTTTGGAGACTCAAGATGCAGACATATCTTTGTGCTTTGGGATACGACATTTGGGATTCAGTAGTTAGTGGATACACAATACCCACCACTTCTCCAACCGATGTTGTCGATAAGAAACTGTTTGAGAATGACTCAAAAGCAAAGAATGCTATCATGTGCGAATTAGTGGACAGTGAACTGGTAAAGATTATGAGTTGTAAAACGATAAAAGAAATATGGGACAAACTGAGGAGCATTCATGAAGGAGACATTAAGATCAAGGAGGCCAAGTTACAAACACATCGAGCTCAGTTCGAAGTATTAAAGATGAAATGGAAGTAAACTTTGTTCGAAAACTAAAAAGGGAAAAAGAAAAATACAGAGGAAAATTACCGTTTAAATGTTTCAATTGTGGAGGCATTGGGCATTTTGCAGCTAAATTTTCACTTAATGAGAATAAAAAAAGTGATGAAGGATCGCACCAAGAAAGAAGTGACTAGAAGAAAAAAACAAATTTTAGAAAAGGCAACTTCAAGAAGAAAAGTTTCATCTCCAAGAATGTCAGATCATCAAAAGACAACTGTGGTGAGGATTCTGAAAAGGAAACAGGTGAAGCTCTTTTCATGGCACTCAAAGAAGAAAAAACAAAAAAAGAACAGGAATGTGATGAAGAAGAAATTGATGCAGAAGTAAATTTGGAAGAGGAACTAATTGCAGCTCTAGATGGATTGAAGATAGAAAGAAAAAACAATAAGAAAATTTCAAGAAAGCTTGAGGATGCAAATGAAATCATAACTAGTTTGAAAGTACAGATAGAAGAATCCAAGAAAATATCCGAAGATCTCGAAGTGCAAATAACCATGAAAATAGATTATTGCAGCAAGCTAGAAGAAGAGACTGTTGGTTTAAGGATGCAGATAGAAGAGATGAATCGTAAAATTAGTTGTTATCACAAACATGAATAAAGTTCTATGAAGCTAGATAATATCATAAATAACCAAAAGACTACAGACATCAAATTTGGTTTGGGCTTTGACGAAGGAGAATCATCAAATGGATCAAAGGCCATAAATGAAGAATCCATAAAGAATGAATATAAGAAATAGGTTGATCAAGAAAAATTGACTCATGCAAAAGAAAAAAATAATGCAAGGCACAAAAGGAGAATTGACAATGATGGATTCACCAATGTCACACATCAAAGAAAAAGAAGATTTATGGCTCCTACGAAAACATGGCAAAGACCATCACCCAGGTTCAATCATCTCTTTTTTGGTTACTATTTTAAATGCAATGGTTATGGACATAAGATTTCAGATTGCAAGTATAATGTAGGACCAAGGAATTTTACCAGTAGAAATGTTTTTCACCTTTGATGGATTATGCAGTAGAATGTTATAACTGTCATAATTTTGGGCACATTGCAAGAAATTGTTGAAGTACATTTGCATCAAATAAATTTCAAAGAAGAAAATTTTAACCAAATGGAATGAGACAAAATAAAAAATTTCTCGAAAAACATGCACAAGCTACTGAAAAAGAAAAGTGAAAACAAGAGCCCAAAACTGTAATAAAACCAGAGTGGAAAGAAAAAGAGCGATCTAAGGAAGAAAAGGAATCCCTAATCGTACAAACAAAATTTAAAGCATAGAATAAATCTACACCATCGATACTTGATAGTGGATGCTCCAATCATATGACAGGTGACAAACAAAAATTTGAGAAGTTACAGCAATATGAAGGTGGTTCAGTAAAATTTTGAAATAATGATGGAGCTAAGATAGTTGGAAAAGGTTCAGTTAAGATCAATGACGAAAAAATCAAGTCAAAATAAGTCTTGTTTGTGGTTGGTCTGAAGCATAACTTGTTGAGCGTAAGTCAGATTTGTGATAGAGGTCATGAAGTGATTTTTAAGAAGCAGGGTTGTGAAGTTAGAAAAGCAAACAGTGGAAAGTTAATAGCAATTGGATCGAGGATATCTAGAAACCTATACACTCTCTCAGAGACTTCAGAAGGAGCTTGCTTGATTGGACAGGAAGAAGAAAATTGGTTGTGGCACAAGAGGCTCAGTCATATCAGTTTTGACAATCTAGTAAAAATCAACTCAAAAAAGGCAATGAAAGATATTCCCACCATTGGAAAACCATCAAATAACATTTGTGCTTCATGCCAAAATGGGAAGCAAACTAGAGTCTCATTTAAAACAAAAGAGTACTACATAAGCAAACCTTTAGAACTAATACATACTAATTTATGTGGATCCATGAGAATGCAAAGCATAAATGGTGACAAATATTTTATGTTGTGTATAGATGACTATTCCAGGATGACATGGGTACTATTTTTGAAGCATAAATTAGAAGCTTTTGAGATGTTCAAGGTTTTCAAAAAACAAGTTGAGAATCAAACAGGAAAAAATGATTAAATTTTTAAGATTAGATAGAGGAGGAGAGTTCATTTCAGAGGATTTTACAGAGTACTATGAAAAATATGGTATTAGGAGACATTTTTCAGCAGCCAGGACACCTCAGTAGAATGGTGTGGTAGAAAGAAAGAATAGGACAGTGCAGAAAATGGCATGACCTATGTTGACTGAGAGCAAAGTAGCAGACATGTTTTGGAAAGAGGCAGTCCATACTACGGTATACATCAAAAATAGGTGCATGTTGAGGACGCATGAAAGCAAAACTCCTTATGAGTTGTTGGTTCGGTAAAAAGGCAACAACAAGATACTTTAAAGTTTTTGGCAGTAAGTGTTACATCAAAAGAACTGAAGAAAACCTTGGTAAGTTTGAAGATAGAGCGGATGAAGGTATTTTTCTTGGTTATTCGTCAAAAAGAAAAGATTACAAATGCTACAACAAGAGGCTAAGGGAAATTGTGGATAGTGTCAATGTTAAATTTGATGAAGGTAGGGAACGAGTAATTAGCTATGAAGAGAACTACCCAATTTATGAAGATGTTATTGAAGGAGATGAGGAAAAGAAAACAAAAAATAAATAAAAAATTGACTTAGATGATTCAAACAGTGATTCAGAAGTGGAAGAAAATAAGAAATTCAAAACAGGCAGCTGGCAGAAAGATCATCCTAGAGAGAAAATAATTGGAGACCCACAGTTGGTGTTTAGACAAGAAGAAGAGTAGTAAGTAACTACTCTCTATTATCCAACATTGAGCCCAAAAATGTCGTTGACGCAAGCAAATATGAAAGTTGGATGAAGGCAATAAATGAAGAATTAGATCAGATCAAGAAAAACAAAACTTGGGAGTTAGTACCAAGACCTGCAAATAAAAATATAATCGGTACTAAATGGGTCTTTTGAAACAAATTGAATGAAGACGGACAGGTAGTCAGGAATAAAACAAGATTGGTATGTAAAGGCTATGCACAAGTTGAAGGTATTGACTTTGAGGAAACCTTTGCACCTGTGGCTAGACTAGAGGCAATTAGAATGTTTTTGGCTTTAGCAGTTTACAAGAATTTCAAAGTTTATCAAATGGATGTGAAATAAACATTTTTGAATGAAAAACTTGAAGAAGAGGTTTATATTGAGCAGCCAGATGGTTTCCAACTTGGTGGTGATCCCAAATTGGTTTGCAAGTTGAAGAAAGCATTATATGACTTAAAACAGGCACCCCAAGCATGGTATGCAAGACTAGACAACTATCTTACTCAACAAGGGTTCAACAAAGGTATGGTGGATAGTAATTTGTATGTCAAAATAGAAAATGGCCATCTTATTGTTCTTGTTGTATATGTAGATGATATCATATTTGGCAACGACAAAGATGAGTCGTGTAAATATTTAGCAAATAAGATGCAGAAAGAAATGTCAATGATTGGTGAACTTTCGTATTTCCTCGGGTTGCAAGTTAATCAAAATGAGAAGGGCATATTTATTTCTCAAATTAAATATGTGAAAGAGATGCTAAAAAAGTTCACAATGGAGGATTGTAATCCAGTTAGCACTCCCATGACGACAGGTTGCAAGTTGAGCAAAGATGACAAATCTCCACATGTTGATCAAAACATGTACAGATCTATGATTGGGAGCTTACTATACTTGACAGCTACCATACAAGATATTTTATAGGAAGTATGCATGGTAGCACGATTTCAGGCTAGTCCCAAGGAGACTCACGTGATAGTAGTGAAGTGGATTCTTTGGTACCTCAAGGGTACTATGGAGTATGGGTTATGGTATCCGAAAGGTAAGGACTTCACCCTTATTACGTATTCAGATGCAAATTGGGTAGGATGTGTAGATGATAGAAATAGTACTAGTGGAGGTGCATTCTATCTTGGAGATAGGTTGGTCACATGGCACAGTAAGAAACAAGAGTTAGTCTCCTTATCCACAGTAGAGGCAGAATATATTGCAACGACAACGTGTTTTACGTAGGTATTATGGATGAAAAAAACCCTGAAAGATCTTGGTATTAACTTTAGTGAGTCAATTTTAGTTAAGTGTGATAACACCAATGCCATTAACATCTCAAAGAATTTGGTTATGCATTCTCGCACAAAACATATTGCTATCCGATATCACTTTTTGAAGGAGAAAGTTGCGGAAGGTGAGGTTAAGTTGGATTTTGTTCCAACAACAGAGCAAGTAGCGGATATCTTCACAAAACCATTTCCCAAGGAAGTCTTTGAGTACCTTCACAATAAATTGGGAGTTGTCACGCTTCCCAAGAATTGACTAGCTATTGGGACCACATTCTCAGGGGGAGCATTTGTGTATTTGTTTATCTTTTTGCTCATGTTTGTGATTATTGCTAAGTGTAATAATTTTTGCCTGAGAATGTTGTGCATGGACTTAGGGGGAGTTTGCAGTAGCCCTTTGGTATTGTTGTCAAATGGGGAGAAGAGTTACATAAAATTGCACGTGTGTTGCCAACAATTCCAAAGGGGGATATTGTTGAGCAAGGTGCATCGACAGTATTGTCATTGTTGTCAACACAATCAGATAGATCGGTTGATGTAGTGGATAGGAGTTCAGAGGTTATTCAGAGTATGTACAGTGATGTTAAATTCTTATGAGGATTTTTTTGATGTTTGGGTGAAGTTGTTACAGGTTGTTTGTGCAAATTTGCAAAAGTTGAAAAAATTGTTAGAAAGTTGTCAAAGTAGCAAAATAGTCAAAAAGTTGCAAAAGTTGCCACGAGCACAGTTGGACAGGATGGATCAGTTTGGAACATGCTAGCATGTCATTAAATAGTCCAAAACAACATTGGAGATGTCAGCACAGTGTTTGGAGTGATAGATGGTGTTTTCGGTATCTTGGCGGATGATTTGGCAAGTGGTTGTATAGGCTAAAAAAGTGCAAGTTTTGTCAAAAGTACTGCGAACAAACCGTAAGGAGTTATGCATAAAAATTTTAACTAGATGTGGTTGTTATCTTCTAGAACATGTGTTCCAAATTTCAATGAAAACGAAGAAACGAGACAAATTTTACAAGAATTTACTGTCACAAAAATGCTCTTTTTTTAAAAAGTGTGTCAGTGGTAGTTTTTGTGGAAATGGTACAGGTGAACTGTAAGGAGTGAGGGAGTGAATTTTGGTTTGGATATAGCCAATGTTGCAAATATTCTACATTTCAAATTTTAGAGAAAACCGAGTTACGAGGTGAGAGTTATGATTTTTGCAAAAACGTTACAGGTCTCTTTTATGTCAATTTGTGCTACTTGGGCAAAATCCTTTAGTTGGCCATTTCGACCTTGAAGAGTCGCCATAGTTTCAGTTTCAGTGTTGTTACACCTTCAAGGCATCAAATAGATCATATTTTATTTTTGGTTTGAGTTGTCACATGGCTCCGAAGTATGAGAACGAGTAAGGTGTCAATTGTTTGCATGTGACGTGTTTGACGAAATGCCTTCTCAATATAAAAAAAGGAGTTATATTATTTAAGAAGTTTCATTAAATAAATATTTTTGAAGAAAGTGAAAAGTGAAAAGGAATGCAAGTGTGTGCATTTAAGTTAGAAGTGTTTTATTGAAGAGTGATTTTATTTTGTGTGGAGAGAAGAGTGTGTGGAGAAAAATAAAGAGTGAAAATCCATGTTTTTGGGAAAAAGGTGAAAAACATCACTTTAGTATTTTGGGCATAACTTTCTCATACGATATCATTTTTGGCTGAAATTTTGAGAGGAGGTCATAGATAGAGTTCTGCACAATACCTAGAAAGCATTTATAAATTGATAGAACGAGCTAAGAGAACAATCAATTTTTATGTGAGAAGAGAAGATTCATATATGTCATTTTATTATCAATATCAAAATCAAGTGGGTGCTTGGTAGAGGGGTTGGTGCTCCTTTCTGTTGGTGCAGATAAATCAAGGGTTGGTGCTCCTTCTAGTGGGTGCTGGTAAATTGATTATAAAGTTGGTGCTTTGCAAAGGCTAGATTTGGATGGGAGTCCAAACAGTCATTTTGAGGATGTAGCCAAATTGGTGAACCTCGATACATCTTGTGTTGTGTGATGTTCTCTTGTTATACTTGCTTTATTTGGTTTCAAGTTTTCATTGTTTTAACTTTAAGAGTTGAAGATTTAAGTTTTAAAAGAGCTACACTGATTCACCCCCCCTCTCAGTGTCATTGTGAGACTAACACAATCCCTAACATCAATATCATCTTCTCCAAAAAACTTGTGTAGCTCCATAAGTTCACATTGCACCAAAAAGACAATGCAAACTAAGGTTTTATGAACTAGGGTTTCATAAAAATATGTCTCCCTATTGATTTAAAGCTAAACCTACCAAAAATAAATCCCCTTCATACACAAAAACAAATGATTTGCTTACCTATAGCTGAAATATATATCAAATTTCATTTTTTTGAAAATATTTGATTTGAAAAATCATCACTACCTTTGTTCTAAGCAATTGATATCATAGGGTCGTATCTCCCTTAATACTACTTAAATTATTTCATATGACCACTCATTTTAAAGCTCTTCAAGTTCCACATAAAATGGTACAAGAATCATCTAAATCAAATAACAATTCGCAGAGATATGGCTCCTTAAATATGAATTATTCTTTTAAAAAATAAATTGGCCTAATTCTACAATCCATAAAAACACAATCCCCACTTTACCAGAATTGTGGCTTTGATACTACTTGTTATAAAATTTACTTTCATAGACAAATCATTCACCAATATGTAGAAATAACAAATCATTCATCTAATACACACAATAAGATAGAGATATATAATACCCTTAAGATAGAGCAACACTGATAATACTCCTTAAGGAAGGAGAAACTTCATAAGATCTCCCAAGGTGAGAGTGCCACTTAGAGAGGGCAATGTCTCATAAGCCACTTTGTGGAAAAATATGATTACAAGAGAATACTCAATAGGATATTGATTACAATGATAATATCTCTTCTTTAAATACCCTTCCTCTAATTATACTTTAGGGAGTAAACTACAAAACCCTAATCCCACTGATTATTATAATATAATATAATAATATAATTAACATTGGGTTATGTGTGGCCCATGCCAACCCTTGTACAATATACTATCATATTATCATAAACCTATTCTTGTACCATAACATCCACAAAAGTAAGGAATTAACAATGACGAAACATTTGCACCCACAATAAAGATGGCAACCATTCATGTTATCTATGTACTAACAATGTAGTTCAGTTGGAAGTTATTGCAAATGGATGTCAAAAATATCTTCCATAGTGGTAATCTCCAGGAAGTGTGTATGACTCAACCTGAAGGCTTTGTTGTCAATGGGCAACAACAAAAGGTCTATAAATTAATCAAGTCCTTGTATGGTTTGAAGTAGGCTTCGAGAGCCTTGTACATCAAAATTGATTATCATCTATTGCAACATAGTTTCAAAAGAAGTCCCTCACATGTAAATCTCTATCTCAAGAAATTTGAAGCTGAGATAGTGATACTTGTGTTCATTTTGACGATTTAATCATCACTGGAAGTTCATATAGATTGGTGGATGTTGTAAAACATGACCTAAAAAAATATTTTGATATAAAAATTTTGAGACTTCTATAATATTATATTGGCTTGGATGTTTAGCAAAGAAAAATGATATTGTGATCTCATAAACAAAATATGCTAAAACACTACTAGAAAAAGACCAGATCACTGTTGGAAATATGAGCAAAATTTGTTGTCATTGATGTCAAAGGAATACTAAGCAAATGGTAAAAGAATGTTAAGCAAATGGTTCATGATTGATTTTCTAAGAGGCAAGGATATAATATTTAATTCAAATATTATATGGCCAAAGCAACAAAAAGAGAAGCAAGAAGGATAGCAATATTATAATATTTGGGCAAAAGAAAAAGGTTGAAAATATATCTCCGTTCCATGGTGGTTGAAAGAAAATAATAAGGTTATTTTACTAAGGTGAAAATGGCAAAAGGTTTTCCTAAAAACCTAAGGAAGATTATATTTAAAAAGGTCCAAATGACATTTAAATATTTAATTATAATATTTAAATTCATTCTGAATTTAAAATAATTATAATTAAATTATTATTTTCGAAATGCAAAGCATTCTCCTTGAAAAGAGTAAGAGAGCAAGTTTTAATAAAATTAAAGGAGGCAAAGGTTAAATAATTTTAATTAAAATATTTTAACCTTTTGGTTAAAATTTTAATTCAAATTATTCTTGGCACCAAAGTTCTTTTTGATAGATGGTGGCAAATTGAATAAGGGTTGATGTCTTCACATTTATCATATTGCATATAAAGAGGGGGTAAATTATTTCCCCAAAGTGATTATGCATTCGAAGTTTGAGTTGAGCAAAATATATTTCGTGCGAGCGCTTCGAGGGAGGAATCTTCGTGCGATTCAAAAAGGACAGAGGAGTGAGTGTTGAAATCAAAGTGGGTGCAAAAACCCTATACGACACACTGGATAGCATAGACGGTACGTAAGGCAGTGATAAGACTTTTGTGGAGGCTAGGTTGTGGGTTCAAGTCACACGATCGCATTTTGCAAGGAAGAAAGGAAAGTTTTCATTTAACAGATTTTTCATAAAAATAAGGACAAAAGGTACATCGTGTGGCCTTGGTCTCAACCGAGCGTGTAGCCCAGATGACAAGCCTAGTTTTCGCTCAGGCACAGCGCTAGAAATGAGGTTTTGGGTTAGAATTCATGCAGAGGCAAATGTGTGGTGCACAAATATTTTGGTGCAAGTTCTAAGGTATGAAAAATTAATTTAATTTTTGCAAGGTTTATGTTATAATGAAGGGTGTTTTGAGGCATACATATTATAAAGAGACCAGTGTTTGAAGTAGGGAGGCATAAGGATTACAATAGTTTATTTTAATTCTTTGATGCCTTGGAAATGAATTAGAGAGTGGAGTTAAAAGGTGAAAAAGGAATTTTATTTTGATCTTGCTTTATAAAAAGGAGATAAAAATAATTTGTCAATGCTTTGGGATATTTTGAAGTGGTGATTATTTTTCTTTTAATACATTAAGATCTAGATGGAGTGATAAGGTGTATTTGTGACATCTAATATTTGTGATTGGCAAAGAGAGTGGTTATAATTGAGACAAGTTTTAAGGACAATTCTTCATCAAACAAAAGGTATGGGCACATATTCCTTGTGAGTGATTGTTGGATATTGTGTATGCTAAGTTAGAGATAAAAGGATTGGTTGATAAGCATTTTTGAGTTTGGTTTTATGGAATGAAAGTTGATACTAGAAATCTTGTTTTATAAGCATTGTTAGAACTATTGAGTGAGCTTTCATTTTCTTGAACTAGGATTTGTGAAAGAACATGAATATCATTGTTATGTGAAGTTGTGAATTATCTTGAACTAGGGTTCATGCAAGATCATGAGTATCTTTGTTATGTGATATTGTTTGATAAGTATTTTTGGAAATAAGTGAGTGAGTGTTCATATACTTAGATTAGGGTTTGTAAGAAAATAATTTTTTATTGAGTGAGTGATTGAGTGGAGTTGATTGAGCCTAGTCAAGTGGAAGTGTTGAAGTGATAGTTCAAGTTTTGTGAAATAAATTGTTCTATATTCTAATTTGAGTTGAGAAAGATATTGAAAGTGATTGAGCATTATTGTGAGTGTGAAGCATATTGAGTCTCTAATAATTATCTATATGTTTCTGTGAGATTAAACAAGATTCTGTGTGAATCTTGTCTAAGTGATTGGAGAGGATTTATGTGTTAATTTGAGTCGAGTTGAGTAAGATTTTGTGGAAGCTTACAATACAAATTTAAGGTAAGTCTTGGTGAAGACTTTTTGAGTAGATTGGACAAGTTCTAGTGAGGACTTGTTGAGCATATTTGAGGTAAGTCTTGGTGAAGACTTGTTAAGCAGATTGGACAAGTTCTAGAGAGGACTTATGGACATATTAGTGTGAGCTTTTGTGGAAGCTTACAAGGCATATTTGATACAAGTCTTTGAGAAGACTTGAGAGCAAAGTTGATTGATTGATTTGTTCAAACCTTGAGTTAAGGTTTGAGGTATATCTAGAAGATTTTATTTGTGATTGAGTCAAGCTTTGTGTTAAGGCTTGAGGATATATTTGAGGACACAGTTTGGTGCAAATTTGAGAACAGGTTTGTGCCATATTAGAGATAGATATTGAAAAAATTTGTGCTAGAGCGAAGGACTGTGTTTAGTACAGATTTGAGGATAGAGATTGAGCATATTTGTGTTAGACCAAAGGACTGTGTTTAGTGCAAAATTGAGGATAGAGATTGAGAAGATTTATGCTAGACTGAAGTATTGTGTTTAGTACAAATTTGAGGATAAATATTGATTAGATTTGTGCTAGACCGAAGGACCATGTTTAGTGTAGATTTGAGATAGAGCTGAGAGCTAGCTTTGAAGGTGATCGAGTATAGAGGATAACAGTCTCCAGTGGATAGAGATCCATTATCCAAGGTAGTGAGGACATGCATTCTGAGTGAGGACAAGAGTCTTCAGTGGATAGAGATCCATAAGCCAATGTAGTAGAGGCAACAATTCTTTTAGAATATCACCATCCAGAGCAGAGGAGAAGGAGTTCTCCTATGGATAGAGATCCACGAACTTGATTAAGGGATTGGTGTCTCCTTTAGACAAAGGTCCATAAACATTGTAATAGAGAAAGGTTTCCCAAGAGATTTGTTGAGAAAATTTTAGTGAAATATTTTCTCCGTGGAGTAGCCCGCATTGTTTGAACCACGTTAAATTAGTGTCTCAATTATGTGTGGTGATTTGTGCATTGCTTTGATTACTGCTATTGATATTGCTATTGATATATTACATAATATTGATTGGGAAAGAAAAATTAAAAAGTGGTCTTATACTATTCACCCCCCTCTCAGTATAATCTTGTGTTCTTCAATCACACCAATGGAGCAAGGGTTACAACCGATCTGATATTACAAGTCTCCTTAGGTATATAATACTCTTTATCGTTAGTTGATCGAGAGTCCTATATACTTGAGAAACAACAGGTTTGACCTAAGTTTTGTTGGATGTTATCTTTCAAGATTCATGCAGAATACTAAAGAAAATCATTGTTAAACAAAGAGGATATTGCATTATGTTTGTGGTATAACTCTACTTGTGTTGAATATCTAGATGATAGAAAATCAACTTGTAAATACATGTTTCATCTAGGATTTGTATTTGTCTCATAGTATAACAAGAAACAATAGGCAGTAGCATTATCATTCATAGAGGCAGAATATCATATTGCATGAGTAATTTTGTGAGAAACCATATGGTTATGTCACATTCTTTTGGATATGGGTGTATAAAGAAATCTACCAACACTATTGAATTATGACAATAAAGGTGTTTTGGAATTGATTAAGAATCTAGTATTTCATGAAAGAACAAAGCAAGTTGAAGTTCCAAGTTCAAAAGGTTATGTCGCATTCTTTTGGATATGGGTGTACAAAGAAATCTACCAACACTATTTTTTGTGATGAATAAAGGTGTTTTGAAATTGATTAAGAATCTAGTATTTCATGAAAGAACAAATCAAGTTGAAGTTCCAAGTTCAAAAGCGCCAAATTAAGCTTTAATACATTCTTACCCATAAATAACTTATGAATATTTTTCCAAAAACACTTTCATGTATCAAGTTAAAATTATTTCATAACTTTTTTAACATACCAAATAATATAATAAAAAAAGAAATGTTGCCAATAAATTAATATTATATTATTTTAAGTTATAAAAATTAAATCACAGTACAAGTTATTTTGTTAGAACCATTGTAACAAACACAAATGTATACCTATATGCCTTCTTGATGAATGAATGATTTGATTTGTGATCCAGCATACGCAAATTAAGGTGGGAGAAGAGACTTTGTACATATTCTATAAGTTTCAAGATGTACCTCTTTCTTTAGAAGATCTTACTGATGCTTTATCTCATATGGCTAATGACAAAGCGCCTGGCCTTGATGGGTTTCTATGTGAATTTTATAAAAACTTGTGGGATATGGTCGGGCCAGACCTTTTTCAGTTTTATCAAGAAGTTTTGCAATCTAGTTCTCTAGGCTCACTCATCAATAGAGGAAACATAAAATTCATCCCCAAGCCTAGTGATCCTGAGGTGATCACTAACTGGAGGCCTATCACTCTGCTGAATGTTAGCTATGAAATTATTGCTAAAGCTCTTACCCTTAGACTTCGGCCTCTCCTTCCTCTAGTTGTGAGGCCTGAGCAAATAGGCTTTATCTGTAATCACTATATTATGGATAATGTTCTAGCAGTTTGGGAAGGGATGGCTGGGCAAGGCAGTCTCAACAAGATGCACTTTTTATTAAGATTGACTTTGAAAAAGCCTATGATAGAATTGAATGGCATTTCATACTCTCAATGCTTACTGCACTTGGCTTTGGACTCGGATTTGTCCATTCTATGAAAATGTTATTTACAGATGCCTCAGCAGTTCTCATGTTGATTGGCATGCAATCAAAACACATCAGTTTGTACAGATTTTTTCTTCAGTGTTGTCCTATTACCCCTTCCCTCTATGTGCTTCCAGTTGAATATTTTGGTTACCTTCTTGCCCGTAAGGCTTCACAAGGACTGGTTAAGGGTATTTCCCTACTAGGAGGGCAAGGGCAGCTTATCAATGGACACTTTGCAGATGATTCCTTTTTAACGCTCATTAAAGATGAAGTGTCTGTCACACAGGCTCTTTCCAGCCTGGAGGTATTTTGTAAAGATTCTAGTTCCAACATCGAGTGGAGGAAAACTGCTTGTCATAGACAATCCTCACATCCCCTTCCACCTTGGTTAGAGCATTACCAATGGCAGTGGATACATCTAGGGGAGATGTTCAAATTCTTAGGCATTCCCTTTAATTTTCAAAGCACCCCTTCTCAGCTTTGGGAATATGTAGTGCAAAAGGTAGAGACCAAGCTCAATTATTGGATCACCAAGAAATTGTCACTTGCAGGCAAATTCCAAATATGCTCTAAATTTCTTTCCAATACACATGTTCACTATTCCTCCTACTGGGTTCCTTCTCAAGCTTGTTATAAGAAGCTGGAAAAGCTTCTATGGGACTTTTTAGGGGCTAATTATTCTCAAAAAAATGGCTTTCATCGAGTAGCCTAGGAATTTTGTTGCCTCCCTAAAAACTCAAGAGATTTGGGTCTATTTAATTGTTTCCGTCAAGGATTAGCTCTCAGTGCTAAATGGATCATCAGATATCTTAAAGGGGATGAAGCATGGAAATTTCTTATTAGAAATTGTGTGGCGACAGGGTTACCAATTGGCAAAAAATGTTGGAAAGGGTTGGCTTTCCCTTCCATTATTATAGCCCCTATTTTTTGTAAAATTACTTGCTCCTTTGTGACTCAAAGTATTTGGAGAGCTTGGGAGTCTATCAAACCCGGGTTCCATTCGAAAGGAACTAGTCATCATAAGGGAGCAACTATTACAGATATAAATGTGTGGCGGTCCCCTGTAATTCAGTACTAGGGACAACCCCTTGCTCAAGTTTAGTGGATCCATGCTAAATTTTTTTTTAAAATGGGTGTTTTGTCCCTTTCAATTTTTTTTTGCAGACAGTCTAGAGATTGGATCCCTTGGTTTCTCAGCAACCACTATAGAAAGAGTTGGAATGGTATAAACATGTCCCTATGTTTAATTACAAACTAAGCTGGGATACAATTGGCTTTCACCTAATTTGCCTATGGTGTCCAAGCTTAATCTGTGTTGGGATTTGTTCTCTTCCAAATACATATGGAGAGCTTGCTTTCATCTCTCTTGGGTGCCATATATTGAACCTAAGCAGACCTCTTTTTTTTGGAGTTTGTTGTATCAGGGGTTGTCGCTTGGCTCAAGACTTAGGCATTTGGGCATTGTTTCTCCTACCTGCTCCTTTTTTGGGGAAGCAGAGTCCACTTTGCATATTTTTTGGAACTTCCATAGAGATTATATGGCTTGGGAATGGATGGAGTCTTTTTTTCAGCCTTTTCTTATTACTCCTTTCACCTGGCTGCATAATATGTTATGCGATCCTCCATAGTTTTCTTAACCTTTGCTAGAATTTTGGAACATTTTAAGAATTAGTATATTATTTCATATATGGAAGGCAAGGAATGAGATGGTTTTTGTTGATAAGACTCCCTCTATTATTTTTTCTCTCTCAGATAAACTTATGGTATTTCATGATGCCTGGTTACAGATTCAGGTGCAAGCTAATAAAGTTGCAATGGAGCTTAATCATCTCTAGGAGTTGATTGATCATTGGGGTAATGCCCCATGTGCTATGAGTAGAGTCCCCCTAGACCATGAGTAGCGAGCCCGTTCCAAATCCAAATAGCGTAGGGACCGACCACCTTCTAGGGATCGCACACAGCCCTTTGGGGATCAAGCACAGGGTCTGCTATGTTCACACCATGCTTAGCATATTTTTGCATGGGATGCTTGCCCTTAGCCAGACCATTTGTAGGGTATGGCTAGTTGGGGAGCTCCTCAGGGCTGGGGAACTCCCCCAGTTTCTTCTGGTCAGGTCAGTTCTCATAGGGGAAGTGATGAGGATGCTAATACTAGTTGGATTTCAGGTACTACTGGGGATATTGATGGATGAAATACCCCTCTTGAGGCTTTTGCTCATCCTTCTACTAAAAATATATCACCCATCTTGGTTTGGGGTGGAATATTTAATGGCTGGTGTCCTTGAACTCTTTTTTTGCATGGTTCTAGTTTCTTGTTGTTGATGTTTTGATCGTTGTCTTAATCGCGGTCCTGGCTATCTCTTAAGTCAGTGTGGGGTTTACTTGGAACTTGTTGTAGCTGATGGTTTTTTTGGTTCCTGGCTATTTTTCTTAACCGGTTTGGATAGTGCATGGGGTGTGACATGGCAGTCCACCCACTTTTGTATGATTAGTCGCTATATTTAATATATTGCCTCTTCATTCAAAAAAAAAGTCCCAAAATATATATGGGATACGTAAGTTAATATGTTTATGGGTATTTATGAAAGAGATAAAGGAAGTATGGTCTTGTAAATGAAATTATCATAGAGATTACAAATGTTTTTGGTACGAATCTCGGAAAGGAGATTTATAACTTTGTTTTTTTTTACTTGAATTAAATTCAGCCTTTGACGTATTTGAATTTGAATTACATTTGACCTTTCCCTACTTGAATTACATTTAGCCTTTCACATATTTGAATTTGAATTACATTTGACCCTTCCCCTTATATGGTCATTGTAACATGGCATTTCTTGACATGTTAAATTTGACCTTCCTCGTAACATGGCATTTCTTGATGTTTTAACAATAATTTCGTAATATTTTTTTGTTCATGAAGGTTAGGTGATTACTAAGTATTTGTCTGGCCAGTCATTTACGAAGAAGACAACTACTTTTAAATTTTGGGGCAACATGGTTGCAAAGGTAGTAGTTTAATCTAAATCTTCTAAGCACGCAAAGATGATGGTACAAATTTGAATGTACGACAATGACAGTACGAGTCCCAAGAGACCAATGGTCCTCTTCACACCCGAGCAACAACAATAACGAAGCATTCCCGATCAACAACAATAATGAAGCATGCTCGATCAACAATAACGAAGTGGAATAGGTTTGATAGAAATAGCCCATGTGATATAGACCCCGCACTTATTAATTACTAAAACAATATAAATTATAATTAACCAAAAAAGCATTTTTTTTTAATTTATAGTTTTAAATGTATTTATCTTAACAAAATTGACAAGACCAGAGATTTTAATTATTTTCACGGGTGTTATTATTTCACAATCCATGATAATGTTGAATACAGGTGGTGGAGATGAGGAGCGGTGGAGGAAGCGAAGGAAGAGCAAAAACGGCAAGCAAAAATTTTGAACCAACGGAAGGAGAAGATCCATAGGCAGGGCAGAATGTTGTAGCTGGAAAGGAAAAGGATTCCCTATTAGCTCAGGTCAAAAAGGCTAAAGGTACAGATCCTCCAGATAAACCCTCAGACAAAGGGTCCCACTGGGGTTCGGGAGCTGGCAACAAGGGTCTAACCTTTTTGGAAATTCTAAAATGAAAAAAGAAGGAGCCAGTCAGTGAAATTTTGCCCCTAATACCAAAAAATAATAGGTTAACTGCACTAGTGGAGATTATGGAAAGATTTTTGGATATGGAGGCATCATCCTTAGTTGGCAAGTTTTTGGGAGGAAGGTTGGACATTGAGACTATTCACTCATGGGCCGTGGCAAAGTGGAAAACTTTGGGAAGCTTAGAAATCGTAGCCATGTCAAGAGGTTTTTTTTATGATAAGATTCAACAACAAAGATGATGCAGAGCGCATCTTGACAGGAGGACCCTGGTTTCTAGGAAGGCGTAACCTCTTTCTAAGGAAGTGGGGGGAGTATTTCAACCTTGAGAAGCAAAACATTAATATAGCACCCATTTGGGTCCACTTACCAAACCTCCTAGCCCAATTTTTTAATGAGTACTAGCTTGGTGGCATAGCAAAGATGATAGGAGAGCTCATGGCAATAGACCATTCAACCCGGGAAAGGACTAGACTGATGCATGCCAGGATCTATGTAAATGCAAACTTGGATTCTGATCTACCTTCTCAGGTGGAACTAGCATATGGAGAGTTTCTAAGGATTCAGCCTATGGAGTATGAGAACAAACCTACATTTTGTAGCATGTGCAAAACCCAGGGCCACCTTCAAGCCCAATGTCTGACAATAACTACAAATAAGGAAGCCACGAGTGAAGGTTTTCTGGGGAAAGCTAATGGGAGAGGGATCCCAAAGTTTCAAGGATTGCGTCTTAACTTGGAAGGATACAGATAAGTTAAGAATAACCAAGCTGACCAAGCCAACACAGAACTGGCAAAAATCCAAGAGAAAGGAAAGCAACATAATGAGGGAGGCAAAAATCATAAGGTATGTAATAAAGATCCCATCTTGAACATGTTTGATATCCTAGCAAATCTAGAAGTTGAAAAATAAAATAGTAAGGATGATACCATCAGTGTCAAGTTTCCTGAAACCCTAGACTCCCCATCCAAATTGGGACCATCCACAACTATGATAAAAATCCCCAAAAGCTATGCTCAAAATGAAGAAAAATTGCCAAGTCATTTCAGTTTAAACATGGAAAAAATAGAGTCAAGAGTCGAAGTTATGGAAACATGAGCCAGGAATGTAGCTCCTAATTCGATAGTGGAGCAAATTATCCCTTATCAGATGAGCCCAATAGTAAAAGGTTCCTTGAAGGAAAGCCCCCTCTTTAGGAACCAGATAGGAGAGGTGAACCAAAACAAGGCTAAGGATGAAGAGGGAATTGAAAACCCCAAAATGAGGAAGAAGGTTCAAGCCCTAGACTATCATAGTATATGCCCCAAAATTTTAGTCCAAAATAGACTAGAAGCACTACCAAGCCTCCGATAGATTATGGAAGTGAAAGAAAGAAAGGGAGAATATCTACAGCAGAGCACTATAGAATGAGAATCAATGAAGAAATTGCAAACGAAAAGCAAATAACATTGTTACAGCAAGCTATTCCTGGCCAAGATAATAGCAAAATTGACAAACCCCCTTTGGATCAGGGAAGGGGGTAGGGAAAAAATATCAAACAGTCTAAATGAAGGTTCTCTCATGGAATGTGGGAGGCCTAAACAGCCCACCAAAACAAAGGATGGTGAAGTCTATAAGGAAGGATTGGAATCCTACTATCATTTTTCTTCAAGAAACCAAAACAGATGCAGCACAATCAGTACTTATAGCTAGAAGGATTTGGAAGCAAGGGGAAGTGGTCTTTCAACATGCAAGAGGAGCATCTGGGGGCCTCATGATCTTATGGGATCCTATTAAAATAGAAGGAAGTATTATTCAGGAAAATGAAAGAGTCTTAAGTGTATTATTTTATGATTTTGATACTAATAAGAATTGGATTATGTCAAATGTTTATGCCCCCACCTCTGTCCAAGGGCGGTCTGAAATGTGGGAGTTTTTGGGGCATTTGAGCCAAGATTTTAAAGACATTCATTGGGTGATTGGGGGAAATTTCAATACCCCCATTTACCCATCTGATAAGAAGGGAGGATCTACGTTACCCTCAAGGAGCATGGAGAACTTCAATGAATTCATTAACACAAATGAATTGATTGATGTAAGACTAAAAGGAGCCAAATTCACATGGAATAACAAGAGGATAGGAAGTCAGCTAATTCAAGAAAGGTTGGATAGGTTTTTTTTATCCAAGGAAGCTACAAAAATGTTTGGTGATTCAACGTTACAAGCCCTTCCTAAATGCGCTTCAGACCATAATCTTATTATATGGGAGGCATTTCAGGCTAACTCCTTTAAAAATCCATTCATATTTCTTTCAATGTGGGTTAAACATCCAGACTTCAAGAAATGAATAGAGGAATGGTGGCAGCAACCTATCCAGGGAAGTTCTTCCTTCAAACTATCTCAAAAACTTAAGATGGTGAAAAATAACCTTAGAATTTGGAATAAAGAAGTCTTTGGAAATATTTTTGAGAATAAGAGAGTAGTGGGGGAAAAACTAAGAATAATAGAAAGCAAAATCCAAAATGGAACCTATGATGAGGTGACAAGGACTAAAGAGAAGGAAACCCTTTGTGAGTTTTATAATATTTTAGCTTGTGAAGAGATGTATTGGAGGCATAAATCAAGGGCATTATGGCTAAAGGAAGGGGACTCTAATTCCAAAAATTTCCATGTTACCACATTGAGCAATAGAAGCAACAATAATATTAGAAATTTAACTAAGGTGGATGGATCCTCAACTCAAAACATTCGGGAGATCAGGGATGAGGCTATTAATTTTTTTAGTTCATTATTGGGTGAAGAACGGGCCTGTAATGCCCAAGCAAAGGACTCTCTCCTTAAATTCATTCCACAACTCATTGATGAAATTATTAACGAGTCTCTTACAGCAACTTTTGACGAGATCAAGGAGGCTTTGTTTAACATGGATCCTGACAAAGCTCCTGGGCTAGATGGGTTTTCATCGTGGTTTTTCCAAGTTTGTTGGGATATTGTTGGAGTAGAAGTTATTGCTACAATCAAGGAGTTCCAAAGTTCAAATCATATTCCAAGGGGTTTCAATTCAAATTTCATTGCTTTGATCCCTAAAGGCCCCAACCCCAAGACTATGGCTAACTTTAGGCTAGTTAGCCTGTGTAATATATCCTATAAAATTTTGTCCAAAGTTTTAGCCAACCGTTTGAAGAAAGTTCTACCAGTTATCATTGATCCAAGTCAAGGAAGTTCTGTACAAGGAATATCAATCTTAGATGGAGTTATTATTGTTCATGAGGCTCTTCATATAGCCACTCAGACCAAAAAAGCAGTCATGGCTTTAAAGTTAGACATGAACAAATCTTATGACAGGATAAATTGGGAATTCCTAGAGGCAATTTTATTAAAATTTGGCTTCAACATGAAATGGGTCAAGTTAATAAGAGTGTATTTCTAAGCCTTGTTTTTTAGTTTTGGTTAATGAGTCTACTATAGGTTTTTTTCAAAGCAAATGTGGTCTAAGATAAGGAGATCCAATAAGTCCTATGTTGTTCATCATTGTAGCTGAGGCCTTGGGAAGAACCATTAAGGCAACAACGGTAGCTGGACTCATATCAGGTATCAAGGCCACGTCGCTAACTACCCTGGTGACACATTAGCAATTTGTTGATGATACATTGCTACTGACTTTGGCTTCTGTGGTTGAGGCAAGAAGGATTAAAAATATTCTCATAATGTATGAAGAAGCGGTCTGGATGGAAAGTGATTTTTGATAAGAGAAAACTTTATTTCATCAATACCCCCATTCCTAGGCAAAACAACATAGCAAGGATCATGGAATGTCAGATTGCATCCCTTACCACCTCTTATTTAGGTCTTCCCCTATTTACGGAGAAACCTGAAGGATCAATATGGAACATAGTTCTAGAGAGGATCCAAAAAAAGCTAGCAGGTTGGAAAGGACATCTGTTATCTCAAGCAGGCAAAGCAATTTTAACTATGGCTTCACTTCAAAGTATACCCATTTACTTTCGATCGCTTCTTCAGAGCTCCCAGCAAGGTGTATCACAAAATTGAGCAGCTTCAAAAAAAAAATCTCTAGTCAGGGACTGAGGATAAGAAAAGGATCCATTTAGTAGGTTAGAACAAGGTTTGCAAACCTAAAGCTAATGGGGGGTTAGGATTGAGGAGACTCTCATCTCAATACAGCTCTGTTAGCCAAACAAGCGTGGCAATTATTGACTAAGGTCAATAATGAATGGACTGCCATAGTTAGGAGGAAATACCTCCAAGGTGTGAACTTCATTAATGACAACTTAGCAAGCAGGGGGTCTGATTTTTGGAAGGCAATCCTCACAAGCAGGGATCTTGTCAAGAAAGGTCTTATATGGATTATAATAAATGGGCAAACAATAGACTTTTGGAAGGATCGATGGGTGAGAGCTGAGGAGTTATCCCAGAATCCTCGTTTGGCTAGGATTTAAGAGCATATGGAGCAGCATATTGGGAAGAAGGTTGCAAATTATATGTGGTAGGATATAAATATCAACAGGTGGAAACACATCAGAGTACAAGGTTTTGAAGCGGAGTCTCGAAGAGATTTATAACATTTTAACTCAGCAAATTATTCCCTCTGGAGAGGATGAAGATCACATTGTTTGGGTTGAGACTAAAAGTGGTGACTTCACAGTTAAGTCTACCTATAATTTGCTTCTCAATGTGGAAGGTCAACAATTTCAATCGAGTTTGGTTTGGATCAAAGGTATAATTCCTAAAATATCATTTTTTTCATGGTTGGTGATTCAAAGAAAAATCTTCACTATGGACAATATGTTATCCAAAGGTATGGTTATTGCTAACCGTTGCTACATGTGCAAGGCAGGATGGGAGACAACCCAACACTTGTTTCTGGAGTGTCCGAGTAGCGAAGTCCATCCTGGATGAGCTTTTCCAAGCCTTTAGGATCTCGTGGGTTAAGCTTGCTCTTATATCCGAAGTGTTCCATCAATGGCCTCAACCCTTTGTTAGCCTAAAACTTAAGTACCTATGGAAAATATATTGGCATCATTTTATCTGGCAGATTTCGTTAGAAAGGAACCATAGAGCCTTTAAGGATACCATTCACAACCCAAAAACCATCCTCAACAAGATTATTGTCTTTGCGAAAGAAAACCTTAGCACCTTAGTGGATGAGAACCACTCAATTCTTCCCCAAGAAAAAAAATTAGCTTAGGCCTTAGGTATTGAGGACAAACCTTCCATTCCTTTGCCCAATCCCAGAAATGGGATTTCTTGGGAGCCACCCCCTAGGGTTGGTTTAAACTAATTTTTTATGCTGCAGCCAAGGAGAACCCGAGAAGAGCTGGAGCTGAAGGAATAATCAGGGATAATCAAGGAAATCTGGTCAAGGCCTTCATTGAACCATTGGGAATCAAAACTAATAACGAAGTAGAAGTTAGAGCCCTTTGTAGAGGGTTGCAAGTAGCCCAAGAAACTCAAGGTAACTCGATGATAGAAGGTGATTCTATGAACATCATCAACCTGTTAACCAATGGCAAAAAACCTCCATGGAGAATTGAGAGAGTCATCCATGAAGTGAGGATCCTTTTTGCGGCAAGACAGAGTAGGAGGGCTCGTCGCGTGTACCGTGAGGCCAATGTTGGCAATTTTGGATACCTTGGGTACATTGCCTTTGCTCAAGTGTATAAGTTGTCATTGATGTCAAGAATTTTTTGAAGGAATTTGATTTGATGTAAAATAATTTGTTTTGATGAAGGTTACGACATGACAGGTTCGAAAGAAAGCAAGTTAGAAAAGTGTCGTGATATCGCGACATGTCATAGTTTCACGATTCAAATAGGAGAGAGAATGTTCGAAGTCAAAAATGTCACGATATCATGACATATTGCAAGGAAGGTTGAACGGACAAAAAAGTGTCATGATTTCACATGTTGCAGGAGAGAGAGTCCGAAAGAAAAAGTGTCACAATTTCGCGACATAATGTAGGAGAGAGAGTCTGAGAGAAAAAGTGTTGCGATATTACGACATGTCAGGTTTTTGCGACCCAAAGAAAAGAAAAGCGCCAAGGAGAAAAAGTGTCACGATTTCGCGACATGTCAGAAGACAAAGTGGAAGCAAGATAAAGTGTCACGATTTTGCAACATGCTACAGAACTCGAAGTGAGAACTGTCATGATTTTGTGACATGCAGCAAAGAGAAGAGTCTAAAATGAGAAGCAGCACGATTTCACGACAGGTTGTAAAGAAGACGTACGAAAGCTGAAAGCGTCACAATTTCGCGATAGGTTGAAGAGAAAGCTTACGGATGCAGAATGTGTCACGATTTTGCGATTGATTGAGATGGCAGCATACGGTTGGAGAAAGTGTTGCAATTTTGCGACAAAAATAGAAAGTAGGTCTTCAACAGGAGAAGAGTGACGATTTCGTGACAGAAGCAAAACGAAAGAGCTTGGAAGAAGAAGTGTCACGATTTCATGAAAAATTTAAGAAGGAAGAGCTCAAAGATGAAAGTGTCACGATTTCGTGACATGTCATGTTTTCGCTAGTGCAAGCAGAGAAGAGTGCAAGGAAGCGAAAGTGTCGTGATTTCACGACAGAAATTGAAAGTAGGTCTTCTATAGGAGAAGTGTCATGATTTCGTGACAAAAGCAAAAAGAAGGTCGATGAAGGGAGAAGTGTCGCGATATCATGACAAAAGCAAAATTGATGCTGACAAAGACAAAAGTGTCGTGATATCGCGAAAAGAGCTTGTTTGAAGTCGTCAAAGGCTGAAATGTCGCGATATCATGACAAAAGCCAAAAGAAAGTGTATAGTTGCAAAGGTGTCGCGATATCACGACATGTTGTAGTTTTGTGATATCACAACATGTTGTAGTTTCGCGACAGAAGCTATAGAAGAGTTACAAAGGCAGTGAAACCGACAAAGTTAAATTTTAGCCGACAAAAATTAGGGCTTGAAGCTGACGTAGATTAGGGTTTATTTTTGGTATAACAGCCGACTAAGATTAAAGTTTTCATCATGAAAATTTTGTTATAAAAGGAGGGTTGTTTGGAGAGTTGAAGGACGAATGAGTTGTGGGTTGCGAAGTTCGCTGATAGAGCGCAGAGTGAGAAGTTCGATCGTCGAGAGCAGAGTGCAAAATTTGATCGAAGTGTGCAGAGTGAGCAAAGAGTCATGGTGAATTTTTCTAAGTACCGTTGTGTTTGCGTAGATAGTGCAAAGGTTGAAGTTCGACCAAAATGTGACTATGATTGCATAGAGAGAGTAGAGGACTTGTGAGCTGAGTTTGATAGTTCTATCAAAGAACTTGAGGATAGATATGTATTGGTTCTATGAGAAGAACCTGAGGAAAAATTTGGTTGCTGAGCTACTATGGACGTGATCATAGAAGGAAGAGGTCTCTTAGGCTAAGCATTAAGGACAGGAGGTCTTCAGTGGAAAGGAGTTCCACATGCTGGCAAGAGGTAAAGGCAGTTTATCTTCTGAGGGATCATTTCCAAAGTAGAGGAGAAGGTATCTCATTTGAGCAAAGGCTCATAAATTATGATTGGGAGAAGGTATCTCCTTTGAGCCGAGACTCATAAACATTGTAATTGGGAAGGATTCCCAAAGAACCTTGAGATAACTTTTAGAGAAAAGTTTTTATGGATGTAGCCCAACCATTTTGGGTGAACCACGTTAAAATTGGGTCTTCAATGTGTGATGTTTTCTATCTTTATTAATGTTGTGTTGATGCCACTGCTATCTAAAGTTAAAATTATTAATTGGTTAAGTCTTATACTGTTCACCCCCCCCTCTCAGTATAAACTTGTGTTCTTCAATTGGTATCAAAGCGGGTCTCTCCAGAAAGAGCCTAACATCTTGGAGAAGGATCTATCAAAGGAACATACAGATTCAGAAAGAGATGAAGAGGTTGAGTTCGATCTCAAAGGTGAATTCTTCTTAGCTCTAAGAAAGCTTGAGAAATTTAGGGAAGAGAATTATGTTCTCAAGTATCAATGTCAGGAAGAAGAGATAACAAGATCAGAATTGTCTCAAAGTGTTATAGACTTCAAAATTCTAGATGAAGAAGGGAAGAAGATTGAACAGGTTCTGACAGAGGCTCTAAAAGGAAAGGAAGTTGATTGCAAGAAACTAGAAGAAGAGGTTATGTCTCTTAGAGTGAAGTTGGACCAGTTGACTCTCAGACAAAATACTCCATGTGAAAAGAAAAAGAAGGATGGTATCACCATTTATGAAATAGGGTCTTCAAGCAAGATCAATCTTCATCCTGAAGAGCGGTGGATTCCAGATGGTCGCAAGAAGAACAACCATCCAAGGCATCAAAATAGGTTACATAATACTTTCCATGGCTATTGTTTTTCCCTGCAAGAAATTTGGTCACGAAGCTATGCATTGCAATAAGTCTTTGAATAGCCATAGTAAGGAAAATTTTAACTCTTTTGCACCTCTTATGAATAAAAATGTCATGTGTTACAAGTGCAAGAATTTTGGGCATATAGCAAGGATATGCAGTTTGGATAGATCTAGCCTTGAGTTCACTAAAAAGAGAAATGAGATCAAATCTAAGTCAATGATAGTTCAAACTACTTTTCATGCTTAAGACAAAAGAGAAAAATGGTATCTTGATAGTGGTTGTTCAAAACATATGACTAGTGAAAAGGAAAAGTTTTTGGTCTTAAAAAAAACAAATAGAGGAATAGTCAGTTTTGGAGATAACAGGTCAGCTAAAATTTGTGGTAAAGGGAATCTTAGTTTGGATGGGAAATCCAAAACAGAAAATGTGCTTTATGTAGAAGTCCTAAGACATAATATTCTAAGTGTGAGTCAACTTTGTGATCAAGGGCACATAGTATCTTTCTTTTCATATAGATGTGAGATAAGTAAAGAAAAAAATGGAAAACTCATTGCGAGTGCTACAAGGACTCCAAACAATCTTTACATGCTAAGTGAGATAAAAAGAAAAAAGTGTTTTCTAACTCAAGAAGATGAGAGTTGGCTATGGCATAAAATATTGGGGATTTGAGCTTTGATAATCTTGTCAATATTAGTAACAAGGAAGCAGTTAGAGACTTGCCCAAAATAAAAAGGCCCCATAAAATCATTTACGGTCCGTGTCAACATGGAAAACAGGACTGGAACCAATTTCAAATCAAAAGGGTATACTTCTTCAAAACCATTGGATCTTATTCATACTCGATTTATGTGGCCCTACCGAACTCAGAGCATTCAGGGAGAAAGCTACTTCATGTTGTTTATAGATGATTATTCTAGAATGACTTGGGTTACTTTTCTCAAAGAAAAATCTAAATCTTTTGAAAAATTTAAAGCTTTCAAAGAAATGATTGAAAATGAGACTGACAAGAGAATCAAATGCTTAAGATCAGATAGAGGAGGAGAGTTCACTTCAAATGAATTTGTGGAATACTGTGAGCAACAAGGAATCAAAAGAGAATATTCAAGAAGCAAGAACTCCTCAACAAAATGGAGTAGTTGAAAGAAAAAATAGAACTATTGAAAATATGGCTAGAGCTATGTTAAATGAGTCAAAACTTTCAAATGGCTTTTGGAAAGAGGCAGTCAGTACAGCAGTCTACATTATCACCAGGGCCCAAATTAGAGTCAATCATCATAAAACTCCTTATGAGTTGTGGAAAGGAAGACCAACTATAGTAAAATACTTCAAAGTTTTTGGGGGTAAGTGCTTCATCAGAAGGGAAGATCATAATTTGGGTAAGTTTGATCCTAGGTGTGATGAGGGAATCATTCTTGGATATTCCAACAAAAGCAAGGCCTACCAATGCTTCAACAAAAGAACTCATACAGTTGTAGAGAGCATAAATGTAATAGTTGATGAAAAGACAGGGATAAGAGAACCATTCAAGGAACTTAGTGATGAAATTTGTCAAGAAGAATTCAGAGAGGTTTCAGATGAAGAAGAGGAAAGACAAGAACTGCTTCCCAAAACTCCTTCACGATATGTTCAAAAACATCATCCCAAAGATTTGATCATTGGTGATCCAAATAGCAGGCAAACAAGAAGAAGAGTCATTCCTTCACGTGATTCTACAAATGTTTCATTATTATCTCAGATTGAGCCAAAATATTTCGATGAAGCATGTACAGATAAGTTTTGGGTAAAATCAATGGATGAAGAGCTAAATCAAATAGAGAAAAGTGAAACTTGGGATTTGGTTCCAAGACCTAAGGACAAGAATGTCATTGGCACAAAATGGATAGTCAAAAATAAACTCAATGAGGATAGAAAAATTTTCAGAAACAAAGCTAGGTTAGTCTGCAAAGGTTATGCTCAAGTAGAAGGTGTTGATTTCGAAGATACGTTTGCTCCTGTTGCTCATCTTAAAGCTATCAGAATGTTTTTGGCCCTTTCAAGCTTCAAATCATTCAAGGTATATCAAATGGATGTAAAGTCAGCTTTTCTAAATGGGGTGTTGGTAGAAGAAGTCTACATAGAACAGCTAGAAGGAGTGTCTCTCTCAAAATAGTCAGACTATGTGTGTAAACTGAAAATGCCTTGTATGGGTTAAAGCAAGCATCGAGGGCTTGGTACTCAAGACTTGAAAGTTATCTTCATGAGTAAGGTTTCAGGAAAGGTGTGGCAGATAGCAATTTCTATATTAAGGATGAAGATGATGATATGTTGATTATGGTTGTCTATGTTGATGATATTATTTTTGGAGGAAATAAGACTCAGATGTGCAAAGATTTTTCTAACACCATGCAGAAGGAATTTGAGATGTCTATGATTGGAGAGCTATCATTCTTTTTAGGTCTTCAGATTGCTCAATCAAAAGATGGTGTATTTCTCTCTCAAGGGAAGTATATCAAAGAAATTTGGTATGATGGACAACAAACCATTATGTACTCCAATGATTACAGGGTGCAAGATGAGTAAGGATGATGAATCTCCAGCGACAGATCAAAAGTTATACAGATCAATGATTGGCAGTTTATTATATTTTACAGCTACCAGACTAGATATCATGCAGGCGATTGGGTTAGTAGCAAGATTTCAGGCAGCTCCAAAATATTCTCATGTTATAGCAGTTAAAAGGATATTCAGATATCTGAAGGGCACTATGGACCTTGGGCTTTGGTATCCCAAAGGTGATGATTTCACCCTCATGGCCTATACAGATGCAGATTGGGCAGCAGATGCGATGATAGGAAAAGCACTAGTGGTGGAGCATTCTTTCTGGGAAAGAGTTTGGTTTCTTGGCTAAGTAAGAAACAACCTTCAGTTTCCTTATCTACAGTAGAGGCTGAATACATAGTAGCAGTGGCTAGGTGTACACAAGTTTTATGGATGAAAACCACCTTGGAGGATTTCAAAGTCAAGCATGAACAATCCATCTCCATACTTTGTGATAATACAAGTGCCATAAGTATTTCCAAAAATTTGGTAATGCACTCAAGGACAAAGAACATTTCCATCAAGTATCACTTTCTAAGGGAGAAAGTGCAAGACAAGCAAGTCAAGCTAGAGTATGTGTCTACTAAAGAGCAAATTGCATATATCTTCACCAAACCTCTTCTAAGAGATACGTTTGAGTATCTAAGGGAGAAATTAGGAGTTGTACTTCCACCCCAGAATTAATCACCTCATCAGGAGGTGGGGGAGGGACCAAGCTAAGAGGCTCTTTCTTAGTCCCGAGCCCCAAAGGTGACCCTTTGCCATTGATGACAAAGGGGGAGAGATATGAGTAAGGGGGAGAGCTTCAAGTGAAGAGGAAAGCTTCAAGTCAGGGGAAGCAAAAATTCAAAGGAAGATTCTCAGTTGTGGGCACAATTTCTCAGTTGTTAGCACAGTTGGTTTTAGTTTTGGCTCCTGAGATGTGTTTTCAGTAAAGGTTTGCCATCAATGACAAAGGGGGAGATTGTTGGCAATTTTGGGTACCTTGGGTACATTGCCTTTACTCAAGTGTATAAGTTGTCATTGATGTCAAGAAGTTTTTGAAGGAATTTGATTTGATGTAAAATAATTTGTTTTGATGAAGGTTACAGCATAACAGGTTCAAAAGAAAGCAAGTTAGAAAAGTGTCAAGATATCATGACATGGCGTAGTTTCGTGACTCAAAGAGGAGAGAGAATGTTCAGAGTCAGAAATGTCACGATTTCACAACATATTGCAAGGAAGGTTGAACGGACGAAAAAGTGTCATGATTTCACGACATGTTGCAGGAGAGAGAGTCCGAAAGAAAATTTTTCATGATTTCGTGACATAATGCAGGAGAGAGTCCGAGAGAAAAAGTGTCACGATATCACGACATGTCGGGTTTTCGCGACCCGAAGAAAAGAAAAGCACTAAGGAGAAAAAGTGTCACGATTTCACGATAAGTTAGAAGACAAAGTGGAAGCAAGATAAAGTGTCACGATTTTGCGACATGCTACAGAACTCGAAGTGGAAGCAAAGGGAAGAGTCTGAAATGAGAAGCGTCGTGATTTTGTGACAGGTTGCAAAGAAGACATACAGAAGCTAAAAGTGTTGCGATTTCGTGACAGGTTGAAGAGAAAGCTTACGGATGCAGAAAGTGTCATGATTTTGTGACAGATTGAGATGGCAGCATATGGTTGGAGAAAGTGTCGTGATTTCGTGACAAAAATAGAAAGCAAGTCTTCAATAGGAGAAGAGTCACGATTTCATGACAAAAGCAAAATGAAAGAGCTTGGAAGAAGAAGCATCGTGATTTCACGACAAATTCAAGAAGGAAGAGCTCAAAGGCGAAAGTATCGCGATTTCATGACATGTCATGTTTTTGCTAGTGCAAGCAGAGAAGAGTGCAAGGAAGCGAAAGTGTCATGATTTCGTGATAGAAACCGAAAGCAGGTCTTCTATAGGAGAAGTGTCACGATTTCGCGACAAAAGCAGAAAGAAGGTCGATGAAGGGAGAAGTGTCGTGATATCACGACAAAAAAAAAAATTGATGCTGACAAAGACAAAAGTGTCGCGATATCGCGACAAGAGCTTGGTTGAAGTCGTCAAAGGTTGAAATGTCGCTATATCGCGACAAAAGCCAAAAGCAAGTGTATGGTTGCAAAAGTGTCGCGATATCACGACATGTAGTTTCGTGATAGAAGCTACATAAGAGTTACAGAGGTAGTGAAGCTAACAAAAATTAGGGCTTGCAGCTGACATAGATTAGGGTTTGTTTTTGGTATAACAGTCGACTAAGATTAAAGTTTTCATCATGAAAATTCTATTATAAAAGGAGGGTTGTTTGGAGAATTGAAGGACGAATGAGTTGTGGGTTGCGACGTTCGCTGATAGAGCGCAGAGTGAGAAGTTCGATCGTCGAGAGCAGAGTGCAAAATTTGATCAAAGTGTGTAGAGTGAGCAAAGAGTCATGGTGAATTTTTCTAAGTACCGTTGTGTTTGCACAGATAGTGCAAAGGTTGAAGTTCGACCAAAATGCGGTTGTGATTGCGTAGAGAGAGCAGAGGACTTGTGAGCTGAGTTTGATAGTTCTATCAGAGAACTTGAGGACAGAGATGTATTGGTTCTATGAGAAGAACTTGAGGACATATTTGGTTGCTGAGTTGTTGTGGACGTGATCATAGAAGGCAGAGGTCTCTCAGGCTAAGCATTGAGGACAATAGGTCTTCGGTGGAAAGGAGTTGCATGTGTTGGCAAGAGGTAGAGGCAGTTGATCTTCTGAGGGATCATTTCTAGAGTAGAGGGGAAGGTATCTCCTTTGAGCAGAGGTTCATAAATTCTGATTGGGAGAAGGTATCTCCTTTGAGTCGAGGCTCATAAACATTGTAATTGGGAAGGATTCCCAAAGAACCTTGAGATAACTTTTAGAGAAAAGTTTTTGTCAGAATGGTAGGTGCAATCTATTCACAATTATGTACGAAAACTTGGGTTTGATTTGATGTTACAATATAAATAATAAAATAGTTTTTTTTGTTAGTATAAGTGAATATGTTACATTCATAGTTATTTTTTATTATCAAGTATGGTTTGAATCTTGGGTTGTCTTCTATAATCCATGTGGTGTCTCATTAACCATGTGAGATGGTGACAACCCGTTGCTTTGGGTTTGTACCATCATTGTCAGTCTGACATGTATTCAAAGGATTCAGATCATAATATTTCCTTTGTTAACTGACACCACCAAGTTTTGAACTTAGATCTCTTCTTGGTAAGTGCCCATCAAGACTTATCAATCCATCGTAAACCACAACAGACTTTAAATTTTTAGATGTATTTATATATTTTTGGTTGTTGTAAAATGTTATTAAGTATTTTTTTGTGTTTATATACTTACTATTAGTTATTTGTATTTATTTATATGAATAATTTAATAATTAGATTAGATTATACTATATATTAAAAAATAATTTTATAATAAAAATATTACTTAAAGAAAATTTGTATTATTTAAATATTTTATAGGTTGTAAATTGTAAGATAATTTATTTAATAATTTGAATATAAAAAATTCAACCCATGGGAGTTCACCTAGGGATTCTCCAAGTTAAATTAAGCAAAACTTATTCATAGGTTTACCACTAAAGACATAAGAATAAATTAGACTAATCTTTTTAAATTTTTATGATTTAAAAAGTAAAGTTTTAGAAAGGTTGGTTGTTTTTTTATTTTATATTATGTTATATAGTTTATTCTTTACTTTTAAGATTTGATCTTTGTGGTATCTGGGGTGCAGTGTAAGGGTTCATGCTTTGGGTCTTTTTCGGGAGGTCTAAGGTTCAAACCGCGGCGTGAGCGAATATTAATAAGTATAGCTCTATGCTTTACAAAGGGTCATGGTTGGGAGGAGATTGCTCAACTCTATGCGTCGGTCATAGAAGTTTCTCACAATAACCAAAAATAAAAATAAAAAATTTATCTTTGTAATGGATTACATTACTTATATCTCAACCATTAAATCAAAACTTTTTTTTGTATTCTTCTTTAAAAAATGTTTTTAAGATCAAAAAAACATTTTAAAGGCTTTAAACTCTTAACTTCTCCAAAACTACAAAAAAATAAAAATTTAATTTTTGTCATGGATTAATTATCTTATATCTTAACCATTAAATCAATTTTTTTTTTCTTTTTAAAAATTGTTTTTAAGATCATAAAAACATTTTAGAGAGTTTAAACTCTTAACTTCTCCACAACTAACATTTGCACTCTTCACTCTATTAGAAAACTCTTTCTAAAAACTAACATTTGCACTCTTCACTCTATTAGAAAACTCTTTCTAAAACCTAACATTTGCACTCTTCACTCTATTAATAAACTCTTTCTAAAAAATTAAAAAAATATTTATATTATTTTTTAAATAATTTTTTTTTTAATAAAAATTGTATACTAATATTAATCAAAATCAGGAATATACAAACAAAATTAGCCCAAAGGCAACAATACTAACATATAAACATTAGCCACAAACTAAAGAGAGTGTCATAAAACCCTAATAAAAATAACCAAATGACTATAAAAGTTTTTAAAATATATATACATGTCCCTAATTAAATTAGACTGTAGAAGATGAGCAACAGAGTCAGAGGGTCAAAACTCTGCAAAAACCAAGTATCAACCATCCACGAAGTGTAAATTATATATATGAATAAACAGTTGTAAATAAAATTATAACAATTACACCTGAAGGTATCCATCCATATTAACCTGTAGAACATGAAGTTGGAGGAGCACCATCGAATTCTTGGATCTGAACTTTGATTTGAAAGCAATAAGAACCCGAGCAACCTGAAGAAAAATTTTAAATCTGGTGAGTCTCCTCAGAGACTCAGTAAGAACCCTCGTAACACCACTAAATAACTCCATTTTTGGATAACCATATAAATCATAAAACCTCCGTAGAAAAGAGCATCCAAAATTTATTATAATAATGATGAAATTGAGGGATAAAGCCAGAAATAATATAATGTTGAAAGTGTGAATGATCAATATTCCATCCATGTAAATCAGAAAGAAATAACCCCCATATCTCATGAGAAAATAAACAATCAAAGAAAATATGCTCAACAGTATCAAACACCTGACATAAAGAACAAACAGTATAAGTCTTAGGATATTTATTGATCGGTAACCTCTGCAACAAAAATAACCATCGAAAACAAGTCTTTTTAGGCTCCAACGAACTATGCCAAATGTGCTGAAAAATGTTGTACACATGTTTTTCAGTAAAAGTAAATATCCATCTAGTATTAACATGATTTATGATACTAGAAACATCATAAAACAAGTGATACACAATTTTTGGTTTTATACATCTCAATCTAGTACCATCCTGCCATTTGAAAGCATAAAAAAATCCATCTCATTATCAATCAAAATCATATTATTGACAGCCATAAAAGAATCTCGTAAAAGTGAATAAGTCTACCACTGAGACTGTGGAAGATCATACTTAGCACATAGAGATTCCCATGTCATAAAAGAACCATTAATCATAACATCATTAAACATATTAATGCCTTTAGATGACCATTTCTTAGCAGAGCAACCAGGAGTACGAGCAAGAGGTCTATTATTGTGCCAAATATTCCACAAAATAGAGTTGCTTTTAAACAACAAAACAATCTCATGCCCAGCAACTTTAGAAACCAAAATTTTGTCTTTAACTAATTCCCAAGCTTTCCAACTACTATAAAAAACAATTGAACCAACAGGTGTAATAGGAAATTTGCCAAACAGGATATCCGTAATGCGAAGACCTTTCCAAAATTTAGCATTCTTTGGGACAACATTAGCTAAATTATGATGCACAAGAACTTTCCAGGGTTCATTACCTTCAAATCAATTCACAATTCATTTAACTGATAGAGCAATGCCTTGTAATTTAAGATTTTTAAGCCCCAAACCACCCTTTCACTTATCAGTTGTACACCAATCCCAATTGACAGAATGACATTTACCGACTCCCTGTCCATCAGACCACAGAAAATGTCGGATATACTTTTGAATAATATGAACTTGATAAGCAAAAAATAGCCAAGCAGAAGCAAAATATGTAGTGTACTATGACAAGATCTTTTGACAAACTTGAATACGACCAACAATATTCAAGTGGAGTTTATTCCACTTCCTAAGTTTCCCAATCACCTTATTTTTCACCCAATCCCACATACTCTTAAGGTAGGGATCAACCGCAAAGGGGATACCAAGATAACGCACCTTTTTAGAAGGTCCCCCCTAAGGAATATTAAATCTAGAAAACCACTGAGGAGGACTGTCATCCCAGCTTAAAAGAATAGACTTAGGTAAGGAAATATTAGCACCAGAAGAATTTTCAAAGATAGAACATAGAACAAATTATCCATGTTATCTTCTTCAAGCAAAACAAAAATATTAGTGTCATCAACAAAATAGGCATTAATAAGATCTTTCCCATTAGGAAGTATAAGGTCTCTAACCTTAGGAAAGTGTTGAGCAAGGTGTAGCAACAATATTGTCATTGTTGTCAACACAGTCAGACAGATCGGTTGATGTAGTGGACAGGAGTTAAGAGGTTCTTCAAAGTATGTACAGTGATTTTTCAAAAGATTGAAGTGGCCCATATGCTAAAAATCAAAAGAAAATCACAAGGAAGAAAACTGTCGCGATATCGCGACATGTTGAGAAGAAAAAAAAACTGTCGTGATATCGCGACATGTTGAGAAGAAAGAAAAACTATCGTGATTTCGCGACATGTTCGAAAAAAAAGCGTAAGAAGGAAAAACTATCATGATTTCGCGACATGTTCAAAAATGAAGTGCAAGCAGGAAAAACTGTCACGATTTCACATGTTCGAAGAGAAAGCACAAGCAAGAAAAACTGTCGCAATTTCGTGACATGTTCGAAGAGAAAGTGCAAGCAAGAAAAAATATCGCGATTTCACGACATGTTCGAAAAGAAAGCGCAAACAAGAAAAACTATCGTGATTTCGTGACATATTCGAAGAGAAAGCGCAAGCAAGAAAAACTATCATGATTTCGTGACATGTTCCAAGAGAGATAGTACGAAAGAAGAAAGTGTCGCGATTTCGCGACATGTTGGAAGAGAAAAAAGGTAAGTAGAAAAAGTATCGTGATTTCACGACATATTGCAAGAGAGATTGTACGGAAGAAAAAGTGTTACGATTTCGCAACATATTGCAAGAGAGAGAGTCCGAAAGAAAAAGTGTCGCGATTTCATGACATATTGCAAGAGAGATTGTACGGAAGAAAAAGTGTCGCAATTTTGCGACATATTGCAAGAGAGAGAGTCCGAAAGAAAAAGTGTCACGATTTTGCGACATATTACAAGAGAGATTGTATGAAAGAAAAAGTGTCACGATTTCATGACATATTGCAAAAGAAAGAGAAAATGAGAAAAAGTGTCACGATATCGCGACATGTCACGTTTTTGCGACCCGAAGGCAAGAGAAAAAGCAAAGGAGAAAAAGTGTCGCGATATCGCGACATGTCGCATTTTTGCGACTAAATGAGGAGAGAGAAAGTAAGAAGGCAAAAGTGTTGCGATATCGCGACAAAAGTAAAGAGGAAGAGTAAGGAGGCAAAAGTGTCGTGATATCGTGACATGTTGTGTTTTTGCAGGTCCAAACCAAGTAAAGTAGCAAGGAGGCGAAAGTGTCGCGATATCGCGACATGTGTTTTCGCGGGTTCAAACCAAGTAAAGTAGCAAGGAGGCAAAAGTGTCGCGATATCGCGACATGTGTTTTCGTGGGTACAAGCCAACAAAAGAAGCAAGGAGGTGAAAGTGTCACGATATCGCAACATGTGTTTTCACGGGCGAAAGCCGAGAAGAAGACAAAGAGGCAGAAGTATCATGATTTCACGATAGGTCGTTTTGACGTGAGCTAAAAAGAGAACCCAACTGAAATAAGATATGTGATAGTTAACTGAAGTTATATGGCAGTTACAGGGGTCATTGCAGAAGAAAATCATGCAGCTAAAATAAGAAGAGTTAACTAAAGTCGATACGACGATTACAGAGTGCAGTTATAGAGAAAAATCATGCAACTAAAATAAGAACAATGAACTGAAGTCAGAACGACAATTACAAAGTGAAATCATCGAGCAGTGGTTAAACTGAAAGTCATCAGTCGAAGACCAAACAAAGAGCCATAACTATTAATAGACTGCATGAGAGAATACTGTGTGATAAAAGAGTTACATATAGAAGTTTCTATTAATAAGTTGTATGTGAAAATATGGAAGTTAAAAATAGAGTCAGAAATTTGTTATAAAAGGAGGTCTACGTGGATAATTGGTTTGCCGCTAAAAGAGGGTGAAAGTGCTACAAAAAAAGGGTTGGAAGAGTGTCGTAAGAGAGCGTTAAGCAGAGCCGTGAGAGCCATAAGAGTGCAGTAAGAAGCGCAACAAGAGGGTTGTAAGAGGGCCGTAAAAGTGTAGTAAGCAGAGCCTTAAGTGTGTGTGGTTTTTTGATGAATAGCGAGAAAGGTTGGGTTAGTAATAGACCAGTCAAGGTCTTGTATAAGCGAAGGCTTTTGTATGTCAATCTTATAGTTTCAAAATTTCAGTCCAAGTTGGTGCTTGGAATTAGGGGTTGGTGCTTCTTTCTGTTGGTGCAAATAAATTAGGGGTTGGTGCTCCTTTCTATTGATGTAGATAAATTAGGGGTTGGTGCTCCTTTCTGTTGGTGTAGATAAATCAGGGGTTGGTGCTCCTTCCAGTGGGTGCTGGTAAATTGATTGTAAAATTGATATTTTGCAAAGGCTAGATTTGGATGGGAGTCTAAATAGTCAATTTTTGAGGAGTAGCCAAAACTGGTGAACCTCGGTACATCTTGTGTTGTGTGATGCTCTCTTGTTATATTTGCTTTATGTGGTTTAAGTTTTCATTATTTTTGCTTTAAGAGTTAAAAATTTAAGTTTTAAAGAGCTACACTGATTCACCCCCCCTCTTAATGTCATTGTGAAACTAACAATTGGTATCAGAGCCAAGTTTCTGAACAAAGCTTAACCAACTAGGGTGATATTGGATTAGTATGCAATGGCAGGTGGTGAAGGCTTCTCATCAAACAAAGCACCATTGTTAGACGGAACTAATTACATATTTTGGAAACTCAAGATGTAGACATATCTTTGTACTTTGGGATACGACATTTGGGATTCAGTAGATAGTGGATACACAATACCCACCACTCCTCCAATCGATGTTGTTGATAAGAAACTGTTTGAGAATAACTCTAAAGCAAAGAATGCTATCATATACAGTTTAGTGGACAACGAACTGATAAATATTATGAGTTATAAAATGGCAAAAGACATGTGAGACAAACTGAGTATTCATGAAGGAGACGGCAAGATCAAGGAGGCCAAGTTACAAATACATCGAGCTCAGTTCGAAGCATTAAATATGAATGACGATGAGAACATAGAGGCATACATGTTGAGAGTTAATGGAATCATTAATGCGATTAGAGGACTCGACGAGGAAATGGAAGATGTTGTCATCGTGAAAAAGGTACTAAGATCTCTTTCCCAAAGATTTGATTCTAAATTTTTAGCAATAGAAGAAGCTAAAGATCTAAATACTTTTAGTATGGATGAGATGCATGGTTCTTTGACTGCATATGAGATGAGAATAGGAAAAACTAAACCCACAGACAGAGAAGCTACTTTTAAAGCACATAAAAATATAAAAGCAAAACAAGAATCCGAGGAAGAAGAGACATCAGATGAAACGAAAGCAAACTTTGTTCGAAAACTAAAAATGGGAAAAGAAAAATACAGAGGAAAGTTATTGTTTAAATGTTTCAATTGTGGAGGCGTTGGGCATCTTGCAGCTAAATGTCCACTTAATGAGAAGAACATAATTGATGAAGGATCGCACCAAGAAAGAAGTGACTGGAAGAACAAAACAAATTTCATAAAAGGTAACTTCAAGAAAAAAAGTTTCATCTCTAAGAATGTCAGTTCATCAGAAGACAATTGCAGTGAGGATTCTGAAGAGGAAACAGGTGAAGTTCTTTATATGGCACTCAAAGAAAAAAATAGAAAAAGAACAAGTATGTGATGAAAACCTAGAGGTTGAAGTAGATCTAGAAGGTGAGTTTATCACTGCACTTGAAGAGTTGGGTTTAGAAAGGAAAAAGAACAAAAGACTATCCAAGAAGTTGAAAGAATATGGAGATAATATTGAAGATCTCTTCATACAAATTCATAAAGCCAAGAAAATAGAAGAAGCATTGAAGTCACAGATCAATGAGAAAGAGATTGTCTGCTGCAAACAAGAAGAGAAGATTATTTTATTGAGGAAACAACTAGAAGAGGCCAATACAAATCTCAAATTTGAGAAGAGCACAGAGCTGCTAGATAAAATGACAAGGCAACAAAGAAGCCCCATGTGTAAGCTTGGTATTGGATGTGAAGCTGAACAACATTCATCTTCTAAATCTACAAAGAAGAAGAAATCCACTACTGAAGTATCAAAGCAAGAAAAGCTTGAAGTTGAATCCTCAAAAGAAAGAAAATCTCAAAGGAGATCTACAACAAAGCAACCACAACAAAATAGGTTCTATCACTCTCACTTTATTCATAATAATGCTTTTAATGGCTATTGTTTTAGATGCAACCATTATGGTCACAAGGCAATTTATTGTGGATTGAATAATAGATCAAAGAGTTATGTTGGTAGAAATACATTTGTTATTCCGGTTGAACACCATGTGCAATGTTTTAAATGTAATGGTCATGGGCACATAGCAAGTTCTTATATAAGAACTTTTGTATCTAATCTAAGGCAAGACAGTAGATTTCATTAGATGCAAAGAATGCAACACAGACAGAGAAGAAATCATGTGCATCAAAGAAAGGAAAATAATCATCCATCAAGGATGTACAAGAGACAACCACCCAAGAGAAATGTTCAAGTTCACAAAAAGGTTCAAAATAGAGATGCAGTTGAAAACCTTCAGCCTAAGTTCAAGAAATATTAGAGAAATAAAGAAGAGAGGAAATCGTGTCTCCTTGGACTGAAGGATATTACTCCTCTATTGCACTAAGCAGCTCCAAGTAGCACATCCTTAGGGGGAGCAATGTTAAAGTTTTATTTTAATGCTCCTATGTATTTGTGTGGTTATCTGAGGATGAAAGGAAAGTAGTCGGGGAGTTGTCGTATAGTTGTCAAAATATGTTTTAGTTCATGTAGATGTTTGTGGAGATAGTATCAAACTGATGTGCTTCAGCAGAACAACATGGTGAACAGCTAGGTTTTTGATGTAGTAGCTGATAGGCGTTATCTAAGATAGAACATGCAGCACAGGTCAAAGTGTCATGGAAGCATAAGCTAGTAGGTGCTAGTTTTGAAGCTTGTAACATTCCCAATCTGCAGAATAGAATCCGTGTTGTGAGTGGGAATGCATGCGTTTCTTAACCAAAAATACAACACATCGTTTGGTATAAGAGAGCATTAATTTTCTCTAAAGAAGTAGCAGTTGTCAAAGAGATTCCAGAGTCAAAGAAAATAGTGGCACTAGCACCCAGTTGGTCAAGAGTGCAAATTGGCACATGCAAGGCAAATACATTGAGTAGCCCTGACATATGCCCTAGCAAGAAGCAGAATACCAAGTGTTGATGACTGCACGTGGATTGAGGTTCCAATGCTAGATGTAACGATCCACTGTCAATACCTGCGCAGGAGATGAAAACATTCATGGCAGCCTTTAGAAACCAGAGACATTGAGCTGCACAATTGATGCGAGGCAAAGTCGTTAGTCACAGAGGAGATGACAGTCAAAAGGCTAAAGAAATTACGCGCAAGTTGCCTGGAGAGTCGATCATTTTTAATTTGGGAGTATCTTTTGCGTAGTTGAAAGTTGAGTGTTGATCATAGTATACTAAATAAGTAAAAGCAAGGTACAATAGGAATTCTAATATGATGAGCAGAGATTAGAGTTCTTATCCAAGAAGACTTTATGACAGAAAGAATACCAGTGGAGGTGCGTTCTATCTTAGAGACAGGTTGGTCGCATGGAACAGTAAGAAATAAGAGTCAATTTCCTTATCCACAGCAGAGGCAGAATATATTGTAGCAATAGTGTGTTGTACACAGGAGAAAGTTGCGGAAGGTGAGGTTAAGTTGGATTTTTCTCCAACAACAGAGCAAGTAGCGAATATCTTCACAAAACCGTTGCCCAAGGAAGTCTTTGAGTACCTTCATAATAAATTGGGAGTGGTTATGCTTTCCAAGAACTGACTAGCTATCGGGATCACATTCTCAGGGGGAGCATTTATATATTTGATTATCTTTTTGCTTATGTTTGTAATTTTTGCTAACTGTAATAATTTGTGCCTGAGAATGTTGTGCATGGACTCAAGGGGAGTCTACAAGCAGCCCTTTGGTATTATTGTCAAAGGGGGAGAAGAATTACAGGAAATTGCACATGTGTTGCCAACAATTTCAAAGGGGGAGATTGTTGAGCAAGGTGCAGCAACAATATTGTCATTGTTGTCAACACAGTCAGACAGATCGATTAATGCAATGAACAGGAGTTAAGAGGTTCTTCAAAGTATGTACAGTGATTTTCCAAAATATCGAAGTGGCCCATATGCTAAAAATAAAAAAAAAATCACAAGGAAGAAAATTGTCGCGATATCATGACATGTTGAGAAGAAAGAAAAACAGTCGCGATATCGCAACTGTTGAGCAAGGTGCAACAACAGTATTGTCATTGTTGTCAACATAGTCAGACAAATCTGTTGATGCAGTGGACAGGAAGTTCAGAAGCTATTCAGATGCAGAAGATAGGAGTTCAAAGGTTATTCAGAGTATGTACAGTGATTATCCAAGAAGACTGAAGTGCCCCATTTGCAAAAGATCAAAGCAAAAGACAAGTAAGAAAAGTGTTGCGATATCGCGACATATACAAAAGGCAAAAATTATTGGAAGAGAAAGAGAAAGAAGCAGGAAAAACTGTCACGATTTCATGACATGTTGGAAGAGAGAGAGGAAGCAGGAAAAACTATCGCGATTTCGCGACATGTTGGAAGAGAGAGAAGAAGCAAGAAAAACTGTCGCGATTTCGTGACATGTTGGAAGAGAAAGAGAAAGCAGGAAAAATTGTCACGATTTCGTGACATGTTGGAAGAAAAAAAGACAAGTGGAAAAATTGTCACGATTTCGCGACATGTTGGAAGAGAAAGAGAAAGTAGGTAAAACTGTCACGATTTCGTGACATGTTGGAAGAGAAAAAGGCAAGTGGAAAAACTGTCATGATTTCACGACGTGTTGGTAGAAAAAGAGAAGGCAGGAAGAAGTGTCACGATTTCGTGACAAGTTCGAAGAAAGAGAACAAGTAAGAAAAGTGTCGCGATTTCGTGACATGTCGCATTTTCGCGACTCGAAAAGGGCAAGAAGGAAGAGAATGAAAAAGTGTCACGATTTCATGACATGTCACATTTTTACGACTCGAAAAGGGGAGGAAGGAAGAAAAAGAAAAAGTGTCACGATTTTGCGACATGTCGCATTTTCGCGACTTAAGAAAGAGAGGAAGTGTACGGAAGGAAGGGCGAAAGAGGCGATTTCACGACAAGAGAAGAAGACTTCGAAGGTAGAAGTGTCACGATTTCACGACAAAGGCAGAAAGCAAGACTTCGAAAGTAGAAGTGTCACGATTTCATGACAAAAGAAGAGAAGAAGACTTCGAAGGCAGAAGTGTCACGATTTCACGACAAAGGTAGAAAGTAAGACTTCAGAAGCAGAAGTGTCACGATTTCACGACAAAAGTAGAGAAGACTTTGGAAGCAGAAGTGTCGCGATATCGTGACATGTCGCATTTTCGTGACTCAAGAAGGGCAGGCAGGTAGAGTAACAGAAGTGTCACGATTTCGTGACAAAAGAGTAGAGAAAGCGTACGGAGGCGAAAGTGTCGCGATATCGCGACATGATGCATTTTCGTGGGCCTAAGCAAAGAAAAAGAGGAGAGAGAAAAAGATGTCGCGATATCGCGACATGTTGCATTTTTGTGGGCCTAAGCAAAGAAAAGGAGGAGAGAGAAAAAGGTGTCGCGATATCGCGACATGTTGTATTTTCGCGGGCCAAAGCTAAGAGAAAGAGCAAGGAGAAAAAGTGTCGCGATATCGCGACATGTTGTATTTTCATGGGCCAAAGCTAAGAGAAAGAGCAAGGAGAAAAAGTGTCACGATATCACGACATGTATTTTCGTGGGCCAAAGCTAAGAGAAAGAGCAAGGAGAAAAAGTGTCGCGATATCGCGACATGATGTATTTTCGTGGTTAAGTTGAAGCCGACGAAGACCTTTGCAGCCGACTAAGTTTAGGGTTTGCAGCTGACTAAGATTAGGGTTTGCAACCGACTAAGATCAGGGTTTTACAACTGACTAAGATTAGGATTTGATCATGAAAATGTTGTTATAAAAGGAAGGTTGTTTGAAGAGTTAAGGGTGTCGATGTGTGCGAAGTTCGGTCGTAGTGTGCAGAGTGCAAGTCGTGTCGAATCGTGCTAAGTGCAAAAATCGCAAAGGAAGTAGAGTGCACAAAAGGGAGAAGATGATCGTTCGACTGTGACGCAATAGATTGTGCGAAGTGATTTTGTAGAGAGAGCAGAGTGCGCAGAGTTCGCAAAGGTGAAGCAGACTAGTCAGGATCTTGTAAAAGTGAAGGTATCTTTCTATTAATCTTCTAGATTCATAATTCAAGTCCAGGTTGTAGCTTGGCATAAGGGGTTGGTGCTCCTTCTAGTGGGTGCTGGTAAATCAGGGGTTGGTGCTCCTTTCTATTGGTGCAGATAAATAAGGGGTTGGTGCTCCTTCTAGTGGGTGTTGGTAAAGTGATTGTAAAGTTGTTGCTTTGCAAAGGCTGGATTTGGATGGTAGTCCAAGCAGTCATTTTTGAGGAGTAGCCACATTGGTGAACCTCATTAAATCTTGTGTTGTGTGATGCTCTTTTGCTATTCTTGTTGTATCTTGTAATAAGTTTTAATTGTTGTTGTTATTAAGAGCTATAAATTTAAGTTTAAAGAGCTACACTGATTCACCCCCCCCTCTCAGTGTCATTGTAAGACTAACAATTGGTATCAGAGCTAAGTCCTTGTACAAGCTTAACCAGCTAGGGTGATCTTGGAAGTAACACAATGGCAGGTGGTGAAGGCTTCTCATCAAACAAAGCACCATTGTTTGACGGATCTAATTACTCATTCTGGAGAATCAGGATGCAGACATATCTCTGTGCTTTGGGATACGACATCTAGGATTCTGTAGTTAGTGGATACACAATTCCCATCGCTCCTCCAAAAGAGGCTGACGAAAAGAAACTGTTTGATAGTAACTCAAAAGCAACGAATGCTATCTTGTGCGGATTAGCAGACAGTGAACTAGTGAAGGTCATGAACTGTAAATCGGCAAAGGAAATATGGGACAAACTGAGGAGTATTCATGAAGGAGACGATAAGATCAAGGAGGCCAAGTTACAGACACATCGAGCTCAGTTCGAAGCTTTGAAGATGAATGACGATGAAAACATTGAGGCATATATGCTGAGAGTTAATGGAATCATTAATGCGATCAGAGGGCTCGACGAGGATATTGGAGACTCTGTCGTCGTAAAAAAAGTACTAAGATCTCTTCCTCAAAGGTTTGATTCCAAAGTCTCAACGATAGAAGAAGCTAAAAATCTAAATTATTTCAGTATAGATGAGATGTATGGTTCTTTGACTGCATATGAGATGAGGATAGGAAGATCTAAACCCACAGACAGAGAAGCGTCTTTTAAAGCCCTTAAAAATAAAAACACAAAACAAGAGTCCGAAGAAGAAGAGACATTAGATGAAATGGAAGAAAACTTTGTTAGAAAACTGAAAAAGGGAAAAGGAAAATATAGAGGGAAGCTACCATTTAAATGTTTCAACTGTGGAGGGGTTGGGCATTTTGCAACTAAATGTCCACTTAAAGAGAAGAACAAAAATGATGAAGGATCGCACCAAGAAAGAAGTGACTGGAAGATGAAAACGAATTTCAGAAAAGGCAACTTCAAGAAGAAAAGTTTCATCTCCAAGAATGTCAGCTCATCAAAAAACAGCTCCGATGAAGAGTCTAAAGAAGAAAAAGATGAAGCTCTTTTCATGGCATTTGAAGAAGTTAAATCAGAAAAGGAAGAAGGAGTGACCTCTAAAGTTTGTGGTGAAAACCTTGAGGCTGAAGTAGATCTAGAAGGTGAATTGATCTCTGCACTTGAAGAGTGGAAGATAGAAAAGAAAAAGAATAAGAAACTTTCAAGAAAGCTTGAGGATGCAAATGGAATCATAACCAATTTAAAAGTATAGATAGAAGAATCTAAGAAAATCTTCGAAGATCTCAAAGTGCAAATAACAATGAAAATAGATTATTGCAGCAAGCTAGAAGAAGAGATTGTTGGTTTAAGAATGCAGCTAGAAGAGATGAATAAGAAAATTAAGTGTTATCACAAACGTGAAGAAAGTTCTATGAAGCTGGATAAGATCATAAATGACCAAAGGCCTGCAGGCATCAAATTTGGTCTGGGCTTCATCGAAGGAGAATCGTCATGTGGATCAAAGGGCAAAAATGCAGAATCCATAAAGAATGAAGATAAGAGACAAGTTGATCAAGGAAAAACATCTCATGCAAAAGAAAGCATTAATGCCAGGCACAAAAGGAGAATTGACAATGATGGATTCATCAATGTCACACATCAAAGAAGAAGAAGACCTATGGCTCCTACGGCAACATGGCAAAGACCATCACCCAGGTTCAATTATCCTTTCTCTGGCTTCTATTTTAAATGCAATGGCTATGGACATAAAATCTCAGATTGCAAATACAATGCAAGACCAAGGAATTTCACCAAGGAAATGCTTTCTCTCCTTTGATGAATTATACAATAGAATGCTATAACTGTCATAATTTTGGACACATTGCAAGAAATTGTAGAAGTACAATTGCATCAAATCAATTTCAGGGAAGAAAATTTCAATCAAACAGGATGAGTCAAAATAGAAAACTTCCCGTAAAACATGCACAAGCTATTGATAAGGGAAAGGCAAAACAAGAGCTCAAATCTACTATCAAAACAGAGTGGAAAGAAAAGGAGCATCTCAAGGAAGAAAAGGAATCCTTAATAGTTCAAACAACATTTAAAGCACAGAACAAATATGTACCATGGATACTTGATAGTGGATGCTCCAATCATATGACAGGTGACAAACAGAAGTTTGAGAAGTTACAGAAATATGAAGGTGGATCAGTAAAGTTTGGAAATAATGATGGAGCTAAGATAGTCGGCAAAGGCTCAGTTAAAATCAGTGATGGAAAGATTAAGTCAGAAGAAGTCTTGTTTGTGGATGGGTTGAAACATAACTTATTGAGTGTAAGTCAGATTTGTGATAAAGGTCATGAAGTAGTTTTTATGAAGTAGGGTTGTGAAGTCAGAAAAACAAACAGTGGAAAATTGATAGCAACAGGATCAAGGACATCTGGTAACCTGTACACGCTCTCAGAGACTTCAAAAGGAACTTGTTTTATTGGATAGCAAGAAGAAAATTGGTTGTGGCACAAGAGACTCGATCATATCAGTTTTGATAATCTAGTAAAAATCACCTCAAAAAGGGCAGTGAGAGATATTCCAATCATCAGAAAACCTGCAAACAGCATTTGTGCTTCATGCCAAAAGGGGAAGCAAACTAGAGTCTCTTTCAAAACAAAAGAATACTACACAAGCAAACCTTTGGAACTAATACACACTGATTTATGTGGACCCATGAGAACACAAAGCATAAATGGTGATAAATATTTTATGTTGTGCATTGATGATTATTCCGAATGACATGGATATTTTTCTTAAAGCATAAATCGAAGCTTTTGATATGTTCAAGATTTTCAAAAACCAAGTTGAGAATGAAATAGGAAAGAGGATCAAATGTTTAAGATCAGATAGAGGAGGAGAATTCATTTTAGAGGAGTTTACAGAGTACTGTGAAAAATACGGTATCAAGAGACAGTTCTCGATGACCGGGACACCTCAGTAGAATGGAGTGGTAGAAAGAAAGAACAGGACAGTGCAGGAAATGGCACAGGGACTATGCTTGAAAGCAAAGTAGCGGACAAATTTTGGAAAGAAGCTAGTCCATACCGTAGTGTATATCCAAAATAGGTACATGTTGAGAACACATGAAAGCAAAAATCCTTATGAGTTGTGGTTCCGAAAAAGGGCAACAGCAAAATACCTCAAAATTTTTGGCAGCAAATGCTACATCAAAAGAACTGAAGATAATCTCGATAAGTTTGAAGATAGAGCGGATGAAGGTATTTTTGTCGGTTATTCATCAAAAAGCAAAGCTTACAAATGCTACAACAAAAGGCTAAAGAAAATTGTGGACTAGTGCTCGATGTTAAATTTGATGAAGGTAGAGAAACGAGTAATTAGCTATGAAACGAACTACCCAACTTATGAAGAGGTTATTGAAGGAGATGAGGAAAACAAAACGGAGAAGATACAGGACATTGACTCAGATGATTTAAGTTGTGATTCAGAAGTGGAAGAAAATAAGAAATTCAAAACAGGCAGCTGGCAGAAAAATCATCCTAGAGAGCAAATAATTGGAGACCCCAAAGTTGGTGTTCAGACAAGAAGAAGAGCAGTAAGTAACTACTCTCTACTATCCAAAATTGAACCCAAAAATGTTGATGATGCAAGCAAAGATGAAAGTTGGATGAAGGCAATAAATGAAGAATTAGATCAGATCGAGAAAAATGAAACTTGGGATTTAGTACCTAGACCTGCTAACAAAAATATAATCGGGACTAAATGGATTTTTTGAAACAAATTGAATGAAGACGGACAGGTAGTCAGAAATAAAGCAAGATTAGTTTGTAAGGGCTATGCACAAGTTGAAGGCATTGACTTTGAGGAAACTTTTGCACCAAATAGCTAGACTAGAGGCAATCGAATGTTTCTAGCTTTAGCAGTCTACAAGAATTTCAAAGTTTATCAAATGGATGTGAAATCAGTGTTTTTGAATGGGAAACTTGAAGAAGAGGTTTACATTGAGCAACCAGATGGTTTCCAACTTGGTGATAATCCCAACTTCGTTTGCAAGTTGAAGAAAGCATTATATGGCTTAAAACAGGCACCCTGAGCATGGTATGCAAGGCTAGACAACTATCTCACCCAACAAAGGTTTAAGAAAGGTATGGTGGATAGTAATTTGTATGTCAAAACAAAAAATGGGCATCTTATAGTTCTTGTGGTATATGTAGATGATATCATATTTGGCATGACAGAAAGATGAGTCATGTAAAGACTTAGCAAATAAGATGCAGAAAGAATTTGAAATGTCAATGATTGGTGAACTTTCATATTTCCTCGGATTGCAAGTTAATCAAAATAAGAAGGGCATATTTATTTCCCAAGTTAAATATGTGAAAGAGATGTTAAAGAAGTTCACAATGGAGGATTGTAAGCCAGTTAGCACTCCCATGATGACAGGTTGCAAGTTGAGCAAGGATGACAAATCTTCACCTATTGATCAAACCATGTACAGATCTATGATTGGAAGCTTACTATACCTGACAGCTACTAGACCAGATATTTTGCAGGCAGTATGCATGGTAGCACGATTTCAGGCTAATCCCAAGGAGACTCATGTGACAACAGTAAAAAGGATTCTTCGGTATCTCAAGGGTACTATGGAATATGGGTTATGGTATCCGAAAGGTAAAGACTTCACCCTCATTTCATATTCAGAAGTAGATTGGGCAGGATGTGTAGATGACAGAAAGAGTACCAGTGGAGGTGCATTCTATCTTAGAGATAGGTTAGTCGCATGGCACAAGAAGAAACAAGAGTCGGTTTCTTTATCGACAAGAGAGGCAGAATATATTGCAAGCGACAACATGTTGTACATAAGTATTGTGGATGAAACAAACCTTGAAAGATCTTGGTATTAGCTTCAGTGAGCCAATATCAGTTAAGTGTGATAACACCAGTGCCATTAACATCTCCAAGAATCCAGTTATGCATTCACGCACAAAGCACATTGCTATTAGATATCATTTTTTGAAGGAGAAAGTTGCAGAAGGTGAGGTTAAGTTGGATTTTGTTCCAACTACAGAACAAGTAGCAGATATCTTCACAAAACCATTGCCCAAGGAAGTTTTTGAGTACCTTCAAAATAAATTGGGAGTGGTCACACTTCCCAAGAATTGACTAGCTACAGGGATCACATTCTTAGGGGGAGCATTTAAGTATTTGATTATCTTTTTGCTCATGTTCATGATTTTTGCTAAGAGTAATGAATTGTGCCTGAGAATGTTGTGCATGGACTCAGGGGGATTCTGCAATAGCCCTTTGGTATTATTGTCAAAGGGGGAGAAGAGTTACAGGGAAAGTGCACATGTGTTGCCAACAATTCCAAAGGGGGAGATTGTTGAGCAAGGTGTAGCAACAGTATTGTCATTGTTGTCAACACAGTCAGACAGATCTGTTGATGCAGTGGACAGGAAGTTCAGAAGCTATTCAGATGCAGAAGACAGGAGTTCAAAGGTTATTCAGAGTATGTACAGTGATTATCCAAGAAGACCGAAGTGCCCCATTTGCAAAAGATCAAAGAAAAAGACAAGTAAGAAAAGTGTCGCGATATCGCGACATATACAGAAGGCAAAAACTATCGCGATTTCGTGACATGTTGGAAGAGAGAGAAGAAGCAGGAAAAACTATCACGATTTTGTGACATGTTGGAAGAGAGAGAAGAAGCAGGAAAAATTGTCGCGATTTCACGACATGTTGGAAGAGAGAGAGAAAGCAGGAAAAACTGTCATGATTTCGTGACATGTTGGAAGAAAAAAAGACAAGTGGAAAAACTATCGCGATTTCGCGACATGTTGGAAGAGAAAGAGAAAGCAGGTAAAACTGTCACGATTTCACGACATGTTGGAAGAGAAAAAGGCAAGTGGAAAAACTATCGCGATTTCACGACGTGTTGGTAGAAAAAGAGAAGGCAGGAAGAAGTGTCGCGATTTCGCGACAAGTTCGAAGAAAGAGAACAAGTAAGAAAAGTGTCATGATTTCGTGACATGTCACATTTTTGCGACTCGAAAAGGGCAGGAAGGAAGAGAATGAAAAAGTGTCACGATTTTGCGACATGTCACATTTTCGCGACTCGAAAAGGGCAAGAAGGAAGAAAAAGAAAAAGTGTCATGATTTCGCGACATGTCGCATTTTCGTGACTTAAGAAAGAGAGGAAGTGTACAAAAGCAGAAGTGTCATGATTTCACGACAAAAGCAGAGAAGAAGACTTTGAAGGCAGAAGTGTCGCGATTTCGTGACAAAGGCAGAAAGCAAGACTTCGGAAGCAGAAGTGTCATGATTTCATGACAAAAGTAGAGAAGAAGACTTCGAAGGTAGAAGTGTCACGATTTCGTGACAAAGGCAGAAAACAAGACTTTGGAAGCAAAAGTGTCGTGATTTCACGACAAAAGCATAGAAGAAGACTTCGAAAGCAGAAGTGTCACAATATCGCGACATGTCGCATTTTTGCGACTCAAGAAGGGTAGGCAGGCAGAGTAACAGAAGTGTCGCGATTTCGCGACAAAAGAGTAGAGAAAGCGTACGGAGGTGAAAGTGTCGCGATATCGCGACATGTTGCATTTTTGTGGGCCTAAGCAAAGAAAAAGAGGAGAGAGAAAAAGATGTCGCGATATCGCGACATGTTGCATTTTTGTGGGCCTAAGCAAAGAAAAGGAGGAGAGAGAAAAAGGTGTCGTGATATCGCGACATGTTGTATTTTCGTGGGCCAAAGCTAAGAGAAAGAGCAAGGAGAAAAAGTGTCACGATATCGCGACATGTTGTATTTTCGTGGGCCAAAGCTAAGAGAAAGAGCAAGGAGAAAAAGTGTCGCGATATCGCGACATGTATTTTCGCGGGCCAAAGCTAAGAGAAAGAGCAAGGAGAAAAAGTGTCGTGATATCGTGACATGTATTTTCGCGATTAAGTTGAAGCCGACGAAGACCTTTGCAGTCGACTAAGTTTAGGGTTTGCAGCTGACTAAGATTAGGGTTTGCAGCCGACTAAGATCAGGGTTTTACAGTCGACTAAGATTAGGATTTGATCATGAAAATATTGTTATAAAAGGAAGGTTATTTGAAGAGTTAAGAGTGTCGATGTGTGCGAAGTTCGGTCGTAGTGCGCAGAGTGCAAGTCGTGTCGAATCGTGCTAAGTGCAAAAATCACAAAGGAAGTAGAGTGCACAAAAGGGAGAAGATGATCGTTCGACTGTGATGTAGTAGATTGTGCGAAGTGATTTCGCAGAGAGAGCAGAGTGCGCAGAGTTCGCAAAGGTGAAGCAGACTAGTCAGGATCTTGTAAAAGCGAAGGTATCTTTCTGTTAATCTTCTAGATTCATAATTCAAGTCCAGGTTGTAGCTTGGCATAAGGGGTTGGTGCTCCTTCCAGTGGGTGCTGGTAAATCAGGGGTTGGTGCTCCTTTCTATTGGTGCAGATAAATAAGGGGTTGGTGCTCCTTCCAGTGGGTGTTGGTAAAGTGATTGTAAAGTTGTTGCTTTGCAAAGGCTGGATTTGGATGGTAGTCCAAGCAGTCATTTTTGAGGAGTAGCCACATTGGTGAACCTCGTTAAATCTTGTGTTGTGTGATGCTCTTTTGCTATTCTTGTTGTATCTTGCAATAAGTTTTAATTGCTGCTGTTATTAAGAGCTGTAAATTTAAGTTTAAAGAGCTACACTGATTCACCCCCCCTCTCAGTGTCATTGTAAGACTAACAATGACATGTTGAGAAGAAAAAAAAATTACCACAATTTCGTGACATGTTCGAAAAGAAAGCACAAGAAGGAAAAACTGACGCGATTTTGCGACATGTTCGAAAAGAAAGCGCAAGCAAGAAAAACTATCATGATTTTGTGACATGTTCGAAGAGAAAGCGCAAGCAAGAAAAATTGTCGTGATTTCGCAACATGTTCGAAGAGAAAGCACAAGCAAGAAAAACTGTCACGATTTTGCGACATGTTCGAAAAGAAAGCGCAAGCAAGAAAAACTATCGCGATTTCACGACATGTTCGAAGAGAAAGCGCAAGCAAGAAAAACTATCGTGATTTCGCGACATGTTCCAAGAGAGATAGTACGGAAGAAGAAAGTGTCGCGACTTTGCGACATGTTGGAAGAGAAAAAAGGCAAGTAGAAAAAGTGTCGTGATTTTGTGACATATTGCAAGAGAAATTGTACAGAAGAAAAAGTGTCACGATTTCACGACATATTGCAAGAGAGAGAGTCCGAAAGAAAAAGTGTCGTGATTTCGCAACATATTGCAAGAGAGATTGTACGAAAGAAAAAGTGTCGCGATTTCGCAACATATTGCAAGAGAGAGAGTCCGAAAGAAAAAGTGTCACGATTTCGCGACATATTGCAAGAGAGATTATACGAAAGAAAAAGTGTCGTGATTTCGCGACATATTGCAAGAGAAAGAGCAAAGGAGAAAAAGCGTCGTGATATCATGACATGTCATGTTTTCGCGACCCGAAGGCAAGAGAAAAAGCAAAGGAGAAAAAGTGTCGCGATATCGCGACATGTCGCATTTTTACGACTAAAGGAGGAGAGAGAAAGTAAGAAGGTAGAAGTGTCGCGATATCGCGACAAAAGTAAAAAGGAAGAGTAAGGAGGCGAAAGTGTCACAATATCGTGACATGTTGTGTTTTCGCGGGTTCAAACCAAGTAAAGTAGCAAGGAGGTGAAAGTGTCATGATATCGCAACATGTTGTGTTTTTACGGGTACAAGCCAACAAAAGAAGTAAGGATGCGAAAGTGTCGCAATATCGCGACATGTGTTTTCGTGGGCGAAAGCCGAGAAGACAAAGAGGAAGAAGTGTCACGATTTTGCGACAGGTTGTTTTGGCATGAGCTAAGAAGAGAACCCAGCCGAAATAAGATATGTGATAGTTAACTGAAGTTATACGATAGTTATAGGGGCCGTTGCAGAAGAAAATCATGCAGCTAAAATAAGAAGAGTTAATCGAAGTCGCACGACGATTACAGAGTGCAATTACAGAGAAAAATCATGCAACTAAAATAAGAACAATGAACTGAAGTCGAACGACGATTACTGAGGCCGATTACAGAGTGAAATCATCGAGTGATAGTTAAACTGAAAGTCATCAGTCGAAGACCAAACAAAGAGCCGTAACTATTAATAGATTGCATGAGAGAATATTGTGTGATAAAGGAGTTACATATAGAAGTTTCTATTAATAAGTTGCATGCGAAAATATGGAAGTTAAAAATAGAGTCAGAACTTTGTTATAAAAGGAGGTATGAGTGAAGAATTAGTTTGCCGTTGAAAGAGGGTGAAAGTGCTGCAAAAATAGGGTTGGAAGAGTGTCGTAAGAAAGCGTTAAGCAGAGCCATGAGAGCCATTAGAGTGCAATAAGAAGCGCAACAAGAGAGCTGTAAGAGGGCCATAAAAGTGTAGTAAGCAGAGCCTTAAGTGTGTGTGGTGTTTTGGTGAATAGCGAGAAAGGTTGAGTTAGCAATAGACCAGTCAAGGTCTTGTATAAGCGAAGGCTTTTGTATGTCAATCTTATAGTTTCAAAATTGCAGTCCAAGTTGGTGCTTGGAATTAGGGGTTGGTGCTCCTTTCTGTTGGTGCAGATAAATTAGGGGTTGGTGCTCCTTTGTGTTGGTGTAGATAAATTAGGGGTTGGTGCTCCTTTCTGTTGGTGCAGATAAATCAGGGGTTGGTGCTCCTTCTAGTGGGTGCTAGTAAATTGATTGTAAAATTGGTATTTTGCAAAGGCTGGATTTGGATGGGAGTCCAAACAGTCAATTTTTGAGGAGTAGCCAAAACGGGTAAACCTCGGTACATCTTGTGTTGTGTGATGCTCTCTTGTTATATTTGTTTTATGTGGTTTTAAGTTTTCATTGTTTTTGCTTTAAGAGTTGAAGATTTAAGTTTTAAAGAGCTACACTAATTCACCCCCCTTCTCAGTGTCATTGTGAAACTAACAAAAAGTACACAGAATGCCTAAGCAAATAGAATAAGGCATCACTAGCAATGACAAAGAGGCTAGGGGCCAAGGGACACCCCTAGCGTATAGATCGCTGAAGATGTATAATGTTAGATAGAGAGCCATTAATATCAATATAAGTGATCGCATCCATTAAAAGAGTCTTAACCATCCTACAGAAATTAGGAGGAAAACCAAAAGCTTCCAATACCATAAAGATATACTCCCATTCCACACGGTCATAAGCCTTTTCAAAATGAACAACAAAATACCAACATTTTGACCAGATGACCGAGCCCAGCTCATGGCTTCCCAACACATTATTAAATTTTCTAAAATATACCTACCTTTTATAAAACCAGTTTGAGTAGGACTAATAAATCTTTTCAAAACATTTGTAAGACGTAAAGCCAGGACTTTAGCAAGAATCTTATAAGAAACATTTAACAACGTAATGGGACGCCAATTTTTGATGACAACCTTATCACCACCTTTAGGAAATAACCTAACAATACCAGTATTAATGTGTTGTCCCAAAGAACCTTGTTGGAGAGCTTCAAAATAGACATCAAAAAGATCATCACATATCCAGTCCATATTATTTTTATAAAATTCAATCGGTAAACCATCATAACTAGGCACTTTATCACTGTTAATGGCAGTAATAGCAACCCTTAGTTCATCTTTTGAAATGGGTTTCTCCAATTTAACAAACTCTTGATCAATGAGATTTTTAGGCATAATTGTTTTACAAAGTTCCCTATTCATCTGTCACTGATTATTATCATCTGATGAAAAAAGCAAACGAGCACATATTGGATAATGATCAGAAATTGTGGTGGGGATCATAAGAACCTTGGTAAAAGGAACAACATTATCAAAAGTAAAGAAGTTATGACTGGCATAAAATCTACCAAGATGAGACAAAATTCTATAATCTCCTTGTTGAAGGTTACTCCAAGTAAACCAAGGAGTAGACAATTGTTGAACAGAATCAGCTAGAGGATCAAAAATATTGAATCTCGACTTGAAATTGAACCAAAATTCATCCTCATTGCCTTTCCAAGAAATAGGAACACCACCAATTTTGTCTTTTTGAGATTCTACCATGTTAAAGTCACCACATACAATCCAAGGTATGTCCTGAAGATGACAAAGCTCCTGCCACAACAGACCTCTATCTTTATAGTTGTTTGGAGCATATATAGAACATATGCCAAACCTCAAATCATTATAATGTAAAACCACCCAAACAACATGATTACATGACGAGCAACTAGAACTAATAACTTTATTAGCCCAAAAAGGTGAGAGCATAATAACAGTACCACCCCTACCTGGGGGATGCAAAGTGAAATAAGACATAGCTTCATGCCATATAGTTTTTAAAACAAATTGCAACGGAATACCAGTAGCCTTAATTTCTTGCAGCAATAAACAGTCAATATTTCTACAAGACCGAATATAATCTCGAATAGCATATTTCCTATCAGGGGATTCAAGTCCCCTTACATTCCAGCTTAAGCACTTAATCAACATTGTTAAAATTAGATGATTTACCCCTGGCAACCACTTTAGTAGCTCTCATCGAGTTATCACGAGAATCAGAGTCCTTAGACCTCCTTCTCTTGTTAGATTCAACCTTAGTCCACCCATTACCAGGAAGAAAACCATCATTTCCTGAAGAACAATCAACAACAGAGGCGTTTGGTTCATCAGATGAAGAAGTCTTCAGATTAAGAGTATCTTGTTCACTATTATTTTCTATTACAACTGCTGATTCAATTGTAGTCATAGTTGAAAGCTTTTTATGATTCTTAGCCCTTAGGTTAATGGTTTCAAGAGCGAGCTCCTGCACATTAGGCCGCTTGCCGTTACTATTATGATCAACTTTCCCGACATTAGTTGTCTCATTTTGAGGCATATTAACAAAAGTGTTATTATTATGAGTTTGGTCATTCTTAAGGCTTTCAAACATAGCCTCCAACTTTGAAATAGAGAACCCATCATTGTTATTCTCTGCATTAACAAAATAAACAGTATTGCTGGAATCTGTGGAGATATTAATATTATTCGGATTGGCAAGTAGAGAAGCATCACCCATCTCCAAAGAAGATTTAGGCAAGGAGCCATCCATGAAAGTTTCAGCACCTGAAGCAACAGGATGAACATTCCGATGAACAACATTCCTCAACACAGTAGCCGTATTCTCACAAACCATATTATTTGAAGTATCAACATGAATAGATTCACTATTATTGGAATTAACCGTTCTCCCCGCCAGCCCAACATCTTCCATGCTAGGATCAGACCCAAAATGATTTGCACCACTGGATAAATCAGAACCAGACGGGGCTTTCATATTTCCAAATGTACCATTATGGCCAACAGTCGAGGGACGAGCTGAGTCCCTATTTCGAGCTGCTAAAATTGGGCAATTTTTCCGAATGTGACCCTCATTTTTGCAAACATGACAAGCATTAAGTCCTCCTAACAGTTCAATTTTGCACGAAAAAGAACCACAGTCTAACTCTAATACAACCTCTTCCGGAATATCAATTATTGGTATTAAAGATACTAATGGGGTAACGTCATCTTCGATTCCTCAATTTTGAGAACCTTACCGAAGGAGGCAACAAGCTGGGGCAAAAATGCCTACAAGAAAGGAGGCACATTTCTCACCATTACCCATCTAGGGTAAGACACAGCGAAAATTTCTTCGCTCAAGATTTCATATGACCATGCAACCGCACGAAAAATCGATTTCCCCACACTCCAAAATTGCTTTTCAAGGACTTTTTTTTTCATATCATTAGATTTGAAAAAGATAACAAATAACCCCTTTTGTATCATTCTGTAGAAGGAAATACAGATGCCCAAACGTTTAACCCAAATATTATTTAACCAATCATCAAAGAAACGTCGGGATGGCAGATTATTAACATCCAGAGCCACAAAGAAAACAGCCACGTTTTTCAAACGATTCTGCTCCTCTCGGATAACATTATTCATATCATTATTAGGAATGAGAGTAATTTTAGCAGCGTCGGTCATAGGGTTTTTACCTTTCTGAATGAAGGCAGCAGAGCAAGCAACTGGAGTCGCATCACCACTCAACACCGCATCTTTGAATGATTTCTTAGCACTGTCCCCATCACCCGGTGGCCCAGCAGTCGGGCCCATGATATCGAACTCTGACCACAAGAAAATGCCAAAATCCTTTATTCAGTTGCCGCTAGGGTTTGCAGAGAGCTGAAAGTAGAGAATGAAAACTGACCACGCTAATTTTTTACCAGGCCTTCATCCTTCTTGTTCTTATATAATCATGTATATCCTGCTAGCATTTTGGATAATCACTATTATGTATACACATAAGAAGAAACACATAGTCTGGTCATTAAAGGAGATAAAGGTAGGATTTGCTTTTTATAAACCCCGGCCAACCATGATAAAATGGTCCATTTCGAATCTCTTTTATTGATATTTGAGGCCATCTCCTCTTTAACACGATCGCAAAATGAAAACGACGCCTCGGGCATACGGAACGTATTGCAAACAAATATTGAATGTCGGGCTCATCTCATTTCCAGAATCCTTGTTATTTGGCTTGCAAAACGACAAAATTCCATAGGATGCCTCTGTACACGGATCCAACTTCAGCGAGTTGCTTCTGTTCAAATCACAGACCGCTTATACTTAGTACTTTGTGGGTTTGATTCTTAAATATGACCGAGATGTAGCGGTGATTTAATTAATTTAATTTATTCCGCACTAAACTATGGAGACATATTTTTTATGTCAGATACTTTAATAAAGAAAACATTACTTTATAGATAGGAACGCACTTCAGCAATAAAGGAAAAGCTCTGTGGGATCAGGACGAATGACGTTATCACGATGGGCTGAGGCGGGAGCAATAACTATCCACCTCAACGACGCTTGTGTTGGTGATGGTAGATTGCCTTGCTTTCTAAATGGATGATGATAGAAATATGACCAGGTAAGTATATGTCGAAAAAGTTGTGGACCTAAATTTATCACGATGGGCGGAGGCGGGAGCAATAGCTATCCACCTACTATACGATGCTTGTGTTGATGATGGTAGATTGCCTTGCTTTCTAAATGGATGATGACAGAAATATGGTCAGGTAAGTCTGTCGTGAAAGCTGTGGACCTACATTTAAATCAAACCTAAATTTGTATCACAAACAAAAAGGTCTCTATTATACTTTCACTGTATGTTTTGACTGTTCAAACATTTTCATTCCTTTCTTTTTTTACCGAGGATTAAAATATAAATTTATTTTATTATAGAAAAATCATGTAATAGCTGGAGGTAGGTGGAACAGTATTCAACCTATTGTAGGTGAGTTGAAGAGGGTAGGACAATCCTTCAAGAAGGTTGTTGATTCGAATTTCCACCCTAATCGCATATCAGGCACCCAAAATTCAATTGATAATGCTGGTGCAATCAAAGCCGAGCGCAACTCCGGTGATTTTGACATCCACTTGATAATGCTGGTACAGTTAGAGCCGAGCGACCAAGACAACTCCACAAGAAGTTTTTCGCTAATTAAAAAACATGTTTAAATACTGTATGCTCTTTTACGTATTATCTTATATGTGTCTCTTGTCATATGTCTGTGGCCTGGTCCAACGGTTTAAGGAGGTTAATATGAAAAGTGAGGTTTCAAAATTATACGACGGGCTTGATACATCGTTGATGTCTATTTAATAAAATTTTAAACGTGGATTAAGAAAACTTCAGAGAGGTTTTTGATAAATCATTTTAGGATCATGAATACAAGGCAAACTGCGGCATCACAATAAATGCGTTAAAGTTTGTGATAAATTAGGTTAAGGTCACCCAAATAGGGAATCACAGCATATACGATGATTTTTTTTTAAATTGAGACAGTGCAACCTTGCCGTGGATGGATTATTTTGCCATTGATTTGAGTAAGATCGAAGGGAACGGATTAATTTTTCATTGATTTAAGAAAGATAATTTATTTAGCGTGAATAAAATAAAATTGAATAGGGTTTATAGTGGGGTTATGAAAGTTTGATGGGTGTTTTTTTGATATACGACAAAATTGTTATTGATTTTTTTTTTATGCAACATGTGGAGAGATTTGAACTTGGGCCTCTAGATAACTGGAGAGTTTTAACTACCCAGTTGCTCTCCAACTCCTCTACATGAGCGGATGTTATTGATTCTTTTATCTACTATAAATAGATAAATAATAAATTAAATTAATTTTTAAATGTGATAAAAGCTTTTAAGATAAAATTGTGATTGATTATATTTTGTAATAAATAATAAATTAATCCTTTCATGTGGAGGAGTTGGAGAGGAAGTGGGTTGTGTAAAACTCTCAAGAAGAGAGGTCCCATGTTCAAAACTCTTCCCCTCACATGCATGTTGCGGATATAACTTAATTCAACCAAAAAATAAATAAATAATAAATTAAACTAATTCGATAGTGAAAAAGATGGGCGATAGCAATAAGCATAGGCGAAGGCGATAGTATTGGTGAAGACCATGCGAGCGAAGGTAGTAATGGGAGTGTCGGTCCTCAGCATACTCACATAGATCATGTATCCGTTTCAAAAAATGGGAGCGCAAACACCCTACTCTCACCTGACGATCACTCCCACTCTTTCGAAGCCACGGGTGGATTGGAGGAGAAAGCTTCTACAGTTTCTCTTGGGCCATTGGATGATAAAGGCCCTATCACACTTCTTGAATGTGGGCCACTCTACCATGGCTCCATGGTGGGCTCTGATGGGTCGATTGAAGGCGAATTCACTAATGACAAACTTCTGGTGGGATCCCATGTGTTTAATGGACCCAAATCTGGAAATCTAGATGACAATCACATGTTGACTGTTTCTAGTGGGTTTGGCCCTACAGAGCTGGTCAGATCGGAGGATCATGGAAAAAATGAATCGACGACCCATATTGACTTAGCGGACCTTGGAGAGGAATCTTTTCTGCTTGTTGGATTGACAATTATCGGAGAAAGTGTTCTTTCGATAGTGAAAGCGACAGGATCGAGAGGAGGAGATTCCAAAACATGTCACTCTTTTGCAGATATGGTGAAGAGCAACTCTCCCTCAAACCCTAGCCCATCCAACCCTAAGGTTGAGCCCCTCCCTTCATACAGATCCTTGAGAATCCCACTCGAGCTTATATCCTCTGTTGTTGCTCGTAATTCCCATTCTTTGGTGGGTAAATTCCTGGATCGTGACCTAACATGGAGTCGATCTGTAGGTGGGCTCTATCTACCTAGCATCCTTTAGGATCTTTGGATTTGGTTGCACTCCCCAAGGGTTTCTTCCTTATCCGACTTAATAACTCCAATGATTCAAGTTAGATCCTTATAGGCGGGCCTTGGTTTTTTGGAAGGAGGGGGCTCTTCCTAAGGAAATGGGGTGTTGATTTCAATCTAGCTACCCAAAACATCAATTTTACACTCATATGGATGCACATCTCGAGTCATCTTGTGCAGTTTTTGCATGAAGATATTCTCAGAGGGATTATGCGGAACATCAAATATTTAATCGCGTTTGATCAAACAACAAAATATGGGACCTATATGGTCCATGTTCGTATTTACATAAATGTAAATCTGGACACTGCTCTCCCTTCTTCAATCAACCTCATTTCAAATGTTTGCACATTTTATCAGGCCATTGAATATGAAAACAAGCCTATGTTCTATGGCGAATGTTCCAAGCAAGGCCATCTCTGTTCGCAATGCCCTAAAGTTTCCAAGGTGCATTCAAACAATGTCAAAGATGGGTACCAACAACACCATGTCTTTCATTGGCATTCCAAATCATCCCTCCCAGCTCCAGATCAAGTTCCACACTCTCAAAGCCACATTGGGGAGATGGCACAGGCCATTAGAGAACAAGGAGCTCCTGTTAATCTACTGAATCATCCCCTGATGCCCAAGGCATCCAAGGATGTTGTTGTAGTTTCCTCTATTCCTCCCCCGACATGGCATGATCTTTCTTCCTCTCTCAAGGTATGCCATCCAATTCCTATTTCAAATCATTTCTCTTCTCTATCCTATGGTGACCACACCCTTTCTTAAGAGAATGCTTTCGATAATCCCATCCTCAATCCTCCTTCAAATCTCCCATTTCCCCCAAGAGCCTCCTTGGCTCTCCCACCTGCAACCCCCTTCCCAGCAGCCCTTTCTCCCCCAACCCTCCATTCACTAGAAACCAAAAAAAACTCCATGTCGACGTTGACTCCAAAAAGAAATGGGGTCGCCCTTCAGCCCAAGATATTAGAAACAGAGAATGCTCTGAAGGAATTGCCAATGGCACCCAACTTACCCTTCGTACCTCTTCTAGACCAACTCCTCTTTCTGAGGTCTAAGTTGACATCCGATCCAAATTTCTTCCTTCTCTTGAAAGAGGGAAGAGAACCTCCTCGAAAATCAATAAATCAAGATGTTCTCATGGAACATGAGAAGCCTCAATGGATGAAACAAGCAATGTTTGGTCAAGTCCATGAGGAAAGATCTAAGGCCTACCATTTTTTTGTTGCAAGAGACAAAATTGGATACTCAAAATGTTACTTGTATATCCAAATACATATGGAAAGATTGTGATTTTCTTGTTAGTTCGGCCAATGGTGCTTTGATGGATTGTTATGTTTGTGGGATCCCAACGAAGTCGATGGTAATATCTTATCCATTGCTGAGAACTACATGAATATCTTGTTCTTTAACAAGGATGATAGTCACCAATAGGTTTTATCAAACATTTATGCCTCAAACTCCCATCTGGGAGGTCCCACCTTCAGAGTTCTCTCAATCAAATTTGGGAGGTCTTCTCTATGAAGGGTTGGATGTTGGTTGGAGATTTCAACTCTCCTCTGTTCCCAACCGACAAGAAATGAGGTTCTCAAATTACTATTAATTCTTATGAATATTTTGTAGTGTTTGTGGACGGCAATGAACTCATGGACATTGAGCTGAGAGGACACATATTCACATGGAGCAACCGTAATAAAGGTGATCGACTCATTTAGATTTGTCTTGATAGATTTTTCATCTCCACTAATGTCATATCTAGGTTTGGTGACACAGTCCTCCGCTCATTGCCCATAATTGAATCTGACCATAATCCTCTGCTTCTGGATTGTGCTTCGCAAACTTCCCCTTTCAAATCTCCTTTCAAGTTTGAGGTAATGTGGCTACAGGATCCGGACATCAAGTCATTGATATCCCTCTCGTGGTATCACAGATATCCTAGATTTTTGACCTCCCATATCAGTAATAAACTACGGTTCATGAAAGAAAATATAAAATGATGGAACAAAGATGTCTTCGATAATATTTTCTATAAAAAGCAACACATTCAGTCTCAACTCACTAACATCAAGCTCTTAGCCTAGTAGGGAGACCTTGAGCCCAAACTCCAAGATGTTGAGAAGACCCTCTTGTTAGAGTACCACAACATCCTCAAAAATGAGGAAGTCTTCTAGAAGCAGAAATCTTGGGTCACATGGCTGAAAGAGGGTGATTCAAATACAAAATATTTTCATGCCACCACCATGAGGCACAAAGGAAGTAACAAAATTAAAGAACTTACCAAGGAGAATGGGATAGTAACAAAGGACATCTTTGAAATAAAAAATGAAGTAGTTGGTTACTTTGAAGACTTGCTTGGACCTAGTCTAGAATGTGATCACCAAATGTCTGAAGTCCTCCTGAAGAATATTCCAAGGTTAGTAACTTCTCAACACAATCAGATGTTTCTTAAACCTTTCTCTATTGAAGAAATTTCTACTGCTATTTTTCTATGCAAGGTGGAAAAGCCCCTGGTCCAAATGGCTTTGCGCATGTTTTCTTCCAACGTTTTTGGGATATTGTACACCTAGATGTTGTCTCAGCCATCCAACAAATGCAAAGTCAAAGGAGCATCCCTAGCAACATCAATTCTACTTTTATGGTCTTTATCCCCAAGATAAGGAATGTCTAAACCCTTGTTGACTTTCACCCTATCAGTCTTTGCAACGTCTTTTATAAAATCCTCACCAAAGCTTTGGCCAATAGACTCAAGGTAATTATTCCCCACATCATTGATCCCAACAAAGGAAGTTATGTCTAGGGAAGACTTATCATCTATAGCATCATTACCATCCACAAAATTATCCAATCTATGTCCAAAAGTGGCAAGGCTGGCCTCCTCCTCAAACTAGACATGAACAAGGCTTTTCATAGAGTGTCCTAAAGTTTCATATTTTCTATCCTTTCTAGGTTTTATTTCCTCCCTGATTGGATGGATCTTATCAAAGAGTGTATCACAACAATAAAAATTTATATCCTTGTCAATGGTTCTATTGTTGGGTACTTCCAGAGCTTTAAAGGGTTGAGACAGGGTGATCCCTTATCCCCTTCCTTTTATTTTAATTATTATTGTTGAAGCTTTGGGAAGAACCCTAAGATCGTCTTATTCCAAAGGAGATATTCAGGCATCAAACCTGCATCTTACCTCCAACCCATATCTCATTGATAATTTTTTGATGATACCATCCTTGCCACTCTTGCTTTTGTCCCTCAAGCCAAAATCATCAAATCAATCCTGCTTTCCTTAGAGTCTACTACCAAGAAAAAATGAACTTCTATAAGAGTAAGGTCTACTTCATTAACACTCCAATTAGGTATAAATATCGTATTGTTGATATCCTTGGGTGCACCATTGCTAAGATTCCTGCAACCTACCTCAGATTTCCTCTCTTTGAAGGTCCTTCCAAAAAGACCTTATGGAATCCTATCATTAAAAGAATTAAAAAAAAACTGGTTGGATGGAAAGGGGGGCTCCTCAACCAAGTGGGCAAAGGAACCTTAGTTAAAGCAACTCTCCAAAGCATCCATGTGTTTTTCCTCTCCATTTTCTATAATCTAGTTGATTTTTGTAAAAAAATTGAACAAATCTAGAGAAATTTCCTATGATCAGGATCTGAACATACGCAACGTTTTCAATTGGTTTCTTGGGACTAGGTTTGCTCCAAAAAGGAGTTCGACGACATCGACCTTAGAAAGGTTTGTAATATGAATCTAGAATTAATTGCTAAGCATGGATGGTGAGTCCTTTAGAATGAAAATTCACTATCGATTACTATCATCAAATCCAAATATCTCTGGCACCACAACAATTTCCTGGATGATCCTTCTCCCATCTCTAGCTCACCTATTTGGAATTCCATCATAAAGTCAAATGACATTATCAGGAAAGGTATTCATTGGAGGCTAGGAAATGGTGAGAAGATAAATTTTTAGGGGGACATCTGGCTAGGTAATAGTTCCCTTCAAAACCATACGGACCTCATATGTCTGAAACTTGTCACTGATTTTCTGTTCGGATCAAAGGTTTATAACTTTCTTAATTCCAATAAGAAGTCTTGGAAACATCTTCCCAATGTTGCTCTAACTAATGAACAAAGACAACCCAGTTCTATGTTATCTAACTTATTACATCTTTGTGTCATTCCCAGTTTTTCCTCTAAAGATAAAATTCTTTGGGCCCCTACTACCAATGGTTTTCACTATCAAATATGCTTATTACCTCACTAAAATCCCAAACTCTCCCTGGTTCCATTTAAATATTATCTTAAAAAAAACCTTATTCCCAAAGTTAGTTTTTTCTTCTGGCTTGCCATCCAATACAAAATTCTCACCATCCCTAATCTCCAATGTCGCATAATTCCTATTCCCAATCATTGGTACCTTTACAATCAACATTGTGAGTCTACCCAACACATTTTCTTATCCTATCATTTTTCCCTAAACATTCTATCTTCCCTTTTCTCTATTGTTGGTATTTCTTAGGCTCCTTTTCTTCTAAGTGATCTTTGTGTCCAATGGCCCAACCCTTTCAAAGGTTTTCATTTCAAAACAAACTGGTCCTTCTGCCTTCCCCATTTCTTATGGGAGATTTGGCATGAACGAAACTCCCATGCCTTCAATAATTCTATCCATAATTTCTATATTGTGCTTTCCATAATTCTGCAAGCAATAGCTGATAACATCTCAATTACTCAGGGATATGGAGACCATGAACCCCCTCTTGAAGCCTTGTTGGCCACCTCCCTGAAGCTTCCTTACTATGACCTTCCTCCTCCTTCTTCAAGGACTGATCGATTGTTGGTGAAGAGGTCCCCACATCCTCTAGGTTATTTAAAATAAAATTTTTATGGAGCTACGAAAGGTAATCCCAGGTTGGCGGGTGCTAGGGAAATTTTTAGAGATCACATAGGGAAGATCCTTCTTGCATTTGTAGAGAATTTTGGAATCCAGTCAAGTCATTTTTTCGAAGCTTGAGCCTTGATCCAAGGTATTATTCTCTCTCATCAACTCTTAATTGTTGAAGGGGATTCACAAAAAAATATTTAGAGTATTACAGGGACCCAATCTGTTTCCTAGAATATTTTCAATATGATTGATGAAGTCAAAAGTTTTCTAAGATCCTCCACCAATATCACCTTCTAACATGTTTTTTATGAAGAAAATTGTGTAGTAGATTTTTTGGAAAACATGGGTGTTTTATAGCCCAGTCTCACCATTTGGAATTATAATTTCCCTTCCCCCTTCTCGATGGTAATACTCTGCCTGTTTCTTTCCTTTAATTCTCAACAGATCATCCCAGTTGATTTTCTCTCATGGAATCCGACCAATAAAGTCATATTTGAGAAAATATGCTCATTAGATTCATAATCATAGGAAATGACAATGCTTTTATAGCACTCCAATAAGTTTGAAATCTCTACTATTATGGAGATCTTACATGCTCCTACTATGTTTAGAAACACTCTAAACAATTCCCTATATTTTGTCACAACAAAACTAATTTCCTCTCAAATAGTAAAGTTGGTGCAACTATATTTAAATGAATTTTAAATATTTAGAACCTATATACTTTAGGGAAGATACTCTATAGTATGCTCTAGAGTCCAACATTCTCCCCCTTAAAGTTGAGAGTACTGACTAGACAGTATGTCAAATTTATATACTAAGATTTCGCAACTCCTTTGGTGAAGATGTCCGCTATGTTGTCCAATGTGCTGTAATGTTGTAGCTCAATCACCTGTTTCTCCACCATGTCTCAAATGAAGTGATACTTCATGTCAAAGTGCTTTGACCTGTTGTGATGGATAGGATTATGTGCAAATTGGATGGCACTATATTGTCACAGTACAATCTTGTAGGACCACTTTATCTTTCTCCTATTTCTTCAAGTACTTTTCTCAACCATAAAGCTTGGGTACTAGCATTTGTGATGGCTATGTACTCAACTTTAGTAGATGATAATGCTACAACAATTTTCTTTTTAGAACTCCAAGTAATTAGTCCTGATCCAAGACTAAAACAATTCCCTAAAGTAAATTTTCTATCATCTATGTTGCTACCCCAATCATTATCACTAAATCCAACTGATTTTACAGAATTACATTTGTGGTAATGTATCCCAAAATCCAATGTACCGTTTACATATCTCAAAATTCTTTTATTTTCTTGTATATGAAGTTCAAATGGATCAGCCATATACCTTGAAACAAGAGAAACAACATATTAAATATCGGTCCTTGTGTTGGTGAGGAATATTAGACTCCCAACCATGCTCCTGTAAGTGGTCATGTCAACTTTTGGTGCTCCATAATATTTTCTCAATTTGATCCCATGAACCGTTGGAGTTGCAAAAGGCTTGAATTACTCCATAGAAAATTTCTTGATCATATCTTGAGCATATTTGTGTTGACATATGAAGATTCCATTACCTGTTTGATGTACCTCCATGCCTAGGAAGTAATGCATTAAACCTAGATATTTCATTTCAAATTCTTTCATAATGGAGTGTTTGAACTTATCATTCATATTAGCACTACTACCCATGAATATTAATCATCCACATATAAACATACAATGAGAATGTCTTTACCTTGTTTCATGCATTAGAGAGTAGGTTCACTTTTGCTCCTAGTGAATCCATACTTCTGAAAGTAACCATCAATGTGTGAGTACCATGCTCTTGGTGCTTGCTTGAGGCCATACAATGCTTTCTTTAGTTTGTAGACAAGATGCTCCTTACCTTGTTCTTAAAATTATTGAGGTTGTTTCATAAAAACTTCTTCATTCAAGTACTCATTGAGAAATGCACTCTTAACATCCATGTGCTAAATTTTCCACCCTTTGTGGGTAGCCAAAGAAAGTACTGATCCGATTGTCTCTTGTCTAGCAATAGGAGCAAAGGTTTCCTCATAGTCAATCCCATACTTCTGAGTGAACCCTTTTGCTACACGTCTTGCCTTGTGTCTTTCAATGCTTTCATCAGCATTTAATTTGGTCTTGTAGATCCATTTGCCTCCAACACATTTCTTGCCCTTAGGAAGCTTTACTAGCTCCCAAGTATCATTCTTTTTTATAGAGGTCATTTTCTCTTTCATGGCTTGTTGCCATACATCAAAATTACATGTATTTTCATAACTAGATGGCTCTCGCTCAACACTAGTCATTAAAGCATAATTTACAACATCACCCTTAGGTTATTGAGAATCATCATCATCATACATATGCAAATTTTCAAGTCTTTTCAAAACTGCATTCATTTCACTAGCTTGACTTCTAGTGTATCTTTTCTAGAAATTCTTATCCAACATTTGAAAATATTGATGGTGTTGAAGTGTTCTTTTACCTCTTAATGGAGAATAAATATCCATTGGTGAAGAACTTACTGATCTTTGTGGAGAAGGACTTGGAGTAGCATCTGGTGTACCTAAATTAGTACTCATACTTGGGCTTGGAGGACTTCCTTTACTATTTTTGGGCTGCACTTGCTGCACTTGAGAGGAACTTGCATCATGAGATCCATCATCAAAAAAAAGTTTTTGATGACCCCATTCTCCCCCTTCATAAAAAAATACATCCCTAGAGAGTACAATTTTATGTGTTTTGGGATTGTAGAGCCTATATGCTTTGGAAGACTCACAATATCCAATAAAAATGTATGCTTGACTTTTGGGGTCAAGTTTCTTTCTTTGCTCATCAGGAATGTGGGCATATGCAAGACAACCAAAAACCTTAAAGTGTTTTACATTTGGCTTTTTGCCATACCATCCTTCATAAGGAGTAATCCCATCTAAACTAGAAGTAGGACTCTTATTCAAAATGTAAACACTAGTTCTAACAACATCAGCCCAATACATGTTACTTAGATGCTTAGTTTGCAACATTGATCTAGCCATTTCTACTATAGTGCGGTTATTTCTTTCAGCCACACCATTTTTTTGTGGGGTGTAGGCAGTTGTGAATTGCATTTTTATTCCACAATCTTTACAATATTTTAGAAATACATTTGAAGAATACTCTCCTCCTCTATCAGTCCTAAGACTTTTTACAACAAACTCACTTTGATTCTCTATATTATTTTTGAAATCTATGAAACAATCAAAAGCTTCATCTTTAGTTTTCAAAAAATAAATCCAATACATCCTAGAGAAATCATCAATGAAAGTGAGAAAGTAAGAGTTGTTACCAATGCTTTTGGTTTGCATTGGACCACAAATGTCCCAATGCACAAATTGTAGTGGATGGCTTGCTCTCCATGCTTGGACCTTTGGAAAATTTTATCTTGAGTGCTTTCCCGAAGCACATCCTTCACACACCTCCTTGTGTTCTTCAACTCTTGGAAGTCCACTTACCATAGCTTGAGAAGTCAACAACTTCAAGCTTGCAAAATTAAGATGATCAAATCTTAAGTGCCAAAGCACACTTGGATTAGCAATAGCTACACTAGCAAGTTGAGAACCTCCTTGTTCCCCAAAATTAAGAGGAAACAACCTATTATTTGTCATAGGTACTTGTGTAACAACTCTATTACAATTGTTTTTGTCAAAAATGATACATTTTCCATCTTAAAAAACAAGCTTATAATTATTTTCCATTATTTTTCCAACACTAAGCAAATTATGTTGGAGTTTGGGGGTGTAATAGATGTCATTTACTTTCTTGGTGCCTTCTTTTGTTGGAACCTCCATGGCTCCCATGCCTTCAACTTGTAGTGTTTTGTCATCTCCCAATTTGATCTTTGATTTGTAGAAGGAATCCATTGTAGCAAAGAGCTCCTCTTTGCCACTCGTGTTTGGAACAACCAGTATCCAAAATCCAATTTTCATTAAGATTGGAATCTAATTTTCCATAGGTGAGGAAAATATTTGAAGAAGATCCTTCCTCTTCTCCATAGTTTCCATATTGAACTCTCCCATATTAAGAAGTCTTAGACCAACAGTCTCTAGCAAAATGACCAACCTTGCCACAATTGTAACAAAATTTCTTTGATTTGTCATTTCCTCTTACTTGATTTCCACCTCTTGATCTACCTCGTCCTCTTCCTTTACCTCTCCTTTGGCCTCTTCCTTGTCCTCTTCCTTGTGCATTATCACCTTCTTTTTATGAGAATGCTTTCTCATCACATCCATAGCTTGTAGATGTAGCAACCTGTAATATTTCTTCATGAGACATCAAAGAACCAATTAGAGCATCAAAATATAAAGTAGACAAATCTTTAGACTCTTCAATAATGATAGCTATATGGTTCCATTTAGGAAGAAGTGTCCTCAACACTTTTTTCACCACTACTTAAGTTTTGATGTCATATCCAAGGGTTTGCATTTTGTTTACAATGGATTTTACTCTAATACAATAATCACCAACATTTTCATCATTTTGCATCTTTAAGTTTTCAAAATCCCTCTTCAAGGTTTGAAGCCTCACTTGCTTCACCTGATAACTACCTTGATAACTATCCTTCAAGGCTTTCCATGCTTCTTGGGCTGATAAACAGGAAGCAATCCTTGGAAAGATGCTCTTCTCCAAAGCATCTTGAAGATGATAGAGGGTAGATAAATTCTTCTTTTGGGCATCCTTTTTATTGGTTTTATCTACTGCACTCAAGGTTGTGCAATATGTAGGTTCTGCATAAACTTCTTCAACTATATCCCATAGCCCTTTTCCAATGAGTAAGGTCCTCATATTGATGGACCAATACTCATAATCTAACCCATTAAATTTAGGAATGGGAAGATTGTTATTGGCAGCCATTGATGCTAATCAAAAAACTTTGAAATAATATAGATAACTTATAATACAATTTTTTTGCAATAAATAACAACAACAGATCTTCTTTTAATCAATTTACTCAACCTGTTAAGTCAATCTCTCAGAATTAACCTCCAATTGCAAAAATACATGCTTCTTTTTATTTATCAAAGTCTCAAGCACCAAATTTATCATAAATCGACCAATACTGATTGAAACAAACTGAAAGTTTTCTTGTAGACTTCTGATATATGTATATGAAAATCCACTAAATTGCAGAAGCAAATTTAGACTAATGAGAAATATGCGATCAATTTACTTTTTCTCTTTCTAGATTTTATAGTGTTTTTGAGACAACCTCAATCTTTTTCACATAAATCAATCCATAAAGCTCCAAAATTTATGAAAATTAAACTCTGTATTCCTGAGACAATAATATGAAAACCCTCTAAATTGTAGAAGAAAATTTACAAATGTGAAACAAATGTGATCATTTAATTTTTCCCTTTTTATCATAATTTCGGATCTAGGATTTTTGAAGGAAAAATCAATATTCACATAAATCCATCAATATAGATACAAATGACCTAAAATTTTATCTGAATGATTATTTTATCTAAATAATATTTCTCCCAAAATTTGAGAAGTAAATACCCTGTATTAAACCTTATAAAACCATTGTATTTAAAAAATAGAGAAGCTAATAAAATCCGCAAATTAGCTCCAAATAACCTAAAATTTTTATTGAATCCTCTTTATAAAATTATCTAACAACCCTCAAAATTTCATAATCAAATACCTTAGGATGCGTGATTTACTCGAGATCTTCCTTGCAACTTTGTTGAGTGCTGGCCACTTGAGTTTCTCTGACAAAGTGCGTACTTCAGATCTCTTCACACCACTCTCCATAGGTTTTGATCCATCTAAGAAAACCTACTCTGATACCAAAATGAGAAAATATGCTCATTAGATTCATAATCATAATAAATTACAATGATTTTATAGCACTCCAATCAGTTTGAAATCTCTACTATTATGGAGATCTTACTTGCTCCTACTATGTTTAGAAACACTCTAAACAATTCCCTATATGCTCTCACAACAAAACTAATTTCCTCTCAAATAGTAAAGTTGGTGCAACTATATTTAAATGAATTTTAAATATTTAGAACCTATATACTTTAGGGAAGATACTCTAAAGTATGCTCTAGAGTCCAAAAATATTTTGGACTATTTATGTCCCCAATATTGGGGTTTCCCTGTATCCCACGAGGGGTGAGCTTCAAGTTACAACATGTAGCCCTCTTAGTCGTGTGGATTTCATGGGTGGAGGATCCATCATCATGAGAATTTTATAGGTGTCTCTCAATTATCATCCCAATAGGCATGTGATTGGTGGATTTTTACAGTTGTCAACTATTGTCCCGCATGGCAGTCCTCCTCTAGTGCAAACAATGAAGGGGCCATATACTTCGATATACAACAACATTTCTTCTAGGCAAATTCCAACTCATGATGCAATTGGAAATAGATAAATCATCACTAAATGTGATCATCTTGGAAATACTATATTGAGGATCCTGTGCCTTGTGCATAAACTCTTGCACAACCTCTAGCTCAACATTTCTCCTAGTCACATGTGGCAGTTGGACTCCCAGTGGAAGACTTGACAACTGGATCCTCCAGAATGATATTCCATTCTTAGTCCTCAACCTTACATGGATCCACAAGGGGTTATCCTCATGATGGTCACTCATCACCTTGCGTGAATGATTATTACTATTTTCCATGGTGGAAATATTTCCAACATCTTCGACTTTAGAGATCTTGTTAGATGTGCTAGGAATATAGAGAATCAATACCCCCAACAAACCCTGATTGGTCATAAGATAGATTTTCCTAATCACCTTTGGGACTTTTTATTGCTATTGATTATAGGGTTTACTTTTGAATTAGGTACCCTCTCCTCGTTAGCTCAAATCCTCTCGACTTGTGCTCCACGTAATCTGGTCCTGCTCCCTTATTAGACTCTTCATGCTCAAGTCATCTCCCTTGTGCTAAGTGATACATTTCCAAGTGCAATTATGCTCCATGGTTTTTTGGCATAAGTAAGATGTGCTTTGATTTACTATGGTCTAATATAGGTTTTGGAATACTCCTCTAGCTTTAATATCCCTAGCCTTCCACCCTACACTTCATGCTCCATCCCTTCTCCCATTTTTGAGTTGTGGCCCTCCTTTTTGTTTCTCACTTGCTTTCGAGTCCTACATCCATGACCACAATTGAACCCTCTATTCTTCATCTCACTGCCTTGGTTGAGGATATCTTTTAGGATCATGGCATCCTTCATTTTTTTTAATTATTCCACGATAGCGACTCAAAAATATTCTCAGAGTTTGTTTGAATGTGGAATGGGGGCCACATTTTCATTTGTGATTTGATATTCATTGTTACAACCGATATTATGGTGGAGATTATCATGATTTTGAATGATGATGAAATCATCAATAGGAAAAAGCACTCCCTTCAGTATGAGTTGGAACTTTTCAAAGATAGGGGAAAAAATTTAGGCAGGGACAAAGTAGGTATTCTTAGAGACACTTTGTAAACATTGGGATATCATCATGGTGACTTTATTATAGTTTTTCACTCTAGACAACCCTGGTGCGGTCTTGAGGAGCTTTCACCTGGTGTTCCTCAATAACCTACGAGGGAATAAGTCCATTAATATTATGGAATACTCCTTTCGATCTATTGAGCAATTTGTGGTGAACATAAATAAGGGATTTTCTTCCTTCCCTCTTCACCAAGGTCTCCACATGGTTATCTATAGGTATGTTTTGGAGAGATAAACCTGAGAAACTATGGTTTCTACTGCTGGATCTGTGAATAATGTTGATGGTATTGATGGAGACATTCTTGTCTCCTAAAATCAATCCTACCCTAGACTACGATGTGAAGGCAAAGGGGACCCTGGGTTCTTTGAAATCCAAACCCCAATGCTACACCACAAGAAGCAAAATGGGTAGTGAAAAGCATAAGGCAACTATCTTCATTGAAAATAACAAAAAATTAGATGATTCCTTATCATTTTAGGTTAGGCCAGAGAGTGCATCCAAGAAAGGCCGACCCATGGAAGTAACCTCCACTCAGCCTCCCCTGTTGGCCTCCTAAGTTTCTTATTGGTCCAACCTCTCTGATCGGGATCATCTCCAGGACCTCCATGACATCATAAAAGCTATCAAGAGGGCAGACAGGATGACCTCTTCTTTCCTTTCTCAGGTGGAATCTCTCTTGGATGAGTACAAGGATCAGTAAGAAATCTTGGAGGAGTTCAAGAGCTTGGTGGGTGCTAATCACTCTACTAGCGATAGAGACACTGGACACCCTAGAAACTTACGATGCGGTATTATATGCTATGGTTTTTTGCTTTCTATTTTTTGCAAAGTCTTACATTTCTTTTATGTTCCTAGTCTGCTCTTGCATGGGTTTCCTCTACGCATTTTTTGGGTTCTCTCCTTTGCCCCTACGTGGACCTTCAAGTTTCTTTTTGGTGGTTTCTTTGATGACCCTTAGAGGGTGGATACTTTTGTTTTCATTTTTTGTTGAGGAGAGCTTTTCCCAATTATATTTATTTTCTAAAAGGTTACGTGACCCTTTCAAAACCCCTTTTACCAATCAAAAAAATAAATTAAACTAATTCCTAAGTGTGATAGATGATTTTATGCTTTAATGTCGTAAAACCCAAATTATAGAGGCTTTCAAGTTGACCTTTGAATACCCATATTGTAAAAATAAGAGTTAAAGGTTGACATGTCTTAATAATAAATAAAAATGCAACAAAATTTAGGTATGTAACTTTTTCGACACACAAGTGTTGTTATCTAGATAAGATTTAAAATGAACTATCTATATATGATTTTAATTAAGAACTAGATATAATATTAATAATTTAAGGTGTAAGAAAGAGGTTAAAGTTTAAAGTTTGAATCTTATCAATTAATATATATACAAATAAAATTAACCTATATATTTTAATACGAAAAGTGAGGTTTCAAACATGATTTAGGTTATTAGTTGTTTTTATCACATTTATCAAGATTACAAAGGATTGTATTTGATAGATTGGTCCTAGTCATTACTTCATACTTGCAACGTGTGTTTCAACCTAGCGTAGAGGACAAGTTATATCAATGGTCAGACCTATCATATTTAGTCTTGCTCTGTGTATCTACCCAAAGAAATGACCAATATAGTCAAATAGTGTAGGGGCATTTCTCCAGTATTCAATCAATCTTTGTAAATGGGTTAACTTTGTAGACACCAAATCCTAGCCACTTGTCCACCACCACCATTTCCTGCCATTCAATTGGCCATTCCATGCCTTTCCCACCATCCAATGGCCCACTTTAGCTCTTTCCCACCATTTTTTGACCCATATTTGACCCATTTATATTTATTTTATATTATTTATATTTAAATATAATATTTTATATAATATTTTAATATATTTATTATAAAATATATATTTATAAGCCAAATTAACTTCATCTGTCCGATTCGATCTAATCCCAATCCCCTTCCTCCCTCTATGTGTCACCTCATATAGCTCCTGGTATAGCTACGCCAATAGCGTAGGAGCCCATGCATACTTCCTCGGATCGATGAGTAGGTCACTCACCAATCCCAATAGGTTCCAAGGGAACCTACAATAAGTGCTATTAGGGAGCACTATGTTCTCTAATAAGAACATGATCAAGGTCGAGAGTGCATCCAACTCCTTAGCCTTGTACATGCTCAGGTAGCATATACCCCCATCTCCCATCCTCGCCTCCTACCACCACTTACCAAACATCTTCTCCATCTCCACATTCTTATCGTGTCCAACCATCACCTTCTCACCCTCCACTAGCATCTTGAGGATGTGGTATACATCCTCAAGGGTGAAAGTAGCCTCCCCAGTCGATAGCTAGAACGTCCCCCTATCTGAGTCCCATATCTCTATAAATGATGAGAGATATCCATCATTAGCCCTCACCACATCCAACCATGCCACTCCCTCTAGGTCCACCTTCGCCAAAACCTCCCAATTACCCTCTGAAAGCCTCTTCCTCATCCCAAGAACAAGATGCAATAACCGATGTTGAGGTTCTATCTCCCGCAACTACAACAACAAAAATTTTACATTAGTATTATTTTCAAAACAATATATATATATATATATATATATATATATATATATATATATATACTTCAAAATTTTTACACAAAATAAATAGTGTTTTTTAAACATTATCGAGGCAAATTGGGTCTCTGCTCCACCAGCATCATGCACTCCTTCTGTAGCCATAACTTCCACACAGATTCTCACCAACCTCACTTTCCTCACCAATGCACTCCACTCCTCAAGTGCAACTTCACAAACTCTCAAATGCATGAATGAGCCTCGCAATTCACCCTACAAGCTATTTATAGCTACAACTAGTGCACTCAGGTGCAGTCTAGTGCCTGCTATACGCAGGTGCACCTAGGTGCAGTCGGGAGCCTAATGCCAAAATGGCAAAAAGGACCAAAACAATAGCTCACCCCCTCAAAATCTCACCAAATTTCACCCATGCATCATGCACATCATAAAATCATGTTTTGTGAAAACAAGAATCATTTTTTGTGCACATTTTTTGAATACAATGCATATTTGTAAAATACACAAATCAAGTTACAAAACACATCAAACGATTTCAAATTTTTACAAAACAAACACTCATTTTCTCTACTCCATATCCTTCATCATTTTGCAAATTTTCATGAAAATGGGAGTTGATTTGACCATCAAATCAAGTATTTCCATATGAAAAGAGAAAAATCAATTGCTAAAAACTCTAACATCTACAAATTAACTCCAAATTTGATGATATCATTGCATTCTTCCAATATCATATCAACATTCTTCCATCAACAAGTGTCAAAACTACAAGTGAATCTTGTATATAGTTGTTTGTTCTATACACTTGGCTATTGTAGCAATTTGCATCCATGCAATTCGGTAAGATGAATGAACTACCATAAGAACACATGGTCATTATCATCACACCATATCTCCTAGTTCAAAAAGCACAATTATATTTGGCATTCCCTCACATTTAGAGTGAAACATTGCCAAGAACAATTTGCACAACCATCGTCATTGATGGCCTAGTTTGTGGGGCTTAAAACATGGACACAACTCAAATTTCATCATTCACAATCTCCTTAACACCTTTGAGATACACACTAGCTAGGATGATTGGTTCCAATCATGGAAATTATTTAAATAGTAACTAGCAGTACATCCAAGGCTAATCTATTCTTCTTTGCATCATCATTTTGTATATCAATGACATCGAAAAGGTAAAATGTTTCAGCTGCATCGGATCACCCCAAATCTGGGTAACCACATTTGATTATGATTTTCCCATGATGGGATACATCTTTCATGATCACGACATCTACATTTGACACAATCTCCTTCCCACCATTGAGGCAAAAATGGTATCACATTTTACATCATTCATATCATCTGCATCACATCATATCACATTTTACACCAACCCCCTTCACATCGTTGGGGCAAAAATGGTATCACATTACTCATCATTTGATCAAATTTTTCAATTGGATCATAAGATTCATTCGTTATACCATTCGCCAATTGAGGGGGTAAGCTACGTAACTCCAAAATTATTTATTCTTTTGTCTTCAATATTATTGTTTAAAAATCCAACAAGAGAGAGAAGCAACTTCTACGCCCAAAGGCCTAATCAGGTGTCTCGTATTTTTGCACCATATTGTGTTTTACGCAAAATCAATCCTACCCTAGACTACGATGTGAAGGCAAAGGGGATCCTGGGTTCTCTGAAATCCAAACCTCGATGCTACACCACAAGAAGCAAAATGGGTAGTGACAAGCATAAGGCCCCTATCTTCATTGAAAATAACAAAAAATTAGATGATTCCTTGTCATTTTAGGTTAGGCCAGAGAGTGCATCCAAGAAATGCCGACCCATGGAAGTAACCTCCACTCAGCCTCCCCTGTTTGCCTCCTAAGTTTCTTACTGGTCCAACCTCTCTAATCGAGGCCATCTCCAGGACCTCCATGACATCATAAAAGCTATCAAGAAGGTAGCCAGGATGACCTCTTCTCTCCTTTCTCAGGTGGAAGCTCTCTTGGATGAGTACAAGGATCAGTAAGAAATCTTGGAGGATTTCAAGATCTTGGTGGGCGCTAATCACTCTACTAGAGATCGAGACACTGGACACCCTAGCAACTTACGGTGCGGTATTATATGCTATGGTTTTTTGCTTTCTATTTTTTGCAAAGTCTTACGTTTATTTTATGTTCCCAGTCTGCTCTTGCATGGGTTTCTTCTATGCATTTTTTGGGTTCTCTTCTTTGCCCCTACGTGGACCTTCAAGTTTCTTTTTGGTGGTTTCTTTGATGACCCTTAGAGGGTGGATACTTTTGTTTTCATTTTTTGTTGAGGAGAGCTTTTCCCAATTATATTTATTTTCTAAAAGGTTACGTGACCCTTTCAAAACCCCTCTTACCAATCAAAAAAATAAATTGAACTAATTCCTAAGTGTGATAGAGGCTTTTATGCTTTAATGTTGTAAAACCCAAATTATAGAGGCTTTCAAGTTGACCTTTGAATACCCATCTTGTAAAAATAAGAGTTAAAGGTTGACATGTCTTAATAATAAATAAAAATGCAACAAAATTTAGGTATGTAACTTTTCCGACACACAAGTGTTGTTATCTAGATAAGATTTAACATGAACTATCTATATATGATTTTAATTAAGAACTAGATATAATATTAATAATTTAAGGTGTAAGAAAGAGGTTAAAGTTTAAAGTTTGAATCTTATCAATTAATATATATACAAATAAAATTAACATATTTATATTTTAATACAAAAAGTGAGGTTTCAAACATGATTTAGGTTATTAGTTGTTTTTATCACATTTATCAAGACTACAAAGGATTGTATTTGATAGATTGGTCCTAGTCATTACTTCATACTTGCAACGTGTGTTTCAACCTAGCGTAGAGGACAAGTTATCTCAATGGTTAGACCTATCATATTTAGTCTTGCTCTGTGTATCTGCCCAAAGAAATGACCAATATAGTCAAATAGTGTAGGGGCATTTCTCCAGTGTTCAATCAATCTTTGTAAATGGGTTAAATTTGTAGACACCAAATCCTAGCCACTTGTCCACCACCACCATTTCCCACCATTCAATTGGCCATTCCATGGATTTCTCGCCATCCAATGGCCCACTTTAGCTCTTTCCCGCCAATTTTTGACCCATATTTGACCCATTTATATTTATCTTATATTATTTATATTTAAATATAATATTTTATATTATATTTTAATATATTTATTATAAATTATATATTTATAAGCCAAATTAACTTCATCCATCTGATTCAATCTAATCCCAATCCCTTTCCTCCCTTTCTGTGTCACCTCATATAGCTCCTGGTATAGCTATGCCAATACCGTAGGAGCCCATGCATACCCCCTCGGATTGGTGAGTAGGTCACTCACCAATCCCAATAGGTTCCAATGGAACCTACAACCAGTGCTATTAGGGAGCACTATGTTCTTTAATAAGAACATGATCAAGGTCGAGAGTGCATCCAACTCCTTAGCCTTGTACATGCTTAGGTAGCATATACCTCCATCTCCCATCCTCGCCTCCTGCCACCACTTACCAAACATATTCTCCATCTCCACCTTCTTATCATGTCCAACCATCACCTTCAAACCCTCCACTGGCATCTTGAGGATGTGGTATACATCCTTAAGGGTGACAATAGCCTCCCTAGTCGATAGCTGGAACGTCCCCCTATCCGAGTCCCATACCTCTATAAATTATGAGAGATATCCATCATCAATCCTCACCACATCCAACTGTGCCACTCACTCTAGGTCCACCTTCACCAAATCCTCCCAATTACCCTCTGAAAGCCTCTTCCTCATCCCAGGAACAAGAGGCAAGAACCGATGTTGAGGTTCTATCTCCTGCAACTACAGCAACAAACATTTTACATTAGTATTATTTTCAAAACATAAATATATATATATATATATACTTAAAATTTTTACACAAAATAAATAGTGTTTTTTAAACATTATCGGGGCAAATTGGGCCATGCACTCCTTCCGCAGCCATAGCTTCCACACAGATTCTCACCAACCTCACTTTCCTCACCAATGCACTCCACTCCTCAAGTGCAACTTCACAAACTCTCAAATGCATGAATGAGCCTCGCAATTCACCCTACAAGCTATTTATAGCTACAACTAGTGCACTCAGGTGCAGTCCGATGCCTGCTATCCACAGGTGCACATGGGTGCCTGCAGGTGCACCTAGGTGCAGTCAGGCGCCTAATGCCAAAATTGCAAAAAGGAACAAAACAATAGCTCACCCCCTCAAAATCTCAACAAATTTCACCCATGCATCATGCACATCATAACATCATTTTTTGTGAAAACAAGAATCATTTTTTGTGCACATTTTTTGAATACAATGCATATTTGTAAAATACACAAATCATGTTGCAAAACACATCAAACGATTTCAAATTTTTACAAAACAAACACTCATTTTCTCTACTCCATATCCTTCATCATTCTGCAAATTTTCATGAAAATGGGAGTTGATTTGACCATCAAATCAAGTGTTTCTATATGAAAAGAGGAAAATTAATTGCTAAAAACTCTAACATCTACAAATCAACTCCAAATTTGACGATATCATCGCATTCTTCCGTCAACATTCTTCCAAACTCATATCAACATTCTTCCATCAACAAGTGTCAAAACTACAAGTGAATCTTGTATATAGTTGTTTTTTCTATACACTTGGCTATTGTAGCAATTTGCATCCATGCAATTCGGTAAGATGAATGAACTACCATAAGAACACATGGTCATTATCATCACACCATATCTCCTAGTTCGAAAAGCACAATTATATTTGGCATTCCCTCATATTTAGAGTGAAACATTTCCAAGAAAAATTTGCACAACCATTGTCATTGATGGCCTAGTTCATGGGGCTTAAAACATGGACACAACTCAAATTTCATCATTCATAATCTCCTTAACACCTTCGAGATACACACTAGCTAGGATGATTGGTTCCAATCATGGGAATTATTTAAACAGTCACTAGCAGTACATCCAAGGTTAATTTATTTTTCTTTGCATCATCATTTTGCATATCAATGACATCGAAAAGGTAAAATGTTTCAGTCGCATTGGATCACCCCAAATCTGGGTAACCACATTTGATTATGATTTTCCCACGACGGGATACATCTTACATGATCATGACATCTACATTTGACACAATCTCCTTCCCATTGTTGAGGCAAAAATGGTATCACATTTTACATCATTCATATCATCTGCATCACATCATATCACATTTTGCACCAACCCCCTTCACACCGTTGGGGAAAAAATGGTATCACATTACTCATCATTTGCTCAAATTTTTCAATTGGATCATAAGATTCATTCGTTATACCATTCGCCAATTGAGGGGGTAAGCTACGCAAACTCCAAAATTCTTTATTCTTTTGTCTTCAATATTATTGCTTAAAAATCCAACAAGAGAGAGAAGCAACTTTTGCACCCAAAGGCCCAATCAGGTGTCTCGTATTTTTGCACCATATTGTGTTTTACGCAAAATCAATCCTACCCTAGACTACGATGTGAATGCAAAGGGGACCTTGGGTTCTCTGAAATCTAAACCCCGATGCTACACCACAAGAAGAAAAATGGGTAGTGAAAAGCATAAGGCCCCTATATTCATTGAAAATAACAAAAAATTAGATGATTCCTTATCATTTTAGGTTATGCTAGAGAGTGCATCCAAGAAAGGCCGACCCATGGAAGTAACCTCCAGTCAGCCTCCCCTGTTGGCCTCCTGAGTTTCTTGCTGGTCCAACCTCTCTGATCGAGATCATCTTTAGTACCTCCATAACATCATAAAAGCTATCAAGCGGGCAACTAGGATGACCTCTTCTCTCCTTTCTTAGATGGAAGCTCTCTTGGATGAGTGCAAGGATCAGTAAGAAATATTGGAGGTGTTCAAGAGCTTGGTGGGTGCTAATCACACTACTAGTGATCGAGACACTGGACACCCTAGCAACTTATGGTGCGGTATTATCTGCTATGGTTTTTTGCTTTCTATTTTTTGCAAAGTCTTACGTTTCTTTTATGTTCCCAGTCTGCTCTTGCATGGGTTTCCTCTACGCATTTTTTGGGTTCTCTCCTTTGCCCCTACGTGGACCTTCAAGTTTCTTTTTGGTGGTTTCTTTGATGACCCTTAGATGGTGGATACTTTTGTTTTCATTTTTTGTTGAGGAGAGCTTTTCCCAATTATATTTATTTTCTAAAAGGTTACGTGACCCTTTCAAAACCCCTTTTACCAATCAAAAAAATAAATTAAACTAATTCCTAAGTGTGATAGAGGCTTTTATGCTTTAATGTCGTAAAACCCAAATTATAGAGGCTTTCAAGTTGACCTTTGTATACCCATCTTGTAAAAATAAGAGTTAAAGGTTGACATGTCTTAATAATAAATAAAAATGCAACAAAATTTAGGTATGTAACTTTTTCGACACACAAGTGTTGTTATCTAGATAAGATTTAAAATGAACTATCTATATATGATTTTAATTAAGAACTAGATATAATATTAATAATTTAAGGTGTAAGAAAGAGGTTAAAGTTTAAAGTTTGAATCTTATCAATTAATATATATACAAATAAAATTAACATATATATTTTAATACGAAAAGTGAGGTTTCAAACATGATTTAGGTTATTAGTTGTTTTTATCACATTTATCAAGACTACAAAGGATTGTATTTGATAGATTGGTCCTAGTCATTACTTCATACTTGCAACGTGTGTTTCAACCTAGCGTAGAGGACAAGTTATATCAATGGTCAGACCTATCATATTTAGTCTTGCTCTATGTATCTACCCAAAGAAATGACCAATATAGTCAAATAGTGTAGGGGCATTTCTCCAGTGTTCAATCAATATTTGTAAATGGGTTAACTTTGTAGACACCAAATCCTAGCCACTTGTCCACCACCACCATTTCCTGCCATTCAATTGGCCATTCCATGCCTTTCTCGCCATCCAATGGCCCACTTTAGCTCTTTCTCGCCAATTTTTGACCCATATTTGACCCATTTATATTTATCTTATATTATTTATATATAAATATAATATTTTATATTATATTTTAATATATTTATTATAAAATATATATTTATAAGCCAAATTAACTTCATCTGTCCGATTCGATCTAATCCCAATCCCCTTCCTCCCTCTCTGTGTCACCTCATATAGCTCCTGGTATAGCTACGCCAATAGCGTAGGAGCCCATGCATACCCCTCGAATCGATGAGTAGGTCACTCACCAATCCCAATAGGTTCCAAGGGAACCTACAACTAGTGCTATTAGGGAGCACTATGTTCTTTAATAAGAACATGATCAAGGTTGAGAGTGCATCCAACTCCTTAGCCTTGTACATGCTCAGGTAGCATATACCTCCATCTCCCATCCTCGCCTCTTGCCATCACTTATGAAACATCTTCTCCATCTCCACCTTCTTATCGTGTCCAACCATCACCTTCTCATCCTCCACTGGCATCTTGAGGATGCGGTATACATCCTTAAGGGCGACAATAGCCTCCCCAGTCTGTAGCTGGAACGCCCCTCTATCTGAGTCCCATATCTCTATAAATGATAAGAGATATCCATCATTAGTCCTCACCACATCCAACCGTGCCACTCCCTCTAGGTCCACCTTCGCCAAAACCTCCCAATTACCCTCTGAAAGCCTCTTCCTCATCCCAAGAACAAGAGGCAAGAACCGATGTTGAGGTTCTATATCCTGCAACTACAGCAACAAACATTTGACATTAGTATTATTTTAAAAACAATATATATATATATATATACTTAAAAATTTTACACAAAATAAATAGTGTTTTTTAAACATTATCGGGGAAAATTGGGCCATGCACTCCTTCTGCAGCCATAGCTTCCACACATATTCTCACCAACCTCACTTTCCTCACCAATGCACTCCACTCCTCAAGCACAGCTTCACAAACTCTCAAACGCATGAATGAGCCTTGCAATTCACCCTTCAAGCTATTTATAGCTACAACTAGTGCACTCAGGTGCAGTCCGAAAATGGCAAAAAGGACCAAAACAATAGCTCACCCCCTCAAAATCTGACCAAATTTCACCCATGCATCATGCACATCGTAACATCACGTTTTGTGAAAACAAGAATCATTTTTTGTGCACATTTTTTGAATACAATGCATATTTGTAAAATACACAAATCAAGTTACAAAACACATCAAACGATTTCAAATTTTTACAAAACAAACACTCATTTTCTCTACTCCATATCCTTCATCATTCTACAAATTTTCATGAAAATGGGAGTTGATTTGACCATCAAATCAAGTGTTTCCATATGAAAAGAGAAAAATCAATTGCTAAAAACTCTAACATCTACAAATCAACTCCAACTTTGACGATATCATCGCATTCTTCCATCAACATTCTTCCAATCTCATAATCTACCATCACTTATTCCAACAAGTGTCAAAAATACAAGTGAATCTTGTATATAGTTGTTTGTTCTATACACTTGGTTATTGTAGCGATTTGCATCCATGCAATTCGGTAAGATGAATGAACTACCATAAGAACACATGGTCATTATCATCACACCATATCTCCTAGTTCAAAAAGCATAATTATATTTGGCATTCCCTCATATTTAGAGTGAAACATTGCCAAGAACAATTTGCACAACCATTGTCATTGATGGCCTAGTTCGTGGGGCTTAAAACATGGACACAACTCAAATTTCATCATTCACAATCTCCTTAACACCTTCGAGATACACACTAGCTAGGATGATTGGTTCCAATCATGGGAATTATTTAAACAGTCACTAGCAGTACATCCAAGGTTAATTTATTTTTCTTTGCATCATCATTTTGCATATCAATGACATCGAAAAGGTAAAATATTTCAGCTGCATCGGATCACCGCAAATCTGGGTAACCACATTTGATTATGATTTTCCCACGACGGGATACATATTTCATGATCACGACATCTACATTTGACACAATATCCTTCCCACTGTTGAGGCAAAAATGATATCACATTTTACATCATTCATATCATCTGCATCACATCATATCACATTTTGCACCAACCCCCTTCACACCGTTGGGGCAAAAATGGTATCACATTACTCATCATTTGCTCAAATTTTTCAATTGGATCATAAGATTCATTCATTATACCATTCACCAATTGAGGGGGTAAGCTACGCAAACTCCAAAATTATTTATTCTTTTGTCTTCAATATTATTGCTTAAAAATCCAACAAGAGAGAAAAGCAACTTCTGCGCCCAAAGGCCCAATCAGGTGTCTCATATTTTTGCACCATATTGTGTTTTACTCAACATGGTACAAAAAGGGGCATCTGTAGACACTAAATCCTAGCCACTTGTCCACCATAACACTTTCCTGCCTTTCAATTGGCCATTCCATGACTTTCCTGCCATCTAATGGCGCACTTTAGCCCTTTTCCACCATTTTTCGATCCATATTTAACCCATATATATATATTTATCTTATATTATTTATATTTAAATATAATATTTTATATTATATTTTATTATATTTATTACAAAATATATTTATAAGCCAAATTAACCTCAACTATCTAATCCGATCTAATATCAGTCGTCCATATTCCTTAATTCATGTCACACTTAAAGTTTAATATTAGCCCTTGGATTTACTTTTATCTTAGCCACACGATTTGGTAAAACCCTAAAGTAAACCCTAGATCTGGTAATAAATAGGATCATTCTCAATGCTCAACCCCTGGAAAAACCTAGAAAGCTTGAATGTTGGAGCTCTAATTTACTTGTGAGGCCTAACCTTGTTGAGAGATTATTTCTTGTGAGTAGATTGTGCCCTAGATTATCCTTCCCAAAAATCCTAGCTTGCCCTAGGATTTTTGGATTCCATCCACCTTTGCATCCCATTTCCATCACCGTCATTATCGTCCATCCGTTGAGCCCTTTACATTCCCCCGATCTACTTCTACAGATTTAGCCCTAATATACAAGCACAACCAAGTGCTTGCTTCATCCTATAGGCACATCCATGTGCCTGCCGTATTCTGCAGGTGTAGCCCAGTGCCTACTATTCCCTCAGCCATACACAAAAATCTGCTAAGTAGGATCACCAAGTGCCACCGGGGCACCCTACCATCAATCTACAATGGAGCAACATAACAACAAAGTAAGTATTTTATGCATTTATTTATTGTTATTTGGATTTTGCATGCTTGTTTATTCAGATCTAGGGTTTTAGTTAGCATTTTTGAGGGTTCACATTGTGGAACCCTCATTTTGTTTACTAACAACTTTATGTTTGTTGTATGTGCAGGATCAGGTAGCATCAGTCAAGGATTATTGAATAGCTTCTAAAGCTAGAGTGGCCCAATTACGGATAACTAGAAGTCCACTCACCCTGTTGGAAGCAAGATACATTGGAGACACTACTTGTTGTTGTAGCTAGGGTTTTAGAGAATCCTAGCATCTGTATTTACTGTATCAAAATAAGTTCTTTTGAACAAATGGATTGTAACAAAGGAGTTTCTCATCTCCCCCCATTTATTGAATAAAATCATATTTTGTGCAATCTCTTGTTCATTGATTTATTTTACTTTCATATTTATTTTAGTGTCATATTTTTTCTTCACAAACTTCATTGCCACTTTGTTGGTCTACACTAAAGTATGCAATGGCATAGAAGAAACAACATTGACCCTATTAACAGCATTGTAGAATGGAACAATAGAGGCCTAAGAGAACAAGGAATCATTTATGGCTTTCCATAAAGAAAATAAAATATCAATCATGAAGAGGTGCTAAACTTCTAGAAACACTAGATGGTGAATAGGAGGGTCTCTAAGTAAAATCTATTTTCATATGAATCATTATGGGAGAAAAGGATAGAAAAAAGTAAAAATTTACTTCCAAGTTTATGATATCTCCAAAAGAGGTGAAGATCTTTAGGTTCATGCTAGAATGGACACAGTGAGTTGGGAACCCTATGGCCTTGGTGAATTAAACTCCACGTATAGATAATTTGTTTGGGTTCAAGATATGTAGACCAGGCTATGTGAAAATGATGAGCCCAAATATACTTAGGTGAAGAGAGGCCTCAACATGAATTTAGTTTATCAACCATGGATAAATATGGTAATATTCATTAATAACCCAACTAACCTTATAATTAAGGAGGGGTATCTCTAGATACCACTGCCAATCCTTCCACCAAGGATGCTGAGAGCATAGTATGATCTTGTGAAGCATAGAATAAAGCATATTTGATGTAACTACCTCAAAGGTTTCCTTATCAATGGAGGTAATTATCAACCCAAATTTGATATAATTCCAAGGATGCCAATGTTGGATATTTTGAGTAAATGAGTTGTCATTGATGTCAAGAGTGAGTGGTCAATGATGTCAAAATTCAATTTCAGTGAGGAGTGCAAGGATAAGCAGTTCCACAATTAGTACAAAGAGGAGAGTCCGCTTCCACTTGGTCAGATCCTATTACAGGTTGTCAGATGTAGTCCAAAGTGCAAAGAAGAGGCCCAAGCAAATAATATTATAATATTTTATTATAATATTAAAAAGAGAAATTTAAATTAATTATAAATTTTTTAATATAATTTTATTATAAATTAATTTATTAATTAATTTAATTAACTTTCAAATTTATTTAAGTTAATTATAATTTAATTATAAATTAATTTATATTAATTTAATAAACCCTAAAGAGGGTTATAAGGTTAAATTAAAAAATTGAATTTGAAATTCGATTTGGAACGTCGACGTTTTATGGCATGAGGATTTGTGTATGGTGGTAAAAACTTTGACTTACACCCCCTCATACCATTGATCAAATATCCAAAGCTCCAAAGTATCGTGCGTAAAAGAGAAATAGAGTTTTTGCATTTGAAAGGTATCTGGTGGCATAAAAAAGGATAAATAGGAGCGAGGCTCCTCTCAGCTCACACAACATTGTGTAGTGCAGTTGGCAATGGCGGATGGTGGTAAGTCTTGTGGAAGGCAAATATTGTAGGGTTTGAATTCCGCCGAATTCATTTTGCAAGGCAGTAAGAGCATTTTTATTTTTGAGCAGTGTCGAACGAAGGGATAAAGGGAGGCTTGTGCCTTCCCTTCCCATGGAAGCACTTAGCCCAAGTGGTGGGCTAGCACCTTAATAAGGTGCTTGGTGGGGAGTGGTCTCGTGTTTGAAACCCATCGAGGCCTTTTGATAGTGTTAAATATATGCACTGATGCCATTTATCTTGGTCGCTTGATTATTTTGGATGTTCTAAGGTTGAGAAAAATAAAATATTTTTGATGGTTATAAAGTTTAACTTTTTCCTGAATTAATTTGGATATAGAGTATTTTGAGGGAGATAAACGGGTAGGCAAATATTATTTTGAAATTTTAATTTATAGAGGTTGATTAATTAAAAGTTGGATATTATAACGAGAAATTGCGTGATTATTTTTATGTATGATTTGATGATTGCTAATTTCAAGAAGGAGTAACAAGGTGTATTTGAGTTTGATTATTTTTGTAATTGAAAAATATTTTAAGAGAGTTTTAGTGTGATATTTTGTCATATAACCATTGAAAATGGAAAAGAAGGAAATTGTGATTGAGACAGGTTCTTAAGGGCACTTCTACATAAAACAAAAAGGTATGGGCACATCTCCCTAGTGAGTGATTGCTGGATTTTTTGAATGCTAATTTGGAGTGAAAAGGATTGTTTGATAAACATTGTTGAGTTTGATTGTTGAAGGTTTTTCTGAGTGTGAGTTGATGATAAAAATCTTGTTTTATAAGCATTGTTGGAAATATTGAGTAGAGCTTTCATATGCTTGAACTAGGGTTTGTGCAAATAATATGAGTATCATTGTTATGTGAAGTTGTGAAATAATATGAGTATCATTGTTATGTGAAGTACGTAAACTATCTTGAACTAGGGTTTTTTTAAAGATCATGAGCATCATTGTTATGTGAGGATTACTTGATAAGCATTGTTGTTGAAGTGATTGGTTGATGGGAAGTGATTGAGCTTAGTTGAGTGGATGTGTTGAAGTGGTAGATAAAGTTATGTGAAACAAATTTTTCTATATTCTAAATTTATTTGAGAAAGTGGTTGAGTGTTTTTGAATGTGAAACATATTGAGTCTCTAACAATTCTCTATGTGTTTCTACAGTAAAAAGAGAGATGGAAAGTGATTGAGCATTGTAGTGAATGTGAAGCATATTGAGTCTCTAACAATTCTCTATATGTTTCTATGATATTGGACAAGTTCTAGTGAGGACTTGTTGAGCAGATTTGAGGTAAGTCTTTGAGAAGACTTGTGGACAAATTTGTGTGATCTTTTGTGGAAGATTACAATACAAAATTGAGGATAAATATTGAGAATAGATTGGACAAGTTCTAGTGAGGACTTGTTGAGAAAATTTGAGGTAAGTATTTGAGAAGACTTGTGGATAGATTTATGTGAGCTTTTATGGAAGCTTACAATACATATTTGAGGACAGAGATTATTGAGCATATTGGACAAGTTCTATAGAGGACTTGTGGATAAATTAGTGTGAGTTTTTATGGAAGCTTACAAGGCAGATTTGAGATAAGTCTTTTAGAAGACTTGAGAGTAGAGTTGATTGAGTGATTTGTCCAAACCTTGAGTTAAGGTTTAGGGTAGATCCAGCAAAGTTGATTTGTGATTAAGTAAATCTTTGTGTTAAGGCTTGAGGACAAAGATTGAGGTTAGATTTGTACTAGACCGAAGGACTATATTTAGTGTAGATTTGTGGATAGAGTTTGGTGCAGATTTGAGGATAGATTTGTGCTAGACCAGAGATAGAGATTGAGTAGATTTGTGCTAGACCAAAGGACTATGTTTAGTGCAGATTTGAGATAGAGCTAAGAGCAAGCTTTGGAGGTGACATAGTATAGAGGACGTCAGTCTCAAATGGATAGAGATCCATTAGCCAGGGTAGTGAGGATAGGTATTCTGAGTGAGGACAAGAGTCTTTAGTGGATAAATATCCATCAGTAAGTGTAGTGGAGGCAGTAGTTCTTCTAGAAGATCACTAGATAGAGTAGAGGAGAAATAAGTTCTCATGTGGATAGAGATCCATGAACTTGATTAGGGAATTGGTGTCTCCTTTGGACAGAGGTCCATAAACATTGTATTAGGGAAAGGATTCCTGAGAGATTTATTGAGAAAATATTAGTGAAATATTTTCTCCGTGGAGTAGCCCATATTGGATGAACCATGTTAAATTGGTGTCTCTATTGTGTGTGGTGATTTATGTATTGCTTTGATTACTATTGTTGATATCGTTACTGATATATTATATAATATTGATTGGAAAATAAAAGGAAAAAGTGGTCTTATACTGTTCACCTCCCCTATCAGTATAAGCTTATATTTTTAAATTGGTATAAGAGCGTGTTCCTTCGAAAGAGTTTAACAACTTGTAGGAAAAGCTTACAAGAACACAATGGATTCTAAGAGTGGTAGTTCAAGTTCTATGAAACAAATTGTTCTATATTCTAAATTGATTTGAGAATGAGGTTGAATGTTTTTGAATGTGAAACATATTGAGTCTCTAACAATTCTCTATGTTTTTCTATGGTAAAAAGAGAGATTGAAAGTGATTGATCATTGTAGTGAATGTGAAGCATATTGAGTCTCTGACAATTCTCTATATATTTCTATGATATTGGACACATTCTAGTGAGGACTTGTTGAGCATATTTGAGGCAAGTCTTTGAGAAGAATTGTGGATAGATTTGTGTGAGCTTGTGTGGAAGCTTACAATACAGATTTGAGGACAAATATTAAGAACAGGTTGGACAAGTTCTAGGGAGGACTTGTTGAGCAGATTTGAGGTAAGTATTTGAGAAGACTTGTGGACAAATTTGTGTGAGATTTTGTGGAAGCTTACAATACAAATTTAAGGACAGAGATTGTTGAGCATATTGGACAAGTTCTAGAGAGGACTTGTGGATAGATTTGTGTAAGCTTTTGTGGAAGCTTAAAATGTAGATTTGAGATAAGTATTTGAGAAGACTTGAGAGCAAAGTTGATTGAGTGATTTTTTCAAACCTTGAGTTAAGGTTTGGGGCAGATCCAACAGAGTTAATTTGTGATTAATTCAAGCTTTGTGTTAAGGCTTGAGGACAGATATTGAGGACAAATTTGTACTATATCGAAGGACTATGTTTAGTGTATATTTGAGGACAAAGTTTGGTGTAGATTTGAGGATAGGTTTATGCCAAACCAAATACATAGATTGAATAGATTTGTGCTAGACCAAAGGATTGTCTTTAGTGTAGATTTGAGACAAATCTAAGAGTAAGCTTTGGAGGTGATAGAGTATAGAGGACAACAATCTCTAGTGGATAGAGATCCATTAGCCAGGGTAGTGAGGAGAGGTCTTCTTAGTGAGGACATGAGTCTTCAGTCGATAGAGATCCATCAAGAAGTGCAGTGGAGGTAGCAATTATTCTAGAAGATCACCAACTATATTAGAGGAGAAAGGAGTTCTATGGATAGATATCCATGAACTTGATTAGGATATTGGTGCCTCCTTTGGATAGAGGTCCATAAATATTATAATAGGGAAAGGATTCCCAAGATATTTATTGAGAAAATATTAGTGAAATATTTTCTCCGTGGAGTAGCCCACATTGGGTGAACCATGTTTAATTGGTATCTCTATTGTGTGTGGTAATTTATGTATTGCTTTAATTACTGTTGTTGATATTGCTACTTATATATTGCATGATATTGATTGGAAAAGAAAAGGAACAAATGGTCTTATATTGTTCACCCCCCTCTCAGTACAAGCTTATGTTTTTAAATTGGTATAAGAGTAGGTTCCTTTGGAGGAGTTTAAAATCTTGAAGGAAAATATTACAAGAACACAATGGATTCTAAGAATGAATTCTTAGACAATTCAACATCAATATTTTATGGAAGTGATTATATATTTTGGAGTATGAGAATGAAAATTCACCTGATGGCACTTGGCAATGAAATATGAGAAGCAGTTGAAAATGGATACACACCACTAGCTACTCCACCTACAGATAAATATGCTTTTGAAATGAGAACAAAATAGGAACCTAATCTCTTAAAGGAAGCAACCTTCAAAGCTACTAAGAAGACAAAGGGCAAGAAGTCAGATTCAAGCAATGAGTCATCCAGTGGTGAAGAAGAAAATTATGGTAGAAGGAATAAGGATCCAAGAAGATTTAAAGATGCAAAATATGTTAAATGTTTCAATTGTGGAAATTATGGTCACTATGCAACTGATTTTCAATAAGCTATAAATAACAACGATGAAGAAAAATAGGATCATAAGAACAAAGAATCAAAAAAATATAGGTACCAAAAGAAAGGTAAGGATGGATAAGGCAAACAAGAAAAGAAGTTCTTTCAAAGATCAAATAGGAGTTACTATGCAGACAAGGCAAGTAAGTACTCAAGTGATAGTGATAATAGTTTCTCAGATAATGATAAAGATGAAGTTCTATTTCTGACAGAAGAAAAAGAAGAAGTTAAGAAAAGGTCACCAATAATTCTCAAGTGTTCTAGAGTGGAAATTTTGAACATCTTGAAGATAGTTGTACAAAGAATAGTTTCAGTTTCAATGATGATGAATATGAAGATACACTTGAGGGACCAGAAGAGAATATTCTAATGGCACTACACGAAGAAGGAGGTGATCCTATAGAAGACAAGTCAGAAGAGAATGAAGATTTTTTCAAAGGTAAACAAATAGAGGAAGAATCAGAGAAAGGAGAAGTTGATCTTGAGGGAGAGCTTATTTATGCTCTTAACACATTGAAGAAGGTAAGAAAACAAAATTTCCAACTTAAGCTTCAGTTTTAAGAATGTGATGAAGAGAGAGGAAAGTTTATAGAAGATCTAAATAAGTCAATGGCTAAGACAAATAAGTTCAAGGATAAGTTATAAGCAAAGGTTTTAGAATGTGAAATATTAGAACAAGAAGTAGCTCTACTAAGGAAAGAAGTAGAAAAGTCTAAGGATAAGCTACATAAGTTTGGAAAGAGCTCAAATATCATAGATAAGATGATCAAGGTAAAAAGAAGGTCAACAAATAAAATAGGTCTTGGTTTTAAATAGGTAGAAAAAAAACAAGAAGGGGAGTAAACCTCAAGTTCTGAAGAATAAGAAACTTCAGAAGAAGACAGTGTGAGAGAAAGTGAGACTTCTGAGGATGAGTTGGACAATAGAAAGTTCAACAAGAAAAAGAACAATACACAAAAGAGGAAGAGATGGAATAAGAACCAGCATAGGGTAAAAGATACTAAGAGACCAATGAGGTAAAGGCAAGGAAATTTCAATGGACAATGTTTCTCATGTCATAAATTTGGACACAAGGCTTTACAGTGCATGACACATAAAAGACAGGAATATGGGAACTTCAGAAATAGGTAGCTTTTTCATGGGTATTGCTACTCATGTAATCCGTTTGGTCACAAGGCAATGAATTGCAGGGTCCATGATAGGAATAGATATGGCTTTACCAGAAGAAATCCCAAGACATTTGCAACTTCAAGAAATAATAATATTAAGTGTTACAAGTGCAATAATGTTGGACATACAACAAAGTGATGTAGAGCAAAAATTCTAGAGACAAGCAGGAACAAGAACAATCAAAGAAATCAAAAGGATCAGATGAGAAGGAAAGTGGACAAAGGTAAAGATCAATGTATGCTAGAAATACTCCCACCCTAGAATTAACCACATCAAGAGGAGGTGGAGGAGGGGATGAGTTAAGAGGCTCATTCTTAGCCCCGAGCCCCAAAGGTGACCCTTTACCATTGATTTCAAATGGGGAGATATTTTATTTAAGAAGAGAGCATTGAGTCAAGGAGAGCACTTTCCCAAGGAGCAAAACATAAAAAGGTTAAGGAAATTGAAAAAGATAATTGGGTTGCCATCAATGACAAAGGGGGATATTGTTGGACATTTTGAGTAAATGAGTTGTCATTGATGTCAAGAGTGAGTGGTCATTGAAGTCAAAAGTCAATTTTAGTGAGTTGTGCAAGGAGAAGAAGTTCCGCAATGAGTGCAAAAAGGAGAGTTTGCTTCCAGTTGGTCAGATCCGGTTACAGGTTGTCAGATGTGGTCCCAAGTGCAAAGAAGAGGCCCAAGCAAATAATATTATAATATTTTATTATAATATTAAAAAGTGAAATTTAAATTAATTTATTAATTAATTTTATTAACTTCCAAAGTTATTTAAGTTAATTATAATTTTATTTTTAATTTAATTATAAATTAATTTATATTAATTTAATAAACCCTAAAGAGGGTTATAAGGTTAAATTAAAAATTGAATTTGAAATTTGATTTGGAATGCCGACGTTTTATGACACGAGGCTTTGTGTATAAATGGTGGCAAAATATTTGCCTTACACCCCTCATACCATCGATTGAATATCTGAAGCTCCAAAGTATCGTGCGCAAAAGAGAAACATAGTTTTCATGTTTGAAAGATCTCCGACGATAGAAAAGAGAATAAATGGGAGTGAGGCTCCTCTCACCTCACACTGTTAGACATTTTGAGTCCCTAAGTCAAAGTTGTCATTAATGTCACCATTGATGCCACCAGAAGGAGTCATCATTAATTCCAAAGAATTCAACAGGAAATAAATGTGACAAATATGGTCATTTGATATTTAGTAAGAAGGCAGAAGTTCGAGTGAAATAGTGCAAAATACAAAATTTAAAAAGGAGTGATAATATTTATTTTATAAATTATTTAAATTCGGGATGAATTTAAATTTTATAAATAAATATTAAAAGGTACTTTATCAAAGGTGAAATATTATAATGGTTAGAAGTGCTATGATGAAAACCCAAACAGACCAATTTTCATATCATTTGGAGCAACACAGATCCTAGCGCATCCCTATGTGTGAACGAGATATTTGGCAAGCGACTATGCGAGGGTTTCATCTGGGTTGAGTGCAAGCAGCTCCAGAGGTTGGTTTTTAGGGCCTTCGGGCCCTAGCGGCCAATATTTTTGTGGTTTATGCTCAATATTTTAGTAGGAAATGTTGCAGGGGATCCAATATGGGTTAGAAATTTATCTTTCAATAGATCATACTATGAACTTGAGTGACAACGGCTTCCAATTTGCTGCACAAAAGAAAAGTGAAAACCATACCTTTCCACGACGTCTAGGGCAAGGATTAAAGAGATCACAAAACAAGTTTCAAGCAGTTGATCAAAAAATGGCTCATATCTCAAGTGAATCTGGTGCTAAGGTGCACCCACAAAATAATTCTACTCGTGAAAACCCCTGTCAAGGGTAAGAATTTCGAAGACTCAGTCCCAAAAATGAATTTTAGGGATGCCCTTCATGGTGGACAACCTCAGCCCAATGCTAATATCAATCTTAGGGCTTCCCATAAACCTCTAAGAATGCCTAAGATTGATCCTAGGAAAATGGAGTCAGGATGTCTTAAAGCAGCTGATGGAACTCCTATTGTTAAGCTTGATATGGGTAACATTCAGACTGGCATTGAAGATTTGGAAAAAAGAGGACTAATTTTTCGGTTCGTGGGTTTTCATTCGAGTCTATCTGCTTTCAAAGTCTGGGCTGCAAAAAGCTGGAAAACTAAAGGTGAGTTACAAATCTCTATTTATCCAAATGGTTATTTTCTTGTTTTATTTGCTAATAATGAAGATAGAGAGAAAACTTTTCAAGGGGGTCCTTGGTTTTTTGGAAGGGCAGGGCTTTTCATGAAGCCTCGGCATACTAAATTTAAAGTCGAAGAAGAGATGCCTTCTATAGCTCCCATGTGGGTTAGACTCTTTGGCCTCCCTATTGAATTTTGGAATCCTACTATTTTTTCTTCAATTGGAAACTCTTTAGGAACTTTTATGATGACTCTTGATTGTACTCAAAATTTTGAACATATTATTTATGCTCGGATTTGTGTTTTAATGGATTTTGACAAACCCCTACCTAAAAATATCACATTACAATTTGGGGAAGACACTTGGGAGCAAGTAGTGGACTATGAGAACATTCCTTTTCATTGTAGAATTTGCCATGAATATGGTCATTTGGCCAGTGCTTGCCCAAATAAAATTCCTGATCAAAAGAAAGAAGATATAAACTCAACGGGTTTCCAAATGCCTAAGAAGAAGAACACTAAAAAAAAACCAGTTATGAAGGATCAATCAAAGTCATCTGCTAATATGTTTGAAATCCTTTCCACAAATGATGTCCCAAGTGAGGAAGAGGAAATAATGGAAACTGAAATCTTAGAAACACAATTTAAATATGAAGGGAAGAACTCAGAGACAAACCAACAAATCAAAGGTTTTCAACAGAAAAAAAGGAGAAAATTTACACAAGAAAAACAATCTTTCAAATGTCAAAACTTCAAATAATGCAGGTCCCAATATAGACTCCGTTGAACCATCTAGTAAAATTTTGGCTGTGTACGAGCATTCTTCAAGGTTAGAAGCCATCTCAGATTCAATTGGAATAAGTCAAGAAACAGGGAAAAAAATTGAAGATGGATTCTAATAAAAAAGCAGGTCGCAAGACCAATCAATATCATATGGTAAAAGAAGGTGAAAATCTTGTAGAGGAAGGTAAGATTAATGCCCTTCCCAACTTTTTTAGCCCTGGTATTAATGAAGATCATCACTTGGAATATTAGAGGACTCAAAGGGAGTCTTTCAAAACAAAATGAAATTAGAAGAATGATTCAGATAAATCATCCACATCTTGTTTTCCTTCAAGAAACAAAGATGTCAATGGAGGATATGGACTCAATTGCCAGTAAAATTTGGCCAGCTGGAAAAGTGGTTTCCCTCGGTTCCCAAGGGACTTCGGGTGGCATTGCTTGTCTTTGGGACCCAAAAGAGGTAGTTATTCACCATATGGTTGGCAGTTGGGGTTTGTTGGCTATAGCTATTCAAAGTAGACATTCCAACCAGATTATGCTCTGCATTACTGTTTATGCTCCGACTTCTTTGGAGGAAAAAAGAAGATAGTGGAAGGATATTACTCATATTATCTCTCATTTTCCTAAAGCTTGGATCTTGATCGGAGGATATTTCAATACCATCCTCTCTCTGGATGAGAAAATGGGGGAAATAGAAATTTGGACAAAAGCACTGACCTCATGAGCGAATATATTGCAAACCTCCATCTTGTGGATATCCAAACCAGATAATGGCCTTATGACTTGGTCTAATAGAAGGCAAGGCTTAGCTTGTATAATGGAGAGATTGGATAGGTTTTTGCTCTCTAAAAATTTCTTAATCCATGGTCACATTCCTAAAGTGAAGACTCTTAATAATGTTGGTTCGGATCATTGGCCAGTCATGGTGGAAATGTGGAAAACCAATGTGAGTTTCTCTCCTTTTCATTTTCAATTAATGTGGCTTAGAGACATTTCCTTCAGACCTCATGTGCAACAATGGTGGAAGGAAGGTAAACCTAGGCATGGGACTAAGATGTTCTATTTTTCCAAAAGACTGCAATACATTAAATCCAAAATCAAGACTTGGAACTGGAAAGAGTTTGGGGATGTTCATAAAAAAAACATGAAGTTATTGCTCATCTTGAAAATTTGAATAAGAAAATCCGTTTAGATGGCCTCACAGAGAAGAGAAGTGTAGATGAAATTAAACTCACAACTCAGTTAGAGGAATGGGAAAAAAGAGAAGAAATCTTATGGAAGCAAAAATCTAGAATTCAATGGCTCAAAGAAGGAGATCGAAACACAAATTTCTTCCACAAATCTCTTCTAGCTCGAAGATCTCACAACTTTATTTCTTCCTTAAAATCAGATTCTGGAGATGTTGTTTATACTTGGGATGGCATGAACTCTATTGTTGTTGATTACTTTTCCAATATTTTTGCTGCTACTCCTCTTGACTCAGCTTCACAACAAAATGTTCTTCAAGCAATCCCTTCTCTTATCACTTCTGAGGAGAACTCTATTTTGACTGCTCCTATTACTATCAATGAGCTTCAACAAGTAGTTTTTAAAATGCAAAAAGGGAAAACCCCAGGTCCTGATGGTTTTCCCATTGAGTTCTACCAAGAGTTCTGGGATATCCTTCATGTTGATTTATTAGAGGTGGTGGAAGAAGCCAGGAAAGCCAAAGAAATTTTGAAGGTTATCAATAAAACTTATATTACTCTTGTTCCAAAAGCTCAAGAGGTTGATCATATCTCAGCTTTTAGACCTATTGCTTTATGTAATGTTCTTCTCAAAATCATTACTAAAATCATGGCGAGAAAGGTTGAAGCCTCTTTTGCATAAGATTATTTCCCCGAGCAAGGGGGTTATGTGGAAGGACGTCAAATAGTAGATGAGATAGTTCTTGCTCAGGAAGCCATCCATTCCATGGATATGCAAAATTCTCCTTCCATGTTCATTCGGTTAGACTTATCCAAAGCTTATGACAGAGTGGATTGGCACTTCCTTATCAAAGTTTTGAGGCAATTTGGTTTCTCTAAGGATTGGATGGATTGGATTATGGGATGTATCTCTTCAGTTTCCTACTTAGTTCTTATCAATGGCAGGCCTTCTCAGTCATTCCCAGCTTCTAGAGGTATTAGGCAAGGTGACCCGCTATCCCCTTATTTATTCATCATTCTTGTTGAATGCTTGGGTAGGACTATAACCAAAAAGAGGGAAAACAAAACCCTTGAGGGAGTTACCATTGCTCATGGAGCTAGACCTATCTCTCATCTTCAATTTGTGGATGACTCTACTCTTTTAGGTAAAGCTACAGTTAAGGAAGCTTCTAATATTAAGCAAATCATTAGCTATTTTTCTAAGGCTATCGAGCGATTGATCAATGAAGACAAATCTAAAGTTATTTTCTTTCAACTGCTCTGCTAGACAGGAATCCATGGTCTTGGATAAATTAAGATATAAGAAGACCTCTCTTCCAATCACTTATTTAGGTATTCCCATAAATATTCAAAGGCAAAAAAATAAATATTGGAATTGGTTGTTGGACAAAGTCAAGAAGAAAATTGGAAAGTGGACCAACAAGTGGCTTTCTTCTGGGGGTAGAATCACCTTGGTAAAATCAGTCCTTCAAGCTATTCCTATTTATGTTTCTTCCATTTTGAATATCCCAAAGGTTGTTCTTCGAGAATTGGATCAAATCAGTCATCGTTTCCTTTGGAGTGGTACTAAGGAGAAAAGAAAATGGGCCTTGGTGAAATGGGATACTTTATGTCTTCCTAAGAGTGAAGGGGGGTTAGGATTCCGGTCTTCTATTAATAACAACAAAGCTTTAGCTGCTAAATTATATTGGAGGATGTTGCATAACCCCAATGCTCTTTGGGCCAATAATCTCCGTGCTAAATATGCTCAGAACAAAAGTCCTGAAGACCTTGTTCGCTATCAACTTCCTACCAAAGGTTCTCCCATTTTAGCAGTTCTTAAGACTGGTGAGGATTTGATAAAGAAAAAATTATTTTGGATCATTCATAATGGTCAACATGCAAATTTTTGGACAGATTCTTGGGATGGTCACAAGCCTTTGATAACTCAGTTTCCCGATTGGAGGCCTTGGATGGAGGAGCTTCACCGAGCTAATTGGATAAAGGTGGCTAATTACTATCGGTACCATACTGGTAATTCAAAGGTTGGTAGATATTGGATCCCTATTGAGGACTGGCCTATTCAAATCCCATAAAGGCAAAGACAAGATATCCAAGGCATCCTTCATATGAGATCCCTCTCTTGGTCCCATGAAAAAGATTGTTTTGGATGGAACAACACTACTAAGGGTGAGTATTCAGTTGCTCAAGGTTATTTGACCTTATGCCATAATAATCCCAACCATTCTTCTGACATATTTTCTCGATTGTGGGCTCAAAATCTCTGGCCTAAGGTGAGGTTCTTTAATTGGATTTTATTGCATCGTAGGGTGCTTACTGGTGAGCAACTTATGAAGCATGGTTTTCATGGCCCTTTTAGATGTGAAATGTGTGAAGAGAATGTAGAAAATCTCAACCATATTTTTATTGAGTGTACTTTAGCCTCTGAGCTATGGAGGAGAATGGCCACTTTACTTGGCTTACAGTGGTCCAATTTTTTTACTTTTGAACAACTTTGGAGGGATTGGCCTAATCAAGAGGGTGTTGATCATTTTATTAGGCAATTAGTTTGGATGGGTTCTACCATTCTTCTTTGGAATATTTGGAATGAAAGGAACAACCAAATTTTTAATCAAGATAGGAAGGATATTCACTATATTTGGCAAAATACCATAGCCAACTTAGTTGAATCAGTCCATCAACTCCTTAATCACCCCCAAAACTCCCACCAAAGATGGGATCAAGTGATGCAAATATTGAAGATTAAATCTTCTAAGGGCAACCAACTTAAAGGGAATGTGAGTATTAGTAAGATGGATAGGACTAGAAATTGGCAACCTCCTCCTAAGGATTTTGGAAAATTCAATACTGATGGAGCCTCTAGAGGGAACCCTAGAAAAGCCAGTGTGGGAGGAATTGGTAGACTTTCAGATGGCTCCTTGGTTTTTACTTTTGCTGAGAATTTGGGTATTCTTTCCAATAACCTTGCTGAGGGGTATGGTATCCTCAGAGGCCTTCAGGAGGCTACTAAGGTTGGATGGGAAAAGGTGTTAGTTGAGTCTGACTCTCAACTTATGATTAATCTCTTGAAGACTCCTTCTAAGAATCATAAGGTGGATTGGAGAATAAAAAGAATTATTGAGAAGATTCAATTAATCCAGATGGGATTTTTGAAAGTTGATTACAATCATGTGGTCAGAGATCAAAACAAGAGTGTTGATGCTTTAGCTAATTGGGCTTTGGACAAAGGTGATCTTACTTGTTATGGCCACCCTCCTATATGGTGGGCTTCTCAAATTAGGGAAGCTCTTCTTTCTATCATTTCTTTGGATGGCTCCAGTTCTGAAGGTACCTAGTTTCTTCTTGTTTTTTTTTTTGCTTCTCTTTGGTTCATTCAGTTTTTTTTAGTTCCCTAGCTCATTCTATTCTTTATTTTGTTTCCTCTGTTGATTCTTGCCTTAATAGTCTTCTGGTCTAGATAGGTCATTGTTATGTTCAATTTTTTTTCTTTTTTTTTTTTTTTTTGTTTAGTTTTTTAAGGTGGGTGGGTTCTTTTGTTTTGTTTTGTTTTTGTGTTCTTTGTGTTGTTTTTTGTTGTTCTTGTGTTTTTGTTGTTTTGTTTGTTTTTTTTAATGTTTTTTGTTATTGTTCTTGTGTTTTTTTCGTTCTTGTTCTTGGGTTTCTCTTTGTTTGTGTTATTTCATGTTTTTATGTGTGAGTGTTTTCTATGTTTTTTGTTTTTGTTTATTGTCTGTTGTTGGTTGTTTTTTATTTTTATTTTTATTTTATTTTTTAATTTTTTAGGTTTTGGTTGTGTTTATTTTTCATGTTTTTTTTGGGTTATGTCTTTGTAGTGTTCTGTTGTTTTTGTCTTGTTTGTGTTTTGTTATGTGGTTCTTGTGTTTTTCTATGTGGTTTGTGTTGTGGTTTCTTTTATCTTATTGTGCGTGTTTGGTTGTGCTTTTGTTTTTGACACACTCAAGGAGCATGTTTTTTATTTTATTTTATTATTTTTGTTGTTATTTACTTATTTTTAAATTGGTTTTGTGTGTTTGTTTGCTCCTTGAGTATGTCAAAGGTGGTAGGCCAGGTCCGAGTCCTGGGCATTTTTGGTGGAATGGATACCCCTGCCTCCTTGGGTCTTACCCGAAAGTGGCATCCCTTTTGGGATGTTTTCCACAAATAAAAAAAAAATGAAAACCCAAATAAAATATTTGTAATTTTCATTACAATATTTTATATTGCAAAAGTGGGTTTACAAAGTCTAAAAATATTTTAATAAACCCAAAGGTTGGGTTGAAGGTTGAAGACCAAAGAATATTTTAAATAAATCCAAAGGTTGGATTTAAACAAGGCAAAGCTTATTTCCACCGACGTCATAGAAGACAAAGGGAAGCGCCGATATTTTTAATATAATGGGAATGCATATTAATACCATGCCAAAGTTGAGTTTCGAATTACCCTTGCTCGATTTGAAAGAGAAGTGCATCGAATTTAATGCAGAGCTCGTGATAGTGTTGTGCAAATTTCGTGGTTTGACTTGATGGCGAAAGGGACAAAAGCAAGCGCATTGATTTTTTGGAAGCCAACAAGGCACTTTGGCCTAGTGGCAAGTGGGCTGCAAGCGTACGTTTTGGTGTGCATGGTGGTTAGTGTTCGAATCCCATGGAAGCTTTTGGTGGATGTGTTGAAGGCACCAATCAATAGGCGCATATATTTTTGCAAGGCTAGGAAGGAGTCTTGAAGCACATGGTGCTTCTTCCTTCCCAACGAGCTTGTAAGCTCATGTGGTGTTTGCACCATGGGCAAGACATTGTGAGGGCTGCATTGAGAGTTCAAAACTCTCCAAAGGCAAAGGTACATTTTTAATGTTTTATTTTTATTAATGCCTAAGTTGGAGGTATAAGGTATTTGGTGGTTGAAGTCTTTGCATTGTGATAAAGGTTGGTAGTTGAGAAATATCATTAGGAGGTATAAGGAGAATTTTGTTTTTATTTTCAAGTCTTAAGTTTTGCTATTGTGGAATATTGAAAGGTTAAGACTTTGTGAGTTGTGTGTTATTTCCAATAAAGGGTTTTGTGATTATTGTGAGGATATTGCTTATTGTTTAAGTTGGAGTGATAAGGTGTAATTGTGATATTATTTTTGTGATATAAAAATTATCCTCTAACCCTTATTGAGTTTGTCAAAGAAGTAATTGTGAGTGTGGCAGATTTGTAAGGACAACTACTCTTCAAGAAAAGGTATGGGTAAAATTCTTCTTTGTTGAGTTAGGTGATTGGCTTGATTGAAAATTAAGTTTGGAGTGAAAAGGATTTGATTAGGGTTTCTTTTTCAAAAGTGGTTGAGTTAATGCTTCAAGGTTTTCTGGATTGAGAGTTGTGATTAAACCTTGTTTGATAAGCATTATTGTTTAGACCATTGGTTGAGTGAAGTACTTTGAGTTTATGCTTCAAGGTTTTCTGAATTGAGAGTTGTGATTAAAACCTTATCTTATTAGCATTGTTGTTGAAGCCAATGGGTGATGCAAAGAACTTGAACTTGAGTTAGAAAAGAACATGAGTATCATTGTTATGTGAGATTTGTTGTTGAGCATTGTTGGAAATATTTTGAGTTGGTTGATACATGCTTGGACTAGGGTTTGTGAGAAAGGGTTGTTCCTTGAGGTGATTGGTTGAGTAGAGTTGATTAAGCCTAGTCAAGTGGATGCATGAAGTGGTTGTTCAAGTTCCATGAAACAAACTATTCTATATTCTGATTTGAGTTGAGATTGAGCTTTGAGAATAGAACATATTGAGTCTCTAACAATTCTCTTTATGCTTCTATGAGATTGAGTTGAGATTGAGCATTGAGATAGAGTAAAAAAGATTTGAGTGGATTGAGCTTTGAGAATAGAACATATTGAGTCTCTAACAATTTCTCTATAATTCTCTTTATGCTTCTATGAGATTGAGTTGAGAAAGTGATTGAGCATTGAGTATAGGACATATTGAGTCTCTAACAATTCTCTTTATGATTCTATGAGATTGAACAAGTTTTGTGTGGACTTGTTAAGCTGATTTGAGGTAAGTCTTTGAGAAGGCTTGTGGACTATTTTTGTGTGAGCTTTTGTGGAAGCTTGCAATGCATATTTGAGCAAGTCCTAGAGAGGACTTATTGAGCAGATTTGGACAAGTTCTTTAGATAAGTTCTAAGTGAGCTTGTTGAGCATATTTAGACAAGTTTTGAGTGAGCTTGTTGAGCAGATTTGAGCAAGTTCTGAGTGGACCTATTGAGCAGATTTGAGCAGGTTCTGAGTGGACCTATTGAGTAGATTTGAGCAGGTTCTGAGTGGACCTATTGAGCAGATTTGAGAAGGTTCTGAGTGGACCTATTGAGCATATTTGAGTAGGTTTTGAGTGGACTTGTTGAGCAGATTTGAGAAGGTTTTGAGTGAACCTATTGAGCAGAGCTTTGGAGGTGACAGAGTAGAGGAAGCAACCAAAAAAGGCGAGGACAAGAGTCTTCAAGTGGAGAGAGATCCATAGTCAGTGTAGTGGAGGTAGTCTTCTAGAGGATCACCAGCCAGAGCATAGGAGAAGGAGTTCTCCTATGGATAGAGATCCACAAACCAGATTTAGGGGATCAACATCTCCTTTGGACAGAGGTCCATAAACATTGTAATTGGGAAGGATTCCCAAAATATTATTTGAGAAATATTTAGAAGAAATATTTTCTCTATGGAGGTAGCCCACATTGGGTGAACCATGTTAAAATCTGTGTCTCTATTGTGTATGGTGTTTTATGCATTACTTTGATTACTACTATTGATATTGCTATCTATACACTACATAATATTGATTTGAAAAGAAAAGTAAAAAGTGGTCTTATACTGTTCACCCCCCTCTCAGTATAAGCTTGTGTTCTTCAATTGGTATCAGAGCGGGTTCCTTCAGAAGATTTTGACAGCTTGAAGGAAAAGTGGTCTAAGAACACAATGGATCAAAAGGATCAAAGGGATGGGTCCATCAATAATGGAGTACCAGTATTTGATGGAAGTGACTTCTTGTATTGGTGTGTGTTGATGAGATTTCACCTGATGGCACTTGGCAATGAAGTTTGGGATGCAGTGGAACTTGGATATGATTCAGTAGCCAATCCTCCTATAGATAAGGAAGGTAAGCTTCTAATGCATGCAAATTCAAGAGCTATGAATGCAATTATAAAAGGGTTGCGTAGATCAGAATCTATGAAGGTTATGGAGTGTACAATAGCAAAAGATATGTGGGAACTATTGCATACCATATATGAAGGAGATAAAAGTGTCAGGAAAGCTAAGATCAGAAATCTCAAAGGAGAATTTGAGAACCTAAGAATGTAGGATGATGAAAATATTTGTGACTATCTCAACAAGGTTGATGAACTTATACATGAGATGAAAGGTCTTGGAATGAAGGTTGATGAATCTGATGCTTGTGATAAGATCTTGAGAACTCTTCCAAAAAGGTATAGTGAAAAGGTTTCTGCTATAGAAACATCAATTGATAGTGATTCTCTAACAAGGAATTCTTTGCTTGGCATGCTTACTACTTTTGAGATAAGAACAAAAGATCCTATTCCTCCGAAAGAAGTTGCATTCAAAGTGGACAAAAAGAAAAAGGGTAAGAAGACAGAATCAAGCAGTGAGTCATCTAGTGATGAAGAAGAAAATTATGGTAGAAGAGATAAAGGTTCCAGAAGACCCATAGATCTAAGATCTGTTAAGTGTTTTAATTGTGGAAAGTATGGAAATTATGCAACAAAGTGCAAAGAGCCAAAGAGCAACAATGATGAAGAAAAATAGGACCACAGGTACAGGGAATCAGAAAGATACAAGCACCAAAAGAAAAGCAAGGATGGACAAAGCGAACAAGGAAAGAAGTTCTTCCAAAGGCAAAAGAGAAGCTACTATGCGGATAATGCAAGTAAGTACTCAAATGATAGTGATGCTAGTTTTTCAGACAATGATAGAGATGAAGTCCTATTTATGGTTGAAGAGAAAGAACCAGTTAAGAGAAAGACTCCAATTATTCTCAAGTGTTTTAGATGTGGTAAATTTGGACATCTTGAAGATGATTGCACAAGGGATGGTTATAGTTTCAGTGATGATGATTTTGAAGATGCACTTGAAAGACCAGATGAAAATATTCTAATGGCATTAGAAGAAGAAGTGAGTGATCCTATAGAAGACAAGCCAAAAGAAATAAATTATATGGACAAAGGCAAACAAATAGAGGATTATTCAGCAGAGAATGGTTATGATCTCAAGGGAGAACTTATCTATGCCCTTGACATAGTAAAGAAGGTAAGAAAGCAACACTCTAAGCTTGAAAGTCAGTTTCAAGAATGTGATGAAGAAAGATTATTGCTCATAGAGGATTTAGAAAATTCAAAGGCTAAGGCAAGCAAGTTCAAAGATAAGTTAGAAGCAAATATTCTGGAATGTGAAAAGTTAACACAAGAAGTGGCCCTACTAAAGGAATATTTAGAGGATTCCAAGAATAAGCTATACAAGTATGTAAACAGTGCAAAGAGTGTGGATAAAATAGTCAAGATACAAAGAAGAGCAACAAACAAGACAAGTCTTGGTTCTAAACAAGTTCAAAAGAAAAGGGAAGAAGAGTCTACTTCAAGTCTTGAAGAAGAAGAAACTTTAGAAGAAGATACATCAGAAGAAGAAAGTGTAAGTGGGAGTGAGACATCAGAGGATGAGTTGGACAACAAAGAGTTCAACAAAGATAGGAACAATGCATAGAGAAGATACATATGGAACAACAATCAGAATAGGAGACCAATGAGGTCAAGACAAGGAAGCTTCAATGGAAGATGTTTTTCATGTCACGGGTTTGGGCACATGGCTTCATAGTGCAGGACACATGAAAGACAGGAATATGGAAAAGGATAAATTTTCCAAGGGTATTGCTACTCATGTAATGAGTTTGGTCACAAGGCAATGAATTGCAAGATTCATGACAGAAGAGGATATGGCTTCACAAGGAGAAATCCTAAGACAGTTGCACCTCCAAGGAATAATAACATTTAAGTGCAATAATGATGGTCACACAACAAGATGGTGTAGAGCAAATATTCTAGAAACAGGCATGAACAGGAATGAGAATATGAACAGGAACAAAAATATGAACAGGAATAGAAACATGGGCATGAACAAAAATAGGAACAAGAATATGAACAGGAATAGGAACATGAACATGGATGAGAACAAGAATAGGAACAGGAACATAAGTGATGACAGGAACAGGGATGATGACTTGGGAAAGAGGATTCAGAAAACTCAGAAAAGAAGAGAAAAATATAAAGGTAAAGAACAATGCTTTCGAGGAGTAGAAATACTCCCACCCAAGAATTAACCACCTCATGTGGAGGTGGGGGAGGGGCTAAGCTAAGAGGCTCATTCTTAGCCCCGAGCCCCAAAGGTGACCCTTTGCCATTGATGTCAAAGGGGGAGAGATTTGTGTATTGGGGAGAGATTTGATATTTGAGAGAGCATTGAGCTAGGGGGAGCAATGTCCCAAGGGGAGCAGAAGAAAAAGAAAGGTCAGGTTTCAGTAAAAGGATATGGGTTGCCATCAATGACAAAGGGGGATATTGTTGGACATTTTGAGTCCCTAAGTCAAAGTTGTCATTGATGTCACCATTGATGCCACCAGAAGGAGTCATCATTAATTCCAAAGAATTCAGCAGGAAATAAAGGCAACAAAGATGGTCATTTGATATTCAGCAAGAAGGCAGAAGTTTGAGTGAAACAATGCAAAAGATAGAAGTTAAAAAGGAGTGATAATATTTATTTTATAAATTATTTAAATTCAGGATGAATTTAAATTTTATAAATAAATATTAAAAGGTACTTTATCAAAGGTGAAATATTATAATGGTTAGAAGTGCCATGGTGAAAACCCAAATAAAATATTTGTAATTTTCATTACAATATTTTATATTGCAAAAGTGGGTTTACAAAGTCTAAAAATATTTTAATAAACCCAAAGGTTGGGTTGAAGGTTGAAGACCAAAGCATATTTTAAATAAATCCAAAGGTTGGATTTAAACAAGGCAAAGCTTATTTCCGTCGACGTCTAGAAGACAAGGGAAGTGCCAACATTTTTAATATAATGGGAATGCATATTAATACCATGCAAAAGTTAAGTTTTGAATTACCCTTGCTCGATTTGAAAGAGAAGCACATCGAATTTAATGTAGAGCTCGTGATAGTGTTGTGCAAATTTTGTGGTTTGACTTGACGGTGAAAGGGACAAAAGCAAGCGCATTGATTGTTTGGAAGCCAACAAGGCACTTTGACCTAGTGGCAAGTGGGCTGCAAGCGTACGTTTTGGTGTGCATGGTGGTTAGTGTTTGAATCCCATGGAAGCTTTTGGTGGACGTGTTGAAGGCGCCAATCAATAGGCGCATACATTTTTGCAAGGCTAGGAAGGAGTCTTGAAGCACGTGGTGCTTCTTCCTTCCCAATGAGCTTGTAAGCTCATGTGGTGTTTGCACCGTGGGCAAGACATTGTGAGGGCTGCATTGAGAGTTCAAAACTCTCCAAAGGCAAAGGTACATTTTTAATGTTTTATTTTTATTAATGCCTAAGTTGGAGGTATAAGGTATTTGGTGGTTGAAGTCTTTGCATTGTGATAAAGGTTGATAGTTGAGAAATATTATTAGGAGGTATAAGGAGAATTTTGTTTTTATTTTCAAGTCTTAAGTTTTGCTATTGTGGAATATTGAAAGGTTAAGACTTTGTGAGTTGTGTGTTATTTCCAATAAAGGGTTTTGTGATTATTGTGAGGATATTGCTTATTGTTTAAGTTGGAGTGATAAGGTGTAATTGTGATATAAAAATTATCCTCTAACCCTTATTGAGTTTGTCAAAGAAGTAATTGTGAGTGTGGAAGATTTGTAAGGACAACTACTCTTCAAGAAAAGGTATGGGTAAAATTCTTCTTTGTTGAGTTGGTGGTTGGCTTGATTGAAAATTAAGTTTGGAGTGAAAAGGATTTGATTAGGGTTTCCTTTTCAAAAGTGGTTGAGTTAATGCTTCAAGGTTTTCTAGATTGTGAGTTGTGATTAAACCTTGTTTGATAAGCATTGTTGTTTAGACCATTGGTTGAGTGAAGTACTTTGAGTTTATGCTTCAAGGTTTTCTAAATTGAGAGTTGTGATTAAAACCTTGTCTTATTAGCATTGTTGTTGAAGCCAATGGGTGATGCAAAGAACTTGAAATTGAGTTAGAAAAGAACATGAGTATCATTGTTATGTGAGATTTGTTGTTGAGCATTGTTGAAAATATTTTGAGTTGGTTGATACATGCTTGGACTAGGGTTTGTGAGAAAGGGTTGTTCCTTGAGGTGATTGGTTGAGTAGAGTTGATTAAGCCTAGTCAAGTGGATGCATGAAGTGGTTGTTCAAGTTCCATGAAACAAACTATTCTATATTCTGATTGAGTTGAGATTGAGCTTTGAGAATAGAACATATTGAGTCTCTAACAATTCTCTTTATGCTTCTATGATATTGATTTGAGTTGAGATTGAGCTTTGAGAATAGAACATATTGAGTCTCTAACAATTCTATTTATGCTTCTATGAGATTGAGTTGAGAAAGTGATTGAGCATTGAGTATAGGACATATTGAGTCTCTAACAATTCTCTTTATGATTCTATGAGATTGAACAAGTTCTGTGTGGACTTGTTAAGCTGATTTGAGGCAAGTCTTTGAGAAGGCTTATGGACTGATTTTGTGTGAGCTTTTGTGGAAGCTTGCAATGCAGATTTGAGAAAGTCCTAGAGAGGACTTATTGAGCAGATTTGGACAAGTTCTGAGTGAGCTTGTTGAGAAGATTTAGACAAGTTTTGAGTGAGCTTGTTGAGAAGATTTAGAAAAGTTTTGAGTGAGCTTGTTGAGCAGATTTGAGCAGGTTATAAGTGGACCTGTTGAGAATATTTGAGTAGGTTCTGAGTGGACCTATTGAGCAGATTTGAGTAGGTTCTGAGTGGACCTATTGAGAATATTTGAGCAAGTTCTGAGTGGACTGTTGAGCAGATTTGATCAGGTTTTGAGTGGACCTATTGAGCATATTTGAGAAGGTTCTGAGTGAACCTATTGAGTAGATCTTTGGAGGTGACAAAGAAGATAGGACAAAGTCTTCAAGTGGAGAGAGATCCATAGACAGTGTAGTGGAGGTAGTCTTCTAGAGGATCACCATCCAGAGCATAGGAGAAGGAGTTCTCATGTGGATAGAGATCCACAAACCAGATTTAGGGGATCAACATCTCCTTTGGACAGAGGTCCATAAACATTATAATTGGGAAGGATTCCCAAAATATTATTTGAGAAATATTTAGAAGAAATATTTTCTCTATGGAGGTAGCCCACATTGGGTGAACCACGTTAAAATCTGTGTCTCTATTGTGTATGGTGTTTTGTGCATTGCTTTGATTACTGCTATTGATACTACTATCTATACACTGCATAATATTGATTTGAAAAGAAAAGTAAAAATTGGTCTTATACTGTTCACCCCCTCCTCTCAGTATAAGCTTGTGTTCTTCATGCACAGTGTTGTGCAACACATTTGGAAATGATAGATGGTGCTAAGTCTTGCAGTAGGCAAAGACACGATTCAAATCCCGCTAAATTCATTTTGTAAGGTAGTGAGATCATTTTTATTTTTGTGCAGCATAGAACAAAGGGATAAAGGGAGGCTTGTGCCTTCCCTTCTCATGGAAGTAGTTAGCCCATGTGGTGGTCTAGTGCCTTGATAATGCGTTCTATGGGGAGTGGTCTCGTGTTCGAAACCCACCAAGGCCTTTTTGTAGTGTTAAAGGTATGCGCTGATGTCGTCTATGTTGGTCGCTTGATTATTTTGGATGTGCTAAGGTTGAGAAAAATAAAATATTTTTGATGGTTATAAAGTTTAATTTTTGCCTGAATTAATTTGGATATTGAGTATTTTGAGGGAGATAAAAGGGTAGGCAAATATTATTTTGAAAGTTTAATTTTTGGAGGTTGATTAATTAAAAGTTAGAGATTATAAGGAGCAATTGAGTGATTATTTTTATGTATGATTTGATGATTTCTAATTATAAGAAGGAGTAATAAATTGTATTTGAGTTTTATTATGTTTGTAATTGAGAAAAATTTTGAGAGAGTGTTAGTGTGATATTTTGTCATCTAACCATTGAAATTGGCAAAGAAGGAAATTGTGATTAAGACAGGTTCTTAAGGGTAATTCTACATCAAACAAAAATGTATGGGCACATCTTTGTATTGAGTGCTTGTTGGATGTTGTGAATGCTAAGTTAGACTGAAAAGGATTGTTTTATGAGTATTGTTGAGTTTGATTGTTCAAGAATTTTTTGAGTGAGAGTTGATGAGAAAAACCTTGTTTTATAAGGATTTTTGGAAATATTGAGTAGATATTTCATATGCCTGAACTAGGGTTTGTGCAAATAACATGATTATCATTGCTATGTGAAGTTGTGAAAGAACATGAGTATCATTGTTATGTGAAGTACGTAAACTATCTTGAAATAGGGTTTTTGCAAAGATCATGAGTATCATTGTTATGTGAGAATTACTTGAGAAGCATTGTTGTTGAAGTGATTGATTGAGTGAAAGTGATTGAGCTTAGTTAAGTGGACATGTTGAAGTGATAGTTCAAGTTATGTGAAACAAATTGTTCTATATTCTAAATTTATTTGAGAAAGAGGTTGAGTTTTTGTGAATGTGAAACATATTGAGTCTCTAACAATTCTCTATGTTTTTCTATGGTAAAAAGAGAGTTTGAAAGTGATTGAGCATTGTAGTGAATGTGAAGCATATTGAGTCTCTAATGATTCTCTATATGTTTCTATGATATTGGACATGTTCTAGTGAGGACTTTTTGAGTAGATTTGAGGTAAGTTTTTGAGAAGACTTGTGGATAGATTTGTGTGAGCTTTTGTGGAAGCTTACAATACAAAATTGAGGACAGAGATTGAGAACGGGTTGGACAAGTTCTAGTGAGGACTTTTTGAGAAGATTTGAGGTAAGTCTTTGAGAAGACTTGTGGATAGATTTGTGTGAGATTTTATGGAAGCTTACAATACAGATTTGAGGATAGAGATTGTTGATCATATTGGACAAGTTCTAGAGAGGACTTGTGGATAGATTTGTGTAAGATTTTGTGGAAGCTTAAAAGGAAGATTTGAGACAAGTATTTGAGAAGACTTGAGAGCAGAGATGATTGAGTGATTTGTTCAAAAGTTAAGGTTTGGGGTAGATCCAACAGAGTTGATTTATGATTAAGTCAAGATTTGTGTTAAGTCTTGAGGGCAGATATTGAGGATAGATTTGTACTAGATCGAAGGACTATGTTTAGTGTATATTTGAGGATAGATTTTTGTGTAGCTTTTAGGATAGGTTTGTGCCAGACCATATACAAAGATTGAGTAGATTTGTGCTAGACCAAAGGATTGTGTTTAGTGTAGATTTGAGACAGAGCTAAGAGCAAGCTTTGGAGGTGACAGAGTATAGAGGATGACAATCTCCAGTGGATAGAGATCCATTAGCCAGGGTAGTGAGGATAGGTCTTCTTAGTGAGGACATGAGTCTTCAATGGATAGAGATCCATCAGGCAGTGCAGTGGAGGTAGCAGTTCTTCTAGAAGATCACCAACTAGAGTAGAGGAGAAAGGAGTTCTCTTGTGGATAGAGATCCATGAACTTGATTAGGGTATTGGTGTCTTCTTTGGACAAAGGTTCATAAACATTGTAATAGGGAAATAATTTCCAAGAGATTTATTGAGAAAATATTAGTGAAATATTTTCTCCGTCGAGTAGCCCACATTGGGTGAACCATGTTAAATTGGTGTCTCTATTATGTGTGGTAATTTGTGTATTGCTTTAATTACTATTGTTGATATTGCTACTTATATATTGCATAATATTTATTGGAAAAGAAAAGAAAAAAGTGGTCTTATATTGTTCACCCCACTATCAGTATAAGCTTATATTTTTTAATTGGTATAAGAGTGGGTTCCTTCGAAAGAGTTTAACAACTTGAAGGAAAAGCTTACAAGAACACAATTGATTCTAAGAATGGATCCTCAGATAATTCAACACCAGTATTTTATGGAAGCGATTATATATTTTGGAGTATGAGAATGAAGATTCACATGATGGCACTTGGCAATGAAATATGAGAAGTAATTGAAAATGGATACACACCACTAGCTACTCCACCTATAGATAAATATGTTTTTGAAATGAGAACAAAAGAGGAACCTAATCTCTTAAAGAAATAAACCTTCAAATCTACTAAGAAGACAAAGGGCAAGAAGTCAGATTAAAACAATGAGTAATCTAGTGATGAAGAAGCAAATTATGGCAGAAGAAATAAGGATCCAAGAAGATTTAAATATGCAAAATCTGTTAAATGCTTCATTTGTGGAAAGTATGGTCATTATGTAACTAATTTTAAAGAAGCTAGAAATAGCAATGATGAACAAACATATGATCATAAGAACAAGGAATCAAAAAAATATAGGTACCAAAAGAAAGGCAATGATGGACAAGGTAAACAAGGAAAGAAGTTCTTTCAAATATAGAAGAGGAGTTACTATGTAGACAAGGCAAGTAAGTACTCAAGTGATAGTGATAATAGTTTCTTAGATAATGATAAAGATGAAGTTCTATTTTTGACAGAAGAAAAAGAAAAAGTTAATAAAAGGTCACCAATACTTCTCAAGTGTTTTAGATGTGGTAGTTTTGGACATCTTGAAGATATTTGTACAAAGAATAGTTTCAGTTTCAATGATGATGAATATAAAGATACACTTGAAGTACCATAAGAGAATATTCTAATGGCACTAGAAGAAGGAGGTGATCCTATAGAAGACAAGTCAGAAGAGAATGAAGATGTTTTCAAAGGCAAACAAATAGAGGAAGAATCAGAGAAATAAGAAGTTGATCTTGAGGGAGAGCTTATTTATGCTCTTAACACATTGAAGAAGGTAAGAAAGCAAAATTTCCAAATTAAGCTTCAATTTCAATAATGTGATGAAGAAAGAGGAAATATTATAGAAGATCTAAATAAGTCAATGGATAAGACAAATAAGTTCAAGGATAAGTTAGAAGAAAAGGTTTTAAAATGTGAAAGATTAGAACAAGAAGTAGCTCTACTAAAGGAAGAAGTAGAAAAGTCTAAGGATAAGCTACACAAGTTTGGAAAGAGCTCAAAGATCATAGATAAGATGATCAAGGTATAAAGAAGGTCAAAAAATAAAATAGGTCTTGGTTTTGAACAGGTACAAAAGAAACAAGAAGAGGAGTCAACCTCAAGTTTTGAAGAATAAGAAACTTCAGAAGAAGATAGTGTGAGAGAAAGTGAGACTTTTGAGGATGAGTTGGACAATAGAAAGTTAAACAAGAAAAAAAAACAATGCATAAAATAGGAACAAATGAAATAGGAACCAGCACAGGGTAAAAGAGACTAAGAGACCAATGAGGTCAAGGCAAGGAAATTTCAATGGACAATGTTTCACATGTCAAAAATTTGAGCACAAGGCTTTGTGTATAACTGGTGGCAAAAACTTTGCCTTACACCCCCTCATACCATTGATTGAATATCCAAAGCTCCAAAGTATCATGCACAAAAGAGAAATAGAGTTTTCACGTTTGAAAGGTCTTCGATGATAGAAAAGTGGATAAATAGGAGTGAGGCTCCTCTCACCTCGCATAGCACTATGCAACATAGTTGGCAATGGAATATGGTGCTAAGTCTTGTGGTAGGAAAAGAGTGCAGGGTTCGAATCCCATCGAATTCATTTTGCAAGGAAGTGAGAGCATTTTCATTTTTGTGCAGCACTGAATGAAGGGATAAAGGGAGGCTTGTGCCTTTCCTTCTCATGGAAGCACTTAGCCCATGTGGTGGGCTAGTTCCTTGATAAGGCGCTTTGTGGGGAGTGGTCTTGTGTTTGAAACCCACCAAGGCATTTTGGTAGTGTTAAAGGTATGCACTGATGTCATTTATCCTGGTCGTTTGATTATTTTGTATGTGCTAAGGTTGAGAAAAATAAAATATTTTTTATGGTTATAAAGTTTAATTTTTGCCTGAATTAATTTGGATATTGAGTATTTTGAGGAAGATAAAAGGCTAGGCAAATATTATTTTGAAATTTTAATTTATGGAAGTTGATTAATTAAAATTTGGAGATTATAAGGAGCAATTGAGTGATTATTTTTATGTATGATTTGATGATTGCTAATTTCAATAGGGAGTAATAAGGTATATTTGAGTTTGATTATTTTTGTAATTGAGAAATATTTTGAGAGAGTGTTAGTGTGATATTTTGTCATATAACCATTGAAATTGGCAAATAAGGAAATTGTGATTGAGATAGGTTCTTAAGGGTACTTCTACATCAAATAAAAATGTATGGGCACATATTCCTAGTGAGTGATTGTTGGATGTTGTGAATGCTAAGTTAGAGTGAAAATGATTGTTTGATAAACATTGTTGAGTTTGATTGTTGAAGGTTTTTCTGAGTGAGAGTTGATGATAAAAACCTTGTTTTATAAGGATTGTTGGAAATATTGAGTAGAGCTTTCATATGCTTGAACTAGGGTTTGTGCAAATAACATGAGTATCATTGTTATGTGAAGTTGTGAAAGAACATGAGTATCATTATTATGTGAAGTAGGTGAAATATCTTGAACTAGGGTTTTTGAAAATATCATGAGTATCATTGTTATGTGAGGATTACTTGATAAACATTGCTATGGGCATAAATGATTGGTTGAGTGGAAGTGATTGAGCTTAGTTGAGTGGATGTGTTGAAGTGATAGTTCAAGTTCTATGAAAAAAATTGTTCTATATTCTAAATTTATTTGAGAAAGAGGTTGAGTGTTTGTGAATGTGAAACATATTGAGTCTAAAAATTATCTATGTTTTTCTATGGTAAAAAGAGAGGTTGAAAGTGATTGAGCATTGTAGTGAATGTGAAGCATATTGAGTCTCTAACAAATATCTATATTTTTCTATGAGATTGGACACGTTCTAGTGAGGACTTGTTGAGTATATTTGAGGCAAGTCTTTGAGAAGACTTGTGGACAGATTTGTGTGAGCTTTTTTGGAAGATTACAATACATATTTGAGGACAAAGATTGAGAATAGATTGGACAAGTTCTAGTGAGGACTTGTTGAGCAGATTTGAGGTAAGTCTTTGAGAAGACTTGTGGACATATTTGTGTGAGATTTTGTGGAAGCTTACAATACATATTTGAGGACAGATATTGTTGAGCATATTGGACAAGTTCTAGAGAGGACTTGTGGATATATTAGTGTGAGCTTTTGTGGAAGCTTACAAGGTAGATTTGAGACAAGTCTTTGAGAAGACTTAAGAGCAGATTTGATTGAGTGATTTGTTCAAATATTGAGTTAACGTTTGGGGTATTGTTGAGAAGCAACACACCCCCACTAAAAAAATGAAATTCCATCCTTTGAAAATATTTAATTTTCATTTTTTTCCGCAGGGACCCTCTTGAGTTTTTCGGGTTTTAATTCCAAATTTTGCTTGCATCCTTTTTCAAATTTCGCCTACATCAAAGTGTCCAAGTAGGCTTGCATATGGCATTGATTTCAATTTAAAATTTCTGAAATTTTGCATGTTAAATGTATTAATTCATATTAATCATTTCAGAAATTTTAATTTTCAATAGTTTTTCTATTTCTGGCCAGCAGACTTCTAAATGCATTTTCTCTTAATCCGTGATGAATTTTTAAGTTCCGTTTGCATATTGGGATACCCATTGGGCTTATTTAGATGCTTGTAAAGTTTCATCAAATTCTAGGCACTTTGAATTTTCATCATTTTTCTACACCATGTGAAGCTGACCATTCTCGAGCAATTTAAAATTCATTTTTCAAATGTTAAAATCATTTATGAGTAAGGAAGATCCTTCACCAATATGTAAAAATGCAAAATACAGATGGACAAAGTCATTGGAGTCAACCTACAATTTTTGGAGAATTTGCAAAGTGGAAGAAAAAGCTTGAGGGAAATGTCGCGATATCGTGACATGTTCCATTTTCGGACTTGTCTCATTTTCGCGAGGGCACAAGCTTGGGAGAAATGAATTGAGGGAAATTTCACGATATCGCGACATGTTCCATTTTCGGACTTGTCTCATTTTTGCGAGGGCACAAGCTTGGAAGAAATGAATTGAGGGAAATGTCGCGATATCGCGACATGTTCCATTTTCGGACTTGTCTCATTTTCGCGAGGGCAAAAGCTTGGAAGAAATGAATTGAGGGAAATGTCGCGATATCGCGACATGTTCCATTTTCTGAGGGCACAAGCATGGAAGAAATGAATTGAGGGAAATGTCACGATATCGCGACATGTTCCATTTTCACGAGGACAAGCTTGAAAGAAATAAATTGAGGAAATTCGTCGATATCGACATGTTCCATTTTAGGAAAGCTGAAGAAATAATTGAGGAAATGTCAATACATGTTCCATTTTCGCGAGGGCACAAGCTTGGAAGAAATGAATTGAGGGAAATGTCACGATATCGCGACATGTTCCATTTTTGGGACTTGTCTCATTTTTGCGAGGGCACAAGCTTGGAAGAAATGAATTGAGGGAAATGTCGCGATATCGCGACATGTTCCATTTTTGGACTTGTCTCATTTTCGTGAGGGCACAAGCTTGGAAGAAATGAATTGAGGGAAATGTCGCGATATCGCGACATGTTCCATTTTTGGACTTGTCTCATTTTCGCGAGGGCACAAGCTTGGAAGAAATGAATTGAGGGAAATGTCACGATATCGCGACATGTTCCATTTTCATGAGGGCACAAGCATGGGAGAAAAGTAGCTTGAGGAAAATGTCGCGATATCGCGACATGTTTTAATTTCATGAGAATATGAGCTTGGAAGAAGGAAATCAAACCCTAATGCTCATTACATGTCGGAATTTCGCTCAAATTTAATTTTGCCCTAAAATATTTTAAAGTCCATTAAAGTTTTGAATTGTTACGAAGGCTAATTGCTTGATATGGCATTTTGGATTTATATTCATTTTGCAAAATTTGGCCATTCTTTAAATTTTTCATCACCCATCCAAAGGAAGTGGAAGCTTTTCAACACATTCCAAACCCTAGAAATATTTAAATGAAAAAATTAATTAATTAATTAATTAAAATGAAAAACATTAAAAAACCTTAGGAAAAATTAAAAAATAATTAAATTAATAATATTAAAGTTCTAACCTTTGCTTTTCTTTTGCAGAAAGTGATCCGACAGTTGCATAATGGCAGAAGTAATGGCGAGAAAGATGGACAAACCTAAATTTCGGCACAAATCAAGCAAGGACCATCAGATGGAAATAGGAGATGCCGAGAATTTCTGATCCGTCTAGATTTTGTAGATCTGGCCGCAAATAAAGACTTTAAGGAATTTTTCGATGGATGCATTTGCCGAGAAAATTTATGGCAAAAGTAATGGTGGGCAGAGAATTTCAACTCGAACCAAACAAAGGTGGTTGTGCGAGGATAGAAGGCCCGAGAAGTCAGTGACTCATCCAAATTTTGTAGAGGAATTAATGAGATGCTCTGACGGCTTATCGAAAGATGAAGATACATTTACACGCGGTGTCCATTTGATGAGGATGAAACCAAGTCTTATCTTCTCCATTTATGGCAAGATCCACACGAAGATTTTTAGAGTGATTAGGGTTTATCAAAAACTCTATATAAAAATGCCTTATATTGTAAAGCCTCGGTGGTGGGATTTTTATGATAAGATTTAGATATTTGGAAGAAGATATTTTTGAAAAGATCAGGGTCTATCCTGAGTCTATATATACTTCTTTTGAATGTAAAGTCCAGATGCGAAAACTTAGAATAAAAGACATTTTAGCAATTTCCTGCAAATCTTGTTTGAATGCTTTGTTCTGTACCTAGGGTTGGTGTGACATCGTTTTCTATGATAGCGTGGCCAGGAGCCTAATCTCTTTTGGATTGTGATAAGTGCATCTTATTTTGTTTTCGTCTCACTAAGGTTTATTTATTTTAGTTGTAAATCTATGTTATCAAGATTGAATATGCTACTAGGCTTCATTCCATTTGTTGTATGCTAGGGAAAATTAAATATTTAAGGTTCGGGTCTATTCTAATTGCTCTATCCTCACTACGTGAGCTAGGATGCTGGTGAGAGATACCAATTGACACCGACTTCCCTTCTATTTATGATTTTCTTTTAGATCTGTGTCATCTCCATCTTATGCTCTTAGTAGAAGGTGATCTTAGAAAGCTGGACACCTTCCTCTTTGATTGGTTTTATTGTGAAGCTAAATAGTGTAACTAAAATTGGTAGTTTTGATTTGCAACTAAGTTAGATAAGCTTCTCTTTTCTGCCCTACCCTACTCTCTCTGTTCCACCGTTAAATGATCCATTTTTATTTTCTTTCAAATTTGTCTTTTATTTAATCTGCTAAAGCATAAAGAGCTATATCAAAGAACTCATTGTAAATCCGATTGTCAACAAAGATAACCACCGCTAAACATTATTGAACTAAGGTCGAACCCATTGTAAGGTAACAGATAGTCTACTTGAAACTATTCCAGAAGTGGAAAAGAGTGAATAGCCATTCGACCCAACTCTGTAACTCACACCTTGGATAACCAACAAGATCCTAAAGTGAGTGGGATTTATCCCGTAAAAGTGTTATTGGTATTTTATGCTCATTCTTCATGGGGTGTGTATGAAAGATGAACCAACATTTAAAATTGGCGCTAGAAGGAGGGCCGACCGAACTCCGTTCAGTATTTGTTAAGGATTGTAAGTTGCTTGTGTAAAGCTGGATTCTACCTACAGAGTAACCAGGTCCCACTCTAGAGCTGGAGAGCTCCTTGTGCCTGAGTTGGAAACCCCAAGGAGAAGTAGCCTCAGAAGGGCCAAGTCTTTGTCCAGCATAGTTTTATCACCACTTGTAGTTCCTCCAACTGCAACTCAAAATATTATCGTTAATCAGGTAGTGATGGCAAACTGGTTGGGTTCCACTGCTTTGAATATCCCTGGTGCAGCGCATGATTTACCCAAAAATCTTGAGAAGTATCTTCCTACCTACAAGCATGATGGAATCAGAACAGTAGAAGAACACCTAGTGGCATTTAAAAATGCTCTAAAGTTGTTGAATGTGCAGCATGAAGATGTGGCTTGTAGGTTATTCCCATTCACTCTCCAGGAGGGAGCATACGACTGGTTTTTGAATCTTACTAATGACTCTATTACTAGTTGGAATGACCTGGAGAAAGTTTTTGTATCACAATTTGGTGAAGTAATTGACCCTAGTGTGTTATATCAATAGTTTTCTAGCATTAAGAGAGAAATCAATGAGACTGTCAGATCTTTCAACGTCAGGTTTCAAAAGGCTTATGGTAGATTGACGGGTCATTATGTGCCAACTACAGATCTAGCATTGGAAATTTTTAGGAATTCCCTAGATCCAGTGACCTCTATTTTCTTGAAGAGAGATGCCAATATTACTAATCTAACAGAGGCTTATAAAGAAGCTTTGGTTCTTGAAAGACAATTGGGACCTCAACCTTTGAATGCTCCTCAAATTCCCTTTGTTACACAAAATACCCCTATTTTGAATCCCATCCCACATCAAATGATGTTGCCAACATGCCAAACTCCACCGATAGGAAATCCATTGGCTGTAACACATGCTGAACATGTACAGAATACAGAGAAAGAATCTGATAAAATAAGAGTTGAGGAAGTCTCAAAGATGGTCCAAAAGTTGGCAAATGACTTTTTGAGTTTCAAAAGGCAAGTGTCCACCGGGGAAAACTCAAATAGATTTTCTTATCAACAGAATAGATTCACTAGACCACCATATGAACCCAACAAGGATTATAAAGGTAAGGGGCATGAAGTGAATATTTGTGACTTGGCTTTGCCCAACTGGTGCAGGATACACGAAACATCTCAACATGGGGAATTGGATTGTTTGGAGTTCTGCAATGCCTTTGAAGCTCTATCTGGTGAGTTGGTTTTTCCTAAAAATCAAAGAAATGTTGATGGTCCAAGTTCATCCAAACATAGTGCAGCTATGGTGTTAGATTCATTCACTTTTCCAGATGAGTCAGAGAATGTTGTGGAGATGCCTATGGATGAAGTGCAAGCTTTTCAACAGTATAGAAGGGACAACTACAATCTCAGGAACAAAAATTTGGAGCCTAATACTACGTCTACACCTCCAGAAAACTCCCATAATGTTCCTCCAGATCCATCTCCAAATAATAACCCACCTCCACCCAAGGGAGGAGATCCAAGAGTACCAGATGGATTTGTTGCTCCACTCAATAAGGGATACAATATAGTAGAGGATATGAAGAAGATCAAGGCTAACATCACTCTTCATGAGTTGGCTCAAATTACTGAACAAAGGGATAATTTGATTAAGACATACTATGAGCCTACTGCCAAACCTCTAGAAAAGGGGAAGAAGATAGCAAATGCAAATATGGCCATGTATAAAGAAAATACTAAAGTTCCACCTTTCCTACTAACTATCCATATATTTGGAAAAAATTTACACAACTGTCTGGTGGATTCTAGTGCTTCAGCCAATGTCATGCCTCTAGCCATCTATCAACAATTGGGTTTAACCCCTATGAAGTCCGAGAGAAGAGTCATCCAATTGGATAAAACTGAGGTTAAGGTGGTAGGTGAACTTCAAAGTATACACATCCAGCTAGCATCTGAGCCGAGAGCACAACACAAAATTGACATTCAGGTGGTAGATATTCCTATGGGATACGGAATGCTTTTGAGCAGAGATTGGTCAAAGTCTTTGAATGGGTACTTGGCGACTGATTTTTCACATATGTGGTTGCCCTGGAAAGGTGTTGCAAATCAGTTAAGAATCGAAAGAGAACCTAGATATAAACACATGATCACTGAGTATAATGCCAAGAATGAGACTGTTAATCTTGCTGATGTAGATATCGGGGTTTATAATTTGACAACTGCACAAAAGGAGAAACCTATTAAAGCTCATCTTGATCATGATAATGAAGTTTGGATGCTTCATGTTGATGGAGCTAAGTCTAAGCAAGGTTCTGGTATAGGGGAAGTTCTCAAAGGACCTAAAAATCAGACGTATTTTATGTCTTATCGCTTGCAGTTTCCTTGCACGAATAATTTGGCAGAGTATGAAGCACTAGTGTTGGGATTGAAATTTGCTTTAGATAAAGGTGTAAAAAATATCCAGGTTTTTACAGACTCAGAGTTGGTGGCCAATCAGGTTAGAGGTAAATTTTAGTGCAAGGCATCTTACCTGAAAAGATATAAATACCGAGCATGGGATCTCATGGAGGATTTTGATGCTTTTAATTTGATGCACATTCCTAGAGAAGAGAATTCACTTGCAGATGTTTTAGCTTCATCAGCCACAAATCTGAAGCCATTGGAGGAGTTCAAATGGAAGAAATTTTCAATCGAATTAATCCCTTGTCCTTCGGTTCCAGATAACGTAGATAATTTTCAAGTCTTTTCTGATGACCAACAAATTATAAACTTTTTACATAATACCAATGCATTTGAAAATACTATAATTGATGATGGTCAAAGGGATACTATGCTGGAAAATTTTGATGATGAAAAGGGGATAATGAGGTTGAAAGATAATAGAATTTCGAAGGGAATGGTAGAACTTGAGCGACTGTTTGATGTTGACCAAATTAAACAAAGAGTGAGTTTTGGAAATTCTATTGGTGTAGCAGGCAGTGAGACTGAGAAACTGAATGTCGGGACTGAAGAGGATCCCAGACACCTTAAGTTAGCTAAAGCTTGTGACCCTAAAATTAAAAAAAAATATGATTGAATTCCTTCACAGGTCCAAGGATGTTATGGCCTGGTCTTATAAAGACCTAAAGGTTTTTGATCCAAAAGTTTACACCCATATAATACCCTTAAAGGAGTTCTGCAAACCCTTTCGACAGAAACAGAGGCATGTCAACGCTTTGTTGGAACCCCTCATCAAGAAGGAGGTGGAGAGATTATTGAGTGCTGCCATTATTTTTCCCATTAGACATTCTACTTGGGTAGCCAATTTAGTGCCGGTTAGAAAGAAGAATGGGGAAATCCGCTTGTGCGTGGATTTTAGGAACTTGAACAAGGCTTCTGAAAAGGATAATTATCCTTTGCCTTCCATGGATGATGTGCTACAAATTGTGAATGGTTCAGAAATGATGTCTTTCTTAGATGGATTTTTGGGGTACAACCAGATACTAGTTGAAAAGGAAGACAAGATGAAAACTGCCTTCACGACCAAGTGGGGAACCTTCGCCTACAAGAGAATGTCATTTGGATTGATAAATGTCGGAGCTACCTTTCAGCATGCAATGGATCATGCCTTCAAAGGTCTCATGGGTAAGTGCATCGTTGTCTACATGGATGACTTGACAGTTTTTTCTAAATCCCGGTTTGACCACGTGAAGCACTTGGAATCTGTCTTCGACAAATGCAGAGAATTTGGCATTTCTTTAAACCCAAAGAAGTGTGTTTTTGGTGTAACTGAAGGAAAACTCCTTGGACACTTAATCACCAAAGATGGCATTTCCATGGATCCTGAGAGAGTTGAAGCCATATCGGGGATACCCTTTCCCAACTCTAAGAAAGAGTTAAGATCATTTTTTGGGAAAATTAATTTTGTCAGAAAATTCATCTCTCGGCTTTGCGAAAATAGTCAAGCCGCTAAATGACATGCTGAAGGAAACTGCTAAGATTTCCTGGACAATGGAAGCCAAAGCAACATTCCAAGAGATCAAATCTGCCATCAAACAAGCTCCAATGCTGGTGAGCCCAGATTTTAGTGCAGATTTTTACCTGTACTCTTTTGCTTCTGAACACACACTTGCAACAGTTTTAACCCAACGAAGAGAAACAGGGGAGCACCCGATTGCCTTCAAAAGTACCAACTTAAAGGGTGCTGAGCTAAAATACTCTCGCTTGGATAAGCAAGCCTATGCCTTGGTGAGAGCAGTCAAGCAATTCAGACATTACATATTGAGAAGCAAAGTCCATGCTATAGTTCCTGATCCAACTATCAAATATTTATTAAGCCAAGATGAATTGGGTGAGCTAAGAGGTAATTGGGCCATGAGACTCATAGGAGTACGACTTAGAAATCTGGCCTACAAAATTAATCAGAGGACTTGGTTTGTCCCGACATATTGCTGAAATACCTGTAGAGGGAGAAATTAATCAGCTGGATTCTGGATTAGATGATTGGTATGGAGATGTCATTCATCTGCTGAGGTTTGGAATTTGTCCACCTCACCTGAATAGAACTCAAAGAAGAGCACTGAAGCTGAAATCTGCTCATTTTCTACTCAAAGGAGGCAACTTGTACAGAGAAAACTATGCTGGCATATTCTTAAGATGCATTTCTCAGAATGAAGTGAATGAGGTGATGTCTAGTTTTCATGAGAAGTTAGGAGCAGGGCATTCCTCAGGTTCTGCTACTGCACACAAGATATTGAGAGCAGGCTATTACTGGCCTACATTGTTTAAAGATGCACATCAACATGTGAGAACTTGCCACCAGTGTCAGATTTTTGCATCCAAGCAAGCTAATCGAGCTCTACCATTACAACCTGTTATAATAGAAAAACCTTTTATGCAATGGGGACTTGACTTTGTAGGTGTGATAAACCCGAATTCATCAGCAGGGCACAAGTATGTTTTAACAACCACTGATTATTGTACAAGATGGGTTGAAGCAGCAGCCACCATGAGGAGTACAACCCATGAGGTGATCAGATTTTTAGAATCAAATATCATAACCAGGTTTGGAGTTCCTTTGAATTTGGTGTGCGACAACGGACCAACCTTTTAGTCATTAGAATTTGCAGAGTGGGCATACCAGAGGGGGATAGTCATCAAATTTTCATCCAACTATTATCCCCAAGGTAATGGACTAGCTGAGTCCACAAATAAGAATTTGATGAATGCCATCAAGAAGTCTGCTGTAGACAAACCCAGACAATGGCACACACTATTGAAGTATGCACTTTGGGCTGACAGGATAAGACATAAAGAAGCTCTTAAGACTTCCCCATTTGCTTTGTTGTATGGTACCCAGCCCATCGTTCCTATCTCTTTAAAATTGCCCACTTATCAATTTGCTTTAGATTACTTTGATGATCATGCAGATGCGGAAGCTCGTGTGTTGGACTTAATTAATTTGCAGGATGAATGACTTCAAGCCTTGGAGCATTTTAGTCGACACCAAGAGACAGTCAAGCGCTGGTTTGACAAAAGAGCCAGAGTGAAGGCCTTCAGACTTGCAGACCTAGTGCTTCTATGGGACAAAGCCCATGAAAAGAAAGGTAAACACACCAAGTTGCAACCTCTATGGATAGGGCCATACCAGATTGCCGAAATCCTAGGTAATAATGCATTTCATCTACAGGACCTGGAAGGTAATTTTTTGAACCTTCCTGTCAATGGTCAATATCTGAAGCATTATTTCTCGATTGTTCCATCCACTACATCATTTGAGTAATCACAAAGACTTTGTGCATATGTATATATTGTAAATAAAGGTTGAAGTACTGTGTTTTATCTTTTGAGGTCTGTGCAAATTTATCTTTAACTGGTGGCCTTTTTCCCTCCTCTTTAGCTTTTAAATCTTGTTTGTTTAAGTTTTTGCCTAAACAACAAAACACAAATCAACATTTAAAATTGGCGCTAGTGTGTTTTTATTTTGTTTTATTTTAAGGTTGAAGTAGTGTGTTTTCATTTTGTTTTATTTTTGTTAAGAGATAGTCTGCTAGAACTAAAAAGTGGAACTACTTGTTATTTAGAACAACAGTAGAAAGATAATTGGATTTTGTATCTTGCTTGCCATAATTATTTTGATTATAAAGAAACTACTATACTGCTTGGCTGAAGAACTCCTAAGGAATCCAAGAAAAGTTGGTCATGAGAGGGGACTCCGATTCATAAAATTATTTTAAGTGTCCAAGGAAGCTATTGGTACCCAGGCTGAAACGGTTAGTCGATCAATTGCTCGATCAATGAAATATAAAAAAAAAATTCTAGCAAGGCTTTCCAGATATCGGTATCTTTCAAAAGAAAAAGAGAGAGAAGGTGAAAGTTGGGCAAGCCAACATAAAACTGGCACTCTTTTCTGCAAAGAAGGAGAAATAAAGTAAAGATAGAGCAAAGTGGAAGGGTTGAAAATAAAAGAAGGGGAAGGAAATAGAAAAAAGTAAATAAATAGGATAATATAGTAAGATTAAGTATAAAAAGAGATAGAAGCAATCTAAAAAAAAAAAAGAAAAAAAAAGTTATGTGATAGAAAGAGATAGCCAAGGCTCCCGAAGGATACATCTCAAACGTGTTCACCAAGCTATAGATGCCACCTCATAGTTGTGAATTAGGGTCTTGAAAATCTAAAGAGTAACTCTGTCGGGGTTGTAAAAGGCTAAACTAGTAAACAGAGCTCTACTCGGTTTCCCCTGCACAATCTAAATAGCTGATCAATCCATAGTAAGCATTTGAAGCCCTGGTCATCCTTGAAGGAAGGTTTATACGCTTATAATCGCACATCAGAATCTTCCTTAAGTGGTTCAACCTAGTATGTCCTTGGGAAACTTTAACAACTAGCAGATAGTAGTTAAATCATTTTAGAAAATATTTGTGGCAAAGCATGGTACATAGTCTAAATTGTTTTGAAACTAGAGTTCTGGATTCTAAATAGTGCTACTATTTTCCCCATAGATATCGCCATTTGTTGAGAAGCAACACACCCCCACTAAAAAAATGAAATTCCATCCTTTGAAAATATTTAATTTTCATTTTTTTCTGCAGGGACCCTCTTGAGTTTTTCGGGTTTTAATTCCAAATTTTGCTTGCATCCTTTTTCAAATTTCGCCTACATCAAAGTGTCCAAGTAGGCTTGCATATGGCATTGATTTCAATTTAAAATTTCTGAAATTTTGCATGTTAAATGTATTAATTCATATTAATCATTTCAGAAATTTTAATTTTCAATAGTTTTTCTATTTTTGGCCAGCAGACTTCTAAATGCATTTTCTCTTAATCCGTGATGAATTTTTAAGTTCCATTTGTATATTTGGATACCCATTGGGCTTATTTAGATTCTTGTAAAGTTTCATCAAATTCTAGGCACTTTGAATTTTCATCATTTTTCTACACCATGTGAAGCTGACCATTCTCGAGCAATTTAAAATTCATTTTTCAAATGTTAAAATCATTTATGAGTAAGGAAGATCCTTCACCAATATGTAAAAATGCAAAATACAGATGGACAAAGTCATTGGAGTCAACCTACAATTTTTGGAGAATTTGCAAAGTGGAAGAAAAGCTTGAGGGAAATGTCGCGATATCGCGACATGTTCCATTTTCGGACTTGTCTCATTTTCGCGAGGGCACAAGCTTGAAAGAAATGAATTGAGGGAAATGTCACGATATCGCGACATGTTCCATTTTTGGGACTTGTCTCATTTTCGCGAGGGCACAAGCTTGGAAGAAATGAATTGAGGGAAATGTCGCGATATCGCGACATGTTCCATTTTCGGACTTGTCTCATTTTCGCGAGGGCAAAAGCTTGGAAGAAATGAATTGAGGGAAATGTCACGATATCGTGACATGTTCCATTTTCGTGAGGACAAGAAATAAATTGAGGAAATGTCGCGATATCGCGACATGTTCCATTTTTCATTTTGAGGGACAAAGCTTGAAGAAATGAATTGAGGGAAATGTCACGATATCATGACATGTTCCATTTTCGTGAGGGCACAAGCTTGGAAGAAATGAATTGAGGGAAATGTCGCGATATCGCGACATGTTCCATTTTTAGACTTGTCTCATTTTCGCGAGGGCACAAGCTTGGAAGAAATGAATTGAGGGAAATGTCGCGATATCGCGACATGTTCCATTTTCTGACTTGTCTCATTTTCGCGAGGGCACAAGCTTGGAAGAAATGAATTGAGGGAAATGTCGCGATATCGTGACATGTTCCATTTTTGGACTTGTCTCATTTTCGCGAGGGCACAAGCTTGGAAGAAATGAATTGAGGGAAATGTCGCGATATCGCGACATGTTCCATTTTTGGACTTGTCTCATTTTTGTGAGGGCACAAGCTTGGAAGAAATGAATTGAGGGAAATGTCACGATATCGCGACATGTTCCATTTTCATGAGGGCACAAGCAAGGAAAAAGTAACTTGAGGAAAATGTCACGATATCGTGACATGTTTTAATTTCATGAGAATATGAGCTTGGAAGAAGGAAATCAAACCCTAATGCTCATTACATGTCGGACTTTCGCTCAAATTTAATTTTGCCCTAAAATATTTTAAAGTCCATTAAAGTTTTGAATTATTACGAAGGCTAATTGCTTGATATGGCATTTTGGATTTATATTCATTTTGCAAAATTTGGCCATTCTTTAAATTTTTCATCACCCATCCAAAGGAAGTGGAAGCTTTTCAACACAATCCAAACCCTAGAAATATTTAAATGAAAAAATTAATTAATTAAATTAATTAATTAATTAAAATGAAAAACATTAAAAAACCTTAGGAAAAATTTTAAAAATAATTAAATTAATAATATTAAAGTTCTAACCTTTGCTTTTCTTTTGCAGAAAGTGATCCGACAGTTGCATAATGGCAGAAGTAATGGCGAGAAAGACGGACAAACCTAAATTTTGGCACAAATCAAGCAAGGACCATCAGATGGAAATAGGAGATGCCGAGAATTTTTGATCCATCCAGATTTTGCAGATCTGGCCGCAAATAAAGACTTTAAGGAATTTTTCGGTGGATGCATTTGTCGGGAAAATTTATGGCAAAAGTAATGGTGGGCAGAGAATTTCAACTCGAACCAAACAAAGGTGGTTGTGCGAGGATAGAAGGCCTAGGAAGTCAGTGACTCATCCAGATTTTGCAGAGGAATTAATGAGATGCTCTGATGGCTTATCGAAAGATGAAGATACATTTACACGTGGTGTCCATTTGATGAGGATGAAACCAAGTCTTATCTTCTCCATTTATGGCAAGATCCACACGAAGATTTTTAGAGTGATTAGGGCTTATCAAAAACTCTATATAAAAATGCCTTATATTGTAAAGCCTCGATGGTGGGATTTTTATGATAAGATTTAGATATTTGGAAGAAGATATTTTTGAAAAGATCGAGGGTCTTATCCTGAGTCTATATATACTTCTTTTGAATGTAAAGTCCAGATGCGAAAACTTAGAATAAAAGACATTTTAGCAATTTTCTTGCAAATCTTGTTTGAATGCTTTGTTCTGTACCTAGGGTTGGTGTGACATCATTTTTCTATGATAGCGTGGCCAGGAGCCTAATCTCTTTCGGATTGCGATAAGTGCATCTTCTTTTGTTTTCGTCTCGCTAAGGTTTATTTATTTTAGTTGTAAATCTGTGTTATCAAGATTGAATATGCTACTAGGCTTCATTCCGTTTGTTGTATGCTAGGGAAAATTAAATATTTAAGGTTCGGGTCTATTCTAATTGCTCTATCCTCACTGTGTGAGCTAGGCTATTGGTGAGAGATACCAGTTGACATCGACTTCCCTTCTATTTATGATTTTATTTTAGATCTGTGTCATCTCCGTCTTATGCTCTTAGTAGAAGGTGATCTTAGAAAGCTGGACACCTTCCTCTTTGATTGGTTTTATTGTGAAGCTAAATAGTGTAACTAAAATTGGTAGTTTTGATTTGCAACTAAGTTAGATAAGCTTCTCTTTTCTGCCCTACCCTACTCTCTCTGTTCCACCGTTAAATGATCCATTTTTATTTTCTTTCAAATTTGTCTTTTATTTAATCTGCTAAAGCATAAAGAGCTATATCAAAGAACTCATTGTAAATCCGATTGTCAACAAAGATAACCACCGCTAAACATTATTGAACTAAGGTCGAACCCATTGTAAGGTAACAGATAGTCTACTTGAAACTATTCCAGAAGCGAAAAAGAGTGAATAGCCATTCGACCCAACTCTGTAACTCACACCTTGGATAACCAACAAGATCCTAAAGTGAGTGGGATTTATCCCGTAAAAGTGTTATTGGTATTTTATGCTCATTCTTCATGGGGTGTGTATGAAAGACGAACCAACAGGTATATCCAATAGAGTTGATTTGTGATTAAGTCAAGCTTTGTGTTAAGGCTTGAGGACAAAGATTGAGGTGTACTAGAACAAAGGATTATGTTTAGTGTAGATTTGAGGATAGATTTTGATGCAGATTTGAGTACAGGTTTGTGCCAGACCAGAGATAGAGATTAAGAAGATCTGTGCTAGACCAAAGGACCGTGTTTAGTGTAGATTTGAGACAGAGCTAAGAGAAATCTTTGGAGGTGATAGAGTATAGAGGATGACAACCTCTATGAGGATAGGTCTTCTCAGTGAGGATATGAGTCTTTAATGGATAGAGATCCATCAGGAAGTGCAGTGGAGGTAGCAGTTCTTCTAGAAGATCACCAGCCATAGTAGAGGAGAAAGGAGTTCTCCTATGGATAGAGATCCACAAACTTGATTAGGGGATTGGTGTCTTCTTTGGACAGAGGTCCATAAACATTGTAATAGAGAAATGATTCTTGAGAGATTTATTGAGAAAATATTAGTGAAATATTTTCTCCATGGAGTAGCCCACATTGGGTGAACCACGTTAAATTGGTGTCTCTATTGTGTGTGGTAATTTGTGCATTTATTTGATTATTGTTGTTGATATTGCTATTGATATATTGCATAATATTGATTGGGAAAGAAAAGGAAAAAGTGGTCTTATATTGTTCACCCCTTCTCAATATAAGCTTGTGTTTTTTATCCAATACCTAATTTACCAAGCAAAAAAGTTGGTCACTATAGAGATATCCCTTTTATAGAATTTTTGTGCATGCATCTAGGGGATTTGGGAAAAATGGAATCCATGGATAGTCATGATAGGGGAACACTAGAGCTTCATAGAATTGATAGAAAATCCATCCCAAAGACCTTTGAATTTCCACTAGATCAATGATTTGATGTTTTCCCAAGCCTGCCAAATGTTGCAGATGATAGAAGAACCTAAAATATTGATGGGAACCAGAGCAATGAGAAGGGAGTGGAAAAGTCATACCTCTCCATCATTTATGCCCATAGGGAGAACTTAAGGCTATGTAATATTGAACCAAAAATTTCTAGGCATCCTCACCCTTGATGGCATTGATTATCCATTTGGAAAATAAGATCACACCCTGGTGTTTGTAGTCAAGAAGGCCCATTCCCTCATTATTTTTGGGTAAACAATATAATTCCTAGGCTACTTTTTGGAAAATAGAGCTAGAGGTAGAACTTTCCTATAAAAAATCTTTGAGTAACTTCTACAACTTTTGATAATAAGCCTTGGACAAGACCCAACATGAGAAGTAATACACAAGGGTTGTAGCCATGATCTTGGAGTAGGTTTGAAACTTTCTAGCAAGGGAGAGCTTTTTAGTGGTGTAGTCGATAAGCTTAGATTCAATGTTGAAGAACACAAACTTATACTGAGAGGGGGGGTGAACAATATAAGACCACTTTTTACTTTTATTTCCCAATGAATATTACGTAATGTATAGATAGCAATATTGATAGCAATAATCAAAGAAATATACAAATCACCACACACAATAGAGACACCACAATTTACGTGGTTCACCCTGTATCGCTCCAAATTTTTTGCATCCTTACCTTCAGGCTATAGGATCCGTGCCCGGAAGGAGGATGGGAAAAGGATGGCGCGGTACCTCGGACTGAGAGGCCTTGCGAAGGTCCCGCCTCTCGGGGAGGTGTATTATGGTGATTTTTTGATGGATGGTGGGTTCACCAGGAAACGTTTGAATGGCAGTTTCCACGCCTAGGTTGGGAATGTGTTTAATGTGTTCAGTTTTATCTTTAAACATTCAAGTCCTAGGTTTGGCCAAATGAATCTAAGTTGTTCTATTATGAAAATGCAGACTAAATGAAATACAACAAACAGATTTGAACAGAAAACAGAGAGAAAAAGCTAAATTACAGAGCCATACCTGATCCGGATGTCTGATGGAGGTTCTGATTTTTGAAGCAGTCCAGGATCGTCTGGAATTTGACGGGATCGTCTCCTATCTGACAGGATCGTCTGAGATCTGACGAATTCGTCAGAGACCTGCAAACAGATAAATAGGCACAGAATACAGAAAATACAACAATACAAACAGAGGGCAATGATGTGAAATAATAATAAGAATGTTAATAAGATAATCCTGAATAGGAATGCAAGCAAATTACGATGTTTTAATAGTTAATCATGATTTCATTATGCAATTAAACTACATGGGTGAACTCCAAGATGCAGAATAGCAGAAAATAATAAATAAACTGACTAGATGCAGAATAAAACAGCAGATGAGAAGAGAAAAATGCAAACTCTGGGCACTGATTGCCCCCAATGTTGATTGCAGTCGAAATCATCTCGGATTGGTACGAAATCATCTCGAATTGAACAGGATCGTCCACGACGATCTGAGCTTGCTCCGGCTGAAGAATGACAAGGTTCCTGCAACAAAATTTGGATAGGACAAGTGCAGATGGTAATTCAAGATGTTTTAGTGCGTGTAAAGTCAAGTTACAGGAAATTTCAGCCAGGGGAAAGCCAAGGGGGAGTCCTAAGTTTAAATAGGCTTAGGAGGGAGGTTAGGAGGTTGGAGATCATCCCAATTTGGGAGATCTCCAACGGGGAGGGTCTCTAACGATGCAGACACGCTTCTGCCCGGATTAGAGACGCCGTTGGAACAGAGGCTAATTGAGAAAAATTAGTTTTGGGACAAGATCGTCTGGACGTCCTAGTCCAGACGAAATCGTCCGATCTGAGGCGATATCGTTTGATCGGCGACGATATCGTCAAACGGTCAAAACAAACTCTAAAAATGGCACGGGAAAGGAGGAAACGGGTTAAACGACGGTTTGGAAGCGGTTTTGGGGGTTAAAATTTGAATTTGAATATTTACTAGAGTAATTGTAATTATTTAAGGTTTTACTGTGCCAATTTTAGGGTGCTACATTTTGCCCCCTCTTTAGCGAATTTTTCGAAGAAAATGCGTTAAAGATGAGTTCTTCTCGATCTACGAGAAAGCAAAAATTATTCCCATTTTTAGGCGACGATTCTAGGTCGAATCGTACGACAGCTTACTATGGTGCCCCCTCCGTGTTTTTACCCAAATCGAACGTTTGAGGTAAAAACGCGAAAAAGCAAAATTTTAAAAAAGTTGTTAAGTGTTTTTGAATAAAATTAAGAAAAATAGGGTAAAACCCTAATTCATTGTTACTGTTCATTTTCCTAGTTTTTAGAGCTCTGGAGACAAGATGGTCGAGACAGCGCACAGATCAACAGAGGTCCGACGCAGGCTACGGGTAAGGGTCTAAACTGAATTTAGAATGCTTTACTTTAGAATTTCATGCTTTTTAGATTAGATTTGATTGATTTTTGAGCATCGCGGCCGTTTTTGGGCCGTCGACGTCGTCGAGACGAAATCGTCTCGATATCGTCGATTTCGTCTAAGGGCGAAATCGATGATAGGGGGACGATTTCGTCCAATAAGGGACGATTTCCTCATGCAAAATCGGAGACGAATTTGCTCAAATTGGGGATGATATCGTCCAATTGTGGACGATATCATCATTTATAAAATTGAACTTATTTTGACTTGCATTTTTAATTAATGATTTATTAATGATTTTTATTGTTGATTTTGTTTATGTTGCAGAGAGGATTACTAAAGAGCAGAGAATGGAAATACGATGGACTAAGGGATGACTTGGCCGCCCTATCTCAGGCAGAGCGAGATCAACTGGCTCAGGTCGGCTTGCAGCATGTGGCAGAGATGCCACAGGTTTCTACAGATATGGGGCTATTGATAGCCCTAGCAGAGAGGTGGTATCCGGGTTCTTCCTATTTTTGGTTACCGACAGGGGAGATGACTCCCACACTGGAGGATGTATGGAGGATTTTGAGGATCCCCATACAAGGACGGCTGATCACTCCCATGGCCAATCAGGGCCACGCGATGATGCGACTATGTGGCGATCCGAGCTTCACCCTGGAGAAGGGCGGAGTGAATATCGAGTCACTGCGCCAGATGCCTGGGGCATCTAGACTCACACGAGTTTTGGCTGGGGTGGTAGGTGGTCTTCTGCTGTGCCACCAGAGTGGATGCAGGGTACCATGGGTACTGACAGATGTGGTCTATGACATGAGAGACCACGGGTACAGGTTTGCTTGGGGGAGCTTTGTACTCTGTCGGTTGTATAGGATCCTTCATGGGGTCGTATACAAGGGCGGCCGATGTCTGGTTATGACATCACTACTACAGGTTTGGTGCTGGGAGCACATTGCGGTGCGAAGGCCGGTAGGGCTCCCACTGATAGGGATTGATGGGGAGAGGCCCCGAGTTTTCTACTAGTGGCTCCGAAGAGGGGCACAGTGACGGATAGATCTGCCAACATCCCGGAGACTACTAGACGACCTTGTCTCTGACCAGATCACCTGGAGGCCTTGGAGAGATCATCCAGGGTGGGCCGAGGATGGACAGGAGCTGGCTCGCATCAGGCGAGTCTATTGGCTGAGGATGGAGAGGGGAGAGGTGGAGCTCCACCGGTATGACCGAGTTTTGAGGCAGTTCGGTCTACAGCAGGGGATCCCATCTCTGAGAGACTACGAGTTTTCTCGGACTATCCGGGATAACACTACAGTTAGCGGGGCTCCAGATATGCAATGATTCTAGAGTCAGGACGCAGATGATGCCCCCATTCAGCCAGTGGATGGGGATGACGCTGGGGTAGCCGACGGCTACGATGCCTGGTACACAGGCATCCGCCCTCCTCGGATGACGAGGGCTCAGGGTCCGATTCATGTAGTTGTGCATCGGATGGGGAGGCAGTGCTAGGCAGCCATTGAGGCAGCACAAGGTCATGGTGGGAGAGAGCAGAGGAGGCCACAGGCTCAGTAGAGGCCACGACAGTGGGAGAGGAGGGAGGAGAGACCCCCTTCTCCATAGAGAGAGAGACCACCATCGCCTGATAAGGGCAAGGGTGTGGACACAGGAGAGAGTAGTGAGATGGCTACTCTTTGGTCGGAGACTGTCCGTCTCCAGGCATAGGTGTAGACTTTGTAGGAGGAGGTTGCATGACACCGAGCAGAGGCTACATAGCTCAGAGATGAGGTTGCATGCCTCAGAGCATGGAGCGGAGGAGCGAGCACTCAGGAGCTGGCACGGTCGATTGCTCAGACCATGTTCTACCAGGGTATCTACTTCCAGATGGTGCCAGAGGGTCAGAGGGTACAGCTGCCAACCGACATTGCTGACCCGATCAGGATTGGGTCATCGAGGACTTCATCTCGATCGACGACTAGGACTCGTAGTACCACACATACTACGATGGGGCCACCTCGTCCACCTCAGGGTGGGGGAGGAGATGAGGCTGAGAGCTCGAGGGGTTCTCGAGACACTGCACAGAGGATATATGATTGAGAGGATTGAGTATGCCAAGATGTAGATTGTGGCATACCAATCTAGTTTTGATATGATGTATATACATTGTTATATATATATATATAGATATTTTTGATCATATGACCTGTCTTATGATGATACGATTTGTTTATATGTTTTTATGATGCTTTAATGTTTGAAGTGTGATTGATTTGATGATTCATGTAATTATGTCATTGGAAAATATTATGGTTGAAATGTCATGCTTTAAAAATTTAAATGAAATAATCTGATGTAACAAATTGGTTGTTGTGATGATAATTTGATAAAAAATAAAAGGGACTTTTAACAATAATTTCAAAGGACATTGTCGCTGTTATAGACCATTTCATGGAGTCGCCGCTCACTCGGTCGTCAAGCTAATCCCAGTATAGAAATATTGTTAAAAAAAAAGTAAAAGAGTGCTTAAGAGACTGTCTTAAGACTTTGGTGTGATGATGCAAATGATGATGATGATGATTTTGTTTTCAGACTTTTCATGAAAATATTATGCATGAAATATTTTTAGAAAATGATTTTTGGTAGGCATAAATTCCTAAGTGTGATAAAATGTTGAATAATTCCTTAGAAATTATACCATGGTTGTAATATTGAATTTGAACATAATGACATGAAAATAGAATAAGTTGCATTCTTGTTTTAAAAGATGATTGTGAAACATAGTGATTTAAGTCATATGGTTTTTATGATTTTTAAATGAATGGGGAATAAAATTAATACAATGGTTTGCGCTAGGCATAGAATATTTAGGTATAGACTTATACCATCATCGCGAAATCCAAAAGAAGAAAATAAATTGCATGGTTGATTTTTAAATTTTGAGAATAAATAGAAAATATGAAGATGAGGACTTGCGCTAGGCATAAAATTCCACTTTTAGTTTTAGAACTATACCATCGTCGCAAAAGTCAAAATTTATATATAACTTTATTGCATATTTTTGAAAATGATTTTGATTTTTTGTGTTAATGCATGTGGTTGTCTTTATACGAAACAATTGTTCCCAGAGAAGAAAATGAAATTATTCCAGACAATTTGCAAAAATATTTCAAAGTATCTTAAAGACAAAAGTTAGATTTATAAGGAATCCCATGTGCATATGTGAGTTCATTTCCAATCTTGATTTATCATAATGATACACAAAATCTCTCAAATACAAATGTGTGTGCAATTGCTTTGTTCATTTACCAGTTTTGAGCAAGATAATTTGATACAAGTGATTTGAATGAACCAAATAAGTGTTCATTAACCATGATTTAGATGCATATAACCATACCAGACTACTATGTAAGTCGGATTATCAAGAGCTAGCTAATCCATAAGCAGACATAGGTCTGTACAAAAGAAGGTCGCTAATGTGACAGACATATCGCCACGCTAGGAGTTACCCAAGGCCAAGCGGGTTGGGCACAAACCACCTGTTATGGGGCTTACCTCATAGTTTTTGAATAATTGAGAATTCCAGGGATTCAAGCTCATCAACCCTTCTTTTCTTTTCAATGGGTAGGGAGAGGGATTTTATTGCTTTTGCTTTTGCTTTCTTTTGCTTTTCTTTTGTATTTTTGCTTGATTTTTGAGATAATGCTTGAAACATTGTTGTAATGATATAAAATAACATTTTTCTTTTTCTCTTTTTCTTGAACTTTGCTTTTCTTCCTATGCTAGGGATACTTGCTCGGATTAGCTGTAGAGCAAGGGATTTTTATTCTGGGTAGGGGTGAGCTTGTCCTTTTGCCAATTCTCAAAGATTCTAGACCATGTGCATGATAGGATAGCAGGGGAAACTTTTCGCTCAAGAAACCACTTCTACTATGTAGCATAGCATGGACATTACAAATATAATCATTTTATTGTGAAAGGATGTGCTTGGTTTAAGTAAATAACAAGATCAATTCTCTCGTGCTCAAACTTTATTTAATTGAATTTTGTGGACTTTGATATAAGAGAGATTAGTAATCATGCCGGATAAAAATCAAGATATTTATTTTGTGTTTGTGAAAGTGAGGGATTCCAAATAAATGCTAATTTATCCAAAATAATTTGAAATATATAACTGCAACATTTGTAAGAAGAAATATATACAAATACTTTTTGGGAAGTTTGAGAATGTTGACTCTCTCTTTCTTCTTTATTTTGTTTTGGTTTCGAAAGAGTCAAGAATATTGCTGTTTTTATTTTTATTATTTTTGTTTGTTTTTGTTTCTATGTAAACAGTTTGATATATTTTTAAAATAAGACAACATGCAAAATATGTACAAATGATGAAATGACTAAATTTTATGCATAATATCGCCTAAGATGCATAATATTCATAGGTTCTTTTAAATATTTACCATCTAAGGTAGCTAATTTGTATGCTCCTGATTCAAATTTAGCAGTGATAATGTATGGTCCAAGCCAGTTGGGCTCAAATTTACCTTTAAGGTCTTTAGTTGCATTAGTATTTTTTTGATTTTCTTTTAAAACAAGGTCGTCGATCTCAAAGGATCGATGACGAACTTTTTTAGCATATGATCTTTTAAGCTTGTTTTGGTAGGCACGGAGATGCTCCAAAGCATTGATGCATTTTTCATCTAGGAGTTCCAGCTGACTGAGTCTGCCAACTCGATATTCATCTCCTACTTCGGTATCTTGAAGTAGTAGAGCCAAAGAAGGAACTTCTAATTCAAAGGGAAAAATGGCTTCAGCACCATAAACCAAAACAAAAGGTGAAGTTCCAGTGGGGGTTCGAACACTAGTTCGATAGGCCCACAAGGCTGGATATAATTGAATGTGCCAGTCGTGGCCAGATTTATTGACCAATATTTTGAGAATTTTGATTAAGGTTTTGTTAGATGCTTCTCCTTGACCATTACCCTGAGGATAATAGGGAGTGGACCAACGATGTTGAATCTTATATTTTTGGCATAATTTCTTGACATCTTTATTTTTGAAACAAGTTCCATTATCAGAGATGAGATTTGCAAGAATTTCGAACCTACAAATGATTTGATTAAAAATAAATTTAGAAACTTGTGTGCCAGTGCAGGAAGCTAAAGGCATAGCTTCAACCCACTTCGTGAAATACTCAGTGGCGGTTATGATGAATTTGTGTCCATCAGATGACACAGGATTGATTTTGCCAATAATGTCTAAGCCCCATTTTGAAAAGGGCCAAGGAGATGAAATAGCCTACGTAGTTCTTGTGCAGGGGCATGGACAAGGTCAGCATGTTTCTGGCACTTGTCGCAATGGCGCACATAATCATGTGCATCATTCTCCATGGTAGGCCAAAAGTATCCTATCCTAAGGAGCTTTTTAGCAATGACACTACCACTGAAGTGTCCTCCACAAGATCCATCATGGGCTTCACTCAAGGCTGATTTGGATTCTTCTAAATTCAAACATCTTAATAGGATACCTTCAAAAGATCTCCTATACAAAGTATTGCCAATTATTACAAATCGACTTGCTCGTCTACGTAATAACCGACGCTGGTTTCTATTAGAATTGGCAGGGAAAGTCCCATTTTGAAGAAAATCAAATATATCTCGTATACCAAGGTTCGGGAGTAGTTTCATTGATTAGAAACACATCCAAAGGTTCTAAGCATGACTTATTTGAAGCGGGTTCCTGGAGTCGACGAATAATGATAGTGGCATATTCGTCATCTAACTCCAAGGGCAGGAGAGATGCAGCTACGGCCATAGCATCACCTGCACGGTTGCAAGTTCGAGGAATAGCTTCCAAGGTAACTTGATCAAATAGAGACATTAATTGTAAAACATAGGCTTTATATGGGCGCAGTTTATCATCTCTCGGTCTGATAAACTTCATTAATTTGGTTTATAACAAGTTGAGAATCACCAAAAACTAACAGATGTTTAATTTTTAGCGCCAAGGCAGCTCGTAATCCAAGGATTAGAGCTTCATATTCAACAGTATTATTGGTGCAAGCAAATGTTAATTTGAAGGATAGAGGAATAAGATGTTTTTGCGGGGATATTAAAATAATACCCGCACCAGCCCCACTCATGCATCGGGCTCCATCAAAGTATAAGGACCATTGTTCAATATGGTCTGCCTCTAATTGAAGGCATTCATCAGGAAACTCAATGATGAGGGGATGGGTAGACTCTAAGGGTGCAACAACTAATTGATCTGCTATGATTTGACCCTTAACAGACTTCTGTCCTATGAACGTGAGGTCAAACTCGCTTAGAGCAAGAACCCACTTGGCTGTACGACCCGATAAATAAGGTCGACTCATGAGATACCTCAAGGGATCATATTTAGCAATGACATAGGTTTTTTGACTGAGCATATAATGGCATAATTTTTGCATAGAAAATATGACTGCTAGACATAGTTTTTCTAATGCTGTGTAGCGGGTTTCATAACTGATGAAGGTTCGGCTAATATAATAATTAGCACGTTCTCTCTTCGCATCATCAAGCTGAGCTAACATAGCTCCTAAGGCAGAATCTGAAGCTGAAATATACAGGAGAAATGGGCGATCAAGTCTAGGTGGAGAAAGCACAGGTGGGTTAAGGAGGTATTGTTTGAGAAGTTCAAAAGCTTCTTTACATTCGTCGTCCCAATTAAAAGGGACATCCTTCTTAAGGAGCTTAAGAAAGGGACCGGTTTTGTCCGCCAACTTATCGATGAAGCGACGGATAGCTTGAAGTTTACCTTGTAAACTTCGTAACTCAGATATATTGGTAGGTGCGGGCATATCAATGATAGCCGCAATCTTGAGAGGGTCAATTTTGATGCCACGTAAAGAAACTATAACCCCTAATAGTTTATCGGACTTAACTCCAAATATGCATTTGGTTGGATTTAATCGAATAAGATATTCTCTTAATCGATTAAAAACTTTTCTCAAATCATCTAAATGATTATCTTCATTAATAGAGCGAGCTATAATATCATCTACATAATCATGTAGGATATCATGCATCATATCATGAAAAATATAAGTCATAGCTCGTTGATAGGTTGCACCTGCGTTCTTTAAGCCGAATGGCATCACTTTCCAACAAAAGGTACCCCAAGGGGTAATAAAGGTTATTTTAGCCTGATCTTCAGGAGCTATCCTGATCTGATTATAACCGGAGAATCCATCCATTAGGGACATCATCCCACTCCCAACTAGTAAAATCAATGATTTGGTCCATGTTTGGAAGAGGAAAATCATCTTTAGGGCATGCAACGTTAATATCTCTAAAATCTATGCAAACCCTAACTTTGGTAGCTTCTTTCTTGGTGACTGGAACTACATTTGAGATCCATTCAACATAATCAATAGCTTGTATAAAAACAACATTCAAGAGTTTTTCTAACTCCCCTTTGACTAGCAGGGCCACTTTGGGATGCATTTTTCTAAGTTTTTGTTTAACAGGTTTAGCATCCGGATGGACTACTAGATGATGCATGACTACGGAAGGGTCCAGACCTGGCATATCTTCATATGTCCAAGCGAAGACATCTTCATATTCTTTAAGGAATGCAATGTATTGCTCTTGTTTTTCTTGACTTAATTCTGACCCAATATTGATTATGTGAGGATTATCCTCAGTTCCAATGTTAACTTTAATGACGTTTTCTACTTCCATGTGTAGATCTCTTTCAAAATTAGGTGGGGCGGGTGAGACGCCCAATTCTTGTAATTATTTTAAAGTTAACTTGGATAATTCATCTTGAGGATTAGTGGCCTCAAGTTGGGCTATAGTTGGTATAGAACCATCAAAATAAAATCCATTGTGTAACATTTCTTCAACGGAGACATCATGGAAGATATCTCCTTCCAACTCATCATCGGATTTAGCAATCATTTCAGGGTAAGCTATGGATAGCATGTTACATGTAAATGGCTGATTTTTTAGAGGCAAATCATCACGCCTATCCAAATAATCTTGATAACATATGAGTTGATCATCATCTTCAAAAGGAAAGGGTTGACCCTTACTAGGAAATAGGCCCACACCACAGCGGGTAGGCCACGGTTCTACCTCGAAAGGTTCTTTCATACCATTTTGGAAAGGTCCCAAGCCTTTCCCTTTATATCCCATTTTAAGCATTATAGGTTTAGCTTTAATATACTCATTAGTAAAATAACATCGAGCATATCCATCATGATGAGTTTTAATATTTTGGGGTATTCTTCCCCAGTCATATCCTTTATAAATGAAGGCACAACTCCCGACTTGGTAAGTACTTCCCATAGGTTGTGGGAGGCCCAAAGTACGAGGAGATGGCGGCAAGTTATTTAAAAGAATTGAATCTTGCATGAAAGCATTTGTTTTTTCTGATATTAAGATTGTGGATAAATCCGGTAAAAGTTCATCAGAAAGAGCATAAGATGTAGAAGGATCATTCCCTATATCTTTAGATGTGGAAGGTATGATAGATGTTGATAATGTGGAAGTGTTAATGAATGGGTCTATAGGTTTTGAAATTATAGGGATAGAACATGAAGGATTGGTTGTGGATTGAAGATCTTTTTGAGGTTCTAGAGTGGTTTGTTTAGAAGATTGTTGATCTATATATGAGGGTGAAATTAATGGAGGAGAAATAGGTGAAGCTATGGGAGTGTGTTTCATAGTTTTAGATGAAAAATAAGAATTAGGATGTGTGGATGACAGAGCAGGGCAAAATTGAACTCCAACAGGTTCTGCCAAAGCACACATATCAAAGGGTCTAGGATCACCATGGATAGTGACCAACTGATTTTTAAATTCGAATTTAACACATTGGTGTAAAGTGGATGGGACAGCCCGCATTGCATTGATCCAAGGATGACCCAAGAGTATATTGTACGATGCGGGGCAATGTACAATAAACACGGTCGTATCTAAGGTTCTAGGACCAACTTGCAATGGGATGGTAATAACTCCACATGTTTCTTGTGTTTCGTCATTGAAAGCTTTTATGATCATGTCAGTTTTCTTCATTTCATCACTTCTAAAGCCAAACCGTTGGTAGAAGTCAAAAGTGCAAATGTTTAGAGATGAACCATTATCAATCAAGACTCTTTTAACAACTACATCTCCAATTAGAGCAGTAATATATAAGGGATTATCCTTATGTAAACTGTGTTGTGGGATATCTTTATCCCGAAAGTCAATACAATCGACTTCTCTAGTGATGATAGTATTGGCCATGGCTTCAGGTTGAATATTTTGAGGTACCATCATTTGGCTTAATGTAAGCATTAACTCATCCCTATGGGTAGGAGAAGATCTTAATAAATCCAAAAGGGAAATTCTGGTCGTAGTATTGGATAATTGCTCATTAATATTGTAAGGGGGTTTAGGTTGAACATTAGGAGCATGATTCCCTTTATTGGGATTTTTCAAAACAAATGGAGTTGATCCATCATTCTGATTTGGTTCTTGTTGAGAATTTTGAGCTTGTTGTCGGGTAACGACTCCGATGGTACCTACAATGTTATATTGAAGATGCTGAACTGGTCTCGGTTGAGCGTTTATGGCTTGTTCATTAGGGAGGAATTGATTAGAAGAGGGTCGAGTAGTAACTCTTCTAGGAAATGGTTCTTCTGGAACCATAGCATCTGTGATAGGTTGAATAGGGTCTGATTCATTTTCAGAACTATTCGATTGGTTTGAAGTGATTTCCATGTCACTTTCAGTATCTGATTCTACATCACTGAGATCTGGTATTTGAATATTATGTAGGGGCCTGGTCGTGACCATGGATAAAGTTGTGTCAAATTGTTGTAAATCATGATTAGGTAAATGTCCGCTAATAGTTCCTACATATCGGGTAGGAGGAGGAACATTATGATGCTCAATTTGATTGGCCACCTCTTTACCATGTCTTGGTAAAGGATGTTGAAATATGTCTAATGATTGATTAGCATTTTGATTTTGATTTTGGGGAATGTTCTTTTGAGCATTATTAGGAGCATTTTGTTTAGGTTGGAAAGCTTGCACCTCCATTTCATTATTATCAATCAGATCTTGTATTTTATGCTTTAACCTTTTACAAGCATTGGTAGAGTGTCCAGGTCCTCTATGGAAATCACAGTGTAAGTCAGCTCTGTATCCGGGTATGGTTGGATCGAGTTCCCGGATAGTTGGTAATTGAATCAAACCTCTTTCGAGTAATTGAGGTAAAATAGTTGATAATGGTTGATTCAATCTAGTAAATTCTCGAGGAGGTTTATCAGGAGGTTTCAATATAAATTTTTTTGTTGTCTTCGTTGCATTGATATTAGCAACATTTTTGCTATCAATGACTCCGTCACCTACGACTTGTTTGTTTTTATACTGATTTCTGGATGTTTTCTCATCATCCTTCTTCTTAAGTTGACCTCTCCTAATGAGAGCATCTTCTACTCTTCGAGCTAAATCTATAGCTTGATCGAAGGTAGTTAAAGTAGCAGATTGATAACTCATAAGATATTTGTTCTTGCAAATTATTGATAAAAATGTCCAACATTTCTCTATAAGGTAACACAAAGTGCAGTTTTCCTATCAACTCCCTCCATCTAGCTAAGAAATCAGCAAAACATTCATCTTTGTCTTGTTTTAAGTTGTATAAATCTTTAATGGTGACATGCCTCTCGATGTAGGCACTAAATTGATGGACAAAAGATTCAGTTGTTTCTTCAAAATTTCTCAAAGAATGAGTGGGCAATTGATAGTACCACTCTAATGCCATTCCACCTAAACTTTTCGGGAACATTTTTAGTAATAGCAAGTCATCATGTGATATATCATGACATGCTATCCTAAACATGCGAAGATGCTCTATGGGATCTTCGGTTCCTTTATATATAGGCAGGACGGGCATGGGAAAATGCTTAGGGTACGGTTGTGCTACAACTATGGGATCCAAAGGTTGACTACACATCTCTCGATAATTGTACGAGGGACGGTAGGGATCTATCTCGTCCATGCGGGAAGCTAACTGCTTCACCATGGCTTCCAGATTACTGGTTTGCCCACCATATTGGTTCGGTAGGGCATTAATATGGGATTTGTGAGCATATGATGGAGGGACATGCATATTAGATGCTATATTACTATTGTGTAAATTGTTGGTAGGAAGGGTGTTATGAAGAAATTTTGAAGTTGTATTATGTTGTATCCCAGATTGTTGAAAATTGGTGTTTGGCTTCATTTTAGGTTTTTGTTGATTTGAAGCATATTGATCAATAGTTTGGCGAAGTAAAGCAGTGAAGGAAAGTTTCTTTTGTGTGGGAATGATTTTAGGCTCAATAACAGGTTCTTTAGGGGGTTGGGTAACCTGTTGTTTTGGCATGTTCTGAATCATAGTGACCATATCTCTATTGGATGGTCCAGCCTTATCACTTTCTTGATCAACAAAGGACAAGGGATTAGTGTGTATATTAAACATATCTTCCATGGCTGCTTGAGTGTCACTAATTTGTCCTTTATCAATACGAACTGCCATATTAAGAGCGCCAATGTTATTATTGAAAAATTTCCAGAAATGATCTAAGTTATCAAAAGCAATAGTTCCATCTCGGAGTTATTCTAGGGGATGAGGATCCATCCTCTTTAACATTTTCTTCTTGTTCATCTACAACAAGCTCATCGTCTTGCTGGTCTAGAGTTTCTTCTTCCGGGATTGGATCCTCAGGAAGGACATTTGGGTTTCTTGTTTTGTCTCCTAACCAATCTTCTTCTTCTCCTTCAGTTTGTTTACCATTCCTAAGTTTAGGCATTGTGCTTAACTTAGATTTCAGCAAATATATATATATATATATATATATATATATATATATATATATATGCTACAAGCTTAAGAGGTATATATTTTAATTATATACCTACTATAATATTTAAAATGAAATGTTTTGGTTTTTGTTATGTTTTTTAGTTTTTCTTGTTTTTTTTTTTTGGTTTTAATAACAATATTATAAAGATAACAAACAACACACAAAATGCAAGAAATAATAATAATGAAAGCAATGATCTAGTTTTCTATAAACAATTTATAAATATCATTAATGGGCTCAAGTTCTTCAGGAGTCATGAAGTGTTCTTCTTCAAATTGAAAATTTTCTTTCAAGAATTTAATGAAAAGGGCTATAGTGATATCATCTATCTCAGATTCTCGGTTGATAGATAGTAATTCTCATGGCAATACTCACGATATAACATAGCTCGAGGAACTCTATTCCATATTTTCCTAATCATAAGAATCGACCTCTTGGTCTTCTACATGACCTAGAAATTGGTGTATAGTGGCTGCGTTCTTGAGGTATTCCTCGAAGGTGAAAAATTTTGAAGACACAAGAGCTCTCCTATAAGCTAACCATCTATGGCAAGCTCTCTGAAGTTCATGATAAAAAATGAGTTGATGAGGATCCAGGATTCTATCTAGGACAAGCCTTTTGATTTGTTTAAGTTTTGTTGACCTAGATGAAATGACACCTAGTCTTCTATCAAGTTCTTTCCACAGAAGTTGGTTTCTATCTGTTTCAGGCACACTAAGCACATAATTAACTTCTATGGCTGCTAATTGGTTTTCAACATTTATAGTAACTGCTAATATTTTCTTAGGAGCTACCATCTAGACATGATATGCAACTTAGTATTTTCTAATGATTTTAAATGCATCTATGTTTTTTTGTTTTTTTTTCAAAAGGTTTTAAATGCATTCACGTCGGGTTCACCAAAATGTATCGCTCCAAATTTTTTGCATCCTTACCTTCAGGCTATAGGATCCATGCCCGGAAGGAGGATGGGAAAAGGATGGCGCGGTACCTCGGACTGAGAGGCCTTGCGAAGGTCCCGCCTCTCGGGGAGGTGTATTATGGTGATTTTTCGACTGGATGGTGGGTTCACCAGGAAACGTTTGAATGGCAGTTTCCACGCCTAGGTTGGGAATGTGTTTAATGTGTTCAGTTTTATCTTTAAACATTCAAGTCCTAGGTTTGGCCAAATGAATCTAAGTTGTTCTATTATGAAAATGCAGACTAAATGAAATACAACAAACAGATTTGAACAAAAAATAGAGAGAAAAAGCTAAATTACAGAGCCATACCTGATCCGGATGTCTGATGGAGATTCTGATTTTTGAAGCAGTCCAGATCATCTAGAATTTGACAGGATCGTCTCCTATCTGACAGGATCGTCTGAGATCTGACGAATTCGTCAGAGACCTGCAAACAGATAAATAGGCACAGAATACAAAAAATACAACAATACAAATAGAGGGCAATGATGTGAAATAATAATAAGAATGTTAATAAGATAATCCTGAATAGGAATGCAAGCAAATTACGATGTTTTAATAGTTAATCATGATTTCATTATGCAATTAAACTACATGGGTGAACTCCAAGATGTAGAATAGCAAAAAATAATAAATAAACTGACTAGATGCAGAATAAAACAATAGATGAGAAGAGAAAAATGCAAACTCTGGGCACTGATTGCCCCCAATGTTGATTGCAGTCGAAATCATCTCGGATTGGTACGAAATCATCTCGAATTGAACAAGATCGTCTCACGATGATCTGAGCTTGCTCCGATTGAAGAATGACAAGGTTCCTGCAACAAAATTTGGATAGGACAAGTGCAGATGGTAATTCAGGATGTTTTAGTGCGTGTAAAGTCAAGTTACAAGAAATTTCAGCCAGGGGAATGCCAAGGGGGAGTCCTAAGTTTAAATAGGCTTAGGAGGGAGGTTAGGAGGTTGGAGATCATCCCAATTTGGGAGATCTCCAATGGGGAGGGTCTCTAACGACGTAGACACGCTTCTGCCTGGATTAGAGACGCCGTTGGAACAGAGGCTAATTGAGAAAAATTAGTTTTGGGACAAGATCGTCTGGACGTCCTAGTCCAGACGAAATCGTCCGATCTGAGGCGATATCGTCTGATCGGCGACGATATCGTCAAACGGTCAAAACAAACTCTAAAAATGGCATGAGAAAGGAGGAAACGGGTTAAACGACGGTTTGGAAGCGGTTTTGGGGGTTAAAATTTGAATTTGAATATTTACTAGAGTAATTGTAATTATTTAAGGTTTTACTGCACCAATTTTAGGGTGCTACACACCCAATGTGGGCTACTCCACAGAGAAAATATTTCACTAAAATTTTCTCAATAAATATCTTAGAAATCCTTTACCTATTACAATGTTTATGGACCTTTGTCCAAAGGAGACACCAATACCCTAATAAAGTTTGTGGATCTCTATCCATAGGAGATACCAATCTCCTAACTCTACTCACTGGTGATCCTCTAGAAGAACTCTACCTCCACTGCCCTTAGAAAATGGAAATCTATCCACAAAAGACACCTGTCTTCCCTCTACTGGAGATCTCTATCCTCAACTCTATCACCTCCAAAGCTCTATCTCAAATCTACACTAAACATAGTCCTTTGATCTAGCACAAATATGTCCTCAATCTCTTGTTGGACATTTTGAGTCCCTAAGCTGAAATGTTGTCATTGATGTCAATAGAGCAATAAATGTCAAAAGGATCTATGAAGGGTTTTTGTGAAAACCAAGGCAGGGAAAATAAAAGGTTTTATTTAAAACCATGGATAGCATATTTGATCTGGGTTTTTCTTAAAACCCACATTGGGCTTTCGTTTCATCGAAAAAGGTGCCCGGTGATGGAGTTATTTGAGTTTTAATGTTTGGTTTAAATTTTAATTATTTAAAATTTAAATTCAAATTTAAATGGAAAGTTTCCCATCGACGTCATCATGCAAATACAATTTTAATATTTTTGCCGATGTCTTCAAAGTGTTATTAAACACTATATAAAGGGGTGGCAATTAAACCAAATAATCATCCTTGCTCTCGTGTGTTAATTGCCTTGGAATTCGAAAGAGCTCGTGCGAATTGTTGAAAAGGAAGCAGAGAAGAAAGCGCAATGATTTGGAAATCTCAAACGTGGTATGAGGCATGGTGCATTGGCGTATCAATTTTGCTAAGACTGTGGGCAGCGCAAATATCAAGGATCGAATCCCCTTGACGACAACGTGTGGGAAGCGCTTTGGCGCTTTGTCCTTTGTGGTAGGCGGAGGAAGATTAAAGGCCCTTTTGGCCTTTGCTTTTCCAACGAGCACTTTGGCTCGGTTGGAATCTTAGCCATGGCTAAGACGCTCGTGGTGTGTGGTGGATGGGGGTTCGAATCCCCTTGAGAGGTATTTACGTTTTTGCCTTTAATAATTTTTATTAGCCCTAAAGTTTGGAGTTATAAGGTATTTAATGGGAATTAAATTTTATCATTAGGGATGTGATTATTATTGCAAAAGCATATTTGATTTATGTTTTATTTTTATGGAAATGGAGAATTGATTTTAGGAGAAATAAGGAGTTGTTGTTAAAGTGATTTTGAGAGATTTATTGTGGGTTATTCTTAATAAGGGTTTTTATTAAAATAGACTTTGGTGGATGTGTTTATGAAGTTGGAGTGAAAAGGGTGTAAATTAAGTTATGCTTTTATTGTGATTATTTAAAAGACCACTAACCCTTATTAATATTGAAAAGGAAAGTTGTGATTAAGTGTGGCAGATTTTGTGGACAACTTATTGGCATCAAAAAGGTATGGGCACATTCTCCTATTGATTGTTTGTGGTGGTTGATTTCTGAAATATCATTGGAGTGAAAAGGATTAATTGAAGTTTCCTTTGTGAAGATGGTTGGTTGAATGCTTCAAGGTTTTCTGATTTGTGAGTTGTATTTAAACCTTGTTTCATTAGCATTGTTGTTGAAGCCCATTGATGATGAAATGAACTTGAACATGATCTAGAAAAGAACATGAGTATCATTGTTATGTGAGACTTGAGATAAAGCATTGTTGGAAACATTTTGAGTTGGTTGATACATGCTTGAACTAGGGTTTGTGAGAAAGGGTTGTTCCTTGATGTGATTGGTTGAGTTGAGTTGGTTAAGCCTAGTCAAGTGGATGTGTGAAATGGTTGTTCAAGTTCCATAAAATAAACTATTCTATATTCTGATTTGAGTTGAGATTGAGATTGAAGAATAGGACATATTGAGTCTCTAACAATTCTCTTTATGCTTCTATTGAGTTGAGATTGGGATTTGAGTATAGAACATATAGAGTCTCTAACAATTCTCTTTATGCTTCTATGAGATTGATTTGAGTTGAGATTGAGATTTAAGAATAGGACATATTGAGTCTCTAACAATTCTCTTTATGCTTCTATTAAGTTGAGATTGGGATTTGAGTATAGAACATATAGAGTCTCTAACAATTCTCTTTATGCTTCTATGAGATTGAATTGAGATATTGATTGTACTTTGAGTATAGAACATATTGAGTCTCTAACAATTCTCTTTATGATTCTATGAGATTGAACAAGTTCTGTGTGAGCTTGTTAAGTAGATTTGAGACAAGTCTTTGAGAAGGCTTGTGGACTATTTTGAGTTAAGCTTTTGTGAAAGCTTGCTAAACGAGGGTTTTTTTTAAGTTTGTTGAGCAGATTTAGATAGGTTTTGTGTGAACCTATTGAGCAGATTTAGATAGGTTTTTGGGTGAACCTGTTGAGCAGATTTGAGCAGGTTTTGAGTGAACCTATTGAGAAAAATTGTACTAGATCGACTGTACTATGTTTAGTGCAAGAGATTGAGCAGAACTGTGCTAGACCGACTGAACTATGTTTGGTACAGTATTGAGATAGAGCTTTGGAGGTGATAGAGTATAGAGGATAGAGTCTCAGTGGATAGAGATCCAAAAACCAAGACAATTGAAGACAAGATCTGAGTGAGAAGTCTTCAAGTGGAGAGAGATCCACCAGTCAATGCAGCATAGAGACAGAGTCTTCTAGAAGATCACTAGCTAGAGCAGAAGGGGAAAGAGTTCTCCTATGGAAGAGATCCATGAACTTGAGATTAGGGGATCAACATCTCCTTTGGACCGAGGTCCATAAACATTGTAATTTGGGAAGGATTCCCAAGAGATCATTTGAGAAATATTTAGAAGAAATATTTTCTCTATGGAGGTAGCCCACATTGGGTGAACCACGTTAAATCTTGTCTCTATTGTGTGTGGTGTTTTGTACATTGCTTTGATTACTGCTATTGATACTGCTATCTATACACTACATAATATTGATTTGAGAAGAAAAGTAAAAAGTGGTCTTATACTGTTCACCCCCCTCTCAGTATAAGCTTGTGTTCTTCAATTGGTATCAGAGTGGGTTCCTTCAGAAGAGTTTGATAACTTGAAGGAAAAGTGGTCTAAGAACACAATGGATCAAAAGGATCAAAATAATGAGGCCTTCAATAATACAGTACCAATATTTGATGGAAGTGACTTCCTATATTGGTGTGTGCTGATGAGATTTCACCTGATGGCACTTGGCAATGAAGTTTGGGATGCAGTGGAATTTGGGTACAATTCAAAAATTAATCCTCCTAGAGATAAGGAAGGTAGGTTCCTCATGCATGCAAATTCAAGAGCTATGAATGCAATTATAAGAGGATTACGTAGATCAGAATCTATGAAGGTGATGGAATGCAAAACAACAAAAGATATGTGGGAACTCTTGCAAACCATATATGAAGGAGATAAAAGTGTCAGGAAAGCAAAGATCAAAAATCTCAAAGGAGAATTTGAGAATCTAAGAATGAGGGATGATGAAAGCATTCATGACTATCTCAACAAGGTTGATGAACTTATACATGAGATGAAAGGTCTTGGAATGAAGGTTGATGAATCTGATGCTTGCGACAAGATCTTGAGGACTCTTCCAAAAAGGTATAGTGAAAAATTTTCTGCCATAGAAACATCAATTGATAGTGATAATCTAACAAGAAATGCTTTGCTTGGTATGCTTACAACTTTTGAGATAAGAACAAAAGATCCTATTCCTCCAAAAGAAGTTGCATTCAAAGTGGACAGTAAGAAAAAGGGTAAGAAGACAGAATCAAGCAATGAATCTTCTAGTGATGAAGAAGCTAACTATGGTAGAAGAGATAAAGGGTTCAAAAGACCAATAGATATGAGATCTATTAAATGCTTTAATTGTGGCAAGTTTGGACATTTTGCAATAGAATGCAAAGAGCCAAAGATCAACAATGATGAAGAAAAATAGGATCACAAGTACAGGGAATCTAAAAATTATAGGTACCAAAAGAAAAATAGGGATGGACAAAATAGGCAAGGGAAGAAGTTCTTCCAAAGGCAAAAGAGAAGCTACTATGCGGATAATCCAAGTAAGTACCAAATTGATAGTGATGCTAGCTTTTCAGACAATGATAGAGATGAAGTCTTGTTCATGGTTAAGGAAAAATATCAAGTTAAGAAAAAGACTCCAGTTATTCTCAAGTGTTTTAGATGTGGTAAATTTGGACACCTTGAAGATGATTGCACAAGAGATGGTTATAGTTTCAGTGATGATGATTTTGAAGATGCACTTGATAGATCAAATGAGAATCTTCTAATGGCTTTAGAAGATAAATAATTGAGTGATCCTATAGAAAGCAAGTCAAAAGAAAGAAATGATATGGACAAAGGCAAACAAATAGAGGACTACTCAATAGAGAATGGTTATGATCTCAAAGGTGAACTTATCTATGCTCTTGACACAATGAAGAAGGTAAGAAAGCAACACTCTAAGCTTGAAATTCAGTTTCAAGAATGTGATGAAGAAATATTATTGCTCATAGAGGACTTAGAGAAGTCAAAGGCCAAGGCAAGTAAGTTCAGAGAAAAGTTAGAAGCAAAAATCTTGGAATGTGAGAAGTTAGCACAAGAAGTGGCTACTCTAAAGAAATATTTACAGGACTCCAAGATCAAGATGAAGAGTTTCACAAATAGCTCTAAGAACTTGGATAAGTTCATTCGTGGACAACAAAGAACATCATGTTCAACAGGTCTAGGTTTTGGAAAGAAACAGGAAAAGGCAAAGTCTACTTCAAGTCTTGAAGAAGAAGAAACAACATCAGAAGAAGATACTTCAGAAGAGGGATTCTCAGATGTAAGTGAAAGTGAAACTTCTAAGGATGAGTCAGATTGCAGTGGGTCCAACAGGGACAATGGGCAAAGAAGATACAGATGGAACAACAATCAGAATAGGAGACCAATGAGGTCTAGGCAAGGAAGCTTCAATGGGAGATGCTTCTCATGTCACAGGTTTGGGCACATGGCTTCACAGTGCAGGACACATGAAAGACAGGTATATGGAAGAGAACAACTTTTCCAAGGATATTGTTATTCATGTAATGAGTTTGGTCATAAGGCAATAAATTGTAGGATTCATGATAGAAGAGGATATGGCTTCACCAGGAGAAATCCTAAGACTATTGCACATCCAAGGAATAATAACATTAAGTGTTATAAGTGCAATAATGATGGTCACATAGCAAGATGGTGTAGAGCAAATATTCCAGAAATAGGTATGAACAGGAACAGGAATATGAACATGAACAGGAACAGGAATATGAACATGAACAGGAACAAGAATATGAATAGGAACAGGAACATGAACAGAAACAAGAAGATGAACAGGAACAGAGACTCAGAAAAGAAAAGAGACTCAAAAAATAATGAGAACAAAAAAGAAAGGAACATGGATGAAAACAAGAATGAGAACAAGAATAGGTACAAGAACAAGAACATGGATGAGAACAAGAACAAGAACAAGAACAGGGATGATGACTCGAAAAGAAACAGTGAGAGAATTCAGCAAAAAGAAAAAGGAAAAGACAAAGGCAGAGAACAGTGCTTTCGGGGAGTAGAAATACTCCCACCCTAGAATTAACCACCTCATGTGGAGGTGGGGGAGGGGCTAAGCTAAGAGGCTTATTTCTTAGCCCCGAGCCCCAAAGGTGACCCTTTGCCATTGATGTCAAAGGGGGAGAGATTTGTGTATTATGGGGAGAGTTTTTGGATATGAGGAGAGATTTGATATCTAAGAGAGCATTGAGCCAGGGGAGCAAAGTCCCAGGGGGAGCAGAAAAGAAGGTCAGAATTCAGTAAAAGGATTTGGGTTGCCATCAATGACAAAGGGGGAGATTGTTGGACATTTTGAGTCCCTAAGCTGAAATGTTGTCATTGATGTCAATAGAGCAATAAATGTCAAAAGGATCTATGAAGGGTTTTTGTGAAAACCAAGGCAGGGAAAATAAAAGGTTTTATTTAAAACCATGGACAACATATTTGATCTGGGTTTTTCTTAAAACCCACATTGGGCTTTCGTTTCATCGAAAAAGGTGCCCCGATGATGGAGTTATTTGAGTTTTAATGTTTGGTTTAAATTTTAATTATTTAAAATTTAAATTCAAATTTAAATGGAAAGTTTCCGCCGACGTCATCATGCAAATACAATTTTAATATTTTCATCGACGTCTTCAAAGTGTTATTAAACACTATATAAAGGGGTGGCAATTAAACCAAATAATCATCCTTGCTCTCGTGTGTTAATTGCCTTGGAATTCGAAAGAGCTCGTGCGAATTGTTGAAAAGGAAGCAGAGAAGAAAGCGCAATGATTTGGAAATCTCAAACGTGGTATGAGGCATGGTGCATTGGCGTATCAATTTTTCTAAGACTATGGGCAGCACAAATATCAGGGATCGAATCCCCTTGATGATAGCGTGTGGGAAGCGCTTTGGCGCTTTGTCCTTTGCGGTAGGCAGAGGAAGATTAAAGGCCCTTTTGGCCTTTGCTTTTCCAATGAGCGCTTTGGCTCGGTTGGAATCTTAGCCATGGCTAAGATGCTCGTGGTGTGTGGTGGATGGGGGTTCGAATCCCCTTGAGAGGTATTTACGTTTTTGCCTTTAATAATTTTTATTAGCCCTAAAGTTTGGAGTTATAAGGTATTTAATGGGAATTAAATTTTATCATTAGGGCTGTGATTATTATTGCAAAAGCATATTTGATTTATGTTTTATTTTTATGGAAATGGAGAATTGATTTTAGGAGAAATAAGGAGTTGTTGTTAAAGTGATTTTGAGAGATTTATTGTGGGTTATTCTTAATAAGGGTTTTTATTAAAATAGACTTTGGTGGATGTGTTTATGAAGTTGGAGTGAAAAGGGTGTAAATTAAGTTATGCTTTTATTGTGATTATTTAAAAGACCACTAACCCTTATTAATATTGAAAAGGAAAGTTGTGATTAAGTGTGGCAGATTTTGTGGACAACTTATTGGCATCAAAAAGGTATGGGCACATTCTCCTATTGATTGTTTGTGGTGGTTGATTTCTGAAATATCATTGGAGTGAAAAGGATTAATTGAAGTTTCCTTTGTGAAGATGGTTGGTTGAATGCTTCAAGGTTTTCTGATTTGTGAGTTGTATTTAAACCTTGTTTCATTAGCATTGTTGTTGAAGCCCATTGATGATGAAATGAACTTGAACATGATCTAGAAAAGAACATGAGTATCATTGTTATGTGAGACTTGAGATAAAGCATTGTTGGAAACATTTTGAGTTGGTTGATACATGCTTGAACTAGGGTTTGTGAGAAAGGGTTGTTCCTTGATGTGATTGGTTGAGTTGAGTTGGTTAAGCCTAGTCAAGTGGATGTGTGAAATGGTTGTTCAAGTTCCATAAAACAAACTATTCTATATTCTGATTTGAGTTGAGATTGAGATTGAAGAATAGGACATATTGAGTCTCTAACAATTCTCTTTATGCTTCTATTGAGTTGAGATTGGGATTTGAGTATAGAACATATAGAGTCTCTAACAATTCTCTTTATGCTTCTATGAGATTGATTTGAGTTGAGATTGAGATTTAAGAATAGGACATATTGAGTCTCTAACAATTCTCTTTATGCTTCTATTAAGTTGAGATTGGGATTTGAGTATAGAACATATAGAGTCTCTAACAATTCTCTTTATGCTTCTATGAGATTGAATTGAGATATTGATTGTACTTTGAGTATAGAACATATTGAGTCTCTAACAATTCTCTTTATGATTCTATGAGATTGAACAAGTTCTATGTGAGCTTGTTAAGCAGATTTGAGACAAGTCTTTGAGAAGGCTTGTGGACTATTTTGAGTTAACTTTTGTGAAAGCTTGCTAAAAAAATTTGAGCAAGTCCAAGAGAGGACTTATTGAGCAGATTTGAGCAAGTCCAAGAGAGGACTTATTGAGCAGATTTGAGCAAGTCCAAGAGAGGACTTATTGAGCAGATTTGAGCAAGTCCAAGAGAGGACTTATTGAGCAGATTTGAGCAAGTCCTAGAGAGGATTTGTTGAGCAGATTTAGACAGGTTTTGTGTGAACCTATTGAGCAGATTTAGATAGGTTTTTGGGTGAACTTGTTGAGCAGATTTGAGTAGGTTCTAAGTGAACCTATTGAGCAGAATTGTACTAGACCGACTGTACTATGTTTAGTGCAAGAGATTGAGCAGAACTATGCTAGACCGACTGAACTATGTTTGGTACAGTATTGAGACAGAGCTTTGGAGGTGATAGAGTATAGAGGACAGAGTCTCAGTGGATAGAGATCCAGCAGCCAGGACAATTGAAGACAAGATCTGAGTGAGAAGTCTTCAAGTGGAGAGAGATCCACCGATCAGTGCAACATAGAGACAGAGTCTTCTAGAAGATCACTAGCCAGAGTAGAAGGGGAAAGAGTTCTCCTGTGGAAGAGATCCATGAACTTGAGATTAGGGGATCAACATCTCCTTTGGACCGAGGTCCATAAACATTGTAATTTGGGAAGGATTCCCAAGAGATCATTTGAGAAATATTTAGAGAAATATTTTCTCTGTGGAGGTAGCCCACATTGGGTGAACCACGTTAAAATTGTGTCTCTTATGTGTGTGATGTTTTATGTGATGTTTATGGTTTCATTAATGCTGATGCTTCTATTTGGGAAAAAGTTTTATGTTATACTATTCACCCCCCTCTCAGTATAAGCACATGTTCTTCAATCTATGTCTCTGATCTGGTACAAATCTATCCTCAAATCTACACCAAACTCTATCCTCAAATTTGCACTAAACATAGTCCTTCGATCTAGCACAAATCTATCCTCAATATCTGTCCTCAAGCCTTAACTCAAAGCTTGACTCAATCTCAAATCAACTCAGCTGGATCTATCCCAAACCCTAACTCAAGGTTTGAACAAATCAATCAATCAACTCTTCTCACAAGTCTTCACAAAGACTTGTCTCAAATCTGCCTTGCAAGCTTCCACAAAAGCTCACACCAATATGTCCTCAAGTCCTCTCTAGAACTTTTCCTCTACAAGTCCTCACTAGAACTTGTCCAAATCTGCTCAATAAGTTCTCTCAAGAACTTATCCAAATATGCTCTCAATCTGTATTGTAAGCTTCCACTAAAAGCTTACCCAAATCTATCCACAAGTCTTCTCAAAGACTTACCTCAAATCTGCTCAACAAGTCCACACTAGAACTTGTCCAATCTCATAGAAACATAAAGAGAATTTTTAGAGACTCAATATGCTCTATACTCATCACAATGCTCAATCACTTTCAATCACTCTTTTAGAAACATATAGAGAATTGTTAGAGACTCAATATGCTTCAACTCAATACTCAATCACTTTCTCAAATCAATTCAGAATATAGAATAGTTTGTTTTATGGAACTTGAACAATCACTTCACACATCCACTTGACTAGGCTCAACCAACTCTACTCAACCAATCACTCAATGAAACAATCCTTGCTTACAAACCCTAGTCCAAGCATATGATCCTTCACACAAAATATTTCCAATAATGCTTATCAACCACTCTCACATAACAATGATACTCATGTTCTTTTCAAACCCTAGTTCAAGTTCTTCACACAACCAATGGTTTCAACAACAATGCTTATAAGACAATCTCACATAACAATGATACTCATGTTCTTTTCAAACCCTAGATCAAGTTCTTCACACAACCAATGGCTTCAACAACAATGCTTATAAAACAAGGTTTTAACAACAACTCTTTATTCCATAAAACCTTGAAGCATTAACTCAACACACTCAATAAGGAAACCCTAATCAAGTCCTTTTCACTCCAAAATTATTTTCAGAAAACCAACCAATCAACTCAACTATGGAAGAATGTGCTCATACCTTTTTCTTGATGATGAAGGAACCTCTAAAATCTGCCACAACCACAAATACTTCTTTACCAAGCTCAAAGGAGTTAGAAGATGATAAGTTATCTCAAAGATACAATGCAAATATCAAAGCACACATACACCTTATCACTCCATATTAAAGAAAGCATCCATCAACATATACAAAAATGATTAACCAAATACACCTTATAATCTCCCAATCAAAATAATACTCAATACCAAGAATAATGTCAATACAATCTCCTTTTCAAAATAACTCAATGGCAATAAGTCCTCTCAACACTATAAATATTCAATAACCAATATGTCAAAAATACTTTATTCAAAAATAAATCCAACTCCTTATTCCTCCAATTAACCAAAAATAATGATTAATTAAAAACCTTTTTAACTAACCCTTTTAACTCCCTAGGACCTTATGTCAAAACCTTAGGCATCATAACATATATTCAAAATTTTATTACCTTTGCCTTGGTGGGACTCAAACTCACGACGCCGCCTCTACCAGTGCCCTAGCCGTGGCTCCAACCGTCGCATGAGCTAGGTGCTCATTTGGAGAGCAAGAGCCCAACATGCTCTATATTCCTCTCCGCACATGCCAAAACAAAAACTCACGTGCCACTTCCTCGATGCTTCAAAACACATAAACAAAATGCTGCCACCATGAATCGAACGTGGATCACTCCGCCCACAAATGCCTTAGCACTTCGTCCACTTGCCACTAGGCCACACTGCCTCGGTGGATATTACATTTTAGCACACGATAAACTTAACCCTTTCGTTGGTGCTTAAGACAAGGTTTTTTGTCTTCTTCCTCGCATGAATTCTCACAACAACAATTGCACGCTTTTTTATTTCGAATGAAGGATGACTTAAATGCCACTAAGGCATATAGTATATATACTAATTTCCTCCTTTAATTTTGAACATCGGCGCATTCAAAATTTGAATAATTAATTTATAAATTATTTAAATTCTTTAGAATTTAAATTTTATAAATTAACTTTTAAATCCTTTTGGCTTTATCAAAGCCCTTTTTGATTTTACCACTTTGTATAAATAATATTTATTTATAAAATTTAAATTCAATTTGAATTTAAATATTTTATAAAGTAAATATTAAAACCTCCTTGGGCTTCCTTGGGTTTTTATGAAAAACCTTTTATTTTTGCTCAACCATGGTTTTAATGAAAACCCTCTTAACATATGCTTCCACATAATATTAAAAATATTATGAAGCTCTTTTACCTTTAACCTTTGCATTGTTCCTCTTGACCTTTTGACATCAACGGTAGCTTATTCCTTGACATCAATGACAACTTCGTTCCTTGACATCAATGACAACTTTGACTCAAAATGTCCAACAATATCCCCCTTTGTCATTGATGGCAACCCAAATTATTTTTACCAAAAACTTAACCTTTTCTTTGTTCTGCTCCCCCGGGACATTGCTCCCCTTGGCTCAATGCTCTTTTCAAATCTCTCCTCTTTACTCAAATACCAAATCTCTCCCCCTTACTCAAATCTCTCCCCCTTTGACATCAATGGCAAAGGGTCACCTTTGGGGCTTGGGGCTAAGAATGATTCTCTTAGCTTAGCCCCTCCCCCACCTCCTCTTGAGGTAGTTAATTCTGGGGTGGGAGTATTTCTACTCCCAAAAGCACTATTCTTTACCTTTATCCTCTTTTCTTCTTATCTGATCCTTTTGATTCCTTTGACTGTTCCTTTCCATGTCCATGTTCCTATCCATGTCCATTTTCTTGTTCTTTTTCCTATTCTTGTTCATGTTCTTATTCATATCCATTTTCTTGTTCATACTTGATTTTGGAATGTCTTCTCTACACCACTTTTTTGTGTGTCCATCATTATTGCACTTATAACACTTAATGTTATTATTTCTTGGAGGTGCAAATATCTTAGGATTTCTCCTAGTGAAGCCATATCCTCTTCTATCATGAACCCTGCAATTCATTGCCTTGTGACCAAACTGATTACATGAGTAGCAATACCCATGGAAAAGTTGTATGTTCCCATATTCCTATCTTTCATGTGTCCTGCACTATGAAGCCATGTGCCCAAACCTGTGACATGAAAAACATCTTCCATTGAAGTTTCCTTGTCTTGACCTCATTGGTCTCTTAGTCTCTCTTGACCTATTCTAATTTTTGTTCCATATGTTTCTTCTTGGTGCATTGTTCCTGTCCTTGTTGAAATTTTTATTGTCCAACTCATCCTTAGATGTCTCACTTTCTCTTACACTGTCTTCTTCTGAAGTTTCTTCTTTTGAAGTTTCTTCTCCTTTAGAACTTGAGGTTGACTTTCCTTCCCATTTATTTTGTTCCTATTCAAATCCAAGACCTATCTTGCTTGATGTAGGCTTTTGTATCTTGATGAACTTATCTAAGTTCTTTGAGCTATTTTTGAACCCTTGTAGCTTGACTTTGGAGTTTTTGACTTCCATTCTTAATGAAGCTACCTCTTGTTCTAGCTTTTCACATTCTAAGACTTTTTCTTCTAGCTTATCCTTGAACTTATTTGTCTTAGCCTTTGATTTTTCTAGATCCTCTATAAGCATTCTTCTCTCTTCATCACATTCTTGAAACTGAAACTCAAGTTTAGAGTTTTGCTTTCTTACCTTCTTTACTATTTCAAGAGCATAAATAAGTTCTCCCTTGAGATCATATCCTTCTTTATCTTATTCTTCCTCTATTTGTTTTCCTTTGTCCACATCTTCATTTTCTTTTGACTTGTCTTCTATAGGATCACTTTCTTCTTCCTCTAGAGCCATTAGAATATTCTCTTCTGGTCCTTCAAGTGCATCTTCATATTTATCATCACTAAAACTATAACCATTCCTTGTACAACTATCTTCAAGATGTCCAAAGTTACCACATCTAAAACACTTGAGAATTATTGGTGACCTTTTCTTGACTTCTTTTTCTTCAATCATGAATAGAACTTCATCTCTATCATTATCTGAAAAACTAGCATCACTATCACTTGAGTACTTACTTGCCTTATCCACATAGTAGCTCCTCTTTTTCCTTTGAAAGAACTTCTTTCCTTGTCTTCTTTATCCATCCTTGCTTTTCTTTTGGTGCCAGTATCTTTTTGATTCCCTATTTCTATGATCCTATTTTTCTTCATCATTGTTATTCTTTGCTTCTTGAAAATCAGTTGCATAGTGACCATACTTTCCACAATTGAAACATTTAATGGATTTTATATCTCTAGATCTTCTTGAATCCTTATTCCTTCTACCATAATTAGCTTCTTCATCACTGGATGACTCATTGCTTGATTTTGACTTCTTACCCTTTGTCTTCTTAATTGCTTTGAAGGCTGCTTCCTTCTAGGGATTAGGTTCTTTTGTTCTCATCTCAAAAGTTGTAAGAATACCAAGCAACATATCTCTTGTCAAAGAATCACCATCCTTTGATTCTTCTATAGCTGAAATATTTTCACTAAACCTTATTGGAAGAGACCTTAAGATCTTATCACAAACATCTGATTCATCCACATTAAGTCCAAGTCCTTGCATAGCATTAACAACCTCATCAATTTGAAGTAGATAAGTACTAATGTTTTCCTCATCCTTCATTCTTAACTCTTCAAATTGTCCTTTGAGATTTTGTATCTTTGCTTTCTTGACACCTTTATCTCCTTCATATATATTTTGCAACTTATTCCACATTTCTTTTGCATTTTGACAATGCATAACTTTTATGGACTTTGTTCTATGCAAACCTCTCAAAATTGCATTCATTGCTTTTGAATTGTAATGTTGTAGAAGCTTACCTTCCTTGTCTATAGGTGGATCAACTAAGGGATCGTATCCATTTTCAACTACTTCCCAAATTTCATTGCCAAGTGCCTTCATATAAATCTTCATTCTCAAACTCCAATATATATAATCACTTCCATCAAATACTGGTGTTGTATTATCTGATGATCCATTCTTAGAATCCATTGTGTTCTTGTAAGCTTTTCCTTCAAGCTATTAAACTCTTTTGAAGGAACCCCTATGATACCAATTGAAGAACATAAGCTTATACTAAGAGGGGGGTGAACAGTAAAATACCACTTTTTACTTTTCTTTCCCAATCAATATTATGCAATGTATATATAGCAATATCAATAGCAGTAATCAAATCAATGCACAAATCACCACACACAATAGAGACACCACAAATTATGTGGTTCACCCAATGTGGGCTACTCCAAAGAAAATATTTCACTAAAATTTTCTCAATCAATCTCTTGGGAATCCTTTACCTATTACAATGTTTATGGACCTCTATCCAAAGGAGATACCAATCCCCTAAATCAAGTTTATGGATCTCTATCCATAAGAGCCACCAATATCCTAATATCTTCTCTGGATGGAGATCCTCAATAAGTTCTCTCAAGAACTTATCCAAATCTTCTCTCAATATATATTGTAAGCTTCCACTAAAAGCTTACCCAAATCTGTCCACAAGTCTTCTCAAAGACTTACCTCAAATATGCTCAACAAGTCCACACTAGAACTTGTCCAATCTCATAGAAACATAAAGAGAATTTTTAGAGACTCAATATGCTCTATACTCATCACAATGCTCAATCACTTTCAATCACTCTTTTAGAAATATATAGATAATTGTTAGAGACTCAATATGCTTCAACTCAATACTCAATCACTTTCTCAAATCAATTTAGAATATAGAATAGTTTGTTTTATGGAACTTGAACAATCACTTCACACATCCACTTGACTAGGCTCAACCAACTCTACTCAACCAATCACTCAATGAAACAATCCTTGCTTACAAACCCTAGTCCAAGCATATGATCCTTTACACAAAATATTTCCAACAATGCTTATCAACCACTCTCACATAACAATGATACTCATGTTCTTTTCAAACCCTAGTTCAAGTTCTTCACACAACCAATGGTTTCAAAAACAATGCTTATAAGACAATATCACATAAAAATGATACTCATGTTCTTTTCAAACCCTAGTTCAAGTTCTTCACACAACCAATGGCTTCAACAACAATGCTTATAAAACAAGGTTTTAACAACAACTCTTTATTCCAGAAAACCTTGAAGCATTAACTCAACACACTCAATAAGGAAACCCTAATCAAGTCCTTTTCACTCCAAACTTATTTTCTAGAAAACCAACCAATCAACTCAACTATGGAAGAATGTGCTCATACCTTTTTCTTGATGATGAAGGAACCTCTAAAATCTACCACAACCACAAATACTTCTTTTCCAAGCTCAAAGGAGTTAGAATATGATAAGTTATCTCAAAGATACAATGCAAATATCAAAGCACACATACACCTTATCACTCCATCTTAAAGAAAGCATCCATCAACATATACAAAAATGATTAACCAAATACACCTTATAATCTCCCAATTAAAATAATACTTAATACCAAGAATAATGTCAATACAATCTCCTTTTCAAAATAACTCAATGGCAATAAGTCCTCTCAACACTATAAATATTCAATAACCAATATGTCAAAAATACTTTATTCAAAAATAAAGCCAACTCCTTATTCCTCCAATTAACCAAAAATAATGATTAATTAAAAACCTTTTTAACTAACCCTTTTAACTCCCTAGGACCTTATGTCAAAACCTTAGGCATCACAACACATATTAAAAATTTTATTACCTTTGCCTTGGTGGGACTCGAACTCATGACGCCACCTCTACCAACGCCCTAGCCGTGGCTCCAACCGCCGCATGAGCTAGGCGCTCATTTGGAGAGCAAGAGCCCAACATGCTCTATATTCCTCTCCGTATGCGCCAAAACAAAAACTCACGTGCCACTTCCTCGATGCTTCAAAACACACAAACAAAATGCTACCACCGTGAATCGAACGTGGATCACTCCACCCACAAATGCCTTAGCACTTTGTCCACTTGCCACTAGGCCACGCTGCCTCGATGGATATTACGTTTTAGCACACGATAAACTTAACCCTTTTGTTGGTGCTTAAGACAAGGTTTTTTGTCTTCTTCCTCGCACGAATTCTCACAACAACAATTGCACACTTTTTATTTTGAATGAAGGATGACTTAAATGCCACTAAGGCATATAGTATATATACTAATTTCCTCCTTTAATTTTGAACGTCGATGCCTTCGAAATTTGAATAATTAATTTATAAATTATTTAAATTCTTTAGAATTTAAATTTTATAAATTAACTTTTAAATCCTTTTGGCTTTATCAAAGCCTTTTTTGATTTTACCACTTTGTATAAATAATATTTATTTATAAAATTTAAATTCAATTTGAATTTAAATATTTTATAAAGTAAATATTAAAACCTCCTTGGGCTTCCTTGGGTTTTTATGAAAAACCTTTTATTTTTGCTCAACCATGGTTTTAATGAAAACCCTCTTAACATATGCTTCCACATAATATTAAAAATATTATGAAGCTCTTTTGCCTTTAACCTTTGCATTGTTCCTCTTGACCTTTTGACATCAACGGTAGCTTATTCCTTGACATCAATGACAACTTCGTTCCTTGACATCAATGACAACTTTGAATCAAAATATCCAACAAATGTTTTGTATGATATTTTTCTAGAGTTTCAAAGGGGATACCCAAGAACTAAAACACTTTTCATCTTGTATCCATCTCCATTGAAATAGGATTTAACCAAGCTGGAAGGGGATATGTAGACTATCGAAAATAGAGTCTTTTGCCATTGGATGTTGGAGCCAAAGGTAAGACAAAAAAATCCAAGAAATGAATGGCCTGAGTGAAGGATTCTTCATCCTTATCTAATGTGGAGAAAAAGTCATTTACAAAGTATTGATAATTTGGGATTGAATGTTGGGAAGAAAAAATATCCTTAATGAGGCCCAAATCAGCTTGATGGTATAGGAGATAAGTGAAACCTTCAAATGCAATAACATAAAGAGGGGACATGGGGTAACCTTGTCTAATTGAACGAAAAAGAACAATAATATATGATTGATTTTTGTTGATAGTGAGGACAATAGAGGCATATACAAAGAGCATCTTGACCACATAGATAAAACCACTACCAAAACCCAAGGATTTTATCATTGTAAGAATGAAGTGCAACTCAATGTGGTCATAGGATTTCTTGAAGTCAATTTTGAGAAAAATGGCTTGTTGGTTGGATTTTTTGACCCATTCTATTCCCTCCTAGATAGCCAAGATATTATATAATATATATTTGCTTCTAAAGAAACCTATTTACACTAGTATGATTATGGAAGGAAGAAAATGATATGGATGTAAGGTTAAGGCTTTGGAAATGATCTTGTAGGATACTTTGAGAAGGATTATTGTATGCCAATTGGTTATCAACACAAGCTCTATAGCCTTTGAGATAATTTGATATTACCCTTCTTAATTTATGGTCCAAGAGAGCCATTTATCGAAGCTTCTTAAAAAAATTGGAATAGATCAGGGTCTACAACGTTCCAAAGGGCTTTGTAAAATTCATAGGGGAAGTTTTTTTAGCTTAGGAGATTTATCATTGACCCTTTAAGAGAGGGCCTTGTATAAATATTCAAGAAAGAGTGGCTGATCACATATAAATCTTTGAGAATTATGAATATTGTTAGGGATCATAATAAGATAATCTTGAAGAGATTATTCCCTCTAGTCTAAAAAGTATTGTGAGGTAAATGTTGGTCATCAAATCCGCACAGGAAAGGACTTTCGGTGGGTTTGCGTGCCCTGGACCTGCGACCAACATTGAAAGGCCGAGGGGAAGAGATGCCCCTCGTGCCGATCTCTGGAGAAAGGCCGGCTCCTATACTAATCTACTTTTGGGGTTTGAGACAAGAGTGCAGGAAAGAAATAAACAGAGTAAGGGTTAGGAAAAGAAATAAAAAAGGGTAAGGGTTAGAGAAAGAAATAAAAAGAGTAAGGGTTAGAAGATGATGATTTGAGGTGGGAGAGAACAGGAAGCACGATTACTCGCTAACAACTCGAATAGCAGCAAGAAATACCAAGAATGAAATGAAAGAAATGCAGTGCCGACCTTCCTATGTATCCTCTGGACGGGTTCGCAGGGTTCTCCTCTCTCTCTCACTGGAATTCAGGGTTCAGAGTAACAACGATTAAGACGAGGGAATAACAGAAACCTCGATCCACCAGGCAGCATAAAAGAAAGCAACAGGAACGTTTTTCCTCTCCTATGTATCCTTCAGGGCAAATTTTAGGGGTTCGGTCCCCGATCGTACACTCGGATTCAGGGTTCAGAGTCTCAGTATGCGAACGAGAAAAGACAAAAGAATTAAGCACAGAAGGCAGCATAAAAGAGAGAAATGGAACACAAAAGATCTTTAGTATTAAACGCAGGACATCGAGTTACAGTAGCTTTCTAGCAGAAAGTTCCCCCCCTTTTTACATTGCAAAGCCTGGGTTTTTATAGAGGACCCGACCCTCTGAATCATTATTACAAAAAATGGCGGAGTACGCCCTCGGGCCCTGAGAAATCGGCTCCTCGTTGCTGCTGCGGATGATATCTCAAATCGGCTACCAAAACTGGTAATGGTGACCGAGTCAACCGGGGAAAGATGCATTAAATGAGCCACCTGGGTGTCCTTGGATTGCAGGTGCGGTGCTCGAGTGGCGGCCATACTTGCCGAGCTCTCCTTCTCGGACTGATACTTCGCATCCAATTGCCAAAAATGAGCAGCGGGCTTATCGGACAAGAAAATATGCATTTATGAGGCTCTCTGACTGCCTCGAGAAATGCCCAACTTGGGAAGCATTCCTGGAAAGCGCCTCGCTGATTTTCGCTTTGCAAAACTACTTCGAGGGCGCGGAGTGCCGAAGCCGATCCTCATCTATCCTTCGCTGCTTCGCTGACAAAACTGCTTCGCTGATGGGTTGGGACAAACACTTCGGGCCGATTTTCTTTTGAAACGGTGGTTCGGGGGAGTTTTGGCCGAAGCATTTTCTCGACTTATGCTGCTTCGGGAGAAATCTGGCCGAAGTGGATTTTAGAAATACTTCGGGCCCGAAGTATTTTCTTTGCCTTAGCCGATTCGGGCTATCTTTTCTTCTTCGACGAAGTTGCTTGGATGCCGCTTCGCAAACTCTTCACCCGAAGTAGTTTCTGGGAATGCTTCGGGTGCGAAGTGTTTCCTTCGGACCTTTTCGACAAAGTTCTCGCCCAAAGTGATGATTTGAAGCGCTTCGGGCCCGAAGTTCTTTTCTTTTCATTTTGTCCACCAGGGGGCGATAGGGAAAACCAAAATTGCTATAACTTGTAAACAAAGAAAAACTTTCAATAAAACAAATATCATACAAAGTTTTAAATTTTTTGCCCCTTGGTGGAATGTGACAATATTGTCAACATTCTTGGCGGCTCGCGGGGCAACGAGCTCGTCTCGATGGTAGAACCCTCAGCTTTTATCCATTGGGCCAGAGTCACCTCCAGACCCTTCTCCTTGTTCCTTTTTTGGGGATGCTTCCACAGCTTGTCCTTCCTCTTCTTCTTCTTCCGCCACTGCTTCTTCTTCTCCAGGCGCCATTGCTTCTGCTACATCTTTAGCCATTGGCAGTGGGGCCAGGCGGACGCGGATATTCTTCAAGGTTCGGCGAACCTGAGACCAGACGCTTTTTGTGAACAGCTCTTGATTCTCCAGGGACCTGACCAAAGCGCGAAACCTATCGATCTGCCCAATTTTTGCATGTTGGGACCTGGTATACAGATCATTTAAGGAAGCGATGATTCTACAGTATTTCAATATGTAATCAAAAACCTGCTTCTCTGTTATTGGTTCGGCCCACTCGTCTATCTCTGAAACGTCGCCTTCAAACTGCTGCCACTTTGGCATGATTTCTTCCTTGGCTAATGGCTTCCCATCATCATCCGTGAAACTCGGGAAGCCTAAGGAGAAGAGGTCCTCGAAGTAGCCCATTGACGTGCGCCTCTCGCTTTCGAATGCGTCCAGTAGGATTTTTGCCTTCTGAGCTTTCTTGGCTATGGAGAAAAAGGCGCGGACTGTGGCTTGGGCCGTTGACCAATCCCTTGCTGTCCGACTCATCGCTGCGAGCTTCAAATCTTGATACCTTGCATCTTGGATCTTGAGGGCCAGCTTGAGTCGGGTTCTGACATTTTGAATGACCTCTTCGACGATTGGTCCTCCTTCGACGGTGGCAACCTGGGCTTCTATGGTGTAGACTAAAACTGAAAGGGCACTGACAGCCCGAGACCTAAAATTCTTGAGCAGATGTGAGCGAATCTCTTTGATTTTGCTCCTGTCAAATAGCCTTAGGCTTTCCTTCTCGTGCAGCTGGATCTGAGCTTGCAAGATCCTACTTTCAAGCTCCTTGACCCTCAAATCATTTTCGGCCTGCCTTTGTGCCTGATTCTCGGCTGTGCACTCCAGCTATGCTATCTGTAGCTTTAGGGCGTGTGCTTCTTTCCGCATCAGCTTGCACTGCTCCTCGACCTCTACCAATTTGGAGTGAGTCCTCGCTAGCTCCTCCTCCAGCTTGATGTTAGCACTCTCGGCTTCGAACCTGCGCTTGTTGGCAATGTTGGCATGTGCCTTGAAGGTCTCGATTCCAATGTGCATAGAGGCGGACTCCTTGTCCACATTCAGATGTTCCAAGTCCTTTTCCTTATCCTGATATTCATAGTCCGCTGGAGTCATTTCATCCAGGGGCTTCTGGACTTTGGGTATCTTCTTCACTTTATGCACCTTTCCCGCCTCGAAATCGAAGACGGCACATTTCTCAACTTGAGCGAGCGAGCGCCCTCTCTTCTTTCTTGCCTCTTTCAACATTCTCTCTGTGTTCTGTCGGGCTTGGAGGAGTTTTTTGGCCAAGGGGGACTCCCGTATTGAGGATAGCTCGGAGTCGAATGCGACTGGGTCTACAACCGAGGGATTGAACAAATATAAGGAGTTGAAGGGGATAGCCTCACCCGAAGGTTCGGCAACAGGGGTGACGGGGGCTTCGGCGAGTGGGAGCACGTTATGTACAATAGAGGAATGAGCCTCGAGGTTCGACACTGGACTATTAGCTTCATCCTGGTCGACGACTGGAGGATTGGCGGTGTGGCTAGGTGAAGTGGCTTCGATGGGTTTGCCCTGGCCGAAAGACTCGGGGGGAGTAGTTAGGGGCATGACGTAAGAAGGTGACTGACCTTGTGGAGGCAGGGTGGACTGGTGAGAGCTTTCGGCCAGGGCCGGGGTGGACTTACGAGCAACCAGAGCATAAGGCAAAGAAAATGTACCTGCGTGCCCTCCTGGTAGAGCGGCCATGGTGATCTCCTGGGTGATCGGCCCTGGTTCCTCCTGGGCCTCGGTACTCTCGGCTTCCATGACTTCCACGAGTTCCTCCACGTTGATGATATCTACGTTTGGGATCGCTTCGGCATTTGGTGGAGCTTCTCCGTCATTTACTTCGGTCGAGCCCGATACTGATCTTTCGGTAGGGGCGCTCGATGTGCCTGTACGCGGTCATTTTGGGAAGTTCGGGGGTGCCTGTGTAGGTTCCCGCTCCTTTCTTTTCTTCCTCTTGAGGGGTTGCTCTGATTCCTCTATTGTTGTCTCGAGATCTTCGGATGGACTCTGTAGTAAAGCTTTTGGCGTGGCCCTAGCTGCTTTTTCCCTGGGGACATTGTCAGTCCTCCTGGGGCCTTCATCTGTACTTGGGGTGGCCGGTGGAACGAAATCGGCGAAGGACAAGGGTTTCCAAGACCCAATATTGGTCTGATACACAATTGCGAATTCCCTGTCCATCGTTAGAAGCCCGTAAGAATTCATATTTCGATGATGGACTCTCATAATCCACCATTCTCTTAACTACTCCTCGTCCCAGTCCTTCAACTCCTCTTTTAAATCGTCCCTTGCTTTTCTCCAGAAAGTGGAGTCGAAAGTTGGGAATGGGTACTGGTCTGGGTCGAATTCGACTTCCATAGGATAGAAGTCATGCCAAGGAGGTAACGTCCTCATCTCCTCTAAGTGCCACTCCAGGTCCATACCATTTGGGTTATTTCTCTGCTCCAGAACTTCGGGGCGAGGACAGACATGGAAGTTTTTGCTTTTCAAATGATCTCTCATCACCCCCAACGGGTCGTAGAGCCACCTCTGTGGTATTTGAAGCAGACCAAAATCGGCGAGCTTCTCCTCCAGGTATATGTTCTGCTTCAGGGCAAAGACTTCGATCACTCCCATCTTGAAGGGGAAGTCACAGGTGTGTGCCCACTTCCGCCCGTGACCGTAAGTTTCGTCGGTCGCGTCACTTTGTCGAGCAACTTCCAGGGCAAATTGGTACTCCGAAGGGAAAAAATGCAGCAAGAAGGGCTTCCCTGTGAAGCCAAAGAGGCGGATCACAAGCCCTTGTGTCAATTGAAACACATCCCCTCTTCGCTCCAGTACCACTTTATCTCTAAGGCAGAGAGGCACCCGAGGGCTAGACCCTGTCAGAATGTGCATCGCAGGTCCCAAAAACTGCTGATTGAAAGGGTAATAGGACTCCGACCTCAGCAGGAGACGGGTCCACTGATATACAGGCAAGGGGATCCCATCCTTGTCGACTGGTGAAACATCACAATGGGGAAGGGCTTTATGTACATGAAAGAAGAAGAGCCAAACCAAGAAGGAACAAGGCTGGAAGTACGGCTCCTTGCTAGCATCCTTCATGGATGACAACCGCATATGCAGATTTTGGGCCACCCATTCTGCCCAATCGAAGAAAACTGGGTTAGTGTTCGGTCGCGAAGCGTCGGGAGCGTAGAACTCTCCTCTGGAAATGCATTCGGCTAGCGACACCTGCCATGGGCATACCAAAGTATCGCTTGACAAGCCCCCTACCCATGCAATGATAGAGAATATATCTGTGTTCTTGAAGGCCTCCAAGGGCAGGGGCATCTGGGGTCGCTTGCCGGAAGGAAGTCCGCTCTTGAGATTTTCACGCAAAAAGCTCAGAATGAAGGGATTAGAGGCGAACTTATCCGTTTGTTCACTCAAGCTGACATTGCGAATGGTATAACCTTTTGGTGGCCTTTGCTGTGGTGCGAACACTGCCTGCACATCCTCCTTCAGAATGGAAAACAATTTTTTACCCGAGGCATCCAACACCTGCCTGGTTTGCGGCTGATAGTTCTGAGCAATGGCGTATATGAGCTCGGGGTAGTGATGTGTAGGAAGGACCAGATACCAGTATATGTGGGAATAATATGCCACGGCCCTCTTGTTCTCCATTGAGAGCCTACTTTTCATGAAGTCGATGGTATACCGAAGCTCGACCATGGTTCTTGAGAGCTCTGGGTCTCTGATTTTTGCCCACTTATCGACGGGTGGTTCTATGCTGGGCTCGTCATCGGACTCTTCCCTTCCTTCCATCACCTATTTTCTTGCATGTGGGGGAGGATTGGCCCTCCTGGGTGTCTGCTTCTTTTCTTTCGTGGCTTTTGCCTTCTCTGGAGTTGTCGCCTCTGGTTCTTTTCCCTTTCGCGTGGGGTTCCTCCTTCCCATTGTGAATGATTGCAGCAGAATAACTTGTGATTTAGAAGAGTTTAGCACCTCAAAACAAAGGATGGGGTAATCACGATGAACAGTGAAACCTTTGATGCAGAAGCTTTTCGAGGTGACAGAATGCAGACTCAACTCTCACGCTTGCAAATGGTTTGTTCTTAACGGGCACCTGCATTTTATAGCTTCGGAGGGCAACTTTCGGCATTTATGGCAACCACCGTAATTACTTCGTGGGCCTAGCCCGAAAGTATCACTGTGGCATCTGATTGGCTATATGGCGGCGTCGTACGCGGGGTCATGCAATTCGGCGGTTTGATTTTGTATCGAGAGCGCGAATCGCTGCCACCTGGTACTTTAGAGCGGCTTTTGGGCTGATGAACTGCCTTGGGATGAGTGCCACTTCTTTCATATTGAGTTCATCTATTTTGGTCCCCTTTTGAGGCTATTGTCGACATGTTCCCCGAGGCACATCTTAAATGTGTCCGCCCCGAAGCGGGGTTCGGTGAAAATACTTCATCGCGAAGTTCTTCTTCGGGCTGATTTTCTTCATTTCGGGCCCGAAGTTCCCCTTTGCTATGTTGTTGCTTCGGTTCATGAATACCACCGACCGAAACTCATTTCATCGAGGAGAGCTTCGCCACGAACTTCCCTTCGTCGGCTACTTCGGACCGAAACCCCCTCGAAGGCGATTTCGATCATGCTTTGTGAAGCCGAAGCTAGGAATCTAGCTTTTGCGGTTGAAGTGGCACTTGCTCCCCGTGATCTTTTGAACAGAGTATATACAAAGCATTGAAATCCTATATACAAAATATATGCAAGTTTTTTTTTTTTGGAGCTGTACATACTTCAGCGATTGAAGGTCTTCAGGTGAAGACCATTGACGGAGATTGGTAAAACTTGGCCATTCGCATCTCTGAGGATGAAGGAATTGGCCGAATTCACTTTTACTATTTCAAACGGTCCGTCCCAGAACGCATCCATTTTGTCATGATTCCCAGGCTTGGCCTTCCATGAATCCCACCTCCATACCAGGTCTCCTGCTTTGAATGTGCGATCGGATGATTTCCTTTTGAACCATTCTCGGGTGACCTCAGCATGCCGTGCAAAGTTCTGGTAGGCCCTTTCATGTTCCTCTTCTAGTTGTAGTAGCTGAACCAGGCGTTCCTCCATCGGGTTAGCTTCATCTTCTTCTAGCAACTGTAACGCAGGGATCTCGATGTGAGTGGGTAGGATGGCCTCCTTGCCGTAGACCAGAGCATACGACGAAGTCTTGATTGACCTTTTGATAGAAACCCGATCGGCCCACAAGGCCCGATCCAGAAGGAGGTGCCAAGTTCTTTTGTTTTGATCAATCAACTTTCTCAGTATCCTCAACAGGGTTTTGTTGGTGGATTCTGCCAATCCATTGCCCTGGGGGTAATAATTGGAAGACACCTTGTGATATATCCCATACTTGTATAGGAACTCGTTGATCTTTGCGCCTATGAAACCAGGACCGTTATCTATAATAATTGCTTTGGGGATGCCGAAGCGGGTAATCAATCCTTCCAGGAAGGTGACCATAGTATCTTGATCGACATGTTTTGTGGGGACTGCCTCGGCCCACCTGGTGAAGTAATCGATCGCAGTCAGAATGAATTTGTGCCCAGCGGAGGAGTTTGGCGATATGGCCCCTACGAAATCTAGTCCCCATTGCTGAAAAGGGGCTTCTACTTGTATCGGTCGGAGTGGCATCGAAGCATTTCTGCTTTGACCGACGAATTTTTGGCATTGCTCGCATCTTCGACAAACGGAGAAGGCATCGACAAAGAGTGTGGGCCAATAGTAACCCGCCTTGATTATCTTTAGTGTCGTCGCTCTTCCAGCAAAGTGTCCTCCAGATAATCCTGAATGAAATTCGCCCAGGATTCTTCTCTTATCATCGTCTTTTATGCATCTGAGGAGGACGTCGTCGATGTTCTTGAAAAATAGGCCTTCTGGGCGCATAGTGTATCGGGCGGACCGCATCCTGAAATGTCTTCGCTACGAAGCATTCAGATGTGAGGGGCATCTGTCGATGTTGAAATATTCCACTATTTCATCGACCCAATATTTGTCGACCTCTTCCTGATTAGCGAGGCATTCTCCTGTTGGCAAGTCATCCAACTGACAGTCTATTATTTCGGCCGTTGCGTTCTTCGCCAGCTCTTGACATAGTGCGCGACCGCGAACTAGTTTGGTAGGTTTGATCTCAATATCAAACTCTTGGATTTTGCTCACCCAACCAGCTCTCTTGCTTCCCAGTTCCCCTTGGATAATGAAACTACGCACATCGGGGTGAATGACAAAGACTATCGTGCGACTCTGAGAAATGAACTGTTTGAATTTCCTGAGAGACTTCATTACTGCATGCACTTGACGCTCGATGAAATTGTACTTTTCTTCATGGGGATTGATTATCTGGCTGAGGAACGCGATGGGACATTCCTCTCCATCTTCCCCCTTTTGCGTCAAGACCGTGGCGTAGCTTTCAGGTTCTCCTATTGCATACAGGATAAAATCTCGGCTGTAGTCGGGGTTGATCAAGACTGGTGCTTGAACAATTCGGGCCTTGATTTCTTTGAATGCTTTCCTCCTCTCTTCTGTCCAGACAAATTCTGTGCCCTTCTTTAAAAGCTCAGACATCGGCTTAATGACCTGGGCGAAGTCTGGGACAAACTTCCTTACGAAGTTAATCTGACCGAAGAAATATTGAAGGCCCTTTTTATCTGCTGGGATTGGGAGCTTCATCAGAGCTTCGGCTCTGTCAGGATCCACGGTGAGACCCTTTTCTGAAATTGCATGTCCCAGCAGCTTTCCTTCACTGACTGCAAAGATTGACTTCTTTGGATTGATTGAGATGCCAAATTCTTGGCATTTTTCAAAAATTTGTTGAAGATGTTCTGGGTGGTTCTCTCTCCTTCGGGAGAAGACGGTCATGTCATCCAAATAGATAACAATAACCTTGTTCAGAAGCTCACCAAAAGCTAGGTCCATCGCCCTCTGGAAAGTAGCTCCCGCATTCGAGAGGCCAAAAGGCATCCGCTGGTAGGCGAATGTGCCCCACTTGGTTGTGAACGCGGTCTTATGCTGGTCTTCGTCCCTGACCCAGATTTGATTATATCCAGAGAAACCATCGAGCAGGGAGAATCGTTGAGCTCCAACCATCGAATGCAAGATCTGATCGATCTACGGGAGAGGATAGTGGTCCTTGAGGGAAGCATGATTCAGGTTGCGAAGTCCACGCATAACCGGATGTCTCCATTCTTTTTCTGACAGGGACCAAGTTCGCTACCCAGGAAGAATGCTTGATGGGATAAATGATCTTTGCTTCGAGCATTTTTAGCAATTCGGCCTTCATCAGGACCTCGATCTTTGGATTAACCGACCTTTGCTTCTGTCAAAAAGGTTTGGCCCCTTCTTGTAATTCTATTGTATGTTGGATCAGCTGCTGATCATATCCCTTGAGGTCGTGATAAGACCAAGCCACGATATCTGGGTACCTCTTACACAAACATCGGATTCGCTCTATTTCTTTCGAAGTACAATCGGTCCCGACCTTTATTACTTTCCTAGGTTCCAGTTCTAAGTCTTGATATTGCTGCGCGCTGATCTGGATCCTATGGGATAGCGATCGATCATTTTGATCGAAAAGGCTCTCAAGCATGATCAATCCCTTGGGAACGTGGTTGTTCTTCAACTGGACCAATCCCTCGTATTCTTCCTCATCAAGGCTTCGGTCTTCGACTGTAGCGGCTTCTTGGATCATGAAATTGACGATCTGCTCGTCGTTGTCAAAAACTTGCCAGTGTAAATCTCTGTCCAGGACAGAGGGTCTATAGATCATCCTTACAGCCTTCGGCTTATGCACCATATCATCCACTGGAGAATATCGGGCTGCGATGGATGCTAAGACATCCGCATGTCGATTCTTTTCTCATGGAATAGACTGTAGATTGAGGGATTCAAACTGGTCGAACAAGTCCCATACCCTATTGCGGTATGATTTAAGATAGTGCTTCTTTGAAGAGCATCTGTTGGTGACCTGGTTGCAAACTAGTTCGAAATCTCCGAAGATTTGAAGATGCCTTATGCCTAACTTGTCAGCTTTCTTGAGTCCTAAGCACAAGGCTTCATATTCTGCTGCATTGTTGGTGCAGCTCCATGTCAATCGGTAGCAATATTCCTTTTGCTCATCGAACGGGGAAATCAGAAGGATTCCTGCCCCAACGCCGTTCTTGCATCGGGCACCATCGAAGAACAATTTCCATAGTCCTTCTTGAGCAAAAACCTTTCCTTCTATTTTGGCTGGTTTCTCGGACTTGGCGATGGTGTAACACCCCACCTCAGTCTCTATCATGGCATTGAAATCTGCCAATGAAAATTCATCTTCACAACACAACTGTGCGAGGGATTCCTGGACCAGATCCACTTGCTCTAGTTCCTCCGCGATCGTATGCACAGGGCCACTGCTCTCTTCCTCGGACATCTTCTGAACCAGGAACGTAGAAGGCTTTTCATTATAGATCTTCACCTTCTTCCCTTTGAAGGGGATCTCCAGATGAGTGTAGTCCATGGACAGATATCTGCCCAGCTTTGCCGTGAATTCCCTCGACAGGCACATGCTGAAGTAGGGCTCAAGGTCCACGACTACCACCTCTTGTATGACTACGATTTGAGGTGTCTTATGTAGCCGAATAGGAATGTCTTTGATGACACCTACAGTCTTCACTAGGGTACCGTCCAGCTGGAGGACTCCATGACTGCTTCATGTGTATTCCATGCCTATTTCCTCGCATACCGCCTTTGGCATCACTGTCGTCGTAGCTCCAGAATCTATCATGCAGTTATGCACGATATATCCTTCCATTTGTAAGGATAAGTAGAACGGTGGTGGTCTATTTTTTCCCGTGATGGACGCGGACAGGGTCTGCACTAGGGCGAGCGGCTCCGCCTTCTTTGTATTGATCCTCTTCAATGATTCTTGCAGCAGGTCCACTTGTCCAGGAAGTTGCAGAGCATCATACAAACTGATCTTGGCTGGAATTCTCTTTAATTCTTCTACAATGTTGTAGGCTGGGGAGCTATGCACCTCAGGTTCCTTTCTCGGTTCGTACTTAGTGCGATATTGCTCTGTCGCTTCGACCCTTTGTCGCTTGGTGAGCGAGGGAAACTTGAGCTTCTCCTTAGCCTGTTCTTTGGTCTCCACCTGAGGTGGTTCGGCAGTGGCCTTTTGGGCCTTTTCTTTGACTGGAGCTGGCGGAGGAGCTTCGCTCGGGGCCGAAGAGGATGTTTGTCCCTTTTCAAATTGAGCGTGTACCTTCAAAGGAGCCATCTGAGTAGCATCCACCTCTATCGACCTTTTACCTCCCCTGGTAAGGACCGCGACTGGCTCTTCCTCGCCGATGGACAAATTCTGATCCAATTGTCTGATGACGTTGACTTGACCACCTTGACCGCTGCTAGCTAGCGTCTGCACGTAGTGTTGATGCAACATGCATGTATTCTCCTCGTGAGGATCATTACATGTAGAGCACCAATATACATGATCGAAAGTGCTTGGGACTTCATCTATCGCAAGCATTTCTTGTCGAAGCTTTTCCTTGATGGACCGCTTGATCTTTGGTAAGTGCGGGCATGGGATAAGACCTTCTTGGTAGAAACTCTTGTTGCGCTTGCTTCTTCTTGACAATGGTCATGTCGTTGGACAAGGTCTGCACTGTGGCATTTAACGATTGCATTTCTTGCAATATCTTGGCTTGCATATCATCGGCCTTGGGAACTGATGGTAAAGAAGCCATAGTCGGTATCGGAGGCAGGGTAGGATGTTGGAGGGGTGCTGGCAACATTGGAAATGTTGGAGTGATAGTGGGCGGCATAGTTGAAAGTGTGGGGAAATGTATCTATGGAGCGGTGATCTGCGAGACAACGGGATTCGGGTTCCAGGATGAGATCGGGTATGCAAGGATTGCAAAAATCTATGGAGCGACTGTGCTCGCATACTGGGCTTGAAGGAACTCGGGGAGTATGGGCATTGGCATTCTTTGAGGGAGTTTACCCATGGCTATGAGGTCCGTTTTTGCTTTCTTGGCTAACCCATACAACTCTGGAAAAGTATTGACATTTGAGTACCTTATCATAAGGCCGATATCAGGGTTGAATGCCCGAAGGAAGTAGTATGTCGCGGCTTCGTCAGTTGGGCGAAGCCCAACTGGGACTCTTTGCCAGGTTCGAGCGAACCTAACATTGAAGTCTGCAATTTCTTCTTGTGGATGCCTTTGGATCGAAGTGAATTGCTGCAGAAGAGAAGTTGGATCGACGGACTCGTTGAAGCCTTGCATCAACTGTCCGGCTAACTGGTCCCATCCCGTAATAGTGTCGGATGGCAGAGATCTATACCAATAGAGGAGTTTTCCTCTAAGGGAGAGAACCAGGAGCTTCACCATCACTCGCTCTTCTATGATATCATGGATTGCCGCCAGGGAAATGATGTCCTGGATATGCTCTAGAGCAGTCTTTCCAGTTTCGTCGAACGTCGAAAGCTTTTTTATTACAGCAGGTGGAACTTGCCCTTGACCCACGAGATTCAATGGTGACGAAGAATTCCATGCGGGGAATAATCTGGGCGGCGGTTGCTACTATTGTTGTTGTTGTTGTTGTTGTTGCTGGGCCATATTTGTGCCTGGGTTCTATGGAATAGAAGTCCCCGAAGTCCCTCTTGGGTTGCTCGTCGGAAGGGCAATGGGAATGGAGGCACTAGGATGCTTCGGTGAGTTGGGAGGATTCGGAGGAAAACTAGCCGTTGTGCTATCAAAAGTTGGGCCTTGCTCGTCAACAACAACCTCTTGCGAGGATGTCCCGCGTAAGAGATATTCGGGGGTAACTAACCTAGAGCGTTCCCCAAAGGCGTCAATATCAAGCTCAAAGAACTCGGTTTCCTCTCCTCTATTCCTAACTCTCCATCTTGTTTGCATGAAGGCACAGGCTTTTAGTACTGGTCTTTACGACTTGAAGATTCTCGGGTAAAATAGAGTCGCCAGATGCTAAGAGTCTTTTAGTAATGAGAGCATCGATTCTCACTACTACTCAGGGGATGAGACTGACCGGATCTCACCGGGAACTTGTTAGAACTATTGGCTCCGGTGAAGACGGGCTAGAAATTTTCTCAAATATGGGACCTTGGGTCCCATCGGGCGTGCCAAAAACTGTTGGTCATCAAATCCGCACAGGAAAGGACTTTCGGTGGGTTTGCGCGCCCTGGACCTGCGACCAACATTGAAAGGCCGAGGGGAAGAGATGCCCCTCGTGCCGATCTCCGGAGAAAGGCCGGCTCCTATACTAATCTACTTTTGGGGTTTGAGACAAGAGTGCAGGAAAGAAATAAATAGAGTAAGGGTTAGGAAAAGAAATAAAAAAGGGTAAGGGTTAGAGAAAGAAATAAAAAGAGTAAGGGTTAGAAGATGATGATTTGAGGTGGGAGAGAACAGGAAGCACGATTACTCGCTAACAACTCGAATAGCAATAGGAAATACCAAGAATGAAATGAAAGAAATGCAGTGTCGACCTTCCTATGTATCCTCTGGACGGGTTCGCAGGGTTCTCCTCTCTCTCTCGCTGGAATTCAGGGTTCAGAGTAACAGCGATTAAGACGAGGGAATAACAGAAACCTCGATCCACCAGGCAACATAAAAGAAAGCAACAGGAACATTTTTCCTCTCCTATGTATCCTTCAGGGCAAATTTTAGGGGTTCGGTCCCCGATCGTACACCGGATTCAAGGTTCAGAGTCTCAGTATGCGAACGAGAAAAGACAAAAGAATTAAGCACAGAAGGCAGCATAAAAGAGAGAAATGGAACACAAAAGATCTTTAGTATTAAACGCAGGACATCGAGTTACAGCAGCTTTCTAGCAAAAAGTTCCCCCCTTTTTACATTGCAAAGCCTAGGTTTTTATAGAGGACCCGGCCCTCTGAATCATTATTACAAAAAATGGCGGAGTACGCCCTCGGGCCCTGAGAAATTGGCTCCTCGTTGCTGCTGCGGATGATATCTCAAATCGGCTACCAAAACTGGTAATGGTGACCGAGTCAACCGAGGAAAGATGCATTAAATGAGCCACCTGGGTGTCCTTGGATTGTAGGTGCGGTGCTCGAGTGGCGGCCATACTTGTCGGGCTCTCCTTCTCGGACTGATACTTCGCATCCAATTGCCAAAAATGAGCAGCGGGCTTATCGAACAAGAAAATATGCATTTATGAGGCTCTCTGACTACCTCGAGAAATGCCCAACTTGGGAAGCATTCCTGGAAAGCGCCTCACTGATTTCTGCTTCGCAAAACTACTTCGAGGGCGCGGAGTGCCGAAGCCGATCCTCATCTATCCTTCGCTGCTTCGCTGACAAAATTGCTTTGCCGATGGGTTGGGACAAACACTTCGGGCCGATTTTCTTTTGAAACGGTGGTTCGGGGGAGTTTTGGCCGAAGCATTTTCTTGACTTATGCTGCTTCGGGAGAAATCTGGCTGAAGTGGATTTTAGAAATACTTCGGGCCCGAAGTATTTTCTTTGCCTTAGCCGATTCGGGCTATCTTTTCTTCTTCGACGAAGTTGCTTGGATGCCGCTTCGCAAACTCTTCACCCGAAGTAGTTTTTGGGAATGCTTCGGGTGCGAAGTATTTCCTTCGGACCTTTTCGGCAAAGTTCTCGCCCGAAGTGATGATTTGAAGCGCTTCGGGCCCGAAGTTCTTTTCTTTTCATTTTGTCCACCAGGGGGCGATAGGGAAAACCAAAATTGCTATAACTTGTAAACAAAGAAAAACTTTCAATAAAACAAATATCATACAAAGTTTTAAATTTTCTGCCCCTTGGTGGAATGTGACAATATTGTCAATAGTAAATACCTACCTATAGCATTGGAAAAAGGCTCAAAATAATCTTTGGCAAGGTTTTAATTTGAATCCCAACCTTTTGAATGGCCTTGATGTAAGCATTGTGATAACAAGACCTAAGATAATGGAAAAATTCCTTAGAGACCCTATCTCCAATTTTGAGCCAATGCATTCTAACCTTTATCTAAGATACCCTAGTATCATAATGTTTAAATAACATAAGAAGATGATGAAATTGTACCACATGATGCTAGAGATTGTGATTAAAATGACAAGACTCAAGTTGTCAGGAAGCCTAATCCAATTCTTGTTTGAGAGTAGCATTAGAATGACACCTAAAATTGGCAATACATTGATCAAGATATTTGAGAAATAAAATTATTTAAAAAATGGTATTTGACCATCATTCAACAAAATAAACGATGCCAAGAGGATGAGGAACAAAGTTTCATATCCTTCTAATATATAAAATAAATATGGGATGGAAAAGAAAGAAGTTATTCAAGAGGAACTAGGAGGTGAACTTGAATAACACAAGCTTATACTGAGAGGGGGTGTGAAAAATATAAGAGCACTTTTTACTTTTTCTCTCAAACCAATATATGCAATGTAAATATAGTAATATCAACAACAGTAATCAAAGCAATGTACACAACACCACACACAATAGAGACACAACAATTTACGTGGTTCACCCAAATATGGCTACTTCCACGGAGAAAATATTTCACTAAATTTTCTCAATCAATCTCTTGGGAATCCTTCCCAATTACAATATTTATGGACCTCTATCCAAAGGAGACACCAATCCCCTAAATCAAGTTTGTAGATCTCTATCCATAGAAGAACTTATTCTCCTCTGCTCTGGTTGGTGATCTTCTGGAAGACTGCCTCCACTGCATCGATTGGAGGATTGATCTCCACTTGAAGAATATTATCCTCACTCAGAAGACCTATCATTAATGTCTTGGCTAATGGATCTCTATCCACTAGATACTCTATCCTCTATGATCTATCACCTCCAAAGCTCTGTCTCAATTATATACTAAACACAGTCCAATTGGTCTAGCACAACTTTGCTCAATATATTACACTAGACACAGTCCAGTCGGTCTAGCACAAGTCCACTCAAATTTGCACTAAACATAGTCCAGTCAGTCTAGCACAAATTTTCTCAATAGGTCCACTCAAAACCTACTCAAATCTATTCAACATGTCCACATAGAACTTGCACAACTCTGCTCAATAGGTCCACTTAGAACTTGCTCAAATCTGCTGAACAAGTCCATAGAATTTGTCCAAATTTTCTCACCAGGTCCACATAGAACCTGCTCAACTCTGCTTAACAGGTCCACATAGAACCTATCCAAATATGCTCAACAAGCTCACATAGAACTTATCCAAATTTGCTCAACAAGCTCACACAGAACTTGTCCAAATCTGCTCAATCACTTTCTCAACTCAAATCAATATCATAGAAGCATAAAGAGAATTGTTAGAGACTTAATATGTTCTATACTCAAAACTCAATCTCTTTCTCAACTCAATCTCATAGAAGCATAAAGAGAATTTTTAGAGACTCAATATGTTCTATACTCAAAACTCAATCTCTTTCAACTTAATCTCATAGAAGCATAAAGAGAATTTTTAGAGACTCAATATGTTCTATTCTCACAAACTCAATCACTTTATCAACTCAATATATAGAATAGTTTATTTTATGGAACTTGAACAATCACTTCATACATCCACTTGACTAGGCTCAATCAACTCTACTCAACCAATCACTTCAAGAAACAACTCTTGCTCACAAACCCTAGTCCAAGCATGTAAAATCCAACTCAAAACATTTCCAACAATGCTCAACAACAAATCTCACATAACAATGATACTCATGATATTTTCAAACCCTAGTTCAAGTTCTTTGCATAACAACTCCATTCAACAACCGTGCTCATCAAACAATGTTTTAATTACAACTCTCAATTTTAGAAAACCTTTTAGCATTAACTCAAACACTTCACTCAATCAATGATCTCAACAAAAATGCTAATAAAACAAGGTTTTAATCTCAACTCTCAAATCAGAAAACATTAAAGCAATAACTCAACCACTTTCAAAAAGGAAACCCTAATCAAGTCCTTTTCACTCCAAACTTAATTTTCAATAAATCTAATCAATCAAATCAACCAAGAAGGAATTTTCCCATACCATTTTGATTCCAAGGATTTGTTCTCACAAATCTACCACTCTCATAAATTTCTCTTTCCAATCACAAAAGAGTTAGAAGACTTGAGTAATACCACAATACAAAAATAATAACTCAATAACACCTTATTAATCCAACTTAATTTTAACATCCACCAAAGTCCTTTTAGAAGAAACCCTTATAAAAAATAATAGCCAACAAGTCTTAAAATAAATCTCAATTAAGACTTTATTATAACTCCTTATACCTCCTAGAACATAACTCTCAAAACAACAATTTCCAAATTATAGAACTCAAATAATCATCAACAATTCACCTTCAAAATTCAATCACAACCTTTATTTAATAAAGTTTATTAAAAAAAATTAATAAATTTTAGAACAACCTTATCACTCCAACCTTAGGGCATAAACCATAAAATTTTAATTGAAAAATTGTACCTGCCTCAAGGGGTTTTGACCCCAAAACTTGCCCTCACCATGAGCGACTTAGCCACGACTAAGATTGCCACATGAGCTACACACTCATTCACAAAGGGGAAAGCACCACGTGCTTCCTCTTTGCACTTCTCCTTGCCCATGTTTAACAAAAACGTGAACCTTGGGTGCTTCCACAACACTGCCACCAAAAACCACTTTGTGAGAATCGAACGCACGATCTACGTGCTCTCAACACCTTCATGCTCTCCAAGCTACCACTAGGCCACACTACCCAATGTGAATTGTGGGATGGTATCTCTCCGTGTTAGCCTCCACTTCCTTTGCCAAACATTTTGAACCACACAAGCTCATTTTCACATATGCCATACAAATTTCATTCGAGCAAGAATGATTAATGCAAAACTTTGGGCATATATTTATATTGCCCTCCTCCTTTGTCTTGGGCATCGACACTTTGATTGAATGCATCATGTCGATGCTCTAAGGCTTTGAAAGCCTAAGTAAAATCCAACCTTTGGGTTTTTAATTATTAAAAACTTTGTGCTCGAATATATTTTATTTCTCTAAAACCCAACCTTAGGGTTTTAATGAAGTGAACTTTATCTTTTAAAATCTAATTATATTATAATTAAAAATTATAATATTTAATTAGATTTTTACCACTTTGGTAAGTATTATAATAACAATTATAATATTTTTAACCTTCCAATGCTTCGGATGAATTGCTTCCATAGAGAAGTAAAAAACTCTTTATGACCCAATATTTTTGGTTGTAAAATAAAATATTTTAACCCATTATAAACTTCCATTAAACTTTGCACTCAAACTAAAGAACTCTCACTGACATCTTGACATCAATGACAACTTTGGCTTAAGAACTCAAAATGTCCAACAGAACTAGCAAGGAGGGGAGATAAATATTTGAATGGAGAAAAATATGGTAGAATGATTAGAGAGGATGGCATCAAGGAGACCCCCATGGAAGGAGTTAAACTAGACAAACAAGAAAAGGAAAAATCTCTTTGATCAAAAATCATATGTTTTTTAAGGAGCTTCAAAACTTTATTTTATCCTTGTTATTGATTAGACCAAGGAGAACTTGGTATGATTAGAGGAGGGGGATAAATAAGAATTAGGGTAAAAAATACCCAATTTATTCTTCATAAAATACCAAGCATTGCGTTCTACCATAGTTCAACACATAGGAAGGAGCCCAAATTTATCATGTGTATATTCAACCATATTAAAGTTATTATTGACAATCGAGGTGGTGAGGGAAGGGATAAAGCAACCCACTACCAAACTTATTATTTTCTCTTAGCATCATTAGGAGTATCAACATTGATAATACCAAGGAACTAACCTAATAGCTCTAGATAAATTTAAAACACATGAGAGGTCAGGTTCACTCCCCAAGTCATAAAATGGAAGTGGTAGTTATTTAACATAAAAATAGTTGCTCCTCTACCAGGAGTATGACAGGTGGAGTAAAAGTGGCCTTGGGTCCAAATAAACTAACAAGTACTATGCAAAATAAAGTTTATCACCTTGAATTCTTGTAGGTAAATAATGTTGATAGAACCAAATCTCAAAGAGATTAGGTTCATTAGACCATGGACATTCCATGAAAGACACTTCATGACGAATGCTTAAGGAGAAAACCCTCTCAACTTTCTCAATATCCTTAAAGTTCTTGAGATAATTAAAGCTATTTGAGACAAAATGTTGATGATTCTTGCCTATAAAGTCAACTTGCCTTCTCTTTTATAATAGATCTCTCGAGCACTCTATAATAGGAATTTGAAAGCAATGATTTGTTCCTGTAAGTAGGCCACTTCAAGGAACTGAGAGCAAATAGGGAGGAGATATTGGAGAGGGGGTGATGGAAGATGATGGGGAGCTAGTAGGGTTCTCAACATGAGGTTGTGAGGGGCTTGGAATGATAGTTGTAGAGGTGGAGGTAGGAGTGGTGGGGGTGGAAGAAGGATAAGAATGAGTTATAATAAAAGCAATGAGAGGTGAGGGTTTGCATGAGATTCCTACAAGGGCTGAGAGATGAGAATTTTTTTTTGTTTACCACTATTGTTAATTTTTTTGACCCATTGATATTCATTGACATTGGTGTAAGTGTAGTAGTATCCATTAGAGGGAAGTTGGCTTTGAAATTACACTCCATGAGGGGATAGTATTTGATTTTACTACCCACCATTTGATATCTATAACATGTATTTAAAAGGTTAATCTAAATCACCCTTTGCTGGAAACGAGTGCCTCCAACTTGGATGTCAATTAATTCTTTCAAGTCCTTAGAGAGGTCAACCTCAACACACATATAATTGTGGGGTAGATGACACTTGAGGAAGACAAAGGAATTCTACCCACATTGGCACTTTCAAGGAGACATCCACAAATATAGTATAGTTAAGGTGATAGGGATGAAGAATAAAAAGGGTATTCCTAATATACCAAGGGAATCTACTCATGAGATCCATTGGCATGTTGAGGATTAGTTAAAAAAATAGAAAATTGCTTTAGTGAAATTTTGTATATGCTTCACTTTAATACCAAGGGATGCCATGCATTCTAGATCCACTAACATATGAGGGTATCATTGGGAATACACCCTAGGAAATTCCTGATTAGCATATCCATGTTCACACATTATCAAAATATTTTATAAGAAGCACAATATCAAGGTTGGAAACATTACCTTGTGGTACACTTTTAGAATGAGTTTCTATGGGTACTTGTTTGCAACCATGGCACTTTGTAGTAGCAACTTCACCAAGGGGTGGAGTGTGGGAAATAATTGATGCCATGTTAAATGAGATTATCTTCCCAAGGAGGAGAAAATGCAAATGAGTCAATAATAGTAGTAGTGACAAAAAGCATGATATAAGGATGTAGTGTGAGACAAATTGATGATAACATTGCATGCAAACCTAATATATCTCTTTTCTTCCCATTTATTACTTTACCTATTCCTAATTATATGATATTTGTTATAATAAACAAGCTATATTTAGTTTACAATGATTGATATGTGTTGTGTTCTAAATAATATAATTCTTCAACAGATAGATGATAGATACAAGAGTTGTAAATTACGGTCTTGCCAAGAATAGAACTGTTCACGAATTTTAAATCTATATTATTTTATACATTATTGAATGGATTGGATCTAGTCTAAAATGCATCAATTATATTACAATGCTTCAGTAAAATTGGAAATAAAAAAATTTCCTTTAGAAGCTTTTTGATGTAAGAGCATCCAGTGGTGTAAGGGAAATCTTACATCACCAAAAAAAAGAAATTACATTTTGTCTTTAGGTTGTAAGTTTCTTTAGTTGTTTTTGAGTCCATGATGACACTTGGGAGGTATAAGTCAGTAAGAAGTCCAAAAAGGTGAAAAATAGTCATTGAATATTTTTAGTAAGTTAGCCTAAACGAGCACATATGGATTTGAAAATTTACCCTAAGGAGCGGGATTGAAAAATGTATCCAATGGTGAAAGAATATCCCCAATAGCTTGAACGGTTTGAGAGATATTAAAATTTCTATCCCAAGAAATATTGCCAATAAGGTTTAAAAATAAAATTTGAAGACCTTAGAGGCCCCGAAGAAGGATGAAAAAATGATGATAAATTATAATAGCCAATCAGACCCCCGAGTCAAAATTTATGGTTCCAGGAAGATGTGCCACTAAATTTTTTGGGTGGAAAATGAAAATTCAAATTTCATATGAATATATTCTTGGGTGGGAAAAGGGGAGTTACACTTTTCAAAAAGTTCTATGGAAGTTATTAAAATGGTAATATGGATCACCAAAATGGAGTTAGGGGGAAGACATATCGTGGCTCCAACTTGCAAATTTTGAGGCGATTTTCTTTTTGATAAAATCAGCCTTGTGGTCGTAGCATAGTAACTTTGATTTCGTATTTGCATTTCATTGAAATAATAGCATATGTTGTGTTTCTTCTAAAATTTTTTGTGATTTGAGTTTTGTGTGAGTGTTGGATGGAGTATCCCTTCACCAAGTGGTATCAAAGTGGGAGTTCCTAAGTGTGTAAACAAATTGCCGAACATGAGGTAGTTTGCACCAGGACTTGTGGTTGAGTGTTGTGAGAAAAGTGATCAGAATACCTCCACAAAAAAATCATGGCAATAGGAGAAATACTATGGTTACAAAAGAGTGTTTTAGAGCCCTATAGAGATAAGTTCAAGCACTGCAAGAGGAGTTACATAGAGGGTTTGATCCAAGAAGAGAAGAGGAAAGTGAAGACGACACTGAATAAGAATCTAAGATTGAAGAAGAATAGGAGGCCACAGATCCTACGTAAGTCAAATTATTTAAGGCCATCTCTAATATTTGTAAAAGATCGAATAATAATATTTCTATATTTGCTGGGAACCTTAATCTAGAAGAGTTGATTGATTGTATCAATGATATGGAGGAGTATTTTGAGTATCATGAAGTGGAAGATCCTGAAAGGGTCAAACTTGTGAAGACCAAGCTAAAGGATCATGCTAATATATGGTGGAAGGAAGTACAACTAGATAGAAATAGAAGAGAAAAAAAAATAATAACAATATGGGATCGTATGGTGGAAAAGTTGAAGAGGCAGTTTATTCCAGTTGATTACAATTTAGATTTGCTAAACAAAATGCAAGGTTTGAGGCAAGAAGGTAAATATGTCAAAGAGTATATAGAAGATTTCTACAAGGTCATGATCAAAATAGGCCATTCTGAGGCTAAAAAGGAGAAGGTAGCCCATTATATAAATGGATTGAATCCAAGTATTCAAGCTGAGTTAAGTTTGGTTAGAATGACTACCATAGAAGATGCTTATTAGTTTTCCTTGAAGGTAGAAGAGAAGTTAAATAGAATATTTGAAAGCAAGTAGAGAGAAAGAGGTCATGGTGAAAGGATTGGCAAAATACCATATGGAGGACAAAATGAAGACCAAAATAAGAATGAAAAAGTTAGTGGTAATCAAAACCAGAAAGGAGATAATGCCTACTGTCCCTATGAGCAAAATAATGGTGACCAAATAGGAAGAGGAAGGTTTGGACGAGGACCTGGAAGAGGAGGATTTTGTGGAACCTTTTTCTAATGTGGAGAAGAGGGACATAGAGCATATGAGTTTCCCCAACATCAAGGAAGGACGAATAAGAGACCTGAAGGTAATTCACAAGCTACCTATGTAGATGAAGATAAATATGTTGAATCTGACCATTCTGAAGAGGCATAATGAGTTCTTATCACAAGGAGAGCCTTGCTAAATGAGGATAAATATCTAGTTCATAGGAAGAGTTTATTTCACACAAGGTGCAAATGTGAAGGTAAAATTTGTAATGTTATCATTGATAATGGTAAAATAGATAATCTAGTTTCAAAGGAGATTAGTAAATTATAGTTGGAGAGAAGGAGACATCCGCATCCATATCATATTGTATGGTTGCAAAAGGACCATAGAGCTTTGGTTAATGAGAAATTTTTAGTGAAGTTCCATATTGGGAATTACCATGATGAGGTATTATGTGACATCCTACCTATGGATGCTTGTCATGTGCTATTGCGAAGGCCATGACAATTTGATAGGCAAGCAGTACATGATGGACATGCCAACACTGATTCCCTAACAAAGGATGGAGTTTGCCACAAGTTGAATCCCCTGAAGGAGGTGGACGAAAAGGTATGTAGTAGTACAAGAATTTGTTTAGTTGATGGTAGAAATTTTTTGGAAGGTATGAAACATGAGCATATGTGCTATGCATTGATTCCTAGAGTTAATGAAGAAAAATGTGAGGATGTAATAGTAAAAGTCTCAAATATGCTAGGATAATTTAAAGATATTGTATCAGATAATGTACTTGAATATTTACCACCAGTGAGGAAGATTAGTTATCATATGGATTTGATACCAGAAGCTAATTTACCAAACAAGGCAGTCCATAGAATAATTTCTACAAAGAATGAGGAGTTGAGTAGACAAGTTCAAGAGCTATTGAATAAAGGATTAATTCAGGAGAGTTTGAGTCCATGTGAAATGCCTGTAGTACTAACACCATAGAAATATGAATAATGAATAATGCGTACAGACTCTCAAGCCATTAATAATATTACAATAAAATACAAATTTCCATTGCCAATGATGGATGGCCTTATGGATTGTTTGAGTGGAGCCAAGTACTTCACGAATATTGACTTGAAGAGTGGGTATCATCAAATCCATATCAAATAAGGAGATGAGTGGAAGACAACTTTCAAGACAAAAGAGGGCTTGTACGAATGGTTGGTCATGCCATTTAGGCTAACCAATGCACCAAGCATATTCATGCGACATATGAATGAGGTATCAGTTGGGGGGAAGATAGATCCTAGATCCAACTTGCATATTTCGAGTCAATTTTCTTTGTAATAAAATTGTCCTTGTGGTCGTAGCATTGTAAATCTGATTATATATATGCATTTCATTGAAATAATATTAGATGTGTTTCTTCTGACTTTTTCTATGATTTAAGTTTTGTGTGAGTGTTGGGTGGAGTATCCCTTCACCACTTTTCCTCTAAAAGAGTCTTTTTGGTTGCCTCTTACACCATTCTATTATATCAGTCCAACAAATGTACTAGGCTACATCTTTGAAAGAGTTATTAAGAGAAATATCCTTTCATGGCATTTCAATTCCAAAGGGATTTAGAGTTATAAATTCTTAATTTGCAAATGAATCAACACTTTTTCTAAGAATTCCCAACCAAAATTTGACAGTGCTATGTAGATATTCATCCTCTTCTATATGGATTCAAGGGCTAAAATTTGTGTTCATTAGATAAAATTCTCTTTTGGTGCATGATGGTCTAGAACCAGCTTAAATTTTGGACTTTCAAAAACAAATTAGACAAGGGATGTTGTGCATTAATAAGGCCTTCCATTAGGGTTCAATACTACTACACAAGCCATGTGGAAATGGTTTCTAGCAAAGTTTCAAGATACGTTAGATATAGTTTTTAGAGAAACAAATATTTAATGCAAAATGTCATATGCACGATGTTTTTTGAAAGTGATTTTTAATAAAATAAAATAAATAAATAAATTAGAAAAAAAATATTGTAAAAATAAAAAAGTATTTACTAAATTGTTTTAGCTTAATTGGTTAGGTTTCTCAGCATTTAAGGATAAGAACCATGTTTAAATCTTGCCAAGTGATACATTGATAATATCTAAGTTGTTGTACTACCAATATGTGGTGATGACATAATAAGGGTGAGGTCATTTCAATCCCATATAACCAATTGAAAAAAATAAAAATAAAAATGTATTTATAATAATAAAATAGCAGTACTTGGTGGTGAAGAAAATTTATTATTCTTTAATAGTTCTATCACCCCCGATGGATCCACATATCCATATATGTTTAAGGTGGATCATCTAATATATGCAACATCTAATATAGAATTGAATGGGAGCAAAATTTCTCAATGATAAATCTAACACAATGACTATTAATTTAACAAAATACTTAAGAGGTGTGATTGCACTTATATTGAGTATAGTCTAGTCTAACTACAAGCATTATTTATCTTCTTCTAAGATCCATAGCATATAGTCTAAAAGCAACCAAGAGAGATAAAATATCTATAAATTTTTGACCAACAAGGAATTAATTTTTCTACTACTAGGCCATATCCAATCCTTAAATAAATTATAAACTACAATGGATCTTAGGCCAATCTTGTGATGTCTAATGACTCTTTATGAGATCTTGCTTCTATGCATTTACATAAAATAATTCACTCTTGGATTAACATTATGATTCAAGGGAATCAATCATAATCTTGAATGAGGTTAACTACCATGGTAGACCTTTGCTTTACTTTGAATATAGCCTAAAATACAAAATATGAAATTGTCCTATATTCTTATAGGATAAATCTATTATAAAATTATTTTGTCCATTTTGTATTATAGGTTGATTCTAGTAATAATTGTAAAATAAATATAGAAAAGGACTATTATCTCTATGGAAATTATCATATTGTATTATTTATATAAAGGTAAAGACTCTCTAATTTTATGTGAAATGTCATGACCAAGTTGTCTATTGATATGTGATTAATCTTGACTTGAGGATATGATTGAATTTGTATTATGATTATTGTTTTTTCACTATAGGTATATGTTGACCTTGTAATGTGAATGTTGTTGTAGCTCTAAATTTTTTAAACTCCTTTCCTTCAGGCTAATGGATCTGCGCCTAGAAGAGGAATGGGAAAATGCTAGGTCTACACCTCAGAGGAGAGGCACTTGAGGTCATGCCCTCTTTGGTGATTTTTCAATGAATTGTTTAGGGTTCACCAAGAAATATTTATTGGTATTTTTCATGCCTAGGGTTGGGATTTTGGTTGATGTGTTCTTTTATATTTTCTAACAATCACCTAGTTTGGCCAAAAATGTAACTATTATATAATAAATGTTATTTGTTTTTATATTAATATAACATACAATGAATTATAGAAAGAAAATCAATGCAATGCTTAGTAGTAAAAGATATTTGACCCTCTTACTCAAGCCAGATATCTGATGTAGAATTTGTTTGCTTGTTGCAAGAAGGATTGGATTTTGTAGGGCGATATTGGGCATTCAATCAACGATCATATCCAAAGTTTGGAGTTGCCTCCAAGAAACTTGTAGGTAATATTGGATGAAGTAGTATAGGATCGAATGCTTTCTAGGCGATATCGAACATCCGATATCGAATCATACCAATAGATGCACAATGATCATACCTCCAAACCTGTAAAAGAATATGAAAAGCATAAAAAATAATGAATGTGAAAGCGATAACTAAGCAACTAGAAGTCAAAATTCAGCCAGAAAGTCAGGGATAATTCATGGGGGGAATGCCTAATTAAATAGGCTAGGTAAGTGGAGGAAAAACTACTCTACTAGGATTTGATGAAGAAAAATTGCTCTGTGGTAATGGCAACAACTTCCAAAGGAGGTCTAAAAAATTGGAGGAATGTCGTGATGGCATCGGGTTTGGCACAGAGAGTGCATGCTCATGATATTTTTTCATCTAAAAATGATTGGAAGGAATAGGATTTTCCAGTGCATGTCGGGAACCGCTTGTTAAAGAACAATGGATGTTTGGAACGATGTGAAGCCAGGCCAGTTCTAGTGGTTCAACCAAAATCGATGGCGGAAGATGTGGAATATCTAACCAAACATGCCCTTATTGGCAAACTTTTGGTCATCAGAATTTCTCTCCCCTTTGTGGAGGCTTGGGTCATGAAGACTTGGAAACCTGAAGGTGATGTGGAGGTGATGCTGAGTGTGAACAACTATTTTATGGTGGTTTTATCTTGTATTGCACATCGTAACAAAGAATTTGAAGGGGGTCCTTATTTCTATAACCAGGTGGGACTCTTTCTTAAACCCTGGCATGTGGTTTTCAACCCATCAGAGGAGCAACCGTCATAGGTTCTAGTATGGGTGCGGCTTCCATGGCTCCCGTTGGAATTCTAGAGAACTGATATCTTGCATAATATTGCCCTTCTGCTTGGGAATCCGGTTGGACCATCACAATAGACAATGGATAAAAAGGTAATTTTTGTTGCTCGTATTTGTGTTGAAATTGACTTAAATAATCCTATTTCAGATTCTATTGAAATACAATTTGGATCAACTACATGGGTTCAAAAACTTGACTATGAAGCTCTTCCATTTCATTACCAGATTTACCATGAATATGGCCACCTACAAAGAAAATTCCCTAAGTTTGTCTCACTTGTGGCTTCAAATCTTGGGCCCTCTTATTTTGGACAAAGTTTGGATAAAGTAAAATCCCTGATAAAGGAAGGGGAATGAGATAAGGAAGGTTTTGTTTCGATAAAAGCCTAAAACAGAGGACGAAGGGCAAATAAAGACCTTAAGGATAGCCAGCCAGATGCTCTACTCAACCATTTTAAAATATTAGATGATCTTTATTAGTGCATGGAGATACCTGAAACTTCGCTACCTGATGTAAATATAACAAGGCCAAATCAGATGTCTCTTCTTGAGGGGGAACTTAAGGAATCATATCTAGGGGGTTTAAATGAAGAACAAAGGGCTTTGGATCTAAGTATAGGGGACATGGTTGGGTCTAGCCCTATAAGGGAAACTATTTTAGAAAGTGGTACAGATTTAGTTATGCCCTCTCCTACTCAAGCATTGATGCAGTCATCCTTGGACTGCAAAACTCCTACGGTGTTGGGATTGCAACAAAAAATAATTAATTTTTTTTTTCGGATAAGAATATGAAGGTGGGTCGGAAGAAGGACCAGGATAAAATTAATTTAATGGGGGATACTTTGGTGGAGTCAATATTGGTGAGAACATTGGAATCCCATTTTTATAACCCCCAAAAATGATTATCCTCTCATGGAATGTAAGGGGGTTGAATAGCATCCCCAGAAAAAAAGCTATTCGTTATTTGGTTCGTGTGCATTCACGATTTGGATGTGGTGTTTATTCAGGAGACTAAATTTGCTATTGATAGTATGTTCAATATTATTCCCAAGTTGTGGATAAGGGGGAAATTCTAGTGTATTGGTGCATGTGGATATTTTGGTGGTGTCACTTGTTTATGGGATATGGTTAAGATATCCCCTCTTACTTGGATTTCTAGCAGATGGTCTATTTCAATGGTCAAAAATGATAATGAATCTTGTGAAATCATCCTACTTACAAATGTGTATGCTCCTATTGATTACAATGGTAAAGTGAATTTGTGGAAGCACATTTGCTTTGTGAGAAGTTTGGTTCCCCTGTACCCATGGATTTTGGTTGGATACTTCAACTCTATCACTTTTCTAGAGGAGAAACGTGGTGGGGTGGACCGTATCGAGCCTTTTCTTCTACCTTCAGTGCTCATATCCAGGCCCTAAACTTGGTTGACATCAAGTCAGATAATGTGATATTTACTTAGCATAATAGAAGGTGTGGGGAAGCTTCCATATCAGAGAGACTGGATAGGTTTTTGATATCCAATTATTGGATGGGTAATAACAGAGGTGCTAGTTCTATGATTTTGAAGGGTAGGGGATCTGATCATTGGCCTATCAAACTCTCTAATTTGGATTTAGGGCTAAAAAATAATCCCTCCTTGGGAGTTTCCACTATCAGGGAAGCTGGAAATATTTGATAGTATCTTGACATATATCTTGGTGCTTCTAGAAAATTTATTAATAAGGACAAGTCTTCTATTTTCTTCTTCAATGCCCCTCCTCTTATTCAAGCCAGTATTTCTAGCATTATAAGATTCCAGGTTGGGACTCCCACCTTCTTTTATCTTGGTATTCCAATTTCATCTCACCCTCTACCTAGATATTCTTGGCAGTCTATGCTTGATAAGTTTAGAAGGAAGGTGAATCACTGGACTTTCATATGGCTATCCACTACAAGTAGAGTGTTGCTTTTAAAATTTTTTGTTCAAGATTTACCCATTTATATATTTTATTGGAAATAAAGCTAGTAAAAGGAGCAAAAGGAGTAAAAAACGTAAAAAAATTGTTTCAACGGTAAGCTTTGGATCATACCCCTTTTACCTCCTTGGATGGTAGCTGACTGGGCAGGTAAGTTTGACTTGGACGGTAGATGACTGGGTAGGATTGGATGGCAAGGGCGGCAAGGTGAACCAACTCATTTTCCCTTTCTCTTTTCCTCCCTATTTCTTCTATTTCCCTAACTTCCCTATATTCCCTAAGTTCATTTATTTTTACGAGTATAAATACCAATGTAACCTATTATTCCTAAGGTTGAATACAATATTAATTTTCTATTTTTCGCTCCTAATTTCTCTCAAACCACATCTAGTATCAGAGCCAAAGCTGAGAGGGCATGAGGATCGAGGTGAGGGAAGCCTGAGGACCGAGGAGAGAGAAGCTTGCATCCCTAAATTCCCTATATTCCCTAAGTTCATTTATTTTTGAGTATAAATACCAATGTAACCTATTATTCCTAAGGTTGAATACAATATTAATTTCCTATTTTTTGCTCCTAATTTCTCTCAAACCACATATGGTATCAGAGTCGAAGTCGAGAGGGCATGAGGATCAAGGCGAGGGAAGCCCAAGGATCGAGGAGAGAGAAGCCCACACCACACAAATCGTAGCGAGGTCGAGTGGTGCCCGTAACATGTAGCTTGAGGTGAGAGAATACTGAAGCACATGGATTGAGGTGAAGTTTGGAGCAAGCCAGCACATCAAGCATGTAGAGACAAGAGTGACACAGGAGAACTAATAAGAGAGCGACACATGGCGAGAGGAGAATAAGACCCATGCTGACTGGATGACTCAGAAGCTAATGCGGATAGACAACATGGCAGTGAAGGGAGAAACATGGTGAGGAACGGTTGGCTAATCGAAGGCAAAAGGGGCGATCACTGATTACCCAAAGGTAATCATTTCAAAAGGCGCTCACCCAGGGTTATAAACCCTTGCATTACCTCCATCCTATTGAATGTGGGATTATTGTTTTTTTTCTTTGCAATCGGTGACAAGAGCTTGTTAAATACAAAATCCTCCTCCTCCATACTCAGTTGTGGGCGTAGCTCGAGCGGCTAAGGCGCAACGCTTGTGATCTGGGTGTCATGGGTTCGAATCCCGCTGGGCACTATTTTGCTTTATTTTTTTGAAATCGCCTGGAAAGCATAGTTGAAAAGGATCGCGGATCCTTTGAGTTTTAAATTAAACTCCATGGCTCATTGGTCTAAGGTTTTGTGACTATCAAGAGGTCACGGGTTCGAATGGGCTAGAGATAAATTTTTGTTTATTATTTAAACTTTAAAAATTTAAAATTATTAAATATTAATTTAATAAAAATTAATTTATAATTATTTTAAAACTTATGTTTTAATGATTATAAAATTATTTTTTATTAAATATGAATATTTAATGTTTTTTAATAAGTTTAAATTTTAAATTTTTTTTGTAAAAGCCTTGAAGGCTTAATATTGTCATCCACAAAGAGATTGTACATTTCACTTTTTTGTGAAATACTCAGAGATTGAAAGAGAAATTGATAACTTTTCTAAGAGGAAATAATGTGAATAAGCCTAAGAGGCTTAGTATTTTGTAAAAGGCAATTGATGATCAGACCTAATGGGTGTTATCATGCCTTATGTGCAATTCTAGCAAGAGAAGGTGTAGAAAGGTTTGATGAAAAGGTAAGAGGTTATGGACTCAACATTGTGTTTAGTCAACTTCAAAATGCAGTAATCGCACATCAAAGGCATCCTAACTTAGGGTACGAAGCGGATTTTGAAGATAATTCATTTAGAAGTCAATTTGAACAATTAGAATCCATCCAAGCTACACCACAAGAATCAGAGTACACACACTACAATATTTTAGTGGAAATCCTAGAACCACCATCATCGAAAATCATACCAATAAGTGACGATGAACAAGAAGTGGCAGATAACTTTGCAAATCAAGAGATCGTATCCCTACATCAAGAGGAGCAAGCAGTCAATGATAGAGTAGAACAAGTAAGATTTGACTTAAATTTGTAATCTCTTCCTTCTTCCTTCTTCTTCTTTCTTTCATTTAGCAAAGTACTTTTGTAACCGTGAAATAAAGAGATTTTTTTGGTAACTATGGCCTCACACAATAGCTTACCTATCCCAAAATTTAACGGTTATGACTATGAGTACTGGTCTATAAATATGAAGACCTTGCTCATAGGAAGAGGTTTGTGGGACATCATAGAGGAAGGCTATATAGAACCCATAGACTGGACCACACTTAATGCAGTAGACAAGAAAACTTGAAAAGAAGAGAAAAAGAGCAACTCATCTGCTCTTTCTCATCTCCAAGCCACATTGGAGAAAAGCATATTTTCTAGAATTGTTGCTTGTACGACTACTCAAGACACATGGAAAGCATTGAGTGATGGATTCCAAGGTAGTAATCAAGTGAAGCAAGTAAGGCTTCAAAAACTGAAGAGAGATTTTGAAAATCTCCAAATGAAGGATGATGAAAAAGTTAGTGATTATTGTGTTAGAGTAAAAATAATAGTAGATAAAATGGTTACACTAGGCGAAGCAATCAAGCCTAAGACAATTGTAACAAAAGTGTTGCGAATAATTACACAAAAATGGAACCATATTGCCATAATTATAGAAAAATCCAAAGATCTTTCCCTTTTAACATTTGATGCATTAATCGGATCATTAATGTCACATGAAGAGAGGTTTCCTGAAAATTCTTCAACTAGCTATGGAGGCGATGATAAGGCCTTCACTTCCAATGAAAACAATGGAAGAGGATGGGGAAGAGGTCAAGGTAGAGACAAACAAAGAGGTAGAGGTAGAAGCAACTACAGAGGAGGCAATCAAAATAGAGGAGGCAATTCCAATAGAGGAGGCAACTCATACAGAGGAGGCAATCAACAAAGATGTGGAAATTAAAATCAAGGAGGAAATCTAGGACAAAGTGGAAATCAAGGGCGAGGAAGTGACAAGTCCAAATTATCTTGTTTTAATTATGGTAAGATAGGTCACTTCTCTCGCGACTACTGGTCAAAATCTTCACAAGGCAGCAGTAGTCAATATGGTAATTATGGAGAAGAAGATGATACCTCTAATATTTTTATGTCATATGGACAATCAGAATAGAATCTAAATGACACATGGATTTTGGATACTGGTTGTTCAAACCATATGAGTGGCAAAGAACATTTATTTGCTACTCTAGATTCCACTTATAAATCCTAAATCAAATTAGGGGATGATAAGACATTACAAGTAGAGGGTATTTGAGCCATGGAGGTTCTAACCAAAGAAGGACTAAAGAAAGTGCATGACATCTATTACACTCCAAAGCTCCAAAACAATCTGCTAAATGTTGGGCAAATGATGGAGAACAATTACAAGCTTATATTTGATGAAGGAAAATGTATCATTTTTGATAAAAATAATTGTAATCGTGTCATCACACAGGTCCCCATGACCAAGAATAGGTTATTCCCTCTCAAATTTGATGAGCCAGGAGGAGCTCAAATTACAAATGTAGCTATAACAAATCCAAGTGTGCTTTGGCACTTGCGATATGGTCACCTTAATTCTGCTAGCTTGAAACTTCTAACTTCTCAAGCTATGGTGACAGGACTTCCCAAAATCAATGAACTAATCTATGAAGGATGTGCTTTGGGAAAGTACTCGAGGTCAATTTTTTTGAAAGGACAAGTGTGGAGATCCAACTATCCACTTCAGTTAGTACATTCAGACATCTGTGGACCAATGCAAACACAAAGTCTCGAAAACTATTCTTATTTTCTCACTTTCATAAATGACTTCTCTAGAATGTGTTGGATTTATTTTTTGAAACATAAAGATGAAGCTTTTGATTTCTTCATATATTTTAGAAACAATGTAGAGAATCAAAGTGGGAATTATGTAAAATGTCTTAGGATAGATCGAGGAGGTGAATACTCCTCAAAAGTATTCTTGAAATATTTTAAAGCAAGTGGGATCAAAAGGTAATTTACCACTGCCTATACCCCACAACAGAACGGTGTGGCAGAGTGAAAAAACCACACCATATTTGAGATGGCAAGATCGATGCTATAGACTAAGCATCTAACTCATATGTACTAGGTAGAGGCTATAAGAACTAGTGTATATATTCTAAATAGAAGTCCTACTTCTAGTTTAGATGGTGTCACTCCTTATGAGGCATGGTACGAAAATAAACCTAATGTAAAGCACTTCAAAGTGTTTGGTTCTTTAGAATATGCACACATTCCTAATGATAAAAGGAAGAAGCTTGATCTAAAAATTCAAGCTTGTATATTTGTAGGGTATTGTGAGTCTACAAAGGCATATAGACTCTACAATCCCAAGACTCATAAAGTTATACTCTCCAAGGATGTAATTTTTTATGAAGGGGGAGAATGGGGTCATCAAAGAATTTTTTTTGATGATGAGTCCCAAGATGTAAATTCTTCACAAATACAATAGGTACAACAAGTGTCTCCCAAGAAAGGCACACCACCCCCTCCAAAGCCAAGCAAGAGTACTACATCAAGTACATCAACCACGATTCCAAGTCCTCCATAGAGATCAGTAAATTCTTCACTTATGGACATTGACTCTCCATCAAGAGGCAGAAGAATTTTACATCATCCTTCCTTTCAGATCTTTGGATCAAAATTTCCAAAGAAGATTCACTAGAAGCCAAGCTAGTGAAATGAATTCAGTTTTGTAGCAACTTGAGAATTTACAATTGTATGGAGATGATAACTCTCAAGAACCTAGAGGATATGTAGTCAATTATGCTTTATTGGCTAGTGCACAACTAGAACCAACTAGCTATGATAAGGCATGTAATCAAAATGTATGGCAAGAAGCCATGAAAGAGGAAATAACCTCTATAAAAAATAATGATACATGGGAGCTAGTAAAGCTACCCAAAGGTAAAAAAAGTGTTGGATGTAAATGGGTCTACAAGACCAAGTACATTGCTGATGGAAGAATTGAGAGGCATAAGGTGATACTAGTAAGAAAAGGTTTTACTCAAAAATATGGCGTTGAATATGAGGAAACTTTTGCTCCCGTTGCAAGACAAGAGACAATCTGATCAGTTCTTTCCTTAGCAGCCCATAAAGGATGGAATGTTCAACACATGGATGTAAAGAGTAATTTTCTGAATAGATACTTGATAGAAGAGGTTTATGTTCAACATCCTCAAGGTTTCCAAGAATAGGGAAAAGAGAACCTTGTTTACAAATTGAAGAAAGCACTTTATGGCCTCAAGAAAGAACCAAGATCTTGGTACTATGAGTATGGATTCACAAGAAGCAAAAGTGAACCAACTCTATACTACCTAAATTATGGAGTAAACATTCTCATAGTTTGTTTGTATGTGGATGATCTAATATTTATGGGTAGTAACAATAAAATGAATATGGAGTTAAAAAACTCCATGATGAAATAGTTCAAGATGAAAGATCTTGGTTTAATGCAATACTTCCTAGGGATGGAAGTGCATCAATCAAATAAAGGGATCTTCATATGTCAACACAAGTATGCTCGAGACATGATCAAGAAATTTTCCATGGAGCAGTGCAAATCAGTTGCAACTCCTACTAGACATGGGATCCAATTGAGCAAGGATGATGGAACATCAAAGGTTGACATGACCACTTATAGAAGCATGGTTGGGAGTCTGATGTTTCTCACCAACACCAAGCCCGATATTCAATATGTTGTTTCTCTAGTTTCAAGGTTTATGGCTAGTCCATTTGAGCTGCATTTACAAGCAACTAAAAGAATTTTAAGATATGTAAAAGGTACATTGGATTTTGGAATCCATTACCAAAAATGTAATTATGTGAAATTAGTTGGCTTCAGTGACAGTGATTGGGGCAACAACATAGATGACAAGAAATATACATTAGGGAATTGTTTTAGTCTAGGATTAGGACTAATTACATGGAGTTCCAAGAAATAAACTGTTGTAGCATTGTCATCAACTGAGGTTGAGTATATAGCCATCACTCATGCTAGTACTCAGGCCCTATGGTTAAGAAAAATTCTTGAAGAGATTGGAGAAAGTCAAAGTGGTCCAACTCGACTATATTGTGATAACATAAGTTCCACTGATTATCTCTTTTATGTTTTAGATGTGAATCCCTAAACTGTTTTGTGTGTTTCAGATGTGTTTTTTGTAAAGGATGAAATTGTATCACATTTTTGAAATCTTGGTGAATGATATTCTCATGTTTAATTGGATTTCACTTGTATACTCACAGCTTGAAAACCTGGTGATGAACTCTAGGTCACATTATCTCACCTATAATGTGTGGTGATGAAGCCCACACACGACCAGGGAGCACATGTCCTACCAGTTCCTCACCTAGTTCACCTGTACTCTACGATATACGTCTCCAAAAAGAGATACATGCTATAAACCACGAGCTATGATGGATCTTGGAACTGGCCTTGGCAAATAACAAGGTTCATGGGATTTGAGACAATGGGTGGAGATGAAAGCCACCTCGTTGAACTCTACTAGTAGATGGTTATGAAATTCACCTTACTATAATTTAAGTGAATCATGGTGTGTGTGGTTCTTTTTAATCCAAAGAAAGCAAAAAATAAAGCATTCAATGATAATTTACTAAATGCATGCAAAAGTACATTTTTACTTTCAGACAGTTAGGATAAGAGGAACCTACAAGTAAATCTTACAAATGCAAACCCTAAATGCTAACCTACCTGTTGGGTAGGCCACAAGCAATCATACCACAAAGATGCATTGCTACTTTGATTTTATTTCATTTTTCTTATTTTTGTTATTTTTAATTATGGGAAAAGTAAACCTACTTTTAACCTTTCTAGGCAAACAATGGTGCAAGAAAAACTGAACTAAACTGCTTTTGAAAGTGTAAAATGAAAATAGAGGGTTCAGGTACCTACCTCATCACTCTTGGAACCTGTTATTTCTAGATTTTTGATAAGAAAACTCTATGGTTTCTATTCGCTCCAAGGTGGGATGAATAGAAGTTCTATATTTTTCCCATGGTGGGATGGATTTGCATCCATCCCAGGGTGGCATGAATAGCAGGTCAAAAGTTCATTTTAGTCTAGAGCGACTAGCACCTGCAACATAAAAATATGAAATATGAGCTTCAAACTTCACCTAAATAAAAAGGGACTAGGTCCCACCATGATCACCATCAAAGTAGGGAAAAACGGTGCACCTAAATATGGGTAAAAAATTGCATCTATCTCTTATGTCTAATGAACATCAAATCAAAAGCATGCACGTAAGATGGAAAAGATAGCGAGTAACAAGAAATGAAGAAAATAAAATTGATTTCTTATTAATTGGGTGGATCAAATCTAGGTTACATAGATGTCCCCTTGAGGGCTCAAATGATTGATACAACTATTACAAATTTTGGGTGCCCGAGGATCGAAATCCTTCAAGAGAATCTGGTGCACATCTAATGTCTTTTCGCGTACCCACACTCGAAGTGGGTGGGAAAAAGGTTGCCACCACTTGTATTGTTGATATTTATGTCCTATGCTGCTTCCCAAATGCATTGTATGACCTGCACCTACACACAAGGAAACAAGAAATGTCAAATAGCAAGTGTGTATGATCTAAAACATGTAATCCCCATAGGCAAGAAAGGAGCATATGTAGTGTGCCTATACCAAATAAACTCCAAATGATATAAAATTATATATGTAAGTAAATTAAAAGGTTTTGGGAAGATATCAATAGAAATTGTACTGAAATTGCATCCTTAAGCATGGTGTAATTGTAGTGCACTTCTCCAACTTGCAAAACCCAATCCAACTAATTTCTACCTCTACACATATACAAAACATACAAAAATTAGAAAAAATGTATAAAATAACATTTTAGTTCAACCCATATGGTTATATTCCATTAATCATGCTCATATCCTGATGTATGCTCCAATGGGTCCATGAAGCCCGCAAAAACTTCAAATCATGATATCTCGGCAAGTATAACTCAAAAAAGCATGAAATTTAAACTGCAGAATCATATGATAATATAGAAAATTTATATTAAAAAATAGTGATAAAATTATGCACATATTTGTATTCTTTATAGGTTGGGACGAATTTGACTGTCATAAATTAGGGGGCTCCCAAGGGCGGGATTCCCATTAAATCCACCTAAATTTTGCCACAAATTACATTGGGGAATGGTCCAAAACACTATGAGAGGTATTGTCATTAAATTTTAAGTGGAAATTCACTTGATTAATAGTTTTTTGTAAACAAATTATGTCTCTTTGAGTCACTCGGTAACCTCCTTCTCTATGAAGAGATTTCGAGGGAAAGAGCACAATTAGGTGAGGAGAAATCTCGACAGCACTCCGTTACATAAACCTTAAACTCCTCCATTTTTTTGGTGTGGAAAATGCATCCACTTTATAGCCACATGGGGCTCATGTGCAAAAGGACATGTGTGGCAAGAGGTGTCACTTGGCCATAGGGGTGACATGCATTGGAGGGGGAAAAAATCTCCTAATTTGGCTTCCCTTATGAGGCATGACATAAATATGTTGCATGCTATGACTTGTAGGCATGGGTAGGTAGGATAAATGATAGTTACTAGGTGCCATTTGTCCAGATTTGACTTTTTGTCAGTCAAAACTGCTATTTGCCCCACCCTAGGATGAATGCTATTATATTCACTCTAGGATGGGACGAATAGGTTTTTTATTCATCCTAGGGTGGGATGAATAGTAACATGATGCCAAAAGGTCCCAAAAATATATTGGAACCTTCCAAAACCTTTCACAAAGTGTCTAGAACCATTGTATACCTTTTGAGGGTTGTCCTAGGGGCCTTGGTATGTCAATTTAGCCATTGCTTTCGATAGCATAATATGATTGAACATATTTTAATGTCTACACTATCACCTATCTAGTAGGGAGTTGAAAGGTCCCCCTATGTGGATCCCATATCTTTGCCAAGGTAGAGAGATACCCTTCATATGCACTCACCACATCAATATCGGTTACCCCAACTAGTTCCACAGTCTCCAACCACTTCCACTACTCATCTCGTAGCACCTTTCTCACCCCAATAATTAGGGTTAAGAACCGATGTCGAGCCTCCAAGATCCTCAACTGTAGCACAACACATGTAAAATGCACACACATTAATGTCATATTCAATTGCATAATTCAAAAAACAATCACACAAACTCAAACAAGAGTACCAAGGATACTTACCTCAACAACACTCACATCCACTCCTAGCACCACATCTGCATCCACCATCACCATAGCTCCTTCATTCCACCTCACAACTCCACTCACTCACTTCTTCATATGTAACTTCTAGAATTCATGAATGCAAGAATGAATTTGATTTCACCTCTACATACTATTTATAGCTATTTTTGGCACACTAAAACACCCATAGGTGTTCATTGAAATGCTAGCCAACATTTGTAGACTAATAAATGCTTTTTGACATCTACACATGATGTGGATGCTAGCCTGCATTTGGTGTCAAAATTTGCATAAAGACCAAAATGATCCAAAAATGTAGCTTACCTCCACAAAATCACTCCACATTGCATCCATACATTCATTTCATCATCATATCATGTTTTGTGAAACAAAAAATTGATTTGGGCACGTAATTTTCATTTTTGACCATAAGTCATAAAATCACCTTACAAGATTCAAAACGTATAAAAATTGTCCAAATTTTCATTTATCTTTGTGATAACATGGATTTATTTGGGCAATTAAATTTTGTTTGCAACCCAAAAAATTGTAAAACTATCAAAAATTGCTTCAAAACAATGTAAAACTTCACAAAATCATGCAATCCAATCATCCAATACATTTTTCATCAACACATTCTCATTTCATTATCATCTACCAATGAATTTTTATTAAACATTTTCCAAATTCACCCATAATTTCAAGTGAACCTTGTATCTAGTGGTATTTTCTATCTCCTTGGCAATTGCAGTGATTGATTGTCCATGCAATTTGGTAAGATGATTAAATCACCATAAGGATGCTTGACCATTTTCATCATCCAATATCTCTTTGTTCTAGAATAAAATCACTTTTTATCCCTCATTTTTTAGTGTGACTATGCTAATATTAATTTGCTTAAAAGTTGTCATTGATGGCCTTATTTGTGGGGCTTGAAACATGGATAATTCATACTACATCATTCCCTTTAACATTCAATAATTGCACGTAGTCACTAGGAGGGGCCTCCAGAAATCATCTGATCCTAGGATGGTTGGTATTCTGAATTTTCATCACTTTGCATTTCAATGATGCCAAAAGGCAATTTCTTCAACAACATGGAATCACCCCAAACTTGATTTTGATTTCCCATAGTGGGATACATCTTACATGATCATGACATATACACTTGGAAAAACCCCTTTAATCTGTTGGGGCAAAAATGACATCCATTTACATCATTCATCCACATTTACATCATACACTTGCACTTGCACCATTCACCTACATTATTCAACACAATTCTATCAATTGGCTCGTGAGACTCATTTTCACTCATTCACTAATTGAGGGGGTAAGATACACATACAAATTATTTATCTTTAAAATAATATTTGCATTCCAAGGAAAGAAAGTTGTTTTATCATGCCAAACCAAGCGTCTTGTATTTTTGCATTACATTGTGTTTCACACAACGTGGTACGAAAAGGGGTATATGTAGACACCAAAATCTAGCCACTTGTCATCCATCCATGTCTCCAATAATAAGCCATCCATTATTTATATATATCTATGTATTTACTTAATATATATAAATATTTATATTTTATATATTATATCTAAATATATTTAATAAATAAAATATATATATATATATATATATATATTTATATGAATAAATCCTAGCCATCCATCACATTTTAATCTCAGCCATCCATCCATCTCAATCCATGTCACTTTCCTAAGATTAATATCCACCCTTCCTCATGTTTTAATCTCGATTGCTCATTTTGTGAATCAAAACCCTAACATATTCAAGGGAAGATTATACAAGATGAGTCATTTTGATGAATCAAACCTCTTGGAAATCCTTAAGCACATTAGAAATTTTTAATATAACATTTTCCCTAGCTATTTTGCTATCATCATTGTCCCTTGCCACCACCATTGCATCCCTCATTTCCACCACCGCCAAACCCTTCTGAACCAGATCTGGTTCTGTGACCCTTCCCTCAACCCCCGAACATCCCTTAGAGTTCATCAAACTCTATCGAGCATTCCTGGAATGTTGGTGGGTGTTTACAACCATTACTAGACACCTCTAGGAATTTCCAATAGTAGATATGCAATCCCCTAACCCTCGGGTGCCTTCCAGTCATTCACACAATTCTCGATCATAGAATTAGGAATAGATACTATCATCAACAAGGTAAAAAGTTATTGGTATTCAATCATATTTTTGTACTTTCTATTTACAATTACATTCTATAACATCTAGGGTTTTATTAGTTTTCATCTTTCTAAGGGCCTCACATAGTGGATCCCTCATAGGTGCTTCTAATCCCTTTATATTATTTTTTATTTTTAAGTGTAGGAATCATATTTCTAGAGGCTATTACAACTAGGATGGTCCCATAGGGATAAAAAATCCCATCCACACTCTTGTTTGGATCGAAGACAAGCTAAAAGACATCAATTGTTTTTTGAACTAGGGTTTTCAAACCCTATATTTGTAACATTTGTATCAATACCTAAAATCATGTTCTAACATTGGAGATTAAGGCTCTATTTATATCAATAAAATATTATCTCTATTCATTGTGCAATATATTATGTATTGGTTCTATCTATTTCTTTTGGTGTTGTTCATTTTTGGTTTACAAAACCTTAGAAGAAACTTTTCTCTTTTTGCACTTTTGAAGACTGTAATCCAATTTTTCTTCTTGCAACTTTAATCCAAATTAAGGTGCTTTAACAAATCTAATAAGTAATCCAATAAATGAATCTAGGTTTAGTCATAAGGGGTCAGACCCGAAATGTACTTGTAAAAAATGGTGAATCTGTTTTGAAACCCTGGAAAATCTTGGCCAAATTCATGTAGGAAGACATGGTGAATTATCTTATTTTTTCACCAAAAGTTATAAAAATGCACTCGACCCTCCCCTAGATGCATTTATGTACAAGATACCTTGGATATAATTTTGCACTTGGGCCTCCCTTGGATGTATTTTTGCACCCGAATCCACCAAATCCAAAAATGCATCTGACCCTTCCCTAGGTGCAATTTTGCACCTAGCCCAACCCTCCCCTGATCGGGTGCATTTTTGCATCTGAGGGATCCTGGTGCATAAATGCACCCAGTCGGGTGTAAAACTACATTCGAGGGAGTCGAGTGCAAAAATGCACTCAATCGGGTGTAAAAATGCATTCGACCTAAAATGGGTGTAAAATTACATCCAAAGGAGTTGGGTCCAAAAATGCACCCGATTGAGGGAGGGCTAGATCGGGTGCAAAACTACATCTGGGGGAGCCAAGTGTAAATGCTTCCACTACTTCTCTATCAAACCTCTACTCTTCAACATTTTTCTCCATTGATCATCTATTTTTCTCTATACAACTAATTATTGTTTTCGCTACAATAGGTCATTTTCGATAAGAATGAATGTTTTAGTTGTATGGGTGTGGTTGTCATGTTAGGTATATATACTAATATAAGAGGTAAATTGGGTGGGATAATTAAAAATTTATAATTTTAAGGTGAAAAGGGTCCTCAATTTAGGTGGGATACCTGGCAAATTTTAAAAAATCCATAATATTATTATCAACACACGACAAACCAACCCCTAAATTGTTTTTGCTCCAAAAATTTTGGGTGAATGGGTCGATGTCTAGGCCCCATTTTCACCAATTTCCAATTTTGAAAAATCGAATATTTTCCCAATTGATGAATATTCACTAGTGTGCATAACCCTGAATGAATATACTTGCACAAATAGTAGCTTACCTTTTTGAAAGCTTTTGTAGATCTTTTGTCACTTCTATAGAGGATGTAGATCTTGGTGTCTAAGATCACCAAGTTCCTACTTTGAGTAGGATCTTGCTGCTTTTTGTAGGTTGTCCTAAACAACTCCTTCACCAAAATATGGTATCGAATTTCCTTTCGTGAGGCTAGGATTTGGTGGATTGTTCACCTCTTGTAGTCTCCTCCTTTTGTTGTAGATTTGGAGAAGTTTTTATCTCTGATGTGGCACATTCTTGTTGTGAGAGGTAATCTCCAAATGTTAGGACACCATCCTAACACTTGATATTATAGTCCTTATAGGACATGGGTAGTACCCATGTTAATATTTTGTAATGTTTTATTATAGTTTTTGATTAAGAAGCACCTATGCAAAATGATACCCTTCTATGTAACCATTTTTTCAAAAACGTAATTGATTGTAGGTAGGTGATTCTAGCCTGAGTGTCATTTTGCATGTAAGCCAACCTTGGTATTTAGGTGTTAGAGTAATTCCTTAAATATATGAGAGGCAATATTCTATGTAAATTTTTTCATAATTGAATGAAGTATTGAAGGAAGTTGCCCCCTCGAAGAGGCTTGTGATTCAGTGCTATTGGTGAGATTGTTATTTTTTTGCAATTTAGTTTTGTATTGTGCATTTTATTTCCAAGTGTGTTGTGAGCATGTGTGTTTATGTTCAATTATTTGTGTGAGAGTGTTATTTTTAGTATTAGATTTCTAGCAAGTGGTATCAGAGTGCTTTCTAGAATTGTTTTCTACTGTGACTGCAATATATTTTACCAATTCGACTTTTAGGTATAAGATTTCCAAGTTTAGTTTTTTCATTTGCAAGTTTTCCATCCAAAAAAAGGCCAAATTTGTTTTATAGTAGTTGAGTAGGTTAGAAAACCTGTATCGAAGGTTTTCAAATATTGCAAAGGAGATGTCATTATTGGCTAAGCTAGATAGCCTATAAAGTTTCTAGTGAAGTGAAGAGCGATCAGGCTCCAATACCTAGACCTCAGACAACACTTGTGTATGGAATTGAGCTCCCATGCATCTTTGGGTGTATCAAGAGACCATCTAGGATTTAACACAATTTTATCCCTTAAAATATTTTTTGGCCTTGTACTATCCATAGTGCATAGTACACATCATCCTAAAAGACTACCCTCATGTACTATCAGAGAGGCAGGTAGTGTGCTCAAGGGTATGTGTGAAATACTCCTTGAGTAGTGGCCTAAAATATTGGTCCAAGAACTATTGTTCATCATTGCGGTATAATAGAGGGTCTATGGATATTACATACACCCTTGCCTAGAGTACCTTGGTTCTGTTTAAACTTTCAAACAAGGTTTGTTCTTCAAGTCTTGTATTTTGATAGACCTGCAAACAAAAGACCAAACTGTATCCTACACAAAATTTGAGCATACGAAGAAGACATCCCTATTCCATAATTCCTACATGTATAATAGGTAATAAAAAATCCCAAAGAATAACAATCAGACAAGAATATTTAGAGTCTAAAACAGGGTGTTAAATTTAGTTACAGTCAAAATTATATAATTAACAATGAATAAAGGGTGGTCAAGATAACAATGTCATAAAGGTCGTCTATATAGTTAGAAAAATTATATTTTTTAGTCATAATCAGATAAGGAACAAAATAGTATCAAGATTAGTCAGTGGTTAGATAGTCCAAAAAGGAAACAAAAGAAAGAATCGAATATACATGATAGAGACAGTTGAAAGAGTTATGGGAACCAATATTCAGAGGCAAACCTGAAATCACTATAAAAAATTAGTAAGGACATATATTCACTAAGAGCTCAAATTGAATAAAAAATTTAGTAGATAATTTTATGTTCTATTCTAGACAAAATTATCCTTGGCAGTCCTTGGTCAAATTTTGCACCAATTTTCCAAAATTGGCAATTTTTTATTTTTCTTGTTAAGGCCATAACTTCTCAACGGTCAATAAAATTGGTCCAAAATTTTAGTAATAGAATCTACTTGTTATTCTGCACCAAAGATCCTCAAGGACTCGTGAAATTTTAAGTCTGAATTGAAAAAATTACCCTCACATCAACTTGCAACCAACTAGGAGATCACATAAAGACAAAGAAGTCAGTATATCTTCTCATTGAGCACTCATATCAAGTGAACCTATCCTAAAATTAGTGTTTCAACCTATTTCCAAAATTAATTTAGGACCCTTACTAAAAATAGTAACTCCAAAAAGCTACCTATCTATTTTAGTAAGTCCCACAAAAAGTGTCCAAACCTTCAATTATGGCTGAGGGAACTCGCCAACAAGTAATATATAAGGAACTTTAAAATAAAGTGGACAATATGGGCAACCAAATATGGTCTAGGCTTAACAAAAGCATACAGGAAATACAGTCACAAATCCAATCTTTCCAAGTATCTATAGATGATATCACCTATGCACAAAAAACAATGAAGGTTGAATTAGAAAGTAGAGCCTCTATTGATTATGTAGCTCCACATGACCAAGATAAAATTTGTACAAGCCACCACCAATGATCTATACCAAACCACAATGGGATGAGGTTACCAAAATTAGAATTTCCCAAATTTTATGGAAAATATCTTGAGGGGTGCATTTGTAAGGCAGAATAATATTTCACTCTTCATAACATTGATAGTTTCCTATGGTTGACCATTGATTATTTTAATTTTGAATCAGATGCACTATATTGGTTTTTGTATCTTAAAAAGGCTAAACCTAATATTTGATGGTCTAATTTTTATCAACATCTACTCACTCGCTTTGGTCCTAGCGAGTTTGAATATTTTACAGGAACCCTTTTTAAACTCAAACAAACTTCAATTGTTTGAGAATACCAAACTCAGTTTGAAAAACTTGCCAATCAAAAAACAAGACTAAGTGCAAATTCTTTCTAGAGTTGTTTTGTGGTTGGATTGAATGATAACATCGGGTTTGAGGTTAAATATATGACTCAAACTACCATAGGCCATACATTTGGAAATTGGTAGAGGAAAAAAAGGTCTTGGTCAAATTTCTAAATCTCCATCTAAGTCAATTCTTTTAATAAGAAAAAAGTCAAAATAAACCACCTATAAAAAAATGAGATGAGGATATGAAGATAGGAAGGAAAGGATTATGTTGTAATTATGATGAAAAAAACCGGATAGGTGTGTGCAACAATAAATTGTACTTGCTAGAATGGATGAAGTTCCCACTTGAATTTTGAGGATAAGGAGGACCTCAAGAGATAGAAACATAGACAACGATCGACGAAGAACAACAAAAAATATGATGCTCTAGCAAGAATATCCACACCCCAAACCATGAAGATGATTAGCCATTTTAAGGGACAAAGGGTCATAATTTTGATTGACTCTAGTAGGACACATAATTATATTGATCCACATATCTCCAAACAAGGAAATTGTTACATTACCAAATGCAATTCCTTTGAAGTTATGATTGCTAATGGTTGCACCCTACCATGTAAAGGAAAATATCATAATATTAAGCTAAAAATTGGGGACTATAATCTCAATTCTAACATGTTTGCTTTACCCTTAGGAGGGTGTGATATGGTTATGGGAGCATAATGGTTATGAATGTTAGGACCAGTCCTATGGGATTTTGTAAAATTATGGATGAAATTTAGTTAGGATGGGTAGGAATATACCTTTTGTGGCACAAATGTAGGAGCAATTCAATTTATTTCTTCTCATAAGATGGAAAATTTGTTAAATAAATCTTCCCATGGCATGGTAGCTCGACTTTTTGCTATCATCGCTCCGAGAAAGGAGAGTCTAGTCATCCACAATAATTACAACATATATTAAATAGGTATTCTCATGTCTTTGAGGAACCCAAGGGACTTCCTCATTAGTGCTCACATGATCATGCAATACAACTTGTTCCTGGAAATTTACCTCTTAATGTTCGCCCATATTGGTATGCTTATGCTCAGAAAATTGAAATTGAGAAAATTATATAGGAAATTTGAGCTTCTGGAATTATCCATCCAAGTGTTAGCCCATATTATTCACTAGTGTTGTAATTCAGAAAGAAGGATGTCACTTGGCACTTTTGTGTGGATTATAGATATATTAATAAAATTATTATTAAGGATAAGTTCCCTATTACTATTATTGATAAACTCTTAGATGAGTTGCATGGGGTTCAATATTTTTCCAAGTTGGATTTATAATTAGGTTATCACCAAATTCGTATTAAGAATGAAGATATTCCTAAAAAATCTTGTAGAACTCATGAAGGACATTATGAATTTTTGGTTATGCATTTTGGGTTAACCAATGCACCTTCCACCTTCCATAGTTTGATGAATTCTATTTTTTACCCTCATATTTGTAAATTCATTCTAGTCTTCTTTGATGACATTCTTATTTATAGTTGCACATGGGAGGATCATCTTCACAACTTAGAAGAAACTCTCAAACTTTTTTCTGACCATTAGCTTTATGCAAAGCAATAAAAATATTTCTTTGGTCAACATGAGGTTGAATATTTGGGGTATACAGTCACTGAGGAAGGAGTTAAGGTAGATCCTAAGAAAATTTAGGCAGTGCAAGAATGGACCAAACGTCATACCTTGAAGGAACTTCATGGATTATTGGTTCTTATGGGATATTACCAAAAAATTGTAAAAACAACTATGGAAAGATAGCGGCTCCCCTCACAGCCATGTAGCAAAAAATTCTTTTGTGTGGACATAATTAATCTCTAATTGGGATCCTACCTTCACTAGTCACTTTTGGTAAGAACTATTCAAGTTGCAAGGGACACATATTAAGATGAGTTTGGCCTACCATACTAAAAATGATGGTCGAACCAAAATTATTAATAAATTCTTGGAAACGTACCTTCATTGCTTCACTTATGAACATCCTACTTAGTGGGCTAAGTGGCTGCCTTTAGATGAATGGTGGTACAACACCTATAACTCTGCCACTAAGGTGATTCCATTTAAAGTATTTTATGGTTAGATTCCACCAGCACCAACTTCTTACATTCCAGATAGCTCCAAGGTTCATGCCATGGATTTCACTCTTTTTCAGTGTGACTCTATTCTTTGCCAACTCAAGCTTAATTTGGACATGGCTTAGAATCATATGAAACAACAAGCAGATCAACATCGTACTAAATGCAACTTTACCATTGGTGACATGGCTTTCTTTTATTTACAACCATACAAACAATCATCTCTCCAGTTACGTGGTTATCAAAAATTTGCTCCCAAATACTATGGTCCTTACCAGGTGTTGCAGATGCTTGGGGTAACAACATACAAACTAGCCCTTTAGGCTAGTTCTAAAATTCATCCAGTCTTCCATGTGTCCTCTCTTAAGTAGGTTATTGGCAACAAGGTGCAGGTGTAGTCTACACTTCCAGAGTTGGACAAGGAAGGGTCCATCATTCTTGAACTTGAATGCATTCTTTATCATAGACCATGTATCCTTTATCAGTGGATTATCACAGTTGTCTTGGTCTAGTGGTGCAGATTATAACCAAAATATGTGACATGGGAATCTCTTCACCAAAAACAATAATGTTTTCCTTACATTTAGCTTTGAGACAAAGCTTTTTGAAGGGAAGGGGTATGTTAGGATCCCATCCTAACACTTGATGTAATAGTCCTTGTAGAATGTGATTAGTACCCATGTTAATATTTTGTAATGTTTTATTATAATTTTGGATTAAGAAGTGCCTATGCCAAATTGCACCCTTCTATGTAACCATTTTTTCAAGAATGTAACTAATTATAGGTAGGAGATTCTAGCCCGGGTGGAATTTTACATGTAATCCAACCTTGGGAGTTAGGTGCTAGAGGAATTCCTTCAATCTAAAAGAGGTAATATTGTATGCATATTTTTTACATAATTGAATGAAGTATTGAATGAGGTTGCTCCCTTGAAGAGGCTTATGATTAAGTGTTATTGTGAGATTGTTATTTTTCTATAATTTACTTTCGTATTGTGCATTTTACTTCCAAGTGTGTTGTGAGCATGTGTGTTTATTTTCAAGTATTTATGTGAGTGTTATTTTTAATATTATGTTTCTAACATCAAATATCTTGGATTTTGTAGGCTTCTCCTATCTTCAAGTCTTCTTATCAAATTTTAACTTCAATTCTCACGATTTTAAATATCTTGAGATCCTCACTAGATTCTTCTTCTAGGATTTGGCACTCCTTGCCAAATTCTCCTTCTCATATTTGGCACTCCTTTCTAAATTCTCCTTCTCTTGGGCTTATTATTGTATGGTGATAATTATCCCATGTATGTCACTATTAGGGGCTTCCCCTTGGTAGTGGATTTCTCCAATGAGTTCTCCTTTCATGATTTATTTAGTAAGGCTCTCCAAGCCTTTTACTAGATGCTTGTTGGGACCTTTCCAAGATCTTTGATCTTGTAGCTTCTTCTGGTCTTCCTTGAGACCTTTTCTTCAACCTTATTCTCCTAGAATTTTTTATGGTGAGATCTTCTTCTAGATATCTATTTTTTCTACTTTGGGATTCGAGCAGGAATCTCTTAGTCCTTCTTCCAATATTGAAAGTTCTTTATTGATATCTTCTCCTAATCTCTTCAATTTTGCTTGAGGTGATGGATTAATTTTAAATAAGATACTCTTCCCATATTTCTTGTAGGAATTTTCCCAAATCACTATATCTACTTTCTTTGTAATAAAGTATTAGTACTAAAATATTAATCCACTTCTGAATCAGATAGTCTCTTCCAGAGTCTTCTTCAAGATCAAGGCTTATGTGGTCTTTTTTTAGTATCAAGGTTTCTATGGCATTTTCTTTAGTATTAAGGCTTTTGTGGCATTTTATTTAGTATTAAGGCTTCTATGGAATTTTATTTAGTATCAATGCTTTTGTGCCCTTTTCTTCAATATCAAGACTATTGTGGCATTTTCTTGTCGAACAAGGCTTCTATGGCTTTTTTCTTATAGATCAAGGTTTCTACAACCTTTTTCTTCTGGATCAAGGCCTCTATGGAATTTTATTATAGAAAAAGTCTTATATGACATTTTATTATTCTTTTGTGAAGTTATCAATCTAGCAATGGATATCTCCAATATCCTAACTTCACCATGACTCTTCTTCAAAAGTCTTCTTCTGCAGTATTATTTTCTTACACAAGGAACTAATCTTTGCACTATGAAGGCATGCCGAACTTTGGGTAATGAAGTTGAAGTCTCCTATATTTTTATTGTAGGAGGAGTTCCAATAATATGAGAATTAATTTTTTGCAATAAAAGATACTTTGGGTAATAGTTAACAAATTCCAGATATCCTGAATGATATTCACTAGATGATTTGTCAATCTAGTGGATTGAATGCTGATTCCTAGTCTTCATGAGTTTTTCCTTCAAATCTATGGAAAGAATCTAGTCAAATGTAATCTCAGTATTTTAGAACTAAGATTTCTTTCAGTTATAACTTATGGCTCTCCATAATTCTACCACCTAGACTCTTTTGAGAGTTTTTTATAATGGCTGGTCCTACAACGTGTCAGGTTGATAAAAACTTAGGCTTAATGATAATGGTGGTTTTACTATTGATATACTGTGGCTAGATCTATCATGGCTCGATATACTATGGCTATGATAAAAATATTATCTTTTGATATAGTATGCAATGGGAGATAGCAATCACAAGATGTAAAATAATATGAAATAAAGTAAAATATGCGAGATGATTGAAATATGCTATAAATAAAAATTATGGAAATTAATACAATGTATATATGGAGGAAATGAACACTCCATTAACAAAGCTACTGAACTACATTGCACCCATCACCAATATATGATGATGTATGTAATACTATGATACTACCTATGAATATGCTTTGAGCTTCTATATCCTCTTTGTTACAATGAGGCCCTTTATATAGGAAGATATGTTCCTTGGCCAACACTCTACCTAGTTGTGCAAGGGACAACTTGCACATATACAACTTGCACATTGACACTTGTGTATATATTACATTGGATGAAGTAAGTAGATAACTTCCTCTTAAATTAATCTAATGTCGTAAGTATATAACTAGGAAGGTAGATTTATATGACCCAAATAAAGCAATGGCACTGAGAGGGGGGGTGAATCAGTGTAGTTCTTTAAACTTAAATTCATAGCTCTTAAAACTGAAATAATGAAACCTTAAAACCATATAAAGCAAGTATCACAAAATAACATCACACAACACAAGATTTAATGAGGTTCACCAATTTGGCTACTCCTCAAGAATGACTTCTTGGACTACCATCCAAATCTAGCCTTTGCAAAGCACCAAATTTACAATCAATTTACTAGCACCAACTAGGAGCACCAACCCCTGATTTATCTGCACCAACAGAAAGGAGCACCAACCCCTGATTTACCAGCACCAACTGGAAGGAGCACCAACCCCTGATTTACCAGCACCAATTGGAAGGAGCACCAATCCCTAATGCCAAGCACCAACTTGGACTTCAATTTTGAATCTAGAAGGTTGATAGTAAGATACCTTTGCTTTTGCAAGACCCTGACTGGTCTTCTTCACCTTTGCGCTCTCTGCGCACTCTGCTCTCTCTGTGCAATCACTTCGCACACCCTACTTCGTTACAACTGCACTTTTCATTTGTCTTTGCCCTTTGCACTCTCTACGCTTTCTGCTTTCTCTGTGCAATCACAACCGCACTTGGTCAAATTTCAACCTTTTCACTCTCTGCGCACTTTGCTCTATCTGCGCACTCACAGATGCACTTAGGACAATTTGACATGACTCTTCACTCACTTTTATGCACTTCGCCATCATCTCATCGCTTCTACGCTTTTTGTGCTCTTGCGGCCACATTTCACACTTTGACACGCATTCGATGACTTATATAACCACTATTAAATTCTCCAAACAACCCTCCTTTTATAACAATATTTTCATGATGAAAACCCTAATCTTAGTTGGCTTGCATAACAAATGTAAACCCTAATCTTAGTCAGCTATCATCCTTCTTATTTTTGTTGGGTTCTCCTTCTTGACTTGCGCATTTACGACCTATCATGAAATCGTGACATTTCTGCCTCTGTAACTTCTTTTGTTGTTATTGCCGTGAAAATACATGTCGCGATATCGTGACACTTTTTTCTCTCTCCTCGTTCTCTTTGCTTTGGCCCGCGAAAATACATGTCGCCATATCGTGACATTTTTTCTCTCTCCTCTTTCTCTTTGCTTTGGCCTACGAAAATGCAACATGTTGCGATATCGTGACACTTTTTTCACTCTCCTCTTTCTATTTGCTTTGGCCCATGAAAATACAACATGTCGCGATATCGCGACACTTTTTCTCCTTGCTCTTTTTCTTTTCTTAGGCCCACAAAAATACATGTCGTGATATTGCAACACTTTTGCCTCCGTACACTTTCTCTATTCTTTTGTCACGATATTGCGACATTTCTGCCTCAGTATACTTTGTCTTTGCTTTTGTCATGATATCGCGACACTTCTGCTTCCATAGACTTTAAATTTGCTTTTGTTGCGATATCACGACACTTTTGCCTCCGTAGTCTTCAACTTAGCTTTTGTCGTGAAATCATGACACTTCTACTTTCGTACTTAGATTCTTTGCTTTTGTCATGAAATCACGACACTTCTACCTTTGAAGTCTTCTTCTCTGCTTTTGTCATAAAATCGTGACACTTCTACCTTTGAAGTCTTCTTCTCTGCTTTTGTCATGAAATCGTGACACTTCTACCTTCGAAGTCTTCTTCTTTGCTTTTGTCATGAAATCGTGATAGTTCTGCTTCCGTAAACTTCCTCTCTTTCTTTTGTTGTGAAAATGCGACATGTCGCGATATCGTAACACTTTTGTTTCTCTACCAGCCTGCCCTTCTTGAGTCGTAAAAATGCGACATGTCATGATATCATGACACTTTTGTTTCTCTTCTTGCCTGGCCTTTTTGAGTCATGAAAATGCGACATGTCACGAAATTGTGACACTTTTCCAACTTACTTTCTCTCTCCTATTTTAGTCACGAAAATGCGACATGTTGCAAAATCACGACACTTTTCCAACTTACTTTCTCTCTCCTATTTTAGTCGCAAAAATGTGACATGTCACGAAATCGTGACACTTTTCCAACTTACTTTTTCTCTCCTATTTTAGTCGCGAAAATGCAACATGTCACGAAATCGCGACACTTTTCTTACTTGTTCTCTTTATTCGAACTTATCGCGAAATCCTTACACTTTTTCTTGCTTTCTCTTTCTCTTCCAATATGTCACAAAATTGCGACAGTTTTTCCACTTGCCTTTTTCTCTTCCAACATGTCGCAAAATCGTGATAGTTTTTCCTGCTTTCTCTTTCTTTTCCAACATGTCGCGAAATCGTGACATTTTTTCACTTGCCTTTTTCTCTTCCAACATGTCACGAAATCGTGACATTTTTTCTTGTTTTTTCTCTCTCTTCCAACATGTCGCAAAATCGTGACAGTTTTCCCTCTTGCCTTTTTCTCTTCCAACATGTCACGAAATCATGATAGTTTTTCCACTTGTCTGTTTCTCTTCCAACATGTCATGAAATCGTGACAGTTTTTCCTGCTTTTTCTCTCTCTTCCAACATGTCACGAAATCGTGATAGTTTTTCCTCTTGCCTTTTTCTCTTCCAACATGTCATGAAATCGTGATAGTTTTTCCACTTGCCTTTTTCTCTTCCAACATGTTGCGAAATCGTGATAGTTTTTCCTACTTATTCTTTCTCTTCCAACATGTCGTGAAATCGTGACAGTTTTTCTTGCCTGCTGTATATGTAGCGATATCGTGACACTTTTCTTACTTGTTTTTTTCTTTGATATTTTGCATATGGGCCACTTCGGTCTTCTTGGAAAATCATTGTACATACTCTGAATATCATTTGAACTCTTGTCTTCTACATCTAAATATCTTTTGAACTTCCTATCCACTGCATCAACAAATCTTTCTGACTGTGTTGACAACAATGACAATACTATTGTTGCACCTTGCTCAACAATCTCCCCCTTTGGAATTGTTGGCAACACATGTGCAATTTCCTGTAACTCTTCTCTCCCTTTGACAATAATACCAAAGGGCTCTTGCAGACTCCCCTTGAGTCCATGCACAACATTCTCAAGAAAAATTGATTACACTTAGAAAAAATCATGAACATGAGCAAAAAGATAATCAAATACTTAAATGCTCCCCTTGAGAATGTGATCCCTATAGCTAGTCAATTCTTGGGAAGTGTGACCACTTCCAATTTATTGTGAAGGTACTCAAAAACTTCCTTGGGTAATGGTTTTGTGAAGATATCTACTACTTGCTCTGTATTTGAAACAAAATCCAACTTAACCTCACCTTTCGCAACTTTCTCTTTCAAAAAATGATACCTACGTACAACCTGTTGTCGCTGCAATATATTCTGCCTCTACTGTCGATAAATAAACTGACTCTTGTTTCTTACTATGCCACATGACCAATTTGTCTCTAAGATAGAATGCACCTCCACTAGTACTCTTTCTGTCATCGACACCTCCTGCCTAATATGCATCTGAATATGAAATAAGGGTGAAGTATTTATCTTTTGGATACCATAACCCATATTCCATAGTACCCTTGAGGTACATAAGGGTGAAAAGGCTTGTTTCAAATTGTTAAGATCTTGTTATAAAATAAACTCAAATAACACACTCTCACACGATTACTTGGAAATAAACTCACATAAATATCATATTAATATAACAAAAATTTACATAAAGGAACAAGATCACAATAAGACAGAATCGTAGGCCTCTTTGAGGGGCAAACCTCCTTCAATACTTCATTAATTTGCAAAAAGATGGTTACATTGATGCCTTTTCGAGTATTTAAGGAGTTTCCTTCCAAGGTTGGCTTACATGCAAAATGCCACCTGGATTACATGCATAATGCCACCCGAATTACATGCATAGTGCCACTTTGAATTACATGCACAATGCCACTCGAATTACATGCATAATGCCACATGAATTACATGCACAATGCCACCTTACCTAACCTATCTACCATGTGTTACATAAAAATGGTGCCATTTTTCATAGGCACTACCTAAGCTAAAACTTAGAACATTACAAAATATTAATCATGGGTACTACCCACGTTCACTAGGAATTCTTACATCAGGGAAGTTATTACATTAAGGGTTAGGATGAGATCCTAACACAAATCTTCTTAACAAGATCACACAAAACTTATCCACTCTCATAGAATCATAAAGAGAATTGTAAGAGACTCAATATGTTCTATACTTAATGCTCAATCAATATATCAACTAAATCTCATAGAATCATAAAGAGAATTGTTAGAGACTCAATATGTTCTATACTCAAATCCCAATCTCAACTCAAATCAATCTCATAAAAGCATAAAGAGAATTGTTAGAGACTCAATATTTTCTATACTTAAATCCCAATCTCAACTCAAATCAATCTCATAGAAGCATAAAGAGAATTGTTAGAGACTCTATATGTTCTATTCTCAAATCTCAATCTCAACTCAAATCAAGAATAGTTTATTTTATGGAACTTGAACAACCACATGCATCCAATCACTTGACTAGGCTCAATCAACTCTACTCAACCAATCACCTCAATGAACTAGCCTTTATCACAAACCCTAGTCGAAGCATGTATCAACCAACTCTGTGCAAGCATCAAACACTGTACCACAATACTAATCAAATACCTTTTTACATTTTCAACTTGGTCTATGTTTTCTACAGTCACCGTTGGTCACACCTTACTTTCAACTATTCGAATCAGGAGACAATATTTTGTCAAACACTTCACGACCTACTATAGTGCACCTTACTCAAAATCATACTTATGGACCTCGGATAGGTATGATTCATAGAAAAAAGTTGCTCATCTTGATGAGCTAAACATGAATCAATAATCAAACTTCAATATTTTTCACCATAGCATCATAATAGATCTAACAATCTTCATGTCAATGTGTAGTTCAAATACACACTGCTTTTATCGAAACACATATATGCGACTAGGGCAACATTATTTCACTAACCAAATTATACGAGCTGTTATAATCCTTAACTTTGGACAGTGCAGTAAGAACCATCACCAGTAAAACAATGACATATAGCAATACTACTAATAATGACAACTCTCAATTTAATCACCATCCTTCACGGCACTTCCACAAACAACTACATGAACTGAAAACACACTTTGACAACTATACGACAACTTCCCTGACTACTTGCCTTTCATCCTTAGGTAATCAAACAAATACATAGGAGCATTAAAAAGAAACTTTAAGATTGCTCCCCTTGAGGATGTGCTACCTGGAGTTGCTTAGTGCAATAGAGTAGTCTCCTTCAGTCCAAGGAGACACAATTTACTTGCTTCTATCTTTCTCCAAACTTTATTGAAATCGGGCTTGGATTTTTCAACTACATCCCTGTTTTGCACCTTTTTGTGAACTCGAACATTTCTCTTGTGTGGTTGTCTCTTGTGCATCCTTGATGAATGATTATTTTCCTTTCTTTTATGTACATGATTTATTCCCTGTCTGTGTTGCATTCTTTGCGTCTGATGAAATCTACTATTTTGCCTTAGATCAGATACAAAAGTGCTTGGACAAAACCTTGCTATGTGCCCATGACCATTACATTGAAAACATTGTACATAGTGTTCATGCAGAAAAACAGATGTATTTCTACCAGCATAACTCTTTGATTTATTATTCAATCCAAAATAAGTTGCCTTGTGACCATACTGGTTGCATCTGAAACAATAGCCATTAAAAGTATTATTATGAATATAGTGAGAGTGATAGAACCTCTTTTGTTGTAGTTGCTTTGTTGTAGATCTCCTTTGATATTTTCTTCCTTTTGAAGATTCAGCTTCAAAATTTTCTTGCTTCGATCCTTCAACAATGAACTTCTTCTTCTCTGCAGAGTTGGAAGATGAAGGTTGTTCTTCTTCTCTGTAGAGTTGGAACATGTCGCAAAATCACGACATTTTTTCACTTGTCTTTTTATCTTCCAACATGTCATGAAATCACGACAGTTTTTCTGCTTTTCCTCTCTCTTCCAACATGTCACGAAATCGCAACAGTTTTTCCTCTTGCCTTTTTCTCTGCCAACATGTTGTGAAATCGTGACAGTTTTTCCACTTGTCTGTTTCTCTTCCAACATGTCGTGAAATCATGACAGTTTTTCCTACTTTTTTTGTCTCTTCCAACATGTCACGAAATCGTGACAATTTTTCCTCTTGCCTTTTTCTCTTACAACATGTCACGAAATCATGATAGTTTTTCCACTTGCCTGTTTCTCTTCCAACATGTCATGAAATCATGATAGTTTTTCTTGCTTATTCTCTCTCTTCCAACATGTCACAAAATCATGACAGTTTTTCTTACCTGTTGTATATGTCGCGATATCGCGACACTTTTCTTACTTGTCTTTTTCTTTGATCTTTTGCATATGGGCCACTTCGGTCTTCTTGGAAAATCACTGTACATACTTTGAATAACCTTTGAACTCCTGTCTTTTGCATCTGAATATATTTTGAACTTCCTATCCACTGCATCAACAAATCTTTTTGACTGTGTTGACAACGATGACAATACTATTGCTGCACCTTGCTCAACATTTTTGATAATAGTATCTCTAGACACTTTACTCTTACCCTATTTTGTGCACTAAAAATTTCTTCTTTGATAAAATTTTAATGCACTTTAAAGAACTTAAGGGTAACCAATATAATGCACTAATAACAACCTTCAAACACACTATAATCTTTGCAACTTTTCTTTCTATCAAAATATATCTAATATCCTATTTAATGTGCAGGTATTAACCTTAAAATAAACTATCTTGTACACTCCCTTGAAGATTATAATATGCAACCTTATATTTGAAATTTTTTTAAACTCTAATATGGTGCTTAACAAATCTTAATAAGGAATTAAAATCTAAAGTTCAAATAATGAACCTTTTTGCACCAAAGTTGCTTACCTTAATGAACTCTGCAGAACAAGGATTGCAAGGTGATTAGATTCACCTTATTGCTACCTTTTACTAGATGAAATTGTAGCTCTTATTAACTATCTAAAATAGTTCTTTAGCTCACCTATTTGCAGATTTTAAACCCTCTAACTTGCTTCCCTAAATATATAGTAGGTGACTTTAATTATCCTTTAGAATGTACTCTATAAATATAAATTTTTATAGCTAGTAATGTTATCCTAATTACTACCTGAAATGGGCAGAAAATGACATTTGATAATTCAACACATAAGCAAATGATGCATCAAATGGAGAAATTGTATTTCATTGATATTAAAAGATACGTGTTACAAGAGGGACATGATGCCCTTTATCCATTTCTTTTTCTAACAATTTTACAATCAATCTGATGCCTTCTTCGGTCGTCCCTCAATGAAGGTGGGCTTCTTTGTATGTGGGCCACCGCATGGTTTGCTTGTTTGTTGCTGTTCTTCCTCTTTAGATCTACTAGATAACCTACAAAAGGGTGTTAGTGCGTAGAGGGGCTTGCCTTAGTCAGGCCCCATATTTATGAAGACAAATCGACTGATAATATATGTAGAAAATTGAAATAAACTATAAGAATGGACATAAAACACTAAAATGGAGCTTACCTGCCAGATCTGGGTCGATCTGGACACTGTAGACCCACTTCGCCACCCAGGGGGCGAATTAGGGCCAGATTTGTAGGGCAAGGGGCGATTTGAGCTGTGAGGTCCCTTTTGCAAATTTCCTTTGGTGGATCGATTCCTAGGCAGTTGGTGTGCCTCTGTTTGTTGTTGAAGTCCGATTGTGTGTGCCGAGAATAGACTGTTCAATGTTCACTTTCCATTTCTACAGAGTTTTTGTGCTTTGTTAACTTTTGGAGAGAGATATAATTAGGGGTTTAGGACCCATTATTTATAGGCAATGGCAAGGTGCAGGGGGGTTAGATAGACTAAACCTAGGTTTGATTATGACTAGGGTTAGGTTAGGAAATGCAATGTGGCAACATCACATTCCTTATGAGAAATATCTCATCCTCACACATGTGTGAGGATGGATTAGGGCTAATCTTGATTAGGAGGTCTTAAGTCAATTTAGGACATGATTAAAAGAAACATCCTAAAAAACCCTAATTTCACACATGTGGGAGGGTGCAATTAGCATTAATTAAGGATTAGAGGTTAATTAATCAAATTTACCCTAAAAAGGTGACTTAAGTGAAGTCAACATTAAATTAGATTTTTGGAATTGACTTGTTAATTATTTTTGCCAATTAATAGCCCGTGGGGGCCTCAATTGAGTGCAAATTGGCTGTTGAGGGATATCCCAATGCTCGGGATGTGGTTTTGAAGGCTTATTAGGGTTTTGGACCTAAAAGCTATATATGGGAGTCTACACACTGCTATGGTGAACTATGGCAATCTACGTATGACTACGCATAACTATGCATGACTACACATGACTACGATAGTCTACAATAGCCTAGGGATGTCTGGAATCACCTATGGATATGTAGAAATAACAATGTGTGACTTTTGGGTGTCTACATTTGCCCCTTTTTGTACTATACTATGTAGAACACAGTTTAATACAAAAATGTGAAGGGTTTGTGCAGAAGGAAAAGGGATAGAAGGGGAATGGAATCCAATCAAAGAGTATGTAGCCACTCGAAGCGTGACCATACAAATTAATCGGGTGTCCAAGGGAGAGAAGAGAAGAAGGAAAGAAGGAGAAGAGGAAAGAAATAAAAACAATGCTGAAAAATGAAAATGAATGATTGTGAATGCAATGATGTGATTTTGCTGAGTCCATATGACATTTACGATGCCATACCAGTTTCTTGAGAATGACAACTTTTGACTGCTTTGCTTTTACGACCAGATCAGCGTGGTCCAAAAGTATGAATAGGACAAAAGCCTATCTAAATTTTTGTTGTTGATTGATTGATGAGAACATGGCGACAAGTGTCAAACCATTTGAGTTAGTTAACATTTGAATTATTCAAACGTGTCATTCATTGTGCTCCATGAATGCTAGAGTGAAGTCCTTCAAATGCTGCGCTGGATTAGTCACCCGTGTCATTCATTGTGCTCCATGAATGCCAAGGTGACCTTTCCATTGTTATGCATAACTCTCGTGATATAACCCATGTCTGGTTGTAATTGAGATTATTTTGTATGATAATCTTCAACAAAAAAATTGTAGACAAATGTGCTAATCGCACTTTTGGATTTTTGATTTTGTGGTTGCATGCAAAGCTAACATTGGATATGAATACCCCCTCAAACGAGGAATCAACAATGAGGTGAATGAAGTGTGGTGAGTTGATGATGCAATGATTGATAAAATACCAATGCATGATGAAAATGATAAAGAAAAACAAAGTAGAAGCAAGTTTTGTGGGGTTCCTAGGGTTTTGTAAGAAGTTTTCCTGCTTTCCTAGGGTTTTGGGGGTAATTTGGTTGATTTTGGGGTGTTTTGAGTGAATTCACCACCCGAGGGGTGATTTTGACCTAAATCACCACCCGAGGGGTGAATTGGATCTGGGTTCACCCCTCGAGGGGTGAATCGGTGAATAAGGTATATTTAAGCCCTAATTTGCTTGTGATGGGTTCATTTTGATGGTGCAAAGCGTGGGAAAGCGACTTGTGGGAGCATTTGATGATGCGAGGAAAATGTGGTTGATGACTTAGGAGGCGATGATGAGGAGGGGATGCAGAGCGGCTGGTAGCAGGTGCGGGGATCCACCGGTAAGTGTCCTTTGTCCTTATTTTATTTTTGTTTTGTTTTTCTTGAGAAATGTGAATGAGGGGGGAGGTTTTCATCCCATTTTAAAAATTTTAGTAATTTTTAATTAAAATTTGAACACATAGTGTTAAACAAGCCAAATGGGTACCCAAAAACATGATCGGTTTCTGAATTGGACTTGTTTTGTCGCCAATTTGACCGGGTGAAGGGTAGAGTAGGTGTGAGGTTTGACCGTTAGTTTTTGAAGTAACGGTGTACTGACATTGACATATTATTGCATTTTGTCCACTAAAGTGGGAAATGGGTATCCCATTATGCGATTGTTTTATTTTTTTTATTTTGTTTGGTGTGATTTCAGAATGTGTTGTTTGTAGGTGTAAGGTATTAAACTTGAATTGTTAGATTTGCCATGTTAGAGGTATTATTTTTGGAAATCGATGAAACTTTCATCGTAGAAGGGCAAAATGGGTATCCAAAAATATTGATTATTTTTGTTGATGAATTTATTTGACCTGCCTTTGATTTACATGCCAAGGTGTGGGTAATGTGAAATTTGAAAATGAGCTATAGGGAGCCCGATTTATACTATTTTCAACATATGTTTGAACTTTTACCACTAAGTGGGCAAATGGGTATTCAAAATTTTTTTTTTTTTTTTTTTTTTTTTTTCTTGTTGGTGGTGGGGTTTTTTTTTTTTTTTTTTAATTTTTTTCTTGAGGTTGGGGGGGGGGGTTTGTAAATTTGTTTTTTTGTTGGTGGGTGTTGTGGGTGTGGTTGGTTGTGGTGTGAGTGTGGGGGTGGGGGTGGGGGGGGGGTGTGTTGTGTGGGGGGGGGGGTGTGTGGTTTGTTGTTTTTTTTGTTGGGTGGGGGGGGAGAGTGGAATGTATAGGGGGTTTGGTGGGGGGGGTGTGTGGGGTGTGGGGTTCTGCTGGGGGTGGGTTTTGGGGGGGGGTTGGGGGGGGGTTTGGTGAGGTTGGTGGGTGGTTGGGTTGGGGGGGGGGGGGGGGGGGGGGGGGGGGGGGGGGGGGGTTTGTTTGTTGTGGGGTGGGGGGGGGGGGGGGGGGGGGGGGGGGGGGGGGGGGGGGGGGGGGGGGGGGGGGGGTGGGGGGGGGGGGGGGGGGGGGGGGGGGGGGGGGGGGGGGGGGGGGGGGGGGGGGGGGGGGGGGGGGGGGGGGGGGGGGGGGGGTGGTGGGGGGGGGGGGGGGGGGGGGGGGGGCTGTGGGAGGGGGGGGGGGGGGGGGGGGGGGGGGGGGGGGGGGGGGGATGATCTCGACATATGCTTTACCTGATAGTTTCAAGGTATTGTTCACCTAGAATATGTTAGATGTGGTGAGTGATATGGTGGAGCAGAGGGTTGTATTTGCATGGGCACCTGCATTTGGCCCAAGTTTATCGAGAGTTGCATGATGCTATTCGGGGTAGGAGGACAGGATTGAGTGTGATCCCCTTGTTATAGGTATGGGCATGGGAGCATATAGCTATCGAGAGACCATCTTTGTTGCCTCACCCTATACATGTGGAGGGCAAAGAGTATTTACCCTATGCTTTGATATGGAGTACAGAGGCTGAGCAGGGTATCAAGAGGCCGCATGAGGGTGACCCACTATTATGGAGGGATAAGTTTGGGGGCCTGACTCCTGGTGATATTAGATGGAGGCCTTGGTTGGGTGGGGTGAGTTGGGATGAGGATGATGAGAAACTATGAGCCATACGATAGGGTATATGGATAGTAGGGTGATATACTCGATAGATCGAGTATTTTTAGTTTGATCGAGTGAGGTGATAGTTTGGTTTACGATAGGATGTTCTCAGAGCTCCTATGATTTACTTTAGGTGACAAGGGGACAGAGGAGAGCATCCTATGGTCTTGCCTTGGGTTGGGGAGAGGGACCCTCCTATGGATATCCTAGATGTTAGGGATGTTGGGATGACTACGACATTTGATGCCTGGTGGGCATGGTAGAGTTGGGAGCTTGGTAGAGGTGTGGTTGATCGATGGGTGGCACCTGATGCTAGGGCACCTCCACCAGAGAGGGGATCTGGTAGGGAGGCTCAAGCTAGGGTGGAGGGTGTAGCGGGTGATGAGGAGGAGGTTCCTCTATGATGGTCATGATGATGCTTGGGTGAGGTAGGGAGCACCCAAGGAGTGAGAGTGGAGGAGGTAATGGTGGGTGTTGATGTGATGATGGAGTAGGCCACTGGAGTACAGGAGGAGAGGGGTGAGGCTCTTGATATAGGTGGTATGGATGATACCATTGATGTTGGTATTTTTTTGGTGTGGCCCTATAGATTCTTATTGATCTCCTAGAGAGGCGAGATGTTGAGGAGGAGGTACGAGAGCTACAGGATAGGGTTCGATAGTTGGAGGCTGAGCTCCATAGGTAGGGAGAGGCTTCTTAGATTAAATATTTTGGGGTAGTGGTCGAGATGGATCAGATGTGAGCTACGATGGTGAGGTAGGCTCAGACTATTATGGGGTTATATGGTTAGTTGGATGTGGAGACTTCTAGGAAGATACTATGTGAGACTACTCTATCGGTGCATGGGATTCCTCTTCTTGATTATGATCAGGTGGTGTCATAGTTAGAGACTCGATCATAGGTGAGGGCCTCCTCACATCATAGCCAATGTAGTGCTGCTATAGTGGGCTAGGTGGGTGCTAGGGCTGAGGTGCAGGATCATCCTACTATGGATCCAGTTCTGGAGTTTCAGATAGAGTCGAGTAGATTTGTGGAGAGGCGAGTGAGCCATGAGGGCCATGGGGAGACTCATGGTGGTAGTTAGGCTTTCTATGTATTGTAGCCTATTGGTATTTTTGATGCTAGATGATGATGGGCATGGTCCCAGATTGTAGCCTTTGAGCATTTTGTATTGATGATATATATATATATATATAATTTTAGTTATTTATATACATGTGTCATTTTGATGGTTTGAAATGTGTTCCTTTTATGTTTGCATAGATAGTGTAACATAGTTTGTAGGTATGTATGATAAATAGATATACATGTGTGACATGGTTTAGATCTATTATCATTATGTGGTATGAATGAACTTGTAGAATAGTATGATGATTGTATTTTGAATGTGGTATGATGTCATATCAAATGTGATTTTGTAGTGAATGCATGTAGTATGAATGCAATGATGTGATTTGCTATTTAAATGTATGTAGGATGAATGCATAGTTGTAATGTGTACTAAATATATATGACATAGATGCATGGATGCATGTATGGACGTACTAAAATGTACCAAGGAAGCACTTGTATCATGACATTTACCTGTATGGATGCTATCCATCCCATGATTTTAGGGAAGTTGGATAATGTAAGGCATGTGTAATGGCTTTGACCAACATAGTTGTGACAATCAAATCTCAGACCCTTAGCTATACAAGTATTGTGGCAACTTATAATTAATCGGGCTAGTTCAAAATCTATCATGGACCTATGTGTGTGCATGTGTAAGGTTCATTTATCCATTTTTAGGGAGGTAGGATTAACCCATTGTAGATGCTACCGGACTAGCTAGCTCATCCATCTACAATAGTGATCTATATAAAAGCGAGATGCTAATGTTATAGATATGTTGCCACCTGTAAGACTATTCCACTGGTAGGCAGGCTCTTGGAGCCTATTGCTAGCGATGGAAATCATCCCATGGTGTTATGTTGAACCTAAGGACCAAAGGTGATAAGCATAACATGGGTGATATCAAGAGGTATTTCCTTTTGTTTTCTACCCCTCTTCTAGTGTTGACCTAATGATTGTGGTGCTCTTTTCTTTCTCTTTTTTTTTTTTTTTTTTATTGGTGGTGCTCTTTTTGTATTTTCTCGTGGTGCTCTTTTTGTATGGGTGATGATGTTTATTTTCTACCCAATATTTTATTTTTGCTTATGCTTGATCCCTTTGTTTATCCCTAGGTCGTATGTTGACCATGCAAGTGATAGGATGAGCAGGGGATACCATTCGCTAGATGGTGATATCTACTCCAGATGTTTTCTTCCCTAGACTCAAAATTATTTAATGTATAACCTATTTGTGTATGGTCCATGAGAGAAGTTGAACCAGCCTAAAGATCCATAAGAAGAATGTACAAGCCTTGGTAGCTATGGGTGACACTGGATTGACTGAACTAAAGAGTAGTCAAAGTCGAACACGACACCTATGTATACCTTGACCCTGAAAAGGAGGAATGGACATCCAGGTGGTGATGCTAACAAGTGCGTTTGTTACTCCTGCTAAGGCGCATTTTGGGGAAGAATGTACAAACATGAATTAAAAGTTTAAATGTAAAGCATATGAATATGTGCAATGGATGTAAATGTAAACGATGCAAGTGGGGGAATGCAATATCTACAAGAAGAAGTTTGTGACATGAAGATGAAGGAGTTTGTGGTGAATTTATCTACAGATGAGTAGAGTGTGTTATGATGACAAAAAGCGTGATGCTATGATCATGGTTGCCCCAGCATGTGGGGTGTGTGTGTGTAATGGGTGTATAAGTTGTGAGCTGCAAAAATATGTGTAATAGTCATCAAGCGAGGAAGGATGTAAGCGTAGAATGTACAGATGGTAGAAGTGAGAAGAAATAGACTTTGGTAACCAACAAGAAAAGGGGATTACCTAAATCCAAGAGAAAGAAGAGAAGAAGTGAGTCAGCTACTGTAAGAAGTAGAAGAAGCAGGAAAGAAGAAGGAAGCACTACTAGGACTACTATCGGGCGAAGTGGCATGGGTCAGGTCGGGAGTGGGATGGTGAAGTGTTGATGCAGCTAGGATTGTGGTTGGAGCTATAGTTGGAAATGTTATGAATGTAGCGGGTGGGTGCTATCAGGGTGCTATGAGGTGGCAAGGTCCTGGGAGTGGTGCGATATGGAGGACTGACAAGTCGGCTTAGCGGGGTGAGACATTTCGGTGATGGGGTTCGATCGCCATGTAGCATGTTGTTCACCAGGTTTTTGAATGTTCTGCATTCTTCAATGTCATGGCCTGGTTGGTGATGGTAAATGTAGTATTGGTTCTCATGATAGTTACATGGTTTAGGATGTGAGGGATCCATGGGTCGAATCTCAGGTAAATCAATGATGCCCTGATGCACGAGATGGTAGAACATTTTGGAAAATGGTGTGAATGGGACTGGCATGGGGTAAATGTAGGGCTCCACTGGAGGTGACGAAGGTCGGTCTACCTATGGTCGCGTAGGTCAAGGGTCCAGTGTAGGTTGGGCATGAGATCGAAGTGTGGATCTACGTGAGGGCGAAGGTGTATGGGTCATGGGAGACTAGCATGAGTGAACATGGCAATGGTAGTGGCTCATCTATAGCTCTAGAGCCTCGACATAGGAGAAGAGATGTTGTATCTCATGGTGTGGGAGCAATGGTGTTGGTGATGGTGGTGATGGAGGTTGGGATGTGTGTGGTGTGGCTTGGTAGGCATGGGAGGATGGAGAAGACCTCGAGGATGAAGGGGAGGAATGAAAAGGCTTGGGTGATTGGAAAGTCAAGCCTCATAGGGGAGATGGTTTTGTCTGGAGTATGGGGGCATGGGGGATGGCTCTAAGAGATGGAATGGGATAGAGGCATGCCTGAGGAGACCTGAGTGGCTTATGTAGCATGAGCTTGCAAAGCTTAGGAGTAGGTGGACTCACCATTGGGAAGTGGAGCGGGTAGTGATGCAGGGCGAGATGGGTGAGGAATGTATCCTCTATTAGGAGGGTGATAGGCTCCTATGGGGTGATGGGGATGATTTATGGGTGAATAGTGATGTCTAAGATCATTAGATGGATGGGAGGGTGACCCTTATTCTTGGGGTTGGGTGGATTCCTCTTTTTCATAAAAAGAGGATAGGGTGACCTGGTTGTCTCTAGAGTGGGGTGAATAGGATGAACCTCATTAGTGAGGGGAATGGCATCGAGGTGAGGTATGATGACCTGAATGGGATGAATGTGGAGAGCACCTAGTATGAAGGGGATTGGTGGTTGGGCTAGATCAGCCGATGTAATGGGTGTCTGTTGTGGCTATGGATGGTCCTGCATGGTGGTGAGTGAAGATATTGTAGTACTCTCCTACTGATGGTGTAGGTCCTACAAAAGGAAAAACAAATACCCAGAGCATAAAAATGGTAGAAAGGTGAAAGTACATGTATAGTGAAATAATAAAACAAGATAACATATCTACGTGATGATGTGTTTAGTGATTTATGCTGATGATGTGTGGCACTCATGATGGTGAATGTGTTTGTGCATCATGCATTGAATGCATGAAGGTGCAAGATGTTGATGGGTTCAGGTTCATTAAGGCCTTCAATATTGGCTAGATGATATGCTCCTGAACCGTATTTGTGTGTGATGATGAATGGCCCTAACCAGTTTGGGGTAAATTTGTCATGTTGTTGGTGAGGTTGACTTGTGATTTGTTGGTTCTCTTTGAGAACCAGGTCATCGATTGTGAACTCACGTTGATGTACCTTACTATTGTAGGCATGGTGAAGGTGATCTTGATAGACTCATGTGTGCTCGATTGCATGAATGTGATGCTCATCGAGAAGTGTTAATTGATCTAAGCGAGCTTGGTGAGCAGTGTCATCATCAATGAAATCCTTCATAGATATCCTTAAGGAGGGTATCTCAAGCTCAAGGGGCATGATAGCTTCTGCCCCATATACAAGTGAAAAAGGGGTTGCCCTAGTAGGAGTATGGATGCTCGTACGATATGCCCACAATGCTAGGGGTATTTGATTATGCCAGTCCCGGTGAGACTCTGCTATAGTTTTATGGAGAATGGAGCAGATGGTTTTGTTCATGGCTTTTGCCTAGCCATTTCCTTGAGGGTAATATGGGGTAGAAAAGCTATGGTGTATGTGAAATCTATCACACAGGGCTCGGAAAGTCTTGTTTTTAAAGGATTTCCCATTATCAAAAATGATTTGGGAGGGAATTCCAAAGTGGCATATGATATGCTCTATGATGAATGCTGCTATTTTGGCTCCTATGGTTTGGACCAGTGGGATGGCTTTGACCCACTTGGTAAAATATTCTATGGTAGTGATGATGAACTTGTGATTGCTTGAGGAAGCTGGTGTAATCTGTCCAATTAGATCTAGGCCCCATTGGGAGAAGGGCCACATGGACTGGATTGGTTGAAGTGCTTGGGAAGGTAGATGCATTAGATTGGCATGTTGTTGGCATTTGATGCAATATTTGACATACTCATAGTAGTCTTGCTCCATTTTGGGCTAGTAGTAGCCCATACGGAGGATGCATTTGGTGATTGCCATGCCACTAAAATGGCCACCACAAGTACCATCATGGGTTTCTTGTACAACCCATTGTGATTCTTGTGGTTCTAGGCAATGCAAGAGCATGTCATCATAGCTATGGTGGTAAAGGATGTCCCCCAACAAGGTGTAGTGGATCACTCTTTGTTTAAAGGTTCGGCATTGAGCATGGGGTAAATCACATGGTAGGAATCCTAGTTTGATATACTCTTTGATCTATGAGAACCATGGGTCATGAGGTTCGGTGTTTACCACATACACACCACCATCATCTATGGGAGGTGTGGGTGATATAGCAGATTGTGTAAGCGTATGAATGGATACGGATGTTGTGTCAGATGTTGGGTTTTGTGGAATGAGGGATCCTAAGGAGGCCATAGTGTCTACAAAATGGTTTGATGATCATGGAGCGGCTTCGAGGTCGTACCACTCAAATTGGGATAGGAGTTGTTGGGCAATTTTCTTGTACTACTGGAGGACTGGGTAGTTGCATAGCTAGAGTTCCTGCACTTGATTGACTATCAAGAGTGAATCACCTATGATGTGGAGGCATTTGATGTGCATAGAGTGTGCTTGTTTTAGTCCTAGGATTAGGGCTTCATATTCTACATTGTTGTTGGTACAAGGGAAGTCAAGTTTGAATGAAAATGGGAGTGGCTCTCCTTCAGGTGTGAAGAAGACAATGCTTGCACCCCCAGCATGGAGACATCTGGAACCATCGAAGAATAGGGTGAGGTCGGCTTTGAATTTAGGTTCTACATATTCTTTGGCTTCGGTTATGTGGAATATGGAATCATCAGGAAGCTGGATGATGAGGGGTTGATTGTCAGTTAGAGGGGCTTCGGCCAGTTGGTCGATGATGACTTACCCTTTGATGGATTTTTGGGAGATGAATTCTAGGTCGAATTTAGTTAGGAGCATGATCCATTTGGTTATGCATGAATTGTGATAACTTTTGTTCATCATATACCGAAGGGGATTATCTCAGGCGATGACAAAAGTTGTGTGGTTTAACATGTAGTGTCTTAACTTCTGAGTAGTGAATACTACTGCTAGGCATAGCTTTTCCATGTATCCGTATCTCATTTCATAACTAACTAGTGTACGATTGATGTAGTAGATAGCCTGCTCTTTGTTGAGAGCATTCTTTTGAGCTAGGAGTGTACCTAGCACAAGTTCTGTGGCTGAGATGTATAGAGTCAGTGGTAATTGTGGGTGCGGTGGTGACATGATCGGTGGTGATGTAAGGTAGGTTTTGATAGCATCAAATGCTCCTTGATAGTTATCATCCCATTTGAAGTGTACTCCTTTTTGTAGGAGATGATTGAATGGTTGGCATTTGTCTGATAATTGCGCTATAAATCTATGGATAGAAGTAATCTTGCCCTGGAGGCTATGCAATTGCTTTAATGTGGTAGGAGGAGGCATCTCGATGATGGCTTTCACCTTACTAGGATCTACCTCAATGCCTCATTGGGAGACAATGAACCCTAGTATTTTTCCTGATGTAACACCAAACACGCACTTCTTAGGGTTGAGGCACACGTTGTGTTCTAATAATCGATCAAAAATCTGACGGAGATCTTCGAGATGGTCAACACATTTCTTGGACTTAGCGATAAGATCATCCACATAATCCTCAATATTTTTGTGCATTAAATCATGAAATATGTAGGTCATGGCTCGTTGATAGGTTGCCCCAACATTTTTGAGGCCAAAGGGCATGACCTTGTAGCAAAAGGTCCCCCAGGGTGTTGTAAAGGAGGTTTTGTGTTGATCAGTTGGGTTGATCCTGATTTGATTGTATCCTAAAAATCCATCCATGAGGGAGATCATTTCATGACCTATGATGGAGTCAATGAGGGAGTCAATGTTGGGTAGAGGGAAGTTGTCTTTGGGACAAGCTTTGTTTAGGTCACGAAAATTTGTGCAAACACGAACTTCACCAGATGGCTTAGGTACAGGGACCATGCTGGATACCCACTCGGGATAGTCGATGGGTACAATGAAGTCGATGTCTAGGAGCTTTTGGAGCTCAGACTTTACTATCAATGTGATAGTTGGATGCATGCATCACAACTTTTGTCTTACCGGTTTGGCATTGGGATCTAGTATAAGATTATGAACCACTACAATAGGGTCGAGTCCTGACATGTCTTTGTATGACCATGCAAAAACTTTTATGTACTTGCATAGGAAGTTCATGAAGGTGATGCACTCCTCGGGTGAGAGGCTAGCGACTAATTTGAGGATGTGTGGATTTTCTGGATCATCACCGATGTCGACATCGATTGTGTCCTCGATGAGCATGCGAGATCCATCACGTAATTATTTGGGGATAGGAATGAGGTTGAAGTCATCAATGGCCTCGCTGAACTCATATTCATCATCTATGTAAATGCCCGTGTGATGGACCTGAGGGGCTTGGGATGACATGGATGAGGAAGGGGTATTTGCCACCCATAAGACGTGAGGAGAAAGAAGGAAGTCTCTAGGTACTGGTATGTGTGAGATATGTGTGAGATCGATAAAGTTTGGGTTTGGGGTATCATCTCAAATTCGTTGGTGGCTATAGCGGAGGGGAGAGCGTAAGTCTACTTCAACCATGTTGATCGATGTTGTAGGTGAAGTAGGTGGGGAAGACTCTAGTGAGGGAGGTTCAATGATTTGTGCATATCCTAAGAGGCTCAAGGGAGGTCATAGGACAACTGGAGGTGAACGCGGATGAGAGGCTACTCTCTAGAGTTGCCTATGTATAGGTAGGAACATGACTATCCATATCGATGGTGGATCAAGTGGGATTGGATCAGGCTCTATTGGTGGGGTAGCCAGGGATAAGGTAGCAAAGTGTTCTACCAATATCTCAACATCATAGAATAAAGAGGTATCAACTGTAGGAGATTCTTGGAAGAAGTCATAGGGGACTGTGATGGTGGAAGTGGGTGAAGGCGTGTCTTCTAATATATCCATATCGATATATTCTTCCAAGGTGTGTGTTGGACATGGAGGAGGATGTAGGGATAAATCTTGGATCTCATCTTCTAATGTATAGATGGTGGTTGGGTGATAACCTAGACCAATTTTATCGGTAGGTGATCGAACATGAGGGTTAATGGGTGTACGTAACCCTTGCTCATAATGGCCAAGCCTGAATCCATGCCAATGGAAATGCTTGAGGTAGTGTAAAGCAAAATGAGGGTTGGCTAGGTGAGTAAGTGCATCATCAGAGCTAGATTGTGGTGGTGGAGAAGTTGGTGGGGGGATCGAAGAGTCGACTCCTACGTACACAAAGTTGGTATGGTTTTTAGGACTTCCTAGTTGGACAATGGTTCCAATAGTCAACATCGAGGCTGAGGGATGGCCAAAGTCTTGGGTAGATTGGATAGGGGGTCACATACATGGGCATCACGTATATTATAGTCTCCTAGGCCACTATTTGTCATGAAGATGGATATGCATGGTGTGGCATGATCTAGCGACTGGGGTGGCATATCAGAATCAGATGAGGAGGGTGAAAATTGGGATTCCCTAATTGTGGTGATCAAAGGATGTGGAAGTTGTTCATCTGGACTGAGTGTCGGTTGTTCCTGTTCATGGTGTTTGGTTGTTGTGTCTTGAATAGGTTGTTTGTTCTATGTATCTTGTGAAGGGGAAGGTATCTTCTTAGGCACTGGGCTACATGGAGATGTGAATGTCCTAGGCTTAGGTCAAAAGGGAAGGGGAGGTGTTTGTGGTATAGGAAGGATAGGGGCTTCCATAGGCAAGGATGGAGGAGGTAAGGTAATAGGTTGTATAATGGGTGGTGATGGTGGTTGCGGCACCATGGGTGGAAATTGGAATGGTAGAGGTTGGGATGATTATGGAGGCCATAAGGATGGTGATGAGAAAGGCATGGTAGAGGTTTTAGGTCCCACTGAAGATGGTGCTAATGGTGCAGACATCAAGGCTTGTGCTCTTGATGAACACTGGGATATTGAGGTGGAAGTTGAGGAGGATATCGATGCTCCTACCGATTGATGTGAAGACACGAGGAATAATTGGGATGATGAGAATGATGGTGCAGGTGGAAGGTCTACCACATTGCAAAACTTAAATGGGTCTCCATCGGTTGGGACATAGTGAACTAATCCATTGTGGATGTACTTAAGGCAATGGTGTAATGTGGATGGGACACACTGCATGTCTCTAATCCATGGGTGACCTAGGAGAATATTGTATTGCATTTCTCCTTGGATGATGTGAAAGAGGATAGAGATGGTACGGATGCCTACATGGATTGGTAAGACTATGGATCCTATGGTAGGTCTCATGGAGCCATCGAAAGCATGCAGGTCAAGGGAAGGCATGGAAAAATGGGCTTGAGGGATGTGCAGGTGATGTAGAGCTATTATGGATATGATACTAATGGATGAGCCCATATCAATGAGTACCCACTTGTAGGTGATATCATTGATCATGGCTTGTATGTGGAGAGGGGGATCTGCTCCTTCTCCTACGAGTTCTATTATCTCATGGTCATGGAAATTGATTGAAGGTTGGAGGCAGCATGGGATATTTCCTACAAAGTTGACAAAGGTATTTGTGTCATGTGTCTCTAGGTCAATGGAATATAGGATGTCATTCAATGCCTCACGATGGGGTTGAGATTATTGTAGGAGGTCAAATATGGATAGCCATGTGGGGGCATTACGTAACTGATGGGTTAGGCTACCATGGATGGTAATCACATTTTGAGGTGGTGGAGGTATGGTATTAGACATTTGAGATGTTTGTGGTGATGTGAACTGGATAGGGGGAGAAACAATAGGTGTTGTCTAGCATGATGGGTACCATTGGTTCCTTGTAGTAAGGTTGATCATACCTACTACACCGCGTGATGGTGGATCATAATGTACACTATTCACTTGGTGAGGTGGAGTTAGAGGATTGTTTAGAGGTCTAGGGGGATTTGGTCCTCTATGATCCGGTAGAGGGTTTTGAAAGATCCCTAAGTTTTGATTCTATGGGGCTAGAGGGTTTGCTACCTAAATGGTGCCCCTATCGATTAGGTCTTGAACTTGCCCATGGAAGGAGCGACATGAATCGATATTATGGCCATATTACCTATGGAAAGGATAAAAGAGTTGCTCATTATAGTCATGAGGCTTGGGTGAATTTGGATCCAATGGGTGGATCTTAGGTAGAACGAGATGGTTGCCCTCGTACAATCTATGAAACAAGGTTGGTAATGGTTTGGATAAGGGTGTGAAGTTGCATGGTGGAACTTGTGGGTGCATGCCTCGGTATTGTTGTGGTCGAGGTGGAGTAGGAGCATTAGCTTGGAATGCTTGTGGTTACGGTGTATAGGGTGGAGGGGTTGGTGCTAGTGCTAGAGTAGCAGTTGTGACTTGGTTGGCTTGTGGTGGCCGAGGGTAAGGTTGATTTGGTGTGGGTCTATTGAAGTGGAAGTTGGAGTTATAGTTGGATTTGGCTCTCAACTTAATCTTTCTAGATTGAACCTTAATGTCTTCAATCACTTTCGCTTGTGAAATGGCATCTTCAAAGGTATGACTTTGGTGAAGTTGGAGGGATGTGGAAATGTGTTTGTGGCAACTCTTGGAAAAGAGTGTCATGAGCTCCATAGTGGGGAGGCTATGGGTGAGGTCATGGATAATCACTCTCCATATGGAAACAAACTTAGTAATGGGCTCATCGTCTGCCTATCGTAAGGCATAGACATCAAAAAATGTGGTCTTTTTCTTGATGTTGATGGAAAAGTGCTCTAGGAAGGAGTTGGCCAGCTGCTCAAAGGTATACAAGCTATGGCATGGGAGCATGTTGTACCAATCCAGTGCTGGCCTGGTGAGGGATAGGGAGAAGGTACGCAACATGAGGGGGTTACTACTATGAAGATGGTAGCAGGATGAGCGGTAATTGCTCACATGCTCTCTAGGGTCTTCCTTACCTCTATACTTGTCAAATTTTGGTATTTCGAAGCGATAGGGGTAGGGAGGAATGGGAACTGATGGGTGGACTAGCTCATTGCATAGTTCATCATAACAAGGCTTTTGTGGCCCATAGCTAGAGGTGCACAGGTTCAACATTTTGACTTCATCTCATAAGAGTTGAAGTTCGGGTGTCATAGAAGTGGGGGACTGAGCTATGGTAGGCTGCCCCTATGGATGTGGTGGATACTGATATTGTTGCTCTTCCTAGTATTGTGAAGAGTATGGTTGTGCCTGATCTTGGTAAGGTGGGTACTGAGTGACATGTGTTGTCGTATCTACGGGCACATTAGGTTTTGGGGTAGGTGTCTATTGAGGATAATAGTATTATGACTGGGAAACATGTGGTTGTGGCATAGGTACTTGTTGGGTTGGAGCCTACTATAATGGTTGGGTCATAGGTGGTGATGACCAAGTTGGGGGAGGCATAAAGAAACTGGGTGCAACTGGTAATGGTGTAGGTGTTGGAGCTACCGGTACTAGGGGTGGATGAGATGAGGTATCAAAGGATGGGATCTATCTCTATCCTAGAGGGTAGGTAGTAGGGAAGCTAAACTATGTAGAATAGCCTGGTTGAGTGGGTGGGTAAGCTATCAGTCTCGGTCCATAGGTAGGATGGATATTGGTAGTAGGAGCCTGAAAAGGAGGAGGTGGTGGTATTCTAAAGGTCATCGTAGATAAAGGTGGCTCTGAAGGTTGGGTATCATACAGTCCAGATACCTGGGAGATTGGTGGGAAAGCTACCAAAAATGTGGGATAAGCTATCGAGGTAGGAGCTTGGGTCGAGGGGAAAGTGTATGTGTACACTCCCTCTTGGGTTTGTGCATCTTGCTCCTGAAGAGGCGGTTGGTAGATGCCTTCAGATATGGTGAAAAATGGCTCTTGGGAAGGTGATGGTTGAGACTCTTGTGAAGAGTACGGGTGTGAGGTTTGAGGAGATGCTTATGGTTCCTATTGGGGAGGAAGTTGTTGTGCAGTTTGGAAGGATGGCTTCTAGTTTCCTATAGTAGAGGATGATGGATCAGACACCATTCCTATGGTAGGGGTGAATGATGTGACCTCTGGATGGGTACGGTTTAGGAGTGGTGAGTCACTATCAAAAAGGGATTGAGATAGATTTTGGAAGAAAGGATGTGCAAAGGTGGGAGAAGTAGGTATGACCTCCTCATCTATGGTAAAGAATGGAGGAGGTTGTCCTGGCTCTGTATAGATCACATGGTCATAGAACGTGGTCGATGGATTAGGTGAGGATGGGGCTGAAAGGAGTGGGTAATCCTCTATGAGTGAAGTAGCAAGGACTTCACTCAAGGTTGATGTCTCATCTAGAGGCATCATGTGTGTGAAATGTACATCAGATTCCATGCGTGAATCAGATGTATCTATGATCTTCCCCTTCAATGTCGAAGGAGTAAGAGTGGACTGACTAGAGGAAGTGACAGGCATCTCCTCTATGAAGCGTGCTTGCTCACGTGCTCTACTACGAGTGACCACAGGCATTGTGGCATGTGTACAAGAGTTTTAGAAATAAACCCTATGTAATACAGACTGGACTGTGTCTAATGTAAATGTGAAGCAAGTGACATGTTGTATGTGGTAAAACAAAATATAGTGTAATGTGTTGAGACCGGTCCATGATCATGCAAACAATGGTAGACCGGAATCAATTCTAAATGCTAAAAATAAATGTGTTTTTCTTCATTTTATGTGTTGTAATGTTGGTACTCCCTATGTAGAATCAAGGGTAATGGAGTGGATACTCTAGAAAATCAGGAATGTCATCGATATCAAACCTCCTACAACACCCAAAGATGCACATAATAGAATGGTATCACAACGTGCAAATGGTGACCTGTATGGAAGGTACGGTAAAATGATATCCTAAAGGGGGAGAACCCACTATGCTGAAGTGAGTTCACTATATCCTCTCACGAAAAGAGGTGGTACTATCTAAGACCTGCTACTGGCATACCCCATGCTTTCGCTTCACCCTCGGGTGGGCTTAGTCAAGAACGATAGTTACCATGTCCACGAATTATATTAGCCTTGTGGATGAAGGTGTCTAATCCTATCCCACTCTATAGGTAACCATTGGTGATGAAATCCAGGGCCCAATCACAAAAGTGGGGGATTTTTCGATGATGAAATCCAGAAAACCGCTCATGTGGGGCTGCTAGGTGTCTAGGGGGTGAGCTGATGGAGAGTGAAACTCGATCCACACCAGTCTCGAGCGATGGATTGGGGATGAAGTCCAATCTCACCACTTGTTTAAATACCATGTGAGTGTGTGTGGGTTTGTGTTTTGCTAACGGTGTATGCAAGGTAAGAAACTAACTAATTGCCTTTTCAAAAGAAAACTAGTCCTAATGCCTTTTCAAAGCAAATGATTAGATAAAGAGTTCTTTGCAAAGAAATAGTCTAGCCCTAAATACCTTTTCAAAGTAAACTAATCTACTTTGTAAAGCATGGAAACATGCAATCCAAATGTGTGGAATAAAGGGGATTAGGAAACCCTAATTTAACTTTGGAATGCAAAGTTATTTTTAGCAATGAAAGCTATCAATGAAGGAGGAAACAACGTAGGCTTGTGCTACATACAAAAATAAAATATGAATGCAAATTTATTTGAAAAATAAATTTAGGAAAGTTTTTGGAAAGTTGCAGGTTCTAAAATTTCAGAAAACCCTAATGATCTTACAAACTTGTAATGAGAACAAAACTACACCTAGAAATGGCTATTTAACTAGGTAATGAATTTTTTGCTTCCAAAACTTGCAACAGAGGTAGAAAAAGTGAAAATACCTGCATTATGATGCTAAGGGGGTTTTCTTGGCCCTTGAAGGGATCACCCCAGTTGATTTGGGGGGTTTTGAGGCTTCTATGCTCAAATCACCACCAGGGGTGAATTCAGTTTTGAAGGCTCAGATATGATATCTGATAGTCCAGAGGGCCTTTGTAGGTTGTAGGGAGGTCTGAGATAGCAAGATATTCAGATTTTGGGGCTCTAAAATGCACTTCACCACCCGGGGGTGAATTGGTAGCAAGTTCATGGGGTGGGGGTGAATCAGCTACAGAGGCTTCAAATCAGGGCTCTGATGACCTAGGGTGGTTCCTAGGGTTTTGGAGGTCTCTGTGGTAGACAAATTTGGTACCTACAAGACACAAAAATAGAGGACAATGTCAGATTTATAAAATAATTAATCTAGCACTATCCATTGTGGGGGTCCCATCGGGCGTGCTAGAATGAAACGGGTAGAAAATGACATTTGATAATTCAACACATAAGCAAATGATGCATCAAATGGAGAAACTGTATTTCATTGATATTAAAAGATACGTGTTACAAGAGGGACATGATGCCCTTTATCCATTTATTTTTCTAACAATGTTACAATCAATCTGATGCCTTCTTCAGTCATCCCTCAATGAAGGTGGGCTTCTTTGTATGTGGGCCACCGCATGGTTTGCTTGTTTGATGGTGTTCTTCCTCTTCAGATCTACTAGATAACCTACAAAAGGGTGTTAGTGCATAGAGGGGCTTGCCTTAGTCAGGCCCCATATTTATGAAGACAAATTGACTGATAATATATGTAAAAACTAAAATAAACTGTAAGAATGGACATAAAACACTAAAATGGAGCTTACCTACTAGATCTGGGTTGATCTGGACACTTTAGACCTGTTGGTTCGACTTTTATACACACCCCGTGAAGAATGAGCATAAAATACCGATAACACTTATACGGGATAAATCCCACTCACTTTAGGATCTTGCTGGATATCCAAGGTGTGAGTTACAGAGTTGGGTCGAATGTCTATTCACTCTTTTCCACTTCTGGAATAGTTTCAAGTGGTATGTCATTACCTTACAACGGGCTCGGGACTTCGGTTCGGTAATGTTCTTGGAGTTGGTTATCTTTGTGGATAATCGGATTTACAATCGGTTCTTTGATCTAGCTCTTTATACTTTAGCAGATTTAAATAAAATACAAATTTAAAGAAAGATAAAAATGGATCATTTCACGGTGGAACAGAGAGAGTAGGGTAGGGCAGAAAAGAGAAATTTATCTAACTTAGCTGCAAAACCAAAACTACCAATTTTTAGTTATACCGGTTAGCTTCACAATAGAACAAATCAAAGAGGAAAGTGTCCAGCTTTCTAAGATCACTTTCAACTAAGAGCATAAGACAAAGATGAAACAGATCTAACAAAAAATTATAAATAGAAGGGAAGTCGGTTAAAATTGGTATCTCTCACCGACAGCCTAGCTCGCACAGTGAGGACAGAGCAATTAGAACAGGCCTGAACCTTAAATCTGTAATTTTCCCTAACATACAATAAAGAAAATGAAGCCTAACAGCATATCCAATCCTGGTAACACAGATCTACAACATAAATTAAATAAACCTTAATGAAACAAAAACAAAAGAAGATGAACTTATCACAATATGAAACAGATTAGGCTCCTGGCCATGCTATCACAGAAAAGAAAAATCACACCAACTCTAAGTCCAGAACAAAGCTTTTCAAATCAGATTTGCAAGAAATTGCTCAAATAGCTTTTTATTTCTAAGTCTCCGCCTCCGAAAATTACATTCATAAGAAGTATTTATAGACTCAGGACAGACCCTGATCTTTTCAAAAATATCTTCTTCTCAAACCCTAAATCTTATCACCTCAAACTCTACTACCCGGGTTTTACAATATAAGGCCTTTTAAAATAGAGTTTTGATAAAACTTAATCATTCTGCAAATCTCATTGCAGTTACTTGCCATAAATGGAGAAGGCAGAATTTGATATTATTTGCATCCACCTGTAACTGTGTGTAAATGTCTTCATTAATTCCCCTGGGAAATTTGGATGAGTCACCACTTCTCTGACATTTCATCTTCGCAGAGCCATCTTTGAGTTGAAAATCTCTGCACGCCATTACTTCTGCCATAAATTTTCATTAAATGCGTCCATCGACAAATTTCGGTAACCGTGTGTAGATATTTTCATTTTTCGGTCAATTGTCGACATATTCTATTAAATGGGCAGCTGCTTAGTCACTGTAAAGTCTCTTTGCGGCCAGATCCATAAAATCTGGATGAAACGACAATTCTCGGCATCTCAAATTTTAATGTGACGGTCCTCGATTAATGCGCGCTTAACTTTGTCTTTCTCGTCATTACTTCCGCCATCATGCAATTGTATCGCTTTCTGCAAAAAGACAAAACATGGATTAGTACTTTAATTAAATCAGATTAACACCCTAACGCTCATTATCTTGTCGGCTTGGTTTATTTTGACACGTGTCACTAAACGTGGCGCTTCCTTAAGTTACCCTTCACTCCATGCTGCTTTCCTGTCTCTCGTGAAAACGTGACATGTCGCAAAAACATGACATGTCACGATTTCGTGACATGTCACGAAATCATGACAGCGACCCTACACTTTGCGCCTTTCTTATTCATGTCGTGATTTCGCGACATGTCGTGAAATCATGACAGCGACCCTACACTTTGTGCCTTTCTTATTCTCATCATGATTTCGCGATGTCCCGAAGGCATCACGAAATCGTGACACTTTCGAGACTTTGGGTCTTTGTGCCTTTCTTGTCGCGATTTCGTGACGTCCCAAAGGCATCATGAAATCGTGACACTTTCAGGACTTTGGGTCTTTGCGCCTTTCTTGTCACGATTTCGCGACGTCGAGCGTCACGAAATCGCACTCCCATCTCCCTTTCTCATTTTCAATTTGTGACGTCCGAATCCATGAAATCGTGACACTTTCGAGACTTTGGGTCTTTGCGCCTTTCTTGTCGCGATTTCATGACGTCTCGAAGGCATCGTGAAATCGTGACACTTTCGGGACTTTGGGTCTTTGCGCCTTTTGCCTTAGGCCCTTTTGCCTTTTGTTGCTTTGTGTCACGATTTCGTGATGTCACGAAATCGCGACGTCACGATTTCACGACACCTTTTGGTCTTTGCCCCTTTTCTCTCAACTGTGTCACGATTTTGTGACGTCGCGATTTCGTGACACTTTCATGCCTTGCTTCTTTTGGTGCAAAAAAAATGACAAAAACTCAAAGTGCCCAGAATTTGATGAAACTTTGCAAGGATCTAAACAAGGCAAAAGGGTACCCGAATCTACAAACAAAACTTTAGAATTCATCAGGGATTAAGAGAAAATGCATTTACATGCAATCTTTCAAAAGTTTTAAATTGAAAACAATGCCCCATGCAAGCCTACTTAGATATTTTGATAAATGCACAACTTGAAGAAGGAGGCAAGCAAAATTTGGAATTTAAAAACCCGAAAAACTCAAGAGGGTCCCTGCTAAAAAAATGCAAAGTAAAAACTTTCGAAGGATGGAACTTCATTTTTTTAGTGGGGGTGTGTTGCTTCTCAACAAATGGCGATATCTGCGGGTAAAATAGTAGCATTATTTTAGAACCCAGGACTCTAGTTTCAAAACAACATAGACCATGTATCATGCCTTGCCACAAATATTCTTCAAAATAAATTAACTACTAACTGATAGTTGTTAAAATTTCCCAAGGACATACTAGGTTGAATCACTCAAGGAAGAATTTTGATGTGCAATTATAAGCGTATAAAACTTTCTTCAAGAATGACTAGGCCTTCGAATGTTGTACTCTGGATTGATCAACTTTTCTAGAAATGGGAAACGGAGTTGTGGAAGGGGAAACCGAGTAGGGCTCTGTTTACTAGTTTAGCCTTTTACAGCCCCGACAGAGTTACTCTTTAGATTTACACGACCCTGATCCACAACTGTGAAGTAGTATCTACCACTTGGTAAAAGAAAACATCTTCTGAAGCCTTGGCTACCTCTTTCATTACATAACTTTTTCCTTTCTCTTTTTTTTTTTTTATAGGAAATAACAGAGTGCCAGTTTTATGTTGTCTTGCTCAACTTTCACCTTCTCTCTCTCTTCTTTGAAATATACCGAAATCTGAAAAGCCTTTAAAAAAAGAACAACAATTTTTCTTTTAATATTTCATCAATCTGGAACTGCTTCAGCACTGGTGCGATAGCCTCTATGGATACTCAAATAATTTCACGAATCATAGTCCCCTCTTATGACCAACTTTTCTTGGATTCCCTAGGAGTTTCTCCGACCAAACAATATAGCAGTTTCTTTATAATTAAAATAAGCGTGGCAAGCAAGACACAAAATCCAATCATCTTTCTATTATTGTTCGAATAACAAAATAGTTCCACTTATTTAGTTAAAGCAGACTATCTCTCAATTAGAATAATGAACACTGGATTTTGAACTCAGAATAAAACAATTTTTAGAAGGTTGACTTTCTTTGATGTTCAGGCAAAACTTAAAAACAGAATTTTAAAATAAAATAAACTAAACAGACCTCAAAGGATAAACACAGACCTTTAAAATAAAATAAAATAAAATAAACAACTACTTAAATAAAATAAAACAGACTACTTAAATAAAATAAAATAGACTACTGTACAGACCCCAAAGGATAAAACACAGACCTTTAAAATAAAATAAGACAGACTACTTAAATAAAATAAGACAGACTACTTAAATAAAATAAAATAGAACTGTACAGACCCCAAAGGATAAAACACAGACCTTTAAAATAAAATAAAACAAACTACTTTAAAGCTCATTTACAATGTATACACATGTTACAACTTCTTTGTGATTCATTCAAACGATATATTGGATGGAACAGCTGAGAAATAATGCTTTAGGTATTGACCGTTAACAGGGAGGTTCAAAAAATTACCATCAAGGTCCTGTAAACGAAATGCGTTATTACCTAGAATCTCAGCAATACGGTATGGCCCTATCCATAGCGGTTGCAACTTTGTATGCTTACCCTTCTTTTCATGGGCCTTGTCCCATAGAAGCACCAGGTCTGCAAGTCTGAAAGCTTTCACTCTGGCTCTTTTGTCAAACCAGCGCTTGACGGTTTCTTGGTGCCGACTGAAATGTTCCAGGGCTTGGAGTCGTTCATCCTATAAATTAGTTAGATCCAAAACACGAGCCTCTGCATCTGCTTGATCCTCAAAATAGTCTAAGACAAATTGATAAGTAGGTAATTTCAGAGAGATGGGAACAATGGGCTGAGTACCATACAACAAAGCAAATGGGGAAGTCTTAAGAGCCACTTTATATCTTATCCTGTCAGCCCAAAGTGCATATTTCAATAATGTATGCCATTGTCTGGGTTTGTCCGCTATAGATTTCTTAATGGCATTCATTAAATTCTTATTCGTGGACTCAGCTAGTCCATTACCTTGGGGATAGTAGTTGGATGAAAATCTGATAACTATCCCCATCTGGTATGCCCATTCTGCAAACTCTAATGATTGGAAGGCTGGTCCATTATCGCACACCAAATTTAGAGGAACCCCAAACCTGGTTATGACACTTGACTCTAGAAATTCGATCACTTCATGAGTTGTACTTCTCATGGTGGCTGCTGCTTCGACCCATCTTGTGCAGTAATCAGTAGCTGTTAGAACATACTTATGCCCTACTGAAGAATTTGGGTTTATCACTCCCACAAAATCAAGTCCCCATTGCATAAAAGGTTTATTTATTACAACAGGCTGCAATGGTAGAGCTCGATTGGCCTCTTTGGATGCAAAATTTTGGCACTGATGGCAAGTTCTCACATGCTGATGCGCATCTTTAAACAATGTAGGCCAGTAATAGCCTGCTCTCAATATTTTATGCGCAGTGGCAGATCCTGAGGAATGCCCTGCCCCTAACTTTTCATGAAAACTGGACATCACCTCATTGACTTCACTCTGAGAAATGCATCTTAAGAAAATGCCAACATAATTCTCTCTATACAAGTTGCCTGCTTTGAGGAGATAATGAGCGACTTTCAGTTTTAGTGCTCTCCTTTGGGTTCTGTTCAAGTGAGATGGACAAATTCCAAATTGCAGCGAGATGAATAATATCTCCATACCGATCATCGAATCCAGAATTCAAGCTGATTAATTTCTTCTTGCACAGGTATTTCGGCAATGTGTCGAGACAAACCAAGTCCTCTGATTAATTTTGTAGGCCAAATTTCTAAGTCGTATTCCTGCAGTCTTGTAACCCAATTACCTCTTAGTTCACCCAATTCGTCCTGGCTTAATAGGTATTTAACAGCTGGGTCAGGAACTATAGCATGAACTCTGCTTCTTAGTATGTAGTGCCCGAACTGCTTAACTACTCTCACCAAGGCATAGGCTTGTTTATCTAAGCGAGAATATTTTAGCTCAGCCCCCTTTAAATTGGTACTCTTGAAAGCAATTGGATGCTCCCCCGTTTCTCTTCGTTGGGTCAGAACTGCAGCAAGTGTGTGTTCAGAAGAAAAGGTGTACAAGTAAAAATCTGCACTGAAATCTGGGCTCACCAGAACTGGAGCTTGCTTGATGGCGGTCTTGATTTCTTGGAACACTGTTTTAGCTTCTGTTGTCCAGGCAATCTGAGCAGTTTCCTTTAGCATATCATTCAGTGGCTTGACTATTTCTGCAAAACCCGAGATGAACTTCCTGACAAAGTTAATTTTCCCAAAAAAGGATCTTAACTCTTTCTTAGAGTTGGGAAAGGGTATGCCGGATATGGCTTCAACTCTGTCAGGATCCACGAAAATGCCATCTTTGGTGATCAAGTGCCCAAGGAGCTTTCCTTCCGTTACACCAAAAATGCACTTCTTCGGATTCAAAGAAATGCCGAACTCCCTGCATTTGTTGAACACAGACTCCAAGTGTTTTACGTGGTCAAACCGAGATTTAGAGAAAACTGTTAAGTCATCCATGTAAACAACAATGCACTTACCCATAAGGCCTTTGAAAGCATGATCCATCGCATGTTGAAAAGTAGCTCCGGCATTGATCAATCCGAATGACATTCTTTTGTAGGCAAAAGTTCCCCACTTGGTTGTGAAGGCAGTTTTCATCCTGTCTTCCCTTTCAACCAATATCTGATTATACCCTGAAAAACCGTCTAGGAAAGACATCATTTTCGAACCATTGACAATCTGTAACACCTCATCCATGGAAGGCAGAGGATAATTATCTTTCTCAGATGCCTTGTTTAAATTTCTAAAATCCACACACAAGCGGATCTCTCCATTTTTCTTTCGGTCGGCACCAAATTGGCCACCCAAGTAGAATGCCTAACGGGAAAAATAATGGCGGCACTCAATAATTTTTCTACCTCCTTCCGGATGAGGGGCTCTAGCAGAGCGTTGACATGCCTCTGTTTTTTCCGGAAAGGTTTGCAAAATTCTTTTAAAGGTATAATATGAGTGTAAACTTTCGGATCAAAAACCTTTAAGTCTTTGTAAGACCAGGCCATAACATCCTTGGACCTGTGAAGAAAATCAATCATACTTCTTTTTATTTTTGGGTCACAAGTTTTAGCCAACTTGAGGTGCTTGGGATCTTCTTCAGTCCCCACGTTCAGGTTCTCAGTCTCACTGTTTGTTATGCCCATAGAATCCTCAGAATTCACCTTTTGCTTGATTTGGTCAACATCAAAGAGCCGCTCTAGTTCTACCATCCCTTTTGGAATTCTGTTATCTTTCAACCTTATTATTCCCCTTTCATCGTCTAACTGCTCCAGCAGAGTATCCCTTTGTCCATCATCGATTATAGCATTTTCAAACGCTTTGGTACTCTGTAAAAAATTTATAATCTGCTGGTCATTAGAGAAAACCTGAAAATTATCCACATTATTTGGGACCGAAGGACAAGGGACTAACTCGATCGAAAACTTGTTCCATTTGAATTCTTCCAGTGGTTTCAGACTTGCGGCTGATGAAGCCAAGACATCTGCACGTGAATTCTGCTCTCTAGGTATGTGCGTTAAATTAAAAGCATCAAAATCTTCTACGAGATCCCAGGCTCGGTGTTTGTATCCTTTTAAATAAGATGCTTTACACTGGAATTTACCCTTAACTTGATTAGCCACCAACTCTGAATCTGTAAAAACTCGGATATTTCTTACACCTCTGTCCAGAGCAAATTTCAATCCTAATACCAGTGCTTCGTATTTCGCTAAATTATTTGTACAAGGGAACTGTAGGCGATAAGACATAAAATATGTCTGATTCTCAGGCCCTTTAAGGACTGCCCCCATACCAGAACCCTGTTTAGATTTAGCCCCATCCACATGAAGCGTCCAGACTTCATTACTATGAACAGGATGAGCTTTACTAAACTTCTCATTTTGTCCCGTTGTTAAATTATACACTCCAATATCTACATCAGCAATATTTACAGTCTCATTTTTTGCATTATATTCAGTGATCGTATGTTTGTATCCGGGTTCTCTTTCAACCCTTAATTGGTTTGCCACTCCTTTCCATGGCAACCACATGTGTGAAAAGTCGGTTGCCAAGTATCCATTCAAAGATTTCGACCAATCCCTGCTCAGAAGCATCCCGTACCCCATAGGAATATCCACCACCTGAATTTCAATTCTATGTTGTGCCCTTGGTTCAGATGCTAACTGGATATGGATATTCTGAAGTTCACCTACTACTTTAACCTCTGATTTGTCCAATTGGACAACTCTTCTTTCAGACTTCATTGGGGTCAAACCCAACTGTTGACAAATGGCCAAAGGCATAACATTAGCTGAAGCACCCGAATCTACCAGACAGTTGTGTAAGTTTTTCCCAAAAATACGAACAATCAGTAGAAAAGGTGGAACTTCAGTCTTCTCTTTATACATGGCTACATTCGCATTTGCCATCTTCTTTCCCCTGTCCAAAGATTTTGTAGTAGGCCCAGAGTATGTTTTAATCAAGTTGTCCCTCTGTTCTGAAATTTGGGCCAACTCATGAAGAGTGATGTTGGCTTTGATCTTCTTCATGTCCTCCACTATGTTATATCCCTTATTGAGTGGAGGGACAAAAGCATCTGGTCCTCTCGGATTTCCTCCCTTGGGTGGAGATGGGTTATTGCTTGAAGATGGATCCGGAGGAACATTGTGAGAGTTGTCCGGAGGGGTAGATGTAGTGTTGGGCTCCGGATTTCTGTTTCTGAGGTTGTAGTTGTCCCTCCTGTATTGTTGAAAAGCCTGCACCTCATCCATAGGCATTTCAACTACATTCTCAGATTCCTCCGGGAAAGTGAAAGAATCCAAGACCATAGCTGCACTATGGTTGGATGAACTTGGGCCATCCGTATTTCTTTGATGTTCAGGAGAAATCAACTCCCTAGATAAAGCTTCAAATGCATTACAAAATTCCAAACAATCCAACTCCCCATGCTGAGAAGTAGCATGTATCCCGCACCCGATTAGGCAAAGCCAAATCACAAATATTTACATCATGACCTTTACCTTTATAATCCTTATTGGGTTCGTATGGGGGCCGAGTGAATCCGTTACGCATGATAAGAATACTGTTTGAGTTCTCCCAGATAGAAACCTGCCTTTTAAAACTCAAAAAATCATTGGCCAACTTTTGGACTATTTTTGACACTTCTTCAACTCTTGCATTATCAGCTTCTTTACCTGGGTTCTGTACATTTTCAGCAGGTGTTACAGCCAATGGATTTCCTGATGGTGGAGTCTGACACACTGGCAACATCATCTGATGTGGTATGGGATTGAAAATAGGGGCAGCTTGTGTGACCAAAGGAATTTGATGAGCATTTAAAGGTTGGGGTCCCAAGTGTCTTTCTAGAACCAAAGCTTCTTTGTAAGCCTCTGTTAAATTGGTAATAGAGGGATCTCTTTTCAAGAAAATAGAAGTCATTGGATCTAGAGAATTCCTAAAAATCTCTAATGCCAGTTTGCATTTGGCACATAATAACCGATCAGTATACCATAAGCCTTCTGAAATCTGACATTGTAAGATCTGACAGATTCATTTATTTCTCTTTTAATACCAAAAAACTGTTGATATAATACACTGGGATCTATTACCTCACCAAACTGTGATACAAAAACCTTTTCCAAGTCATTCCAACTGGTAATAGAATCGTTAGTGAGATTTAGAAACCAGTCGTAAGCTCCCTCCTGGAGAGTGAACGGGAACAATCTGCAAGCCACATCTTCATGTTGTACATTTAACAATTTTAGAGCATTCTTGAAAGCTACTAGATGTTCTTCCGCTGTCCTAGTTCCATCATGCTTATATCTGGGAAGATATCTCTCAGGATTTCTGGGTAGGTCATGGGCTGCACCCGGGATATTTAAGGCAGTGGAACCTAACCAGTTTGCCATTATTATTGGATTGACAATGATATTTTTAGTTGTAGTTGGAGTAACTACAAGTGGTGATAAAACTATTTCAGACAAGGACTTGGCCCTTCTGAGGCTGCTTCTTCTGGGAGTTTCTAACTCAGGCACAAGGAGCTCTCCAGCTCTGGGGTGGGACCTTGTTACTCTATAATTAGAATCCAGCTTTTCACCAGCACTTACAACCTTACAATCCTTAACAGACTACTGAACTTCGGGTCCTCTTTTCTAGCAATTTTAAATATTGGTGTTGAGTTTCGCTGTTTAGGCAAAAACTCAAACAAACAAGTTTTAAAAGGCTGAGGAAGAGGGAAAAGGATTCAAAAGATAAAATACCAGACTCTGCACAAACAACTTACAATCTTGAACGGAGTTCAGTGAGGCCCTCCTTCTAGCACCAATTTTAAATGTTGGTTCGACTTTTATACACACCCTGTGAAGAATGAGCATAAAATACCGATAACACTTATACGGGATAAATCCCACTCACTTTAGGATCTTGCTGGATATCCAAGGTGTGAGTTACAGAGTTGGGTCGAATGTCTATTCACTCTTTTCCACTTCTGGAATAGTTTCAAGTGGACTATCTGTTACCTTACAACGGGCTCGGGACTTCAGTTCAGTAATGTTTTTGGAGTTGGTTATCTTTGTGGATAATCAGATTTACAATCAGTTCTTTGATCTAGCTCTTTATACTTTAGCAGATTTAAATAAAAGACAAATTTAAAGAAAGATAAAAATGGATCATTTCACGGTGGAACAGAGAGAGTAGGGTAGGGCAAGAAAGAGAAATTTATCTAACTTAGCTGCAAAACCAAAACTGCCAATTTTAGTTATACCGGTTAGCTTCACAATAGAACAAATCAAAGAGGAAAGTGTCCAGCTTTCTAAGATCACTTTCAACTAAGAGCATAAGACAAAGATGAAACAGATCTAACAAAAAATTATAAATAGAAGGGAAGTCGGTTAAAATTGGTATCTCTCACCAGCAGCCTAGCTCGCACAGTGAGGACAGAGCAATTAGAACAGGCCTGAACCTTAAATCTATAATTTTCCCTAACATACAATAAAGAAAATGAAGCCTAACAGCATATCCAATCCTGGTAACACAGATCTACAGCATAAATTAAATAAACCTTAATGAAACGAAAACAAAAGAAGATGAACTTATCACAATCTGAAACAGATTAGGCTCCTGGCCATGCTATCACAGAAAAAGAAAAATCACACCAACTCTAAGTCCAGAACAAAGCTTTTCAAATCAGATTTGCAAGAAATTGCTCAAATAGCTTTTTATTTCTAAGTCTCCGCCTCTGGAAATTACATTTATAAGAAGTATTTATAGACTCAGGACAGACCCTGATCTTTTCAAAAATATCTTCTTCTCAAACCCTAAATCTTATCACCTCAAACTCTACTACCCGGGTTTTACAATATAAGGCCTTTTAAAATAGAATTTTGATAAAACTTAATCATTCTGCAAATCTCATTGCAGTTACTTGCCATAAATGGAGAAGGCAGAATTCGATTTTATTTGCATCCACCTGTAACTGTGTGTAAATGTCTTCATTAATTCCCCGGGGAAATTTGGATGAGTCACCACTTCTCTGACATTTCATCTTCGCAGAGCCATCTCTGAGTTGAAAATCTCTGCACGCCATTACTTCTGCCATAAATTTTCATTAAATGCGTCCATCGGCAAATTTCGGTAACCGTGTGTAGATATTTTCATTTTTCGGTCAATTGCCGACATATTCTATTAAATGGGCAGCTGCTTAGTCACCGTAAAGTCTCTTTGCGGCCAGATCCATAAAATTTGGATGAAACAACAATTCTCGGCATCTCAAATTTTAATGTGACGGTCCTCGATTAATCTGTGCTTAACTTTGTCTTTCTCGTCATTACTTCCGCCATCATGCAATTGTATCGCTTTCTGCAAAAAGACAAAACATGGATTAGTACTTTAATTAAATCAGATTAACACCCTAACGCTCATTATCTTGTCGGCTTGGTTTATTTTGACACGTGTCACTAAACGTGGCGCTTCCTTAAGTTACCCTTCACTCCGTGCTGCTTTTCCTGTCTCTGCACGAAAACATGACATGTCATGACCCTACACTTTGTGCCTTTCTTATTCTCGTCGCGATTTCGTGATGTCCCGAAGGCGTCATGAAATCATGACACTTTCGAGACTTTGGGTCTTTGCGCCTTTCTTGTCGCGATTTCGCGACGTCTCGAAGGCGTCGCGAAATCGTGACACTTTCGGGACTTTGGGTCTTTGTGCCTTTCTTGTCGCGATTTCGTGACGTCCCGAAGGCGTCACGAAATCGTGACACTTTCGAGACTTTGGGTCTTTGCGCCTTTCTTGTCGCGATTTCATGACGTCCCGAAGGCGTCGCGAAATCGTGACACTTTCGGGACTTTGGGTCTTGGCGCCTTTTGCCTTAGGCCTTTTTGCCTTTTGTTGCTTTGTGTCACGATTTCGTGACACCTTCTGGTCTTTGCCCCTTTTCTCTCAACTGTGTCACGATTTCGCGACGTCATGTCGCGATTTCGTGACACTTTCATGCCTTGCTTCTTTTGGTGCAAAAAAAATGACAAAAACTCAAAGTGCCCAGAATTTGATGAAACTTTGCAAGGATCTAAACAAGGCAAAAGGGTACCCGAATCTGCAAACAGAACTTTAGAATTCATCAGGGATTAAGAGAAAATGCATTTACATGCAATCTTTCAAAAGTTTTAAATTGAAAACAATGCCCCATGCAAGCCTACTTAGATATTTTGATAAATGCACAACTTGAAGAAGGAGGCAAGCAAAATTTGGAATTTAAAACCCAGAAAACTCAAGAGGGTCCCTGCTAAAAAAATGCAAAGTAAAAACTTTCAAAGGATGGAACTTCATTTTTTTCAGTGGGGGTGTGTTGCTTCTCAACAAGACCCACTTCACCACCCGAGGGTGAATTGGGGCTGGATTTGCGGGGCAAGGGGTGATTTGATCTGTGAGGTCCCTTTTGCAAATTTCCTTTGGTGGATCGATTCCTAGGCAGCTGTTGTGTCTTTGTTTGTTGCTGAAGTCTAACTGTGTGTGCTGAGAATAGAATTTTCAATGTTCACTTTCTATTTTTATAGATTTTATGTGCTTTGTTAACTTTTGGTGAGAGAGATAATTAGGGGTTTAGGACCCATTATTTATAGGTAATGGCAAGGTGTAGGGGGGGTTAGATAGAATAAACATAGGTTTTATTCTAACTAGCGTTAGGTTAGGAAATACAATGTGGCAACATCACATTTCTTATGAGAAATATCTCATCCTCACACATGTGTGAGGATGGATTAGGGCTAATCCTGATTAGGAAGCCTTAAGTCAATTTAGGACATGATTAAAAGAAACATCCTAAAAAACCCTAATTTCACACATGTGGGAGGGTGCAATTAGCATTAATTAAGGATTAGAGGTTAATTAATCAAATTTACCCTAAAAAGGTGACTTAAGTGAAGTCAACATTAAATTATATTTTTGGAAGTGACTTGTTAATTACTTTTGCCAATTAATAGCCCATGGGGGCCTCAATTGAGTGCAAATTGGTTTTTGAGGGCTATCCCAATGCTTGGGATGTGGTTTTGAAGGCTTATTAGGGTTTCAAACCTAAAAGCTACATATGGGAGTCTACACACTACTATGGAGAACTATGGCAATCTACATATGACTACACATGACTATGCATAACTACGCATGACTAATCATGACTACGCATGACTACAATATTCTAAAATAGCCTAGGGATGTTTGGAATCACCTATGGATACGTAGAAATAGTAATGAGTGACTTTTGGGTGTCTACACTACCCTTTTACAGTCAATTATTTCATTGAAATGCTATCCTTGAATCTCAAGAATTTGGCAGGGAACTCCTCCAAATCACAGCTAATATTTTCCTTCAAGAACCCTTCAGATTTCTAATTTAGAAACCAGTTGACATCCTTTCTCCAAATGACCCTTTTAGCCTTCAAAGGAAATCTTCAAATATCTTAGGTTTGGTAGTAATATCTGGATTTTTTCTCCTCCAACCTGTTGAGTGTTAATTTGTCATATTACAAATAATAACACGCAACTTAGAGTCTCGAACAAAAGACTCTTTCTTGCAAAGAAATAATTTATTTTATTTTCCTTCCTTTTATTATTTCTCCAAGTTTCTTTGTGAAACAGCTTTTACGTATATAAAAATGAATTTCAATTTAATACATACAACTGATATATCCCAGAATAACTCAAATCCTGCAGATAGCTGTTAACAAGGGGCCTTTGTTGATTCTCAATGAACTTTATAATCTTGACTTGTTTGATTAATCAAAAATAAACAAAAATCCTTTTGATGTTCTAATATTCACAATTTATTCTAAGGTTAACCTGTTCGTTTTATCTCTATTCAATAGTTCTGTTATTTCAATGTTAGTCTCTGACATGAAATTAAGCATATCAAGGAATAAAACAGAAACTGTTATTTTTGAGTCAGCTGGAAAATAATGAAGGATATTAAAATGGTTAACGATCTCCTCCCTGCAAAATCCCAAGTTAAGAGATGAAGTCCCCAAAACAACCCAACCGATCAGATCTGTACTAACACACAATCTAATCAGATCAGATGCAAGACTCTAAGGAAAAGAATATAACTGCATCATTCTACCATTCACCTATCGTAACCCATCCCATGGCGTAAACAAAATAGATACAAGACAAAATGATGCAACGAAAATATTGACAGTAAAACAATAGTTTTGGCTTCGATCTCCTTTTGATTTTACACACAAAAGTCGTGTTACCAAAGAAAAATCCTTTATTTCAATAAGTAATGCTTTTTGTTACAGTCTCCAGCCCAGTATCCATCTACATTTCTGCTATTTAACCTTTCTGTCGTGCATTCTCGGCTGCTCCATGATGCTTCGTTTCGACTCCCGGGACCCTTCGCTTCAATTCCCGCCTTTTGGTATTCTAACCTTTGCGTGCAATCGTAACGCTCGATCTCTACGACCAGTAACTGTTGTTATGAAACGTTACTCTGGTTCTGTCATTTTTGCCACGTGTCCTACGTCTCCTGCACCTTTCGTAACGCTTTCCCATGGAAATCCCGATAGAATTTGCATTTGGCCTCTTCGTTTCCTAGCCGCGATAACGCGACATATCACGAAATCGTGACATGTCGCGATATCGTGACATGTTCTTGGTCTGTACGCCCGTAGTAGCTCATTGTAGCGATATCACTACCGAATTTGCTTTGCCTTCTTTTCAAAAATTGGTAGCGATATCGCTACCACTTTGGTTCCAAGCCTTCCTTCGATGAAGTTGTAGCGATATCGCTACCACTTTGTTCCACCTTCCTTTAAAAAGTGGTAGCGATATCGCTACCACTTTGGTTCCAAGCCTTCCTTCGATGAAGTGGTAGCGATATCGCTACCACTTTGGTTTCGAGCCTTCCTTCATGAAGTGGTAGCGATATCGCTACCACTTTGCTCTCGAGCCTTTGCTTCACGAAGTGGTAGCGATTCGCTACCACTTTTCCTTCGAGCCTCCGCTTCACAAAGTGGTAGCGATTCGCTACCACTTTTCCTTCGAGCCTCTGCTTCACGAAGTGGTAGCGATTCGCTACCACCTTTCTTTCGAGCCTCCGCTTCACGAAGTGGTAGCGATTCCTACCACCTTTCTTTACCCCCACAAACCACCACCTTTCAAAGAACTACATACATCTTCTTACCATTCAAACCTTCTTCCTCTGCAACTTGTAGCGAAATCGCTACCATTCTCCTTCTACCTTCCAAAACCGTCGCGATTTCGCAACACCTTTTTCTATCCATCGACACGTCGCGATTTCGCGACATCCTTTCTGTCCTACTTCCGACACGTCACGATTTCGCGACGATTTCAATTTTTTGCGATGATGGAGAGACATGTCACGATATCGCGACATGTCACGATTTCGCAACCCTTTCAACACTTAGGCATTTTTCTTCTTTTCTTCATTTTTAGCATCCGGGTCTTTGAGATCTTCCCTAAAACCTGCAAAAACAAAGGTGGGTCCCCACTTCTGGGGTGTGTTGTGGATGAACCACAACAAATGGCGACTCTACTGTCAAATGCTCTTGAGCATTTTAGTAAGAACCCAACCTAACACAAATCACAAATTTGAAAACATGGGTTAGCCCATAATCAATATAACTAATGCCCAAAATCAGAAGTACATGAATTATAAGAATCATCAAGTACTAGCTCGGTGTGTGCAATGAATTCCTTTCCTTATCATTTGAATTTGATCCACATTCCATCATCGGTTTTGCATGAATGCATATGCGAAATTGTGAATGATTTGTGTATCCTACTCGAATATGCCATGAGAAAATGCATAGTCACTCTTGTAGTATTATGTGCAAACATTCAAGACTGCCAAACCCTCTTAGGATCCACTAGTGAACGGTTCATTATATCCCAAAGTTGGTTATGAGTCCCTACTATCTTGAACCCATGTGCAAGTGGATGTGAAATCAGAACTTTGGGGAATCAGACTCCCAACCAACCGAGATGAGAGTTTAACCCTATCCTTACTATTCTGATTTAGAATTCTTTACCTCACTTTGAGAAAAATAACTAAACCAATTATGGAAGAAATGGTCATGCTAGTCTAACCCTCTAGACAATCAGTGGTCTTATTTTTTAGGCAAGACATGATGCCATGCATGGGCCTATCTAACCCCATAATCCAAAACTTATCTTCATTTCTTTGGACCTTGGGGATGACTACCCATCCCTTGCAGAGGACAAGTAGTACGATCCTTACAATCCAATATAAGGATGAGATGGGAAAAATTTATTTATTTTACTTCTTGGACCTTGGGGATGACTACCCATCCTGGTTAGGGACAAATAGTACGATCCTTACAACCCAAGATTTTAAATGTAAATGGAAAATATTAATCTTGTTACTTAGACCTTGGGGATGACTACCCATCCTTTGCAGAGGACAAATAGTACGATCCTTACAATCTAAGACTTAATACGAAATGAAACATAAGAGCTTTGGGGAATCAGATTCTCAACCAACCGAGATGAGAATTTATGCCCTATCCTTACTACTCCATGTGGGTCCAATCAAAGCTTTGGGGAATTAGATTCTCAACCAACCGAGATGAGAATTTAACCCTATCCTTACTACTCTAATTTTAGGCTTTAAGCTCTATGGAAGTGGTCAAAACCATTGTTTTTAGGATCATGTTGCATAATAGGATAGACATGAAAACCATTTTCGCCCAACCTTTTCCTCCAAGTTAGGTTTTGATCATTTTGCTCAAGATCCCTTTTAATGTATGAAACGTGCTTGGTCCTAGATACTTCAAGACTCAGTTTCCAACCTTAGGATTTACTTAGATTTATGTTATAACATAAACCTAAGAGGATTCAACATACTCAAATGAATTGCACCTAAGATGCATATGCCACTACGGTGAAATGTATGAAAAGTGAGATGGAACATGAATGCATTATTTCTTGAATTGCAAATGAGATGATTTGTCATGCAAAACCGACTTTTTCATGCATCACAAGCTTCAAATGATCTAAATTAACTGTTTGTATTACATGTGGAGCTTTTACAACATGATTCCAATGTTTCATATTCTCCCAATCTTAGGCATGTGTTCAACATCAAGCTTTTATTCCCTTTTTTTTTTTTTTTTATAAGGCAATGAAAAGGAAATCAAAGGAACACCACCGCCTAAATGTCCAACCTGCACACAAACACAAAAACCCAACATTAATACAAGAAAAACCTGAAATAAAAAATGAATACATACTAACATATCAAATCTGCACATCAAGAAACTAAATTACAGCATTGACACAAAACTAGATATCTCCTGAAACACACACTTAAGTATCAAATCTGCACACAAAGAAACAGATCACAACATTAATACAAAGCTTAGACATGTCAAAAAAAAGAATAATACACACCTAAACATGAAAAATGAAAGCAAGAAATTACAGCGTTATTACATATAATACAAAGCCCAACTACCTCATGCTTGAAAGTAATGCTTCAAGTGCAACCCATTGATAGGTAGTGCCAAATCCTTTCCATCCAAGGTTTTTAGTCTAAAACTATTTTCCCCTAGGATCTCACGAAATCTGTAGGGACCTAACCAAAGGTAATCAAATTTATCATGTTCCCCCTTCTTCTCATGTCTTTTGTCCCATAACAACACTAAATCTAAAATTTTAAACGCCTTGGCCTTAGACCTTTTGTCAAACCATATTTTTACAATGTCTTGGTGTTTACTAAAATGAAGCATAGCTTCATCCCTTTTTTCATCCAAGCGCATTAATTGCGTTAGTCTAGACTCAAGTTTATCATTAGTTCCAAAATAATATTTCATGAAGTGCAGCGTTTGTAATCTGAGATTTGCAAGAAAAATGGGATCTTGTCCATAAACCAGATGGTAAGGAGATGTCCCTATTGCTTCTTTGACTCTGATTCTGTCAGCCCAAAGGGCCAACTTAAGCTTATTGTGCTAGTCCCACGGATTCCTTTCCAACAATTTTTTTATGACAGTCAACAGATTCTTATTGGATGACTCGGCCAATCCATTACCTTGCGGGTAATAATTGGAGAACTTTAAACTCACTATGTTATCAAATGCCCAATTAGCAAACTCTAGAGAGGAAAAGTCCGAACCATTATCACTTACGATGGAGTTAGGCATCCCGAATCTAGTGACAATGTTATCTTCTAAAAATTTAATGACCACCTCTGCAGTAGCATTCTTTGTGGGGATAGCTTCGGTCCATCTCGTGCAATAGTCCGTAGCCGTCAGAATATATTTGTGAGCATCGGAGGAATTGGGGCTAATAATCCCAATAAAATCTAGGCCCCATTGCGCGAAATGTCTGGACTCGATTACGGACTCGTAAAGGCATGGAAGCGTTTTGTCTCTATTGGCTACAGTTTGACATATGTGACATGACCTCACATGAGAATGGGCATCCTTGAATAGTTGAGGCCAATAATAACCAGCTCTGAGGATTTGATGGGCTGTGGCATTAGAAGACCCATGCCCTGTCCCATGTTTACCATGAAACTCTTCGAGTATTCACACTGCCTCCTCTTGATCAACGCAACGAAGGTAAATACCTTCATGGTTCTTTCTGTATAATGTGCCAGATCTAACTAGAAAATTAGCAGACTTCAAACGCAAGGCTCTACACTGAGTAGCATTCAAAAATGATGGACACCTACCATTTAGTAGATAGTACACCACATCTGCATACCACTCCTCCTTGGTTACATCAGTGACTTCATAATGTTGACAAGGAATTGTGAGATCCTGTTCTGCGATTGCCTTAGCTAACCCTTGCCCCCGCACTATCTTCATCGATTGAATCTCCAGATCAAATTCCTGCAAAGTTGAAACCCACTTACCATGCTTCTCACCTAATTCATTCTGAACGAACATGGCTTTGAAAGCAGGATCTGGGACGATAGCAAAGACCCTACTATGGACTATGTAGTGCCTGAATTTTTTTACAGTCTTAACCAACGCATACATTTTCTTGTCTAGGGTAGAATATCTCGCTTTCGCATCTTTGAGAGGACTACTCGGGAAAGCAATGGGATTTTCAATGCTGCCTTCACTCTTCCGAGTTAAAACACTCGCAAAGGAGTGATCTCAAGCAAATGTGTAGATATAGAAAGGCTTCGTATAATCGGGACTCACCAAAATCGGGGCTTTAGAAATCGCATCCTTGATATTATCAAAAGCCTCTATCCTTTCATCTGTCCAAATGATCTGGACCTCTTTCTTTAGCATGTCGTTCAAAGGTCTTGCTATCTCTGCAAAATCTACGATAAATTTTCTAACAAAATTGATCTTTCCAAAAAATGATCTCAACCCCTTCTTGCTATTGGGACGAGGAATTTGCTGTATGGCTTCTATTCTCTCAGGGTCAATGGAAATTCCATCCTTAGATATTATATGCCCCAAAAAATTTCCTTCTGTTACCCCGAAGATGCACTTATTTGGGTTGAGAGATATACCATGTTCCCTGCATCTTTGAAAGACTTTCTTAAGATCCCTGACATGGTTTTCCCTGTTCTTAGAAAATACAGGAATGTTATCGACGTAAACAATGATGCACTTACCAATAAGCCCTTTAAAATCAAAATCCATAGCTCGCTGAAAGTGGCACTGCGTTCAATAGTCCGAAGGGCATTCTCCCGTATGCAAAGGTACCCCATTTTGTCGTAAAGCGGTCTTCATCCTATCACTAGGATGGATAAGGACCTGATTATATCCCGAATAACCATCCAGGAATGACATCATCTCCGACCCGTTTACCTTTTGGAGTATTTCATCGATGGTGGGTAACGGGTAGTTGTCCTTTTGGGATGCCTTATTGAGATTTTTGAAATCAATGCACAACCTTATTTCTCCACTCTTTTTCCTCACGGGACTAGGTTAGCAACCCACGTGGAATGCCTAATGGGAAAGATGATCTTAGCTTCTAACAGTCGCTTCACCTCTTTCTCTATCAAGGGTTCTAATAATCGATTAACTCACCTTTGTCTTTGCCTGAAGGGCTTGGACTCTGGCTTCAGTGGAATCATGTGCATTATGACATTCTGATCATAGGTTTTCAACTCCTTATAACTCCAAGCAATGCAATCTATGTATTCTTTTAATGCATTTGCTATGGAATCCTTCTCCTGCTTGGTACATGCTTTTGCTATGAATACCTCCCGGGGATTTTTTCACTTCCAATGTTAACCAAATCACAGGCCTCTATACTGGACCTTTACCTTTTCTTGGCTTTGATCCATCAAATCTTAAGGTCTAAATGTCTTCATCTCCTTCAGATAAGAAATACTATGTCCAGGCCAACATCGCCTACAAGGAACCACATGTGTGAAGTCACAGTAACCATTTAGGTTCTTACTCCAATCTCTTCCCAATACCATGCCATATTTGATAGGAATATCGAGCACCAATATGTCTATTTGTTGACGTCGGGGTGGGACTTGAATATGTCACTCCGGATCTCCCCTCCATGGTTGACCTTCCAACGCACCACCCGCTCCTAGAAGGCTTTGGTGTAAGTCCCAATCTTTCCATTTCTAAGGGCATGATAGTAGCGAGGCCCGAGTCTATTAAACAATTGTGCAAGTTTTTACCAATTCTAATGGTTACAAAAAGGGAGGTATATCTCATTTTTTTTTGTACAACCACTTGGGACTCACTTTTAGCTTCCATGAACTTGTGTAGATGGATTTAATCCTTTTGGTGAACTCACTTCTTGCCCTAATAATCGGGCCATGTCATACATCGATACATTGGCCCTATTCTTCTTCATATCTTCCACCAAATCGTAAGTGAGCTTTGGCAAGTTTTGCATCATCTTAGACTTTTTGACCTTCGATGGAGGAGGGGGATTGACATCTCCTTTAGGGTTAGGAGGGAGTAATTGATTATTAGGAGGAGCAGAGGAAGTTTTGGGCTCTTTAGAACTCCTAGTGTAATATTTGTGATTTGCTTTCCCAAAACGTTTGTTTGCATGAACTTCCAAAGCTTCTTCATCTTCGCTTCCAAAAATTCTACATCCTCCTCTTCTTCACTTTCATGGGAATGTATGACCTCCGTTAGCATAGACTCCGGTTTCACGTGGCCACGGTCGGGCAATCATTATCACAAGATCTTGCATCTCCACAGTCTTCTGAAATGTCTACTTGGTTGGCAACGGGATTGGGTACCCGCCCGTTGTTAGGCTGCGTGTTATACATTCCTTTTCCTCTATGATTGTGAGGTCGGTTATGGCCCATGGCCTAATCAACTTTTTTATTAACATTCCCCACTTTACCAACACCTTGGCCAACGTTTCTTTCATATTTTCTATGCTTCGGACCCTTGTGGTTAAGGCACCAATTGCAGTCCGTTGTGTTGCTGCATTAGCCACCTCTGAGGTACAATGGCTTGGTTTGGGCGGTGGATTCCATCCTGGATTCCCATTTTGAATGGCTTGAGTTTGGGCGGTGGATTCCATCCTAGATTCACACTTTGAATGGGAGTGATTGTTGGATAAGTCGAGCTTGGTGTGTTAATTGGAGAAACTCGACATGGTCAAAGTTATTGCCCATACCGAACCCATGCAAACCCATCGAGTTATTTTGAATCAAACTCTGTGTTTGAACAACGACATTCGGATAACTTGACAATGGCGTAACTTGGGTGGGTGTTTGGAAGTTGTTCAACATCGAAGCCTGTGGTGCTACTACCTAGTTCATCATGGTAAATTGGCTGTATGGGCCATATTGTCCCATCCCATCAATTGAGACAATCCTCACCCGGCAAGTTCATCTCTATTCGAGAGTCATTGTTTCGCATAAGCCAAAGGAAGGGTTGTAACATGAGGGTTCCTTCTAGTCAAAAATATGTTAAAGGATCTAAGGCTCAAGTATAGCTGCAAGGCAATTGCGGGGTCTACCGCAAAGTGACGAGTCACATTCGTATATAGCTTTTGAAATCTCTGATTGAACGTTCGAATGGGTTCATTGGTTTGTCTTTTGCAAGATACGAAGAAATTGTATGTCATGGAGGGATCTACTAACTGTCTGAATTGACCTATGAACGTAGTTTCTAGCTGGGCCCATGAAGTTATGGACCCTTCTGGAAAATTTTGATACCATTCGTTAGCAATGTGGTCTAGACTAGAAGGGAAAACTCGACAGGCAACATCCTCGTGAGTAACCCCCTGCCTAAACATGTAATATTTATAGATTTGGACATGATCTTCTGCTGTTGTTGGACCATCATGAATGAATTTGGGTAATCCCCTTTCAATGTTTCTAGGCAAGTCATGGACTGCCCCGGGAATATCTAAAGGGGAACTCTGAGCACCATACCAAAGGGCAGGTGGTTGTTGTTGTTGTTGTTGGGCCATGTTATTCAAAGGTGTCAACCCTGTGGGAACAATTGGAACTCCTGGAACTGTGGAGACAGATACAACTGGTGTTACTATCCCACTTGAACTTAAGGGTTCAGGCCCACTAGAGGTACTTGAGTCCAAAGAAATCCCTAACTCAAGTATACTGGGTGGTATTTCAACTTCTAATGTTTTGTTTTTCGGCCTCCTAGCAGTGGGAGAAAGGCTTTGGAAGATAGTTTCCCCTGTGGTTTTAGACCTAGTAGCAATGTACTCAGGTTGGGCCAGCTTGGAAACTCTAAGACTCTAAAATATTTCTCAACTCTGCTGCCAGATAAAATGTCTAAATGTTACACGCAAGCACAATAGGTGGAAACAAAACTACCCACGTTAATTGTTAGAACAAATCAAAATTGCAAGCAATACAGAAGGCCCTCCTTCTAGCGCAAAAATGTTGAGTTTTAATTTGTCATATTACAAATAATAACATGCAACTTAGAGTCTCGAACAAAAGACTCTTTCTTGCAAAGAAATAATTTATTTTATTTTCATTCCTTTTATTATTTCTCCAAGTTTCTTTGTGAAACAGCTTTTACGTATATAAAATGAATTTCAATTTAATACATACAACGATATATCCCGAATAACTCAAATCCTAGATAGTGTTAACAAGGGCCTTTGTTGATTCTCAATGAACTTTATAATCTTGACTTGTTTGATTAATCAAAAATAAACCAAAAATCCTTTTGATGTTCTAATATTCACAATTTATTCTAAGGTTAACCTGTTTGTTTTATCTCTATTCAATAGTTCTATTATTTCAATGTTAGTCTCTAACATGAAATTAAGCATATCAAGGAATAAAAAAACTGTTATTTTGAGTCATGGAAAATAATGAAGGATATTAAAATGGTTAACGATCTCCTCCCTGCAAAATCCCAAGTTAGAGATGAAGTCCCAAAACAACCCAACCGATCGGATCTGTACTAACACACAATCTAATCGTTAGATGCAAGACTCTAAGGAAAAGAATATAACTGCATCATTCTACCATTCACCTATCGTAACCCATCCCATGGCGTAAACAAAATAGATACAAGACAAAATGATGCAACGGAAATATTGACGATGAAACAATAGTTTTGGCTTCGATCTCCTTTTGATTTTACACACAAAAGTCGTGTTACCAAAGAAAAATCCTTTATTTCAATAAATAATGCTTTTTGTTACAGTCTCCACTTCGTATCCATCTACATTTCTGCTATTTAACCTTTAACTCCGCGTTCTTGAATGTTCCATGACGCTTCATTTTGACTCCCGGGACCCTTCGCTTTAATTCCCGCATTTTGGTATTCTAACCTTTGTGTGCATTCGTAACGCTCGATCTCTGCGACCAGTAACTGTTGTTATGAAACGTTACTCTGGTTCTATCATTTCTGCCACGTGTCCTGCGTCTCCTGCACCTTTCATAACGCTTTCCCATGGAAATCCTGACAGAATTTGCATTTGGCCTCTTTCGTTTCCTAGCCGCGATAACGCGACATGTCGTGATATCGCGACATGTTCTTGGTCCGTACGCCCGCAGTAGCTCGTTGTAGCGATATCGCTACGCACCTTGCTTTGCCTTCTTTTCAAAAAGTGGTAGCGATACTCCACTTTCCGCTTTAAGGTAGCTCCCCTTTCCCTCTTCAATGGTAGCGATATCGCTACCACTTTGTTTCCGAGCCTTCCTTCGATGAAGTGGTAGCGATATCGCTACCACTTTGGTTTCGAGGCCTTCCTTCGAAGTGGTAGCGATATCGCTACCACTTTGGGTCTCGAGCCTTTGCTTCACGAAGTGGTAGCGATATCGCTACCACTTTTCCTTCGAGCCTTCGCTTCACGAAGTGGTAGCGATTCGCTACCACTTTTCCTTCGGCCTCCACTTCACGAAGTGGTAGCGATTCGCTACCACTTTTCCTTCACCTCTCACAAGTGGTAGCGATTCTACCACTTTTCTTTCGAGCCTCCGCTTCACGAGTGGTAGCGATTCCTACCACTTTTCTTTCGACTCGCCTAGCGACACTTCTCACGAGCGACCCCCTTCTCGAGCCCCTGATCCTACCCTTTCTTCGAGCTCTCCAAAGATATTCCTCCCTTGGCTTCCTCTCCAACTTGTGTGCTACCATTCTCAACTTTCCTACGCTTCCAAAATGCTGCATTTCGCAACAACTCTTTTCTTTGCCCGAACTCGCATTTCCCATCCTTCTCCCGTCACATTTACGAATATTTAATTTTTTGTATGGAGTCCGATCATTTCGACCTTTCAACACTTAGGCATTTTCTTCTTTTCTTCATTTTTAGCATCCGAGTCTTTGAGATCTTCCCTAAAACCTGCAAAAACAAAGGTGGGTCCCCACTTCTAGGGTGTGTTGTGGATGAACCACAACACAACCTCATTGTCAAATTTTGACTTCAATCTAGGCATTCTTCTTAAGAATCTAAAAGTCTTGAGGTCTTCACCAATATCCTTAAAAATTTGGAAATATTATTACCAAATCTATTTTTGTTTGGGCTTGTTGTCGAATGCCAAAAATTATCCCAAAATATTCCTTTACCAAGAACTCCTCCTTGGTGGTAAATTTCTCCAATGAGTTCTCCTAGGAACTCCTTCAATGACCTTCTTCGAATCTCCTTCAATAAGGGTCAGCAAGCATTCTCCTTATTTCTCCTTGAGACCTCTTCTTTGGGGTCTTCACTCTTGTAGTTTCTCTGGTCTTCCCAATAATATATTTTCTTCAACCTTCTACTATGGAAGTTTGAAAATCGGATCTCCCTCTTGGATCTCTGAAATCTACTACTTCAAGAATATGAATTTTGCTAGTCCTTTTCTATCTCTTCCAAAACTAGTTCTTTAATGGGCCTTCTATGGGTCTCTTCAACTTCTTCAAGATGAAGTATTTATATTCAACAGAGATCACCAATCTCTTATCTTCACTAGGAATCTTCTTTTGAGTCTCTTCAATCTACTATTTGTAGTCTTCAATGGAGATCACCAACCTCCAATCTTCTCATGGACTCTTCATTGTAGTCTCTTCAATATGCTATTTACAATATTCAATGGATATCACCAACCTCCAATATTCTCCTAGACTCTTATTTGGAGTCTCTTCTTTCTCAAATCTATAACAAGGCTCCTATGGCCTTTTCTTCTTCTATTATCTACATATCTATAATATATAGCAATGGGATATTTTCTACAAGCCTTAAAATATTTTATCTTTCATTTATTGCTTTTGGTTTTGGATTGATTCCAAATAATATATTCTTCTTAGCTCTATATAGGAAGCAATTCTCCTTTTTCTTGCAACAAAGTATTAGGACTATAATGGAAGAAATTCTAAATCTAGTGATAATCAATCTTCACTAGTTGATTTTTCAATCTAGTGGAATCAATGTTAAGTCCTAGTCTTCATGAGTTTTTCTACAACCCTATGGAAATAATGTAGCCGAATGCAATCTCAAAAATTCTATAAATGATATTATTGGATTTATCTTAATATCACTTGTGGCTCTCCCTATTTCCTATCAATCTACCATGTGCTATGATACCATTGTTAACTTATAATGAGTATATAATATATCAAATGCAACCAAAAGATGTAAGATAATCATGCTATGATAATTATTTTATAATGACACTATAATATGCAAGGAAATGGTAAGATAAAATTCTACAATAACTTAGAAATATGTCATTAATCAAAACTTACAAAAATAGTACAATGCAGTATAATGGAGAATATGAACACTACATAAACTATTTTTTAAGAGCTACATTGTACCTCACTAACAATATATACTATACACTCTATATATTTTCTTCTCTCATGTTTCACTCACTATAAGACCTATATAGGAATAAAAGTTCAATGGTCCTCACTCTACCTTTGAATCTATCCTATGACTCATGTACATGTGGACTACATGAACATTTACATCATTGCACATTCTAACACTTGTGTATTTATTACATTGCTTGAAGTAACTACTTAACCTTACTCTAGTAATGTACCAAAGGTGGTACATTGATATGTACCCAATAAAATATACTCTAACATGATTATTATTCAAAAATGCTTAATAACTTATCATGAACTCATGAAATGACTAATTAATCAAGGACATCAATACAATGGTACTGATATAACTACAAAATGGAATGGAGTGGATGTAATAATATAGAAATAGGGAATAAATAAACTATAATAACAAAAGTGGCAAGTCCTATCAATTCACCTATCCTAGTAAGGAAAGATCAACAAGTGATTTTAGGAATCTCAAACACACAAGTGACATAGCTTAGACTCATCTACTAATCAAATAATATTTTGAAGATAATAAGAACAACCAAGGTATTCATTTTGCTCATAGACCAATGTGTGTGCATTGATGTTCATTTCTATTTTTGAGAGAGGTAGGACTAATCGATTGTAACTCAAGTTGTTATAATCTAACTCATCCATGAGCAAACCTATGTATGTATAAAATAATGGTGCTAATGTGGCAGATATGTCAACACACAAGGGCATAATCCACTTCTAGTTAGGCGTATATAGCCCTAATGGAGATAGCCCCATAATCCTTCGATGTTGCGCCATTTCCAGCCAAGCATATATAGCCCTAGTGGAGACGTTTAAAATTCCCTAGGATACATTATAATTGATAATATTAATGCTCTTCTTTTTTTTGCAAAAATAAATCCTTGTGTTAGATTATGAAATAATAGGATGATAGGAGAAACCATTTCCTTTATGGCCTAAAGGTATACATGGATTCATCTTCCCTAGACTTAAAATATAATTATAATGTGAAATGTGCATGGTCCAAGAGAAAACCTAAGGTATACAAGAGGGCTTGTGGAAGGATTTTCCTTCTACTAATTCGTGAACGGAATCAACAATTAATATGGAATTCTATAACCAGAACGAATAAATAAATCGAATGCGAAAGCGAAGAATAAAAATATTTAATAACAAATCGTCTTGCCACTAGGAGGGCAGATCCCGCCGTTGAGGCAAATGTAAAAATGCAGAGATAAAAATAAAAAGATGATATCCATCAATCAATGAAAACTATTCTAATAAATATGAAGTTTTATACAATTGGATAACCTAGCCGACTGCTAGGTTTGGTCTGTAGCATGACTCCCCTCCTCGGAAAGCTTTGTCCTCAAAGCTGGAAATGTCTGGAAAATACTTTCGTGTTCCCATGTGGCATCTTCCTCTGGTAGGTCTTGCCATTTGATGAGAAATTCTTGAATCTGGCGTGATCTTAGTCTTCGTATTCTGTGTTGTAATATATCTTCAGGTTGGAGATGTATGCGGCCTTCCTCATCGAGCACTGGTAATTCTGATTGACCTTGCACTTTTTGACCAATTACCTTTTTGAGACAGGAAACATGGAATACCGGGTGTATTCGTGATGATGAAGGAAGTTCTAACTGATAGGCTACTTCTCCAATGCGGCGCACAATTTTGTAAGGACCATAGAATCGTGGTGCCAACTTTTGACTGGTCTTTATCCTTAACGATGCTTGTTTGTAAGGTTGCAACCTTAGGAAAACCTTGTCACCGACATTAAAAGTTCGTTCTGATCGGTGCAAGTCATGTTGTTGTTTCATGCGATTTTGTGCTTGGAATAAATTCTCCTTGAGGATGGTGAGTGTCGACTGCCTTTGTTGAAACCAATCATCCACTTTGTCTACTTTGGATGAACCGGGAACGTAATCTGCTACGATTGGAGGCTTAGTTCCATACAATGCTTCAAAGGGAGACATCTTAATTGAATAATGGTAAGAAGTGTTGTACCACCATTCCGCCATTGCTAGCCATTGGCTCCATTGATATTGTTTATCTTGAGCAAAACATCGTAAGTATGTACCCAAACATTTGTTAACTACTTCTGTTTGACCATCTGTCTGGGGATGGTAAGTTGAGGACATGTTCAATTTGGTACCACTAAGTCGAAATAATTCTCGCCAAAAGTTACTAGTGAAGATGGGGTCTCTATCACTTACAATATTTTTTGGCATACCATGTAATTTGAAAATTGAATCCATAAATACCTTTGCCACCTTGCTTGCGGAAAATGGATGTTGTAAAGCCTGAAAATGAGCGTATTTGGATAACCGGTCTACGACGACGAAGATAACTGTCCTGCCTTCTGATTTTGGAAGACCTTCAATAAAATCCATAGATATATGTTCCCACTGTCGTTCAGGGATGGGTAAAGGTTGTAACAATCCTGGTGATTTGACTGTTTCTCCTTTATTGCGCTGGCAAACTTCACATTCTGCTACCCATTGTTTGACTTCTGCTTTTAATCCTTTCCAACAAAATGATTGTTTGACCCTTAAATATGTTTTCAAAAATCCGGAATGTCCTGCTGATGGAGAAGCGTGTGATTCGTCGAGGATCTTCGATTTGAGTTCCGAATTGTGTGGAATGTAAATGCGATTCTTCTTTCGGAGGATTTTATCTTCATAAGAGAACAAAGGGTGTTTAGAGGACCCTATAGATAATTCTTGAAGTATCTGAGCAGTTTCGCTATTGGACAACCATTCCTCTTGTAATTGATTCACCCATTGGGAGCAAGGACCTGAAATAGCGTTAATGACTACTTCATCTTCATATTTCCTGGACAGCGCATCGGTGGCTATATTTTCCTTCCCCTTCTTGTATTCGATAACAAAATCATAACCCAATAGTTTGGTTAACCACTTATTTTGTTTCGGATAGGAAAACCTCTGCTCAAGAAAATGTTTGAGACTACTATGATCTGTTTTGATAATGAAGCGGCTACTGATTAGGTAGTGTCTCCATTTTTCTACTGCATGAAGAATAGCCAACATTTCTTTTTCATATGTCGATCTTCCCAAATTTTTCTCGGAGAGCTGTTTACTTTCAAATGCCAAAGGATGACCTTCTTGCATTAATATAGCCCCAATTCCTGTTCCTGATGCATCACATTCGATAATAAATGGTTTGTGAAAATTGGGGGTTGCTAATACTGGAGTTGTACACATGGCCTTCTTAAGAGCTTCAAAAGCTAGAGTAGCCTCTTCCGACCAACGAAAAGCATCCTTTTTTGTGAGTGCCGTGAGAGGTGCTGCAATCTTACCATAATTTTGTACAAACTTGCGATAGTAGCCCGTGAGACCCAAAAAACCACGAAGTTTCTTGATGGTTTTAGGTAAAGGCCATTCTTGAATTGCCTTAATCTTATTGGGATCAACTTTGACGCCCTCGTGTGAAACTATATGACCCAGATATTCCACTTCTTGGACACCAAAGGAACATTTGGAACGTTTGACAAATAGCTTTTCTCTGTGTAAAATGTGAAGGGCTTTATCCACATGATGTAAATGGTCCGTCCATGTTTTGTTGTATATGAGAATATCATCAAAAAAAACTAACACAAACTTACGGAGGAGTGGACGAAACACTTGGTTCATGAGACTTTGGAATGTGGATGGTGCATTAGTGAGACCAAAAGGCATGACCAAAAATTCGTAATGACCTTCATGAGTACGAAAGGCCGTTTTGGGAATATCTTCTTCTCTAACACGGATTTGGTGAAATCCGGAGCGAAGGTCTAATTTTGTAAAAAATTTTGCACCATGCAACTCATCTAATAGGTCATCTATGACAGGGATAGGAAATTTGTCCTTGATAGTGAGTTTATTGAGAGAACGAAAGTCAGGACACATACGCCAAGAGTTATCTTTTCGTCTAGCCGGAACTACAGGTGAGGAATAAGGACTAGTGCTTGTGACGAATGACTCCATGATCCAACAAATCCTGAACGATCTGTTCGATTTCTATCTTTTGTGGTTGAGGATAGCGATAAGGACGATTGTTAGGAGGGACACTCCCTGGAATCAAATGGATGGCATGGTCATGAGATCGTTTAGGTGGTAATCCTTGAGGTTCTTGGAAAACCTCTTCGTAATGTGTTATGATGTCTTGTAACTCGGGAGCAATAATATCCGAAGTTCCTGGAGATTGTTTTTCCAAACAATTAATTTGAGCTATAAACCCATATCCACCCTTTTTTAACATCTTCTCCATACTATGAGAGCTCACCATTTGTGATGGAGGAGTAGTAATGCCTTGTAAGCGAATGACTCGTCCATTTTCCTTCCATTCCACAAATAATTTTTTGAAGTTGAAGCTAACCGTGTCTAATGTTTCCAACCATTCAACTCCCAAAATGACATCCGAGTTCCCCAAATTCATGACGAAAAGGGATCCTAACCAAGTATAAGTTCCCATTTTTATGGAAACTTGAGATGTGCGACCAACACATTGTGCGTTCACCCCGTTGGCCACTAGAACCTGGAATTTGTCTTTGTTGGAAGAGTTAATGAATAAATTCAAAGCTTTTGCGGTTTTGATGTCGATAAAATTGTGGGTACTACCAGAATCAATTAGCACATTCACCTTTTTTTGGCGGAGAAATCCTGGTACCTTGATGGTATGGTGGGCGGTTAAACCCATGAGAGCATGCACGGAAATCGCCATTGTATCCTCTTCTTTTTCTTCTATAGTACATGGTAGGTCTTCTGGCATAGGTTCTTCTGATTGGTAAGGTTCATCCTCTTCTCCTTCACATTGATCACCTTCAATATGAAAGTTTTGTTTTTGGGCACATGCTTGTTCCCTGGGGTGATGAGTGCGACATTTATAGCAAAAATATCTTGATGGTTGATCATTTCTACGAAAGGAATTGTTGCGATATGAGGGACGACTATAAGTTTCACGCCGTGCAGACAACTGATGTCTCTTCTCGGCCAACTTGGCTATTCTTATACAACTATTCAGCAAGGTTGGATCGTGCATGTCTACCTCCACTCGAATACTTTCTTTCAAACCATTGCGAAAGGCTCCTACCACTGTGTCGGGACTGAGGTCTAAAGTGTATGGTAGTAAACTGGTAAACTCCGAAACGAATTCACTAACTGACCCTTCTTGTTTAAGAGATAACAGTCTTACTGTGTATGATGATGTAGCTCCTTCATCAAATCTTTCTAAAAAAGAGGTAGTGAATTTTCTCCAATTAATAGTAGCTCCTTTCTCTCGTTTAAGCCATACAAACCATTGGTAGGCCTCAGTGCCTAGTTTTGATGCAGCGAAAGGGACTTTATCAATTTCCTTAATTTGATATAAGTCAAGAATGCCTTCCATTTTGGCTATCCAACCACGAGGATCATGACCTTCAAAAGTGGGCATATCAATTCGTGGAAAATTATTATTAGGACCTCTCGGTTGGTGATAACCCGTGTCCCTTTCTTGATTTTGGTTATACCGCTGTCTTTGATAGCGATCCCTGTAATTATCCGAATCACCTCGTTGTTGTTCCCAATCATCATTAGGATCGACATTTTCTTCATTCCTTTGGGCATGGGAGTGATTTTGGGGATTAGTATTGGGATTAGGCTGGTTTTGTGCTTTCACAAGGTCTTTTAGGAGGAGACCAATTTCGTTCATACCCTCTAGTAAGAGTCGAAGAGAATCATCGTTGGAAACGGCTGAGTTACTTGAGTTTCCTTGTGTGATGTTTTCGTGAGTTGGGGAAGGATTAGTAGCCATAGGATCTACTAGTGGATGATGTGGATTATAACTACCAATTTTAAAAGGAGAAAGAGAATTTTTAGTACCTGGGCTGCGATTAGGTCTTCTTGTGTTGTTATTGGTCGTCTTCGAGCTTGATAATCGACCGTCAGGACCTTTGGTCCAACTTCTACTCATGCAATGTTTAAAATTTTTTGCTTTTTAATCCTTGAACGTCCAATTCTGAGAAATTTGGTTAAATTCGGCAAAAATTTGTTTGAATTCCGCTTCAACTGTCGCTCCAACTGCGACGCGGATTTTAATGTGGCACTAATCCTTGACTCCCCAAATTTTAGTGTAACCCACCTGAACCTGACTGATAGGTGTGAGGACTGACAACGAAGACTGACAATGACAGACTAACAACGAATACTGACAGCGATAGTGCACACGTGAGGACTGACAATGAAGACTAATAGCGATAGCGCACGATGACTAACAGCGATGGCGAGGACGAAGACTGACAGTGCACAAGCGAGGACTGACAGCGACGGTGAGGACGAAGACCGATAGCGCACGGACAACGACGGCGAGGACGAAAACCGATAGCACACGAGCGAGGACTGACAACAACGGTGAGAAATTTGCAACTAACAAGACACCCAGGCTATGACGTGGACTAACCACCCAAATGCAACTAGGACACGACAAACGATGACGTGGGAGCAAGGAACGACAATGTGATCGGAGTCACAACTAAATAGGGTAGTAGGTTTATTTTTAAAACACACGACGACCAATATATAACGAATGTGGGATAACTATTGAATGAAAAAAATAAAAAATATATATATTTAAACGTTGGTACCTTAGGATATGGACAATAATCGATGTTTTTCCTCGCTTCTGATTGGTTGATTCGGGCGAGCAATTTTGCTAAATTCTGCGGAGTATTTGCTTGACGAAAATCATGATTTCCTGCGATGTGATTCAAATTTAATCTTCTGCTACCTGCTACGGTGATTTGTCGGAGAGAGAACATGCCAATTACCGGTGAATTCGCTCCATAGACTGAAACTGCACTTCTGTGTATCCGGCGGAGTGGTTTGCTCAGCGGAAAATTTCTGCTGCGTCCTTTCGCCTGCCCGCTTGTCTGGATCGTCTGCGACGGTTTCGGAGTGGGAGGAGATTTATCGTGCTATGTTGGCAAAATTATGCCTAGTTTCACCGCAGCTTTTCCTGCAAACTGCCTGCCCAATGCTACTGTGATGCGACGACGGTTATTCTGCCGGAGAATGGATTCCAGAGTGATGTCAACGACTATGGTGTTTTCCTACGAACGCGACTACTGATACCACTTGGAAGGATTTTCCTTCTACTAATTCGTGAATGGAATCAACAATTATTATTGAACTCTATAACCAGAACAATTAATAAATCGAATGCGAAATGCGAGGAGTATAAAAATATTTAATTAAAAATCAATTGCCACTAGGAGGGCAGATCCCGCCGTTAAGGCAATTGTAAAAATGCAGAGATAAAATAGCCAAGATGATATTCCGTCAATAAATGAAAACTATGCTAATAAATATGAATTTTTATTCAATTGGATAACCTAGCCGACTGCTAGGTTTGGTATGTAGCAACTTGTAGCACTCAAGTGATACATGACTTTAAATGAAGATTGATTGAGACACTAGGTATGGTTGAACAACCGAAAGAACCTAAAGATTATCTAAATATACAAAAGGAAAGATAAAAAAGCATGGTGAACAATGAATAGTGGATATAGTGGATATGGTGAAAAGGTTCATATAAATAGGTTATACAACTATGACTATGAATATGCTCTTTATTAACACAACCAAAATCCTTTGTGATGACAAGTGTCAAAATTAATAAAAAATTATTAAAATAGCATTAATACAAAGATGAAAGTGCAAAATGAAGGGGTAATGAGCTGGTGGAGGCATGAAAATTATATAGAAGGAGCACACAAGAAAAGAGAGAGAAAGAAAATAGAATTTAGAAAGAGGGAAAATATGAAGGGGGAGAAACACACTAGTTCATGGTACATAGCTTCTTGAAGTGTGACCATACAATAAGGAGTGATGTGCGAGGAATAATAGAAGATAAATAAGGAGGAAAAAAAATAAAAATGAGGATAGAAATGGTAAGTGGTTGATTAAAAGATGAAAAATGATTGTGACATAAGGGTGGTGTGTGCTTGATTTCTTGATTTTGATTTTGATTTGTTTTATTATTTTTGATTTGGAATTTTCAATGATGGGCATGCCTCATTTTCATATAACCATTCCACAATAACCTTTAGTGACTTCATTTTAAGTGTGACATCATGTTGGTAAGGGATTTGGCCCCTTTGAGAGGTACAAGGTTCAAACCCCATTCAGTATGAGGGGACCATGATCCCTCATAAAAATATGTGTAAACTCATTGAAAAAAGTATAGCATCATGTGTTGGTGATATATGCATGATTTTTCCTATTAATATATTGGAGAAATGTTGGATAGAAATGAAGGATGACAGAGGAAAATCCCCTTATTATTATTATTTTTGCTATTTTATGATTGATTATTTGTTTTTTTAATTGATTATATTACAGTGTGATAGCAGATAGGGATTGAATGTGTGTAAATGAAGAATATTAATGGGCTCAATTTTCTCAAATTTATTTAAAGTTGTAATTTTATAGGCCCTAAAATCAAATGATTGCTTACCATTGAATGGACCAATCCAGTTAGTAGCTAACATATCACGAAAGTGAGGTGGAAGATTCAAGTTTTGTTGATTCTCTTTAAGCATAAGATCACCAACTTGGAATTCTTGTAAATGAATTTTATGATCATAGATGCACCTAATATGATCTTGGTAAATGCAAATGTGCTCAAGAGAATTGATTCAGTATCAATAAGGGTGAGTTGATCAGGCCTACCTTGAAAATTTGTGTCTTCATCTATGAATTCTAGAAAATATATAAGTAGAGTTGGAATCTTGAGCTCAAGAGATATGATGGCTTTGGAACTTTAAATTAAAGAGAATAATGTTGCTCCTATTGGCATGTAGATGCTGGTTCAATAGGTCCAAAGCACCAAAGGAAGTTGGAGATGCCAATATTTGTGATTATATTGTACTATTTTCTTAAGAATGACACAAATAGTTTTAATAATGGCCTCATCTCATCCATTTCTCTAAGGGTAATAAGTTGTTGAGAAGTTATTTTGAATATGGTACTTGCTGCATAGTGCTTGAATATCCTTATTTCTTAACGAGATCCCATTATCAAAAATTATTTTTGAGGGGATACCAAAGCAACAAATGATGTATTAGAGTATAAAATTTGCAAATTGATGTCCTATTGTGCGAGTTAGAGAAATAACCTCAACCCACTTGGTGAAGTATTCGATGGTGATGATGATAAGGCCAAGAAATACCTCATTTTTGTTGCATTTTTGACATATAAACACTGCCATATAACAATATATAATATCATTTTGTGCCAAATATTTTATTAAAATATATTATTTGTTGATGTTTGCATGATTGAATGTTTAGAAATACTATACCCCTATTTTGACTTTTTTTTTCTTTTTTTTTTTTGCATGATTTTAGTGGAAAATAGCATAATAAAATTGATAGCAAATAAAAGTGTTGTGACTTGTGATTGGGTGAAGTATTTTGAATGTTTTCCCACCCTAAAAACAAGTTATTGAGGTGACATGGCACCAAATCAGCTACTCTATTGTGAAATAGGGCATGACAACTGCACACAACATACAAAAGGCAACCACCTGTAACATTAAAGGAGGGCATGGAAGAAGTCAAAAGCAATGAGTAAAATTGGTTGGAACATGTTCAAGGAGACAAGGGAGGACCTATAATACACCTGGAAGCACCCCCACATGGTCTAAGTTGATGATAATAAGATATCCCAATTATTCTGCCTAATATTTTGGAGCTCTCTAGAATGATAGGCAGAAATAGTCTGTTTTAATAGAAAAGCATAGATCACATCCATTTCATGAGGAATGAGAGAGGTTAGCATGAGGATAGGTGTAACAACCATGTTTAACCCATTCTTGGTTGATTCCCATTGGATTGGAGGTATGAAAAGGTGCATGGATGACTGTTGCAGTAGATTTTATCCTAAAATAGACCAAGTCTACTGCAACAGAACAACAAATCATGCATGGACAACACAATATTTGGTTTTGTAGTTGCAAATATGTATGTAAGAAATAATATAAATAGGCCACTCACCCATTGGCTGAGTTAGTAGGAGTAGAAATTAGAAAGTCAAAAAGTAAAAGTTGTAAAAGTTATATTTTGTAACAATAATTTTTAATAAAAGTGTAGTGTTATTCAAATGTGTTAATTTGAGTGAGTGAGTGTTTATAATTTAGACTTTTGGAGTGATTATACCTTCTTCTAGACTAGGGAGCAAGGGCCCACTCTCGGGGCTAGAGGAAGGAAGCATTTTTACAGGTTTTTGATAGTTTCTAATTTTTGTAATTTTTGTCAAATTTCTTGCTTAATTCCTGTAATAGAATTGGCCTCTTTTTTTAGCATAATTTTTGTCATGTTTTAAGTGTGATTTGTGTGAGTTTTTTTACAGCTAGCTAACCCCTATTTTTATATGCATTTATTACCTCTATTTTTTGCACTTCAAATTCAACAACTTTTTTGACAGTTTTTGCAGCAACTTTTCTGACAGTTTTTGCAACAACTTTTATGATAGTTTTAGCATTTTCAATTTTAGCATGGTTAAACTTAGTTGGTTTCAATTTAGCATTTTCCATTCATGTCATTTCAATTAGCAAGCATAAAATAGTTCTTTCTACAACAATTTCAATTCTACAAATTTAGTTTAAATGTCAATTCTACAAATGTAGATTAAGTGTCAATTCTACAATTTAGAAGTAATTTCAATTTTACAAGTTAATTAGTTTCAATTCTACAAATTAGGAGTTAGTGTGACCTTGAAAATACCAAATGAACCTCTATTTCATTGAATAAATCTTGTGAACTAATGATTGAATTGTAACTTGCCAAACTCCTCTATCGTAGATAGCCTTGGACACTGCCCTGGATTTGACAAACATTGAAAATTAAATGATGATAATAACGACACTCATCATTTTTGGTATCGTTATCTAGGGAACATAGGTGTTGTTAGGGGATAAAATAGTTAAACAATTATTGATTATGCTAAGTTGTGAACTTTAGAGTAAAATCTTGAACATAACAAACTTGCATGAAACATAGTTGTAAAACTAATAGTTGCACTTCAAAAAATTAGAAACACAAGCACATAATGAATGAATAGGTTAAGGGATAAAAAAGGATGATTTCTTAAGACCCCTTTACCTACCACAAGTAGGCGATATTCACACCAAGGTGGTGAATTGCCTACATTTGAAATTCCTAAAATTGTTAAACAAGAACCATCATCATCATCATCAGGAAGTATATCTCCTGAGAGAGAAATACGAGAGGAGCAAACTGCTAGTACCTCCTCACCCACTCCTAACATATCCTTGAATTCAAGGTAGTTTAAATAAATTTACACTAGGTGTTGGGAAGACATAATGGTAGAAATGCTAGTAAACCCAGATAGGGGCAACAATGTTCATAATCAAATGGATAATCCTACTCCTGCCAGGACTTTCGAATATCCTATTCGATTAAATCCTACACAAAATTCTCCAATGAAAATAATTTCACCTTCGATGCTACCAACCTTTAGGGGAGTTGCATCCGAAGATCCTGATCAATTCTTGTTTGAATTTAAAGTTGTGTGCCAGACATATGACTACATAAATGATAACCAAAAGCTGAAAGTTTTTCCTTCCACACTCAAAGACTCAGCTTTGTGCTGGTTTATGAGCTTAGCACCCGACTCAATCCGAACCTGGGAAGAAATGGAGGAAGTATTTTTGGATAAATACCAAGAATACTGCAAGGTGAAAAATAGAAAGGATGAACTATTTAGAATCAAACAAGAAGAAGATGAAAATATGGAGGATTACTTGGATAGGTTTTCCTTTGTACAAAAAAGATGTGGGTCTATTGAACCTAAAATATGTAAGACCATATTCTTAAGAGGGTTACAAGATGATTCTAGAGAAGTGTTGGATTTAATGGGCAAGGGAGATGTGAGCACCCTTGACATTGATGAAATTTTGGAACTATGTAGAAATTACTCACGCACAAGACAAAGAAGATGAAAGCGGAGTAATAATGGTAGTGATTTGAAAGAGCTTATGGAAGAATTTGCCAATCTAAAAATTGACATCTTGGTACATCTTAATACTACATTAGGGGAAATGAATGCCAAAACCAAATCTACAGAACCCCTAGCTATTTATTATCCAAGATGTAGAAACAAACATGCTCTTCAAGACTATCCTTTAAAAAAAACCTCTATATCTGCTATTTGTAGCATTTGTTCAAAAGGACATATCACTGACCAATGCCATCTACTTCCAGGACTTAAAAATATTTTGGAAACACAAATAGAAGAACTCAACTTTGTTGGGCAAAGACAAGGGGAAAATTTTCACAATATCAAAATACCCCATGTTTTCCCACAAATTGGGGATAAAATCATTGGACCATGCCATGGGGTTATTCAAAACCACCACAGTAGTCTTGGAGTCAACCTCCATGGATATATTCTCAAGATTGGTCACAATTTGGGTGGATAAATCCACAATGGAGTCAACCTAATCCACCTTGGATGCAAGCCCAATCTCATGGATAGAATTGGGGACAATAGTATCCATCATACCAGGGACAACAAAGATACCGAGGTCAAACACAAAATTTATTGCCTAGTCCTACTCAAAATTTTCCTCAAGGAAGACAACAACAACAATAGGTAAAGCAACCACCACTTCTAGCCCAACCTATGGCCAATCCTAATAATACAAGACAGGCAACTCCTATCTATGTAGCTGAATCTGATGAAAATACCACGATCAATGTAATCGACTGTAGCAACATCCAGCTATGCTCAGGCAAGACACTACCTGAGCCTATTCCACCCATTATTGAAGAAATAAAAATCAATGAGACACAAGAATCCTTTAGTCTAGAACCACAGAAATCAGCCTTGGATAAAGGAGAAGAAAAAAAGAAAATTTGCACACAAAAAATTTACCTTCTTTAGAGAAGATACCATATCCTGAAAGGTTTAAAAATTTTGAAAACACTTATAAATCAAACCTAGTAAAAGAACTAAAAAGGTTGACCATTTCACTTCCTTTGTTGCAAGCAATCAAGGATGTGCCTTTAATCAACAAAATTGTTTAGGACCTTTGCATAAAAAAATTAGGCAGGAAAAAGAAATCCTTTCCTAAAACTATATAGGTAAATGGAAAATTGGTTGACCTGCTTTCTGGAAAGCTTGTCCCACCAAAGTATAGTGATCTAGGAAGTCCAATTATCATAATAACCATTGGATCAATGTAAATTTCTAATGTTTTGGTTGATCTTGGAGTAGCCATTAACGTTATGACCAAAGACACAATGCAAAAATTACAATTAAACAATTTGAATCCTACATCTACTATTTTGGAAATGGCTGACAGATCTATTGCTAAACTAGAAGGGATCATAGAGGATATTCCTATGATAGTCTCCTCATGGGAATACCCTATTGACTTTCTGGTATTGCAACCTCACAATTCTACGAATGGCTATCCAATTATCTTGGGAAGGCCTTGGCTTGCTACTATAGCCACTTTCATTGATTGTAGGTCAGGGGAGATGACTATTTCTAATGGTATTGATCTAAAAATATTTCTTTATACCCTCCTGTGAAACCTTCAACAAATTTTTAGGTCATTTATGGTTTCCTGATTCTGATGAGGAACACGAAGAAACCATTTCCACACTAGCTACTATAGTAGTGAAAGAACATATAGAAGAGATAGATTCACATGAAAGAGAGGCATTTGAAGATGAAACCATTTTGATAAATACAATGCATGAATCAGGACTTGAGGATGAACCAATCACTATTCATCACTTGTTATGGAATGATGAGGGTCAAACATCTGAACAAATGGCACCCATTCCATTACAAGAAAGTCCCTTCAAATTACCACATGGGTGGCATCATCATATTTTGTCCTCCCTTCATTATCCCATATCAGATATGATTCCATCAAGAATTACAATCGATACTGAGACATGAATATTTCACTCTCTTCTACCACACCATTGCCCACTTAACTCCTTAGTAAGCACATACGAAGGAGTTAATTTTGTTCATCTAGGAACCAAACAAATTGAGGTACAACCAAGAAAATTCTTAAACATCAATAGTTGGTTGATCAATGAACAAGAAGCAAAACTATTTGCTATTTTGAAAAGATATGTCAATGCCTTCACTTGGGAATACAAAGATATGATAGGAATTCATCCTGATGTATGTACCCATAGGATATATACTAAATATGTTAAACCTATCTGACAACCACAAAGGTGATTGAATCTTGCTCTAAGAGATATTGTCAAGGAAGAAATCAAAAAAATCTTAGAGGTTGGATTCATATATCCAATTTCTGATAGCCGATGGGTCTCTCCATTGGTTATTGTACCAAAGAAAAATGGGAAATTGAGAGTGTGTGTAGATTATCAAGAACTAAACAAAGTCACACATAAGGACCATTTTCCATTACCATTCATCGATCAAGTGTTAGAAACACTCGTAGGAAAGAAGTATTTTTGCTTTCTTGATGGTTTTAGTGGGTATAATCAGATACAGGTTGCACCCGAAGACCAGGAGAAAATAAATTTTACTTACCCATGGGGAAATTTTGCTTATAGGGTCTTACCCTTTGGTCTTTGTAATGCCCCAACAACTTTCCAATGAGTTGTTTTGGCTATTTTTTTTATTTGACCATTGAAAGTGTAGAAATTTATATGGATGATTTTACAGTTTGTGGGGAAACCTTTGAATTTACCTTAGAACATCTTGACAAGGTCTTAACCCACTGTGAAACTTATCATTTGTCCTTAAATCCTAACAAGTGCTTCATGATGATGGAAGAAGGAATTGTTCTTGGTCATCACATTTCTTCTGATGGGATCAAGGTTGATCCTAAGAAAGTAGAAATCATTAAGAACCTTCCTTCTCCACAAACCCAAACTGATGTTAGGAGTTTCTTAGGACACATTGGATTTTATCAATGATTTATTTTGAATTTTAGTACAATAGCAAATCCCATGTTTGAATTTAATTGGACCAAAAAATGCCAAGAATATTTTGATGCTTTAAAAGAGAAACTAACCACTCCACCTATGTTACGAGGTCCTAATTGGGAATTACCATTCCATATCCAAATTGATGCATCCAATACTACAATTGGAGCAGCATTAGGGTAGATAGAAAATGGGGAGCATTATGCTATCTACTACATAAGCAAAAACCTCACTGGAGAAGAAAATAATTATACTACTACTAAAAAGAAATTTTTAGTAATAGTATATGCCATTAATAAATTCCATCACTACATCATTGGTTATCAAGTGTTTGTCCATATTGATCATTCAACTATTAAATACTTGATGAACAAACCAATGGTTAGTGCAAGAATAATTTATTGGTTATTACTATTACAAGAGTTTGATATCACAATAGTAAACAAACTAGGAAAGGCTAATGTAGTAGTAGATTTCCTATCAAGACTAAATAACATAAGAGAAGAAGAGTTAGTTGAGGATACTTTTCTAGATGAAAAATTATTTGCTATATCAATACAATCACCTTGGTTTGTAGATACAACTAATTATTTGGTAATAGGAAAAATTCCTCCCCATTTCACCTCAAAACAAAAGAAACAATTGGTAAGGCAAAGCTCATCCTTCAAATGGATCAAAGGTCTACTATTCAAGTGTGGTCCTAACCATGTGTTACACAGATGCATTCAAAAAGATGAAGTGTATGATATCCTTTGTGCTTGTCATGATGAACCTTCAAGAGGACATTATTCAATTAAAATCATAGTTTAAATTTTTTTGGGAATTGGTTATTATTGGCCATCTCTTCACAAAGATGTAAAAAGTACATACGACATTGTGATGCATATCAAAGAATGGGAAAAACCACACACAAATGAAATACTTCTACAACCTCAAGTGGTTTTAGAACCATTTGAGAAGTGGGGGTTAGATTTTATTGGACCCATTGACCCACCATCTCAAGGAAAGGTACATATCTTGGTATGTACTGATTATGTGAACAAATGGGTTGAGGTGCATGCTTTTAAACATGCTCGTGAAGAGAAGGTTATTGATTTCATTTACACCCAAAATTTTCAAATATTTGGAGCTCCACGATCTATCACCATAGATCATGGACCCCAATTTGCATCAAAAGTCATTGAAGCTTTTACTGAACTCTATGAAATCAAACATAGAAAATCATCACCTTATCATCCTCAAGAAAATGGTCAAGTTGAAGTCACCAATAGGGAATTGGAAAGAATCTTAACCAAAATAGTAGCTTCACATAGGAGAAATTGGTTAAACAAATTACCAGAAGTAGTTTGGGCATACAACATGACATGGAAATCCACCATAGGTTTCACACCTTACGAACTAGTTTATGGTAAGAAACCTCTTTTTCCTATTGAATTTGAGTTACTAACACTTCGTACATCTTTGGAAATTGGTATTGAATTATCACAGGTACATATGGATAGGATTATGCAACTCAATGCATTGGATGAACTTCGATTGGAAGCATTACATCACATAAAAGTTATCCAAGAATAATGAAAGATGTGGCATGATAATCACAGTAGGTCAAAAATGGCTACATCCATACTTAACCAAAATTCCATAAAATTTGACTAAGTACGAAGAAGAAATGCAAAAGTGCTAAAAATTGCCTAAGATAGAGAAGTGCTGAAATCAACCCAAAAGTGAGAAGTCTAGTGAATAGCACTTCTCAGTGCTCTTTGTATCTACTACAAAAAAGTGGAGGATGTCCAAAAATAGAAAATCATTGTGAGAAGGATGAAAACAATAAGGCGCTAAAATGAGGTCAAATTGAAGAAGAAAAGTAGACCACACTTGTTAACTTCCTTTGTATTGAGCACATGAAAGAAAAGCACTGCAAAGAGTTCAAAACTGAGAAGCACTGAAATCATCCCAAAAGTGAGAAGTCTAGAAAGGTCACGTTTCTCTACTTTCTTTGAATTGAGCATGCAAAAGAAAAGCACTAAAAAGATCCCAAAACTAATAACCACTAAAAATAAAGTAAAATGAAGAAGTTGTGCAAGATGCACTTCTCGATCATCTTTGCATTAGTTGTGCAAACATGAAAGCACTGAAAAATAATCAAAAGGGAGAAGCGCTAGAAAATGGGCTAATGCAAGAAGAGTGGAAGATCATGCTTTCTTGTCCACTATGTATCCATAATGTAAATCAAAAGAGGTGTGAGAAAGGCCCATAGTTCAAGAAGTTGATAATAATGCAGGGTCAGTCACAATTCTCTTCCACTATGCAAATGAGAAGCAGTGCTACAGCCATACGATTAGTCAGATCTATGATGGATATTGAACCTCTACCTATCCTAAATATTTTTAGTGAACTTTTGGGCATGCGATTTAGAGAATAGGGGAAAACTAAAACCAACTACATAGAAGCTGAATCAAAGTGGTTATAGTCTAGAACCTCTTGATGAACCATATTTGGTTGCAAGATCGGTGGATAAGGTTGGATTTCAAGAACCACCTATGAAAAAGATGAGCTTGACTAGAAGACCGTTGCAACAAGATAAAAAAAGGTGTAAGCTGGAAGGAACCATGAATGATAAAATATTTAAGAAGATAAAGAGAAAATCAAATTCCTTGTAATGCTTAAGAGTAAAATATGATTGTAAAACCTATAAATAAAGGCAACAACATCCTTCCAAATCGGTATCTGGAGTGTTTGCTTGCACCACTATGTAAATTTTTGCAAAATGATGAATGAAGTATTACAAGGGATGTTTACCTTGAATTTGTGTCTGTGTTGAATGGTGGACTTAATTATTAGAAGTTATCTCATCTTGTTGCTATGGTTAGTTTATTCTGTTAATTTAAAAAGTTGACTTAGAGTAGATCAAGATAATTGTTTTTGTATACATGTTTTTCGAGAATTCTATTTCTATGAAATCAAGGTATTGATATTATTCTATTAAATTGTATAATAAATGTTTCTATATGTTTGGAATAATTCTATGTACATGCAAAACCCATTTAATAGTGTAACGCAAATTTTAAACTTAACCCTAAGGCTCTTGAAATCAAATTTTAGCAATGCATGATTTCTATTTTTAGCTTCACCCATCCATATATATCCATACATTCTAATATAAATATACCCTAAAATTTCAACATTTAAGTAAAAATAACATTCATTAAGTTGCAAATATCCAACTCTCGGAGGTCGAATCAAAGTAATTTGATTCTTCCAATGTTTAGTATAGGATATGCTTAGCAGGTGCTCACCTTCATATTATAAAATATAATGATCATAGTTCTAGTGTTTGCTATATGAAAAACTAGACTACAACAGTCACATTCAACAAAGAAAATTTGAGTAAGGAGATTGAATTTTATTGTTCAATTCTCATTATGAATATTTTCCTGGCAAGTTGTAGACTAGGTGGCTTGGACCATACCAAATCAAAGAAGTATTTAGAAATGTATCAGTTCATATTTCTCCGATTGATTATTCAAGTGGAAAGTGGTAAATGGACATCACATTTGGTTATACCATGAATTATTAACTAAGGAAGAGTTTTTAGAACAAATTGCATAGTTGGATGTACACATGATGGAAGAGACTTTCTCTTCCATGACAGATTCAGAGTGATGTTGAAAAAGTTAAAAAAAAAGAAGTAAAAAAATAAGAAAACAAAAGAGGAATAATCTTGATTGTGAAATTCCTTCATGGGCACAATTTCAAGGGAGATTGTAAAATTCCTTCATGGGCACAATCAAGACAAAAGAAAAAGAGAGATGAAAAAAATATGAAAAAAGAGATGAAAAAAGAGAAAATAATGAATGAAAAAAGAATAATTCAATAGTGAAAACCTTTTCGAAGGTGCTATCGAATTATGGCTTACATGAAAACCGATTTCTAGCATGTTTGCCTTCTTGATATTATCCATCATTATCACCATTGTACAAAGATCACTTACTACACATGTGTTATATTTTTGGTTTTAGATAATCTGCTAACAATCATCAGAAGCAATGATTTGTAAGGTGTATGATAAATTTTTAGGACAATAAGGTATGTGTTTCTTGCATTTATTCATAGTAAGTATTTAGCATGAAATGTATGATAATTATGTATTTGACATGAATTATTTATAAATATGGTAAATAAAAATAGAACATTATGTTCAAAATGTCAAGAAGCACCATATCCTACCCTTGGTCGCATGAAAAATTCAAATCTGGATGCAAATAAAAATAGGAAAGATATAGAGATATAGAATGAATAGAGCTTCAAAATGAGTTTATATCTAGCTATATAGAAAAAAAAAATACAGAGCTCTAGAATTACCAGAGCTCCAAAACAAGGCTTGAAAATTTAAAAAAATTCAAAAATGCGTAAGTGCAAAAAATTTGAATTTGATCATTGCGCACACGGTATTCCAAATTAATAATAATAATAATCCCACATGACACACATTCCATGGCCTCCATAAATTTGGGCACATGTTTTTAGACACACATGGTAGCCATCAAATAGGTATCATCTAGCATGTTCCAAAGTGTTTGTTGTACCTAGTTTTCATAAATTGCTCGAGACCCATGTGACTGGGATACTTCGACATGAACAATCACACAAATCGAGAAGATGGACATCCATTTTTCATAAGGTAGAGCTGATTTAGTTAAATTGGACCATCCAAATTAGCTAATGGTTTAAACACATGCATGTTAATCCGAAGGCATGTCAACCGACCACCCTCACTGCATGTTGAAAATCAAATTTTTAGAATCAAACGAAATCACCACACACCATGTTTTTAGTTGATGCATGTGAATCCCAACGTGTTCTATATCATATTTTGGATTTGATTCTTGTATACCAAAGTTACGAATGTCTGAAATATGTAATCACCATAATTGCAAAGGTTGGTGAATTGAAACAATGGGCTATAAAATTGTAAACTTGATCATTGCATTATAGGGAGAAATATTAAAAAACACTTAGAGTGCAGTGACGTTACTATATAAATCAGGAGGTTGCTAAAAATTTGCAGTAGGCACCGATGCAAGTGCACTAGTTTCAATTGGCATGGGGTAGAAAAAGAAGGTCGAGCCAAACACTAGATGAATTCTAAAATTACCCTGAGGTGGTACACGTCTTTCAGCAAGCATGGATGATGTTGTTTCTAGAAATGTTTGATGGGTATTCTAAGGGTTTAGCAGTCAAATTTTCTTACACTTTCCAAATTAATAGAGCAACCATTAGTGGTATGAGGATTGAGGTAACTCCCTTGGTTTTAAGTTAAATCACTGAATTGCCATTACAAGGAATAGTAATTACCAAAACTGCTAAGAACACACTCCTTGAAGTAGTCAAAGCATTTTTAGTAGAGGGGGATGTGCAACCCATAATGCAAATTAATAACAATATCTACAAAGGGGTAAAATGGGTTAGTCTTCAACCACCATGGGATGAAATTGCAATATGGGTTATTGAATATTTAACTTGTGAGGGGCAATATGTAGTATTATCTAACAACCACATGAAACTGCTCACTCATATGAGGCATGGCACACATAACCCGAAAGTGAGGGTAAATATTCCTTTATATTTACACCAAGAATTGCACAACATGGCAAAAATATAGCAGCATGGCTAGGGATCTTCTAGACACCATGGTCTCATCAAACTAATTTGTAGGTATCATTTCAAGGGAAATATTCAAAGTTTCAATAGATTCTTTGCACCTTGGAATGAACAAGTTCCTATTGAAGAAGAGCTAGAGCAAGAAGAAGAAGTAGTTGTAAATGAGGTAAGGACACCTTAAAAGGATGCTAATGAAAGGATTAATCCTAAATCAGAAGAAATCCCTTCACCCCTTGTGGTCCACTAGCTACTAGAACTAGGGCATAAAGTAAGAGGAAATCTAAAGGTAGCCATGTAGAAAAACCAAGGACCAAGAAGGTAACTTTCAATGATAAAGTTACTGAGATTACTGCTTAGGCAGGAAAATATACACAGTTAGAATCATTCAAGTGTAAAATAATTGGTTCATTGGATGAAACATTAGATTCATCAAAAGAAGCAAAAAATTATTCTAGATTTATAGTTAGATCTACAAGAAGAAAAATTGTAGAGATAAAACAAACTAGTGGAGTGAAAGAAATAGGTGCATGACCCTTGAGAAGATCCACTAGGAAAAAAGAAAAATTGGTTGTAGAGGAGCATGTTGAGGTAGAGGTAACAAAAGTTGAAACTTAGACACAACCACCCTTACCTCCTCCTCTAAGAAGGATCTTAAGGAGAAAATAGTAGGATTTAGCTACAACAACTGAAACAACATCTCTTGGACCATCCAAACCATGGAGAAGGAGATAATTAATAGTGTAAGAGCATGAAGATGAAATTGCTATAGAGGACACACTTGATCAAGTGGAAGAATCACTTGCAAAGGTTCAAGAGCATGAATAGCTACATTCACCACCTAAAATGAATTTACCTATCATTGCAAAGTTATTGCAAATGAAGTTTATCGGCAAATTTTTATGACGACACGATTTTTATTTAAACCTCCCTCTTCTACATTCTCTCCACCTTCTTCGTACCCCTGTTCTCTCTATTTTCCCACCACCTTTTCCTCCTTATCTTCCTCTCCTCCTCCACGTCTTCCCTCATCTTCTTATCGCTCCATCTCTTTCTTCATCTACCATCCCCTATATAAATCTGTGTGCCATGCTTGTAATTGATGTAGAAGGTGTTGCGTAATAATAGATGAAAGCTCTGCATCAAAGGGAGCATTAATATTATGAAAATTGTGTTTATTTAATTTATTTTTTTGTGCCCACCAAGTACTCTGACCATCACTGGTATCAGAGCCGAGGCGGAGGCGACCAGGAGTTTGGTACACGATTTTCGAGGAAGCTGTCAGGAGACGCAGGTGGGGTCCGCTTTTCGAGGCAGTTCGATGATCGAGGAGAACACGAGGTGGTTCGGCGATCGAGGAGAACACGCAGATGGTAGAGCATGATTTTTGAGGCACACGTGGGGAAGCAGACCGAGGAGCGCTGATTGGGAGGCACGAATTTTGAAGCGACACGTGGCAGAGCACCACTGGAGGACACGTGGACAGCCGACGTGGAGGGCACGCAGCTCGAGGAGTTGAGCTGGCAGAGGTGAGTTGGTAGTGATGTGGTGGCTGAGTAGGCGAGGTGACGTGGCATGGGTGGACGTTGAGTAGGCGAGGTGACGTGGCAAAACATTGGGTTGCCCGATTTCTCGAAGGCAATCAGTTGATAACATGCGCCTTCACATTATTAAACACCTCCCGCACCCATCTCCCACTGCATGTGGGATAAACAGAGGTATATTTAAAAAAAAAAACTTTTCGTGCCACGACGTGTTTTAGTATTTCTTGTTTGCCCTTAATTCCCATCCGAGCGTATAGTGCAGTTGGCAAAGCTTGCTGAGTGGTTTGGCGGAAGTCTCGGGTTCGAAACCCGCCGAGATGACTATAAAGAAGTTTTTTTTTAAAAAGGTTTCTAATATTTGTAAAGTGCATGCACCAGGAATTTGGTTTCAAAGCCGCGGGGCGGCGTAGTGGTTGAGGCGGTCAGTGGAATACAAGAGGTCGCCAGTTCGAGCCTCTCCAAGCTCGAATACAAAGGTTTTTAAATTTAAAAGTTTTTCAATTTTATTTTTTAAAGTTTATTAAAATTAATTTAATAGTTTTTATTATATTTCTTAATTATTTTTTAAAATATATTTTTTAAAGGATAATTAAAAGATATAAAAAATTATTAAATTTAAAAAAAAAAACTTTATAAAAATTTTTTGAAAATCTTTAAACTTTTTGGAAAGGAAAATTTGAATTTTTTTTTTTGGAGATCAAAATTTTTTAGCACCTGAAAATTGATATATGCAACTCAGCTAAATTTTTGCCATGATGAGTAGATGATCCGGTCAACCGGATGTTACCACGCCCTATGCTCTCTACTGAGGAGAGAATCAGCTGAGTCGTTTGATGAGCGGGTCCGACGAGACGAAATACATACTGTATTCAGTCAATTGCAGAATTTAGTGATAGCTCATCAGAGGAAGCCCGATTCAGGATACGAGGCTGACTCAGAGGACAATATTTTTGGACAACGAGTGGAGGAGTCCGATTCAGTTGCATTTGAGCCTAAGGAACAATCCAGTGAGAGCTATACCCCACGCTCTCCAGAGCCAGAGCCAGAGCCTAAACCAGAAGATCCTGAGCCAACAAAGGCCGAGCCAGTAGCAGTTCTTGAAATCATCATCATCAGTGACGACGAGGATTCCATTGCAGATAATTTTGGGCCTCCAGTACTGGGCGATCCACAACAAGAGGAACGTGAAATCAGTGAGAGAATTAAAAAGTCTAGATTTGATTTGAACTTGTAATTACTTTGCTTTGTAATTGTTGTTTTTAGTCAAATCAAAGTTTACTTTTAAGCAGTAGAAATGGCCTCAAACACAAGTCTCCCAATTCCAGAATTCAATGGTAGTGATTATGAATACTGGTCAATAAATATGAAAACCTTATTGATAGGTAAAGGTTTATGGGAAATAGTTGAAGAGGGTTACACAGAACCCTCTCCTACTGACTGGTCTGCTTTAAGTGTTGCCGATAGAAAAGCTAAGAAAGAAGCCCAAAAAAATAATTCCTTTGCCCTGTACCATTTACAAGCAACACTAGATAAAAGTATCTTTCCTAGAATAGCATCCTGTGTAATAGCTCAAGATGCTTGGAAAGCTTTGAAGGAAAGCTTTCAAGGTAGTGATCAAGTAAAATAGGTCAGACTTCAAACATTGAAGAGAGATTTTGAAAATCTCAGAATGCAGGAGAATGAGAAAATAGGAGACTACTGCGTGCGAGTCAAAGTCGTAGTAGATAAAATGGTCACTCTAGGTGAAGAGGTTAAACCTGAGGTTGTGGTGAAGAAAGTGTTGCGAACACTTCTTCCTAAGTGGAATCATGTAGCAATCATTATTGAAGAGTCAAAATATTTGACCACTCTTTCTTTTGATGCACTGATTGGTTCTCTCCTTTCACATGAAGAGAGATTGCAGGAATCTCCTTCCACCAACCACGGAGGTGATGACAAAGCCTTCGCTTCACAAGAAGGAAAAGGCCAAGGTAGAGGTCGTGGCAGAGGTCAACAAAGAGGAAGAGGTAGGAATAGTCCACGAGGTGGAACTCCAAGCAGAGGAGGATCTTCAAATAGAGGTGGAGGTCAAAACAGAGGTAATCAACAGAACAAAGGAAAGCATCCAGGTCGAGGAAAAGGAAGTGACAAGTCAAAGCAAGTTTGCTACAATTGTGGCAAACCTGGCCACTTCGCTCGTGACTGCTGGTCAAAACCCTCACAAGGGAGCAACAGCAGCCAGAGCAGTCAGTATGGCAATTTTGGAGAAGAGGAAGGGACCTCAAATCTCTTTCTTTCATATGGCCAATCAGATCAGAACCTGAATGACACCTGGATCTTGGACACTGGGTGTTCAAATCATATGAGTGGCAAAGAAGAACTCTTTGCTACCCTGGATTCTTCTTACAAATCCAACATCAAGTTGGGGGACGACAAGTCATTGACAGTTGAAGGCATTGGAGCCTTGGAGGTTCCAACAAAAGAGGGCGTCAAATAGGTGAATGACATCTATTACACCCCTCATCTCCAACACAATCTTCTTAGTGTTGGTCAAATGATGGAGAAAAACTATAGGCTGCTATTTGATGAGGGTAAATGTATCATTTTTGATAAAAGTGATAGTAATAGAGTCATTACACAGGTTCCAATGACTAAGAACAGGTTATTCCCTTTGAAGTTTGGCCAGCCAGGAGGAGATCAATTGGCAAATGTTGCTATTTCAAATCCAAGTGTGTTGTGGCACTTGAGATACGGTCATCTGAATCCAGCCAGTTTGAAGATGTTAACTTCTCAAGCGATGGTGACCGGACTTCCTAAAGTTCAGGACAATAAGGAAGTCTGTGAAGGTTGTGCCTTGGGCAAGCACGCTAGAACCAAATTTCCTCAAGGGCAAGCATGGCGGGCCAGTTATCCACTCTAGCTAGTGCATTCGGACATCTGTGGTCCAATGCAGACCAAAAGCATTGGTAACAACTCTTACTTTCTTCTTTTCATTGATGATTTTTCAAGAATGTGTTGGATATATTTTTTGAAGCATAAAGATGAAGCATTTGACTGCTTCGTAGATTTTAAAACAAGAGTTGAAAATGAAAGTGGATATTCTGTTAAGTGTCTCAGATCAGATAAAGGAGGAGAATACTCCTCTAATGAATTTTTGAATTTTTGTAAAAAACATGGAATAAAGAGGCAGTTCATCGCTGCCTATACTCCACAGCAGAATGGTGTGGCTGAGAGAAAGAACCGCACCATTGTAGAGATGGCAAGATCTATGCTTCAAACGAAGCATTTGAGCAATATGTATTGGGCGAGATGCAACCAGGACCAGTGTGTATATTTTGAATAGGAGCCCTACTTCAAGTTTGAAAGGGAAAACTCCTTACCAAGCATGGTATGGTAAGCAACCAAATGTCAAACATTTCAGAGTGTTTGGTTCATTGGCTTACTCACACATTCCTGATGAGCAGAGGAAGAAGCTCGATCCTAAGAGTCAAGCATGCATTTTTGTAGGGTACTGTGAGACCACAAAAGCTTACAGACTCTACAATCCCAGGACTCGAAAGATTGTACTTTCCAAGGATGTGATTTTTGACGAAGGGGGAGAATGGGGTCATCCCCAAATATTTAGTGATGTTGAATCTCATGATGCAGGTTCTTCACAAATTCAACAGGCACCACATAAAGGCAAGAAGTCTCCTCCTCCAAGCCCAAGCAAATATTCTACATCCAGTTCATCATCTTCTTCACCAAGTCCTTCTCCACAAAGATCAGTTAGTTCCTCACCAATGGATATTGATTCTCCATCCAGAGGTAAGAGAACTCTCCAGCATCATCCATCTTATCAGATGTTGGATAAAAATTTTCAAAGAAGGTATACTAGAAGTCAAGCTAGTGAGATGAGTTCTGTTTTACAAAGACTTGAAAATATGCATTTGTATGGTGATGATGACTCCCAGCTTGAACCTCGAGGAGATGTAGTTAACTATGCCTTGTTAACTAGTGCACAACTTGAACCTTCTAGTTATGAGAAGGCATGTACTCAAAAAATTTGGCAAGATGCCATGAAAGAGGAGATAACCTCTATAAAAAACAATGACACTTGGGAGTTGGTAAAGCTTCCTAAAGGCAAGAAATGTGTTGGATGCAAATGGGTCTTCAAGACCAAGTTCAATGCTGATGGAAGCATTGAAAGGCACAAAGCAAGATTGGTTGCAAAAGGATTTACACAGAAGTATGGTATTGATTATGAAGAGACATTTGCTCCTGTAGCCCGATAGGAGACCATCAGAACAGTTCTTGCTTTAGCTGCTCACAAGGGTTGGAAAATCCAACACATGGATGTGAAGAGTGCCTTTCTCAATGGGTACTTGACAGAAGAAGTGTATGTTGAGCAACCTCAAGGATTTCAAGAGCAAGGTAAGGAGCACCTTGTTTATAGACTGAAAAAGGCACTCTATGGCCTCAAGCAAGCATCACGAGCTTGGTACTCACGCATTGATGGGTACTTCAAAGATTTTGGGTTCACTAGAAGTAGAAATGAACCCACCCTTTACTACCTGAAGCAAGGTAACGACATCCTCATAGTTTGCTTGTATGTGGATGATCTCATATTCATGGGTAGTAATGAAAAAGTGAATATGGAGTTCAAGCGCTCCATGATGAAGCAGTTTGAGATGAAGGATCTCGGCTTAATGCACTACTTCCTTGGAATGGAAGTCCATCAGACAGATTCAGGGATCTTCATCTGTCAACATAAGTATGCTCGGGACATGATAAAGAAGTTTGATATGGAGCATTGCAAACCAGTTGCAACTCCAGTTGGACATGGGATCCAATTAAGCAAAGATGATGGAGCACCAAAAGTTGACGTGACCACTTTCAGGAGCATGGTTGGGAGTTTAATGTTTCTCACCAACACCAGACCCGATATTCAGTATGTTGTTTCTCTTGTCTCTCGATTTATGGCTAGCCCATCTGAGCTGCATTTGCAGGCAGCTAAGAGAATACTCAGATATGTGAAGGGTACATGGGATTTTGGAATCCAGTACCATAAATGTAACACTATCAAACTTGCAGGCTTCAGTGATAGTGATTGGGGCAGCAATATTGATGACAGAAAATCAACTTCAGGGAACTGTTTTAGTCTGGGATCAGGACTAATAACATGGAGTTCCAAAAAGCAAACTGTGGTAGCTTTGTCTTCTACAGAAGCTGAGTATATAGCAGTCACCTATGCTAGTACTCAATCCTTATGGCTAAGAAAAGTGTTGGAAGAGATTGGAGAACAACAAAGTGGTCCGACCAGGATTTACTATGACAACATCAGTGCCATTCAGTTGGCATACAATCCGATCCACCATAGCAGAACGAAACATTTTGATATGAAGTACCACTTCATCCGAGACATGGTGGAGCATGAAATTGTTGAGCTTAAATTTTGCCGCACTTTGGAGAATGTTGTAGATATCTTCACCAAAGCAATGGCTAAAGCTCAATTTATAAAGCTGAGAGACTGTGTAGTCAGTCCTCTCAACTTTAAGGGGGAGAATGTTGCAAGTATGAAGAAGGTGACAAACCAAGTGGCCTAGAAATATCTAGATTTTCGGCCTCAATGTGAACGCAAATGAAGTTTGTCGACAAATTTTTATGACGACACGATTTTTATTTAAACCTCCCTCTTCTACATTCTCTCCACCTTCTTCGTACCCCTGTTCTCTCTATTTTCCCGCCACCTTTTCCTCCTTATCTTCCTCTCCTCCTCCACGTCTTCCCTCATCTTCTTATCGCTCCATATCTTTCTTCATCTACCATCCCCTATATAAATCTGTGTGCCATGCTTGTAATTGATGTAGAAGGTGCTGCGTAATAATAGATGAAAGCTCTGCATCAAAGGGAGCATTAATATTATGAAAATTGTGTTTATTTAATTTATTTTTTGTGCCCACCAAGTACTCTAACCATCATATTATGATCTAGAAGATCCAATGAAGGCTTCCAGGGTGATCATTAAGACCCAACAAACCTAGATTGAGAAGGGTGAAGCAAAAATTAAGGAAAAGAACAAGTATATTGACCAATTATTGTAGGAAATACATGAGTTAAAAATAAAATTTACACCATTAGAAAGAGTACCTATAATTCCTGATTCTAGGAAGGAGATAGCAAAAAAATTCTTAATTTGGAAGAATAGGTTCCAAAAGGGTAAACACAAGAAAATATTCCATAATTACCTCATAGAACTGGAGAAACCACCTTAGAGCAGGGGCCTAACATTTTTGTTCCTACCATGGTTGTTGTAGTAGAGTAACAACAAACAAAAAAGGAGACCACCTATGAAGAAGGTTGGTAAGGAGATAATCTATATCAAAGAGAGTTCTCATCAGATAAAGGACACTCTAGAGATGGACCAATAATAGCATTTTTAAGAATAACTTGAAATAGAAGACATCCCAAAACTTTTGGATGCAGCTTAGGAACATTTTGAAGTATCTCTTGAATGCTCTAAATATGAACAATCTCATTTTGAAGTAGCTCTAAAATATTTAGAAATTATGCCAGAATGTTAATATGGAGCTATAGAACAACACAAGTAAGGCACACCAACAACTAAATCCCCTAAATTTCAAACCACTTCATTACATGTAAGTACATCACTCTAGGAGGATAAAGATCAAATTTTTACAAAATTTGTTCAAAAAGTGCAAACTGCAGAAGTAGGCATTCAGGTTGAATTATTGTTAGAGCATAAAACTCCACCAGTAGTAGTGCATCCACTATATACATTACCAATAGAACTTAGGCTATCGTAGGATGGATTGCATGCTACTAAAACCTTGAGTTGTACCTTGCAGCAGAGCAAAATAAAAAACAAGCTGTAGAAATTGTATTTGTGTAGGCTAAGGTAAAGGATTTATGTAATATTACAGAATACCTGGTACAATGTATATGACTTGCCATGTTATATAACCAACTCCTCAATGAAATATTCCTTATATGGCAAGTAATGCATATATACTCTGCTTTAACATATGATTTGATTACTGCTCAAGATTTTTTAGAAGCATACCTGCAGAGTCCCGAGGAGCAAAAAAAATTGTTGTGCAAGTTCTTTCTGCACAAATTTATCATGGTAGAAGATGTACAATTTTTTCCATAAATATATACAAGTGATGTACAACTTCGATCCTTTGTCTCTACTTTGCAAAATCAATTATATTGGGATCAGGAGAAGAAACAGAACAAGGAGATTGAATTGCTAGCCCAATCCTTCAGCACTAACAAGCCAACATTTTAATCTTATGACTAGGCCAAACATAAAAATCACCTATCTTCAAAACCTTCAAGACAATTTGGCTTGTTTTCAACAATTTTATAGGGATAATTTTACAAACTCCTTGGCAACATGTAAAAGTAGGTGGGAAGAATTACCCATATCTTTGTAGAAAAGGGAACCCATATCACCAACAAACCTGTTGTGGTCACATAGGAGGGTAGAGGTAGTGATGCAAATGATCTTAGCACTAAAACATCAGTGGATAGGCTTAAGGTTTAGGCCACCCACCATTATCACACCAGTCCCATTTTATTTTGACTCTGATCCTTAGCCTAATCAACAATTTTAGAATTGGCTGAGAGAGTTAAAACAAAATAGAGGATATTATCCTAGAAATTATAAATTTTTGAGGAATTGGTACAAGGATCTAGATCTAAGTGCATCTGTAGCCCAAAAAAATGCATGAGGGCATGCATCAGGTTAAGTTAGGGGGATGATGAGACAAAGAAATACCTCATTTTTATTACATTTTTGACATATAAACACTACCATATGGTTATATATAATATCATTTTGTGGAAAATATTTGATTAAAATATGTTATTTGTTTATGTTTGCATGATTGAATGTTTAGAAATACTATGCCCCTGTTTTGACTATTTTTTTGCATTTTATGTCCTGTTTTTGCATGATTTTAGTGAAAAATAGCATAATAAAATTGATAGCAAATAAAAGTGTTGTGACTTGTGATTGGGTGAAGTATTTTGAATGTTTTCCTATCCTAAAAACAATTTTTTGAGGTGACATGGTACCAAATCAGCTACTCTATTGTGAAACAGGGCATGATAGCTACACACAACATACAAAAGGTAGCCACTTGTAACATTAAAGGAGGGCATGGAAGAAGTCAAAAGTAGTGAGTAAAATCGGTTGGAAAATATTCAAGGAGACAAATGAGGACCTATAATACACTTGGAATAACCCCCATGTGGTCTAAGTTGATGGTAACAAGATATCCCAATTGTCCTGCTTGATATTTTTGAGCTCTTTGAAATGGCAGGAAAAATTAGTCCATTTTAATAGAAAAGCATAGATCACATCCATTTCATGAGGAATTATAGAGGTTAGTGTAAGGACAGGTGTAAAAATATTTTTAACCCATTCTTCACAAATTTCCACTGAATTAGAGGTATGAAAATGTGCATTGATGACTACTACAACAAATTCTATCTTGAAATAGACCAAGTTTGTTGCAACAGAACAACAAATCACGCATGGACAACACAATATTTGGTTTTGTAGTTACAAATGTGTATGTAATAAATAGTATAAATAGGCCACTCACCCATTGGTTGATTTAGTCAAAGTAGAAAGTCAAAGTTAGAGAATTATTCAAAAAATGAGTAGATGTAAAAGTTGTATTTTTGCAACAATAGTTTTCAATAAAGTGCAGTGTTATTCCAATGTGTTAATTTATGAGTGAGTATTTAGAATTTAGAATTTTAAATTTATTATACCTTCTTATAGATCAAGGAGAAAGGGCCCACTCTAGGGGTCGGATGAAGGAATCATTTTTACAAGTTTTTTTATAGTTTTTCATTTCTACAGTTTTTGTCAAATTTCTTTCTTAAATCTTGTAAACAACATTTTTATTTATTTTAGAATGATTTTTATTATGTTTTAAAGTGTGCTATGTGTGTGTGTATTTACATCTATATGTCCCCTATTTTTGTGTGCATTTATTTCTTGTATTTTTTAAGTGTCAATTTTAGCAACTTTTTTGATAGTTTTTGCAACAACTTTTCTAACAATTTTTGCAATAACTTTTCTAGCAATTTTTACAATTTCAATTTTAGCATGATTAAACTTAGCTGGATTAAAATTAGCATTTCATTTTCATGTTATTTTAATTAGCAAATGTAAAATATTTCCTTTAGCAAATTCAATTCTACAAATTTAGAACAAGTGTCAATTCTACAATTTAGAAGTAATTTCAAATTCTACAAATTTAAATTAAGTGTCAATTCTACAGTTTAAAAGCAATTTCAATTCTACAATTTAAATTAGTTTTAGTTCTATAAATTAGAAATAGAGTGACCTTTGAAAGACCTAAAAAAACTTTGTTTCACTAAATAAAGTGTGTGAACTAATGACTGAACTATAACTTACCAAAATTCTCTATCATAGATAGCCTTGGACACTGCCCTGGATTTGAAAAAAATTAAAATTAAATGATGACAATAATGATACTCATCAGGTTATGTGAAGGTGTGATTGATCAAATATGGAGGGGATATTTTACAAATTATATCTAGTCTCCATTGCGAGAATGGCCATAGGTCTTTAATGGGTTGCAAAGCTTGTGATGGAATATGGGTCAAATTGATATGATGTTAATATTGTGATATTTATTGACACATGCATGATAATCATGTTATATGGTGGGCCAATAATAACCCATGTGCAAAATGCACTTTGCAATGACCATCCCACTAAAATTACCACCATATGTATTATCATGTGTTTGAGACACTACCCAATTGGCTTTATGTGGTTCAAGACACCAAAGGAGGACACCATCATAGCCATGATGATAAAGCACAACTTCCATGAGAGTGTATAAATTTATTTTTTGATTGAAATTGTGCTTAGTAGTTGAGGGCAAGTTGAAGGAAGGGTACAAAGTTTTAGAAAATCCTTTATTTGCACAAAATAATATGGTAGGGCTTGGCTTGAATTAGATGCTCATCTCATTCATCATTAGATGACTCTCGAGAGATAACTGATTTGGACAACATTATGACTTGAATATGGGTAATTTTATCAATAGGGTTCTGTAGGATAAGAGACCTGAGATAGGCCATGGTTTCTGCATAATGATTATATGACCTTGGTAAAGACTCTGTGTTATACTAGTCAAAATTGATAAGTCACTTGTCAATTATTTGCTTGTAGGCTTTTAGGACCGAGCATTTGCACTAGTAGACCACCTTGACTTGATTGATAATGAGTTGGGAGTTACTAATGATGTGGATGCATTTAATGTGTATGGACACAATAGTTTGAAGACCTAGAATTAATACCTCATAATCTATGTTATAGTTGGTATAGGGGAACTCAAGCTTAAATGACAAAGGGATGGGAACCCATTGAGATGTGAAGAAAACAATTCCTACATCTTCCCCTTATTCGCACTTAGACCCATCAAATAAAAGGGTGATTTCAACATCATATTTAGGCTTAACATGCTCTTCGAGCTCAATAATACTAAAGATAGAATAATCTAGAAGCTCTATAATCAAAGGTTTCTCATCTAGAAGAGCAACTTCAGTGAGTTGGTCGATGATGACCTAAACATTATGGATTTTTTGTTTATGAATTATAGATTAAATTTTGTTAGTAGCATTATCCATTTTCTATGTGGGTATTCATGTAAGTGTGAATCATCATATACCGTAAGGATTCTTTCTAGAAATAGCATACGTTGTATGATTGAGCATACAGTGGCAAAGATTTTGGGTGGAAAAAACCACAACAAGGTATAGCTTCTCCACATATGCATATATTGTCTCATAACTCACCAAGGTATGAGTAATGTCATAGATAACCCTCACTCGATTATTGAGATACTTTTCCCAAATTTGATAATTTTAAGATTATCTAAATTTGTGTTAATGTTGATGTCGATGGTTTCCTCGATGAGCATATGGGAAACCTCCTCAAGCTAATGAGGTGTCGGAATGAGATGGATATCATCTATGACATTATCTGCAAGGTGTGGTGCAACCTCATTAACTTTAATATTATAAACAAAATAAGGTAAATAAGGGGATAAAGGAGGAAAGTAAATGTATAGTTTCTAAGCAAATGATCTAAGGGATAGAAATAAAAATTATTTGTAGGAGATGAAATCTGCTCGAATCCAACGAGATTGGTGTCGATGATGATGGGATGCATAGGATCATATGGATTATGGAGGGGCATGAATAAGTAAACAAAAATCATATTGACTTCGAGAAATGATGAGGGTTATGGATTGGATTTTGGGTTTCCTTGCACATTCTCTTTGGGAAGGAGTTGATTAAGAATAGATGAATGAGGATATGGTAGAGGTGGCCATGGTGGAGGTAGGGGATTGATGGGTGCATCTGGTCACTCTAATGGAAGGATCAGAGGAAATATGTAAAGTATAATGGAAAACATACACAGATAAAAGTTATCTATGTCTATGATGGGGATAATAGAAGATGATTCGTCTTGAGAGCTATTGAAGGTAATCAAAAGTGTCTCAAATGACTCATCCAATTCATCATTTGAAGTGTTATATGAGATGACATTGATGGTGATAACTTGGAAGAACTTTATTAGTGATGTGAGAGCATGCTCAAGATCAAGTTATTCATCCTCACTTTGCTCCTTTAGGCCAAGGGCAATGCATTGAAGATCATCTTCAAGTGTATCGATTGGAGAATATTGATCACAACATAAGCTAGATTTATCCTGAGAAGGCTACAACTGAGGTTCCAAAATGATCCATAGTCCTTGCTTGTAGCGGCCAAGACCACATCCTTTCTAATTGAAATTATGGAAGTACTTCATGGTGAATGAAGGATTATCCAAAAATTTGATGTTGTAATAAGGCTTCAGGATATTTGTTGGGAGGTTTATATACTGATAAATTGATTTCCCCATACACAAAATCTATGTGATTAGAGGAAGAGCCTATTAAGATAATGAAACCAATAATTAAAGGGGTACATATAAGGTGACTAGAATCCCTAACCAATTCTATGTTTGGAGGAAAAAGTATATTATGTACAAGGTACTCTCCTATGCTAGGAGTGGTCATATATACAACATCGGTGGTTTGAGATGAGAGCATTGGTGAGGGGGATAAATTGGATGACTCTGCATTGTCCATAGAAGTTGATTGGGATGTAGAGGATGGAAAAATGGGAGTGGATGTCCCTTGATATATATCAAGGATAGATGGATACACCTAAGATTATTTTGGTGATGGGAGTGGATCAAATATCATGAAATAATATATGGTTTGAGAATCATTTGTGGGTATAGGTATGGGGGAGATAAAAGGGGTGACAATGGTAAGAGTGAGGGTGGTGGTAGCCTGTCTAATGGAAGAGGTGACAGGAGAGAGTGGAGGAGACCTAATATGGTGGTGATAATTAGTTTAAGAAGTAGAGGGGTGTGATCTAGAAGGAGTATATGGGGGTGATAAAAAAAGGAGGCTATATGGGATCATAATGTTGTATGGATGCGATGGATTAGAATGAGGTGAAGAACATAAGCTTATACTAAGATGGGGGGTGAACAGTATAAGATAAAAAAATTCACTTTTCAATCCAAATGATAACAACAATAATAGCAATGCAGTATATGAAACAATGCATAAATCATCACATATATGAGAGACATAGATTTAACATGGTTCACCCAATGTGGGATACATCCATGGAGAAATATTGCTTATAAATTTCTCAAAAAATTTCGTAGGCACCAACCCATAGGAGACACCAATCCCCTATTACAATGTTCATGGACACCAATCCAAAGGAGATACCAATCCCCTCTCAAGTTCTGTGGACACCACTCCACTATGTTTTGGTTTTGTGGACACCACTCCATAGGAGACACCAGTACTCTTTTCTCTAGTTCTATGGACACCAGTCCACTCTATCCTAGTTTTGTGGACACCACTCTATAGGAGACACCAATCCCCTCTACTCTATTTTGTGTACCTCTATATATAGGAGATATCAATCCCCTCTTGCTCTGGTTTGTGGACCCCTATCCATAGGATAAACCAATCCTCTTTGATCTAGTTTTTGGACCTCTATCCATAAGAGATACCAATCCTCTTTGCTCTGGTCTTCTCTAAAGCCTACTCAAAACTCTGTTCCAAAAACTTGCTCATAAATTTACTCAAATATTGCTCACAAATCTACTCAAATATGCTCATAAAACCTACTCAAATATGCTCATTAAACCTGCTCAAATATACTCATCAAACATGCTCAATTATTCTCATCAAACCTTCTCAAATTTGCTTACTATCACTGCTCAAACTTGCTCAATCCTGCTCACAACTCTATTCAAATATTTTCATCAAACATGCTCATCAAACATACTCAAATTTTTTCATCAAACCTGCTCAAGTATGCTTACTATCGCTACTCAAACTTGCTCAATCCTGCTCAATATTTTCTCAAATACCTTGCTTAAAATCTATCCTTAATTCATGCACAATTTTTTCCCTCAACTTATCCCAAATTTTGTCCTTAACTTATCACAAATATCATGCTTATGCTCTATGGATTCTTCCCTTTTCTAGAGTTTGCTTTCTTCAATCCAAAATGTAATCTACCCAGTATTTGTCTATTCTTATGAACATATAGAGGATGATATACTAGTGTTGGAAGCTTCAAATGGTCAATCTATTTAACACATGCTTTCTCACTTCTATTTTTCTTACAAATATATAGTTCTAGTTTAGATTGTATAATTGACCTTACTTCTTTTATATGGTTTCATTTTCCTTTGACACTTGAATTCTTCACACTCTATATTTTATTTTTCAAAGAAAAACTTCAATGACCATGCAATAGATGAGAACATACAAAATAAAATCTTCCAATATCTTCACAACAATGTCATCAATGTCAACTATCCACTTTGACTTATAATTCCCTCTTTGCTTCTCTATTATAACTTCAAATAAAAAATACTTTCATCCTCCCTCATTTTTATTTTGTGAAAACCATACATGAAAATCTTATCTTGAAATACAAAATATCTACTTATGTCTCCAACTATAGATCCAGTTAATTTTAATTACTCCACAAAATAAAATCATCATAATGTACCTTTTTGGTTGCCAATGTCAAAAATGAAACCTCTTCCTTTGAAATATTTATTTGCCACACTTTACAAAAATTTATCATGCATGAGACTCAAACTTGGGTCTCTCACTTCCAAGCTTTACCAACACAATGCAAACCACCACAGATACACTATCCATTGAGAGGAATCTTCAACACCTTGCACTTTGAGGTAGATACGTCAATCAATGCTCTTTTGACCACGCTGCCCTTATCTCTATTTCTAAATAATAGTTTGCATAGAGATGATTTCAATACCTATCAGCAAACAAAATTACCACAAAATTCAATCTGGTCTTCTATCCTATGCATCACTGTCAACCATGGTGGCTCTATCTTCTACCAAGTGAAATCCGACTAGAAATTATTTAAGTGTTCAATACTAATAGCTATCCTTAACTCTTTCAACGCATGCAAATGTAACGTCTTATTTGTAAGTATTTTCTTGGTCTTCTCTGGTACATTTTTCATAACCCTAGTAGTTTCAGCATCTCTCTTTTGGATGGTAGCAACCAGCAAATATTCCTCAAAATTCAATGACTTACACTAATGGTTGTTGTGAAATAAAGATAGCAAAAAATACAGAACTCCATCGAATGATGGTAATGAACTCTCATGGATGGTAGAAACAAATTGTAATTATGAACACCAACAAAATATTTTGAACTTGGATGAGAAACTTCTACAACAAGTGACAAGGGACTCTCACTAAAATAATAAAATACTCTCATAAATGATAACGTGGAATTCTCATGGATGACACTGAAAAGCTCTTTTGAATGGTAATGAATTACTCTCTTGAATGGCAACGAATGAATTTTACAATGAAAAACACAAGCTTATACTGAGAGGGGGGTGAACAGTATAAGACCACTTTTTACTTTTCTTTACTCAAACAATATTATCCAATATATCAATGCAATGTCAAAAATAGTAATCAAAGAAATGAATAAATCACCACACATAATAGAGACAACAATTTAACATGGTTCACCCAATGTGGGCTACTCCACGGAGAAAATATTTCACTAAAATTTTCTCAACAAATCTCTTGGGAATCCTTTCCCTATTACAATGTTTATGGACCTTTATACAAATGAAACACCATTCCCCTAATCAAGTTCATGGATCTATCTCCATAGGATACACCAATCCCCTCAACTAGTTTGTGGATCTCTATCCATAGGAGGACTCCTCTCTCTGGCTGGTGATCTTGTAGAAGACTACCACCTCCACTAATCTAGCTTGTGGATATCTCTCCATTGAAGACCTCTATTGTCTCTACCCTAGTTAATGGATCTCTATCCACTAGAGACTATTATCCTCTGCTCTACCACCTCCAAAGTTTCTCTAAGCTCTATCTCAAATCTATACTAAACACAGTCCTTTGATCTAGCACAAATATTATCAAAATCTTTCTCAAATATGCACTAAACATAGTCCTTCAGTATAGCATAAATCTTCTCAATATCTATCTCAAATCTATACTAAACATAGTCCTTCAGTCTAGCACAAATATTCTCAATCTCTATCTCAAATATACACTAAAAATAGTCCTTCAGTCTAGCACAAATATTCTCAATCTCTATCTCAAATCTACACTAAATATAGTCCTTCGATCTAGCACAAATATTCTCAATATGTGTCTCAAATCTACACTAAACATAGTCCTTCAGTCTAGAAGAAATCTTCTCAATTTCTATCTCAAATCTGCACTAAACACAATCCTTCAGTATAGCACAAATTTGTTCAATCTCTGTCTCTGGTCTAGCACAAACCTGTCCTCAAATCAGCACCAAACTCTATCCTCAAATATTTCCTCAAGCATTAACACAAAGCTTGACTCAATCACAAATAAAATCTGCTAGATTTGCCCCAAACCTTAACTCAATTTTGAAAAAATCAATCAATCAACTCCCTTCACAAGTCTACTCAAAGGCTTACCTCAAATTTTTCCAACAAGTCCTCTCAAGAACTTGCTCAAACTGCTCTTAAATATTTATCAATACTTACCTCAAATCTACATTATAAGCTTCCACAAAATCTCACACTAATTTTTTAACAAGTCTTCACCAAGACTTACCTCAAATCTGCTTAACAAATCCTCACTAGAACTTGTCCAACCTACTCAATAAGTCTTTATCAAGACTTATCTCAAATATGCATTGTAATCTTCCACAAAAGCTTACTCAACTCAACTCAATCTATTACACAAACCTCTTGAATTACATAAACAAGTTTCACATAGAATATTGTTTTAATCTCACAAAAACATATAGATAATGGTTAGAAACTCAATATGTTTCACACTCATAACAATACTTAATCACTTTAAAACTCTTGTTTAATCACAGAAACATATGGAGAATGGTTAGAGACTCAATATGTTTCACTCTCACATAACACTCAATCACCTTCAATATTTTTCTCAAATCAATTAAGAATAAATAACAATTTGTTTCATAGAACTTGAACTATCACTCCAACACTTTCAATAAACTATGCTCAATCAACTCCACTCAACCAATCACTTAATGAAACACAACTTACTTAAAAACTTTAAACAAGTGTTTCAAAATGATTTCAACAACTCACACTATGGAAATCAACCTTGACTCAAGATGATTACAAATTCAAATAACAATGATACTCATGGTCTTTTTCACAAACCCTAATCAAGCATATGAAAGCTTACTCAAATATTTCCAAAAATGCTTATAAAAAAATCTCACATAATAATGATACTCATGATATTTCACAAACCCTAGTTCAAGATAGTTCTCAACTTCACATAACAATGATACTCATGACATTTCTCAAACCCTAATCATGCACATGAAGGCTCACTCAACAATGCTTGTTAAACAAACTTGTAGACACCAAATCCTAGCCACTTGTCATTCATCCTGGTCATTCTACCACCCACTTGTCCACCATCACCCTTTCCCACCATTCAATTGGCCATTCCATGCCTTTCCCGCCATCCAATGGCCCACTTTAGCCCTTTCCCACCATTTTTTGACCCCTATTTGACTTATTTATATTTATTTTATATTATTTATATTTAAATATAATATTTTATATTATATTTTAATATATTTATTATAAAATATATATTTATAAGCCAAATTAACCTCAACCATCCGATCCGATCTAATCTCAGCCATCCATCTTCCTTAATCCATGTCACACCTAAAGTTTAATATCAGCCTTTGGATCCGCTTTAATATTAGCCACACGATCAAAAGTGTTAAGCTAAAACCCTAAGAAAACCCTAGGCTTGATAATAAATAGGAGCATTCTCAATGCTCAACCCTTGGAAAACTTGAATGCTGGAGCTCTAATTTACTTGTGAGATCTAACCTTGCTTAGAGCTAGTTTCTTGTGAGTAGATTGTGCCCTAGCCTAGCCTTCCCCAAAACCCTAGCTTGCCCTAGGATTTCTTGATTCCAGCCATCTTCGTAGCCCATTCCTACCACCACCATTGTCACTCATCCATCGAGCCCTTCGCATCCCCCTGATCTACTTCTATAGATTTAACCCTAATCCATAGGCTGTCGAGCACCTACCTCATCCCACAGGTGCAATAGCAGTGCACCTTCTACATTCTGCAGGTGCAGTAAAGCCTATCATCCCCATAGCCATAGACCAGAACTTGCACATAAGATCATCAAGTGTCATCAAGGCACCCTACCATCAATCTGCAATGGAGCAAACAACAAAGTAAGTATTTTATGCATTTTTATTTGATGTTATTTAGATTCTGCATGTTTTGTTTACTCAGATCTAGGGTTTTTAGTTTACATTTCTGAGGGTTCACACTATGGAACCCTCATTTTTTTGCTAACAACTTTATGTTTGTTGTATGTGTAGGATCAGGTAGCATTCATCAAGGATTGTTGAGTAGCTATTGAAGCTAGAGTGGCCCGATTACGGATAACCAGAAGCCCACTCACCCTATTGGAAGCAAGATACATTGGAGACACTACTTGTTTTGTAGCTAGGGTTTTAAAGAACCCTAGCATCTATAATTATTGTATCAAAATAAGTTCTTTTGAACAAATAAATTGTAACAAAGGAGTTTCTTAGCTCCCCCCATTTATTGAATAAAATCATATTTTGTGCAATCTCTTGTTCATTGGAATTATTTTACTTTCATATTTATTTTAGTGTCATATTTTTACTTCACAAATGGTGATCACGGTGGGACCCCACAAGGGTTCTACTTTATTATTTACTTTGTTGTACTAATTTCATTATATTGTTCCATTTTATAGGGTTTTCTAGAGCAAAAAACTAGCCAAAATCATCGATTAGGGTTTCTAGAAGGTCCTATGATAGTTTGCAAAAGGTGCATAGGCGCTCTACAACACCTATTGATCCCCAAAGGCCCTATGCACCTACATGGCACTTATGCCTACAGAGGCACCCATATGCCTAGTAGTAATTTGAAGTAGAGCTTAGGCTTTCAAGTAAGCCCTATAACCATTCTATTTCAATTTCTATTTTTATGTATTTCATTATTTCACTATTTATTTTTAGATTTTAAGCTTAAAATGAATATACATTAAGTAATATAGAAATAAATTCATTTTAGATTGCATCTAGGGCATCTGTGCATTCATTCATCACATATTTTGAGTTTTCTATTTTGAAAAGAATTGCAAATTCAAATAATTCCTGCATCTTTCTATTTGCATTTGAAAGTGAAAAGCATTAATTAGAATTTGCATCTTAGGAGTTAAGGGTTGCTTATTTTACTTATCTAAGTAGGAACAATACTTAAATGCAAAAAGTATTCCTGCCCTTGGGTGGCTCCTTTGGCAGAGAGGTGGACGAACCCTCCGGTTGCTATCTAGGCAGGGGGTTTTAAGTGGTGTACTTCACACTCTTTAGAAGAAATTTGCATTTATGTGTTGGATTCTAATTTAGATTTGTGAAATCTGTTATCTTTAACATTGTTTGTCCACAATAGAGAACAAAAAATTTAAAATTAATCACACACAACACGTTGCACTTTAAATAGTAGTGGCTGGATTTCATCACTAGCCATTGCTTGAGATTTGGTGATGGTGGCAGTCATTTCCATCCACCAATATCTGCCCTTAGACACCTTAGGACTACCCCCGAGCAAACTTGTTGGATTTCATCACCAACAAGAATCTCGTTGCCCCATCCAACCATAGTCTTTTACCTTTATTTTTCATTAAACAAGATTAGGATACACCAAACACACAAAACTATCATATCTAAAAGGAATTTACACTAAAAAGAGATAATCAATGAATAAGGTAAGCCACACAAGGTGAAACTTAGGATTGATTGTTTTCTTTGTTTCTAAATTCTTTAGCTCTATTTTTAGTTTTGAAATTTAATTATCCTAAAATTGTATTTTGATTTAATTATTTTATGGTTTTAACTCGAAATCAAACAAAGATATTAAATCAAAATAATTTAATGGAAAATATAACAAACACACCCGCTACTTCAGTAGCCAACCCTTCCAATTCTATCCAACCTAGTCCATCTAGGCCCATTTACCCATCTCTCCCACAAGAGGGATCCATTCCCCAAAACATTGAGCAACCATCCATCCAAATTGACATGGACAAGGTAGAGGCCATCTACAGGTCTTCTAACTATGTCCTAGAACCCATTAGCCAAGACTATGTTGAACAACCAGAATTGGCTACATCCTGTCCATCCAACCCCACCCGAGGATATCCTAATTCTGCCTATGAATATGGTATGCCCTCTTCTCCTAGTCCAACCCAACAAAACCCAAGTGTTTTTAACACTCATCCTCCATCTAGCTATACCCAAATCTATTCCAATCCTTTGTATGAGGAGTATGTTAATGTTGCCTCATAGGTACCAACCTCCCAAGTTGCCACATCAAGTGCAACTTGCACCATACCCATTTCCTCCAATCCATCCACATCCATACCTTCATATTCTAATCTATCTACAACCTTGTCAATTTCTTCTATGTCCAAACAAGAACTTCAGGATATATTAGGTCTCATGAACAAATTGCTTCTACAACATCAAAATGCTAGACAACAAGTTCATGTAAATCCTACACTTCCTGTAGTTTCAACCCAACCAACCATGGCCAACCAAAATTCAACTTGGGTACCCCAATCTTTGATGGTGTCCATCCCCAATCCACCTCCAATTCAAAATCCAACCCCTCCAATCACAATTTCTTTTGGCCAACCCAACCAATTCTTCCAAAATCTTCCTCCTCATCAATCTTCTCCTTCTCTCAACCATCAATCTTCCCCCATCAATTTCAAACCAATCAATTCCATCAAAACCATCTAATCACTCCCCAACATTTTTCTTCTAGTCCATCTCCAAATCATCAAGTTATCCAAGGCTTCCACATTCCTAGGGAAGATCTTAGGATTCAGGCCATGCAAAAACAAATAGATCAGTTGATGCAAAACACTCCTGGCATGTCAAGCCAAAAACCAACTCTAAGCCAACTGATCCATCAACCAATCCATCCTTCGATACCATCACCGCCATATCCGATAGACTTTACATTACCAAAGTTTGACAAGTTTAGGGGAACCGAGGACCCTAAGGAGCATGTTAGCTCATTTTTTCATGCATGCTTTTAGATTCAAACCGACAATGCTCTCATGCTCCAAATATTTCCTCAAACATTAGGAGGAGATGCCATAGAGTGGTTTAATCAGCTACCAACTCATAGTATTTATACTTTTTCTCAACTGATTGACCTATTCCTTGAGCATTTTGTCCTAAACATAAAAAATAAGGTTTCATTATCAGATGTATATGAATTAAGACAATGGGATGATGAAACTATCTATAAATTTGGAAACCGTTGGAGGGCAGTCATTACCAAATTGCCATTCTCCCTCCCAATGGATGAAATCATCAAATTATTTACCAAGAGTTGCTTAAAACCCATCTCTTGGATGCTTCAGCTTCATACCTATCATTCATTTGAAGAAGCCTTAGCACAAGCTAGCATCATTGAGGAGATAAAAATCCAAGAGGGCGTAATTAAGCCTAAAAATAAAGAATGGTAAAACAAGGGCCAATTTAAAAGTAATCAATCAGGCCAAAATAAGTCATCACAAGCCTCTTTGGCTAGTCCATCTAATCAAGTAAATCAAGTGGTGATGAGCCAGCCCGTAATGGCTCAACAACCCATGCAACAACCACAACAAATTACTTATCATGCGGTCCCCTCGGTAACTCAAGCACTCATAATACAAAACATAATGCCAACTATGGAAAACCCCTCCCATCGACAATACGCTCGACCCCAATGCCAATACACTCCTTTAACGGAGTCGTATTCTTCCATATTCCAAAGGTTGTATGAAACAAACAAGTTGGATTTACCATAAATCAAGCTCGATGACCCTACCAAACATAGCAGAAGTTATAAGGAACATCTATTTTGCCCATACCATAGGCAAAATGGTCATGATATCAACACTTGCAATATTTTTAAGAACATTGTTCAAGACCTCATAGACTTGGGGGCCATTAAGGTGGATAACCCCCTAGCTCCACAAAATCAAAACTTGGGAATTTTTCAAACACCTCTTCCCAACCATGAAGAGGCCCAAACTAATGTAGGAGGTAATAATCATCACACACCTCCTAACCAAGTTAATCATGTCCAACATTACCAAAATTTTGTAGGAGCAGTCCATGTGGTCACAAGAGGTCAAAGGCAAAATCAACAAAATTCCCAACAACCAAATGTGTCACAACCTTCAAATCCACCACCCATTCAAACCTCTCCAAATCCATCCCTGCCAATCCATCTTTCTAGTCCACCCAATCAGCCCATCCATCATCCTCTAAGGCCAGTAGTATCCTTAAGTAGTCGGTTGACTACAAGTTTGAAGATGGCTTCAGCCAAATTGTCCCTATATGAGCTCATCCAACAATCCCCTAGGCATAGAGAAGCCCTAATGGAAATTCTTAAATCTATTGAGTTTGAAGCTCAAGACTCTAATGCCTTCAAAAATTTTGTAGGGAGCATTAGAACATGCATGGAGCCATCCATCACCTTCTATGACTTTGAAATAAAGTCAATGACCTCAGAATCCATAGATCCTCCATTGCATATCATGGCCTTGATAGACAAGAAGCCATTTAAGAGAGTCCTAATTGATACCGGCTCATCCATCAACATTATCACTACCGCTGCCCTTAGCAACCTCAAACTTCTACCTTCCCATATTTCCAAGTCCTCATTCACCCTCAAAGCATTTAACGATGCTTTGTGTACCATAATTGGCACTATTGTTTTACCCATTGAAGTAGGGGTTAAAATGTTGCATACTATGTTCCACATCTTGGAAGGGGCCATGGCATACAATGTACTCCTTGGTAGACCTTGGATGAGGGAGATGAAATGTGTTCCATCAATTCTCCACCAATGCTTGAAATACGTTCATGATGGTCAAGTCCATTGCATCCCCGTGGATGTAGAACCTTTCAAGTATTGTAATTTCATTTCAAACCCCTATGAATCCATGTTACCTTCCACCCACCTATTCTTATCCCCATCATCTTCAAATCCATCCACTTCATCTTCTAATCCATCCACATCTTCTTCCAAAGCTCCTATTCTTGAGGAGTTACCCATCACCAAACCCCCTCAATCATCCATTTCTTCTTGTACATGTGGTCAAGGTCAATCCACTTTCACCACATCATCCACCTCAACCACTCCTTCTTCTACAACCATTTCTTCTTCATCATCATTGCCTCATCCACCTTCTTCTAATTCCAAGCCATCACCCAATCTTTCTCCATCAGCCGATGTTTCACAAGTCAAACTTTTGGAGTGTGAAATATTCAACTCCCCGCCACCTTCCACAGCCCCCTCCAATCCTGAGCCATCCATTTCCACATCATCCACCACCTCATCCCAAGTCGAGGTCCACATCACTAGTCCTAGTATTGGTGAATACATGGTCCAAGATGTTACCATTACCCCTCTTGCCATCCCTACAACCAAGGATTTTGGTCACCCACGTGACCCTCCTTTAACCATAGGTGTTATCTATGATATGAGCTCCACTCCTAATAGTATTAACTTTGTCTATGGAGGGATTGATTCCTCAATTGAGGCAAATCCTCCCAAAGAACCAAAAGAGCCAAGACGTGCCAACATACAAAACATGATGGGATTTCCATCTCGTTACTTCCATATAGTCAATTTGCAAGGTCAAGGTCTAGGTTCCCATGAACAAGGGATACATGACATAATTGATTTCCCATATCGAGGAGCACATGATCATTCAGGCTTAGGATATACCCCACTTTCCTCAACCGCTTCCCTTGAGCAAGCCTTCCAAAGGCTTAGCCTCAATGAAGAAGACAAAGCCCCCTTCCATTTTCCTCAACCACTTCTCTTGAACAAGCTCTTCAAGAGCTTAGCTTCAATGAAGAAGAAGACCCACTAAATTTTTCCTACCCACTTCCAGATTTCGATGATGAAAGTTATGAAGAGTATGAACTTATGTCCAATGCTTCTGATGATTCTGAAGAGGAATTTCAGCCCATTGTTCCCCTTACCCAACAGGATGAGTTTTACCTCAGACTATTTCCCATCCATCAACCCATATTTCACTTGCTTCTTCCACAAGAACAAGTTGACCCACCTGGTGAACCACCCCCACATGAGTTCCATTGAGCCATTCAACCAAGCCAAAATTTGTAACATATGTATATAAAAAAAAAAAATCAAAACATTCAAAACAAAACAAAAACAAAATATTTCTTTGCATGTACATAGCATTTAATTTCATGTTTTGTTGCTGCTATCCAGGGTTAACAAGATTCAACATCGGTTCCAATCCAATCATTCCACCCATCCATTCTTCCAATCCATCTCTTCTCCTACTAAGTCAGTATGAATCCTATTGACTTATTCACCCCACTCCACAATCCATACAATCCGGCTAAGCCAATTCCAATTGACATAAGCCTTGTTGACATGGACCGGATTTCTTCCCCACCCTCCTTTTAGAGTTCATCCTATCCGAGGAATTGTTAAGGGCTTCTACCAACTACATTCCTCCTTCCCCTCCACCTTCACCTCCATATTCTACCAAGAATCTCGAGGTATTTCAAGAAGAGTTAGATGATGATAAGCAGGAAGAATTAGATGACATCATAGAACTATCCCAAGTGGCTCTCAGGCATGGTACCCATTCACAAGCTTAATGGGTCGATACACATTTGCATTAATTTTTAAGCCCGTATGATGTTTATATGTATATATATACATGGCTAAAAAAAAAAAACAAATCATTCACATAGGCATGTTCCCATTGCATACATATTGCATTTACATATAGGCATATTTACATGCATTTTTCACATTGCATTCATACATATTCATACATATTCCATTTGCATTCATTCCACATGCATTCCACTACATTCCTTCATTTTAAATTGCATTCATCCCATCCCATGTTCAATGATATTTTATAGTAGTGATGATATGGCCAAATAAAAAAGTCAAGTTTCCACAATTGGGGGTACCTATTTTTGGCATTTATGCAATTTTCTCCAATATCATAAGCCAACAATCCCATTTTTCAAAAATCATAAACCCCAAGTTTTCAGTCACTCAACCACTACTAGTGTGTCTAGCAACCTCCAAAAAGATGTCCAATTTTCTTTAGGACCAAAAACACTTTTTCACATTAAGAAAATCTTGAGTCTTATCAATTGATTCCAAAAACAATCTTGCACCAACCACACTTCTTCACATCTTAAAAACATTTTGAGTCAAAGAGGGATAACACCATACTTGGGTGGCACCTTGAAGTGAAAAGGGTATTCCTCACTTGTCCTATCATGCAACATAGTCCAAAATAAAAAATAGTGGTTTTCACCACTATCACAATTGCTCTCCAAATATAAACACAAAATATAGAGTAGTAAGGATAGGGTCACATTCTCATCACACTTCGGTTGAGAATTCGATTCCCCAAAGCTCTATCCAAAATTAACAAATTCTATGCACACACCATAGATCCCTAAAGTTGTAAGGATCATACTACATTTCCCTTAGAAATTTATGTAGTCATCCCCAAGGCCTAAAGATCAGATCATTGGACTATGGAGTGAGTCTCCACCGGGGCTATAGATGCTTGACTGGTAGTGGAGTAAGCTCATGCGGGGTGACATGTCTCTCTTCCAAAAAGGGAGACCTCTGACCGCACATACGGACAAGCTAGCTTCTTGGTCCTCTCCATAATAGGTCATGCCTAATTTACTCATAATGGGTTAATGAACTTCACATGCACACACATTGGTTCTTGATTGCCTAGGGTCATTGTCATGCTCAAGATTTGGTACATGAACTTCACTTGCACACACATTGGTCCTAAAGAAAGTTAGACAACATTTAGTGAGTTTGGTTGATAACACTAGTCTGTTTGAGTCTCTAAAAATCCTTTAGTATTCCATATCAACATCCATATCTTCTTCCATATCAACATCCATATCTTCTTCCATGTCAACATCCATGTCTTCATCATGGATCAACCCGCATAAAGCCACCAAGTTTGGTGCCCCCGATTGCAAAACAATGAACAAAAATGGCCAACAAAATTCTGAACTATAAATGATCATTAGAACATCATGCATTCCTCTCATATAGTTTGCATTAATCATACATAAATTTACCATTTAGCTTGCATTAATCATCCATATAAGCACTATGCATACACATCATGATTAGCTTGCATTAATCATCCATATAAAACACATCATATTACATTAATCATCCATAAGACATTCATAAAACATCTTCATAAAACATGCATTGCATACACATAAAAACATTCACACAAAAGATAACATAAAATCCATATATATATAATATTGCATGTATAATGAGTTCCAAAAGGCTACAATGGAGCACCAAGGCTCATATACAAAAAGTGCATCTAAGCACTAAGCTAATGTCCATGAGAGGACCCCTGAGACCTAGTAGGAGCCCTAGACCTAGAACTCTGCCTAGATGTCGTATGCCTCGATGACTCAGTCCTAGAGGATGATGGAGGATCCGACAAAGGAATGTGATTAGCCATGCACAAATCCTCCAAAGAGTGTGCATATGTCTCACTAGCATGTAGTCACCGCAAGTCAATCTGATGTCGATGCTCTCTCACCAAAATCTCTGCTCGAAGCCTCATGACCATCTCCTGATCACCAGCCACTCTGCCTCCATCCAAGCTATAGTAGCAGCCACCCTATGACCCATCATCCTCTGCCAGAGACTCCCTATGAGCCTCCAGCATAGTCTCTCACTCCTCACAAAGCTGCTCCACCTCAACCCATAGCCTAGCCACCTCAAAGATCTCCCCCATATCCTCATCATCCTCCCCTCATCCTCTACTACCTCCACCTCAGAGTACTATTGATTCTCCCTCGATCACCTCCGACTCATCGATCATTGAGACCTCATCCTCTTCGAAGTCATCCTTGACCTCATATATATTGCATCCCCACTCATCACCACCTTTGGCACCCATACTAGTTGGGTACCAAACCATGCTGTATACTTAGAGTCACCCTAGCATCATCTACATCTAGGACCTCTAGCTGCTCATCATCCTCTATCTACACCCTCCATGGCTCTACACATGGAAGCCCCACCTCATCCCATCAATGGGTACAACATTGGCTCATCAGGCACACCCTGAGGTAAACCAAACTACCTCAACACCCATGAGTACTAAAAGTACTCCACCTCCTCATCTCTCCTCCCAACCAACCATCATGCCTACCTCACCCACCATAGCTACTCCTCATCACCCTCCCACATGGCTCCTCACCATGGCCTCCATATCACCTAAGCCAGAGTCAACCCTACCCACATATCCCTATACCACTAGCTGGTATGCACCTCCCAACTCGGCTGCACCTCCTCAACCACTACCCATCTCCTAGCATAGGGCTCACCCATCTACCATGCCCTAAAGGTAACCCCTATGGCCAAGCTACACTAAAATGCTCCCAAGCCCAACACTAAAGAAGGAAGTTGCATCCAATCCCCTTCCTCCCTCTCCATGTAACCTCATATAGCTCTTGATATAACTATACCAATAACGTAGGAGCCCATGCATACGCTCTTGGATTGGTGAGTAAGTCACTCACAAATCCCAATAGGTTCCAAGGGAACCTACACCTCATGCTATTAGGGAGCACTATGTTCGCTAACATGAACATGATCAAGGTTAGGAGTGCATCCAACTCCTTAGCCTTGTACATGCTCAAATAGCATATCCCCCATCTCCCATCCTCACCTCCCACCATCGCTCACCAAACATCTTCATCATCTCCACCTTCTTATCATGCCCAACCATCACCTTCACACCCTCCACTAGCACCTTGAGGATGTGGTATACATCCTCAAGGGTGACAATAGCCTCCCTAGTCGACAGCTAAAATGTCCCCCTATCTGAGTCCCATATCTCTATCAAAGATGAGAGATACCCATCATCTACCCTCACCACATCCAACCGAGCCACTCCCTCCAAACCCACCTTCTTAAAATATCCCAATCACCCTCCATAAGCTTCTTCCTCATCCCAAGAATGAGAGGAGAGAACCGATGTCGAGGCTCTATCTCCCTCAACTACAGCAACAAACATTTTACATTAGTATAATTTCAAAAAAAACTTCAAAATTTTTGCACAAAAGAAAAAATGTTTTTCAACATTATCAAGGCAAATCGTGCCTCAGCTCCACCATAACATTCACTCCCTTTGCCACCATAGCTCCCAAATTTCCACCAACCTCACTTCCCTCACCAATCCTCACTCCACTCCTCAGGTGCAACTTCACAAACTCTCAAACGCACAAATGAGCCTCAAATTCACCCTACAAGCTATTTATAGCATATGCACTAGTGGGCTATAGCATGGACCTAGCACAGGAGCACGATACCATAGGCATAGGCCTGTGCCAAAATGACATAAAGGTAAAAGAAATCAAAATAGTAGCTTGCCCCCTCAAAATCTCACCAAATTTCATCCACACATCATACACATCATAAAATCATATTTTGTGAAAACAGAAATCATTTTGCACACATATTTTTCAATACATGCAAATTTGTAAAATACACAAATCAAGTTACAAAACACATCAAACGAATCCAAATTTTTACAAAACTAACACTCATCTCTTCTACTCCATATTCTTCATCATCCCACAAATTTTCATAAAAATTGGAGTTGATTTGACCATCAAATCAATTGTTTCCATCAAAAAGTGCAAAATCAACCACTAAAAGCTCTAACATTTACAAATCGACTCCAAATTTGGTGACATCATCACATTCTTCTATCAACATTCTTCCAATATCATAATCTACCATCATTTCTTCCAACACATGTCAAAATTACAAGTGAATCTCGTATATAGTGGTTTATTCTATATACTTGGTGATTGCAGATTTGCATCCATGCAATTCGGTAAGATGAATGAATTACCATAAGAACACTTGGTCATCATCATCACTTATCTCCTTGCTCGAAATCACAATCATATTTGGTATTTCCTCATATTTAGAGTGAAACATTGCCAAGAACAATTTGCACAACCGTTGTCATTGATGGCCTAGTTCGTGGGGCTTAAAACATGGACACAACTCAAATTTCATCATTCAAAATCTCCTTAACACCTTCGAGATAGGCACTAGCTAGGATGATTGGTTCCAATTGTGGGAATTATTCAATCACTAGCAGTACATCCAAGGTTGATTCCTTTTTCCTTTGCATCATCATTTTGCATATCAATGATGCCGAAAAGGCAAAATGTTTCAACAACATCGAATCACCCCAAATTTGGGGCAACCAAATTTGATTAATTTTCCACAATGGGATACACCTTACATGATCATGACATCTACATTTGACACATCACATTTTACATCATTCATATCATCCACATCACATCACATTTTCACAAAACCCTTCATCCTGTAGACACATCATATCACATTTTACACCAACCCCCTTCACACCATTGGGGCAAAAATGGTATCACATCATTCATCATTTGCACAAATTTTTCAATTGGCTCATGAGATTCATCCATAATCTCATTCACCAATTGAGGGGGTAAGCTACGCAAATTCCAAAATTCTTTATTCTTTTGTCTTCAACATTATTGCTCAAAAATCCAACAAGAGAGAGAAGTTGCTTTTATACCCAAAGCCCAACCAGGTGTCTCATATTTTTGCACCATATTGTGTTTCATGCAACATGGTACAAAAAGGGGCATCTGTAGACACCAAATCCTAGCCACTTAGTCCACCACATCCCTTTCCCCCATTCAATTGGCCATTCCATACCTTTCCCACCATCCAATGGCCCACTTTAGCCATTTCCCACCATTTTTGACCCCTATTTGACTTATTTATATTTATTTTATATTATTTATATTTAAATATAATATTTTATATTATATTTTAATATATTTATTATAAAATATATATTTATAAGCCAAATTAACCTCAACCATCCGATCCGATCTAATCTCAACCATCCATCTTCCTTAATCCATGTCACACCTAAAGTTTAATATCAGCCTTTGGATCCACTTTAATATTAGCCACACGATCAAAAGTGTTAAGCTAAAACCCTAAGAAAACCCTAGGCTTGATAATAAATAGGAGCATTCTCAATGCTCAACCCCTGGAAAACTTGAATGTTGGAGCTCTAATTTACTTGTGAGATCTAACCTTGCTTAGAGATAATTTCTTGTGAGTAGATTGTGCCCTAGCCTATCCTTCCCCAAAACCCTAGCTTGCCCTAGGATTTTTTGATTCCAACCATCTTTGTATCCCATTCCTATCACTGCCATTATTTCTCATCCAGATCTGTAAGTACTATCGAGTGCCTGCCTCATCCCATAGGTGTAGCAGTGCACCTACTGCATTCTGTAGGTGCAGCACAAAGCTTGTTGTCCCCACAACCACAGACTAGAACCTGTAATGTAAGATCATCAAGTGTCGTCGGGCACCCTACCATCAATATGCAATGGAGCAAAAAACAAAACAACAAAGTAAGTATTTTATGCATTTTTATTTGATGTTATTTAGATTTTGCATGTTTTATTTATTCAGATCTAGGGTTTTTAGTTTGCATTTCTGAGGGTTCACACTGTGGAACCCTCATTTTTTTTGCTAATGACTTTATGTTTGTTGTGTGTGCAGGATCAGGTAGCATCCATCAAGGATTTTTGAGTAGCTATTGAAGCTAGAGTGGCCCGATTACGGATAACCAGAAGCCCACTCACCCTGTTGGAAGCAAGATACATTGGAGACACTACTTGTTTTGTAGCTAGGGTTTTGGAGAACCCTAGCATCTATATTTATTGTATCAAAATAAGTTCTTTTGAACGGATCAATTGTAACAAAGGAGTTTCTTAGCTCCCCCCATTTATTGAATAAAATCATATTTTGTGCAATCTCTTGTTCATTGGAATTATTTTACTTTCATATTTTTGCTTTAGTGTCGTATTTTCGCTTCACAAAACCTTTTCACTCCAAATTAGCATTCAATACATCCAATTCAAAAATGTTTCTCATAAAGAATATGTGCCCATACATTTTGTTTGATGAATTTTTGACCTCAAAACCTATCTCAATCACAATCACCATCTTTGGCAATCTCAAAGGTCAAGTAGCAAAAACCTTCTCAAAATTCAAATATTCCCTCAAAATATTTCACTATACAAAACATTAAATCTCAATTACACCTTATAATCTCCACACTTAAAAATAATTAGAAAAAATTAAACATATCACTTCAACAATTAATTTTTCTTTATCCACCTTATTACTCCTCTCAAATATTTAACACAATAAGACTTTATTTTAAAATAAAATATAATCTCCTTTAAAACCTTATTACTCCATCCAACTCCTAATCATCAAAAACCACAATAATATTTTTAATTTTTATAAACCTTATATCTCCCTCCTAACAAAACTTCATGCAACATTAAAACCTTAGGATAAAATTTAATTTAAAAATTAAATACCTCTTTTTCCCTCGATGGGATTCAATCCCCCGCTGCACTGCCACCAGTGCCCTAGTCGCGGCTCAACTACCGCGTGAGCTAGGTGATCACCTTGGAATACAAAAGTGCCTTGTGCACTTTGTATTAAGTTTTGGGTGCCTAAACCAAAAATGACCATGCAAAAACTACCATTGGGGTTCAATCATGATACCTCTCGCCTTGCAACGTCTTAACACACAGCCGCCTACCTCTAGCCCAACCACACGATTGGTTATGAGGATTTGAGCCTCCCTTCCTTTATCCCTTCATTGGTGCCAAATAAAAAAAAAAAACTTATCTTCTTCCTTGCACGCAAATCACAAAAATTGCAGGCTCTCTAATGTGATTCGAATGAAGGTACTTCCTTTGCAACCAAAGGCACATGGTATTTATACCATTGTGCCATCTCCCTTTGGATGTCGATGGAGGGGGAAACTTCGTATGACATCGAGACTTAATAAATCAACTTTACCCTTATAACCCTAACCTTAGGGTTAATTAAATTAATTTATAAATTAATTAATAATGAAATTATTATAATTAATTTAATAACTTTAAGGTTAATTAAATTAAATTATAAATTAATTTATAATGAAATTATTATAATTAATTTAACAACTTTAGGTCTAAACATTAGACCTTTAATATTATAATAAAATATTATAATATTATTTTTCTTGGGCCTTCCTATTGCTTCTTTAGACCTTATCTGACCACCTTCAATATTATAATAGGAGATATTATAATATTATTTCTCTTAGGCCTAGAATATCCCACTGACTCTACTTACTGAAACTGACTCTTGACATCCTTCCTTTTGAATTGCTCACTGAAACTGACTCTTGACATCAATGACAAAAAATATTGCTCATATTTCCAACATACAAACGACAATACAAAACTCTCGAATGGCAACGAGTGACCCTCATAAATGACAACATAGAATTCTTTCGAATGGCAACAAGAGACTTCTGAGTAGCAAACAATTATACTTACAAATAGCAATGAAAGGTACTCACGATGGCAACGAAGGAATGGTTAACAATGACACTCTCGAAAAATGATGAAAAAGCACTCACAATGCCAGTGAAGGAGGCACTCATGAACGACAAACAAGGAAGCTCACAAACAACAATGAGTGGAATTCACGATGATAGCAAAAAATGCTCTCATGATCGAAAAACAACAAAGCAATTTTCTCCTCAAAATATTTTTTCAATGCGCTTCAATCTCATATATATACTCTCTTCCATGTGGTGCTTTAAGACGTCGACCCACAATCTCAACCTTCTACTTTATATAAAATATTTAAATTATTGATTTAAATTTATAAACTTTTAACCTTTAATTTAATATATCCCACTCTAATATTTAAATATTAAATTTAAATATTAAAGTTCACACTTTATATTTTGCATAGTTTGCTCCAACACATCATGATTTTCTTTCTACCACAACAAACTTTGACATCAATGACAATTGTTATCAATCAAAACAACCTTTGAAATCAATGGCAACTCAATTATTCCAACAATATCATCTTTGTCATTGATGGCAAGCCTTTAAAGAAAATTATCTTCTCAAGCTGCTCCCCTTGACATGTTGCTTCCCCTGACAAACTGCTCCCCCTAACTGAATTCTCTCCCCCTTTGACATCAATGGCAAAGGGCTCCTTGGGGCTAAAAATAAGACACTTAGCACAACCCCCTCACCACCTCCTTTACTTGATGTGATCAATTTTTGTATGGGAGTAAAGCTACTCCCAACTTACAATGCTCTTCTTCTTTTTCAATTTTCTTTTTTTCACACCTTTGTAGTCATACCCTTTTGAACATTTTGAGCATCCTTTTTCTTGCTTGTCTTTGGAAGTTCCAAAAACTCTGTTCTACACCATTTAGCTTTATGCCCAAAATTATTGCAATTGTAACACATGATGTTGTAGTCCTTGAAGGTTGCAAATGACTTAAAATTTCTCTTGGTGAAGCCATAATCATTATTACCATGAACCCTGCAATGTATAGCTTCATGACCAAAAATATTACATGAGTAGAAATAACCATGAAAGAAATATTGAAACCTATATGATTGCCTTGGAGGATATTGTTGTATGGTTATCTCATTGCTTTTTCTGTGATGGTCCCTATCCCTTGATGGTGCTTTGTTTTCTTCCTCATTGATGCTTCCACTTCTCAACACATCAACATAGGTATTAGGTTCCTCTTTAATCATTTTATTTGATGCCTCTATTTATATTGAACTTGACTCTTCTTTGTATTTCTCTGGACCTTCTTCAAAACCAAGTCTAGTTTTTATAAATGGAGATCTCTGTACTTTGATAATATCATCCAATTTTTTTGAGATTTTCTTAAACTGAGATATCTTATCATTAAATTTTTCAAGTCCCTTCCTTAGAGAGATAACTTCATTTTCTAGTATTTCACATTCTAGCTCTTTTGCCTTTAATTTCTCAACCATACCTTCTTCAATTTTCCTTGCCTCTTCAACTTTAATTTTAAATTGGTGAAATGTTCTAGAATCTTTACCTTTATTTTCTTATCCTCTTGTACTTGAGACTTCAATATTAAGTTCTCCCTTTTTAACTCTTCAAGATCAATATCAAGTTCCTCTTCTATATCATGTGTGGCTTCCTCTTCCTTTTCTAAATCTTTTTATTTTTATTGATATTCAACTACATGATCATCTTCTTTCTCTTCTTCTTAGTCTTTGACAACAGGAGCATCTTCATTCTCTTCTATGGCAAAAATTAGGATTTCTTCTTTTTCACTATTTGAGAAGCTTTCATCACTACTATTGGAAGCACTGCTTGCTTCTTAAACATAAAATATCTTCTTGTGTCTTTGAAAGATCTTCTTCTCATGCTTGCCTTGACCATACCTATTTTTCTTTTCATGATAGAATTTCCTTTCCTTCTTTTTCTTGTATTCCTTTTCTTCTTCACTGCTACTATTTTCAGCTTGTGGACAATTAGTTGCATAGTGACCAATGTTACCACAACTAAAATATTTGTGCTTTATTGGATCCTTCTTATTTATTCTCACAAAGTTAACTTCTTCTTCACTACTACTATTTTTATATTGTGGATAATTAGTTGCATAGTGACCAATGTTACCACAAATAAAACATTTATGTTTTCTTGGATCCTTCTTATTTCTTCTCTCAAAGTTAGTCTCTTCTCCACTGCTTGATTCTTTACTTGATTCTGGTTCTTTATTCTTTGCCATTTGTGTTCCTGTAATATCTTCCTTCAAGTTTTGCGACTTTCACGAAGGAACCCGCTCTAATACCAATTGAATAATACAAGCTTATACCGAGGGGGGGTGAACAGTATAAGATAAAACTTTTTACTTTTCAATCCAAATGATAACAACAATAATATCAGTGCAGTAAATGAAACAATGCACAAATCATCACAAATATGAGAGACACATATTTATCATGGTTCACCCAATTTGGGCTATATCCATGAAGAAATATTTATTATAAATTTCTCAACAAATTTCATAGGCACCATCACACAGGAGACCAATTCCCTATTACAATGTTTGTGGATACTAATCCATAGGAGATATAAATCCTCTCTCAAGTTTTATGGATACCACTCCACTCTGTTCTAGTTTTGTGGACACCACTCCACAAGAGACACCAATCCCCTCTGCTCTATTTTTGTGGACAACACTCCACTTTATTATGGTTTTGTGGGCACCACTCCATAGGAGACACCAATCTCATATGCTCTAGTTTGTGGACCTCTATCCACATGAGATACCAATCCCCTCTTGCTCAGGTTTGTGGATCTTTATCCATAAGAGACACCAATTCCATTTGCTCTTGTTATTGGACCTCTATCCATAGGAGATACCAATACTCTTTTCTCAAGTCTACTCCAAAGCTCACTCAAAACTCTATTCCAAAAAGTTGCTCACAACTCTACTCAAATCTTACTCATAACTCTGCTCAAATCTGCTCATCAAACCTGCTCAAATATGCTCATCAAACCTACTCAAATATTCTCATCAAACCTACTCAAATCTACTTACTATCACTGCTCAAACTTTCTCAATCCTACTCACAACTCTGCTCAAATCTGCTCATTAAACCTGCTCAAATATGCTCATAAAACCTTCTCAAATCTACTTACTATCACTGCTCAAACTCACTCAATCATGCTCAAAATTTTCTCAAAGACCTTGCTTAAAATTTATCCTTAATTCATGCACAATTTTTACCCTCAACTTATCCCAAATTATGTCCTTAACTTATCACAAATATCATGCTCATGCTCTATGGATTCTTCCATTTTCTAGAGTTTTCTTTCTTCAATCCAAAATGTAATCTACCTAATATTTTTCTATTCTTATGAATATATAGAGAATGATATACTGGTATTGGAAGCTTCAAATGATCAATCTATTTAACACATGCTTTCTCACTTCTATTTTTCTTACAAATATATAGTTCTAGTTTAGCTTGTATAACTGACCTTACTTCTTTTAGATGGCTGAATTTTCCTTTTGACACTTGAATGCTTCACACTCTTGTTGAGTGGCAATTTTACCCAATTGCAAAACCACACTCACCCTTAGGATTCTTATAACAAAATCCTCTATTACAAAGAAGTTACAAACAAAGATAACTTCTCCAAGGTTTCGCTATATAAGCATTGCACGTGTATTTGTAATCTTATGAAAATATGTTAAATGAGTGCTACAAATACCTTAGTGATTTGCAAGTAACTGTTAACAAGGGGCTTGTGTTGGTTTATTTTAACATGATATACTAATTATTGTTCATGAAACTTAAAAGAAAACATAAATTTGAATTGGCCCTTATATGACCACGATGTAAAACCTTAGTTCATTTTATCTTGAAGGATTTTATATAGCTTTTATCTTCTTTAGATTAAATAGATTTTAAACAAGGTCTTTTTATCTTGCATGAAACCCTAATTTAAGCATGAAATAGAAGATTAATGTCTATCTCTAAATTGGAAACTTAAATGATGAAAGGATTCACTTGATGTTGCTTTGAACATGAAAATACCAATAGCCTTTAATATAATAAATAAATCACCCCTCTTTGATGAAATTAATTTTCATAAAGAGACGTCAATTTATTACTTTAAAGCAATGGCCTCCAAATGTCATTATAAATTATCTCTCTTTAATGAAATCATAATTTTCATAAAGAATAACTAATTTTATGCTTTCAAAACAATAGCCTTTGATGTAATGTATAAATTACCTCTTTTTTATGAAATCAAAATTGCCATAAAGAGAAGCAAATTTTTTACTCCTAAAATGATGGCCTATGGAATGCCATATAAATTACCCCCATTTAATGAAATTACAATTTTCATAAAGGGTGGTTCATTTATTGCTTGTGAATAAAATGCAAAGCTGAAAAAACCTGATTTGCCTTCAAAATGTGAAAAAATAAAATTTTGAAATTATAAAAATCCTTATAAAACAACTTTAAATAATTTTTATAAATTCGAAATGGCTTCGGAATGGGATCGAAATTGTTTCGAATGAAATATTGAAGCTCATTCTTCACACCCATGTATTTATTTTTGGCATTTTAATTTTTTTCGATTTTTATTTTAATCATCGAAGTTTTAAAAAAATCTACAAAAAAAAAAGGGTTAGAAAAATAAAAATAAATATATGTAAATAGAAATAAAATATAGAATGCTAAAAAATATAAACATGCAAAGCCTTGAAATCTGATTTTCCATTGAAATATAAAATAATGTAAAATCTCGAATTTATAAAAATCCCTAAAAAATAGTAATTTTTAATAATTTTTATAAAATCAAAATGGCTTCAGAATGAGTTCAAATTTGTTTCGGATTAAATATTGAAGCTTATTATTCACATCCTTGCATTTATTTTTGAAATTTTATTTTTTTCAATTTTTATTTTATTTGCCAACTTAAAAAAAACTACAAAAAAAAAGGCTAGAAAACATTAAAAATAAATAAAATCTGGAAATGTTAAAAGCAAACTACTCTCAGTCTAATGCCACCGTATCCTACAAAACTGAATATGTGAGATTTTTTTGTATGTAACCAAATTTATTCGAATCTGCATACATGGTTCAAAATAAATTAGGTAAACCCATGTGTTGTAGGTGAGTTGGAGAGGAGAGGGCAATCCTCCAAGGGAGGTCCTAGGTTTGAATCTCCACCCTACCAAAAAGTCTGAATTGGGTACCCAAAATCCAATTGATAATGTTGGTGCGGGCGAGGGTCGAGTGCGACTCCTAGGTGACTTTGATGGTATAGAACCCCCTGTTCATGGTCTCTCAGACCAAGGCAGCCCCGCAAGGGGTTTTTCGCTTAAAAAAAATAAAAATAAAATAAAATAAATTAGGTACAATCTTCTAAGAAACAAAAATAATTCCATGCTTCTAAGCCTTCAATAATGCAACCCTTAAAAGACATTTAATACTATCTATAATCCAAGAAAACATGGAAGAAAAGATAAACCATTAGCTCAAACATGCAAAACAAAATCTCCTCCCATCTTGCCAACAAAGTGCAAGTTTCTAAAATATTTGCATTAAAAAAATATTTTGTTTTACAACCAGTATTTTCAGCTTCTTCCAAAAAACGTCCATCCCTTGTTTATGAGCTTCAATGGGTTTTTAAAGATTTCCAACATTGGCTATTCATTTATTTTTTCAACTCTTGGTTTTCCACTTTCTTTTTCCAACTCTTGGCTTTCCAACATTTTCTTTTCTTCTTAAAATTTCTAACATTTGGCAATTTGTTTTTTTTTTTTCCAATTTTTGACTTTCCAACATTTTCTTTTCCATTGGCATGATAAGGGACATTTCTCTTCTTGAGTGTTGCCACTTTTTTTATTTTCTTTTATTTTCAATTTGTTTTTAATAGTAACCTACAATAAAGAAAAATACATGAATTAAACTTTCCAAAATAAAACTATTAATAAAATTTAATTAAAACAAAACTAAATTTAAATTTAAATTAAACTATTTCCAAAACAAAACCATAAATTAAATTAAAATAACTTAAAAAAAAACACATTGATTGTTTTATTTTCATTTTATTTTCATGATTATTATTTATTTATTTTTTATCCTTTCTCTTTTTATTTATTTATTTCTTCCTTTTTTGCTTTTTTATTTTACTTATTTTATTTTATTTTTTAAATTTTAAATTTGATTTAATTAATTTCAAATGTTTGAATTGGTTTAATTCAAACATTAAAATTAACCAAAATAATAAAAACAATAAATAAGCTAATCAACACACTAAACAACTTAAAATAAACTAAAATGAGACACTAATCCACACCCAAACCTTGGAATATATATTAGAATCTAAATAAAAATTTCTCCTAACATCCAAAAGTTGAAAAATAAAAAGGTGGATCTCCAATTTTGGGTCTAGTTGTGGAATGGCCACAACAAATGGTGACTCTGTTGGGAAATGCTCCTAAAAATTTCGAATGAAGAACCCAATCTGAAATGAGAACATAAAATATTAGCAAAATAACAATTATTTAGCGATGTCACAAGAAGGTGGGGGTAAACAAATTCGAATAAAAACAACTAATCCATCTGCCTCTACTCAGTGTGTGTAAAGTGATTTTATTTGTATATTTGAAAACAATTTGGATTCCATCACTTGACGTGCATTAGGCTATAAAATATTGCTCATAATATTTCATTTTGAATAATATTTTGCAAAGTCTCTTTCGAGCATAACTTATTAAAACAGATCCCCACTTCCAGCAGGCGTCCATAGCCTCGGTGGAGATTTTCTAAACTAGGTGACTGATTTGATCAAGATTTTTGATGCTCATTTTTTTTATCAAGCTTTGTCTAGACAGAGCCCCACTGCTAGTCAAGCATCTATAGCCTCGGTGGAGTTTATCTAAACTTAGTGATAGATTTGATCAATCTTTGCATTGCTTGTATTCTTATTTTATAGAAAACTTTGCAAATCTCCGTGTAACACTTGAATTTGATCATGTTAGAATTTAGCATTAATTTGTAAATCAATATAACTTCATCCTTCAGGAATTCCAAAAATACCCTTTAAAATGTGAGTTACATATGAAGCTTTAGCAAAATGTTTCATTTTTCAACTCTCCACCATTTTAGTCCCAAAATCTAAGCATGATCATAAAATAATTCATCTCCCTTTTCTCAGGTTCATCTGCTTTCATATTAGGTATTCCAACCTACTTAACAAAGGAACACAAAAAACGGGCAAAGGTCATAAATTAGTGACCACAAAACATCACCTCAAAATAAGGGAACAACCCAAAACCCAACACTCACAAACCAAACTTAAGGACAAAGAACAAAAAGAACAAAACCAAAACGAAAACATGAAAACCAAAACTATATACAATAATATACAATAATGTATAAGATAATGCAAAATTTAGGCCATTATTTCCCTGGATCCCAAACACGATTAGCACACTTTAACAAACACATATCTTGATAAGCATGCCAAGCTCTACAGAAATCCAACCCAAGTAAGATTAAACCATAAAATACAACAATCATTATTTTACCTCTTTCACCCCACCATTTTAATTTAGTTTCATTAGTAATACCATAGCGGAGTTTCAAGTCCTCAAATTGATAAGACAATAATTTATCTTCAATTCTTTCTTGTCTATTCCTTAAGATGAAAATTTCACAATTCAATTTATTATCCAGAACTAGGATTTCTTTTTCAAATACGAGATCTTTCAAGTAGAAGCCTATTTCTAAATTTTTTGAAGCCATGTCATTTTTCACATCTTTATGCAAATCATGCTTATGCAATAATTGTTTTTTTGGTAAGTGATATATTAAAAGTGGGTTTTTATCAAGGATCCCAAAACCTGATTACAAAGGATCAGAATGCAATACAATACATAAGATTGTAACAAAAGGAAACACTAGAGGAACATATACAAGAAAAGGATGTGCCATCCTAAATCCCAGAGGAAGGCACAATCCTTTGCACCAGAGGAAGACTACTTCCTAAGCACCAAAGGAAACATGGGTAAGAAGGGAAATCCCGCCAGAGAATCAAATTTGAATCAAAGGGCACGAAACAAGAATTTCAAGTAAACCAAGGGTGGGAGAAAGTGCCAAACCACCCCATCCACTAAAAATAAATTTAAAACTTTTCCAAGGGTGGGAAAAGGAATCAAAGCTAGGATTTTAAATTTTGAATCAACCCAATGGCGGGAAAACCAAAAACCACCATTGGGAAATAGGCCTGAGAGAAAACACCTTCCCACATAGGGGAAAACTAGAAAGAAACATAAAATCCACCATGAACAGAAAGGTGGATCAGTGAAGCAGAATGAAACATACAAGGAAAGTGCAAGATTAAGAAAACTGAAAATACCATTCCTTGAAAGCCTTAAAAAATGAATCAGCATAAAGAGGAAAATCATAGGCTATGAAATCCTCATGTGGTGGAACAACATCCTGGAGGATGGAGCAACAGTGGAACATGAACAAGAGGAACTTCCTAGGATATGAAGCCCTCAAGAAGGAAAAAGGAATTCTTCGAGAAACAACGACCCAACGCAGGAAACAACAGTAGTGGAACAACATGTCAGAAGGAAAGGCAAGAAAGTGCCATAAGAATCCAAGAAGAAGGAGTCATGAGGAGGCACAACTATAGACATAAGAGCCCAAAATGAAAGGAAGTAGCCAGACATCCCAAACAACCTTCAACACCAAAGCTTCAAGGATGCAGAGAAGGAAAACTTGTAAGGATTCAACATCAAGAAAATTAGAGGTGCATCCTCAGAAGACACGAAAGGAACTAAAAACCTACAGGAACCAATGCCATGAATCCAAAGAGTAGAGTCACAGTAGAAAGCACATGGTCTCCTCCAAAATTGAAAGGATGCTATGTAAAACTGCTCATGAATCCAAAATTCCTTAGACCCACCAAAAAATAGCTTCAAGGAGATGAAGGAGGAAGTCCTAAAAGGAATCAGCAACAAGAAGAATAGAGGGTCATCCCTGAAGCCATGAAAAGATCTAAAAACCTCTAAGAACCACAACTTCAAACCTAAAGAGCAAAGCCATAGTATAAAGCACATGGTCCTACCAACCAAAAGGATGTTGTGTAGAATTGCTCATGAAGCCATAAATCCTAAGACCCAACAAACCACAATTGAAGCAACCCAAAGGACAGTTGAGAGGAAGACTTCCAAAAACATCCTGAGAAAAAACCTCAGGAAAAGTCCCAGGGAAAACCTAAACACAACCCATAACCTAGGCACCAAAGTATGGAATAGTGGAACAAAAAATGGGATAAATTGTCCCACCATAAGGCAAGGAAATGGGCAAAATAGTGGATCAAGGATCTCCCCCCCAAAGGAGATCATCTACAACACCTTCCTTCCGAAAAGGATGGGAAAGGTGCCAAGGAAACTGGGAAAGGAATAGGGTCCTAGGACAGGGATAAGGAAAGGATGTAGGTAAAAGGAATAGGACTTCCATGGGAAGTCGCCCTACAGATCCTCCCTCCCAAGCAATTTTTGGTCTTGCAAGACCTCTATGCTTATGCAATAATTTACAAGCATCTAGGATATCTATTAAATGAGGATCATTATATGTTTTTATCCTAGATTCCAATATCAATTATTGATGAATTTGATTCAACAATTCAAAAACATCAATTTCTCTTTCATTCAACAAAGTAATATAATTAGTGGTGTGAGTGGAAATCAACTCTAGTTCTTCATTCACCTCTAATGACACTTCATCATAAATAACTTTTAAATACCATAGACAATTAGGTAAGCTTTCACCTGGAGTTTGCATGGTTGCACATAAAAGGTGAGATTCTACCTTTTGTGCACTTTCATTTACCAAGACTTGGTGAACCTTTGTAATTTCCTCTTCATCCTCATGGTATTTATCATTGTTATCATATCTTAGCCCTTCACTTTCATGAATTAAAGGAATTACAAGATCTTCCTGTGAGATGGATTTTTCAGCAACTTGCATGTCAATAGAAATTTCATCAATAGAGGTGTGAAAACCAATGATTCTTTATATCTTCCCCAAATATTATAAAAATTGCCATCTAAATTTGTAGGATGAAAATCTATTGTATCTTTGGCATGATATTTAGATTCTTCTATTTGTTGCAAGTGTGAACATGACCACGTTCTAAGTGGCTTAGAAAAAACCTTGCAAGTGTGAACGCCTTGTAAAATGTCGGCAAAATAGTTTTGTCGGCAAGATTTGTTTTTTATTTCTCTATCTCTCCTCGAATTTTTCTTTCCCCTTATTCCCGCTCCTTATCTCTCCTATCCCTTCTCCCCTTATTCCTCCAACTTCCCATCCTCATCTCTCCACCGTTCTACTGTCTCATCCCTATATATATATATATATATATATGTGTGTGTGTGGTGTGTGTGTGTGTGTGTGTGTGTGTGTGTATTATTGTTTAATATACATGAATAAATTTTGATTTCACCCTCATTCTGGTATCAGAGCCGAAGGTCCAGGGGTGTGAAAATTGGGGCACGGCTCCCAAGGTGAGAAGGGAGTAGTCAACAGGAAGTTGTCCAAGGTGGCAGTTACTGGCATAGTATGCATCTCGAGGCAGACGTGATAGCAAAGAGAGCTGAGGAGCTGTCAGGGACAGCTAGGCACACATGGATCGAGAAGGCAGACTGACAAGGACATGTGGTAGTGGCACTCGAATCGAGTTGGTGACACAGCTAGCAGTAAGGAGGGCGGTCATTGGTTAAAGTAGCGGCAAAAGGAGGCGATGTTGATTGCCCGAAGGCAATCAATTTTTCGTAGTTGCGTTGGGGTTTTTCAACCCCAAATTTCCCCACACACGGTGAATGTGGGATATTAAGTTCAATATTTTTTTTTTTTAAATCACCATCGCTTGATGTTATAGAGGCTTTCATGCCTCTATTGTCTCAACCGACAGTCATGGGCTAGCGGTTAAAACCTTCCTCCAATAAAGGAGAAGACTTGGGGTCGAATCCCACCGGGTTAGGAAAATCAAAGTTTTTTTGTGGTTATCACCACGAAGGAGCCTTAAGAGGGAGAGCGGGCGGATTTGTTTTCAGAGGAGCCACGCGGTGTAGCGGCAAAGGTGCTTGTCTGCATACGTGAGGTCGGGAGTTCGAATCACCAGAATAATAAAAGGTTTTAAAAAGTTTTTTTTATTAAAGTTTCTTTTAAATTGAATTTAATTTTCAACTAAATGCTTTTAATTATTTTATTAATATAGTTATTTTTAATTTATTAAAAGCATTATTGATTATTAAATTTAAAAAAAAAGGGGCTTTATAAAAAATTTGAAACCTTTTTTTTTGGAGAAAATTTGTGAAAAGTGGAAAGTGAAAATTTGCATATTGTGAACCTAGAAAAGTGATGGGAAGTCTTCCGAAACGCCCATTTAGCACCTCCAAAATTTTTGGACTCCCCGTCTCGTGAGGGGGGGTGGCACGCCAGGGGCACTGCCCCTTGGAACCCCATTCAAGGTTAAATATTTGTTTTGTAATAGCCTCAGCGGCTGCAAAAGGGTGAAATTTTTTAACCTTAGAGGCTCTAATAAAGTTGTTTTTTGCATTGATGAGTAGATGAGCAGATCAACCGGATGCTATCATGCTCTTTGTTCTCTTTTACAAAGAGAGAATGCCGAATGGTTTGACAAAAAAGTTCGAAGATATGGTTTGCATACAGTTTTCAATCAATTAGAAAACGCGATCATAGCCCACCAAAGGAATTTTGATTTTGGATACGAGGCTGACTCAAAAGACAATATCTTTAGGCAAAGAATAGAAGAGTCGAAGACGGTTGAAGAAGCACCTGAAGGACAATCAAGTGATAGTTATACACCTGTAGTGCCTAAAATAGAATCAAGTGAGAGCTATACACCACACTCTCCTAATCTAGAACCAGAGCCAGTGGAGCCAGAGCTAGAGCCAGAGCTAACCAGCCCCTAAAATCATTGTCATCAATGACGACGAGGATTCCATTGTCGACAATTTTGGGCATCCAATACTGGGTAATCCACAACAAGAGGAGCAAGAAATCAGTGAGAGAATTAAAAAGGCTAGATTTGATTTAAATCAGTGATCTATTTTGTACTTCTTTGTACTACTTTCTTGCAATTGAAATAAAGTCTGCTTTCTGAAATGGCATCCAATACTAGTCTACCAATCCCTGAGTTCAATGGTAGTGATTATGAATACTGGTCAATAAAGATGAAAACTTTGTTAATAGGAAAAGGTTTATGGGATATTGTAACAGAAGGGTATATAGAACCCACAACTGCTGAATGGGAGATTGAGTGCTGCAGATAAAAAAACTAGAAAAGAAGCCCAGAAAAATAATTCCTCTGCCTTGTACTATTTACAAGCAGCCCTAGATAAAAGTATATTTCCTAGAATAGCATCATGTGTCATAGCTCAAGATGCTTGGAAAGTTTTGAAAGAAATATTTCAAGGTAGTGATCAAGTAAAATAGGTTAGACTTCAAACACTGAAGAGAGATTTTGAAAATCTCATAATGCAGGAAAATGAGAAAGTAGGAGACTACTGTGTGCGGGTTAAAGCAATAGTAGATAAAATGGTCACTCTAGGTGAAGATGTTAAGCCTGATGTTATGGTGAAGAAAGTGTTGCGAACACTTCTTTCGAAGTGGAATCATGTAGCAATCATTATTGAAGAGTCAAAATATTTGACTACTCTTTCTTTTGAAGCACTGATTGGTTCTCTTCTTTCACATGAAGAAATATTGTAGGATACTCTTTCCACCATCCATGGAGGAGATGATAAAGCCTTTGCTTCACAAGAAGGAAGAGGTAGAGGTCGTGGCAGAGGTCAGTACAGAGGAAGAGGCAAGAATAGTCCACGAGGTGGAACCCCAAGCAGAGGAGGATCTTCAAACATAGGAGGAGCTCAAAATAGAGGTGGACAACAAAATAGAGGAAAGCATCCAGGCCGAGGAAAAGGAAATGACAAGTCAAAGCAAGTTTTCTACAATTGTGGCAAACCTGGCCACTATGCTCGTGACTGTTGGTCAAAGCAGCCTTCACAAGGGAGCAACAGCAGCCATAGCAGTCAGTATGGCAATTTTGGAGAAGAGGAAGGGACCACAAATCTCTTTCTCTCATATGCTCAGACAGATCAAAATATGAATGACACCTAGATTCTGGAAACTGGGTGTTCAAATCATATGAGTGGCAAAGAAGAACTCTTTGCTACCTTGGATTCTTCCTACAAATCCAGCATCAAGTTGGGGGACAACAAGTCATTGGTAGTTGAAGGCATTGGAGCCATGGCGGTTCCAACTAAAGAAGGTGTTAAGCAAGTAAGTGATATCTATTACACACCCCATCTCCAACACAATCTTTTAAGTGTTGGTCAAATTTTAGAAAAGAACTACAAGTTGCTTTTTGATGAGGGTAAATGCACCATTTTTGATAAAATAATAGTAATAGAATCATTACACAAGTGCCAATGACAAAGAACAGGCTATTCCCTTTAAGGTTTGGTCAGCCAGGGGGAGATCAATTAGCAAATGTTGCTATTTTAAATCCAAGTGTGTTGTGGCACTTGAGATACGGTCATCTAAATTCAACTAGTTTGAAGATGTTAACCTCTCAAGCGATGGTGACCGGACTTCCTAAAGTTTAGGATAATAAAGAAGTCTATGAAGGTTGTGTTTTGGGCAAGCATGCCAGGACCAAATTTCCACGAGGGCAAGCATGGCGGGCCAAGTATCCACTCCAACTAGTGCATTCGGACATCTGTGGTCCAATGCAGACCAAGAGCATCGGTAACAACTCTTACTTTCTTCTTTTTATTGATGATTTTTCAAGAATGTGCTGGATATATTTTTTGAAGCATAAAGATGAGGCATTTGATTTCTTCGTAGATTTTAAAGCAAGAGTTGAAAATGAGAGTGGATATTTTTTTAAGTGTCTCAGATCAGGTAAAGGAGGAGAATACTCTAATGAATTTTTGAATTTTTATAAAAAACATGGAATAAAGAGGCAGTTCACTACTGCCTACACTCCACAGCAGAATGGTGTGGCTGAGAGAAAGAACCGCACCATTGTAGAGATGGCAATATCTATGCTTCAGATGAAGCATTTGAGTAATATGTATTGGGCAGATGCAGCTAGGACCAGTGTGTATATTTTGAATAGGAGCCCTACTTCAAGTTTAAAAGGGAAAACTCCTTACCAAGCATGGTATGGTAAGAAACCAAATGTCAAGCATTTTTGAGTGTTTGGTTCACTGGCATATTCTCATATTCCTGATGAGTCGAGAAAAAGCTTGATCCAAAGAGTCAAGCATGCATATTTGTAAGGTACTATGAGAACACAAAATCTTATAGACTCTATAATCCTAGGACTCGAAAGATTGTGCTTTCTAGGGATGTGATTTTTGATGAAGGGGGAGAATGGGGTAAGCCCCAAATATTCAATGATGATGAATCCAATGATGCAGTTTCTAAATAGGTGCAATAGCAATCACTGCAGAAAGGTAACTTAGTGAACAACTCGAGAGATTCATTTGGTCATTTACGAGTAGCAACAAATTGGTTATACATAAGGATTGGGACAACTGGTTTTCCAAAATACTTAAGAAAAGTTACTTCTAGTTGAGCCCAAGAAGTGATAGAATCTATATGTACGCTAAGGTACCAATCAAAAGCTAATTTATCTAATGTAGCTGAAAATGAATAACAAGCAACATCTTCATAAAAAAATTTCCATTGAATTAAAGTGTTCTTGTATGCTTGAATGTGTTCCTCAGCTGATTCTATTCCATCATGCTTAAAATAAGGTAGATGATCCCAAATATTTGTAGGGATATGATGTGAAGACCTAGGTACATTTAAAGGACAACTTACCATCAAAGAAGCAAGGAATACCATTAGTGGACCTTAAAGAATACAACTTTAATACTAGTTTTGTTAGTCAAATAAATTTGTCTTGCAAAGAAGCATGAAATGACTAAAAATCCTTGAATTTTTCACATGTAAATCATCATGTATATCAATCAAAAGATATGCATCAATTAAACCATGACATTAGAGAATATTTTTCAATTTGTAAAAGGTTAGCATTAATGCATCATCAATTAGAAAATATTTGAATCAATGAAAGTGATAACAAGAAATCAAAACTTCGTTAGTCAAGACCAATACTTTAAAATAACTCTTTTAAATAAACATGAACAATTTAGCATCTAAATAGCAATAAAATAAACCAATTCAAACCCTCCTTCTAGTGCTAAAATGTTGAGTTAGCAATTTAGAGCTCTCAAGGTTACACCACAATCATATTATTCATTGCATGAACAATTCAAAAACATGTAAACAAAAATGAATAATTTAGAATAAATAAAATAACACCAATTCATGCCCTCCTAGCACCAAACTGTTGAGTGGTAATTTTTCCCAATTGCAAAACCACACTCACCCTTAGGATTTTGATCACAAAACCATCTCTTGCAAAGAATTCAAAGACAAAACAACTTCTCCAAGGTTCTTCTATATAAGCATTGCACATGTGTATTAGTAATCTCATGAAGATATGTTAAATGTGTGCTAGGAATACCTTAGTGATTTGCAAGTAACTATTAACAAGGAGCCTATGTTGGTTTATTTTAACATGCTACACTAATGATTGTTCATGAAACTTAAAAGAAAACATAAATGTGAATTGGCCCTTATATGATCACGATATAAAACCTTAGTTCATTTTATCTTGAAGGAATTTAGATAGCTTTTATCTTATTTAGATTAAGTAGATTTTAAACAAGTTTTTTTTTTTTTATATTGCATTAAACCCTACTTTAAAAATGAAATATAAGATTAAAGTCTATCTCTAAATTGGAAACTTAAATGATGAAAGGATTCACTTGATGTTGCTTTGAACATAAAAATCCACAGAAGACACCAATACCCTCTACTCCTATTCTTGGACCTCTATCCACGGGAGATACCTATCCCCTTTGCTTTAGTCTGCTCCAAAGATTGCTTAAAACTCTATTCCAAAAAATTGCTCACTACTCTGCTTAAATCTTACTCACAACTCTGCTCAAATCTACTCATCAAACCTGCTCAAATATGCTCATCAAACCTTCTCAAATCCGCTCATCAAACCTGCTCAAATCTACTTACTATCATTGCTCAAACTTGCTCAATCCTACTCACAACTCTGCTCAAATATACTTACTATCACTACTCAAACTCGCTCAATCTTGCTCAAATTTTCTCAAAGACCACTTAAAATCTATCCTTAATTCATGCATAATTTTTGCCCTCAACTTATTCTAAATTATGTCCTTAATTTATCACAAATATCATGCTCATGCTCTATGGATTCTTCCCTTTTCTAGAGTTTGCTTTCTTTAATCCAAAATGTAATCTACCTAGTATTTTTCTATTCTTATGAATATATAAAGAATGATATACTGGTATTGGAAGCTTCCAATGGTCAATCTATTTAACACATGCTTTCTCACTTCTATTTTTTGTACAAAGATATAGTTCTAGTTTAGCTTGTATAACTGACCATACTTCTTTTAGATGGCTAAATTTTCCTTTGACACTTGAATACTTCACACTCTTGTTGAGTGGTAATTTTACCCAATTACAAAACCATACTCACCCTTAGGATTTTGATAACAAAACCCTCTCTTGCAAAGAAGTTGAAAACAAAGACAACTCCTCCAAGGTTCTGCTATATAAGCATTGCACATGTGTATTTTTAATATTATGAAGATATGTTAAATGAGTTATATGAATATCTTAGTGATTTGCAAGTAACTATTAACAAGGGGCCTGTGTTGGTTTATTTTAACATGTTATACTAATGATTGTTCATGAAACTTAAAAGAAAACATAAATGTGAATTGGCCCTCATATGACCATGATGTAAAACCTTAGTTCATTCCATGTTGAAGGATTTTAGATAGCTTTTATCTTCTTTAGATTAAGTGGATTTTAAACAATTTTTTTTTATCTTGCATTAAACCCTACTTTAAGCATAAAATAGAAGATTAAAGTCTATCTCTAAATCGGAAACTTAAATCATGAAAGGATTCACTTGATGTTGCTTTGAACATGAAATTGCCAATATCCTTTAATATAATAAATAAATTAGCCCTCTTTGATGAAATTAATTTTCATAAAGAGACGTCAATTTATTGTTTTAAAACAATGGCCTCAAAATGTCATTATAAATTATCTATCTTTAATGAAATTATAATTTTCATAAAGAAAAACTAATTGAATGCTTTCAAAACAATAGCCTTTGATGTAATGTATAAATTACCTCTCTTTAATGAAATCAAAATTGTCATAAAGAGAGACGAATTTATTGCTCCGAAAATAATGGCCTATGGAATGCCATATAAATTATCCCCCTTTAATGAAATTACAATTTTCATAAAGGGCGGTTCATTTATTTTTTGCGAATAAAAATGCAAGGCTGAAAATTTTTGATTTACCTTCAAAATGTGAAAAAAAATAAAATTATAAAAATCCTTATAAAACAACAACTTTAAATAATTTTTATAAATTCGAAATGGCTTAGAATGGGATCAAAATTGTTTCGAATAAAATATTGAAGCTCATTATTCACACCCATGTATTTATTTTTGGCATTTTAATTTTTTTTTTATTTTTATTTTAATCGCCGAAGTTAAAAAAAAAAATTGCAAAAAAAAAAAAGGTTAGAAAAATAAAAATAAAAATTTGGAAATGGAAATAAAATGCAAAATGCTAAAAAATATAAACATGCAAAGCCTTGAAATCTAATTTACCTTCGAAATATAAAATTATGTAAAATATGAAATTATAAAAATCCCCATAAAACAACAATTTTCAATAATTTTTATAAAATCAAAATGGCTTCGGAATGAGTTCGAATTTGTTTTGGATGAAATATTGAAGCTCATTCTTCACATCCCTACATTTATTTTTGAAATTTTAATTTTTTTCAATTTTTATTTTATTTGCCGACTTTAAAAAAAAAAAAAACTACGAAATAAAAATGTTAGAAAACATTAAAAAACAAAAAATGTAAATATTAAAAGTAAACTACTCTCATTATAATGCCACCCTATCCTACAAAATCGAATATATGAGAATTTTTTGCAAGTTATTTTTTTTTTTCGAATATGCATACAAAGTTCGAAATAAATTAGGTGCAATCTTCTAAGGAACAAAAATAATTCCTATGCCTTCTAAGCCTTCAATAATACAACCCTTAAAAGGTATTTAAAACTATCTATAAGCCAAGAAAACATGGAAGAAAAGATAAACTGTCATCTCAAACTTGCAAAAAAAAATCTCCTCCCATCTTGCTAACAAAGTGCAAGTTTCTAAAATATTTGCAATAAAAAAATATTTTGTTTTACAAATAGTATTTCCAGCTTCTTCCAAACAATGTTGAACCCTTGTTTATGAGCTTCAATGGGTTTTTAAATATTTTCAACATTGGCTATTCATTTCTTTTTCCAACTCTTGGCTTTCCAACGTTTTCTTTTCTTCTTAAAATTTCCAAAATTTGGCATTTTGTTTTTTTTCCAGCTTTTGAATTTTAACATTTTCTTTTCTATTGGCATGATACGTGACATTTCTCTTCTTGAGTGTTACCATTTTTCTTTTTTTCTTTTCTTTTCCTTTTTTTTTTAATAGTAACCTCCAATAAAGAAAAACACATGAATTAAACTTTCCAAAATAAAACAATTAATAAAATTTAATTAAAAAAAAAACTAAAGATAAAATTAAATTAAACTTTTCCCAAAACAAAATCATTAATGAAATTAAATTAACTTTCCAAAAAAAACACATTGATGGTTTTATTTTGATTTTTTATTTTTATTTTATTTTCATGATTATTATTTATTTATTTTTTTATCCTTTCTCTTTTTATTTTTATTTTTTTCCTTTTCTCCTTTTTTATTTTACTTATTTTTTTTTTATTTTAAATTTGATTTAATTAATTTCAAATGTTTGAATTGGTTTAATTCAAACATTAAAATTAACCAAAATAATAAAAACAATAAAGATAATCAACACACTAAAGAACTTAAAAGAAACTAAAAAGAGACACTAATCCACAGCCAAACCTTGGAACATATATTGCAATCTAAATCAAAATTTCTCCTAACATCCAAAAGTTGAAAAATAAAAAAGTGGGTCCCCAATTTTGGAGCTAGTTGTGGAATGGCCACAACAACTCTATCTTTTATTTTCCAAAGAAAAACTTCAATGACCATGCAATAGATGAGAACATACAAAACAAAAGCTTCCAATATCTTCACAACAATGTCATCAATGTCAACTATCCACTTTGACTTATAATTCCCTCTTTGCTTCTCTATTATAACTTCAAATCAAAAATACTTTCATCATCCCTCATTTTTCTTTTGTGAAAACCATACATGAAAAGCTTATCTTGAAATACAAAATATCTACTTATATCTCCAACTATAAAGTCAATCAATTTTAATTACTCCACAAAATAAAATCATCATAATGTACCTTTTTGGCTACCAACATCAAAAAAGAAACCTCTTCCTTTAAAATCTTTATTTACCACACTAAAAAATTTATCATGCATGAGACTCGAACTTGGGTCTCTCACTTCCAAGATTTACTAACGCAATGCAAACCGCCATGGATACAACACCCTATGCTTTGAGGTAGATACGTCAATCAATGCTCTTTTGATCCCGTTGTCCTTCTTTGTCTTCCCAAACAATATTTTGCATAGAGATGATTTCAATGCCTATCAAAAACCAAACTTATCACGAAATTCAATTTGGTCTTCCATCCTACATGTCACTGTAAATCACGGTGGCTCTATCTTCTATCAAGTGAAATCTGACTAGCAATCATTGAAGTGCTCAACCATAACAACTATCCTTAACTCTTTCAACGCATGCAAATGTAACATCTTCTTTGCAAGTATTTTCTTGGTCTTCTCTAGCATATTTTTCATAATCCTAGTAGTTTCAACATCTCTCTTCTAGATGGCAGCAACCAACGAATAATCCTCATACTTCAATGACTTCCACTAATGGTTGTTGTGAAACAACAGTAGCGAACAACGTAGAACTCCCTCGAACAGTGGTAATGAACTCTCATGGATGGCAAAAATAGATTGTAATTGTGAATACGAACAAACACTCTCAAATTGGGATAAGAAACTTCTATAGTAGGCGACAAGGGACTCTCACTAAAAAAACAACATACACTCACAAATGATAATGTGGAATTCTCACTGACACTGAAATGCTCTCCCAAATGGCAAAAAATGACTCTCTCGAATGGCAACAAATGACTTTTACAAATGATAATACATAACTCTCTCGAATGGTAATAAGTGACCCTCACAAATGACAACATAGAATTCTTTTGAATGGCAACAAGAGACTCTCCCAAACAACAAACAAAAATACTTACAAATAGCAATGAAATGTACTCACAATGGCAACGAAGGAATGGTGAACAATGACACTCTCAAACAGCGATGAAAAAACACTCACGATAGAAGCGAAGGAGGCACTCATGAACAACAAACAAGGAAGCTCACATACAGTGATGAACGACATTCATGATGACAGTGAAAGAGGCTCTCATGATTGGTGAACAACAAAGCAATTTTCTCCTCAAAAAACATTTTTTCAATGCGCTTCAATCTCATATATATACTCTCTTCCATGTGGCGCTTTAAGACATTGGCCCACAATCTCAACCTTTCGCTTCATATAAAATATTTAAATCATTGATTTAAATATTTAACCTTTACTTTAATATATCCCACTCTAATATTTAAATATTAAAGTTCACACTTTATCTTTTGCATAGTTTTCTCCAACACATCATGATTTGCTTTCTACCACAACAAACTTTAACATCAATGATAACTGTTATCAATAAAAAAAGCCTTTGACATCAATATGGAGAGATTTCTCATCCACTAAATTGGTATTTCTCATCAAAGTGCCCAAGTGGATGGAATCCTTACCTAAATACATTGAATATGCTTGAAAAGAGGAGGAAAATGGGGAAATAAATGCTAACCAAAGTTAAGGTGAACTAGATTTAAAAATAGTGGAGTGGTCTTATGATGACCATAGTTAGGCGTAGGATTGGGGCGTAGGATTGGACTAAAGTGGTTCAAAGGGCTAAAATAGCCAATATTAATAATTTATAAGGTTTACAATACATTAATTAAATTAATTGCACACATTATTGAATATTAATATTAACCATTACAAATGTGATATTTTTTATATGTCTATAGATATAATTAAAAATGACAACATAATTTAAGATAAGAGGAGATTTGTTAGACAACACCTATAGGTGTTGGGCTCTAACGATTCAACAATAAAGGTTATCAAGCACTTGTCAGGTGCACCTATAGGTGTTGGGCTCTAAGGATTCAACAATAAAGGTTATCGAGCACTTGTCAAGTTACTACATTTTTTTCAAGGATAAATTATGGTAGCTATGGCATCATTCAAGGGGTCGAAAAAAGTACACATAATTGCTAAAGATTTTATTTGAGACATACATCCTATTTATCATATCAAAGAACTCATAATAAAAGAGGAACTTGCAAAGAATCCACAAATTACTAGTGATAGGATAAATGGAAAGCAGAAGAAGGTGAAGCAATAGAAGAAGCCTTACACAACTTTCTTTCCATCACATCAAAAATAAATATTGGTCATCAATCAATTCAATAATCAACACAAGATGCATAATATCACATGACCAAGATTCTCACTATGAAGACTTTACAAAAGGCAAATACTTCTTGATTTGAATCTATAAATATTCAAATATTGAATAAATATTTGTAATAAGTATGTAATTGGAGTGCATGCTAGGTGGAACTTGAGACTCCTAAGTATCATAGTAGAAATTCAATATTGAAGAGGAGAATTTCCTCTTTCATGTCTATAGATTCTAGCATCATGCTATAAAGTCATTGGTCATAATCCAAAGTGAGAGCTATGGCTATGATGTAATAAGGTAGGGTGTTTTAGGAGTTATTACACCATAGCCCATGTGAAATGATATGTGGCATAACCACACATCACAAGGATTATGCATATACAAAAAGATAAGGGTAGTTGCAGGTTTAGTTAGAGGTTTGTTATGTTAAATTTGGACATCCATTGTATTTAAATATCTACCATTTCATAACTTAAATCAATCAAAACCATTAAGCATTAATTATTATTCATATCATTTTCCTTATTATTTCAAATACTAAGTTTTGTTTGAAAATATTGTTCAACATATTTTTTAGTGGATCTATTCATCCTCTCGTCATGAGTTTGAAAATATCCCATGAGCATATTTACTGATAACTATGTTAGATCCTTATATTCTTCAATAACAACCACAATGGGATCAAAATGTGGAGGGAGGCTTCTCCATTTTTTTATAATTGTTTTATGTGATAAATTATCTCCATAAGATCTAATTTGATTTACTAAGCCCATTGCTTGAGCAAAAAAATATTGCATTGATTCAAAGTCTTCTATGAAAATATTTTCAAAATCTCTTATAAACGTTTGAAGTTTGATAATTTTTACCTTTTCTATTCTTTGATATATTCTAAAATAGATCTCATGACTGTTTTGATTTTGTTGTTGCAAGAATTCTTGGAAAAATTCACTAATGTAGAGCTTGCTGAATAAAAAAGAGGGATTTTGAGTCCTTTTTGTTCTCCTTTAATTAATCTCATTGTGCTTGAGTTCATTTAGTAAGATCTTGTGCATCTGTAGGTTGTGTAACCATTCTCAATCAAATCCTACAAATCATGAGAAATAAACAATGTCTTCATCTTAATCCTCCAAAAAGCATAATTCTCCCCCTTAAACAAAGGAATCTAAGGTTGAGTAAGATTTAAATTTTTGTTGCTAATAGCCATCTTAAATTGTTGTTAGATTTTGTTCTCTTCACAATTCTGGCTTTGAACTTTAATATAACACAATCTCCCACAAAATAAATGCACCTAGGTTTAAATCAAATAAGTTCTACTAAAAAATATGAACCTCTCTCGTAGACAAACCTTGCTCTATACCAAATATTGGTATAAGAAAAAAGTTCAAAACAAATCTTATTTTAACAAAAAGGAGTACAAATTGTTACCATAAAATACAAAACTTTATTCATTAATTCATTATATTGTAAATCTATTACAAAAATAATTTATCTATTTATAAACCTAAGGTTTCAAAACCAAAAAATTTGAAACAATAAAATCTCTATATACAATCTTTTTTATTTAAAAATATTATTTTTAAAAAAATCTTTTCCATGTATGTAAAAGCTGCATAAGCTGCCCAATTTTAACACTATGCTATTAATGGAATAAAGATTGGCCTTTTTAATTAATTAATTAATTTATTTTTAATTCTTTCAAATAACTATAAATATAGCAAAGTTGAACGTACGCTAAGATCCCTAACGCTAAGCATTATCCTTATACACAAAAAAACATGAGTCAATTACCAATATAATAAAAGCTGATCAAAGAAGATAAAATCCGAGGGCTTCACTCTTGAAGATTAGCTTTTGCTCGGTCTCAGTTGCAATCTTTGATTTCTTATGACTTCCACTCAAGACAGATAGGTGGGACTGAAACTGCCATATGACTTGCACTAAGAAAAAATATTGGTTTGTTTTTTTTATTTTGTTTTCTCTTCTTTGAAATAGCTATAAATATAGCAAAGTTGAACATACGCTAAGATCTCAGAAAACATAAGAGTCAATTGCCAATATAAATTACCAATATAATAAAAGGTGATCAAAGAAGATAAAATCCGAGTGCTTCACTCACGAAGCTTAGCTTTTGCTCGGTCTCACTTGCAATCTTTGATTTCTTATGACTTCCACTCAAGACAGCTAGGTGGGACTGCGACTGCCATATGGCTTTTACTCAAGACAGATAGGTGGGACTGAAACTGCCAGACCCTGCAATGCTACCCATCAACTCATAAAATTTGCAACTACTTTCAAAACAACGTGAATGCTCATTATGGTTTGTCCAGAGAGGTAAAGATTGGTGACAGCCACGTTCGTTGGCTGAAAAGAAAATTCACCTACTCCTATTTAATTAAAGGCAAAGTCATGAATTATTCAGCACTATGAACGAGGCGAACATTGAATGGCTGAAGGCAACGTCATGAATTACTCAGCCCCTTGCCCCTTGTCTCTTGTAAGAAAAAGCAATTTCCTGTACTCTTGTCTCAGCTTATGGATGAGCTTACACGACGGGTATTGAATAACTTAGACGATAAAAAGACCATAAAAGAGAGTTCAACATACCAAAAGCAGTATTATTTATTTCTTAAAGTCATGGAGATCAAGTGAATGTTTATGTTAACCACTTCATTACGGGGGGTGAGTGATTGACTTTAAAATTATATAATGAGTTGATAAGTATATCGTTACTTTTTTAAAATTAAAACAATTAAATTATTTTATTATAATTTTTTTAATTTATAAAATATTTTTATTATATTATTTTTAATAAAGTATTTTATTATATTATTATTTTATATATTTTTATTTTTGAATAATACTTCTTATACAAATCCCCAGGTGAAGTCTTTACGGCCAGGATATTATAATATCTTTGATAATATCTATCTCTCGGATTTTCAGAAAGACAACGTCCGTTCGAAATTTTTATGATTTAAATTAGGGAAAGGGTTGTTAAAAAGTTATTACGTAACAAACTCTAATAGGAAATTTCATGTTTGAAATTTATTTTCAACTCATTATGTTCTGAGTCATCTTTCTTACCATGTACTGCTCCTTCAGAGAGACCGCGTGCGTACGAACGCATTTGTAGCCATCTTCAACACGGCACTGCAGGGCCACAATTCACGTGCGTAATTCGGTAACACGGATAATGCCCGCCCAAAATGCCTATTTATAGCCGATGCAATTATCAATCGATCCCAACTCAAAATTCTTCTTCGAGTTTAGAAGTAGTTGGTTCTGCGAAACCATGGAGTCTGCAAGCTTAGTCGGAGCATACTCGCCTGCACTGAATACAAAATGTTCGCTTCCTTCGTGTCCAAGCAAACTGGGCTGGATGTCGGAGAGAAGCAAACGCTATGCCAGAAAAAAATTGGCATCCAACTATGCGGTGCGCGTTCGCTCTGAAAAGAGCGAAGGCGAAGGCGGGTTCGACATCGACCGCCGCAGTTTGCTGTTGTCGTCGTCCACATTGGGCCTGTCCACTCTCACGGCAGGAAAGGCCCTCTCCAAACCGTTTCCGGCTCCTGACTTCGGCGGCTGCGTGTATCCCACTGATCTCCCCACCGGCGCAGTGGTGAAGGGCGATTGCTGTCCTCCGTATTCATCGAATACAACTATCGTCGACTTTGAATTTCCAACGAAGCTCCCGATGCGGACCCGCCTGCCGGCGCACTTAGTGGACGAAGCATACATCAAGAAATATGACGCCGCCATCAGCGCCATGAAAGCTCTTCCGGAGGATGACCCGCGCAGTTTCACGAAGCAGGCCAACGTCCATTGCGCATACTGCAACGGTGCATACCTTGTAGGCGAGCAGAAGCAGGACTACGCAATCCACAAGTGTTGGTTCTTCGCGCCCTTTCACCGCTGGTACCTCTATTTCTACGAGCGCATTCTCGCCAAATTGATCGACGACGACACGTTCGCGCTGCCCTTCTGGAACTGGGACACCGCAGTCGGCATGTCGATCCCACCCATGTTCACCAACACAAAGCTTTCCATCTACAACGAGAACAGAGACGCGTGCCATCAGCCTCCCATCATCCTCAACTTGCTGGACCCCACGAGCTGCGATGACGGCTCCGTCAAGACCAACTACGCCCAGATCTACACCCACATGGTGTCCGGCGCCACCACGCCACTTCTGTTCCACGGTGCCGTCTACAGATTCGGCGACGAGGACAGTGACCTCAGCTATGGAACACTGGAGACCTCCCCTCATAATCTGGTGCACCAGTGGACGGGCTCTGCCAAGAACACGAACCGCGAGGACATGGGGAGCCTCTACTCGGCTGGGCGGGATGCACTCTTCTACTGCCACCACGCCAACGTGGACCGCATGTGGCACATCTGGAACTCCGTGTTGGGCCGAAAAAACATCCAAGACACGGACCTTCTCAACTCCAAATTTCTCTTCTACGACGAGAACAAACAGTTGGTACAGGTGAGAGCCGGCGACGCTTACGACATGAACAAGCTGAGGTATCGCTACCAGGAGGTAGATCTTCCATGGTTGACTGACGGACGTAGCTTGAAGAAGGCCGGAACGCTCAAGGCCAAGCCTGCCGTGGAGAAGTTTAATGAGTCCCCTAACCAGCTGACGGAGTTGAAGGGTCCTGTCTCAGTGCGGGTGAAGAGACCGACGCAGAAACGTAGCAGCAAGGAGAAAGACGAGGCCGAGGAGGTTCTTTCCGTGGAGGGGATTGAGCTGGACGTGACTGAGAGCGCCAAGTTCGGTATTTTCTTAAACCTGCCGGACGCAGACGCAAGCACCTCTTTGGATAACCCCCATTTTGCGGGTTCGTTTGTGCATTTTGGCCATGGCAAGCACGAGATGAAGACCACGAAAACGACCACGAACAGAAAGTTGTCGTACAAGGTGGGTATCACAGAGACACTGGAGGACATTGGTGCAACCGAGGACGAGAGTATCATCGTCACTCTTGTGCCACAGGCCTCCAAGTTTCAGCCTAAGGAACCCATCAAGTTCACGTCTGTCAATATCTCCTACGATAACAAGTAGGGGCTTGGCGTAAGAGAAATTAATATCTCCCTGCAAGACTATCCATATGCATCTAGAATAACTTTGAGAGCCTAGTTTTCGTGGCATTTGTTCAAAGCCCATACTTAATCTGTGTTTCGTCTGTTCGTAGACGTGCTTTAGTGTTTGTTTGTATGATTTGTGGCGTCGGTTTTTCACAAATGTATTAGCGTTAAATGTGTTTTTGTACGGTGTCCTGCAGTTATGAGCGCGTCTTTATTGATTTGTCCTTTTCATGCCACTCCCTGTCAGGCTATTCTATTATTGCCATGTGAACGTGCTTTAGTGTTTGTATGATTTGTGGTATCAGTTTCACAAATGTGCTAGTGTTACTGTGTTTTCAGTTTGGTTTCAGTTCGGTGTCCACTGGATATGAGTTACTGATTTGTCTTTTCCCTATCAAGCTATTCCGATTATTGCCGTGTGAATTGTGAATGATTGTGACGGCAAGGATTATATTAGAGGTAATATTTTATTTAATAGTTAACTTTAAGAAAAGCACGTGGATATTTGAGAAGGAATACTAGAAGTTAATAAGATCTTTATATAGACGAAGGAGCTAATTAGATTTTCATAGAGAGATATAGTGGTAGTGGTGTTGGTTGTAGTTGTAGTTGTAGTAGTTGACATTTATAGTCATTGATATGATTAGTAAGATGTAATTGGTGTTGTGGAGTTTAAACTCTTTTCAATTTTTTTTATTGTCTTTATTAAAGATTCTTTTACCATGGACTGATGATTTATTTTATATTTTATATAAAGATACAATAAATCATGAAAAAATAATTAGATTAAGAAATAACCATACATTTATTTTTTATATTTTAGAAAATTAAGTATCAATTTTTGTATGAAGTGGTTAAATTAGTTTAGAACATTCGAGTTAGGTGTTACAGTGGTCATTTCAATGGGTAAGTAGTTAAATTGGTTTTGAACATTTGAGTTGGTACAATGGTTGTAGCAATGCACAAGTGGTTAAATTGGTCTAGAACATTTAAGTTGGATGTTGCAATAGTTGTTAGATGATATTGTATGCTAGCTATTTATTATTTTTACATGGACATTAATGATTTGTATCATTTTTCAATTAGGGCCAAGTGAATGGGCATCAAAGGTTTGGTGCTAAATCAATCATGGTGTCAAATTTTAGGTGGAACCCAACTTTTCTAGTGAAGAGTCCGAATAGAAGCCAAGGTTGATGTGTCTAGCATCAAGTCCATAAGTGGTCCCAATATGATGGTATTGACGTAGATGATAAATCATGTCATGGGCATTGACAACTAGTGTTGGCACCCAACATTGGAAGGTAGTGCAAACTTTAGTAATTGGCATTGACACCAATGTTAAAGGATGGTGTTAGATGCCACCTTTAATGTATGCATGGGAATACCTCCTTGCACTTAGATCATAGGGACTATATTCTCCACGAACAAATAGGTGGTCTTTCATAGCTTATTCTCATTTTTTCTCATAGTCATCTATGGCTTCATCTCATGAGTCTTCGTTACCTATCTTGCTTGATATTTTTTTGGGGAGTTACTTGAGATTTTTTTTATGACATCAATTTATTTTAATATTTTTGTGTCTATCTTAATTGATTATCACATCTCTTTATATACTTATAAGTCCATGTGTTATGGTGATGAAGATTTTTACTTCAAACATTTGTTTATATTATAAAGATTTCTAAAATTTAGATACAATCAGATTTGAGTTTCTTTATGGTATCCAACTAGGGTTATGCATAAGAGGTTGGACCTAAAATGTACTTGTAAAAAAATGGTGAATCCTAATCAAAAATCAAGATGAATCCTAAAAAAATTAAATCAATCATCTTCACACCAAAATTTGGGGGTATTTGAAGATCTAAAACATAAGGTCATATTTGGACATAATTTTGACCTATTATATCAACTTATAACCCAATAAAAACACCACCATTAGATCAAGATCAAAAAGATCTTTCTAACGAGTATAAATATACCTATGTTTGGATATATATTATCGCAAATTGACCCTAAGAACAAATTGGTCTTGAAAATTTTAGGTGAATGGGCCGACATCGAGGGTCCTCATATTCACCAATTTTCAATTTTAGAAATCCTAATATTCGCCCAATTTGTGAATATTCGCCACTATGCATAACCTTGTATCCAACCTTGGTGGACCAATGCATAGCATTGGTGCCATAGAAGAGAATGCATATGATAATGGCTCCTCTCATTCAACTGTCCAATTTTGTGTTGAGAATGATCCATAATGTAACCCTTGTTCTCTTGATGTAGTTTTTTCATTGCTTGAAGTTGATTCTGCATGTCACAGTTTACAATCACTCAACCTTGTCGAGTATTTTGTTGGAGGCATCCCTAATGAGTCTTCCCTTACGTCCTGGGTTAACACAACTTGGAATCCTCATGGAGTCAAGATATTGATGGTTCAAAACCTTACAAAGAGTTTTTTTCTATTTCACTTTGTGGAAACAACCCATGCTAAGGTGATTTACAAACATGGACCCTGATACATGAGAAGTTCTCTACTTGTCTTTTCTATTTGGACCCATGAATTTTATGTTTCTGAGGAAAGATCTACCAAAGTCCCTACGTGGGAGGAATTTCTAGGACTCCCTCTACCTTTGTGGTCCTTTCTCAGTCACATAGTGACCCCTATTGGGCATGTCATTTTGGTGGAGGTAGACAAATGTTTCCATGCACACACTCAAAAATATGTTTGTGTTGAGATTGATGTTTCTCGACAGCTCAAGGAGTCTATTGACATACAATTTGGCAACACTGTGTTATCCTAATGGGTCCTCTACATTAACTTGCCCAACACTTGTTTTCAGATCCAATCCTCAGGATACAAGATCAAAGACTGTCATGTGATACTGCATAATAGGGACAAGCAGAGCCCCACCACACCTAGTTCATACACTCCTCAATATTAGGAGGTTGGAAAACTATGGGAGGGCAAAAAATGCACATTTGGCTGCTTCTAAAGGTATACAATCCAAGTTGGCACATGTCTCACATTCGGTAAAAAAAGATATGAAAAGGAAAATTTTGATCCTGTGCAGCTGAGGTTCCTCGGCCTCAACAGAGGGATGCAATAGTGCTTGCTTCAAAGTCCTCTAGTACATTTTCTCTAGCTAACACTAGGTGCTCCCGTAGTCTAAGAAGGGGATTTATAGAAGAAAATGCTTTTTCAAAGAAGTGACTTGAGATGACCAATGTTTAGTTGGGCAACAACTACAGTGTGTTAGAGTATCTTAATTATGGTGAGGATATGTCTTTGAATGCAGAGCCATCATCGATGGAATTGACAGTTCCTCTAGAGGAAGCAAAATCTAAAGTTCCCTCCCCTTTTGTGTGGTTTTGACATTCTTGTAGTCCTCGACAAGGGAAAGAAGATGAAGACACTTTACCTGAAAAATGGTTTCACCCTTCTGGCCCAAAAGTTCCAATAATTTTGCATTGGGAAGACACCGATATGACCCTAAATTTTTGGTAGACGTAAGGCCTAGAGTTATAGTTCTACAGTTTAGGGTTTCTAGTTTATTACATTTCTACAATTTAGGGTTTTTAGTTTATTTTACGATTTATTCACCTTTTAGGGGTTTCATTATGTAAGGGGGTTTTGAATAATTGGGTTCCCACTCTATTGACGGGGATGTTTTTTTGGCTGAAGGCGTTAGCCACGTGGCGTGTTTATCCTTTTTTTTCATAAAAATGTATTTTATCCTTTAATATAATGCTTTTTACATAAAAAATATATACAATCTAAGTGATGAAGGGGTCTTAAAAATACACAAAGTTTATAAATATATTTTTGAAGTTTTTTTATAACAAAGAATAATATTAATTTTGTATATATTTTAAATAATATTTCATGATTATCATGTCATAGGTAATGCCAAATTAAATTAAAAATTTATGTTATGGAATGTTGCATCAAACAATGTTCAACATTAAATATGATAATCAACCAAACATAGAATGTCAACATATGATTGCCATTAAATTATTACTAATAGTAGTAGTAAGTATCATTGAACTAAATTATGAAATATATGACTAAGTAATATAATGCACTAAATACGTACATTAAATTGTTTCTATGCCCACACTATTCTTATCTCTCACACCTTGCTTTTTTTTTTGTTGAACATCTTTTTATATTATTTGTTAAAAAATGTATCATTTAAATAATATAATTAAGGAATAAAATTGTACTTAGGACACTCTCAAATTATATTAGAATATAACATATTATAAATATCACAATTGATATATAAAAAATAAATTATAGTACAAGCATTGCTTAAAGAATCTAAAAATTTGATAATAGGAAAAGAGGTAAGTCATGCCAACTCTACAATGAAGGCCATTATTCCTTAGGAGGAATGTTATTATCGTCAAGTTTCCAACAATCATTAAGCTTCCCGTTGTGACTATCTCACAACTAACTTCAATTTTGGGGTCCACTTGAAAATTTCAGTAGACCGGACTAATGGGATATCATGATGTATTTTGTTCCTCACAATTGACCCATGATGTTTCTTCTTGCATATCAAAATAAAGGGGTCATTTTGGTTAAGCAAAGTGAGTGTTGCCTTTTGTTTGGTGTTATTGACTCTTTTATATGTTGTCAGTTTTATTGTCTTTATTGTTCATTCGTTAGTTTGTTTTTTTTATTGTTGTTATTGTTAATGTGTTGATTTTTATTGTTAGTTTGTTGATTTTATTGTTGATAATTTTTATTGTCAATTTGTTGATTTTATGGTCACCCTTTTGTTGTTAGATATTATGATAAGTTTAGTTTTAAAGTTTTTAGTTTTAAATTATGATTAATTTTCATTAAAGTTTTTAGTTTTAAATTAGGATTAATTTTCATTAATCAATGGTTTCCATATATCCTTTTAATTTAAAATTTGTGGTTTATGTTCGTAGGTGGAAGACCCATAGGAGTGATCCAAGTGAAAAAGGAAATGCTAGAGCACATAGAACGAGGACACCTAGCGACATAGAAGAAACCAACAAGGAAAGGTGAGAGCACACATGTGGTACCACCTGGCAGGATGACGACAAATAGAGGATGAGGACACATGTTGCAGGAGGGGGCTACGTAATGTATGGTAAATAGGAGAGACTATCTGAAGGTAGTCAACTAAAATAAGGTGAGATATATGTTATAAGACACTCGAGGAGTGAAGCACAATAGATGTGGGATAATAGAATTCCCCCACACTAAATAAAAACCGCCACCCATTGATTGTGTACACATGGCATACCAATGGTCTAGATTTGCAGGGCAGGTTTCACAATAAGCGTTGACCACGATAGGGAGCATTAGTGACATCCTATTTGGGGCGGGTAGAGACCTGTTGCGATATAAATGTGGAATAATACCCCAACCTAACCAATTTTAGATGATAATAGTGGTAAGGGCGACATAAGCATTTGATGGCATGTACACAGTGTAGAAAGGCTCGACATGATAGAGGGGAACATTATTGATCTTTGTTTGTGGCTTGGAAACCCTAAATCTCATATGAACTGCTTATATTACTGAGCACTAGAGAGGAGGAAATGTTGAACGCCAAACACTTGGAGGTGTTGGATATCTTCAAAGGTCAAGTGCGGGTGTGAACTAGTCGTGATATGGTGGAGTTGACTGTGCGTGACACTGAAGGTGATCGAGAGATGGTCATATTTAAATATTTTTGAGGATGTTGTTGTACGCAACATGGGTTGGCTACAAAAAAAGAGGAATAAATGTGTGTCATCGAAGTTTGGTTTTAACTTAAGCTTTGGACATTGGTGTAGGGGTCAGCCAAGATAAGGCTTGCACCTTATCAACCCTGGTTCGAGTTGCGTCAACACCACCAAAAGGAAAGAAGGGGGTATTTTTTATTGCTTTATTTAATTTGGTGCCACCCGAAGGAAAGAAGGGGGTATTTTTTATTGATTTGTTTAATTTGACGCCACCCAAAGGAAAGAAGGGGAATTTTTTTTTTAATTTATTTAATTCAATTGCCCAAGGTTTCATGTTTATTATATTTTGTGGGTATTTTGGTAAATACCTAGGGTTTCATAATGTTGATGTTCATACTCCCTATTGCTAGGATTAATGAATATGTGGTCCTTCATAGGATCAGTTTCTAAACTTGAAATATGTGTGAATAGGGACAAATGGAGCTCAAATCAAGGAGATATAAGGAGAAATAAAAATAGTTTGGATTAATTTTTTTAAATTCAAGAATTCTTTAAGGATCTAAAAGGTCATATTTATGTATTCCTATCCATATTTTTCTACCCTTGTTTTTGGGTAAAGGAAGTGGAAACGAAAAGGATTCCTAAAAGTTTTAAATACCCATGGACCCCATTGTCAAAGGGGCTGGAATTTCTGGTAATGCAAGATAGATTATTATGATCATTTTAATGCATATAGATCTGAAAAATTACACCTTGTGAGGAAGACTGGAGGAGTTTATTTCTGAGGGTTATTGTGTTAATGTGTTATTCTTTTACTGTATGTCTTTAAACTTATATCTAGTGTTAAATTCTCTTAGGAGGTTACACTATGTGAAGGTTTATTTTGATGTAGGTTTTGTTTTTTCTTAGAGTCTAACACTTGATCTAATCTGATTGTGTTAATGCAGGTTTTATTAGGTTGAGTTACCCTCAGATTGGTTCATGATCTCTAGTTTTGCAGGGTAGGGGAGCATGATACTATATTATGTTTGCACGTATATTCCAGCTTTAGTTTAGTTTAGTTGTAGTTTATTTTTTGCAAGTTTTCTTTTCTTTTGCAAATACCCTAGTTTATTTCTACAAGTTTTTAATCTGAAACTCATAATCCCAAAAGATCCTATTTAAATTATAAATCTGATCTAGGAAATCTGGAGTGTACCTAATCCAAATAATTAGTTCGACTAGCTCTTGCATTTACATTTATTTGGATCATCCTTCAAGGATATTAAAAGGAACATTTATGCACAACTTTTCACCTTGCATAAATAAGATAAAATCAATCTAGGAGGGAGGGTTTCTAACCTACTACTTTACATTAAGTGTAGATAAAGCAAATGAATGCTAAATTTCTAACTTTCTAACTTGCTAACCTACTGACTTCTAACTTTGCAATTAGTGGAGCATTAAATATGAAGATAAAATTGAACCTACTAACTGCAAAGACTAACTCCAATATCACATTAAAGGCATGGATTTAAAATGAAGTGGATAATTCCACAACACTCTAACTTTGCATTTTAATCTGAAGATAAAAATAAATCCACTAACATGGATTCAAGGTAAGACAGATTAATGCAAAGGCAATCAAAGAAGCAACACTTAATTTTATCAATTTGCACAAAGGCATATTCATTGCAATTTAAGAAAATCAATCACAAAGCACTAATGTATTAAAGTAGCATACCCCTTTTTAAAAATTTCTTGCAAATCACTTGGTTGTTTCTAGCACTCGCTATTCTTGATTATTTTACTTTCAAATAAACATGTGCAATGCTTATATAGCAAAACCTTGGAAAAGTTTTTTTGTTTATTTTAACTTCTTTGCAAGAGAGGGTTTTTAGATTAATACCCTAGCTGTGATGGGGATTTTGCAATTGGGAAAAATATCCACTCAACAAAAATGGTGCTAGAAGGAGGGCTCTTCATAGCTTTGTGATTTATTTTTTTAAGATCATTTTCAACTAACAATACTTTTAGTTGCAAAAGCCTTTTGTTTTCTGACAAAAAATGTGTGAAGTTTTGTTTCAACTGTGCTTTGTTACAGGAATTTTGTTTTGTAGGTTTTTATAGATATTTGTTTATTGTCTGAGTTGTGATTTGTAAGAGGTCTTGTAGAACAACTATCTTTCCAAGGTGGCCCAACTTGAGTATATCTCTACTAGGTCTAAAACCACAAGGGAAACCATATTTCAAAGACTTTATCCTAATTCTAGGAAACCTAGGAACAAGACTCAAGAGATTGAAATCCCACCCATCTAGAGTTACCTTTGGTGTCAAGTACATATAGTGGATCTATACTTGTTATCTCTATTGTTGTGGGTACATCAAGTATATATGCACCCATTACCTCAACTATTTTTGCTACTCTTGTAGGGCCACCACCATTGAATAACATGTCCCAACCACCATTGGCTCCCTAGTATGAAGTATATAATATTCCCTTGAACATAGCCAGTGTTTCTCATGATATACCCATAAACATCGAGAAATATCTACCAAAGTTTAAACACAATGGTGATTTTACAGTTGAAGAGCATATTTAGGCTTAGAAGGATGCTTTGATTAGACTACAATTAGAACATGAAGATGTCACTTGTAGACTTTTCTTATGAGTATGGATCAAATATCTTATGAATGGTATATCAGTTTACCCGTTGGATCCATTACTTCATGGGTTCAACTTGAAAATACTTTTGTCAATCAGTTTAGGTCACCTTTGAATCCCACTATCATCTACCATCAATTTATGACTTCCAAAAAGGCACCTAATGAGTCGATTAGAATTTTCAATCAGATATTTTAAAAAAATTATTCTAGACTGGCTCGCCATTTTAACATAGATGCTACCTTTGATTTACAAATATACTTTGGGGTATTAGACCCTATTACTATCATGTTCGCTAGGAGAAATCCTCAAGTTACTACTTTATCCCAAGCCTACAAGGAAGCCATGGTCATAGAACAAAAAAAGATACCCTAAGGTGTTGGGATGCACCGATCACCTATGATAGGACAATTTGGTCCTTATAGTCATTTTTCTATGATGAATCAATTCATGGCACCTCAAATGCTAATGATGAATGCTCTACCATACTATCAATATTATCCTTTCATGCCCACTTATCCTTCCACTCCCACCTATCCAAATGTATCCATTCCCTCCACCAGACCTCTACTCTTAGATAACAAGATGGTTCAACAAGGAGTCAATGCAACCAATGCTCAAGTTTTGGAAGAATTTCCTATGGTCACACCTCTTTAGAGCATGAACCATTTTTTGAGTTAAAACATTCAGAATCAAACCTTGATGCCAATCCAAGATACGACTAGTATTGTAAATCCTTTTGGACCTAGTACCATAACACCTCATCTAAAAGAGTCCAATTCTGAAATTGGGGAAGTCAAGAAAATGTGTCTCAAGTTGAGTAATGACATAGTCCACTTACAAAAGAAAAATTCCTAAACTTCTCATTCTAATAAAAATTTCAATAATCAAAGGAGGTCATGGAATACTATGCCTAATAATGGGGGTGTACCTAACCCCATAGTCAACCAAGCTGATGCTTTTGCAAGCCCTAGTAGCCTCGATCCCATTATCAATATGTTGGATTTGGCTTGGGAAAAGGGATGTAGGTTGCATAACACTAAAGACCATAGTGAGGAGTGCCTAGAAGCTTACAGATTAAAAAACTGCTTGCAAGCTCAAGTTGATGAATTAGAGTTATAGGGTAAATCGAGGGTCCATATTATTTTTCTAAGGGGAAGGAAGATGCTTTAGTTGCTGAAATAGTTCACTATTAAGAAAGTGTTGAGCAAGGTGCAGCAAAAGTATTGTCATTGTTGTCAACACAGTCAGACAGATCAGTTGATGATGTGGACAGGAGTTAAGAGGTTCTTCAGAGTATTTGTTGAGCAAGGTGCAACAAAAGTTGATGAAGTATACAGGAGTTAAGAAGTTCTTTAGAGATCAGTTGATGAAGTATACAGGAGTTAAGAAGTTCTTCAGAGTATGTACAGTGATTTTCCAAAAGATAGAAGTGGCCCATTTGAGAAAAATCAAAAGAAAATCACAAGGAAGAAAACTGTCGCGATATCGCGACATGTTGAGAAGAAAGAAAACTGTCGCGATATCGCGACATGTTGAGAAGCAAGAAAACTATCACGATATCATGACATGTTGAGAAGCAAGGAAAACTATCATGATATCGTGACATGTTTGGAGAGAAAGAGAAAGAAAACTATCACGATTTCGCGACATGTTCGGAGAGAAAGCGCAAGCAAGAAAAACTGTCGCGATTTCGCGACATGTTTGGAGAGAAGAAGCAAGAAAAACTGTCACGATTTCGTGACATGTTAGAAGAGAGAGAAGAAGAAAGAAAAACTATCACGATTTCGTGACATGTTAGAAGAGAGAGAAGAAGAAAGAAAAACTGTCACGATTTTGTGACATGTTAGAAGAGAGAGAAGAAGAAAGAAAAATTGTCACGATTTCGCGACATGTTGGAAGAGAAAAAGACAAGTAGAAAAAGTGTCATGATTTCATGACATATTGCAAGAGGAAGAGGAGAGAGAAAAAGATGTCGCGATTTCATGACATGTTTCATTTTCGTGGTCCAAAGTGAAGAGAAAGAGGAGAGAGAAAAAGGTGTCATGATTTCATGACATGTTTCATTTTTGTGGTCCAAAGCGAAGAAAAGAGGAGAGAGAAAAAGGTGTCACGATTTCGTGACATGTTTCATTTTCACGGTCCAAAGCGAAGAGAAAGAGGAGAGAGAAAAAGGTGTCATGATTTCGTGACATGTTTCATTTTCGCGGTCCAAAGCGAAGAAAAGAGGAGAGAGAAAAAGGTGTCGCGATTTCATGACATGTTTCATTTTCGCGATCCAAAGCGAAGAGAGAAGGAGAGAGAAAAAGGTGTCATGATTTCGTGACATATTGCAAGGAAGATTGTACGGATGAAAAAGTGTCACGATTTCATGACATATTGCAAGGAAGGTTGTACGGACGAAAAAGTGTCACGATTTCACGACATATTGCAAGGAAGATTGTACGGACAAAAAAGTGTCACGATTTCACGACATGTTGCAGGAGAGAGAGTCCGAGAGAAAAAGTGTCACGATTTCGTGACATGTTGCAAGAGAGAGAGTCCGAGAGAAAAAGTGTCGCGATATCGCGACATGTCGGGTTTTCATGACCCGAAGGCAAGAGAGAGAGTCCAGGAGAAAAAGTGTCGTGATATCGTGACATGTCACGTTTTCGTGACTAAGGAGGAGAGAGAAAGTAAGAAGGCTGAAGTGTCACGATATCACAAAAAAAGTAAAAAGGAAGAGTAAGGAGGAGAAAGTGTCGCGATATCGTGACATGTCTGTTTTATGGGTATAGAAAGAAGGACAAGAAGGTGAAAGTGTCACGATATCGTGACATGTTCGTGTTTTCATGGGTATGAACCAAGTAAAGGACAAGGAGGCGAAAGTGTCACGATATCACGACATGTGTTTTCATGGGTGCAAAGTCGAGAAGAGGACAAAGAGGCAGAAGTGTCATGATTTCATGATAGGTCACTTTGGTGCGAGCTAAAAATAGAACCCAGCCGAATTAAGATATGTAACCGTTAACTAAAGTTACACAACAGTTATAGGGGACGTTACAAAAGAAAATCATGCAGCTATTTTAAGAACAGTCAAAGAAGGAGAAATCGAACAGTCGCATAAATAGAATCAGAATATGCATGCATGCATAGAATTGAAAGATGAACAGTCATGTTAGGGGTACATGTGTAAATTTGTAACATGCATCATGTTTAACGAAAAGCCTACCCTATTTATATACAAAAGAAGTTACAATTGACAAGTGGCGCATGAGAAATGAAAGAAGTTACAATTGACAAGTGGCGCATGAGAAATGAAAGGAGTTACAACTGGAGTTATAGAGAGAGAATTTGGTTATAAAAGGAGGTTTGTGTGGAGAATTAAATGTGGCTCAAAGAGGGTGAAAGTGCTACCGAAAGAGTGTGAAAGTGCTACTGGAAGAGAGTGCGCAGGAGGCGAGTGAGCAGGGTGTGTGCTGGGTAAAGAGTGGGCAATGTTGAGAAAGCAATAGACCAGTCAGGGTCTTGTAAAAGTGAAGGCATATTTATGTCAATCATCTAGATTCAGAATAGAAGTCCAAGTTGGTGCTTGGCATCAGGGGTTGGTGCTCCTTCTAGTTGGTGCTAGTAAATCAGGGGTTGGTGCTCCTTTCTGTTGGTGTAGATAAATTAGGGGTTGGTGCTCCTTTATGTTGGTGCAGATAAATCAGGGGTTGGTGCTCCTTTCTATTGGTGCAGATAAATCAGGGGTTGGTGCTCCTTCCAGTTGGTGCTGGTAAATTGATTGTAAAGTTGGTGCTTTGCAAAGGCTGGATTTGGATGGGAGTCCAAGCAGTCTATTTTTGAGGAGTAGCCAAAACTGGTGAACCTCGTTACATCTTGTGTTGTGTGATGCTCTCTTGTTATATTTGCTTTATGTGGTTTTAAGCTTTCATTGTTTTGGCTTTAAGAGTTGAAGTTTTAAGTTTTAAAGAGCCACACTGATTCACCCCCCCTCTCAGTGTCATTGTGAGACTAACAATTGGTATCAGAGCCAGTTTCCCTTATCAAGCTAAATCAGCTAGGGTTGATCTTGGATTAGTACGCAATGGGTAAGAAGAATAGATCCTCCTCAAATAAGGCATCTCAATCAGTTTTAGTTCCTGTGGAAGAGAAGATTGAACTAGAAAAGATAGAAGAAGTGAATTCTAAAGTATGTGATGAAAACCTTGAGGGTGAAGTATATCTAGAAGGTGAGTTGATCGCTGCACTTGAAGAGTTGAATATAGAAAGGAAACAGAACAAAAGACTGTCCAAGAAGTTGGAAGAATATGAGGATAATATTGAAGATCTCTTCTTGCAAATTCATAAAGCCAAGAAAATAGAAGAAGCTTTGAAGTCACACCTGGATGATAAAAGCGATGTTTGCAGCAAACAAGAAGAGGAGATTGTTTTATTGAAGAAACAACTAGAAGAGGCCAATACAAATCTCAAATTTGAGAAGAGCACAGAGTTGCTAGATAAAATGATAAGGCAACAAAGAAACCCCATGTCTAAGCTTGGTCTTGGATATGAAGCTGAACAACCTTCATCTTCTAAATCTGCAGAGAAGAAGAAGTCCACTACTGATGGATCAAAGCAAGAACAGTTTGAAGCTGAAACTTCAAAAGGAAGAAAATCTCGAAGGAGATCTACAGCAAAGCAACCACAACAAAAGAGGTTCTATCACTCTCACTCTATTCATAATAATGCTTTTAATGGCTATTGTTTTAGATGTAACCATTATGGTCACAAGGCAATTTATTGTGGATTGAATAAAAGATCAAAGAGTTATGCTGGTAGAAATACATCTGTTGAACACCATGTGCAATGTTTTAAATGTAATGGTCATGGGCACATAGCAAGGTTTTGTCCAAGAACCTTTTTATCCAATCTAAGGCAAGACAACAGATTTCATCAGACACAAAGAATGCAACACAGACAGGGAAGAAATCATGTGTATCAAAGAAAGGAAAATAATCATCCATCAAGGATGCACAAGAGACAACCACCCAAGAGAAATGTTCAAGTTTACGAAAAGCTTCAAAACTGTGATGCAGTTGAGAAACTCAAGCCCAAGTTCAAGAAAGGTTGGAGAAAGAAAGAAGAGAGGAAATCGTGTCTCCTTGGACTGAAGGAGATTACTCCTCTATTGCATTAAGCAACTCCAGGTAGCACATCCTCAGGGGGAGCAATGTTAAAGTTTTATTTTAATGCTCCTATGTATTTGTGTGGTTATCTGAGGATGAAAGGAAAGTAGTCGGGGAGTTGTCGTATAGTTGTCAAAATGTGTTCCAGTTCATGTAGATGTTTGTGGAGATAGTATCAAACTGATGTGCTTCAGCAGAACAACATGGTGAACAACTAGGTTTTTGATGCAGCAACTGATAGGCATTATCTGGGATAGAACATGCAGCACAGGTCGACGTATCATGGAAGCATAAGCTAGCAGGTGTTGGTTTTGAAGCCTGTAACATTCCCAATCTATAGATAAAATAGAATCCATGTTGTGAGTGGGAAGGCGTGCGTTTCTTAACCAAAAATACAACACATCATTTGGTATAAGAGAGCATTAATTTTCTCTAAAGAAGTAGCCGTTATCAAAGAGATGCCAGAGTCAAAGCAATCAGTGGCACTAGCACCCAGTTGGTCAAGAGTGCCAAGTGGCACATGCAAGGCAGAGATGTTGAGAGAATAGCACCCAGGTGGTGAAGCATCAAGGAGGACAAGATGCCTATGCACCTAAGAAAGTCTTGCATTATTTGAGAAATGCGAGATATTGCCCGAGGAATCCCTTGATCGCAGCGAGGAGAAATGCTCCCTGGAATCACGTGAAGAATGTTCGTCTAAGACATTGAGTAGCCCTGACATATGTCCTAGCAAGAAGCTGAATACCAAGAGTTGATGACTGCATGCAGATTGAGGTTCCAATGCTATATGTAACGGTCCACTGTCAATACCTATGTAGGCGATAAAAAACATCCATGGCAGTCGTTAGAAACCAGAGACATTGAGCTGCACAACGGACGCGAGGCAAAGTCGTTAGTCACGGAGGAGGTGGCAGTCAAGAGGCCAAAGAAAATTGTGGAGAGTGTCGATGATAAAGTTGATGAAGTGGATTTGATTTGAGATTGCCATTCATTGTTGAGTTCATTTTGAGTACTACTTGAGCATGATTGATTGAGCCTTTGAGAAGGCCTTTGGGAAATAGTTGTGGTACAGTGTTTGATGCTTACACAGAGTTGGTTGATACATGCTTCGACTAGGGTCTGTGATAAAGGGATGTTCATTGAGGTGATTGGTTGAGTTGAGTTGAGATTGGGATTTGAGTATAGAACATATTGAGTCTCTAACAATTCTCTTTATGCTTCTATGAGATCTAGTTGATATATTGATTGAGCATTAAGTATAGAACATATTGAGTCTCTAACAATTCTTTTTATGATTCTATAAGATCTGGGCAAGTTCTTGGTGAGCTTGCTAGAGCAGGTTCTCAGTGAGCCTATTGACAGAGTACAGCAGATAGAGTCTCAATGGATAGAGATCCAGCAGCCAACACAGTTGAAGATAGATCTGAGTGAGGGACCACATTCTCAAGGGGAGCATTTATATATTTGATTATATTTTTGCTCATATTTGTAATTTTTGCTAACTATCATAACGTGTGCCTGAGAATGATGTGCATGGACTCAGGGGGAGTCTGCAGCAGCCCTTTGGTATTATTGTCAAAGGGGGAGAAGAATTATAGGAGATTGCATGAGTGTTGCCAACAATTCCAAAGGGGGAGATTGTTGAGCAAGGTGCAGCAAAAGTATTGTCATTGTTGTCAACACAGTCAGACAGATCAGTTGATGAAGTGGACAGGAGTTAAGAGGTTCCAGTTGATGATGTGGACAGGAGTTAAGAGGTTCTTCAGAGTATTTGTTGAGCAAGGTGCAACAAAAGTTGATGAAGTATACAGGAGCAAACATCAATTGATGAAGTATATAGGAGTTAAGAGGTTCTTCAGAGTATGTACAATGATTTTCCAAAAGATAGAAGTGGCCCATTTGAGAAAAATCAAAAGAAAATCACAAGGAAGAAAACTATCGCGATATCGCGACATGTTGAGAAGAAAGAAAACTGTCGCGATATCGCGACATGTTGAGAAGCAAGAAAATTGTCGCAATATCACGACATGTTGAGAAGCAAGGAAAACTATCGCAATATCATGACATGTTTGGAGAGAAAGATCCAAAAAGAAAAACTGTCACGATTTCATGACATGTTCAGAGAGAAAGAAGAAAGAAAACTATCACGATTTCCGACATGTTCGGAGAGAAGGCGCAAGCAAGAAAAACTATCACGATTTCATGACATGTTAGAAGAGAGAGAAGAAGAAAGAAAAACTGTCATGATTTCATGACATGTTAGAAGAGAGAGAAGAAGAAAGAAAAACTATCACGATTTTGTGACATGTTAGAAGAGAGAGAAGAAAGAAAAACTGTCACGATTTCGCGACATGTTGGAAGAGAAAAAGACAAGTAGAAAAAGTGTCACGATTTCATGACATATTGCAAGAGGAAGAGGAGAGAGAAAAAGGTGTCACGATTTCATGACATGTTTCATTTTCATGGTCCAAAGCGAAGAGAAAGAGGAGAGAGAAAAAGGTGTCGTGATTTCGTGACATGTTTCATTTTCGTGGTCCAAAGCGAAGAGAAAGAGGAGAGAGAAAAAGGTGTCGTGATTTCATGACATGTTTCATTTTTGCGGTCCAAAGTGAAGAGAAAGAGGAGAGAGAAAAAGGTGTCGCGATTTCGTGACATGTTTCATTTTTGCGGTCCAAAGCGAAGAAAAGAGGAGAGAGAAAAAGGTGTCACGATTTCACGACATGTTTCATTTTCGCGGTCCAAAGCGAAGAGAAAGAGGAGAGAGAAAAAGGTGTCGCGATTTCGTGACATGTTTCATTTCGATCCAAAGCGAAGGAAGATTGTACGGATGAAAAAGTGTCGTGATTTCACGACATATTGCAAGGAAGGTTGTACGGACAAAAAAGTGTCGTGATTTCGTGACATATTGCAAGGAAGATTGTACGGATGAAAAAGTGTCACGATTTCGCGACATGTTGTAGGAGAGAGATTCCGAGAGAAAAAGTGTCACGATTTCACGACATGTTGCAGGAGAGAGAGTTCGAGAGAAAAAGTGTCACGATTTCGCGACATGTTGCAGGAGAGAGAGTCCGAGAGAAAAAGTGTCGTGATATCGCGACATGTCGGGTTTTCGTGACCCGAAGGCAAGAGAGAGAGTCCAGGAGAAAAAGTGTCACGATATCGTGACATGTCGCATTTTCGTGACTCAAGGAGGAGAGAGAAAGTAAGAAGTCTGAAGTGTCGTGATATCGCGACACAAGTAAAAAGGAAGAGTACGGAGGCAAAAGTGTCACGATATCGCGACATGTTGTGTTTTCATAGGTACATGCAAACAGAAGCAGCAAGAAGGCGAAAGTGTCACGATATCGCGACATGTTGTGTTTTTGCGGGTATGAACCAAGTAAAGGACAAGGAGGCAAAAGTGTCGCGATATCGTGACATGTGTTTTCACGGGTGCAAAGCCGAGAAGAGGACAAAGAGGCAGAAGTGTCACGATTTCACGATAGGTCGCTTTGGCATGAGCTAAAAATAGAACCTAGCCGAATTAAGATATGTAACCGTTAAACTAAAGTTACACAACAGTAACAGGAGACGTTACAAAAGAAAATCATACAGTTATTTTAATAACAGTCAAAGAAGGAGAAATCGAACAGTCGCATAAATAGAATCGAAATATGCATGCATGCACGAGAATAAAGTGAAAAGAAACGAATAGTCATGTTAGGGGTATATGTGTAAATTCATAACATGCATGTTTGACGTAATGCCCATCTCTATTTATATACAAAGTGAAAGGAGTTCAAGTGACAAGTGGCGCATGAGAAATGAAAGAAGTTACAACTGACAAGTGGTGCATGAGAAATGAAAGGAGTTACAACTAGAGTTATAGAGAGACAATTGTTATAAAAGGAGGTCTACGCGGAGAATTACCTGTGGCTCAAAGAGGGTGAAAGTGCTACTGAAGAGTGTGAAAGTGCTGCTGGAAGAGAGTGCGTAGGAGGCGAGTGAGCAGGGTGTGTGTTGGGTAAAGAGTGGGCAATGTTGAGAAAGCAATAGACCAGTTAGGGTCTTATAAAAGTGAAGGCATATTTATGTCAATCATCCAGATTCAGAGCAAAAGTCCAAGTTGGTGCTTGGCATCAGGGGTTGGTGCTCCTTCCAGTTGGTGCTGGTAAATCAGGGGTTGGTGCTCCTTTCTATTGGTGCAGATAAATTAGGGGTTGGTGCTCCTTTCTGTTGGTGCAGATAAATTAGGGGTTGGTGCTCCTTTCTATTGGTGCGGATAAATCGGGGGTTGGTGCTCCTTCCAGTGGGTGCTTGGTAAATTGATTGTAAAATTGATATTTTGCAAAGGCTAGATTTGGATGGGAGTCCAAGCAGTCTATTTTTGAGGAGTAGCCAAAACTGGTGAACCTCGTTACATCTTGTGTTGTGTGATGCTCTCTTGTTATATTTGCTTTATGTGGTTTTAAGCTTTCATTGTTTTGGCTTTAAGAGTTGAAGTTTTAAGTTTTAAAGAGCCACACTGATTCACCCCCCCTCTCAGTGTCATTGTGAGACTAACAGAAAGTGAGGAAGAAGAAGAGGATAATGAAATATTAGGAGAGTATGATGATGAAATCATAGAAGAGGAAGTCCAAGTTGTTAGTAAGTTTGGGAAAGGGAACCATGGTTATTACACAATAAGTAAATCCAAGACACCCAAAAATTCCTCCACTCTACTAAACAATCCCCTTCTTCCTCCTGATACCAAAGTTGACAACAATCCTCCTCCCCACCTGCTATTGAATCATTCAAACCTACATAGAATGTGCAAAATTCTAAAAAGCCTACTTATGACATAGTGGAATACCTAAAAAGGACTAAAGCTAATGTCTCTTTCATAGAGGCTACTAGATTGCCAAGTCAGAAGGAAGCCTTGATGAAGGCAATATACCCCCAAGCCAAACCCATGAAGTCAAATGTGTTGAGTCTCACTCGGTTTTTATTTTCTTGAACATACAACCTCTTATTCAAAGACATATAGATAAAATTATATTTGCTACTAAGGTTAATGGAAACAATATTCTTTTCTATATTTTGGATGCAACCATGAACTCGTAAAATAGAATTTTTAGATTCAAACAAATATTTATGACCATTGCTTGGGCTATATGACATAAAAGGTGTAGTTTTATAAGCTTGCACATTATTATCCTTTTTTCTCCAATATCCATTTACTTAAAAATGCAACTTCAAATTCTCTTGTGTATATGTATATTTATGAGCAGAAACAAAGTCCATATACCAAGAGAGAGCTTCCTCTTGTAAAGCATTATAAAGCTTCAATTTCTATGTCAATGTTATAAAATTTAGAGATTTATTTTTTACTTCATTAATAATTTCCTAGTGTCACTATCATCCCTTCTAGTGGATACCAACAAATCCATGACTTCAACCCTTTTTTCAAAACAACTAAGGTTTTAAATAACTAAAAATTCTCAAAAATTATTATTTTTGAAATATCATCTATTTTTATCTTCAAATAGTTAAATCTGTAGATTTTCTTCCCCAAAAACAAACAACAACATATTTTCTTACCCATATTAGGAGATATGAATTTTTTTCCGTTTGCACAAATTTTTTATGCATCCCAAAAATAACATCAAAATTCCAACTTCAATAGTTGTAAATCCCTCAATACTTATCAAAATTTAACAAGTGACCAACCATTTTTATAGTATTCAAGAAGATCTACATAATGATGCAAAAATATTTTGAAGATAATAGTTGAAAAAAATAGTATAATTTTTTTTATTAAAAAAATTGTGTAGCCAAAAAACCATATAAATATCCCAACTTTAAACAACCATAACTTTCTTAATAGTTACCATACTTTAACAAAGGAGTAGTCATTTTTTGTAGTACTCTTTAAGGAAGGAATCACTCCATAATATCTTCAAGCTCCATGGGCCCAAACTATTTCAAAGAATACTTCCCATAACTTCCTTTTTTATTGGTAAAAAAAGGGGGAATACATTAAGAGAAACTTAGAAATATATTACAAATCTAACAGGATCATACCCTTAGGCTGCTAGCCAAATTGCAATCGAACTATAACTACAACTTTACGTTCTATTGCGTACCCAAAAAATCTTCCATATTACCACTAGAGATTTTTGATTCAAAGTATAATCAATATATTCATTATGCACACTCTCAATATCATCAAGCACCTTATAGACCAAGTCCAATGAGAGGGGGTGGTATAATACTTATCCTCCATAGCCTAACAATGGTGCATTCAAGGAAGACTATTGAGACGAGGTCCTCTAACACACTCTATCAAGTTCAATATTGAATATATACAACAAAAAAAAGTAGATCAATCTAAATTGAGACCACCATTAACTACTAGATAATATGTTGAGTATTCTATTGATCAAATATCCTAAAACTAAATGGATTAATGGTGAAAAATACAATGTGGAAATACAACACCATCCCAACATAGGTCCATATTATCTTATTCTAATCACCTTAGTTATAGATAGCTAAATATTCATTGGCTTAACTAGAGAGACCCAAGAGCCTTAGTTGCTTTCTTTTCTAGGGCTCCTTCTACAAAACAAGACACACCTACAACAACACTAACCAAAAGATAAAAAGAGAAAATAAAAATTGACTCAAAATCATAACTTTCAATAGGTTTTGCTAAAATTGCACAACCACAGTGAGGATCTTCAATGTCACAAAAGGGGGATTTGGATGCATCAGGTCTTCTACTAGCAAGAGCTACTCTTTTTGGAATATTGGGATCATGTCATGACTAAAGTCCTACATTGCTTATCAATTTAAACATAGCTTCTTACATTGCCATCAAGAGATTGAACAAGGACAAGATCAGTCCTAGTTTGGTATTACCACCACCTGGGAGGGTAATCATAGCAGGTAATATCTCTTTTTTTTAGAGTCCAGTTTTCCATAGTATATGCTACTCTATTTTTTTCTCTAGGCACATGATACCTCCTAAAAATTGGTTGCTATTATATTAATCTTATCAATGATTCTTTGAATTCTCCATTCCATATTCTTAGGCCTCAAAGTTGATTTTAGGTACTTGATCATAATTTGAGAGTCTAATTCTACTATAACCCTTCTCCAACCTACCTTTAGTGCCTCCTACAAACCTCTCAAAATGCCCTACTCTTTTTCTAAGTTATTGGAGAGAATTCCTAAATTTTTTACAAAAGTGAAAGTTGAAGTACCATCCTCCAATCTACCTATCCCTCCTATACTAGCTCTTCCAAGATTTCCCCTAGATACTCCATCTATATTTATTTTTCCAAAGTTCTTTGAGGGAGGTTGCCATTAATTTGGTCTATCCTCCATGAATTCCTTTTATATTTGAGGGTACATATCTCTTTATACAAGAATGTGATGGTTCACCTTCCGTGAGTTACAAAGCACATAAAATAAAAACATGACACTAAACTATGTACTATTATATTATTATGTGTGACCCATGCCATAATATCCCTAGGTACCTAACAAATTATTTGTTATTGAGCCTTCTACCATTAATGGGGAAAATATCAGCTCGGATCCATAATCCCACACAAATGACCATAAGCCCAATACTATCTATTTTGATGATCTTCTATTAAAAGCATTGGGATCCATTTTTTAAATTCTTATTGCTTATAATCCTATCATCAATGAATACATTTTTCCTCTCCTAAGATCATGAATCTCTATAAATTCGAAGTTTTGGATGGCCTTCTCATCAGTAATTTTCACATACCAAAAACCTACCAAATTTTCTATCTTCATTGATATCACATTCAAGAACTTGGAGAAATTCACTTAGTAGCCAAGTTTATTGATAAAAATCAAGGTTCTCACTAGTTAAGCTAGAAATTCTGTTGTCTCCCTCAAGCTCGACATACCCCCATATGCTAACTATTGTCATTAAATTTGTATTGTTTTGCATGTTTTTGTAAATGTTTTGATGACTCGATCCTAGGCAGCAATTTTGTTGGAAGTGATATTGCACCTCAATAATGATTTTATCTTTGCTACAAAAATAAGTATTCCAATTGCAAAGTCTACAAATTTTGCCTTTGTAGTCTAGTTTTGCTTCCTAATTATTGTAGAACATGTGTCTATTTCTATTTTCTAATGCAAATAAGGCAAAAATAAACAAACTTAGTATAGGAAGAGAATGCTTTAATTTTTTAATTCTAGGCAAGAAAATCAAAAGCATATAGCTTACATTTTAGGCTAGTTTTGCTTGCCCCTCGAATATATATCTCTAAAAAGACAAACAGTTTTTATTTTCTTCTTATCATTCAAATCAAGATATCATATATTTTGGAGATATCACATTATTTCGTAATGTTTCAAAGTACCCCCATGGTACATTTGTAAATATTATATTAGGGTGTGATTTATTAGAATAGAGAGTGTGATTTATATTTTCCCTAAAATATGTGTGAATGTGTGTAAAAAATCCAAGTGTCATGTAATAAAGTGTGCAAGTGTGTATGCAACATGTCATGTAAGTAAGTCAAGAGTCATGTGTTTAGGTGTCAGGTATACAAGTAAAGAGACATGATATGTGTCGAGATGTAAAATAAAGGGACATAAGATTTTTTATTATATGTAAGGAATAGAAAATAATGCACCTTTCGAATAGGTGAAGAGAGCAATAGTCAAAGTATTGAAAGGTCATGTAAAAGGTTATATTATGGACACAAAGTTCCATGTATTATATAAAAAAATATCAAAATAAGTATAACTCAATTGTTATAGAGATCTTGTATATTTGATTCATCAATAATATTATGAGTTTTATATTTTGAAATATTGTTATTATTTCATGAATGTGATTGATTCATATTGACCAGATAGTTGTATGCTTCAATATTATAATTGATTAAGATCCTGGATATTGGGTCATACGATTTAATTTGGTTAAAAATCCAACAATGATATCAGAGCTACACTTGGGTCAAATAGTGATTTGAATATTTGAGGAAGAAGTTTAATAGTTGAAGAGCTAGTAGCTCATATTGTGATTTATTGAGTTGGTGACTCAAATTGGTTGGAGAAAAATTGATAAAAAAAATTGTGTGGGGAAGAATATTTGATAAGAAGAGTCACTACTATGATTGGAGCTATATTTTGAATATGAGAAGAATATATTGAATGTGTGGAGCATGTCAAATGTGAAAGAGAAGCAACATAGTAAAAATGTAATACATGCAAAAGTAATATTCAATTGGTAAGGTTTTGGTTGAGATATATTTTATTGGAAATAAGCTCTTAGAATAAATAGAGGTCAAGAATATTAAATACACTAGCTTGTGTGAATTTTTAAGGAGTCCATGATATTTTGGACATCTAAGATCAAAGAAGAAGTCATAATACCTTCCTTATTCCAACTGTGAAGGAGTTTGTGATAATATGGATCGAGAGAGAGATGAAAATCAAGTTGAAATCTTGAAGAATGAATGCCAAGCTAGAACTTCAAATCCTACCTAGATTAGAAGAGAAGAAAATATTCCCTAAGAATGAGAATATGTATTGAGACTTTCCTGACGTATGAAGGGAAAAGATAAAAGACATTTAAAAAGCAAAGAGTTGATTTGAAAGTTGCTTGAGAGAAAAAGTGAATTAGTAGCTACCAAGAGAATGAAGAGAAGAAATTGGTAGTCATCTGAGAATATGAAGAAGTTAGCAGATAAGCCTATGAGAAACCTGAGAACAAAATCCTATGCAAAACCCAAAAAATAATCTAGAATTTTGGGAATACACAAATCTTTTAAGTTTGGAGAAACTTCAAAATCCAAAGGAGGAAAATTTGAGGTATTATCACATTTATTGTCTTCTATTAGATAGAGTAACGTAATGTTAGAAGCTCTAAATTTGAATTTATGTGGAAAAAATTAAGGACAAGATCAAGACCAAATCTGGGAAGAAGCGCAAAGTAAAGAACCAAAAGAAGAGGGACAAATCAAAGAACCAAAGAAATAAAGTTGAAGATTTAAGACTAAAAGTCTTCAAACCAAATAATGTAATGCATGGGGTGTTGGTGGTGGTATGGAAATATATCTAATAGAAATTTTAAGCATCCACATACCTTGACCAAAATTAAATGATAGGGAAGCAATGAGGCTTTGACTATCAATCTTCAAAGGAGACTAGTTCCTTTGAAGTCCTAGCCAACTATTCCTAAATATTCAAGAAAAGGATGCTGAAAGAAGAAAAAGTAGTTGTTGGTCAAATATTTGCCTAAAATATAAACATACATTTGTGCACCCTAGACATGACCAACATTGAAATGCTAGAGGAAATAAATTTCCCCCGTGCCAATCTCCAGAAAGGGTTGGCTCCCTTACTAATCCTACATTGATTTGAGTCTAGAGTTGCAGGAAAGAAATTTGAAATAACGAAAAGAAATGGGAAATATAGCCATAGGCTAGAGATGGAAAAGCAGTAGGAATTCGAACCAAGTGTTATAGCAGCATAGAATAGAAAGGAGTCAAGGAATTCACTTAAAAAGTTTTGGAGACAACTTCCAGAATCGCATTCAAGGACTCACTCCCTCACCAACAATGCTCAAATCTAGATACGGAATTTGAACTTAACAATAGATAACATACATGAATATAAAATAGAAATACTTAAAGTAGAAATAAATCATATATAGAAATTGCTAGTAAAATCATAAGCCAAACTCCTTCTATTCATGAAAAAACTTGAAGAGTTTTTCTGTAGAGTGTCCGTCCTCTTTTTTTTACATTGAAAATATCTAGTATTTATAGAGGTTTTGCCTTTGTCTATTTAATGCACAAAAGACAACATGCTTATATATCAGGAAACTTTGTGAAGAAATTCCTCCTTGGAACTTTTGGGAATCTTCCTTTTGTGACAGTGATCCAGTTCTTAAGGGAAAATTCCCAAGAAATCAGCACATTCGGGTGTCGATGCATGGAAAACTATGAAGATGGTCAATGACTTGGTACATCCATTATGCCTTGGAAATTCATCCCTATTCAGAATATATTGAAACTCATTAAAATCGCCCTATGATTTTAATATTGCAACTCTTTTAGCATGAAATTAGCAATTATAATCACCTTTTACCCCAATCATTAAATTTTCATCATTTTTCTATGTAGACACCAAAATAGCACCAATCTAATTATGTGACGACAAGAACTGATCGAATTGACACACATAGCCCCTAAGGCAGACCCTAAAGGTTAAACAGTGGTCCTAACCATTGCCACAGTAGTTTTTAAAGGTCAGAGGTCAATTTGGCACCTTTCAGGCACTCTGCTCCCTACTCGTTCCACCTTGGGATGATTACAAATTGGTGTTCATCCCACCCTAAGAAGATTAGCAGTATTAGCTCCAGGGTGGGGCGAATAGCAGGTTTGATAGGCAAAAGGTCAAATATTGACAAATGGTAGCTCAGATCTACCACTTAACTCCACCTTCAATGCATGGAGTGTGAGTGAGCATTTTTGAACTCAAAGAGGCAGTCATGGATCCCTTAATCAGGGAGGAATATTCTCTCCCCTGGGAAGGCATGATGGCCAAGTGGTGCCTCTACATGCTCATTCAAAAGAGACCCTCAGGTCTATAAAATGGTGAGTCTTCTCACCCCAAAAAAATAATAGAGCAGGAGCATTTGGAGCAACGAAGTGCTGCCGAATTACATCCTCACCCATCGCTTGTGCTTCTTACATCCTTGATCTCTCTTTTGGAAGGGAGGTTATTGGGTGATCATTGGAAGCACAATCTAGACCCAAAACCCAAACATTTGGCCATAATACCCCACCCAATTTGTCAACACAACCCCCTAGGATGTTTTGGACCCATACCAAGTGGATTGGTGCTAAAACCAAGCCCCAAACGATGGGCATCCTGACCCCGAGCGCCCCCCACACTGTTGTAGTCCTAATCACCCCACCTCAAAGAAATTAGAAATATATAGTAGATTTCTTTATTTTTTCATTTTAATTTCATTTTAGGTCACTCATATAGGCTGCCATTCAAATTTCATGTCCTTCTGATGAATATTGGCTATGTTTTCAGTGTTTTTTGCTTTCATTAACATATAGGGAGCATCATAAGATATAGGGCGATCAAGGCAGAATTTCAAAAATCTGACCTTCTGGGTCATTTCAAAATTCCCTGTTTTGCCTAACCCCAACTTTTTAGGTGTTTTGGAGGCCCCTAGATGGGACATTTAGGAGGTCACTTTTTGACATTTTATGACAGTCCTAATCGTCCCACCCCGGAGCAATTAGAAATCTATGGAATATTTCTTGACTATTCCTTTTGTAGTGTGTTGGTAAATTTTTAATGCCTCTATACAAATTTTAGCTCATTCTGATATGTTTTAATCATAGTTTTAATTATTTTATGCATGATTTAACCAGAGGCCTTGTGGATCGCATGTTTCCCTCCATCCACAGGTGCTTTTAATCGTTTGCTATTTTTTTGAATGTAGGATCTTGACATTAGAGGGGCAGAAAGGAAACACAGATGCATTCACACAAGCAACGGTGATTTTTGGCCCACCCATCTCACATGTGGGCATGCGGAAAAAAGCATACCATCCGTGGTGTGACAAAACTATGTTTAACACTCCTAGCCCCTAAAAAGGGAGGAGACGTATTGTAACCTGATCTCGAGCAAATTAATAAAATAAAGGGCTGCACTTTATATTTTCTTTACATCTTGTTTCATTTCGCTTGTTTTCCCCTTTTCATGCATTTTCATTCGTAGGACTTAGCGTTACGTTTTGCTTTTGTTTGCATCACACCCAGTACACCTATGGGCTTCCGTATCCTCGTTCTTTCAGTGGCGATCATGGTGGGACTTTGTACCTTGATTTTGAGATCAAATTTTTGATAAAAATTGTGTGTTTTTGCTTTAGGGTGTTAATCCTTCAAGTGCTGGACTGCTGCTCATGCCACCCTGTGATGAATACAGACTGGAATTTGTGCCACCCTAAGATGAATAAGGCATTCATCCCACCCTGTGATGAATATAGATCTACTATTTTACCCACCCTAGGATGATTAGCTCTCTATGTAGTTTTTAAGCAGAAACTCAGGGTAATTTGGTGTGGACAGAGAAGAGGTAGGTTGTCTAAACACTCTCTGTAATTTTTTGTCTCTGTTTCTATGATTTTTCTATTTCTTTGCTTGCATAGGAAATTTTACTACATGATTTCTTTCTTTTCACAAGTAAAAAGAACCCCACACACCATGAGATAATCTAAACATCAAGGTGTTGGTCGTAAAACCCCAACACTTGATCAAGACCAACGATGGATTTCATCACCACCTTGGCTTGAATTTTGCATACATAACCCTGATCGCTACTGTTTCTAGACATAAATCCTAACGAAAGCTGACCAAGTGTAGTTGGGGTGATTCCCAGTGCATGAGGATAAGTCTTCTATGGTAGGTGTCAAAAATAGAGCGATTCCCCTTTCATACCGCCTATGTTCCATGTACTATTTTGCTCTCGTGTACCAATAGTTTCCCTCATGTAAGGGCGGGTATATTGAGAGGTTTGATATAATGGCCTGGAAGTGGTATATTGAAGGGGCGACCATTTTGGGAGACATAAGAGCCCTCATATTGCATATACAACAAAATTTTCTTTACAAGGTTTTCAAACAAAAATAAAAACACACTAAACCAGATCTAGGGCACACCTTTAATCTATAAACGAGATAATCACTTCTTTGTTTGTGTGGCTCCTGTTTGTTTAGTGTAGCATAAAAAATTGTAAAGAAGATAAAAATGTACGCATCATTTAGAGAAACACCACCATGGTGTACACCCATATCCAAGCCCAATCACGGGTAGAAGTTGCGAAAAGTGTACAAGGGGGCATAAGTCACCTCTACTATAGCCCCAAGGACTTGGTCATACCACCTTGGTGGCCTGACCCACAAAATAGTCCACATCATACCATGATGGAATAGGACTATAGAGGCACCCCTTCGAGGGGCACTCCCATTCAACATAGACCCTTTTAGGAGTCCTTACACATGGCACTCAACATAAATGGGAAGGCTCCCTTAGACACTCGTTATGAGTGGCCACCATGCAATGAAGTGCTATAATAGCATAGGGTCCATAAGGAGGGGCCACATGATTTCATCATACGTCCTCTGCCCCTTATTAATGTCAGAAACAATAGGCCAAATCTAGAGCACAAGGCTCTTCAAACAGGGTGAGCCAACTCTGCCTGCCCCTTTCACATATACGAAAGGGAGCATGAGGAAGACCACTGCATTCCTCAAGAGCAATACACAGCATGGGAACAATGTGCTTCCACACCTACTATTTATCAGGATCACCTACTGAGGCCAGAGCCTCAGGTGAATTCCGCTAACCTCGACAGAGGGAAGTGACCTACAGAGATATAAAATAACCATGACCAAGATAGATGTATAGGGGAGGCATCTAGGCCTCCTAGACTCAAGACGATGGAACAAATCAACTTGGAATTTACCAGAAATGCCACCCACCAAGTGAAAATCACGCAGCTTGAGCAAGACCAACAATAGTTAGAGCACATGTATCGCATTAGGAAAGAGCACATTCAGCATCAGACAGATGAGTTGCTCCAAAACACTATTCTTGAGAGGGTCCCAACCCCTCGCATTAATAGGACATAGTTTTATGAGAGGCACAACCCCTTGGTGTGAGACAGGTCTCCACGACCTTATCAAATGTTGCCTCCAAGAACTCCTAGACTTGAGCGGGAGACCACCCCTAGAGCCAATTATGGGCACCCTCTGAGGGCACGCATCCATGTTTATAGGTCATGACCAGGAACTCTCCAAGAAGCCTATGAGGAATTTGAGCAAGAAAAAGAGAGGGCTGAAACGCCCTACCAAGGCAGGGGGGTGCTACCCGATTACCCCTCCATAGGCCTCAAGTTCCTCGTAATTCACAACGAGAACAAACCAAGGAGGAAGAGATAAAATCTTTCGATGCATACAAAGCGCTACTAGAGTGCTTAGATTCTATGGAGACCAAGACTTTTGGGCCCCAAAAGCCCACTTTACACCATCTCCATAGTCACCCTGTGCATCCTTCAGTGCCTACACCCCCATACCCTGAACACTTTAAAATGCCTCAATTGGCAATATTTAGAGGGGAGGAGGATGCCCAAGAGCACGTGAAAATATTCTTGAGCCAATGCTTTGGCATTCAGGACAATGATGCTTTGCTTCTAAGAACATTTATAACCATGTTCGTAGGCCTTGCCTCGGATTGCTTTACCCAATTTTTGAAGCATAGCATCAGTAACCTAGACCAGCTAGTAGACGCATTCCTCGAATGTTTCGCCTTTAATACCAAGAAGGCATTGTTAAGTGACCTAGATAGCCTCAGGCAGTATGAGGAAGAGACCATGGTGGCTTATAGAAATTGATGGAGGATGTTGCTTTCAAAGCTACCTTACCTCCCTCCCATGGCCGACCTGACCCAAATGTTCTTGAAAAGTTGTTTGAGGTCGATCTCTATGCTATTGCAACTGTAGCAATATGCCACTCTCGAGGAAGCCCTAGTGCAAGCCATAATAATTGAGGATATCAAGATACAGGATGGCAAGATTGCCAATCCACGGAAGAAAGAGTGGCCTAAAAATGCCAAAATAGGGACCATGCAACTAAAACCCACTGCGGTCAATCAGGTTGCTATCAACGCACCAAAGCCTACACAAGCAACACAGCCCCAAAAGGCTAATTATCAGGCAGTGCCTCTTGACAACTATGAAAGAGAAAATCATAGGCAAGAGCAAAATCAACAGTGCTGCCCTAGGTGACAATTCACACCCTTCACAAAGTCTAAAGACTCCTTGTTTGACCGCTTGTCCATGGAAAACTTGATAAACCTACTAGAAATTTGACCCATAGACCCCAACGCACCAAAACCCAAGGGCTATAGGGAAGACTTGTACTATAGATTTCACCGATAGAAAGGACATGACCTTTACACGTGTTGGAAGTTCAAAAGCTTAGTGCAAGACCTAATAGACAACAAGATGCTAGTGGTGGATAATCTCATTGTGCCAAAAAACCAACAGATGGAGGTCTTCAAAGACCACTTACCTACCCATGATGTGCAGGCAAAGATCCTTCAAGTCAATGAGGTGACACAAAACTTCCCCATGTAGGGGTATGTAGGGATGATAAGCATAGTGACTCAAAACAAGAGGTACCCAAGCACAACTGCCCCCACGATAGCTATAGGAGAGGTTCCATCAATGTCACAACCTCAACAACACCCTACACAACCTCCACTGCTTAGACCAGTGGCCATGATTCGGACTAAACTTACCCAAATTTTAAGGACTACGTCAACTAGTCTCTCCATCTATGAGCTCATCCAACAATCATCGCCCCATCGGGAGGCTCTAATGGAGATATTAAAAGCCATCGAGCTATAGCCCCATGAAGCAAACTCTTTCAACAACTTTGTGGGACATGTAAAATGATGTACAGAATCGGTTATCACCTTTAGAGAAGAAAATTTGAAATCGATGACTGGTGATATGGTGGATCTACCCCTGCACGTCATTACGTGGGTCAACAGGATTCCATTTAAGAGGGTGTTGGTGGACACTGGCTCGTCCAGCAATATAATCACAACAACGGCATTGAAGCACCTCAAATTTCTAGCATCTCACATTGTGGCCTCCACCTATACTCTTTGAGCATTCAATGATGCAATATGCTCGACGATCGACACAATTATTCTACCCATCCAAGTGGGACAAAATACTATTCCTACGTTGTGCCAAATTCTGGAAGGTGAGATGGCCTATAATATTTTACTGGGTCAGCCTTGGATTAGGGATACGAAGCGTGTCCCTTCAATAGCCCATCAATCCTAAAGTACACATACGAAGGGCAAGTACATGTAGTCTCGAAAGACTTAGAGCCCTTCAAGTCTTGCAATACAGTGCAGTTGATGCCATAATTGACCCTTCCATCGACACATTTGGACTTTTAGTTGAATTCGTCCAAACAGGGTCTGATTTCACATACATCCCCACTGTTAAGTCCCTCAAATCCCCAGTCAGATCCATATTCATTATATGGTCCTTCACAAACAACACCACCTACGATGGCCACACAGAAGGACAATAGGAAGAAACCCTTGGAAGAGGCACTGCCATCAGTCTCAACCATATCTACCGATGAGATGCCTAGCCGAATGGAAGTCGAGGTGCCTAGTTCACCCGACATGGAGTGGACTCAGGAAGAACTCCCATTCCCTCCCCCTCAACTGCCAAAGATCACGGTTGAGATGGCCAATACGAGTTAGGATAGTACCTAATGTGGAACATTGTAGCAACACCTGCACTTGAGTCCATGTAGGACATGGGGAGACCTCGCCTCCCCATCGACACTATTGTTCCTCTAGGCTACCCACAAAACTAGACAAATTTTGTATATGGGGGCCTTGACAACGGTATTGAACCTTACCTGCAAGAGGAAGAGGACGAAGAGCCCTTTGTCAAGAAAATCAACTATTTTTCCAACCTAGAATTCACTTTGAAATATCTTGGCCAATGTAACTGGCATGGATATGGGTTGGGTAGATATGATCAAGGGAGTGTGCGTTCTTTGTCAACCAAGATATCAGATGTTGTACAACAAATCAAGAGTAGGGTTCAACCACCCTTTACCCCTTGACATCTTGGTAGATAACATGCAAGGCCTAGGGATAGGAAACAAGTATGGGTTGGCACAAGACCCATATGCCAATCCTAACACAATGTACACATTGGGGGATTATCTCCCATGGTCAACAACCAACCTTGTTGACCTCAACAACCCTTTCCCTTCAATCGAGAAAGGAGAAAGTTAGAGGACTCACCTACAAGAGGGATATAGACAAGGTCAAGAAGGATCTTCAGAAGATGAGTCAGAGTATGAGGTAGCGCCTTGGGACCATTTCGAGTCCAATAGGAATCACTCACAAGTGACACCCATAAATGATTATCAAGAAAGCTTATTGGCAATGTTCCCCTTGAATGCTCCAGTCGAGCAAGGGCCACCTCAAGAAAATTAGGTCCTCTCGTAGAGAGCGGAACAACCCCGATGGGACCAGATCAATTTTCTCGAGCAAGACGAGCCTCACATGCTGCAAAAAATTATTGAAGCCAACAAAGGCCTATGGATATATGATAGAGATTATAAATACAAGACTGAGATGGTGTATCTCAATCATATGCGGCATCAAAAATATCCCATGGACATTAATGACATGTTTCAACAACTAAAAATGGGTCCAAGGCATAGGTGGCACCTAAACCCCACATAGCTAGACCAAGTGCTGCATCTGCCACTTTGAGCATACAGAGAGCACTTTTCACCTAGAGAACCTATAGATCCATCAGTGCCAAGGGCAGACCCTATCCTTTTATCCATACATAGGGCTGATCCATTTGTGTCAATACCCCCAAAGCTAGATCCAAAGCACAAAAATCACCAAGGAAGTCCGAGTCACCACACCCATGGTAATGGAGACCAAAATCATTTCATCAACATGATCATTGAATTAACCACCCCCATCCGTAATCCAACTAATCCAACATGGCCATTGTATCTATACTTAGATGCTATAGACTAGGATCTCACTGATTCACCACCATCTCCATTAGAGTACTGGCCTTGCGGTGAGATGCTTCATTTCACCCCAAGACCAACTCAGGATATTTTCCATGTTGAAGAGGAACCCGATGTTCCCAACACAGATCTAAATTTAGTAAATGATATCCACTTGATCCCAACTCCACACCAGTTGGAGGATGGGTCCCACATGTCAGTCGAGGAGACGATTGACATAGACATCGGCTCTGATCCAATGAATCTACAGATCATCAAGCTGGGAGTAAGTCTATCCCCTGAAGAGCAAGCCGACTACATTACCCTTCTTAAAGAGAAGGAGGTTTTTGCATGGTCCTACAAAGACATGCCAGGGCTAGACTCGCAGCTAGTCACACATAATCTAATGCTTGATCTGACAGTTAAGCCAGTCAAGCAAATATTATGTAAGATGCACCCAAAAGTAGCCTTAATGGTCAAAGACAAGCTACAAAAGTTTTTGGATGCATAGTTTGTCATCTGCATGGATTACCCACCATGGTTGTCCAACATGGTACCCATCAAGAAGCTTGACGGGAGGATTCACATATGCACTAATTTTTGAGATCTAAACAAAGCGAGTCCCAAGGATGATTTCCCCTTGCCTAACATTGACACATTGGTAGATGCCACAGTAGGCCATGAAATGCTTTCCCTCATGGATGGTTTCTCGGGATACAACCAGATTCGTATCAATCTTGATGATCAACTCAAAACGACATTCACAACACCTTGGGGGACATTTTGTTATAAGGTCATGCCCTTTGGCCTTAAAAATGTTGGCACCACCTACCAACGCGCTATGACATACATATTCCATGATCACATGCATAAAACTTTGGAAGACTATATGGATGATCTATTGGCCAAATCTCTTTTGCGCCCAGATCATCTCGATGACCTAAGCAAGATCCTCGATCGCCTCATTGAACACAAAGTTAGACTAAACCCCAAGAAGTGCATATTTGGCATCACATCTAGAAAAATCTTGGGTTTCTGTTAGTCAAAAAGTGACTAACTACAGAAAAACAGCTGATGCACCTTTTTGCATATTTTCCAAGAAGACCGAAGTGGCCCATATGCTAAAGATCAAAGAAAAAGCAAAATACCGCAAGGAGGTAAAAGTGTCGCGATATCGCGACATGTTGCATTTTCATGAGCAAAAGCAAAGAGAAAGAGCAAGGAGGAAAAAGTGTCACGATATCACGACATGTTGCATTTTCACGGCTAAGAGCAACAAAAGGGAGCAAGGAGGAAAAAGTGTCGCGATATCGTGACATGTTGCATTTTCGCGGCTAAGAGCAAAAAAAGAGAACAAAGAGGCAGAAGTGTCGCGATATCGCGACATGTTGCCTTTTCATGGGCAAAAGCAAAGAGAAAGAGCAAGGAAGAGACAAATGTCACGATTTCACGACATGTCTCATTTTTACGGCTAGAAGCGACGAAGAGCAAAGCAAGAGAATGAAAGCATTTCGGGGAAGCGAGAAGAGCAAAGCAAGAGACGGACGTCGTGATTTCGTGACATGTCTCATTTTCACGGCGGGAGGCAGCAAAAGAGCAAAGTAAGAGATGAATGTCATGATTTCGTGACATGTCTCATTTTCACGGTTGGAAGCGATAGAAGAGCAAAGCAAGAGACGGACGTCGCGATTTCGTGACATGTCTCATTTTCGTGGTGGGAGGCAGCAAAAGAGCAAAGTAAGAGACGAATGTCACGATTTCGTGACATGTCTCATTTTCATGGCTGGAAGCGACAGAAGAGCAAAACAAGAGACGAATGTCACGATTTCGTGACATGTCTCATTTTCATGGCTGGAGGCAGCAAAAGAGCAAAGCAAGGAAAGAATGTCGCGATTTCGTGACACACCAGCTGTAAAGGAATAAAATGTATTTTTGGCAATCAAAGGCATGCACTGACACCAAGAAGTGATTTTTGACATGATTATCAGAAATCTAGGATAGAGCAGGCTTTCCAGATGATTGAAAATGTGACAGGCTCATCTAGAATCTAATATGTAGAGAAGATATCTAATTCATAGAAGACTTGTTGTGTATTATTAGAAACTACAGATGATTGCTTGTAAAATAGTAAGATGTACTTAGAAAAAGATACTCTTTTAGGGTATATATAGGGGTGAGCGACTCCAGAAAAAGGGTCGACTCTTGGACGTTTACAAGACTGAATGCATGTACTTCGAATACAAGCAATAAAATCACATCTCCCATTGGCTTCTGGTTCATATCGTGCAAGTGTATGTATTAATGTTCTTTATTTCTGCTTACAATATTGAATTGTAAATTGAGTTTGTTCTTATATCTGAACTTTCACAATACATAAATCATATTGCTAGAATGAGAATCTAATATATACGCATGTTAAACGAAATATTAGAAATCATATCTGAAATTATATAATTTCTGCATGGAAATGTGTTTAAATGCTTTGGATAGAAGTAAGTAAATCTATCTTCATTGTTGTCTAATCTGCACCATATATTAGATCTAGCTTCGGCTATATTTCCCTCTCTTTTAGTATTACTTCCTTCCCCTTTTCCCATAAAAAACTTCAAGGAACCAACCTTCTCTGGAGATCAGGCGAAAAGTCTCAAACCTTCTCGTCTTTTCAATGTTGACAAAATCTAAGGCGCAACTAAACAACCCAAGGCAGATTTTGTTCCAACTAGTTTTTGGCACGACCGGTGGGACCCTAAATCCCACATTATTTTTACAAGGTTTGGTGTTTTGCCTCTGATCTTTAGAATCAAAAACCCAATCACCTGGCGACTCCGTCCGAAGGTATAGACCCAGAAAATACCTTATCTTTTTAGACCTGGTTAAAGCTAGTATATGTTTATATGATAACCAGATCCAAATCAAAAAACTCAGAAGATCCCATTGAGTTCTTCGAGTTACATCTTGGTAGCTTAAGAGTGAATCCAGTTTTATCCGCAAGATCAAATCCACCTGCTACCAATAATAGCACCATTATACCCTCTATTTTGCCATATTCTATCATTGGTTCATCTCCAGTTGTTACTACAACCCCAATAGTTCAGACGAATATAGCAATTACAATGGCCGCTCCTCCACCACCATCTTATCTTATATGGAACCACACTGGTCCACTAAATTTAGCAGCCCATAATCAAATTCCTGGCGTAGCATTGAAGGCATTGCCTTCATATGATGGAACAAGAAAAACAACATATGAACATTGCTTAGATGTAGTAGCAATGGCTGCAACCTATAACATCACATAGGAGGATGTGATGATCAGATTGCTAGTTATCTCTCTGAAGGGTAAAATGCTCTATTGGTATCGTGCACTCCCTCCTCAATCAATTACCACCTAGGCAGAGCTCGTTGGAAAGTTGGTGGATGAATTCAATCAGCATGCAGATCCATTTTCCTTATTGAACTAGTTCACGATCATAAGGAAACATCCTCAAGAAGAAATTGTAGACTTCAATATCCATTTCAGTTGGACCTGGGAAAGGGTTCCTCAAGGATTGAAACCAACAAAAGAGCAAGCAATATATTACTATCTGAGATCCTTTGATTTAGATATTAGTATGATAATACGACAGTCAAGAATATTCACATTCCTTGCCATTTATCAACAAGCTTATATAGCAGAGAGAGATCTCATAGCCACTGGAAGGTATCCACCCAAAGCAATAATGCCCATTTTTCTTGATATTCCCCAGGCTACTCATGCTGCTTCTCCTAGCTCTGCTGAATCGAAGTTCACAGATCTTCCAAGATGGAATGGATCACCCTCTGTACCTACAATACCAATGCCTCAAATTCCTTTGGCATTGCCTCCTATTTCTGCTATACCTGCATTACCTGCGCCACCTCCTCAGCAAGTCCCCGATAATCAACTTACTCTTATCCTAGACACCATGAAAAATCTAGCAAATGATATAACATCAATTAAAAAGAGAGAGGCTGAAAGGAATTTTCTGCCAAGGAGGTTCCCTCAGGTAACAAGAGATGCAACACAATCAAGCAATAGGGGACAAGAGAGACCGAGCACGGTATATACAAATGAGACAGTGGAGGCCGAGGAGCCTCCCACTGATTTTAACTTTTGGTGTACTACATGTAACGATCCACATGGGGAAAGTTCGTGTATGATACACCAACATTATGTACAAAGTATAGCAGTTGAAAAGAGTAAAGAAAAAATGAAAGGCCATGTAAATATAATTAGAGAGAAGGACCACAACTTCATGATGCCTATAGTAGAACAGGTTTCAGTTTTGACAAGATCAGGTAAGAAACCACTGCAAGTAGACCCTAAAGAGCTTCAACCATTGAATGTTTCCCCTGCTCCCAAGGAAGTTCCCAAAGAAACTCCTAAGGGAAGTCTCCCTCAGGAAAGAAAATATCAGTTTCCAGCCAAAATTCAAGGGCAAGAAACACACAAAGAATTTATTCCTCGGGGGGAAAATGAAACCCAAGAATAGGCTAGGGAAAGGTTGAGATTCCCCTCGCTGAAAAAAAGGCAAAGAACTGAAGCTACCCAGGGATACAAAAATAAATATGAAACTTTTGCCAAAGAAAGAGAAAGAATAGTTGATTCACCTACATTCAGTATAGTAGAGGAAATGAAAAAGACTCCTTCTAAGGCAAGTATGTATGATGCTCTTCAAATCCCAAGTCAAATCGATCTCCTACAGGAATCCCTAAGAACAATGAAAAATGGAGGTGGGACTGCATCATCTTCAAAAATGGTTCTAACGAACTTGACGTCTGCCACTGGTAAGAATAGGCCACCACCCTTTTATTTGTCCCTTCAAATGGAAGGATGGGTTGTCCACAACTGCATGATAGATTCAGGCACTGCTACCACTGTGATACCCAAAGCAGTATGTGATATTATGGGAATGGAGTACACTAGGAGTAGCGCAGGCATCCTACAGTTAGATGGTACTCCAATAAAAACTGTAGGAGTGATAAAGGATATTCCCATACGGTTGCATAAAATGCCTCAGATGATAGTCATACAAGAGGTAGTAGTCATAGACTTGGAGCCCTATTTTGGTATGTGTCTATCCAGAGAGTTCACAACAAATATAGGAGGATACTTATCCTTAGATTATTCTCATTTGGAGATACCTTTCAAAGGTATAAGGGTCAATATTTTTAATGAGAAACCATCTACGTTTCATGTAGAAAATATTGGTGAAACTGACCATGTAAATATGATGACTGAAGAAACAATAGAAGAAGATCTAATGGAAGAAACATTAGAAGAGCTCCAAGCTGAGGACGAGTTTTCTCTACAAAATTTTAATGCCATGATAGAAACAGAAATAGGAAACTATTCTATTGAGAAACCAAAAAGAAAATTGATACCCTCCCTAGAAAAGGATGGTTCCGTGAATCAATTGTGGAAGCTTTTCTTTGATGGGGCTAGGTGCAAGAATGGAGCTGGTGCCGGAATAGTTTTGATTTCTCCCATCGGAGAGGAAAAGGTTTTCTCTTACAGGTTGACTTGGAGTTGCTCCAATAACGCAGAAGAATATGAGGCCCTGTGCTTAGGGTTAAGAAAGGCTGAGAAATTGGGAATCAAACAGTTACTCATCTATGGAGATTCAGAACTTATTGTGAATCAAGTCACCAAAAAATGTATAAGTAAACAACATTATTTGAAGGCTTACAGGAACAAAGTGTGGGATCTCTTAGAGGCCTTTGAGGCCCTAAATATAAATTTTATCCCTAGAGAATAGAATACCCATGCAGATTTGTTAGCTTCAGTGGGAGCTAATTTTTGTCCTATAAGTAATGTTATTCAGAAGTCTAAAACTGTTAGACTTATATACAGGCCTTCAGTGCCTGATAAAAATATTTTCTGGCAAGTTTTTGAAAATGATGAACAGATACTAGATTTCTTAATCCATGAAATGAATTGCTCAACCAACCAGGATCTGCAGGATGAAGAGGAAGAGGACATTATTCAGTTAAAAAACAATCATATTCCTAAGGGTCTCATCACCCTTGAAAGCCTGTTTGATAACAATGATAGAGTAGTTGGCCAAAAAATCAAGGTCGATAAATGAAGATACAAAGATGTAGAGTTGGAGCCAGGCAAAATGATTAAGGTTGGAATCAGTTGTATAGAAGAGGAAGTGAACCAGATCAGAGAATTGTGTAAAAAATTCCCCGACATCATAGCTTGGGTGTATAGTGATCTAAAAGTGTACAATAAAGATGTTATTCAACATACCATAGAATCAAAAGAAGGAGCTAAGCCTTTTAGGCAAAAGCAAAGACCAATGAATCCGAAGATAGAATCTTTGATGAAACAAGAACTGCTAAAACTCCTTCAAGCTAAAATAGTATACCCTGTTAAACACTCCACCTGGGTGGCAAACTTGGTACCAGTCAAGAAGAAAAATGGAGATATCAGATTGTGTGTAGATTTCAGAAATCTGAATAGAGCATCACTCAAAGATCATTACCCGCTACCTCAGATTGACCAAATTCTACACACAGTTGCAAGAGCAATGCAGCTCTTACAGTTAGAAGAACAAAGAGAGCAATCATACAATCACAATCAGAAGCATATGGCAGATATTGAAGGATGGTTCAACAAAAAGACAACTGCCAAAAAATTTAGAGTGGGAGACTTGGTTTTGAAATGGAATGTAAAGAAAGCTAAGCCAGGTAACCATGATAAATTCGATGCTTTCTGGGAGGGACCATTTGAAATTGTTTCAGAGAAACAGTTCAATGCTTTCGAGTTGAAAGATCAAGATGGATTGGTTCTTCCCATCATGGTGAATGCATTTCACCTAAAGTTATATTTCTGTTGAGAAAGAAGAAAAGGAATTATATGTACAGTATAATATAAGTATATTCAGACAATATTTGTAAATATTACCATTTTTCGGCCTTAACAAAAAATTTCAGTCGTAGCCAATCAGAAGTCGACATTTTTTTTGAATAGAGATACTAAGGTATAGAGGGAGTTTTGACGAGGTAATGTTCACTTTTAATCTAAGTGCATTTTCCTATTTTCTTTGTCTTTCTCTGAAAGATTCTTTTTACAACTGCGTTGTTGACTCCGTTTCCCAATGGATGAAGGCCTGGTTCAAAATTTTTGCAAGCAAAAAATTCCCCTGGAAGGCGCCAAGAATGTTAGTCAAAAAGTGACTAACTACAGAAAAACAGCTGATGCACCTTTTTGCATATTTTCCAAGAAGACCGAAGTGGCCCATATGCTAAAGATCAAAGAAAAAGCAAAATACCGCAAGGAGGTAAAAGTGTCGCGATATCGCGACATGTTGCATTTTCGTGAGCAAAAGCAAAGAGAAAGAGTAAGGAGGAAAAGTGTGCGATATCGATGACATGTTGCATTTTATGGAAAGAAAGAAAGAGAAAGAAAGGAGGAAAAGTGTCACGATATCGCGACATGTTGCATTTTCATAGCAAAAGCAAAGAGAAAGAGCAAGGAGGAAAAGTGTCGCGATATCGCGACATGTTGCATTTTTGGGGGAAAAGAAAGAGAAGAGCAAGGAGGAAAAGTGTCGCGATATCGCGACATGTTGCATTTTCGACGGTAAGAGCAAAAAGAGGAAGGAATATCGCGACATGCTAGCATTTTGGGCGCGGAGGCAGCAAAAGAGCAAAGTAAGAGATGAATGTCACGATTTCGTGACATGTCTCATTTTCACGGCTGGAAGCGGTAGAAGAGCAAAGCAAGAGACGGATGTCGCGATTTCGTGACATGTCTCATTTTTGCGATGGGAGGCAGCAAAAGAGCAAAGTAAGAGACGAATGTCACGATTTCGTGACATGTCTCATTTTCGTGGCTGGAAGCGGCAGAAGAGCAAAACAAGAGACGAATGTCATGATTTCGTGACATGTCTCATTTTCATGGTTGGAGGCGGCAAAAGAGCAAAGCAAGGAAAGAATGTCGTGATTTTGCGACATGCCAGCTGTAAAGGAATAAAATGTATTTTTGGCAATCAAAGGCATGCACTGACACCAAGAAGTGATTTCTGACATGATTATCAGAAATCTAGGATAGAGCAAGCTTGCCAGATGATTGAAAATGTGACAGGCTCGTCTAGAATCTAATCTGCAGAGAAGATATCTAATTCATAGAAGACTTGTGTATTATTAGAAACTGCAGATGATTGCTTGTAAAATAGTAAGATGTACTTAGAAAAAGATACTCTTTTAGGGTATATATAGGGGTGAGCGACTCCAAAAAAAGGGTCGGCTCTTGGACGTTTACAAGATTGAATGCATGTACTTTGAATACAAGCAATAAAATCACATCTCCCATTGGCTTCTGGTTCATATCGTGCAAGTGTATGTATTAATGTTCTTTATTTTTGCTTACAATATTGAATTGTAAATTGAGTTTGTTCTTATATCTGAACTTTCACAATACATAAATCATATTGCTGGAATGAGAATCTAATATATACGCATGTTAAATGAAATATTAGAAATCATATCTAAAATTATATAATTTTTGCATGGAAATGTGTTTAAATGCTTTGGATAGAAGTAAGTAAATCTGTCTTCGTTGTTGTCTAATCTGCACCATATATTAGATCTAGCTTCGGCTATATTTCCCTCTCTTTCAGTATTACTTCCTTCCCCTTTTCCCATAAAAAACTTCAAGGAACCAGCCTTCTCTGGAGATCAGGTGAAAAGTCTCAAACCTTCTCGTCTTTTCAATGTTGACAAAATCTAAGGCGCAACTAAACAACCCAAGGCAAATTTTGTTCCAATAGCTTCATAGTCTCAAAATGAGGAATCGAGGTAGATCCAAACAACGTCAAGGAAATCCTCGAAATGCTTCCCCCAACAACCATCAAGCAGCTTAGAAGCTTGCAGGTAAAGGTCACGTCAATCAAGCGCTTCATAGCCCAATTATCTGACAAGTGCCGACCCATGAATAAATTATTACACAAGGGGGTAGAATTTCACTGGGATGATGATTTCCAGTCATCCTTCGATGACATTAAAAAATACTTGGCTTCACCACCAGTATTGAAACCACCTAGACTAGGAGTATCGTTATATTTGTACATCTCAGCTATTGAGGTGGCACTGGGCGCCATTTTTTCCCAAAAAAAAGAACTACACAAAGAGCAGGCTACTTACTATCTTAGTCACACCCTGGTCAGTTATGAAATTAACTATGCATATGTTGAGAAGTTATGCTTAGTAGTGGTATTTGCTACCAAAAAGCTATACCACTACATGTTGAGCAATACGACGTATGTTGTGTCTAAGGAGAATCCATTGCGATACATGATGAGTCATACTTATCATAGTAGCCACACGGTGAAATGGATCATGTTTTTTATGGAGTTTGACATCGAATTCATTGGACAAAAGTCCATCAAATGTCAATTCATCACTAATAAACTAGCAGAGGCTCCTCTCAAAGATGATCAGCCTTTGACCATAGAGCTACCCGATGATGGGGTCTTCCATGTCTTAGAATCGCTAGATTTTGATGTGCCTGAGTCACAGGCCAACATAACCCTATTTTTCAATGGTTCTAAATATGATCAAGGGGGTGGCATGGGAATTGAATTCTTCACACCACAAGGGGCTCCAATGCCTCTATCATTTAAACTTAATTTCCCATGCACCAACAACAATGTCGAATATGAAGCCTTACTCATAGGTCTTCAGACAAAAATCACCATGAACATCAAACACTTGAACATCTTTGGTGATTCACTATTAATTGTCAACCAAGTAAAAGGGGTATTCCAATGTAAATGCCTAGTTCTACAGGCCTACAAAGCCCTTGTGGACAAATTCTTGGTAAATCTTGAATGGTACGCAATTAAGGCACTCCCTCGATCATCAAATCATTTTGTGGACACTATGGCCTCCTTGGGGTCACTAATCCCGTAAGACCCTTTCTATGAAATGACATCCATTCAAGTCAAAACACTATCACAATCCATGATGGAGAGTGCAAACTTTGACCTAACACCAAGAATCCACCTAATCTAGATTGACCATCTTAGGATAAGTTCTCTCGAATCCATGATAGTTTGAATCATGCCAACTGAGGGTCCTTGTTCTCCCCTGTTCCCCTTGATAGTAACACAACACTATATTTACAAGTTCGTTACCACTCAGCTTTTGCTATGTACAGACTTCAAGAGGGATTGGCAGTTTATACCCTCAAGGTTTCGTTACCAATCCATTGCTTGGACCAGCAGAAGTCCTCTTGGTCCATCATCCAAGTGCATGATGGTACATGTGGTGGCCACTTTAGCGATATGGCCATCACAAAGTGCATTCTCTGCATGGGCTATTATTGGCCATCTTTAGAGCGATATTGTTGCACGTATGTAAGGAAGTGCATGAAATGTCAACACCATGCTAATTTGACACACATACCTTCTCAAGCCTTGTAACTGATTCAATTGGCTTGGCTATTTTTGTAGTGGGGCTTAGATCTAATCAAAAATATCTCCCCTGCATCGTCAAGCCATCACACATTTATCATAATGGCCACAGAGTACTTCACCAAGTGGGTGGAAGCAATTCCACTTACCTCTACGACTAGAACACAAATTGCGGAGTTTATTTTACATAACATCATATGTCATTTTGGTATTCCATCCAATATCATCTCGGATAATGGGACGTCATTTAAAAACAAATATGTGTGTGCTTTGACAACAAAGTACAAAATTTAGCATAGTTTTTCGACACCTTATTATCCGTAGGCAAATGGGCAAGCAAATGCATCGAACAAAACACTAGTTGGCATCCTTAAGAAGAGATTCATAGATAGTCACAAGGATTGGCACATTCAAATCCCACTTGCTCTTTGGGCTTATTGCACTAGCATTCGGACGCCCACTAGGGCAACTCCATTTTCGCTGGTGTATGGCTCCAAGGCAGTCATGCCTCTCGAGTTGGAAATACCTTCCCTGTGCATATCAATGCAAGAGTTCATCGATGATGACACTACATGGCAGGACCGATTAGACCAACTTACATTGCTTGATGAATGACGCATCAATGCTCTCGAGCATTTACGTATCTATCAAGAGCGACTTAAGAAAGCATACAACATGAAAGTTCACCTAAGGGACTTTCAGGTTGGTGACCTGGTCTTAAAAGAGAACCAACAAAACACTAACTTGCCACCCCATATAAGGGAAAATTTCACGGAAAACTAGTTAGGTCCTTATGTCATAGATAGTAAAATAGGACCTAGAACATACCATCTCGCCTCTCTTGAAAGAATCAAGGAACTAGAACCCTTGAACATCAATCATTTGAGGTCATTCCACATTTAGAGATCCATAGCCCATCCCAAACGCTCCAAGGATTCCCCACAATCGCTTGGTCAACCCAAAAATGCCCCAAAGGTATCTATAAACTCTTTGGTCAAACCAAACGCTCCAAGGATTCCCACAATCGCTTGGTCAACCCAAAAATTCCCCAAAGGTATCTATAAACCCTTTGGTCACCCCAAAAGCTCCAAGGATTCCCATAATCACTTGGTCAACCTAAAACATCCCAAAGGTATCCATAAACTCTTTGGTCAAACCAAAAGCTCCAAGGGTTCCCATAATCTCTTGGTCAAAAACAAATATTCAAAAACAAAAAAATACAAAATATAATAAAAAATAACAAAAAATTTTGAATCTCACTTCCATGCATACTCTTAAAAATCAAAACACAAAAAAAAAAAAAATTTCATTAGGCATCGCAAACATACATTGCATATTTGTTGGTCATATAGGTCAAATGCACCATAGACTATAATTACTCGACAACTCCATCATTTTCCACATTTGTCCACCTTGTAAATAGTCCAAAAAAAATAAATGCCATCCACATTTTTCACCATATCATAATCAGTTGTCTTCTAATGTATTCAGGGCTTTCATCATTCAACTGTCATTAGATTTCTAGCCAAAAATTGTACAAAGTTAGATAGATTTTACAAAGGTCAAGTTTTACTTGGATCACACCTTGTTACGTAGCATCCCAACACAAGTTAAAACACATAAAAAAATTCCCAAGTTGTGTGAACGAAAGAGAAACCTACAAAGCAGTCTAGGGTACCATAGGTGAAAGGTTAGCCTGTTCATCCCCCTATGTGAATGGTTCAAGAATTTTCAGAATTGACAAAAGGACAAGCTCTTTCCCATCCAATTCCCCATAATAAATAGTGGTCTTCACCACTAACAAGAATCCCAAAACACCTTTGATCTCAAAAGTCATAAGGACCCACGAGCTCAAATTTGAAACCTAAAATGCAAAATCAATTAACAGTGGTTATCACCACTATTCAAACCCCTTGCTAAAAAATAAAAACAAAAGATAAAAATAAACAGTGATTTTTATCACTATGTATGAGAGTAAGTATCCCAACAAGTCGAGCAAACAAAATATGCCTAAGCTTGAATCCCTGGAATTATCAGTATTCGAAAAACCATCTAGGTGATCCTCATTACAATTTTGGTGGACAGCCTACCTAGCAATGACGGTATCCTAAATGCATGACGATATGTCTATCACATTAGCTTTGCATGTGAGCAGATCAATGTTTGCATGTGGATGAGCTAGCTTATGGAACTTTAGATTGTCTTGTGAATTAATCTTACTAAATACAACAAATGAGTTAGTGGAGCTAATTAGGTGATCCTCAGTACAGGTTTGGTGGACAGCGTACCTGCAGCAGGCGGTATCCTGACAAATACCACATAAACAAACTCAATTGCACACACAGGGATGTGGAATAACTTGGTCAAACTCAAGTATGATTTGTACCTTGTTCAAAATTCTTGTAAGATAAATTTACAGTCTTGGCTAGTTAGTTAAAACATCTAAGTCTCGAAAAACCTTAACTACGTTCTAGAACACCTGTGGTACATTCCATTCTTACATCACCACCAAAAAGTACAAAATAAAAAAATTACACATGCAAAGTCATTCCACAAAGTCATCACATAATATAGAAATCTAGTGAATCTTGTACAGTCTATGGTGCCATCGACAAGTTATCAATAAATTATTCCATCCATTTCATATGCATACATCATATAATTAGAAACATTGCATTCATAATAACACATGCATACATCAACAAACTAAAATGTGCATAAAATAAACAAAAAATCATGACAAGTGTATAACCAAAAATAAATTCATGTATATATATCTTCAAAATGCCCACAGGCTACACTAAGTCGGTCCTCTAACCTCACACAAACATCAAAAAACATTAAAAACTCAAAAACCCCAAGCCTAGGCAGTCAGCCACTATCATCACGTAGGATCAGTGTGCTTGGAACTACCCTTAGTGGTGTGGGTACTATGGGACCTCTCATGGTGGTTGCTGCCAGCCCTCGCATCACACCCACTAGCGCTACCATCACCCACCCGCCTACGATGAGAGGAAGCAGACTACTCAGTCTCATTGTCTCTCGTTCAGTGTAAAGATCCACCACTAGTGAGCTTAGGTAACTGCCCATCGAGGCAGATAATATCTGCCTCCAAATCCAATCGGTGTCGGACCCAATCCACCTCCCATCGATGGTAAGAAATCTAATGCATCATCGTGTTGTGCCAATTGAGTCCATAGGAGATCCTTCTCCCATGAAGCATCTGTGTCCCCATCCCACCAGCGGTACGTAGCCAATGCGTTCTCTCTCTTCACCAACTGAGTTTGTAGAAGATCCCTCTCCTACAGAACCTCCCTATGCTCCTCATCTCGTCTTCATAGTAGATCCTCCAATCATGCTATCTCAGCGTGATACCTAGCCCCTATATCCCTTAGAACTGCCTGAGGCATGGGCATCTCCGGGATAGTGGGCTGCTATAGCACCCACTGCTTCAAAACGTCCTATATATCCGACTGCTTTGAAACCCCTAGGTCATCCCCAGTCAAGTCATCAACATCCACCATATTCGCATCATCAAGCGAAGCTCCCAAACCCTCCCCTGATGCCTCTGCATCCTCACCACCTACTGCTGCTGCATCCGGACCTCCTAGAGGTCCCTCACCCTGCCATCACTGCATCGTCCACCATTGGTCATACCCTACCGTCGCCCCGACATTTTCCATGTTGGGGACATCAATCACTACATCCAGTTGCTCACCTAGCGGCTCAATGATCAGCCAGGCTAGAGTCCTCCTGTCACCCCGACAATGATAGATCAATGGCTCACTAGGAAATCCCTGGCGCACCCCAAACTATCGAGTCACCCGGATGTACGAGAAGTACTCTTGCTCGGTCATGTGCCACTCGATCAGACACCTCCCCCTATGCACCCATTGTTGGTAATTTTGAGTACTTTGGGTACATTGCCTTTGCTCAAGTGTATAATTTGTCATTGATGTCAAAAGGCATTTTTGTGTTGATATCAAAAAGAGTGTGATGTCAAAAATATCTTGAGAAGCTTCATAATGTTAAAGGGTTTTTATTAAAACCATGGTGACAAGGTTAAAGGTTTTTCATAAAACCATTTGGACTCATTAAGGGTTTTTATTAAAACCAAGCTTAACTTAATGCAAAGGTTTTTACTTCTTGAAAAACCGTGAAGGTCCATGTTTATTATTAATAATTAAATTAACTCAAACCTTTGACAAAGGTCTAAGTTTAATTTATTATTAATAAAATAATAATTATTATTATTTTAATTATTATTAAAGGGTCTTTTAACCCTTAAGCGACGCACATAAAGAATTCATTCGCCGACGTGTTGCCATCGTTGGAGGAGCATCGACGTCAAACAATTAAGGAGAAATGGCTATATAAGTGGGGATGATTTTCTAAAGTAATTGTACCATCGATCGATGCAATTTTGTAGATCTGTGTCCTCAATAAAAGCGATGTTTTCGCTGTATTTCGTTGTCCATCCATATTGAATGGCCCAAGATTTTTGTGCGCTTGACATCCGACAGATTGCGTTTCTCTGACATTTGATAAGACTGTGAACTGTGTTTTCTAGTTGTGCCTTGACATCCGAATATTTGCGCTTCACACTTGTTTATTGGATTGCACGAGGGATAACGGTTTTTGTTTGCATTGCGTGGACATTTAATTTTTTTGCCAGGGACTTACGTTTTTGGACAATGCTCATGATGATGGTGGTGGCTTGAGGAAAACATTTATGTTTTCAAATCCTTGGCGATTGAAGGAATACAACACATAGGATTACATTATATTTTTCATTGGGCACTTGTGCTCCAATGGTGGTGGTGTGTTGAGTGAAGAAGCATTGGGCAGAGGTGCCAAGTTTGACCCATGTTGTGGGCAATTTCATTTTGGTCATGATGCACGAGGATAGCAGCAATGAAAGCGCTTTAGCATATGTGGTGGTGTTATTCATTTTCTCCAAAGGTTGGAGAACTAAGGTTGGCCAAGTTTTGTGATAGGTTTTGAGTTCTCCTTCTTCATCAAAGTAAAGGTATGGGCAACTTCTTCCATGTATATTGTTGATGGTGTATTTTTTGAAATAAGATTGGAGTGAAAAGGTATTCTACTAGGTATCCTTTGGCTAGGTGTAAATCCTATTTTTTGGTTTGTTGAAGACTACTTATGCTTTGTTATCCTTAAGGAGAGTTTTTGGTGAATGCATAATTTCTGGTTTGAGATAGTGGAAGCTTTGTGCACTAGGGTTTATATTTGTGAGTCTAGCTACTTGCATTGAGTTGGTGGAACCCTTGGTTGGCTGTTTTGAGTTTGATGGTTGAGTTGCTTCCATAGAGGTTGTTTGATCAAGTTATTGCTTTACTAGATTCATGATATTGGGCTTACTCCATTGAGTTGATTTGAGCAAGTTATTCTTTGCATTTGGTGATATTGTGTTGGTGGTTGTTTTGTTCAAATATCTTTGGAGGGAAAAGGATTTCTACTTGTTTCCTTTTCTTGTGATGATTGGTTGAATGCTTCAAGGTTAATGTTGAGTTGAATGACGTTGGTTAAACCTTGTCTATAAGCATTGTTGTTAAAGCCCTAATTGGTTGAGAAAATATATTGGTTGTGGAAAGAACATGAGTATCATTGTTATATGAGATATTGCATGGTTGGCAATTGTTGGGTTGTGTTTCATGTTCTTGAGAAAAGCATACTACATCTATCTTATTCTTTTGAGATTGAGTTTGAGCTGAGTTGATTTGAGTTGAGTTTTGAGATTGGGAGTTGAGTATAGAACATATTGAGTCTCTAACAATTCTCTTTATGCTTCTATGAGTTTGACAAATCACATTGGGTCTCTAACAATTCACCTTGTGATTTCCTACTAAGAAAGTTTTTCTTGGTGAGCTTTACGAGGTTTTGAACGAGGTTTCGGTGGGGACTTGTGAGCAGGTTTTGGACAGGTTTCGGTGGGAACTTGTGAGCAGGTTTTGGATAGGTTTCGGTGGGGACTTGTGAGCAGTTTTGGACAGGTTTCTATGGGGACTTGTGAGCAGATTTGGACAGGTCCTACCAAATGACTTGTGAGATGAGTTTTGAGAGTTCTATCAGAGAACTTAAGGATAGAGGTGCATTGGTTCTTTGAGAAGAACCTGAGGACAAATTTGGCAAGTATTTGAGAAGGCTTGTGTGTAGAGGATTGATTTGTTCAAGTGTTGGATAGATCTGACAAATAGAGGAAGACTTGTACTAGATCGATTGAATGTGTTTGGTATAGGTTGCTGAGCTGTTGTGGACATGATCATAGAAGGTAGAGGTCTCTTAGGCTAAGCATTGAGGATAGGAGGTCTTCGATGGAAAGGAGTTCCACGTGCTGGAAAGAGGTAGAGGCAATTGATATTCTGAGGGATCATTTCTAGAAGCGAGGGGGAAGGTATCTCCTTTGAGCAGAGGCTCATAAATTTTTATTGGGGGAAGGTATCTCCTTTGGGCCGAGGCTCATAAACATTGTAATTGGGATGGATTCCCAAAGAACTTTGAGATAAATTTTAGAGAAAAGTTTTGTGGACGTAGCCCAGCCATTTTGGGTGAACCACGTTAAAAATAAGCCTTCAAATGTGATGCTTTCTGTCTTGATTAATGTTGTGTTGATGCCACTGCTATCTAAAGTTAAAATTATTAATTAGTTAAGTCTTATACTGTTCACCCCCCATCTCAGTATAAGTCCATGTTCTTCAATTGGTATCAGAGCGAGTCTCTCCAGAAAGAGCCTAACATCTTGGAGAAGGATCTATCAGAGGATCATACAGATTCAGAAAGAGATGAAGAGGTTGAGTTTGATCTCAAAGGTGAATTCTTCTTGGCTTTGAGAAAGCTTGAGAAATTTAGAGAAGAGAATTTTGTTCTCAAGCATCAATGTCAGGAAGAAAAGATAGCAAGATCAGAATTGTCTCAAAGTGTTATAGACTTCAAAATTCTAGCTGAAGAAGGGAAGAAGGTTGAACAGGTTCTGACAGAGGTTATCAAAGGAAAGGAAGCTGATTACGAGAAACTAGAAGAAGAGGTTATGTCTCTTAGAGTGAATTTGGAACAGTTGGCTCTTAGACAGAATACTCCGTGTGAAAAGCAAAAGAAATATGGTATCACCATTCAAGAAATAAGGTCTTCGAGCAAGATCAATATTCATCCTGAAGAGCGGTGGATTCCAGTTGGTCACAAGAAGAACAATCATCCAAGGCATCAAAACAGGTTACATAATACTTTCCATGGCTATTGTTTTTCCTGCAAGAAATTTGGTCACAAAGCTATGCATTGCAATAAGTCTGTAAATAGACATAGTAAGAAAAATGGTAACTCTTTTGCACCTCTTATGAATAAATATGTCATGTGTTACAAGTGCAATAATTTTGGGCATATAGCAAGGATGTGCAGTTTGGATAGATCTAGCCTTGAGTTCACTAAAAAGAAAAATGAGATCAAATCTAAGTCAATGATAGCTCAAACTGCTTTTCATGCTCTAGACAAAGTAGAGAAATGGTATCTTGATAGTGGTTGTTCAAAACATATGATCGGTGAAAAGGAAAAGTTTTTGGTCTTAAAAGAAACAAACGAGAGGAACAGTCGAGTTTTGGAGATAACGAGTCGACTAAAATCCGTGGTAAAGGGACTCTTAGTTTGGATGGGAAATCCAAAATAGAAAATGTGCTTTATGTAGAAGGCCTAAGACATAATCTTCTAAGTGTGAGTCAACTTTGTGATCAAGGGCACATAGTATCTTTCTTTTTAGATAAATGTGAGATAAGTAAAGAAAAAAATGGAAAACTCATTGCTAGTGCTACAAGGACTCCAAACAATCTTTACATGCTAAGTGAGATAAAAAAGAAAAAGTGTTTTCTAACTCAAGAAGATGAGAGTTGGTTATGGCATAAAATATTGGGGCATTTGAGCTTTGATAATCTTGTCAATATTAGTAACAAGGAAGCAGTTAGAGACTTGCCCAAAATAAAAAGGCCCCATAACATCATTTGCGGTCCTTGTCAACATGGAAAATAGACCAGAACCAGTTTCAAATCAAAAGGGTATACTTATTCAAAACCATTGGATCTTATTCATACTGATTTATGTGGCCCTACCAGAACTCAGAGCATTCAGGGAGAAAGCTACTTCATGCTTTTTATAGATGATTATTCTAGAATGACTTGGGTTACTTTTCTCAAAGAAAAATCTGAAGCTTTTAAAAAATTTAAAGCTTTCAAAGAAATGGTTGAAAATGAGACTGACAAGAGAATCAAATGTTTAAGATCAGATAGAGGAGGAGAGTTCACTTCAAATGAATTTGTGGAATACTATGAGCAACAAGGAATCAAAAGAGAATATTTAGCAGCAAGAACTCCTCAACAAAATGGAGTAGTTGAAAGGAAAAATAAAACTATTGAAAATATGGCTAGAGCTATGTTAAATGAGTCAAAAAATTTAGATGGCTTTTGGAAAGAGGCAGTTAATACAATAGTCTACATTATCACCAGGGCCCAACTTAGAGTCAATCATCATAAAACTCCTTATGAGTTGTGGAAAGGAAGACCAGATACAATAAAATACTTCAAAGTGTTTGGGAGTAAGTGCTTCATCAGAAGGGAAGATCAGAATTTGGGTAAGTTTGATCCTAGATGTGATGAGGGAATCTTTCTTGGGTATTCCAACAGAAGAAAGGCCTACATATGCTTCAACAAAAGAACTCATATAGTTGTAGAGAGCATAAATGTAACTATTGATGAAAAGACAGGGATAAGAGAACCAGTCCAGGAACTCGGTGATGAAATTTGTCAAGAAGAATTCGAGAAGGTTTCAGATGAAGAAGAGGAAAGACAACAACTGCTTCCCAAAACTCCACGATATGTTCAGAAAAATCATCCCAAATATTTGATCATTGGTGATCCAAATAGGAGGCAAACAAAAAGAAGAGTCATTCCCTCACATGATTCTACAAATGTTTCATTATTATCTCAAATTGAGCCAAAAGATTTCGATGAAGCATGTGCAGATAAGTTTTGGGTAAAAGCAATGGATGAAGAGCTAAATAAAATAGAGAAAAGTGAAACTTGGGAATTGGTTCCAAGACCTAAGGACAAGAATGTCATTGGCACAAAATGGATATTCAAAAATAAACTCAATGAGGATGGAAAGATTGTCAGAAACAAAGCTAGGTTAGTTTGCAAAGGTTATGCTCAAGTAGAAGGTGTTGATTTCAAAGAGACATTTGCTCCTGTTGCTCGTCTTGAAGCTATCAGAATGTTTTTGGCCCTTTCAAGCTTCAAATCATTCAAGGTATATCAAATGGATGTAAAGTCAGCTTTTCTAAATGGGGTGTTGGAAGAAGAAGTCTACATAGAACAACCAGAAGGAGTGTCTCTCTCAGAACAGTCAGACTATGTGTGTAAACTAAAAAAGGCCTTGTATGGGTTAAAAAAAGCACCTAGGGCTTGGTACTCAAGACTTGACAGGTATATTCATGAGCAAGGCTTCAGGAAAGGTGTGGTAGATAGCAATTTGTATATTAAGGATGAAGGTGATGATATGCTGATTATGGTTGTCTATGTTGATGATATTATTTTTGGGGGAAATAATACTCAGATGTGCAAATATTTTTCTAACACCATGCAGAAGGAATTTGATATGTCTATGATTGAAGAGCTGTCATTCTTTTTAGGTCTTTAGATTGCTCAATCAAAATATGGTGTATTTCTCTCTCAAGGAAAGTATATCAAAGAAATGTTGAAGAAATTTGGGATGATGGACATGTTGAGTGGTATTTTTACCCAATTGTGAAAATACACTCTCCCTTAGGATTTAGGTTCCAAATCCCCTCTTGCAAAGAAGTTAAACAAACAACTTCTCCAAGGTCTCCACTATATTAGCATTTGCATATGTATATTGGTAATCTCAAATAAAGATATTCAATTTAAATGCTTGGAACACCTTAGTGATTGCAAGTAACTGTAAACAAGGGGCAATGTTGGTTTATTTTACTATGAAACTTTAGTGATTGTTCATTGAACCAAAATAAAGCAAATGTGAGTCGGCCCAGTAATGAAAATTTCCATTTTTGGATTTTTAAGGATCTGCAATAAAACAACTTCGGTGATTTTTTTTTTAAATACTAAACAACTCCGAAAATGAAATTTCAAATTGTGTATTTGAAGTATGAAGTATAACCTACACAATGGTTACATTATTTTTTTGTATTTTGAAGCTTTTTTATGTTTATTTTAATGTTTGAATATTAAAATAAAGTTAAAATTTCTTAAAGTAAAATGCAAAAAAAAATGAAAATGCATTCAGTATGATGCTATCCTATTCCGACAAAACCGAAGATATGAGGTTTTCATGCATGCAACCTAACCTATTGGACCTGCAAAACAAGCACAATCCGGATAAGCTAAGTGTTGGCTCCTAAGGATTTGAATGAGGTTTTTAGATTTAAGCATTCGCATGCAGCAACCAAGAAAAACTTGTATCAACTACATTTACAAGCCTAAATTTTGAAAAGGGAAAATAGACATTTAATCTTGCATGCAGAAAATGACTCCTTCTTTCTTGCCCATAAGATGCAAATTTTTGAAATATTATCTGCATTAAATATTTGTCATTTTACAATAGCAGACATCTGGTTCTCCAAAACCAAAAAAAGTGGAAGAAAAGCACTCCAAAGCAGGCCCAGAATGGCTCATCACCCTCAGCTCTACAACCCTGCTCCCAGCGGTTTCCCACCCCTCTGCCTATCTTCGCTTGTGCCTTTAAACTTTCTGCTACGGCTCTCTACTTCACCTTGTGACGTTTCATTTCATCTTCCAGATCGATTCATTTCGTCTCTCGCTCCTTCATTATTCTGGATTTCTACTTGGTCGTGAAACGTTCGGTCTTCTCTGCTAACTGTAACAGTCGATCTAAAGTGTTATCATAACCCTTACAACCTTATGACACGTGTTCCATGCTTTTTTGCATGTTTCGTAACTACCCCCTGTGAATCGCGAAAAAAAATAGCATGTCACGATATCGTGACGTTTTTCTGCATGCAACTTTGCTCTTCTACCTGCATTGTGAAAACAAGACGTGTCGTGAAATCGTGACATTTTCCTGTATGTAGCCTTGTTCGCCACCATGCACAGCGAAAATGAGACATGTCGCGAAATCATGACATTTTCCTGTATGCAGCCTTGTCAGCCTTCATGCATAGCAAAAATGATACATGTCATGAAATCGTGACATTTTCATGCTATCGGGCCGTGTGGGTGCAACCTGTCGCGAAATCGTGACGTTTTTTCATTTCTCTGTGTTTTGTTGTACCTGGCCACGAAAACGCGACATGTCACGAAATCGTGACACTTTTCGTTTGGCACCCTCTCACTGCTTTATGTCACGAAATCGTGACCCTTTTTCATTTAGCACCATATTACTGCTTTCTGTCACGAAATCGCGACCCCTTTCATCTTCGTACACCTTGGCTATTTTCTATCGCAAAATCATGACGCTTTTCATCTTCATACCCCTTGGCTACTTCCTATCATGAAATCGTGACATCTTTTCATTTGGCATGTCTTGCTGCTTCAGGTCGTGAAAACGCGACATGTTGCGATATCGCGACAACTTTAGTGCCTTGCCTTGTTTGACTGGTTTGACCATGATTTTGTGACACATTGCGATATCACAAAATTTTCTCTTCATGATGCATTCTGCTACTCTTAGTTGCAAAAACGCAACATGTCACGAAATCGTGACACTTTATCCTTCCACTGCACTTTGCTTGTCTGGGCCGCGAAAGCTTGACATGTCGCGATATCATGACGTTTTTTCATTTCTGGCTGCGACAGAGCAACATGTCATGATATCACGACGTTTTTTCATTTCTGGCCACGACGGAGCAACATGTCACGAAATCGTGACAACTTTTCTTTTCTCAGTAGCAACAGAGCAACACGTCACAAAATCGTGACACTTTATTTTTCTCAATAGCGACAGAGCAACATGTCGCGAAATCGTGACAACTTTTCTTTTCTCAGCAGCGATAGAGCAACACGTCACGAAATCGTGACACTTTTATTTTTTCCAGCAGCGACAGAGCAACATGTCGCAAAATCGTGACAACTTTTCTTTTCTTAGCAGCGATAGAGCAACATGTCGCGATATCGCGACACTTTTTCATTTTGTGATATTTTATCTTTTTCCTTGATTTTTAGCATCTGGGTCACTGAGATCTTCTTTGAAAGCATGCAAAAAGGTGGGTCCCCAATTTTGGGGTGTGTTGTGGATCAGCCACAACAAATGGTGACTCTGTTGTCAAATGCTCCTGAGCATTTTGGTGAGAACCCAACTTGGAAGTATACAAACTTAGAAACCAGCATTAGCACATAAGAAATATAAACAAATGCCCATAGATCAAAAATACATGAAACATCAGAATTATTAAGTATCATATCGGTGTGTGCAATGTGTTTCATTCCCTATCGTTTGAAATTGATCAACATTCCATTATCAGTTTCACCTATGATTTGTATGCAAGGCTATGGATGATTTGTGCGAGGATTTGATGCATGATAAAGATGCTAGAGATATAACAACCTCGCTTTACAAAGGCTCAAACCTTCTAATATCATGAACAAACATATTAAAGCTGTCAAACCCTCTTAGGACCAAATAAATATATGTGTACTAAATTAATTTATTAGATCCCAAAGTTGGTTATGTGTCACTACCATCTTGAACCCATGTGCAAGTGTAAGTGAAATTAGAACTTTGGGGAATAGGATTCCCAACCTAAGCGAGATGGGAATTTAACCCTATCCTTACTATTCTGATTTGGAGTTCATTACCTCATCTTGAACAAAATGATTTAACCTGTTATGGATGAAATGATCAGGCTAGTCTATCCTTTTGAGCAATCAGTGGTCTTGCTTTTAGACAAGACATGTTGCCACGCATGAGCATACTTAACCCCATAATCCATGAATTGGCTTCATTCATTCTCTTCTCTCTCTTTTTTATTTCTTGGACCTTTGGGATGACTACCCATCCTTACCTAGGGACATGTAGTATGATCCCTCCAATCCAATATTAGGATGAAAATGGAAAATATTCTTATTTCTTGGACCTTTGGGATGACTACCCATCCTTTGTAGAGGACAAGTAGTACGATCCTTCCAATCCAAGATGATAACATGAAATATGGAACATATTAATTTTATTTTTGTTTCTTGGACTTTTGGGATGACTACCCATCCTTTGCAGAGGACATGTAGTACGATCCCTCCATCCAAGTTTTATGATTTAATGAATGATGGGAGTTTTGGGGAATCGGATTCTCAACCTAGGTAAGATGAGAATTATGTCCTATCCTTACTACTCCATGAAGGTCAAATCAGAGCTTTGGGGAATTGGATCCTCAACCTAAGTTCGATGAGGATTTAATCCTATCCTTACTACTCTGGTTTTAGACTTTAAGCTTGATGGAAGTGGTAAAAACCATTGTTTTAAGGATTATGTTGCATGATAGGATAGACATGAAATATTCTTTTCACCCCACCTTTTCATCCAAGTATGGTTTTGACCATTTTGCTCAAGATCTTCTTTAATGTGCATAGAACGTGCTTGGTTCAAGATTGTTCGGACATCAGTTCCCAACCTTAGGATCCTTTTAATATATGTTATAGCATAACCCTAAGAGGATTTGACACACTTTAATGATTTGTATTTGAAATGCATATGCAACTAAGATGGCATGTATATGCAAAGTGGAATGTAATATGAATGCATTGCTTTTCTGAATTGTGGATGGAGTATACCACCTATGTTGCCATAATTTGTAAAACTGACAACTTCATGCATCACAAGTTTCAAACGATATTATTTAATGTGTTTGTGTTACTTGTGGAGCTTTCTACAACACAACTCCAATGTTTCATATTCTCCTGATTTTTGGCATACGTTGACATCTCAATTTTTTTTATTTTTTTTTTTAGACAAACCAAACATGTCCAGAGGACTAACACACACAACTTAAAACCAAACCCAACAATGAAACTTGAAAAACACAAACCAAAACCAAAACCAAAATCTATATACAATATAGTACAAGATGATGCCAAGCTTGGACTATTACTTTCCTGGATCCCAAACATGATTAGAACATTTCAAAAGACATATGTCACAATACACATGCCAAATGTTGTAGGAATCCAACAACAATAAGATCAAACCAAGCAATGCAACAAATTTCAACTTGCCATGCTCACCATACCAATTTGATTTAGTTCTATTACCAACATTATAGGTGAGATTCAAATAAAATTGATTAGACAATGGTTGGTATTCAATTTTATTTTGTCTATTCTTTAAAGTGCAAGTTTCATCATTCCATTCATGATTTAGAAGTAGGCTTTCCTTTTCAAATGTGAGATATTGCAAACAAGAGCCTATTTCTAAAAGTCTTGAATTCAAATTATTTTTCAAGATTTTAAAGCAATCAAAATCAATCAAAACTTGACAAACATCACCAAGATTTGACATTTCATCATTAATGACATTAGCATCCAAAGGGACATCATGTAATCCATCACTTAAAATTTTTGTAGCTATCACCAAAGGTAAAGATTTCACCTTGTCACCCATACTCAACCCATCATGATTAGAATTTACCACAACTTGATGAGTGTTAGTAGCTTTTTATTTTTTCTCATTGTCTTCTTCATCATCCAACACCTGTTCAAAAACACCAAAGTTAGGCACCCAATTAAACATGCGTCCATATTTTTCAAAACAAGAGCCTAATTTTTCAAGATATGTGTCGCGTGACACCTTTCCCTGATCAATGGATTGAGTTGCCTCAAAATCCATATTTTCATTAGGATCATCAATAGTATCAAACCCACACCACTTAGGTTTTGTGATTTCATCATTTTGAGATGGCATAGACATTGTAGAAACAATAGGTGGATCAAGATTTTTGATTTCTTGCCCCTCAAGGGGAACAAAAACAATTGATTCTCCTTCTTCATCCATGGTAGTAGAATCATTATCCTTCCCCAACATTTGATGAGATTCCAACCCTTCTTCCAAAACATTCTCAGATTGTACAGGACTTGTAATATCCTCATATGAAAGGGCAATTGTATTATCCTCGCATATCAATAGGCACACAAATTTCATCGGAAGGTTTGGAGTGAGCATACTCTTCCCAAGAATCATAATGATCATCTTTCAAAATCAAATTGTGATGCTCAACTATTTCTTCATCATCTTTTAATTCATCAACATGTTTCTCATCAAATTTATCTTCACCTTCCTTAGATGGTTCAATTACTTCCAAAATTGGGTTATTGCTTGTATTCAAATTGATAAGGCTATCATAATCCACATGTGTAACCCATGATTCACGTTTAACATAATTTGGAAGGTGTGAATTTTCTTGGCCATAATTTTCAACAATGTCATCCAATGTGTCATTCGAAACAAATTCATCCTCATAGAATTCATCTTTTGGTGAGTCAAGGGTTTCCAATCTGTCACATGTTTCAATACTAGTTGGATCTAGTACTCCTCCCTTGCCTAAAATCATATTCTTATGAAAATCATTAAAATTGATTTTAGAAACATCTTTTGAATCAAGATGAGTATTTTGAAGTTGATTCATACTTAAGAAAGATGGTTGATCTTGCATAGTAGGTTGAGGATTTTGAAATTGATTGAAGCTTGGGAATGATTGTTGATTCTGAAATTGATTCACACTTGAACTTGGTTGAGGTGGATAAATCATTGGGTGGGTAAAGGAGGTATTAAATGATTGAAGATTACATGATCCAAAACCCACACCATAATTTTGACAACTCAATTGTTGCTCAATTGCCATTGCTTGAGTATAGGCTTGTGACAAAGATGTGATTTGAGGCATCCCTCGCAAATATGTGGACATGGGTGAGTCAAGAGCATTGATGTATATTTGGAGAGCCACTTCTTCTTGAAGAACATAAAATGTCACTAATTGAGTATATAATCCAAAGAACCTTTCAGAAAATGACTTCACATTTTCACTTGGTCCTTTTCTAATATTGAAAAACTGATCGTACATGAGGATTGGGTCAACTCGCTTTTTGTTGAATTGATTAAGAAATGCTGCCTCTAATTGAGCCCAAGAAGTGATAGACCCTAAAGGCAGACTTGTAAACCAATCATATGCCACTTTGTCCAAGGTGTAAAGGAACATTTTACAAGCAACATCATCATACCAACTTGTTAAGTGATTCACAACAAATTTGAATGCTTGAATATGTTCTTCTCGAGTATTTGTCCCATTAGACAAAAATCGAGGAAGACATCTCTCAAAACCAACGGGAAAATAATTTTGAACTCCCGATATGTTCAATGGGCTACCTGTCATCCATGGTGTAAACATAGCCATTAGTGAATCTTAAAGAATATAACTTTAATACCCAAAAAAAAATTTATTTTTTTATTTTTTTATTTTTAAAATCAAATCAAATCACATTATTCCTGTATGAACAATCAAAGTGTTAGAACAGTGCATAGCAATTCATGCCCTCCTTTTAACAGTACAAGGTTGTATTGTTAAAAGAGGGCTAAAGATAATAACCAATAGGGCATGAAATATTCAAAATTTAAATCCCTATAGCATTTAAATCACACTGAAATAAACCTATTCAGGCCCTCCTTCTAGCGCCAAAATGTTGAGTGGTATTTTTACCCAATTGTGAAAATACACTCTTCCTTAGGATTTAGGTTCCAAATCCCCTCTTGCAAAGAAGTTAAACAAACAACTTCTCCAAGGTCTCCGCTATATTAGCATTTGCATATGTATATTGGTAATCTCAAATAAAGATATTCAATTTAAATGCTTGGAACACCTTAGTGATTGCAAGTAACTGTAAACAAGGGGCAATGTTGGTTTATTTTACCATGAAACTTTAATGATTGTTCATTGAACCAAAATAAAGCAAATGTGAGTCGGCCCAACAATGAAAATTTCTATTTTCGGATTTTTAAAGATCTGCAATAAAATAGCAACTTCGGTGAATTTTTTTTAAAATACTAAACAAATTCAAAAATGAAATTTCAAATTGCGTATTTGAAGTATGAAGTATAACCTACGCAATGGTTACATTATTTTTTTGTATTTTGAAGCTTTTTTATGTTTATTTTAATTTCTGAATATTAAAATAAAGTTAAAATTTCTTAAAGTAAAATGCAAAAAAAATGAAAATGCATTCAGTATGATGCTATCCTATTCCGACAAAACCGAAGATATGAGGTTTTCATGCATGCAACCTAACCTATTGGACCTGCAAAACAAGCACAATCCGGATAAGCTAAGTGCTGGCTCCTAAGGATTTGAATGAGGTTTTCAGATTTAAGCATTCGCATACAGCAACCAAGAAAAACTTGTATCAACTACATTTACAAGCCTAAAATCTGAAAAGGGAAAATAGACATTTAATCTTGCATGTAGAAAATGACTCCTTCTTTATTGCCCATAAGATGCAAATTTTTGAAATATTATCTGCATTAAATATTTGTCATTTTACAATAGCAGACATCTGGTTCTCCAAAACCAGAAAAAGTGGAAGAAAAGCACTCCAAAGCAGGCCCAGAATGGCTCATCACCCTCAGCTCTACAACCTTGCTCCCAGTGATTTCCCACCCATCTGCCTATCTTCGCTTGCACCTTTAAACTTTCTATTATGGGTCTCTGCTTTGCCTTGTGACGCTTCGTTTCATCTTCCAGATCGATTCGTTTCGTCTCCCGCTCCTTCATTATTTTGGCTTTCTACTTGGTCGTGAAATGTTTGGTCTTCTTTGCTAACTGTAACAGTCGATCTAAAGCGTTATCATAACCCTTACAACCTTATGACATGTGTTTCGTGCTTTCCTCCATGTTTCATAAATGCCCCCTATGAATCGTGAAAAAAAAATAGCATGTTGCGATATCACGACATTTTTTTGCATGCAGCTTTGCTCTTTTATCTGCATCACGAAAACAAGACGTGTCGCAAAATTGTGACATTTTCCTGTATGCAGCCTTGTTCGCCACCATGCGCAGCAAAAATGAGACATGTCATGAAATCATGACATTTTCCTGTATGCAGCCTTGTCAGCCTTCATGCATAGCGAAAATGATACATGTCATGAAATCGTGACATTTTCATGCTATCGGGCCGTGTGGGTGCAGCCTGTCGCAAAATCGCGATGTTTTTTCATTTCTCTGTGTTTTGTTGTACCTGGCCATGAAAACGTGACATGTCACGAAATCATGACACTTTTTCATTTGGCACCCTCTCACTGCTTTCTGTCACGAAATCGTGACCCTTTTTCGTTTGGCACCATCTTACTATTTTCTGTCGCAAAATCGCGACCCCTTTCACTCTGTACACCTTGGTTGTTTTCTGTCACAAAATCACGACGCTTTTCATCTTTGTACCCCTTGGCTGCTTCCTGTCATGAAATCGTGACATCTTTTCATTTGGCATGTCTTGCTACTTCAGGTCACGAAAATGTGACATGTCGCGATATCGTGACAACTTTAGTGCCTTGCCCTATTTGACTGGTTTGATCGCGATTTTGTAACACATTGCGATATCACAACATTTTCTCTTCATGATGCATTCTACTGCTCTTAGCCACGAAAACATGACATGTCACGAAATTGTGACACTTTATCGTTCCACTGCACTTTGCTTGTCTAGGCCGCGAAAGCTTGACATGTCGCGATATCGTGACATTTTTTCATTTCTGGCCGTGATGGAGCAACATGTCATGATATCGCGACGTTTTTTCATTTCTAGCCGCGACGGAGCAACATGTCATGAAATCGTGACAAATTTTCTTTTCTCAGCAATGACAGATCAACACGTCGCAAAATTGTGACACTTTATTTTTCTCAGCAGTGACAGAGCAACATGTCACGAAATCGCGACAACTTTTCTTTTCTCAGCAGTGACAGAGCAACACGTCGCAAAATCGTGACACTTTATTTTTCTCAGTAGTGACAGAGCAACATGTCATGAAATCATGACAAATTTTCTTTTCTTAGCAACGACAGAGCAACATGTCGCAATATCACGACACTTTCATTTTGTGATATTTTATCTTTTTCCTTGATTTTTAGCATCTAGGTCACTGAGATCTTCTTTGAAAGCATGCAAAAATGTGGGTCCCAAATTTTGGGGTGTGTTGTGGATCAGCCACAACACGACAGCAAACCAGTATGTACTCCAATGATTACAGGATGCAAGATGATGAATCTCCAACAGCAAATCAAAGGTTGTATAGATCGATTATTGGCAGTTTATTATATGTTATAGCTACCAGACCAGATATCATGCAGGCAGTTGGGTTAGTAGAAAGATTTCAGGTAGCTCCTAAATATTCTCATGTTATAGCAGTTAAGAGGATATTCAGATATTTGAAGGGCACTATGGACTATGGGCTTTGGTATCCCAAAGGTGATGATTTCATTCTCATAGCTTATACAGATGCAGATTGGGCAGGCAATATTGATGATAGGAAAAGCACTAGTGGTGGAGCATTCTTTCTAGGAAAGAGTTTGGTTTCTTGGCTAAGTAAGAAACAACCTTCAGTTTCCTTATCTACAACAGAGGCTGAATACATAGTAGCGGTGGCTGGGTGTACACAGGTTTTATGGCTGAAAACCATCTTAGAGGATTTCAAAGTCAAGCATGAACAACCCATCTCCATACTTTGTGATAATACAAGTGCCATAAGTATTTCCAAAAATTTGGTAATGCACTCAAGGACAAAGCATATTTCCATCAAGTATCACTTTCTAATGGAGAAAGTGCAAGACAAGTAGGTCAAGGTAGAGTATGTGTCTACTAAAGAGCAGATTGCAGATATCTTCACCAAACCTTTTCCAAGAGATACGTTTGAGTATCTAAGGGAGAAATTGGGAGTTGGACTCCCACCCCAAAATTAATCACCTCATTAGGAGGTGGGGGAGGGACTAAGATAAGAGGCTCCTTCTTAGTCCTGAGCCCCAAAGCTGGCCCTTTGCCATTGATGACAAATGGGGAGAGATATGAGTAAGGGGGAGAGCTTCAAAGTGAAGAGGAAAGCTTCAAGTAAGGGGGAGCAAAACTTCAAAGGAAGATTCTCAGTTGTTAGCACAATTGGTTTCAGTTTTGGCTCTTGAGAAGTGTTTTCAGTAAAGGTTTGCCATCAATGACAAAGGGGGAGATTGTTGGAAATTTTGGGTACATTGCCTTTGCTCAAGTGTATAAGTTGTCATTGATGTCAAAAGGCATTTTTGTGTTGATATCAAAAAGAGTGTGATGTCAAAAATATCTTGAGAAGCTTCATAATGTTAAAGGGTTTTTATTAAAACCATGGTGACAAGGTTAAAGGTTTTTCTTAAAACCATTTGGACTCATTAAGGGTTTTTATTAAAACCAAGCTTAACTTAATGCAAAGGTTTTTACTTCTTGAAAAACCGTGAAGGTACATGTTTATTATTAATAATTAAATTAACTCAAACCTTTGACAAAGGTCTAAGTTTAATTTATTATTAATAAAATAATAATAATAATTATTTTAATTATTATTAAAGGGTCTTTTAACCCTTAAGCGACGCACATAAAGAATTCATTCACCGACGTGTTGCCATCGTTGGAGGAGCGTCGACGTCAAACAATTAAGGAGAAATGGCTATATAAGTGGGGATGATTTTCTAAAGTAATTGTACCACCGATCAATGTAATTTTGTAGCTCTATGTCCTTCGTAAAAGCGATGTTTTTGCTATATTTCGTTGTCCATCCATATTGAATGGCCCAAGCTTTTCATGTGCTTTATGTCCGGCAGATTGCGTTTCTCTAACATTTGATAAGACTACGAACTATGTTTTCTGGTTGTGCCTTAACATCCGATTGTTTGCGCTTCACACTTGTTGATTGGATTGCACGAGGGATAACGGTTTTTGTTTGCGTTGTGTGGACATTTAATTCTGCTACCAGGGAGTTATGTTTTTGGATAACACTCATGATGATGGTGGTGGCTTGAGGAAAACGTTTACGTTTTCAAATCCTTGGTGATTGAAGGAAGACAACACATAGGATTACATTATATTTTTCATTGGGCACTTGTGCTCCAATCGTGGTGGTGTGTTGAGTGAAGAAGCATTAGGTAGAGGTTCCAAGTTTGACCCATGTTGTGGGCAATTTCATTTTGGTCGTGATGCACGAGGATAGCAACAATGAAATCGCTTTAGCATATGTGGTGGTGTTATTCATTTTCTCCAAATGTTGGAGAACTAAGGTTGGCCAAGTGTTGTGATAGGTTTTGAGTTCTCCTTCTTCATCAAAGTAAAGGTATGGGCAACTTCTTCTATGTATATTGTTGATGGTGTATTTTTTGAAATAAGATTGGAGTGAAAAGGTATTCTACTAGGTATCCTTTGGCTAGGTGTAAATCCTATTTTCTGGTTTGTTGAAGACTACTTATGCTTTGTTATCCTTAAGGAGAGTTTTTGGTGAATGCATAATTTTTGGTTTGAGATAGTGGAAGCTTTGTGCACTAGGGTTTATATTTGTGAGTCTAGCTACTTGCATTGAGTTGGTGGAACCCTTGGTTGGCTGTTTTGAGTTTGATGGTTGAGTTGCTTCCATAGAGGTTGTTTGATCAAGTTATTGCTTTACTAGATTCATGATATTGGGCTTACTCCATTGAGTTGATTTGAGCAAGTTATTCTTTGCATTTGGTGATATTGTGTTGGTGGCTGTTTTGTTTAAATATCTTTGGAGGGAAAAGGATTTCTACTTGTTTCCTTTTCTTGTGATGATTGGTTGAATGCTTCAAGGTTAATGTTGAGTTGAATGATGTTGGTTAAACCTTGTCTATAAGCATTGTTGTTAAAGCCCTAATTGGTTGAGAAAAGATATTGGTTGTGGAAAGAACATGAGTATCATTGTTAAATGAGATATTGCATGGTTGGCAATTGTTGGGTTGTGTTTCATGTTCTTGAGAAAAGCATACTACATCTATCTTATTCTTTTGAGATTGAGTTTGAGCTGAGTTGATTTGAGTTGAGTTTTGAGATTGGGAGTTGAGTATAGAACATATTGAGTCTCTAACAATTCTCTTTATGCTTCTATGAGTTTGACAAATCACATTGGGTCTCTAACAATTCACCTTGTGATTTCCTACTAAGAAATTTTTTCTTGGTGAGCCTTCTGAGGCTTTGAATAGGTTCCGGTGGGGACTTGTGAGCAGGTTTTGGACAGGTTTCAGTGGGAACTTGTGAGCAGGTTTTGGATATGTTTCGATGGGGACTTGTGAGCAGTTTTGGACAGGTTTCGATGGGGACTTGTGAGCAGATTTGGACAGGTCCTAGCAGAGGACTTGTGAGATGAGTTTTGAGATTTCTATCAAAGAACTTAAGGATAGAGGTGCATTGGTTCTTTGAGAAGAACCTGAGGACAAATTTGGCAAGTCTTTGAGAAGGCTTGTGTGTAGAGGATTGATTTGTTCAAGTGTTGGATAGATTTGACAAATAGAGGAAGACTTGTACTAGACCAATTGAATGTGTTTGGTATAGGTTGCTGAGCTGCTGTGGACATGATCATAGAAGGTAGAGGTCTCTTAGGCTAAGCATTGAGGATAGCAGGTCTTCGATGGAAAGGAGTTCCACGTGCTGGCAAGAGGTAGAGGCCGTTGATCTTCTGAGGGATAATTTCTAGAGCAGAGGGGAAGGTATCTCCTTTGAGCAGAGGCTCATAAATTTTGATTGGGAGAAGGTATCTCCTTTGGGCTGAGGCTCATAAACATTGTAATTGGGAAGGATTCCCAAAGAACTTTGAGATAACTTTTAGAGAAAAGTTTTATGGATGTAGCCCAGCCATTTTGGGTGAACCACATTAAAAATGGGCCTTCAATGTGTGATGCTTTCTGTCTTGATTAATGTTGTGTTGATGCCACTGCTATCTAAAGTTAAAATTATTAATTGGTTAAGTCTTATACTGTTCACCCCCCATCTCAGTATAATTCCATGTTCTTCACCCATCGAAGCCACTCCCCAGCCTCAGGCCAGGTTGGACAATCTTGATATGGTTGCCAGAACACATCCCCTAGAGTAAGATATGAGAAACCATCAGCATAGTTCCCCATGACACCTTCCCATCGTCGAGTCTGCCCCTGCTCCTCTAACATCTGCCATAGAGTAGCATACCCAATCTCCCTGTCCACCATCTCTACCCGAGTGGTCCATGACAAACCCTGTGGCCGCTCCATAGCTATGTGCTGCCACCCCTAGCACTGCAACAGGTAGCTGCACCCAATCCCCTTCTGCCTCTAGCAGCGAACCTTGTACAGCTCATCATAAAGTTGTGCTAGTAGCATCTGACCCCACCTCATAATCAGTGGTGCCTCTATCGAACACTCCATAAGTTTGAACACCACCTCTAGCAGGTTCCAAGGGAACCTCGCACTAGATGAGTCGATCAACAGCATGTTGGAGATGAGATTCATGAGTAGTGCATGCCTCACCTCCAACACGCCCTTCTCTAGCCACCACCGTACCAAAATCCTGCCTATCAGGTAGTCCCCCTGTGCCCTCTCCACCATCTCATCCACCCCCATCTTCGTCGCATTCCCAAAGCATTGTGTCAGCACCATTGTCTACTGATCATGAGGAGTCATCTAAATAGGCAGCCCGTCTATCGGTATCTATAGAATCTGATAAATGTCCTCCAAAGTCACTGTCATCTCCCCTATTGGGAGATAAAATGTGTTGGTGCGAGGATCCAACAAATTGATTAGGGCAATTAGATATGCCTGATTCCCCACCACAGGCTATAACTGAGTCACCTGATTGAGCCCAAGGGCATCAAGCCACTCCTAGTCCACCATAGTCAGCGCCTCCTATGCTTCAGAGAACACCGTCGGATGACGATACCGACTCTTCACCACCTGCAAAACAAAAAACCATAAAAACATTAAAACATTACAACAAAAATAAATTGTACAAGCAACATTAACAAAATGTACAGTACAAATATTCAAAACAAAAATAAAACAAAATAACAACATTTTAACCTAGAATTTTTAACTCTAGTTTAAACTAAAAAAAAAAAAGCCAAAAACAAAATCAAAACAACAAAATTTAAACCTAGGGTTTTTAACTCTGGTTTAAACAACAAAAAAACAAAATCTAAATCTAGGGTTTTTAACTCTAGTTAAACACAAAAAACAAAATTTACATCTAGGGTTTTTAACTCTGGTTTCAACAACAAAAAAAAAAACAAAAAAAACAAAATCTAAACCTAGGGTTTTTTAACTCTGGTTTAAACAACAACAAAAAAAAAATAAATAAATCTAGGGTTGTTTTAACTCTAGTTAAACAAAAAACAAAATTTACATCTAGGGTTTTTAACTCTGGTTTCAACAACAAAAAAAAAACAAAAAAAACAAAATCTAAACCTAGGGTTTTTTAACTCTAGTTTAAACAACAAAAAAAACAAAATTTAAATCTAGGGTTTTTAATTCTAGTTAAAAAAAAAAAAATTACATCTAGGGTTTTTAACTCTAGTTAAACAAAAAACAAAATTTACATCTAGGGTTTTTAACTCTAGTTAAACAAAAAATAAAATTTACATCTAGGGTTTTTGACTCTAGTTAAACAAAAAAACAAAATTTAAATCTAGGGTTTTTAACTCTAGTTAAACAAAAAACAAAATTTACATCTAGGGTTTTTGACTCTAGTTAAACAAAAAAACAAAATTTAAATCTAGGGTTTTTAACTCTAGTTAAACAAAAAAAATAAAATCTAAACCTAGGGTTTTTTTAACTCTGGTTTAAACAACAAAAAAAAACAAAATTTAAATCTAGGGTTTTTTTAACTCTAGTTAAACAAAAAACAAAATTTACATCTAGGGTTTTTAACTCTAGTTAAACAAAAAACAAAATTTTAAACCTAGGGTTTTTAACTCTAGAAAAATTACAACAAGAATTTTAACCTAGGGTTTTTTTACCTTAGTTTAAACTTAATACAAAAAAAACAAAAACAAAAAATAAAATTAAACTAGGTTTTTGATCTTAGTTTAAACACCGCCACACAAAATACAAATACAAAACACTTAAACTAGGGCTTTAATCTTGTTTAAACAGAAAAATAGAATACAAAATCATTTAATTACGATTTTAAACTGTAAAATAAAAACAAGCAAAATAAAGCGTAGGAGCACCTACCGGTCTTGCCTCGGCTCCGCCACTTGACAATCCGGTCCGTGAACTCATGGTATCCGTGAAATCTCGACAGCGCTCCGCTACGCAGACTCGACCTCCTCCTTCTCATAGCTCCAAATCACCAAAAAAATAGTGTAAATGAGCCCAAAACCTAGTTTTGGCCCTTATATAGGCTTTTATGCCTGTAATCGTTCCACCCTAGGATGATTACAAAAATGGTATTCGTCCCACCCTGGAACGATTACAGAGCAAGAAAATCGAAAACAACAAAAACTGCACCCAAAATGCACCAAAAACAGTAATAAACTTGCCGAACAAAGGCGCCTTTATGCCTGACATTATTAGCATGCAAAACCAAAATTAGGGTCACAAATCCTCACTATCCTACTCCCTAAGAAGGCTCCCATAGCTAGACCACTCCACAGGAGGACAAATTTTTGAGAATTTCATCCCCAAACGACGTCACACAAAGGGTCCAAACCCACCCAAAAATAGCAATAACATTGCCGAACAAAAGCATCTTTGTGCCTAACATTCTTGGCATGCAAAATAGACGTCAGGGCCACAAATTATCAATATTCTATTCCCTAAGAAGGCTACCATAGCTGGACCACTCCATGGGAGATGAATTTTTGACAATTTTAGACCCAATAAACGTCACCAAAAGGGTTAACACCCACAAAAAATAGGTAATATTGTTGGGAAATTGCATAAGCATTCAACGGAAAATAACTGAAGGCACCCTTATAAAAGTCATCTTGGGTTAAGTGACTCATCGCTTTTCTCATGTCGGTCATTCCCTCATAGATTCGTCGCTTGAGGGGGTAGTCACACTTAGTCACCAACCAACAACTACATACCCAATCAAGGAAATGGCATGCATTCAAAGAATCATTGACAAATATAATCACGCTCCTGCTTGGGGTAGCAAACAAGCAATTATCACAAGCTGATAAAACACTTGGCATTCTAGAATCATGAACTCAAGTTTCCCATAGAAAAAAGGTTGCGCCCTTTGCCTATTCATGACTAAACAATGTCCAAGATCAAGTAACACCTCACCAAAAAAGGTTAACACTTGAATTAAGCTCCTTATCTCGTCAGAAGCAAGGATTCAAGAATGCATGCCCTTTCTATACTTAGGGTATAAAAATTTGGTTAGGTTACTGAGAAACCCTAATCATTAGTGCTTTGGTTATCTATTTTTTCTTAGCACTATGCCACACACAGCGCATCCCAAAAAGGGGCATCTGTAGACACCAAAACAACAACAATTTGATTATGTGATGACAGGCACTGATCGAATTGACACACGTAGCCCCTAGGGCAGCCTCTAGAGGTTAAACAATGGCCCTAACCACTCCCACAATATTTTTTGAAGGTCAAAGGTCAATTTAGCACCTTTCAGGCACTTTGCTCCCTACTCGTTCCACCTTGGGACGATTACAAACTGGTGTTCATCCCACCTTGGGACGATTAGCAGTATTCACTCCAGAGTGGGGCGAATAGCAAGTTTGACGAGAAAAAGTTCAAACCTTGAAAAATGGTAGCTCAGATCCACCACTTAACTCCACCTTCAATGCATAGAGTGTGCATGAGCATTTTTGAGCTCAAAGAGGCAGTCATGGAGCCCTTAATCAGGAAGAAATCTTCTCTCCCTTGGGAAGGCATGATGGCCAAGTGGTGCCTCTGCATGCTCATTCACAAGAAACTCTTAGGTCTATAAAATGGTGATTCTTCTCACCCCCAAAAAATAATAGAGTAGGAGCATTTGGAGCAATAGAGTGCTATCAAATTACATACTCACCCATCGCTTGTGCTTCTTACATCCTTGATCTCTCTTTTGGAAGGGAGGTTATTGGGTGATTATTGGAAGCAAAATTTGGATCCAATACCCCACCCAATTTTTTTACACAACACCCTAGGAGGTTTTGGACCCATCCCAAGTGGATTGGTGATGAAACCAAGCCCCAAACGACGGGTGTCCTGCCCCCGGGTGCCCCCCACACTACTGTAGTCCTAATCGCCCCACCCCGGAGAGATTAGAAATATATAGCATATTTATTCACTATTTCATTTGCATTTCATTTTAGGTCACTCATATAGGCTGCCATTCAAATTTCATGTCATTCTGATGAATATTGGTTGTGTTTTCAATGTTTTTTGCTTTCATTAACATACAGGGAGCATCATCGGATACAGGGTAATCGAGGCAGAATTTTTAAAATCCAACCTTCTGGGTCGTCTCAAAATTCCCCTTTTTTCTTAACCCCAACTTTGTAGGTGTTTTGGAGGCTCCTAGATGGGACATTTAGGATGTCACTTTCTGATGTTTTATGACAGTCCTAATCGTCCCACCCCAAAGCGATTAGAAATCTGTGGTAGATTTCTCAATTGTTCCTTTTGCAGTGTGTTCTTGGTAATGTTTTCATGCCTTTGTCCAAATTTTAGCTCATTTTGATATGTTTTGATCATAGTTTTAATTATTTTATGCATGCATTAACCGGAGGCCTTGGGGATCATATGTTTCCCTCCATCCCCAGGTGCTTTTAATCGTTTGCTATTTTTTTGAACGCAAGATCTCAACATCGAATGGGCAGCAAGGAAGCATATAGGAATTCACACAAGTGGCGGCAATGTTTGGCCCACCCATCTCACATGTGGGCACGCGAAAGAAAGTGTACCATCCGTGGTGTGACAAAACTATGTTTAATGCTCCTAGCCCTTGAAAATGGAGGAGACATATTGTAACCTGATCTCGAGCAAATTAATAAAATAAAGGGCTGCAATTTACATTTGCTTTACATATCGTTTCATTTCACTTGTTTTCCCCTTTTCATGCATTTTCGTTCATAGGACTTAGCGTTACGTTTTGCTTTTGTTTGCATCGCACCTGGTATGCCTATGGGATTTTGTATCCTCCTGCTTTCAGTCTGATCTGAGAACCTTTGAAAAGTATTCGTTAATGCTTAAAATCAAATTCATCCAAAATAGAGTGATGATAAAAGTACTTCCTTTAACTTCCATAATTTACCCCTTATTAATGCTTCTTGGTGGAGAGGGCACCCTCAAAGTAGTAATATTCATGATTTCATTCAATTTGTAGCTCTAAATTATCCCTTGCATTGTTCCTTATATTTTTGCATAAGGAAGAAGCAAAAAATACTTTATTCAACCATTGAATCACCTCTTGCAATTCTCATGTCATTGTGCTTCATATACAACCCCGGACCTTACCTAATTAAAAATTCTTTATGCTACATTTATCTCCTTGTCATGGCAAGTAGTCAAATTGGGTACAATTTGGGCAAAAATAGCTTATTATATACCTTCAAGTTTATACTTGATGCCTTAAACCATATTCATATCATTTCACTCCTTAAAAGGTGACTGAGAGCTTCACCTTCCTCCCAGGGTGAAAGCCTCACACAAGATGTCTTTCTTCTTAAAAATATACGTTCACCTCCATAAGAGATGAAAAGCACTTTCGCCTTTCACCTTGGGTCAACGTAGCTTTGAATCATTTTTTAATGCTCACCCGAAGCAAAAATAAAGCCCTTGATGCACTCATGGGGCCATCTTTATGTAGCTTCACCCCTGGGAAGGGCTAATGTGACTTTCATCCCTCACTTGGGGTGAAAGCACTATTACCTTTACTCCTCTCAATGCACGCTAAGGTGGGGTCCACACCCTATGTTTTATATATGCATTCACTCGACGGAAGGGTGAAAGGTGTTTTCACCCCTCTCTTGGGGTGAAAGAAGCGTTGAATTTTCAACGTGCTGACTGGGCACACTATCTTTAAAACTTGAGGATGTTCGCCCCAAAGTGGGGCAAATGATGCTTTCACCCCTTCTTTGGGGTGAACGTACTCCTTTATATCACCAACACTTTTCAAATTCGATCCCACTTTGAACTTAAAAATTTGAATGTATTTTTCCCCAAGGAGAGGCAGAAGGGACTTTTGTCCCTCACTTGGCACGAGGTCGTCTTCATGTAGTTTCACCCCTGGGAGGGGTGAATGGGACGATGAGTGCCAAATTGACACATATTTTATGCAAATATTATCTGTTTTCTATCTACAAAATTATGAAAGTAAATGTGTTTTAATGATTATTTTTACCTCATTTATGTGATTTATCAGTAAATTTGATAAATGAGGTTAAAATGATAAATGATCATATTTTACACAAATTGTGCGAAGTTTTTGTATGTTTTTGGCAGGTAATATTACAACAAAATACAGGTCATATATTGAAGAAAGGATGAACCAATATCGTGAAAATATATTGGAGACACGTGGATGCACGCTATGAAAGGGTGCTACGGAAGGATGCTACGGAAGGGTGTTACGAAAACCTGGAAAAATCTACGAAAAGACCTGTTCCGCATAATAAAAATGCCACACAAGCTATGGCTTGGTCAAACACCACGTGGGCAGCTGAAACACAAAATATTTTGAATTCCACATAGGCGTTTAGAAGAATCAAATGTGGGTGACTCATCATTTATTTGGGGCATGAATTTGTTATGATATTTTCTATAACAATACGTGAATATTTGTAATAAATGCATCCTTCCCTAAAAGAAAGGATCAAAGTTGTAGAAAAAGTCTAAATCAAGGGTTGTATTGTTACGTAGCTATCCCACCAAGTCAAAGTTAGTATTATGTTATAATTAGTTGCCACTTGGACCAATTAGAATATTTATTGAGTCCAAGTATTTTAGGAGATGTGTTAATTTAGATTATTCTTGTTAGAATAAAGTTGTTGCATGATCAAGTCCAAACCATATGGGAGAAATATAGGGAGTTATGTTCAGAATTGTCTGAGTGACAATATATATTTGCATACGAGGCCTTTGAAAAGGCCTGGTTGGATGGCGAGCGAATGGAGAAATATATGTAATATGTGATTATTCTCGATGTAATATTCTGTATGCAATTCTGAAAGTTGGATGCACAACCATGTACGTTTGATTTTCAATAATAAAGCAACAACAATATTTTCTTTAGGATATGGTAATTGTGTTTTATAATTATTTTATATTTTGCTTGCTTTGGTAATTTTTATTTCTTTTATTGTCTTGTAATTATGAAATAATTAAGAATTAAATTAATTAAATGAGAGTCGATTACTAAATAGAAAATAGGGGAAGGGGTTCACACTAACCTTCCGGAGGTAGGGCCCACTCCGAAAGGTTAGTCCCTAATCTCTTCCCCCTCGATAAATAGAGTTAGAATGTAGAATAAAATTTAAAGCATAAACTTAATTAAATTGCATAAAAAAATAATTATAAATTATATTATGCATCATTAAATCATTCGTGGATCCACATATACTCATATAGAATAATTCATAAATTGCATATTTTATTTTATTTTATTCTATTTTTCGTAAACTTTAATTTTTGCAACACATGAAACCAGAAAGAGATCTGAACTAAGCTTAGTATTAATTACTATGGTACAATCTATACTGGATTGCTACTCTTTAAATCTAACATGGATTAACACAAATTGATAAAATTAAATGTAAGCTACTATAGCTGATCATTTTGGTGTTGTTGTCGGGGGGAGTACCATCGTAGTGGTTAGTCAGAAAAGTTGTTTAGCATTGCAAAGCGAGAGTACTTACTTGTATGTAAAAAGGGGTACATATGAGACCTTGGTGTGCATACGAGTAAGAATGGCCCATATATGGTTCCAAAAATCCCCGCATTTCGACGTTTCCAGGTTCATTTTTCATAAAGGTTTCATTTTTATTGCTTTCATAGATTAAAACTTTATTTCCTGCAAATTTATTTCCTGCAAATTTATTTTTTGCAAATTTCAATTTCAGCATATTTAATTTTTTGCAATTTCCTTGCTTTGGGTAATTACTATTGTTCATTTGATTTAGGACCTATGAAAAATAATAGGAAGTAGGTGAACGTTGAAAACAACCTAATATTATTTTAGGACCCTATTTTTGTTTTATAGGAAGTAGTTAGGTTGAGTGACACAACTGTAATGAAATCCCTCCTAATAATCAAAAGAATAGTAGAAATTTACCTTTTACTTCAGCAATTTTACTTCCAGTAAAAATTTACTTTCCAAGTACTTTTATTTTTTTCCTAATTATGCTGAAATTAGCTGTATAAACGCATCTAATTTTAGTAGCATTAGGATTGTTTAGTAATTTTAAATTTATTTCTTTTCTACTATGTTAAGAGTATTTATAGGTTCTAAAATTTACATTTAAACTTAGCAGAAAATATGTTAAGAGTATTTATAAGTTCTGAAATTTATATTTAAACTTGGAAGACAGTAGGATTGAAATAGAAAATAGAGGTATTATAAAGGATTGAATCAATGTAACTATAAAGTGGCAGGACAAACATATTGTATCATAAAAATTTCAATTAAGAAAATATTTGAAAGGGTGTAGTAAAACTCAAATCCTATTGGTAACTCAACTAGAAAATCACTAATTAATGGGCATAGGTTTTAACTATACAAAGAGCCACTATCTAAAAAAAAAAATCATACACCACCTTAAACAACAAACTGATTTGCAGTGCATTTCTGAACTGCAACCAGCTACTATCCAATAATTTCTCTTTGAAAGGAAAAAAATAATAATATAATTATATATATATATATATTGAAAAAAATTAAAAATAAAAATGATTATGCTTCCTTTATTTCATCATGAAGTATCTGTATTTCCTTCCATTTTCAGTCTTAATGTTTCAAAGATAGCTTAAGAAGATGTTTTCTCTAAAAACCTTGCAGGAAGATGATTACCACATGATGCATAGTACCTTGTTTGCTAGATGAAGTCTAGATGTTTTTCAAATACTCAAACTATATCTAATATTTTGAGCAAAATTTTCATTGGAAATAATGCAAATCTTTTAAAATGTTGTAAGTGACTCCTAGATGATCAAGTTTTTCTCTTTTGACCATGCACAAATACATATCTAAAAACATATCTAATAAATGCATCCTTCCCTAAAAGAAAGGATCAAAGCTATAGAAAAAGTCTAAATCAAGGGTTGTATTGTTATGTAGCTATCCCACCAAGTCAAAATTAGTATTATGTTATAATTAGTTGCCACTTGGACCAATTAGAATATTTATTGAGTCCAAGTATTTTAGGAGATGTGTTAATTTAGATTATTCTTGTTAGAATAAGTTGTGTGATCAAGTCCAAACCATATGGGAGAAATACAAGGAGTTATGTTTGGAATTGTCTGAGTGACAATATATATTTGCATACGAGGCCTTTGAAAAGGCCTGGTTGGATGGCGAGCGAATGGAGAAATATATGTAATCTGTGATTATTCCTGATGTAATATTTTGTATGCAATTTTGAAAGTTGGATGCGCAACCATGTACGTTTGATTTTCAATAATAAAGCAACAACAATATTTTCTTCAGGATATGGTAATTGTGTTTTATAATTATTTTATATTTTGCTTGCTTTGGTAATTTTTATTTCTTTTATTCTCTTGTAATTATGAAATAATTAAGAATTAGATTAATTAAATGAGATTCAATTACTGAATAGAAAATAGGGGAAGGGATTCACACTAACCTTTCGAAGGTAGGGCCCACTCCAAAAGGTTAGTCCCTAATATCTTCCCCCCGGTAAATAGAGTTAGAATGTAGAATAAATTTTAAAGCATAAAATTAATTAAATTGCATAAAAAAATAATTATAAATTATATTATGCATCATTAAATCATTCATGGATCCACATATACTCATATAGAATAATTCATAAATTGCATATTTTATTTTATTTTTCGTAAACTTTAATTTTTGCAACACATGAAACCAAAAAGAGATATGAACTAAGCTTAGTATTAATAACTATGGTATAATCTATACTAGATTGCTACTCTTTAAATATAACCTGGATTAACCCGGATTGACAAAATTAAATGTAAGCTACTACAACTAATCATGGGACTTTCACCCCTCACCTGGGGTGAAAGCGCTATTACCTTTACTCCTCTCAATGCACGCTAAGGTGGGGTCCATACCCTATGTTTTATATATGGGTTCACCCGAAGGAAGGGCAAAAGGTATTTTCGCCCCTCTTGGGGTGAACAAAGCATTGAATTTTTAATGCACTAACTAGGCAAACTGTATTTAAAACTTGAGGACGTTCACCCCAAAGTGGGGTGAACGATGCTTTCACCCCTTATTTGGGATGAATGTACTCCTTTCTATCTCCAACGCTCTTCAACTCTAGGTCCACTTCGAACTTAAACACTTGAATGTGTTTTTGTCCCAAGGAGGGGCGAAAGGGACTTTTACCCCTCACTTGGGGTGAAAGTCATTGCCAAAATTGCCAATTTTCTTTTCTTTTTACATTCACCCTAAAGTGAGGTGAACGACTCTGTCGCCCAACTTTTGGACCAAAAGAACTTTTGCTCTTACTTTTTCTTAGCAATAATATTTTCAAAACATCTTTGCCCCAGGGAAGGACGATAAGGGTTTTCACTCTTCAGTCGGGCGAAAAAATTGTTATGTCTTTTCTTTACCTTGAATTTTTAAGCATTATTTTTCTTTTGACGTCCTTAGGTGATATTTACTAATTCTTCTCAAATAAATTCCATTGCAGCACCCATTATTCTTAAGCATGAAATTTATGAAAATTAGAAAGAATATTAACACACAAAAATACTGTAACACATTATACTGGCCAAAATACTACAACATGGATTTAATATATTTGTTGCTTTTACAATTAGAAACCATCCAAAAAAAATTGATCAAAATTTTAATGTGGCATGATGTCAAAACTACTAATATTTCTGGTGGCTCTTGAGGTATCCAGCTGATATGGATGCAAGTGATCCTAGGTATTTATCCATTGGGATATTTAGTGGTCCTTCTTACCGGTTGCCTTGGCTGGTGCTTTTGATTTGGATATCTTTTTCTACGTCTATTCAACTTTTGCCTTTTCAACCATTGCTTGTTTCGCTATTGCATGTTATTTCTGTTCCTTCAAAATTTCATAGGTGATTTCATAAACTGTAACTACCTCGACCCAAGCATGTGTGGTGAACAAGCAAGAAACACTAAGCAATTTGTAAATATACCATAGATTCTCAGTATCCTCCAAGCTAAGGCACTTACATTATTGAGCCAACTCAAACAAGGACAACTCCATATGGATGAAATTCTTCATGAGTGGTAGCACCTGTTCTTCTGTGATTGGCTCTTCCCATTTTTCAAATTTTTATGTATCTTCCACAAAATTCTTACAGGTTGCTTCCAACTGTTCTTTTGGTAGCAGATCACACCATTCATTGGTAAAATTTTAGAATCTCATATTAGTGAGAGCATCAAAATGGATCATTGAAACAATGTACTCCTGCTCCATTACATTAAGGAGATTTCTACCTTCTCTCACCAGATCCAACCTCTGGAAGTAACTATGCAGCATAACCTTGGTGGTAGACTAGGCTCAGTCCATATTGCTCATGGGGTGAATGCGCATATTTGATTGAGCCAAGGCTTGAATTTTTATAGTCATATCCATATGATACTCCAACATATCCTTAATACTATATATTTTTTGTTGGATCAATTTAATCTGTATCCGATCCCCATAGAGATACTATAGAACTTGAATTGCTTTCACTGCCAACTTCTCACAAATCTGAGCCAAACAAAGATGGGTCTCTTTAATTGTTTTCTAATAGAAGCCTATAGCCTATGTGGCCTTCTCTACTAGTTTATTTTGTATAGACTCAAGTTGTTCCTTCAGTGTCTATACCTACTGCACCACTGCATATTTTACTTTTTGATGAGCCTATGCTTTTTGACACCATTGTTCAACCTCTGTCACCATATTCTCTTGTTGTGCTCTCCTTACTACCAAGGCATACTCAAGTTCAAATTTTTTTATCTTGATGTAATAAAATATTTGCTTATAATACTCATCATGCAGTAAACTGAGCTCATATCAACTTTGATATTCCTCATTTTTTTAGTAGGATAAATATTCATCAGGTCCTTCATCATGATCTCATAAGCATAATCGCTCGGTGTCATCTCTCCTTGTAGCTTTTGGACCAGGGAAATTATCTTAGTAGTGTGAGTCTCCATAGTAACCAGATCAAAGTTGACTCTTGAATGGCCTAGCTGGAGCAAGTACCTCTTTCATCCTATGGTTCTTTAACCACTGTGATGAACTGAGAAGAGTATGGTTAGTTTTTTTTCTATCTAGATTCTTGGACATCACCTTGGTTTTGGGCAGTACCTGCATATCCAAAAATGGCATAAAATGAAGTATAACCTGTGAATGATCAAGTTCAAAAGAAGAAGAGAAGATGGATATGAGATGAGGACCAAAAATGATAAAGTGGATGGAAGAACCAGGTTCAGCTGCAGTTACACTCAATCTTGGAGGAGCTTGCATACTTACAACTATAGTGGATGTAGTGATAAAATGGAAGGTGAAGGATGCAAAAAGGGATTCAAACTTGATACAAATGAACTAAAAGAAAGGGAGGCTAAAGAGAGGGGAAGATAAGGAGCAGTAGTTACTTATTGGTGAGAGGTAGGGAATGAAATGGAAATGGAAGGTATACTAAATGGAGGGGTGACAGATGTAGGGACTGAAAGAAATGAATTGATAGCCACTACTTGATCTTGAGTAAAGGAAGAGGGAAGAGGAGGTGTACCTTTGGGCACGGGTGTTGTGTGACTTGATGATGGAAGTGACTGTGTAACAAGTTATTGTTGATGCTCTGCTTCTACCTCAAGGTCTACAATCTCCACTTGTTGGTCCAATGGTTGCTCATAAAATAATGGAAACTCTTAGGGAACGTCAACTTGAGCAATTGATGCTAGCAAAGGAGGATTTATTGCAACAACAACAACTGTAACTAAAGTCATGGAAATTATAACAGTGGATGAGGAAACAATACTAGTCATCAACTTCTTTACTGTCCTCAGGAAATGAAAGGCCTATTTTACACTTTGCTTCTCCAAAGGAAGTGTCTCATATATATTTTGCTTTACCCATTGGGATATTTATTGAAACACAAATTGCTGCTCATGTGTCGTTTTCTTAGCTGTCAGACGCCCTTTTTTAGCCACGCTTCCTTCGTTGTCAATTTTTTGAAAATTTTGAGGCACGACCTTGGAGAAAGTGATAGGTTGGTAGATATTAAAAAATTCATCATACGCCTCTAAAAATGCCTCGTCCATCTTCAAACCATAGGCTAATGTAATTTTTCCTCTATGAACTCGCATAATCCACTAGTTCATGATTTTATTTTTGGACCATGTGGGCTGGTGTTCTTTCACCTAACTGTATAGACCCGATGGAGGAATGTTATCTTTGTGCACTATGGGATTGTATTCGGCCTCCTACTCATAGAAGTCATGCCATGACATAAGTGACATCATGGCTTCGATGTGCCACTCCAAATCACGCCCATCAAAATTATTGCAATTTTACTCAATATCTGGATGTAGGTAGCAATGAAAATGCTTCACCTTAATTATTTCCAAAAATTTACCCAATGGATCGTATCTCCATATTTGCGAAAGTTCTACCATACCCAGGTCTTGGAGAGCCTCTGTGAGTAGCTTGTTCTAACCAACATGGCTCACTTCTATACTATTGAATTTAAAGGTTATAGTGTAATTCATTCTGTTACCACACCCTACTTCGTATACATGATTCACATAATCATTCTGGTGCACCACCTCCATTGCAAATACATGCTTGATGGTAAAATATGAAAGAAAGAATGGCTTCTCTATGAAGCCATAAATTCTCACAACCATACCTTGAGTTAGCAAAAATATGTCACCCTTCTAGGCTATGACAACTACCTCTTTCATTGCTCGTGACACTCTCTCACTCTTACCACAAATAGCTCAATTGCGGGCCCCAAAAATAAGTGGTTAAAATTATAGAATGACTCCCCTCTTGATAGAGTGGGATTCCACATATAAACTGGAAAAAACTCATACGTTTGTGTGCCCTAGACACGACCAACATTGAAAGGCCTAAGGAAAGAAATGTCCCCCATTCCAATATCGAGATAGGGCTAGCTTCCTTACTAATCATACATTGTTTTGAGTCTAGAGTTACAGGAAAAAAAATTGAAATAATGAAAATAAATGAGAAATATAGCCACAGGATATATATGTAGGATTAGATATGAACTAGCAACAAGAATTCCAACCAAGTATTTTAGCAACTTATAATAGAAAGGAGGCAAGTAATTCACTTACAATGTTTTGAAGACAAATTCCAGAATTGCATTCCAAGACTCACTCACTCACCAACATTGCTCAAATCTAGATAAAGAATTTGAACTTAAAAATAGATAATAGACATGAATATAAAATAGAAATTCTTAAAGTAGAAAGAAGTCAGACATAGAAATTGCTAGCAAAATCAAAATCCAAATTCCTTCTAGTCACGTAGAAAAATTGAAGAGTTTTTCTACAGAGTGTCCATCCTCTTTTTTTATATTGAAAATATCTAGTATTTATAGAGGTTTTTGCCTCTGTCTATTTAATACACAAAAGACAAAATGTTTATATATTAGGAACCTTTGTGAAGAAATTCCTCCTTGGAAATCTTCCTTTCATTACAATGATCTAGTTTTTAAGGGAAAATTCCCAAGAAATCAGCACATTCGAGTGTCAGTGCATGGAAAACTACAAAGATGGTCGATGACTTGGTACATACATTGCACCTTGGAAATTTGCTCTTGTTCATAATATCTTGGAACTCTTGAAAATTACCCTATGATTTTAATCTTGCAGCTCTTTTAGCATGAAATCAACAATTATAATCACCTTTTTCCCTAATCATTAAATTCTCATAATTCATCAGATCTGAGTGCATTTGAAAATTCTTCATTAATTCTTAAAATTGAATTCATCCAAAATAGAGCGATGAGCGAAAGAACTTCCTTTAACTTCCATAATTTCCCCCTTATTCATGCTTCCTAGTGGAGAGGGCACCCTCACAATGATAATATTCATGATTTTGTTCGATCTGCAACTTTGAAATGAACCTTGCATTGTTGATTATATTTTTTCTTAAGGGAGAAGCAAAAAATACTTTATTCAACCATTGAATCACCTCTTGCAATTATCACATCATTGCGCTCCATATACAGCCTCAAACCTTACCTAATTTAAAATTCTTTACACTGCATTTATCTCCTTGTCATGGCAAGTAGTCAACTTGGGGACAATCTGGGTGAAAACAACTTATTATACACCTTTGGGTTTATACTTGATGCCTTGAACCATCCCCATATCGTTTCACCCTTAAAAAATGCGACTAAGAGCTTCACCTTCCCCTAGGGTAAAAGTGGCTCACACAAGACATCTTTCTTATTATAAATATATGTTCACCTCCAAAAGAGCCAAAAAGCACCATCACCTTTCACCTTGGATGAATGTAGCTTCGATTCATTTTTTAATACTTTCCCAAAGTGAAAATAAATCCCTTGACGCACTCATGGGACCGTCTTTATGTAGCTTCACCCCTAGGAGGGGTGAATGGGACTTTCATCCCTCACATGGTGTGAAAGCACTATTACCTTTACTCCTCTCAATGCATGCTAAGGTGGGGTCCACACCCTATGTTTTATATATGCATTTGCCCGAAGGAAGGGTGAAAGGCGTTTTCACCCCTCTCTTGGGGTGAACGAAGCGTTGACTTTTCAACGTGTTGACTGGTCACACTATCTTTAAAACTTGAGGATGTTCATCCCCAAGTGGGGCAAATGTGCTTTCACCCATTCTTTGGGATGAACGTACTCCTTTATATCACCAACACTTTTCAAATACGATCCCACTTTGAACTTAAACATTTGAATGTATTTTTTTCCCCAAGGAGGGGCAGAAGGGACTTTTGTCCCTCACTTGGGGCGAAAGTCATTTCCAAACTTGCCAATATTCTTTTCTTTTTATGTTTACCCCGAAGTGAGGCGAACGAGTTTGCTGCACCACTTTTGGGGTGAACGCACTTTTGCTCTTCCCTTTGCTCAACAACAAGATTTTTGAAAATAAAGATGTTTTCACCCCGGGGAAGGACGATAAGGGTTTTCACTCTTCATTCGAGCGAAAAGGTTGTTATATCTTTTCTTTACCTTGAATTTTTAAGCACTATTTTTCTTTTGACATCCTCAGGTGATATTTACTGATTCTTCACAAACAATTTACCTTGCAGCACCCATTATTCCCAAGCATGAAATTCATGAAAATTAGAAAGAAGATTAACACACAAAAATATTGTAACACATTATACTGGCCAAAATACTACAACATAGATTTAATATATTTATTGTTTTTACAATAAGAAACCATTCAACAAAATTTGATTAAAATTTTAATGTGGCATGATGTCAAAACTTCCAACAGTAGCTAAATCCAAAATTTACAATGGTATAGATTAAGCCACATAAATACATTTTTATTAAGATATTATATGGTCAAACACAAAAATTGTCTAACAAACTAGGTAGTTCAATTACCAACTACAAACCAGTTAGTCAAAATGTTGTGTATCTAATTGAACTAAAAATTCTAGAATCGATAACGGGACATGAGCACAAATTCAAAATTCAGAGTAAGTACCATGAACATTTAATAGGCCTAAATTAGAAATAAGTAGTCCTTTATACATACATTATCTGCAAATAAATTGAACCTGAAGCCAAACAATATTCCCTTTGTATTGATATGCAAGAATCTCCTTATTACACATGAATTGTAAAAGCCTAAGAGTCGACCCATTTTCATTTTATATCTTGGTATTTATAGAATTCTTACAATATTAATTTTTTCAAGACAACATTGTTTGAGAAACAAATTGTTGTTATGCCAGCAAGAGTGCCAGCTAATCAAACTGCTTAGAAGTATGGCTTCTCCAACCACCAGATCATGGTTTGTTTATGTGGCCATGATCTATATCTTATTGATTCTGAGACCACCTTCTTGGTCAAATCTTGTCCCTCAATCTCTATTGACCCTTTTTGGTTCAACTGCCCTATCGTCTATGCATTGGTTCATGCCATTAGGATCTTATAACAAAGAATCTTGCCCAATTAGCATTATGGAGTAAAGGATATTTTGATATTGAAATATGGTTTCTGGATCCATTGCATTCATACTTTATTTGGAAGGGTGACACGTCTTTGGTGCCTTGATATGCATTTATTAGGCATAATTTTCTAGGTAACTCCACCATTTAGTCATGTGTTTACCTTTTATTCTTGTACGTGATAAAACTCTTAGCTCTCCATTGACATTCTATATAGTTATCTCATAGTACCAAGAATTTGGGACCATACTAATATTCGACCAGGTAGAAGTCTTCCATCCTCATTTGTATTTTGCTTCTTCCAGCTTCCGATATTAAGATGAAGAATTAGCAGCCTATCGGGCTCTAATTGGGTATAAATATTTTGTCCTTATTCATACTTAAGCATTTTTGTAACCCAATAACTTTCATTAGGGGAACATAACCTTAGTACCCTTGTGGTTTCAAGCCTATCACAAATGTTTTGGTGCTTTCCCTAGTTTGGTCCTTTTGGGCTTATAGCCTCTAGATGAAGAATTGGGACCCTATCAAGTTCCAGTCAGGTACCAATCTTCTAGTGACTTTGACACTTGGATATTTTTTGCAATCATTAGTGGCTTCCTACAATGAAAAAAAAAATAGGTAGCTCTCCAAGATCCATCCTAGGATAATTATTTTGGTCCTATCCCCTATCTTCTACATATACTAGATTTTTGAAACCCTAGAAGACTTCGGTCGGGTGTGATTTTTTCGGTTTCCTAAGTACTCAAACAATTTTTTGCTCCTAAATAATGTTGGACTACTAGGACTTTATCATGCTCTAGCCAGGTGATATCCTTCTAGCCACTTTACTACTTACCATTTTTATATTTTGGGATGTGCTAGATTTGTGAAATTTTATCGAGTGTCAACTGAGTGTAAATCATTTAGTGTTTTCAAGAGATAGCTAATTTTTTTAGAATTTGACTTCCTATAGTAGGGGTGAGAGTGCAATTTTGAATACTCCATATGGGTGCAACTGTTTTGGTACCTATTACCTTAGTTGATTTTCTCTTTATCATATTTTATCATCTCAATGAATTTAAGTGATTTTTTGAGTTACAGCTACTTCTTTCTTCATGTAGTATGTTGGGCCATCATCTTCTTTAGATTCTGATTAGGTATGGATGCTTCAATAGGCTCATATGTTAGCTTCTACCTTCCACTATTTTCTTTACTTCCAATCAAGCTTTTGGGCTTGGACTTTTGATCTTTGCATCTTCTCTTGATCAAGACTAATGTGACCTTTGATGTGTTGGCAATTTTGGGTACATTGGGTACATTGTCTTTGCTCAAGTGTTGATGTTGTCATTGATGTCAAGAAGCGGAAGGGTTTTTGTGAAAACCAAGGAAGACAAAATAAAAGGTTTTATTTAAAACCATGGACAACAGATTTGAAATGGGTTTTTCTTAAAACCCAAGTTGGCTCTTCGTTTCATTGAAAAAGGTGCTCCGGTGATGAAGATATTTAATTTTAAATATTTATTTTAAATTTTATTTATTTAAAATTTAAATTAAAATTTTAAATTAAATTAAAAGGGCCGACGTGTTAAAAAAATGCATCATAGTGCATATAAAATGAGGAAATGGATTTCATTAATGTAGAAGCAAAGTGTTCGATATTATTCTCTGTGCTTTTCGTTTTCGACATTGAGCCCCTGCGCTAGCGAAGGAAGATGTCAAGCATGGAGCGGTCGAAGGTATGATGGGATTGGTTTTCGTGCCAAAGACGAATTACCATATGCTTCGGAGAAAAATAATGGAAGTCGCGACAAAGCAAAACTTAGCAAATATAATATAGAGCATGTGCACGGGAATTAAGAGAATGTTAAATTAATTTATTGGTGGTTGCGCGATTGTCGAAACCAAGCACTTACAGGGGTTTTCGGAGTGTTACGAAGGGTTTTCGCATCTCCCGAGAAGGATAAAGTCAAACAAAGTGATTGCCCTTTTGATTTCATACCCATGTGGGCGGTTGGCCTATTGGTGGCTCTTCAAGTGCTTGTGCGTTAGCTAGCGAGAGGTGTTGGGATCAATTCTCCTCAACAGTTCTGGTGGTAAGTGCCCTATATTATTTTTGTCGAGGCCTAAGGCTTGGTGCTAGGTTCATAATGTTTGTTTGATGCCTAAGGTGATGTTTAGGTAGTAGTGGTGCTTTCATGAGTAGTTAGTACCATGGACCTTGGGAGACATAAGGGCTTGTTTTATTAGTTATATTTAATGTTGGGGATGCTTACCTTTTGGAAATGCGAACTATGACAATGTGGGAGACATAAGGGTTTAGAGGAATTTTTTCTTTACATAAATTTTTATAATCTTAATTGTGAGAGGAGTAAAAAGGTTTTAAAATAATAGTGTGGAATGTTTATGAATGATATAAAATATTTTATTTTACTTTTATGGTATAAGTGGTTTTGGGAGTTATAAGGTTATGCAATGTTGTGATTTATTTTATTTTATGGTACAAGTGGTTTTAGGAGAGATAAGGAAGTTGTGCAATTAAAGGCTTTGGTGATGATTATTGAAAAGTGGAGTAATGTTGATTATTTTGTGATCTACTAACCCTTGTGAAGATTGGCAAAAGAATTTTGTGATTGTGGAAGATTTCCAAAGGGGTTTCTTCACTTCAATAAGGTATGGACACTTTCTTCTTATGAGCATGATTGGTGTATGTTAATTCCTGAAATAAGATTGGAGTGAAAAGGTATACAACAAGGTTTCCTTTGGTTGGGTGTAAATCCTATTTACTGGTTTGTTGAAGACTACTTATGCATTGTTATCATTGATGAGATTTTTGGTGAATGCATAATTCTGGTTTGAGGTAGTGGAAGCATTGTGCACTAGGGTTTATGTTTGTGAGTCTTGCTACTTGCTTTGAGTTGGTGAAACCCTTGGTTGGCTGTTTTGAGGTTGATGGTTGAGTTGCTTCCATAGAGGTTGTTTGATCAAGTTATTGCTTTTACTTGATTCATGATATTGGGCTTACTCCATTGAGTTGATTTGAACAAGTTATTATTTGCATTTGGTGATATTGTGTGGGTGGCTGTTTTGTTCAAATATCTTTGGAGGGAAAATGATTTCTACTTGTTTCCTTTTCTTGTGATGATTGGTTGAATGCTTCAAGGTTAATGTTGAGTTGAATGATGTTGGTTAAACCTTGTCTTTGAGCATTGTTGTTGAAGCCCTAATTGGTTGAGAAAAGATATTGGTTTTTGGAAAGAACATGAGTATCATTGTTATATGAGATATTGCTTGGTTGGCAATTGTTGGGTTGTGTTTCATGTTCTTGAGAAAAGCATATTACATCTATCTTATTCTTATGAGATTTGATATTGAGTTGAGATTGAGATTGGGAGTTAAGTATAGAACATATTGAGTCTCTAACAATTCTATTTATGCTTCTATGAGGTTGATGAATCACATTGGGTCTCTAACCATTCTCTTTGTGGGTTCATGTCGAGCAAGTTTTTCTTGATGAACTTGTGAGCAGGTTTTGGACAGGTTCCATTGGGGACTTGTGAGCAGGTTTTGGATAGGTTCCATTGGGGACTTGTGAGTAGGTTTTGGACAGGTTCCTTTGGGGACTTGTGAGCAGATTTGGATAGGTCCTAGCAGAGGACTTGTGAAGCTGAGTTTGATAGTTCTATCAGAGAACTTGAGGATAGAGGTGCATTGGTTCTATCAGAGAACTTGAGGACAGAGGTGCATTGGTTCTATCAAAGAACTTGAGGACAAATTTGTGCCAGACCGAAGGACTGTGTTTGATGCTAATCAAAGACAGAGGAAGAGGACATTTGTGCTAGACCGAAGGACTGTGTTTAGTGCAAATTCGAGGACCAGCTTTGAGGTGATAGAGTTGAGGACAGAGGTCTCCAGCTAGAGTAGGGAAGACAGGTGTCTTCTGTGGATAGAGTTCCATTTGCTAAGGGCAGTGGAGGCAGAGGTCTTCTAGAGGATCACCAACCAGAGCAGAGGAAGGGGAAGGTATCTCCTTTGAGCAGAGGCTCATAAATTCAGGATTGGGGGAAGGTATCTCCTTTGAGCCGAGGCTCATAAACATTGTAATTGGGAAGGTTTCCCAAAGAACTTTGAGATAAATTTTAGAGAAAATTTTTGTGGATGAACCACATAAATTGTTGTGTCACTTTGTGGATGATCTTGTGCATTGTTTTGATATTGCTTTGGATATGTTGCTTTAATATTTTTAAGTATAAAGGAAAAGTAAAAAGTGGTCTTATACTGTTCACCCCCCCCTCTCAGTATAAGCTTATGTTCTTCACTATGGACTTTGGTTTTATATATAAAAGAAGGAAACAAAGAAAAATAAAATAAAATAAAATAATTGTTAATAGCTTATCTTGGGTATATGCAAAATGTACCCACAATATTGGTGACTCACAAGGGATTTTCACTTTGTGGAAACACAAAATCCAGATGGTCGATATTTTGAACTTAACACTTTCTAATGATAGGGAAATGATAGAAAGAACAAAGAAGAAAGATAACATAAAAATAGCCATGAGAGGCTAAAAAATAAAGGAGGGGGGTGGGCGACAGGGTGGAAGTTACTCACACGACAAAGCAGGCATAGGAAAGATAGAGGGGAACAAAAAAAAGAACTAAGAGGAGGGTAGAGAAGGAAATGAGACAACATTAGGAAGTTTATAAGTGCCATCAACTCAAATATTTAGTGATGCAATTGGCCTGCCAACAACAACCAAATGGGAAAAAACACAAAGGGGAAGACAATGCTAGGGTAACTTGATAACAACGAGAAACATAACTACTGGATCCATGGGACACCCCCATAGAGTAGCATATTGAATCTCCTATTTCATCAGATATCCCCCAACATTTCATTCCCATAAAAATACTCTACATTTGCTAGCTATTGCTTCTAAAATAGATAGATTGCTATGTAAAAATGTCATCCTTGGAGCATTTTCTCTTTTTTTACGTAATTCGGAAAGAACCTATTTTGTAAATCATATTTTTCCATAAGAGCTATAAATAATTCTCTTGAATTCATAATCATTTTATAAATGCTTCATTTATGTGATGCATAGAGACTCATATATAATTCCAAGGGATAGGCATGCTAGTTGGCATGTGCAAAAATTATATCTTTGGACTAGAAATTTTTAAAAAAATATTTATCTTGATGTGAATCATCCTTAGAAATTCCTTTGTCAACCCGAGTACCTTCTTTTTTACAAATTTCCTTGTTGGCTGAAATCATCCCTTCATATGGCATAGCACATAACTGAGCTCACACAAGTGGTGACAATCTTATTTAAAACTACTACAAAATTCGAGGAGCATCTCTTACAAGATGTACTATTCTACCTTTTTTCCATTAGACTACGGATTCAAACACAAAACACCGAGAGAGGAGTAAAAATATGGAGAGAGGAAGAAAGCGTTAAGGCTCAAAAATGGGATAGCCTTCAAAACTCAATATTCCATAATTTTTTGCAACTTTTTAATCCATATCATGACCCATTTATTATATGTATAGGGTGATTCAATAAATTACATATATATGTGATCATCATGTTAGATTATTTACTTATTGCCTATTTACACAAAAGTGTGGCGTGTGTGCCAAGATTGATTCAAAATATATTATACAGACTATCCCATAAATCTATAGTGTCCTGACCATACGATATTGAACTTGAGTCTTTCTTTATGTTCAACTTGCTTTGAGTTGCCATTATCATCATACTCAATCATGTTCTATTTTACAATTGATCCATGCTCTGAAAACCTTGAGCTCTAGTTCATAGCACCCTATAAAACTACTAAATTTTCCCAATCATGCATTAATACCTATGATTGCATTCATGAACACTTTCCTTTCACAATCTCTATCCAGCTATTCACCCCCCTTTAGATTCTATGTGTAGTATATTTATTTAGGGTAGCGACCCAATGATTATAAGGATCCTTTTGTTTTATATCCCATTAGGATTCAATATCAAAACACAAAAACTTGTGCAAAGTTGTGTTAGTGGATTTACAACCCTATTTTGTCCTTGGGCTTGGTAGGTCATCTATTTCTAAGCTTATGTTAGGTACAACTTCCCATGTGACACGTGTCTTTGATCCCTTGCAATTATCAATGCAAAAGGGTTGCACCCCCTAACTTAATATATTGATAACTTTTTAGCTCCATGGAATGATTATCAGATCTGGTTTTTGAGTTATGAATCCTTTAATTCATATCAAAACATGTTGGGCTAGACACATACCGAATAGTGGAGGCACATCAACTATCATTATATTCTGAATTACAACCCAATCTAGATGACCACATATCATAATGGGGATATTACGTAAAACTCTCATTTTCCTTAATCTAACACCCTTAAAAGACATGAATTCATACTCACGTTCATCCATATCTGGAATTAGTTCCAAACTGTTACAAACCTCTAATGGTATGATTTATAGTTGAGCCTCTACATTCACTACACAATTGTGTAACAAATAAATTTTTAGAAGGGATAGATAAAATGAGGGATAATGACTTTCTAAAATATTTAGAGATGAGCCTACTTTAGGTGCATCCCTCATTTTTGATACCCTTTGGATGGATAAATCTATTATATTGACCTTGTCGAAAACCAGTAAATCTTTAAATAAAGCAGGTGGTGACAGAGCCTTTTTGAGTAGGCTGTGAAATTGTTCAACCCATTCTGATATATAATTCTTGTCAATACTTGGGAAGTACAACATTTTATAAGCCTTCATTCTCATTTTATTTAGGTGTTTTGAAGATGATAACTTAGGTCTTGTTTGGGTATCTTCATCTATCCTTTGGTCTACTTAAAATTGTGCATGGTTTCTAGTGAGGCATTCAAGTTGGATTATATTCATAATATCTATATTCATCCATAATTTTTATTCATTTGTCAAAGTTAGGGCTATCACAATTTCTATCAAAGGTAGTTATTGATGATTATGGGGTTGCATGTATTCCTGAGAATATGCTATATCAAGTGACATAGACTTAGTCAATACTCTTATTTCCACTATTCTTTCCTCATGGTAGATATGATCAAAATCCATTTCCTCTTGATCTCCATCCTCTATTTTTCTAGTTTGCAAAAACTAATATGGCTCATATGATTCTGCATACTCTTGTATTTCTAGAGTATTTACTTCATATTATGCAAGGTGCATCTTCATATCTTCAACTTCTTTAGTCATATCTTGTATCTTTATATTTAATTATTCTACTTGTTCCTAGATTTTAGGAGAAGAAATAGAACAATCATTGTCAGGACAACACAAGGGGCTAGTTTTAGATACTTGAAGTCTATGGGTAAGAGATTTGGGGTATGTCGTAGGCAGCAAATCCACCTCCTAGAAAAAGAAGAAATGATTTGCTAAGTTTTGGACAGATTTGGGGATGATTTGCTCTAGTTTTGTGAAACTGTACAGTGGGAGCAAATCGTATAGAATACCGTAAAACTGAAGTGGCAAATCGTACAGAGCAGTGGAAAATCGTACAGGGCGTAGTGAAATTCAATGAGATTCAAAGGAAATGTAATTTTTGGATGAAATGTCACATTGATTTGCTAACATAAGGTGTAAACTTAGAAAAATGCCGACATATTGTATTTAGTTGTAATTGGGCAGTTGTGAATAACGGATTGTCTCAGGAACTGCTTTGAAACGACCTGGAAAACGTTATAGAAGGTCCCATTTTGAATTTGTAGGTCTAGCTACTAGCTTACTGGTTCTTAGTTGCTAGAGTATAGAGATAGTAATACATATGAGTTATCACTATGATATTGATAGAGTTTCCACATTGTAGCTGAGTTGATGATTATGGGGTTGCATGTATTCCTAAGAATATGCTATATCAAGTGACATAGACTTAGTCAATACTCTTATTTGCACTATTATTTCATCATGGTAGATATGATCAAAATCCATTTCCTCTTGATCTCCATCCTCTATTTTTCTAGTTTGCAAAAACTAATATGGATCATCTAATTCTGCATACTCCTGTATTTCTAGAGTATTTACTTCATATTACGCAAGGTGCATCTTCATATCTTCAACTTATTTAGTCATATCTTGTATCTTTATATTTAATTATTCTGCTTGTTCTTGGATTTTAGGAGAAGAAATAGAACAATCATTGTCAAGACAACACAAGGGGCTATTTTTAGATACTTGAAGTCTATGGGTAAGATATTTGGGGTATGTTTTATGCAACAAATCCACCTCCCAAAAAATGAAGTGATTTGCTAAGTTTTGGACAGATTTGGGGATGATTTGCTCCAGTCTTGTGAAAATGTACAATGGGATAAAATCGTACAGGAGACCATAAAACTAAAGTGGCAAACCATACAAATTAGTGGCAAATCATACAGGGCATAGCAAAATTCAATGAGATTCAAAGGAAATGTAATTTTGGGATGAAACGTCACATGGATTTGCTAACCTAAGGTGTAAACTTAGAAAAATGCCAAAATATTATATTTAGTTGTAATTGGGCAGTTGTGAATAATGGATTGTCTCATGAACCGCTTTGGAACGGCCTGGAAAATGTTATATAAGGTCCCATTTTTGAATTTGTAGGTCTAGCTACTAGCTTACTGGTTCTTAGTTACTAGAGTATAGAGATAGTAATATTTATGAGTTATCGCTATGATATTGATAGAGTTTTCACATTATAGCTGAGTTGACATCCATTAATGATAATAACATATGTTGTGGATGATAGTGTACAATCATGTTGTGTATGGTTGATGCATTGTGGATAATCATTGTGTGAATGAATTTCCTTTGTTATTGTTATATGTTAGTTCTAGGCTTTGTTGCAGCTTTGTGAGAATATTGTTATTGGTGGAATCATGGGGAATGATCTAGAAGCATGAGAATGTGGACAAGGACGTACTAAGATTGACTGTACAATTTTTGGACGTATTTTCTTGAATGAAATCTCTCATTAACTTGGATTGGGAGTTTTGTCTATGAATAGAACCATCTTGTTAGGTTGTTAAAACCTCTACAAAACATCTCGGAGAGAGATTGGAGTAGAAGAGCATTGCAATTACTACCGTGTTGTACTTTTGTATCATATAGATCGTACATCGTACATAGTACAAATCGTACACAAGGATATTACCCTATTTGGCAAAATAGGTGATCGGTAGAAACTTACCCGATTTGGCAGTTTTGGTAATCGGTTTGAACGATTAAAAAACTGTGTACGATAGCCTCCAAAAAATCATCTGTCAATTTTTTTGAGTACAAAATCATACCATATTGGTCACTGTATGATTTGAGATCATACAATGTATGTGTTAAAGACCGTACAAGAGATCAACAATTCATACAAGGGTAGTTCGAGTAACTGGAAGATTGGTCGATTTGGTAGTTGGAATAAAGATTTGTCTAGGGATCATTTTGACCTTTAGAAAACACATCCCAATTGGGAATAATCCATTGTTACATTTGGCACCATTGCCTTATCGAATTTGATATTTTTGTTAAAACGGGTTAAATTTGACTAACAACTAGAGGTGATTTTTTATGATGGACACTGGTACACGAAGTCGTGGGAGAAGAGAACCACGAGAGAAAATTCGAGTAAGAATGAGCTCAAGGATTACTCAAAGAGGAAAAATGAGTAACTCGGGTTAGAGTATGCATGAACCAAATATAGAGCAAGTTTGGACATTTGAAGAAGGAGACTTGGAGACATTGTTTATTGAGATAGAAGACGAGGAGGAAGACCCACTGATCGTAGAGATGGGTGACAAAGAGAAAGTGCACGATGACAAAGAGTGGATGGTAAGACCTGAGGAAGCGAAAATAGGGTTGTGAGAGGGTGCATAGGATGGGAGTTAGACACCAAGGCAACAGGACGCAGGGACTTAGGAGGATAGACCACGATAATCTCCATCACATCAGCGAACAAGGTCATAGAGTGAGGATGCACGAGAATTTGGTCATCGAGTGATGGAATAGAATAAGATACCTCGAATTGATTATTCTGATGACAATGGAAGTAAGACACCCCCAAGGAAGAATCTTATAGAGATCCTACAGGACACCTCAAGTGATAGCTATGACTCTCCTAATATGGCTAACAGAGCAGCCAAATAAATATGTCCACCATTTTCAGGTGAGGGTAAGGAAGACCCCACATGGCATGTAGGAACTTGCATAACCATTTGGAGGGCAAATGGTGTAAAGAGGAAGGTTGTCACTAGTTATGTAGTTTGTGACACTCCTCATAGTAATAAAAGATGTAGAATATGGTATGACATGGAAGATGTTGACATGGAAGATGTTGACATGGAAAATGTTGTCATGGAAGATGTTGACATGGAAGATGTTGACATGGAAGATGTTGACATGGAGGATGTTTTGATGGAAGATGTTGTTATGGAAGATGTTTTCCAAATAGAACAACCCATAATACACTCAAAATTCCCTAAGGAAGAATGAGATTGTACGATTTTACAAGAGGGAACTGTACGGTGGTTGGGTGAGATCATACGATTGGTAGAGATTGTACGATTTCAAGTCAAGTTGTACAATGTGAGATTGTGCAATAGGAAATCGTACAAGATGAAATCGTACAGAGTAGAACCATACAAAGTGTTCCATCAGTGGTTAATACATGGTAAAAAAGAGTCAATGTGGAGTTGTATAAGGAGCTTGAGTAAAGAACCCCAAAGTTCTAAGGAAGAGAAAAAAATGACTTTGATAGTGAAGGTCTTAGCAATTTTTCTATTAAGGTTTCGGGGCTCCGCGAGGGATGCTATCCATCGACCCTGCAAGGGACGCTGTCCCTTGATCCTGCAAGGGGTTTCCCACCCCCTTGACCCCCATAATAGGTGGAGATGGGCATTACCCATCATGTTGATGATGTTGTTCATCTTGAGCATGTTTAAAGTCACATGGTGGTATAAACTACATAATGAAGAGATGCTAGTTGTAGCAGACCTTTGGAATCATCGAAAGCCAAAGGAGCCCGAAAAGCCATAATAGTACAGTGTTCAAAAGTGGGGTGAAAACTAGCAATGATGACCCCTTATGAAGAGATAAAAAAAATGAAAAATAAAATATGAAAAAAAGTTGTGCCTTGGTTGTGAAAATCCCTTGGGACACAATTAAGAAGGGTGAGGTTGAAAACCGAAAATGACATCTCTAGAGGAAAAGAAAGCAAACATTCCTCTAAGTGATAAAATTGTACAATAAAAGAGGGAAATTGTACAACAGATAATCGTACACGACATGAATGTCATGCAAATCATACGGTACAATCTGGATCGTACGATGTACGATTTGCCAACTAACTCATTTAATGTGGCATGCAAAAAAGTAGCGATTGGAGGAAAATAAGGGGGAAAAGACAAAAATTTAAATCAAATGCTAGGTTGTCAATCATTTAGCAATTGAACTAGAAACCACATGCAAATTGGTCTCTATTTTTAAATTTTAGGGTTTTATTGGGATTTTTGGAAACTCGCTTTAAAAGGAAGGGGACTTAACCAATGTTTTCACCAAGCAAGCAAGAAATAAAATTTTTTTTAGGAGATTGAAGGGGAAAAGCATACAATTCAGAACAAGAAACTGCATGGGTAAGAACTTTTCATCAATTTTTTGAAGATTGCAGACCCATTACGAATTTGTGCCATGGAGTTTTTTTTCACTTCGAAATTAACCCGAGAAGAGAGAAATTGAGGGTTTTTTCTCCATAAGGGGGGAATTCAAAATTTTATGAGATATTGCAATCAAATATGCCAGAATACATCATTGTACAGATTTTGAGTGAAGAAATTATAGATAAAAATTAGAGGAAGCTATGATTTGTGGTAGAAATTAGTGGATTTGCAAGAAAAGAGAAGATTTAAACCCTAAATAGCTAAGAATCTGGCAAAGACGAGCTGAGATACATGGGAAGCATGAAATAAAGACCGCACAACCATACCATATAGCCAGGAATTTGTCAAAGTTAGGGAAATTATGCTTGGAGAGAAGAAGTGAATGATTTATTGAGAAAACTCAGGGAAAGGTAGATCGGGCCATTCGAGCAACTGGGTCAGTGTCATATTTGCAAACGGAGGCAAAAATCTTGAGATTTTTTAGTAGTGAGGGTTAGAAAAAACATATTGTATGATTTTGGGTAGATTGTACGATTTTCAAGTGAAAGGGCACAAGTTGGGTGATTCATTTTGCCATTTTTGGCAGTTCTTTAGCAGATCGTATGGAAACGTATAGAATCATACAAGTTTTAAAGGGGAGGGCAGCCAGCAAGAAGCAGCGTATGGATTACTGGTGCCTTGTACGATTTCAAGTCATCATTGTAAAACCATTCGAATATAAACATAGTTAAAAGGGAAAAAATGCTAAAGGATGTACGATCTAAGAGGAAGCGGAGGAAGGTAAAACCATACATAGTACTTAGAATCATACATTGTACACTTTCATAGAGGGTTGTACAATTTTTGGTACATTCTTAATTGAGGAGGAGAGAGTTGTGCAATCGACGAGATGTTTAAGGAATGATATCAATAGAGGATTTTGGATGTTGATTGAGGTGGATTACAACAAATAGGATGGAGAGATCACCAAGTCCACTTCACGAGAGAGAGGTGTACTCACGGTAGCACTATGGACATCAATTTTAGTCCCACGATAGGCATGGTAATCATCCGTAGAGAAGAGGAGGATATAGGCCATGGAGGAGACAAGACCATTGGAGGGAACACCTGGATAGAACACCACTAAGGTACAGAGCGGTAAGGATGGCCCAAGACACTACCTCATAGAGGGAATTGAGGAGTGAAGTGCATGTACCACAACAGGATGAACACCTAAGCAGTGGACAGGAGGAATGTCAGGTGGAATTGTAAAATATGATATTTGTATAACATGGAGTGAAAGCATGCAGGAATGGTGGACAAATGAGAAGAATAAGTCTTATACTTGGAGGAATATATTTGAGAGTATGCAAGTGTCAGTCAATACGCAGATTCCACCATTTCATAAGATATTTTTTTAGAAGTATCTTCTATAGATAGTTCAATCATATATTGCAGTGACAAGGACAACCTACGTCAATGTGGGCAAGAGGTCAGTGAAGGTGGAAGTGTCTATGGAGGCATTCAAGAGAAAATTTGGGATACCAATAGAAGGCATGGAGATAGTAAATAAATTGGTAGACCCAATTGAAGCATACCGCCTGGTGACTACCTTGACCACTATCAAATAACTGACAGAGGCAAAGATTTTTGATGCAAGAACACACAGAATAAAACAAAGTCAATTGCAAAATGAACATTGGGCTTATGTAATGAACATAGTCATGGCTTGACTATCAAGTGATATAAGGGCAACGAAGATGCCGATGTGGACGGCCCAGTATGTATAAGGTATTACCCAAGGGATCCCATATGATTGGGGTACCTATCTGGAGATACGAATGCATGAAGCATTGATGAAGTGACCAAATAACTTTGGTATGGCCTTTCAGGATATAGGATTGCTTCTAAATGCAATTGCAAAAGAAGGAATGTAGTTCCCAAGTTTGACACCAACTAGAGAAATTAGGTCAGTTCAACCAACAATATTGAGATGGGCAAAAGTTGTACCCATAGGTAAGGTTACTCTGGAGAAACCATGCACAAGGAGTGAGTGACATAGGAGTGAATCTCAGGAAGACACTTATTCGAAGGAGGATGCTGATGTACACCATTGAATAAAATATTCTAGATGGTTGGAGCCAAAACTAGAACAAGTACTTGCAAGAAGGCAGTAGTAGCAGCCTCTCGAGAAAGAAATTGAGAGTAGCCCTATACAAGTAAGGATGAGAATGCAGTGAGAGAGAATGGCAGGTAAACCAACTCCAGAAGTATGGGGAATGGAAGAGTCAAATTCAGAAGTGACTAAGTTGGATGAGTTGTATTGGGCAAAGGTAGAGAAAATAGTATGCTCACCGAAGATTTTTTCTCATTTTGATAAGATGGATGCCTCTAATTTCTTTAGAGGAATAAAGGTAGGGCATGATGGAGTAGCCACTACTCAGGATGAAGTAGGAGTGGGACCAAGTACCATAGTGGCAGAGCCCAAGAAGAAGATTCAGTACAAGATTGTATCAGGAGGCTCTAGTTGACAAGAAGTTTTGAAGGATGTAGAAGTGCCACAAGAAAGTGAAGCACTTGTTGCTCAGTAGGTCATGGTAGGGGATGTACAATAAATCCAAGAAGATAATTTGACATAGGAACAACAAGTGGATGGAAAGGAACAATAATAAGTTTGATAAAAGATAAAAGAGCCACAGGGAGGCTCATGTGAAACAAAAAAGGCTCAAGAGCAAGTTGTGCAGTGATATTAGAAGGAGATCATAAATATTTTGGATAGCGAGGGGGAGGAGAAAAGAGAGAAACAATATCCACCTCGAGAAAATATAGACACCTAGAGAGCACTTAGAGAGCTTGGAGGAAGCTCTAGCCACCTTAGAGAAGAATAAGAACTAAGGACTCCTACAAAAGAAGAACGACGGGGAATGCAATCTAGTTATCTCTTGGAGATATCATGGTTCAAGAGAGTTACAATGGAAGAGGATGCATGTGGAATAGAGGATAAGGTGTACCATATTTTTGCTCAGTTAGGCTATGTGATGAGTAGTGCAAGAATGGAATTCAGCATTGGCCATGTAGGAGAACTTGAGCTGTGGGAATAACAAGTGTCTCTCGAGTTGGAGCACATAACAGAATGGGTGAATAATGTAGAGTGAACAAAGAAGATAGATGATATCCATGCATAGTATCCATGGAGGTTACCTAGGGAAGAGGTAACAACAATGTTGGGAAGAGAAGACTTGCCAAAAGGGATGGTCACAAACTACAGGATGTACCTGAGAATTTATTTGGATCGAGTAAGTCATCCAACCTGCCCAATCAATATGACAGAAGTTGAGTATAGAAGGGTCACTACAGGAGTGCCCATTACCCTGAGGAAGTTGAACTTTCTAACACACTATATAGAGTGGTTAAGTGTTGGGTTGGCAAAAATCCATTGGCTCAAGAAGGCACAGGTAGAAGAGACCACAACCACTCAAAAGGAATTAGCCGCAATGGAAGAACAACTGCAAAAAAGTAGAACAGTAGAAGAGAAAATAAAGAAATTGGATAAGGATATGTCAGGCCTCAGAGTAGATTTTGAAGCAAAGATTACAATTCTTGAAGAGGAGAAGCGACAGATTTCCTAAATGGTAGAAGATAGGATCAAGGAGTTAGAGGCATAAATTAAAGTAAAGGATGAGCAGATGTCAGCTTAGTTGGCCAAAAAGAATGAACAAATGACTGCATCGACCAAGCAGATAGAGGAGCCGATGAGGGAAAGCAAGAAGCTCAATGAGATGGTAATTGAGAAGTAAGCTCAAGTAAGGATAAAAGAAGACCAGGTTCAAGCTCTAGAAGCTCACATAAAACATCACTTGGAGATCATCGATAGAAAGAATGAGGAACTCCAAGCATCTGCTCAAGTGAAAGATCATTGGAAGGATAAGTTGACTACGAGTGCCTCCGACCGAGAAAAGTAAATGATGGACTTCGTGAAAGCTATTGAAGAAAAGGATAACCTTCACAGAGCCAAAGTCGTCAAGATGGGGAGCTATGCAGCCAAGTTGAGGAATGAAAGGGAAATGTACAAGACCCAATTCAAGGACTTGGAGGCTGAGGTAGCTCGATTAGAATCAATTCAAAAGAAATAGAACGAGTCATCGAGGATGCCAACTAAAGTAAAGGGGAGGGCAGATGTAGGTAGCAAATCCACCTCCCAGGAAAAGAAGAAGTGATTTGCTAAGTTTTGGATAGTTTTGGGGATGATTTGCTCTAGTTTTGTGAAACCGTATAGTGGGAGAAAATCCTACAAGAGACCATACAACTAAAATGGTAAACCATACAAAGTAGTGTCAAATCATATAGGGCATACCGAAATTCAATGAGACGCACAGGAAATGTAATTTTGGATTGAAAGGTCGCATGGATTTGCTAACCTAAGGTGTAAACTTTGGAAAATATAAAAATATTGTATTCATTTGTAATTGGGTAGTTGTGAATAACATATTGTCTCAAGAACCGCTTTGGAACAACCTGGACAATGTTATATAAGGCCCCATTTTCAAATTTGTAGGTCTGGCTACTAGCTTACTAGTTCTTAGTTGCTAGAGTATAGAGATAGTAATATTTATGAGTTATTGCTATGATATTGATAGAGTTTCCACATTGTAACTCAGTTGACAGCCATTAATGATAATAACAGACATTGTGGATGATAGTGTATGGTCTTGTTCTATATGGTTTATGCATTGTGGATTATCATTGTGTGAATGAATTTCCTTTCTTACTATTATATGTTAGTTCTAGGCTTTGTTGCAGCTTTGTGAGAAGATTTTTACTGGTGGAATCATGGGGAATGATCTAGAAGCATGATAATGTGTACAAGGATGTACTGATATCGATTGTACAATTTTTGGATGTAATTGCTTGAATGGAATCTCTCACTAACCCGGATTGGGAGTTTTGTCTATGAATGGAACCATCTTGTTAGGTTGTTAAAACCTCTACAAAACATCCCGGAGAGAGATTGGAGTAGAAGAGCATTGTAATTACTACCTTGTTGTACTTTTGGATCATACAAACCATACATTGTATAAATCGTGCATAGGGTTATTACCCAACTTGGTAAAACAGACAATCGATAGAAATTTACCCGATTTGGCAGTTTTGGTAATCGGCTTGAATGATTACAAAATTGTGTATGACAACCTCCAAAACAACATATGTCAGTTTTTCTGAGTGCAAGATCATACCATCTTGGTCACTGTACAATTTGAGATTGTACAATGTATGTGTTAAATATCATACAAGAGATTGACAGTTCATACAAGGGTAGTTTGGGTAACTGGAAGATTGTTCGATTTGGTAGTTGGAACAAAGCTTTGTCTAGGGATCATTATGACCTTTGAAAAATACCTCCCCATTGGGAATACTCCACCGCTGTGTTACATATCTAGGTGGGATTTTTTCGACCATAACCAATAGATTTTTATCTTGTGTATCTTCCTAAAATAGGTAAGGGAACCTCCTTTCTTTAGATTGCTAAATGAGAAAACTCATATCAGTATGAAAAGCTCAGAAATAGTAAATATAGGTTTGTTTTGGGATGGTTTGAAAACTTGGGGGATCCTCCTCCATGTTCTTTTGAACCGAATATTGAAATCAACTATGCTCTCCTAAGGGGCTCATTTGATGAACGAGAATTGAGTGAGTAAAATAAAATAATCTCTAGTATAATCAAAGGCATCTATGAGCACCTCTGCTTGATCAACCTATATGTGTATGCTTCCTTGATTTAAATATTTATACCACAAAAATGTCTTCCCCTTTAGTTATAGAGCGAGAATCCTGACCATGACATCTTCTTATGCAATGTCGTGTATCACACCCATGGAAGCCACATCATGATAGTGTTTATATGCAAAATTTTCAGCACTATCAAAGCTAGGAAGTGTCGTTAGAGTAGCCTTAGGAATTTTATGTAAATATAGAATACTTAGGGGTCCTGCATCATTCTAGTGGGGGTAGTGTTATTGCATCATGATGTAATTGGGTTGTGCTACTGATCTTTAAAAAAAAATAGACTTTCCTTTTCAAGGAGGAATCACCAGATGAGCAAATCCACTCTTCTTATGAGGACGAGACTTCCTACAAACCATGAATCCTTTAGGAAATAATCATTAATGCAGGGATGCAAAGGCAAGTGATCATAGAATTTGGGTTTTGGGAGCAACATAGTCCCTAGGTGAACCAATTGAAAATGTAACAAAACAAAGTATTTTCAAGTTTTGTTTAACTTTTAAAGGCAAACAATCACATAATCTAAATTTAGTTTGTAGTGAAGTCACCATATGATAAAACAATAATGTAGATAAACCAGAGCATCACCAACCTCTAATTAATCAAAAGGTAGGACCGTATGTCCCATCGAGCATGCCAAAATCTATTTATTTGGAATTTTTTCTAATAGAAAGGTTGTGCACCCACAGACATTGACCAACATTGAATGATTAGGGAGTAGTGAGGATTCAATGATAAATATTTGGAGTTCGGTTCCTTTGAAGTCCTAGCCAACTATTCGTAAATCCTAGGGAAAAGGATGCTAAAAGAAGCAAAAGTAGCTAAAGCCAAAACTTACAGTAGTACAGATTAAGCCACATCATGACATGTTAATTAAGAGATTATGTGCTCAAATAAAGAAATTTTTTAACAGACTAGACAGTCTGATTACCAACTACAACCCAATTAGTCATAGTGTTGTGTATCTAATTAAACTAAAAATTCCATAACCTATAAAGTAACATGAGCATAAATTTAGAATTCAAAGTAAGTACCATGAATATTTAATAGGCCTAAATTAGAAATAAGTGGTCCTTTATACATACATATTCTGCAAATAAAATGAATTAGAAGTCAAACAACAATTCCTTTGTATTGATATGCAAGAATCTCCTTATTACACATGAATTGTAAAAGCGTAAGAGTCGATCCATTTTAATTTACATATTAGTATATATAGAATTCTTACAATATTATGATTGTCAGGACATCATTATTTGGGAAACATATTATCGTTATGCTAGTGGGAGTACCAAATTATTGGACTGCTCCAAAATATGGCTGCTCCAACCACCAAATCATGGTTTCTTGATGTAGTCATGATCTGTATCTTCTTGAGTATGAGATCACCTTGTTGGTTGAATCTGGTCCCGAAATCTCTATTGATATTTTTTGGCTCAGTAATCCTATTATTTGTGCATTGGTTTATGTTGTTAGGATCTTCTAATAAAGAATCTCATCCAGTTAGCGTTATGGAGTAAAGGTTCTTTTAACATTGAAAGGTGGTCATCGGATCTGTTGCATTCACATTCCTTTGGAAGGATGACACGTCTTTAGCACCTCAACTTACATTGATTAGGTACAAATTTCTAGGTAACTCCACCATTTAGCCAAGTGTTTACCTTTTATCCCTGCACAAGACAAAAATCTTAGCTCATAGTTGATATTCTATGAAATTATCTCATGGTACAAAGAATTTGGTACCATATCAAGCTCCAGCTAGGTCCAAGTCTTTCGACCTTATATGTATTTATTTTTTGCCACCTTTTGATCTTAGGATGGATAATTTGTAGCCTATCAAACTGTAGTCAGGTACAAATATTTCGACCTTCTTCATACTTAATTATTTTTTTGCAACCCATCTTCTAACCTTCCATTAGAGGAAAAACACTTTAGCACCCCATGGGGTTTTGACCCATCATGAATGTTCCAAAAAAAATTCTAGTTTACTCCTTTTGGTATTTTGACCTCTGGATGGAGAATTGGGACCCTACCGGGCTTCGATCAGGTACCAATCTTTTGATGACTTTGACAGTTGATCATTTTTTGCAATCATTAATAGACTCTTGCAATGGGATGGAAACTGGGTAGCTCTCCGAGATTCATCTTGAGATAATTCTTCTGATCCTATCCCCTATCTTCTACATGTATCAGATCTTTGGAACCTGTTAGCTTGTGGAATCTGATATCGATTAAATATGGAAAAATAGTTTTTCTCTCTGTTTGGTAACTAGTTTATTTTATCCATGGAAACTTTCTAAATTGGAAAACTTAATCCAAAAAAAGCCATAATTGATGGGTCTATCCTTGGTGTCTAATTCCAAGATAGAATCTATATTTAATGGTTGCATAGAAATCAATGTGATTTTTTAGGTTAATTATAGCATGCTTGTTTTTAGCATGCATGTAACTGGATTTCTCTATTTATGTAATACCTATGGTAGAGAGGATTGTATCTTGTTTATGGGAAGGGCATAGGATTGTGCATCTCATATAGAGATATCAGAAAGATTTACGTAGATCTTGATGCACAGGTGTTTGCATATGCATCTCATGTAGAGAGATCATGAAGCTTTGTGTAGAGCTTGATGTAAGGGTGTTTGCATGTTGAATTACTATTAGAGTAATTGTGTAGAGATGCTGGTGTTTTGAAGAGGGATTTGTAGCTAGTTGTGTTGTAGGATTACTCCTTTCAGAGATTGTATTGGTGTTAATACAAAGGACTGGTGTTGGGTGAACCACGTTATATGTTGTGTTTTATGTTGTCTTGCATGTTATGTTATTCTTCTATGATGGTTGATAGTTTTTGTTGTTACTTATTAAGTTGCTTGCTTCAAGAATCCCCTGCATGTTTATATAGTGAATCCTAACAATTGGTATTAGAGCGAGGTTGGGATTCAGGATTGAGTGGGAGCTTGACTTGAGTGGGAGCTTGACTTGAGTGGGAGCTTAACTTGAGTGGGAGCTATTGCAAAAGAAGGGAAGTTCAGGGTGTTTGTTCCATTTGGTAGAAAGTAACTATAGAGCTCTTTCACAAAGTACTATGATGGTGTTGTTCGGTGTGACATTAAATATGATAAAGAATTTTCAAACGTTATATAGCGAGAGTGAAAGGACCTTGGTTTCTCATCATTACGGTAAGAAGGGGAACTTAAAAAAGGATTGATGGTCTCGGGATAGAGATGGAGGAGAAAGATCAGATGTGAATATAATGAGTGAAATTTTGACACTTTCTGATATGGCTAGTCTTGACATTGACATTGGAGGACCAAAGATGTTAGGATTTCATCCTAACCCTTAATGTAATAACTTCCTTGATGTAATAATTCCTAGTGAACGTGGGTAGTACCCATGATTAATATTTTGTAATGTTCTAAGTTTTAGCTTAGGTAGTGCCCATGAAAAATGGCACCCTTTTCTATGTAACACATGGTAGATAGGTTAGGTAAGGTGGCATTGTGCATGTAATTCATGTGGCATTATGCATGTAATTCGAGTGGCATTGTGCGTGTAATTCAAAGTGGCACTATGCATGTAATTCAAGTGGCATTATGCATGTAATCCAGGTGGCATTTTGCATGTAAGCCAACCTTGCAAGGAAACTCTTTAAATACCCGAAAAGGCACCAATGTAATCATCTTTTCATAAATTAATGAAGTGTTGAAGGAGGTTGCCCACTCGAAGAGGCCTGCGATTCTATCTATTGTGAGATTATTCATTTTAAGTAATTTTTATTATCATATGCATTTAATTCTGAATACTGTTATAATGTTTCTGTGAGTTTATTTCCAATAAAATGTGTGAGAGTGTGTTTATTTGAGTTGAGAGTGTGTTGTTTAGTATATTTTATAGTAGGATCTTAACAAGTGATATTAGAGTGCTTTCCAGGGCTAAGTTCTACTGCAACTGCAATGATTCTTGCCATCTAATCCACATGTTAGGTATAAATTATGTGTGTTTTTTATGTTCCTATTTTTCCTTATTAAAAAAAATCCAAAAAATACAATGCATTTTTTTTCCCGAACAAAAAAAAAAAATCTTTTTAGTTGAGTAGGTAGAAACCCTATGCCGGGGGTTTTAAAATATCATGAAGGATCTGTCGTTATTGGCTAAGCTAGATAGCCCATAAAGCATCTAGTGAAGTGAGGGGCGATCAGGCTCCAATACCCAGGCCTCAGATAGAACTCACGCACAAACTTGAGCTCCCACGTATCTTCGGGTATATAGGGAGACCATCTAGGTTTAAATAAACTTTTAGTCATTAGGAAGCTTTTCGACCTTGTATTACTCATATTCTATGGGACATAGCATCCTGGACGATTACCCTCCCGTATTGTCAAAGAGGCGGGTAGTGTGCTCAAGGGTATGTGTGGAATCCTCCTTAAGTAGTGGCCTAAAATATTGGTCCGAGCACTATTGTTCATCACTATCGGTATATTAGAGGGCCTAGAGGTGGTACATACTGCTCTACCTAGCATTCCCTGGTTCTGTTAAAACTTCAACCTATAAAAAACACAAAAAAAAAAAAAAAACCAAACCTAACTATTTGTAAACCTACATTTCAAATCCCCAAAAGTGAGCATATGAGAAAGGAGCCCTCTACTAAAAAAATAATAGAAAGTACATGCATTTAGGATAGACCATGAGGGTGACACTTAAGTTGACAGTCTAGAGAATAACAGTAAAATTTATAGTGGCAGTCACAGTCAGGTCAGTCAGGTCAGAGAGGTCAGCACAGTCAGGGCAGAATTTACAGTTTTCAGGGTCAGAACAGAACTGTCATAACAGTCACCTACAAAATACAGAGAATCTTGGGGCTAGTGAGGTCAGTAGTGTTCGAGAAACTATCAGGACTGGGCCAACCAGTGAGAGCATGACACGAGGCTAGTTATAGATAGTGCTCCAGTACCCAACTTTTGCTATGTAGCTCAGAATCAAAAATTGTAAACACCGTTAGACTCAACAAAATAGGAGATTAAAAAAATTATGTTGAGAGATATAGCTCATTATGACCACCTCTTCGAGCTGATCGTTTTGATATATAGCACCTAAGCACTTTTTTGGGCACTTACTAAAAATAATAAGTCCTAAAAACTCAATTCTATTTTTAGTAATTGGTCACAAAAGGTTTCAAAATGGCCCAGGGTACCCGTGGACATCAAAAATAACTAGACCACTTGGAATCCTTAACAAAAGCCATTGAGAACTTGCACTCGACTTTTCACTCCATAAGGGAAGAAGTCCAAGGTCTTTGCCTAGAGCATGAGGCCACCAGTAATCGCTTAGAAGAAGCACTGACAAAAGTAGACAACAAACTAAAAATAGGACCACCCAAAATAGAACACCAAGCTGAGGGTTCTACAAGGAATCATGACCATGATCCATCCTTTAGAATGCCCAAATTGGACTTTCCCAAATTTAGTGGGAAGGATGTTGATGGGTGGCTATGTAGGATTGACCAATTCTTTAGACTTCATAATGTCCCCATATTTCATCGAGTCCAGATGGCTTCCTTTAACTTGGAATCTGAGGCTCTACACTAGTTTTAATGGTTACATGTTGCCAACCCAAATCTCTCTTGGGAGAATTTTGAATCCCAACTACTCACTCAATTTGGTCCTAGTGAGTATGAGGACTTTACAGGGGCCTTGACCAAACTACAACAAATAGGGTCAGTCCGTGAATACCAAGCTCAATTTGAAAAATTGGCCAATAAGACAAGAGGATTGAATGAAGGGTTCTTCTAGAGTTTTTATATCAATGGGTTGAAGGTGGAACTCCAAGCGAAAGTAAGAATGTTGAAACCACAAACTATGATGGAAGCTATCCTTTTGGCCCATTTGTCCGAATCTAAACTCTCTGCACAAAGGCGCCCATCAAATTTTCTTCAAAATAGACCTTCATTTCCTCCTTGATCCCAAAACCCAGTTGATAATAAACCTACTACACCCAAGCACCTAACCACAGAAAATATGGATGCACGTCGTGCCCAAGGATTATGCTACAATTGTGATGAAAAGTTTTTTAAAGGGCATAAATGTGCACAAAAAAAAATCTTCATAGATGTTGAAGAACCTGATAACTCTGACCAGAGTGATGAGGATGAGGACCCTCCGAAAACACCTTCTCCACAAGAAGAAGTGAAATAGGAACCTGAGATAGCAATTACAATCCATGCTCTTACAGGCATTACTACTCCACAAACCATGAAGGTTGTGAGATTTTTCAAGGGCCAACGTCTTTCCATCCTTATGGATTCGGGAAGCATGCACAACTTCATTGACCCTAGAGTTGCTCAGCGGGTAAATTTCTATATCCACACTTGTAATTCCTTTGAGGTCATGGTAGCCAATGGAGGAACCTTACCTTGTAAAGGAAAATGTCGTAATGTTAAAATCAAGATAGGGGACTATGAACTCAAGCAGGACATGTTTACCCTCTAGTTTGGCAGATGTGATATTGTTTTGGGATCTCAATGGTTGAGTACGTTGGGCACTATCAGTTGGAACTTTACCGAACTCTGGATGCAGTTCTCCCAAAACGGATAAACACACATCATCAAGGGCTCCCTAGTAGGAACACCTCAAATTATTAGTTCAAATGGCATGGAGAAATTGCTAAAGAAATCATCACATGGGGTCATTGCACAACTATTCTCCATCCAACCATCCACCTCTCAAATGGGTGAAACCCCATCAGACCTACAACAAATTCTCCACAAACATGAGGCCATATTTTTGAAACCAACTACACTACCACCGCATCGCTCTCACGACCATGCCATTCCATTATTGCTGGATAGTGCACCTCCCAATATCAGACCATACAGGTACCCTCATGCCATGAAGTCAGATATTGAGAAAATGATACAAGAATTACTCAATGCGGGTATCATTCGGCCTAGTACTAGTCCCTACTCTGCATCAGTCTTACTGGTCCTCAAGAAGGATGGCTCCTGGCGACTGTGTATTGAATACCAAGAACTCAACAAGATAACTTTCAAGGATAAATTTCCTATCCCTGTGGTTGATAAATTACTAGATGAATTACATGGGACCATGTACTTCACCAAGCTAGACCTTTGCTCTGGGTACCATCAGATCTGACTCAGGGATGAAGATATTCCAAAAACTTCTTTTCACACTCATGAAGGTCATTATGAATTCTTTGTAATGCCATTTGGTCTCACAAATGCTCCTTCCACATTTCAAAGCCTGATGAACAACATCTTTTGCCCTTTCTTACGAAAGTTCATCCTTGTGTTCTTCGATGACATCTTGATTTATAGTCACACATGGGAAGAGCATCTCAAGCATGTAGATCAAACCCTACAACTATTGGCTAACCATCAATTGTTCACAAAAAGATCCAAGTGTTCCTTTGGTTTGACTGAAGTGGAGTATATGGGACACATTGTCTCAAAGGATGGTGTCAAGGTTGACCCTAAGAAGATCCAAGAAGTCCAAGAATGGCTGAAACCTCACACTCTCAAGGGACTTCAAGGATTTTTAGGGCTTACAAGCTATTACCATAAATTTGTCTATAATTATGGAAAGATAGCCGCCCCCTCACCTCCATGTTGAAGAAGGATTATTTTACTTGGACAGGGCCCGCTGAGAAAGCATTCCTAGAACTAAAGCATGCCATGACCATGCCAAACTTCTCTAAAAAAATTGTCATTGAAAGTGATGCTTCTGGTTGTGGTATTGGAGTGATATTGATGCAAGAAGGACGCCCTTTGGATTTTACCAACAAATCCCTATCTGATCGTAATTTAGGGAAATCCACATATGCCAAGGAAATGTTGGCAATATTGCATGTAGTCCTGCATTGGCAACCTTACCTCATTGGGCATCATTTCTCCATCAAAAATGACCACCAGAGTCTGAAATACTTTCAAAAATAATGGGTTGCCACCACCAAGCAACAAAAGTGGGTATCAAAACTCATGGGCTACGATTATGACATTACATAAAAAAAGGAAAGGAAAATCTTTTGGCGGATGCTCTTTCTCACCAATTTGAGACCCTTAGTATGTTGTGTGCCATTTTTGCACCATTACCCCAATGGATTGAGCCCTTATGTCAAGAAATACTTCAGGATGTAGATTTGAAAGACTTGGTTGCTTCACTTATGGATGATCCATAGTCTACACCAGGATATAGTTGGGATGGCCAGGATCTACGTTACCATCAATGCCTGGTTCTTCCTCCTAAGTCCCCACTTCGAGAGCTCCTCATGAAGGAATCACATGCTACTCCATCTGCTGGCCATTTAGGGTTCCTAAAAACTTATGAGTGACTCAAGCGCACCTTCTTTTGGAAAGGTATGAAATAGGACATTCGCTCTTTTGTAGCTGACTGCGACACATGTCAAAGGATGAAAGAGGAAACAATGCACTCTCTGGGAATTCTTCAACCATTGTCGATCCCAAAGCAGGTGTGGACTGACATCTCCATGGACTTCATAGAAGGGCTACCTAAATCTGGAGGCAAGTCAGATATTTTTGTAGTAGTGGACCGCCTTTCAAAGTATGCTCACTTTTGTGCCCTAGCCCATCCTTACACAAAATCCACTATTGCCAAAAATTTTCTTGACTCCATATTTCACCTTCATGGCATGCCAACCTCCATTGTATCTGATCGTGATCCCACCTTTACTAGCAATTTTTGGCAAGAGTTGTTTAAGTTGCAGGGGACTTAGCTCAAAATGAGTTTAGCCTACCATCCACAAATGGATGGTCAAACAGAGGTTAATAAATTCTTGGAAACCTACCTTCATTGCTTTGCCTCCGATCATCCTACTCATTGGGCAAAATGGATTTCCTTGGCCCAATGGTGGTACAACACTTTCTATCATACCACCACCAAACTCACACCGTTTGAGGCAGTTTATGGGTGCCCTCCACTCATGCCTTCCTACTACATTCTCAGTAGCTCCAAGGTCTAGGTCGTTGACAATGCTCTGATTCAACACATCGAGGTCCTCCACCAACTCAAGCAAAATTTGAACATGGCCCAGAATCTGATGAGCCAACAAGCTGATCAACATCGTTCTGAGCGTAGTTTTGATGTGGGTGATATGGTCTTCCTTTGATTACAACCATACAAACAATCATCCCTACAACTTTACAAGTGTTAGAAGCTCGCTCCAAAATTCTATGGTCCTTATCAGGTTCTACAACGGATTGGACATACAGCTTACAAATTGGCTCTTCCCCCCACTTCCAAGCTCCACCCTATTTTTCATGTTTCCATTCTCAAGAAAGTTGTGGGTACAAAGGTACAGGTTCAATCAAAACTTCTAGAATTGGATGAAGAAGGCTCCATCTTACTTGCACCTAAGTAGCTACTAGATCATCGAACTCGCACTCTGCACAACCGTACCATTACAGAGGTCCTTGTTCAATGGCATGGGATTCAACCTGAGGATGCTACATAAGAGTCTCTCCATCAACTCCAGCAATAGTTTCCTCATTTTCAGGTTTGAGGACAAAGCTTCTTCAAGGAGAAGGGCATGTTAGGATCTCATCCTAACCCTTAATGTAATAACTTCCTTGATGTAATAATTCCTAGTGAACGTGGGTAGTACCCATGATTAATATTTTGTAATGTTCTAAGTTTTAGCTTAGGTAGTGCCTATGAAAAATGGCACCCTTTTCTATGTAACACATGGTAGATAGGTTAGGTAAGGTGGCATTATGCATGTAATTAATGTGGCATTATGCATGTAATTCGAGTGGCATTGTGCATGTAATTCAAAGTGGCACTATGCATGTAATTCGGGTGGCATTATGCATGTAATCTAGGTGGAATTTTGCATATAAGCCAACCTTGAAAGGAAACTCTTTAAATACCTAAAAAGGCACCAATGTAATCATCTTTTTACAAATTAATGAAGTCTTGAAGGATGTTGCCGCCTTGAAGAGGCCCGTGATTCTATCTATTGTGAGATTGTTCCTTTTAAGTAATTTTTGTTATCATATGCATTTAATTCTAAATATTGTTATAATGTTTCTGTGAGTTTATTTCCAAGCAAATGTGTGAGAGTGTGTTTATTTGAGTTTAGAGTGTGTTGTTTAGTATATTTTATAGTAGGATCTTAACAAAAGAGTTCTCAAGTAGTGGGAATTGGGAGACATGTCTAGGAAGATGGACATAGCTTAGGATTTATTGTATGATTTTTTAGGATGGAACACATAATATGGTTATAGCTTTGGATCATTGCGACCCCAAGTCCCTAAGTTGGAAGGTAATTCCACACTCAGGGAGTGTGCTTTCAAATCTAGTAGCAAAGCCATATTGTGTGTGTGCATGCTATGGGTCATCCATAGTATGTAGATCTTACCATGGTGGTGATGTTTGATTCACCATGATACAAAGTAATTATGAGGATGTTGTTATTGTCATTGATTTATGATAGAGAGATTGTGTGTTGCTTGTTGATCACAGGATAAAAGTGCATGGATGACACTAGTTTTGTGTGATGGTTCAGAACATGTTTACAACAATCTGGAGGAGTTGACATTCCTTGTTTGACTTGAAGATATTCTTTGGCGGACGCAGCAGTAGTAGAGTTGTTGTGGATCAGTATCCAAGTGGGATATTGTTAGGTTGTGGAGCCTGATCTCGGTTAAATATGAAAAAAATAGTTTTTCTCTCTGTTTGGTAACTAGTTGTTTTTATGCATGGAAACTTTCTCAACTACAAAAATCAATCCAGAAAAAGCCATAATTGATGGGTCTATCCTTGATGTCTAATTCCAAGATAAAATCTATAATTAGTGGTTGCATAGAAATCAATGTGATTTTTTAGGGTGTGATTTTTTGGGTTAATTATAGCATGCTTGTTTTTAGCATGCATGTAACTGGATTTCCCTATTTATGTAATACCTCTGGTAGAGAGGATTGTATCTTGTTTATGGGAAGGGCATAGGATTGTGCATCTCATGTAGAGAGATCAAGAAGCTTGGCATAGAGCTTGATGCAAAGGTGTTTGCATGTGCATCTTATGTAGAGAGATCAAGAAGCTTGGTGTAGAGTTTGATGCAAGGGTGTTTGCATATTGAATTACTGTTAGAGTAAATGTGTGAAGATGTTGGTGTTTTGAATAGAAAATTGTAGCTAGTTGTGTTGCAGGATTACTCTTTTCAGAGATTGTATTGGTGTTAATACAAAGTACTGGTGTTGGGTGAACCATGTTATATGTTGTGTTTTATGTTGTCTTGCATGTTATGTTCTTCTTCTGTGATGGTTGATAGTTTCTGTTGTTACTTATTAAGTTGCTTGCTTCAAGAATCCCTTGCATATTATATAGTAAATCCTAACAAAACCCTATTGGACTCTGATCAAATGTAATTGTTCCGTTGTCCTAAGTAAGCCAATTTTTTCCTCCTAAAGAATAGCCTGGAATATCAGGCTATTGAGACTTTGTCGTGCTCCGACTAGGTGATATCCTCCTAGTCGCTTTATTGCTTAGCCATTTTCGTAGTCTGAGATGTATCATATCTATGAAATTTTATCGGTTGTCAACTAGGTGCAAATCTTCCGATGTTTTAAAAAGATAACTAATTTTGCTAGAATTTGCCTTCCCATAGTAGCGGTGAGAGTGCACTTCTAAATACTCCGTCGAGGTGCAACTATTCTGGGCAAAACATAATTTAATTTTTCTTTCACACATATACATAAATATGTTAAACTCTCTTCTTGAAAAGTGTTCTTAAATCCCCGCTTAGAGTACATAATTATATTAAACTCTCCTCTTGAGAAGTGTTCTTAAATCCCCGCTTAGAGCCATAAAAAAAATTCCAGCTACCGTAATCTCACTTCTTGTCTTTCTTTCTAATGGATGAATTTGTCTTTCTTTTTAATGGATGAATTTGCTCGACCACTCGTTCAAACATTTTCCCTATTTATAAAATTGTTAATCCTATTTTTTAAAGGTAAGAATAAGAGAAAATAGGAAATATAGTCAACAGCAAGAGTCAATTATTAATAAAAAAAACTTGATCAAAGAAGATAAAATTTCAAGGCTCTACCATTGAAGCTTAGCTTTCGCTTGGTCTCACTTGAAATCTTTGATATCTTATGACTTGGACTCAAGACAGATAAGTCAGACTGAAACTGTTATGCCGTGCAATGCTACCATCGTCTCAAATAAAATTTAGACGCAATTTTAAAACAACGTGCATGCTCATTATGGTTTGTCCCATATCTTTTGTAAAAATTGGTGACAGCCATGAACAGTAGTCATGTATTTATCGTGAACTTTCAGCTACTTCCTTATCTTTTTTTTAAAAGTAAAGATAGATCATAGTTATTTTTATGGATAGGGTTTAGGATTTTTTTTGAGAGATTCAGTTTAAATTATAATATATTTAAAAGGATAGGTTGGTTTTATTGATTCATTTTATTTAACAGGTTAGGATGTTCGAATCTTTAGATAAAGAAGAACGAGTTTTATTAACTTTATCTTACTCAACAAACTAAAATATTCAAACTATTAAATAAAGAAAAGATTGAATCTTAATAACTTCATTTTACCAATACAAATTTTTTATATAAAAAAAAATAGACTGATTACAACCATAGTAGTCATATATTAGACATGAACTTTCAGCTACGCCCATATCTTTTCCGAGGGGTAAAGATTGGTGGCCGCGACCGTAGTCATGCATTATCCATGAACTTTCAGCTAGGAAAAGGCAAAGTCACTAAATTAATTATAAATCTGACAGGAATGAAAGGTAAGAAACATTGAATGGCTGAATTGAAAGGAACTCTCAACTAAAAGGAGAAGTCATCAATTAACTTACCCTTGTGTCCCGTGAGAAAAAGTTTATTGATTGTCTCACACGACGGGTACTCCATAACTTAGACTATGAAAGAAAGTTCAAATAGCATGAGCAACGAAAAAAATAGTATTATGATTCTTTAATTTTATTGACATCAAATGAATGGAAATGTTTGTTTTTTTATTCCAATTAAAAATTATATTAATAATACTAAAATAAGTGTTATCTCACTATTAATTTTAATATTAATTTTAATAAATAGCTTATTATGAGTGAAGTCTTAAAAAAAATTACAATTAAAAAATTTTAAAAAAACATTTTAATCTTTATAATTTATTTTTATATTTATTTTTAAAAAAATCATCATTTTATAATAATACATCATATTAAATAGGACTTCAATTACATAAAAAAAATTACCATCCTCTTGTTTTACAAATTTTTTTTTTTTTTTTTAATGTACCATCTTACGGGCTTTTTATACAAGGAAATAGAATCATATTTAAAAGATAAGAAAAATTAATTAAATTAAAAAATATATTAATATTTTTTTATTGAAATATATAATATATATAATAATATTATTCAATATAATTAAATATTATTTTTATATATATATTTCATAAATACTTATGACTGTATAGGGTTGAGTAATTTCCTCTTAATCATATGTTTACATATCAATATGGAATTAACACACAACCATCACACACCCACCCCTCAGAGACCCACCTAAGTCACTGTTTGAACCTTAAACCTCCCAAAAAAAACCAAAGCCCTGAACAGTTAAACTGTCCCCTTTATATTGTCTTATTAATTTTAAACTGTCCCCTTTATATTGTCTTATTAATTTTACATTAGATTGAATGTTATAATTTTCAAAAACTAAAAATAATCTTAAATAATAATAATAATAAAAAAAATTATGTTTATATTTTTTAAAAATTTAAAATTTTATTAACTCAAAAAGTAAATAAAAAAAAAAATTATATTTATATTTTTTAAAAATTTATTTAAAATTTTATTTAATTTTAAAAATAAATTATTTGTAAATATGTTTTTTTTTTTAATATGGTTTTTGGAGATTGTCAATCCCGCTATATTATTTGATATTGCAGTTGTTTAGCACTACGATATCTAATATGGGGACGTTGACATTTATATAATAAACTTTTAAACGTGGACTTGAAAAACTGCTCATGACGATATATATACCGAGTTATGTGGGGTGGTTGATCTTTTACGATAATTTCAATAACATATTCCTATGAAAAACTCCTTTTCTCTCTCCCTCTATAAGTATTAGCGGAATGAATGATACAGCACCTGAGATTATAAGAAATTATATCAACTATCTGGGATCCTCACTCTTCACAACTAAGCGTGTAAAACATGAGATTGAGATCATGCTTAAAAATAAAAAATAAAAGCTTTCATAATATATTTCCGTCACATTTTAACTTGTTTCTGCCAACTTCAGCTTCTTTGACACTTAACAAATATATTACATCTCTGGATTGTTGATTTGCTATGAAACAAAACAAAACTATTAGTTTGAGTGAATTTTACCATCTTATGTTTCATAGACTCCAATTGAGAGAAGAAAAGACTAAATTAATAGATGCAGCCTTCGTTTTCGTTTTCCGCTTGAACGTCTAAATCTCAATTGTTGTTCTCGTGAAAAGGCTGTAATTCGTGTTTGAAACCTTATCCGAGATTTGCGGTTCAAAATACTGGCACACCACACTTTCTTTCAGATATAACCTTTTAGGTGGTAAATTTGGAAAAGAACTGCGCTACAGGCTCGTCATTTCAATACAAAAAATGGTTTGCAAATAATGATCAGGTACAAACTCTAATACGAAATTTCCTTACATGTTTGAAATTTATTTGCAACTCATTATGTTCTGAGTCATCTTCCCTGGGATGTACTGCTCTTTCACAGAGCGTACGAACGCATTTGTAGCCAATTTCAACAATGGACTTCAGGGCGACAATTTCCCTCAGCAATTCGGTCATATAGATAATTCCGGCCCAAAATGCGTATATATTGCCGATGCAATTATGAATCGATCCCAAGTCAGATTGTTGTCTGAGTTTAAAGGTAGTCGATTCTGTGAAACCATGGAGTCTGCAAGCTTAGTCGGGGCATGCTCGCCTGCACTCAATACAAAATGTTGGCTTCCTTCGTGTCCAATCAAACAGGGCTGGATATCGGCGAGAAGCAAACGCTATGCCAGAAAAAAATTGGCATCCAACCATGCGGTGCGCGTTCGCTCTGAAAAAAGCGAAGGCGACATCGACCGTCGCCGATTGCTGTTGTCGTCGTCCACATTGGGCCTGTCCACTCTCACCGCCGGAAAGGCCCTCTCCAATCCGTTTCCGGCTCCTGACTTAAGCAGCTGCGTGTATCCCACTGATCTCCCGGACGGCGCAATGCTGAAGGGCAATTGCTGTCCTCCATATTCATCGAATACAGCTATCGTCGACTTTCAATTTCCAAAGAAGCTGCCAATGCGGACGCGCGTGGCAGCGCACTTGGTGGACGACGAATACATCCACAAATACCATGCGGCCATCAAGGCCATGAGAGCTCTTCCGGAGGAGGACCCGCGCAGTTTCATGAAGCAGGCCAACGTCCACTGCGCATACTGCAACGGCGCATACCTTGTAGGCGAGCAGAAGCAGGACTACGCAGTCCACAAGTGTTGGTTCTTCGCGCCCTGGCACCGCTGGTACCTCTATTTCTACGAGCGCATTCTCGCCAAATTGATCAACGACGACACGTTCGCGCTGCCCTTCTGGAACTGGGACAACGAAGCCGGCATGACGATCCCGCCCATGTTCACCAACAGAGAGCTTTCCATCTACAACAAGAACAGGGAACCGTGCCACCAGCCTCCCGTCATCCTCAATTTGCAGGAGCCCACGAGCTGCGATGACGGCTCCGTCAAGACCAACTACGCCCAGATCTACACCCACATGGTGTCCGGCGCCACCACGCCACTTCTGTTCCACGGTGCCATCTACAGATTCGGCGACGACGATAGTGACCTGAGCTATGGAACACTGGAGACCTCACCTCATAATATGGTGCACCCGTGGACGGGCTCTTCCGAGAATCCCAACCGCGAGGACCTGGGGAGCCTCTACTCTGCCGGGCGGGATCCACTCTTCTACTGCCACCACGCCAACGTCGACCGCATGTGGTACATCTGGAACTCCAAGTTGGGCCGAAAGAACTTCCAAGACCTGGACCTTCTCAACTCCAAATTTCTTTTCTATGACGAGAACAAACAGTTGGTGCAGGTGAAAGCCGGCGACGCTTACGACATGAACAAGCTGAGGTATTGCTACCAGGAGGTAGATCTTCCTTGGTTGACTACCGGACGTAGCTTGAAGAAATCCGGAACACTCAAGGCCAAGCCTGCCGTGGAGAAGTTTAAAGAGTCCCCTAACCAGCTGACGGAGTTGAAGGGTCCTGTCTCAGTGCGGGTGAAGAGACCGACGCAGAAACGTAGCAGCAAGGAGAAAGAAGAGGCTGAGGAGGTTCTTTCCGTGGAGGGGATTGACCTGGACACGACTCAGACCTCCAAATTCGGTATTTTCTTAAACCTGCCAGACGCAGACGCAAGCACCTCTTTGGATAACCCCCATTTTGCGGGTTCGTTTGTGCACTTTGGCCATGGCAAGCACGAGATGAAGTCGGGGACGACCACGAAAACGACCACGAACAGAAAGTTGTCGTACAAGGTGGGTATCACAGAGACACTGGAGGACATCGGTGCAACCGAGGACGAGAGTATCATCGTGACGCTTGTGCCACAGGCCTCGAAGTTTCAGCCTAAGGATCCCACCAAGTTCACGTCTGTCAAGATCTCCTACGATAACAAGTAGGGGCTTAGTAGTTGAAAATAATATCGCTTGCTTGGCGTAAGAGAAATTAATATCTCCCTTCAAGACTGTTTACAGTATGCGTATGCATCTAGAATAAGCTTTGAGGGCCCTATTCTTCAAGGCATTTGTTCAAAGCCCGTACTGTATCTGTGTTTCGTCTGTTCACTAACGTACTTTAGTGTTTGTATGATTTGCGGCGTAGTTTTTCACAAATGTACTAGTGTTATTGTGTTTTCAGTTTAGTTTCAGTTAGGTGTCCACTAGATATCGTCTTTACTAAATGCACTTTTATTTCAAATTATTGTGGGAATAACATATAAATAATACATGATACGTCTTTCCTTTTTCTCTAAATGCAAGGTTCACATAGTTCAATGCAAGGTGGGAATAGGACCAAATGCAACAACATAACCCGAATTTTTTTGAATGATTTTAGGAAAAGTAATATTATTTTCTTTTCTTTATGTGAGGATTAAAAATTCTATGTAAGGCATTTGCTTGTTGTGGTGCAGTGGTAAATGTCCTGGGTGCTGGTAGAGGCTGAACCAGGTTCCATTTCCCTTGTCTCCATCCTGCAGATATATGGTATAGTTAGGAATGTTCTATGTGCTGGTAGAGGCCGACAAGGCTCCATTCCTCCTATGCCCAACCTGTTGAAAGTGGCACCTCGAAAAGGGTGTTTTCCACTATAAATTAGTTAATACCCAGGTGTTGTAGGTGAGTTGGAGAGGAGAAGGCAATCCTCCAAAGGAGGTCCTAGGTTCAAATCTCCACCCTATTAAAAAGTTTAATTGGGTATCCAAAATCCAATTGATAATGTTGGTGCGGGCAAGGTCGGGTGCGACTCCTGGATGACTTTGACGATGTAGAACCCTTTGATCGTGGTCTCTCAGAACAATGCGGCCTCGCAAGGGGTTTTTCGCTTAAAAAAATAAAATAAAATAAATTCTATGTAAGGCAACAAAAATGTTGTTACATGCTTTCTTGACCTTTTATGCCTATGAATGCAAGAAAAGAACAATTTCAGAAAAGCCTTCAATTTACTAAAATTTTGTTACAAAATTGCTTACAAAATGTAATTTAGGCTTACAAAACCCTAAATATATATAAGGATTTATATCTTAATTTCATAATGATGTAATTATTTTGTGAATCTATGGACACAAAACTAAACAAAAATAGAAAAAAAATAGAGTTGGACACATATCAAAAGCAAAATATCTCAAACCTATTTTTTTCACTTTAATAATTGCATCATGACATATTTGTAGGTCTATGATACGCTTATATTGTTGCAGTGCACTTGTTCTCCTACAATGCACATGTTCTCCTATAACACACTTGTCCTCATGCAACACATTTATCTTGTCCTACAAAAAAATAAATCTACAAATGAAACATATAAAAAATGATCAATGTTAAGTATCTATCTATATTTATCCAACAATACCATAATTTCCTTGTACAAGCATAAAATTTAGGTTTTGTTTTTTGATTATTGATCCAAAAAAATTAAGATATGAAGCATGAAATAATATTAAAGAGATTAAGAGAAAAGAGTTGCTAAAAATAACTGAGAAAAGAGATTAAAATCAATCTAGATGATTACCCTTTGATGCTTCATGCAACATGCTTCCTTAAAATCCACTCATGGATATTATCTTATTATTATCTTCCATACCTCTTGATTGTTTTACTAAATGTCTAGTTTTGAAACTAGAGTGGAAGAAAAATCGGATCTTATGAAATCCATTTGATAACTTCAAGTCTTGCAAGTTGAGGCCTTACTATATTAACATGTACCTACTAAGAACTAAAATTTTCAATTACCTCATGTTACCCCCAAGGGGTTGTTTTATAAGATATACTCAAGCCCGTTGGAATATCTTTACAAAATATAAGAAGTGATAGAAAAAACATAGTGATGTGGCAAGAATGTTGAGTGGCGGTAATATTAGGTGGTCGCATGATTGATAGAGGTACTATGTAACAACCCACCAAATTTAACCTAAGAGAGAGGTATAATTATTTTTTTGCGTGCAAGGTTTACAAGGGAGTCCTAATTTTTGTTTTTAGTATTCACAAGGGTTCACCACATTTGAGTTCAATGTCACTATAGATGACACTCAAGTGGACAAGAGTGACCAACATCCTATATTTTTTGGATTTACTTTAGTAAAACCTCATAGTTTAGAAGGACATCAAAGTGGTCTCCCCACCTTTCCTATTGTAGACACCAAAACAACACCAATCCAATTATGTGACGACAAGAACTGATTGAATTGACATACATGCCCCTAGGGAAGCCCCTAGAGGTTAAACAGTGGTCCTAACCACTCCCACAATAGTTTTGGAAGGTCAAAGGTCGATTTAGCACCTTTTTAGCACTTTACTCCCTACTCGTCCCACCCTGGGATGATTACAAACTAGTATTCCTCCCACCCTGGGATGATTAGCAGCAATCATCCTAGGGTGAGACAATTAGCAGGTTTGACTGGCAAAAAGTCAAACCTCGATAGGTCTGCCACTTAACTACACCTTTAGGGCATGCAATTGCGAGGAATAACTTCAAATAAGAGATAGGGACTTCAATAAAGCATGAATTGATCATTGAGACCTCATGCAAGGAGACTCTAAATCAAGAAAGAATATTTTCTCTTAAAATAAGGCAAGTAAGCCAAGTGGCACCCTTGCATGCGCATTCAAAGAGAGAGACCCTAGGTCTATAAAATGGTGAGTCTTCTCATCCCAAAAATAGAGGAGAGAAGGATCATTTGGAGCAACGGAGTGCTGCCAAATTATATCCTCACCCTCATTGTGCTTCTTACATCCTTAATATCTCTTTCGGAAGGGAGGTTATCGGGTGAACATTGGAAGCACAATTCAGACCCAAAACCCGAACATTTGGCCACAATACCCCACCCAATTTGTTGAAAAAACCCCCTAAGAGGTTTTGGACCTATCCCAATTGGATTAGTGCCAAAACTAAGCCCCAAACGGTGGGCGTCCTGCCCTTGGGTGCCTCCCACACTACTGCAGTCTTAATCGCCCCACCCTAGAGTGACTAGAAATATGTAGCATATTTCCATACTTTATCTTTTGAATTTCATTTTAGGTCACTCATATATACTTCCATTCAAATTTCATACCATTCTGATAAGTTTTGACTGTGTTTTCATTACTTTTTTCTTTCACTAGCATAGAGGGTGCGCTTTCATATACAGGGTGATCGGGGTAGAATCATCAAAATATGACCTTCTGGGTTGTCCTAAAATTTCCTATTTTGCCTAAACCCAACTTTTCAAGTGTTTTGGAGGCCTCTGGATGGGACATTTAGGAGGTGGTTTTCTGATAGTTTATGACAGTCCTAATCGTCCCACCCCGGAGCGATTAGAAATATACAATAGATTTCTTGACTGTTCCTTTTGCAGTATGTCCATGATGATATTTATATGCTTTTTTTCAAGTTTCATCTTATTCTGATAAGTTTTGATTACCATTTTTATTATTTCATGCATGCATTGAATAGAGGCCTTGGGGATTGCATATTTCCCTCCATCCGTAGGTGCTACTAATTGTTTACTGTTTCACTGAATGTAGGATATTGATACCAAAGGGGCAAAAAGGAACTATAGATGCATTCATGCAAGTGGCGGCGACGTTTGGCTCACCCATTTCAAATGTGGGCACGTGAAATATCCCGAAGGGAAGCGTACCATCCATGGTGTAACAAAGCTATATATAACGCTCCTAGCTCCTAAAAAGTAAGGAGACGTATTGTAACCTGGGCTCAAAGAAAATTAATAAAAAGAAGGGCTGCACTTTACACTTGCTTTATATCTCATTTCAGTTTGTTTTTTTTCTCCTTTTTCATGCACTTTGGATTTAGCGTTTCACATGCTTTTGTTTTGTTTGCACCGCACCTAGTACGCCTATTGGGCTTTCCGTATCCTCTTGATTTCAGTGGTGATCACGATGGGACCCTATCCTTGATTTTAGGATCAAATTTTTGATCAAAATTGTGTGTTTTTGTTTTCAGGTGTTAATCCTTCAAGCGCTGGACTGTTGCTCGTACCACCCTATGATGAATACAGACTGGAATTCATGCCACCCAGGGACGAATAGGCATTTATCCCAACCTATGATGAATACAGATCTACTATTCATTCCATCCTAGTACAATTAGCTCTCTATGCAGTTTTCGAGCAGAAACTCTGGGGCATCTGGTGTGGGCAGAGAAGAGGTAGGTTGTCTGAAAATTCTCTGTAATTTTTTGTCTCTGTTCCTGTGATTTTTCTATTTATTTGCTTGCATAGGAAATTTTACTACATGATTTTTTTCTTTTCACAAGTAAAAATAACCCCACACACCACGAGATAATCTAAACATCAAGGTGTTGGTCGTAAAACCCCAACACTTGATCAAGACCAATGGTGGATTTCATCACCACCTTGGCTTGAATATTGCATACATAACCCCGATCGCTACTGTTGCTAGACGTAAATCCTGACGAAATCTGACCAAGTGTAGCTGGGGTGATTCCCAGTGCATGAGGATAAGTCTTCTATGGTAGGTGTCAAAATAGAGCGATTCCCTTTTCGTACCGCCTATGTTCCATGTACTGTTCTGCTCTCACATACCAATAGTCTCCCTAACATAAGGGTGGTTATATAGAGAGGTTCAGTATAATGACCTGGCAGTGGTATATTGAAGGGGCAACCATTTTGGGAGATATAAGAGCCCTCATATTGCATATACAACAAAAATTTATTTACAAGGTTTTCAAAACAAAAATCAAAACACACTGAACCAGATTTAGGGCACACTTTTAATCCATAAACAAGATAATCATTGCTTTGATTGTGTGGTCCCCTTGTGTTTAGTGTAGCATAAAAAATCGTAAAGAAGATAAAAATGTACACATCTTTAGAGAAACACCAACATGGTGTACACCCGTAGCCAAGCCCAATCACGGGCAGAAGTTGTGGAAAGTGTACAAAGGGGCACAAGTCGCCTCCGATATAGCCCCGAAGACTTGGTCATACCACCTTGGCGGCCTGACCCACAAGATATTCCACATCATACCATTATAGAACGGGACTATAGAGGCATCCATTTGAGGGGCACTCCCATTCAACATAGACCCTTTCAGGAGGAGGCCATACATGTGGAACTCAACATAGACGAGAGGGCTCCCTTAGACACTCGTTATGAGTGGCCACCGTGCGATGAATCGCTAGAGAAACAGAGGGTCCATAAGGAGGGGCCACATGATTACATCATCCCTCCTCTACCCCTTATTACTGTCAGAAACAATAGGCCAAATCTAGAGCACAAGGCTCTTCAGATAGGGCGATCCAACTCTGCCCGCCCCTTTCACATATATGAAAGGAAGCACGAGGAAGACCACTACATTCCTCAAGAGCAATACACAATGTGGGAGCAATGCACCTCTGCACTTGCTATGTATCAGGATCACCCACTAAGGCCAGAGCCTCGGGTGAATACCGCTAACCTCGATAGAGGAAAGCGACTCATAGAGATCTCTGATCACCACAATCAAGATAGACATGTAGAAGAGGCATCTAGGCTTCCTAAATACAAGACGATAGAACAAATTGACTTGGAATTTGCCAAACATACCGCTCGCCAAGCACAAATCACGCAGCTCAGGCAAGACCAACAATAGTTAGAGCACTTGTATCACCTTAGCAAAGACCACATTCAGTTTTAGACAAACGAATTTCTCCAGAACATTGTGCCTAAGAGGGTCCCAACCCCTCGCATGCATAAGACAGAGTTGTATGAGAGGCACAACCCCTTGGTGCGAGATAGGTCTCCGTGACCTTATCAAATGCTGCCTCCAAGACCCCCTAGACCTGAGCGGGAGACCACCCCTAGAGCCAATTATGGGCACCCCTCGTGGGCACCCACCCATGTTTATAGGTCACACCCAGGAACTCCTCAAGAAGCCTATGAGGAAATCGAGCAAGAAGAAGAGTGGGCTGAAATGCCCTACCAAGGCAGGGGGGTGCTATTCGACCACCCCTCCATAGGCCTTAAGTTCCCCACAACCCACAATGGGAACAAACCAAGGAGGAAGAAATCAAATCTTCTAATGCATACAAAGCACTGCTAGAGCGCTTAGAGTCTATGGAGACCAAGAATTTTGGGCCCCAAAATCCCACTTTATGCCAGCTCCGTAGTCACCTTGTGCATTCTTCAGTGCCTGCACCCCCATACCCTGAACACTTTAAAATGCCTCAATTGGCAATCTTTAGAGGGGAGGAGGATTCCCAAGAGCACGTAACGAGATTCCTGAGCCAATGCTTTGGCATTCAGGACAATGATGCTTTTCTCCTAAGAACATTTATAACCATTTTCATAGGCCCTGCCTCGGATTGGTTTACCCAATTACCAAAGTATAGCATCAGCAACCTAGACTAGCTAGTGGATACATTCCTTGAACGTTTTGCCTTTAATACCAAGAATAAGGCATCGTTAAGTGACCTAGCTAGCCTCAGGAAATATGAGGAAGAGACCATGGTGGCTTACGAAAATCGATGGAGGACGTTGCTTTCAAAGCTTCCTTACCTCCCTCCTATGGCCGACCTGACCCAAATGTTCTTGAAAAGTTGTTTGAGATCGATCTCCGTGCTATTGCAGATGCAGCAATATGCCACTCTCGAGGAAGCCCTGGCATAAGCCAGAATCATTAAGGATATCAAGATACAGGATGGCGAGATTGCCAAGCCACGCAAGAAAGAGTGGTCCAAAAATGTCAAAATTGGGTCAACGCAACTGAAACCAGCTGTGGTCAATCAGGTTGCCATAAACATACAAAAGCTTGCATAGATGACATAGCCCTCACAAGCTAACTATCAGGAAGTTCCTCTTGACATCTATGAGAAGGAAAATCATAGGCAAGAGTAAAATCAGCAACGTCACCCTAGGCGATAATTCACACCCTTCATAGAGTCCAAAGACTCCTTGTTTGACCATTTGTCCGTGGTAAACTTGATAAACCTACTAGAAAGTCGATCGATAGACCCCAACGTGCCAAAAAATAAGGGCTATAGGGAAGACTTGTATTGTATATTTCATCAAAAAAAAGGACATGGCCTTTACACATGTTGGAAGTTCAAGAGCTTCGTGCAAGACCTAATAGACAACAAGATTCTGGCGATGGATAACCCTGTGGTGCCAAACAACCAACAGATGGGGGTCTTCAAAGACCCCCTGCCTGCGCATGATACATAGGAAAAAACCCTTCAAGTCAATGAGGTGACACATAACTACCCCATGCAGGGGTATGTAGGGATGATAAGCATAGTGACTCGAAACAAGAGGTACCCAGGAGTTGCCCCCGCGACGGCCATAGGAGAGGTTCCATAAATGTCACAACCTCAATAGCACCCTACGCAACCTCCCCCGCCTAGACTAGTGGCCACGATTCAAACTAAACTTACCCAAAGTTTAAGGACCACATCGGCTAGGCTCTCCATCTACGAGCTCATTCAACAATCATCGCCCCATCGGGAGGATCTAATGGAGATATTAAAAGCCATCGAGCTGTAGCCTCATGAAGCAGACTCTTTCAACAACTTTGTGGGACATGTAAAATGATGTATAGAACCAGTTATCACCTTTAGAGAAGATGAACTAAAATCAATGACTAGTGATATGGCAAATCCACCCCTGCACGTCATTGCACGAGTCAATAGGATTTTGTTTAAAAGGGTGTTGGTGGACACTGGCTCGTCCAGCAATATAATCACAACAGTGGCTTTGAAACACCTCAAATTGCCAGCATCTCACATCATGGCATCCACCTATACTCTTCGAGCATTCAATGATGTGATATGCTCAACGGTTGGCACAATTGTCCTACCCATCCAAGTGGGACAAAAGACTATTCTACGTTGTGCCACATCTTGGAAGGTGAGATGACCTATAACATCTTGCTGGGCCGACCTTGGATCAAGGACATGAAGTGAATCCCTTCGATAGCTCATCAGTTCCTAAAGTACACATTCGAAGGGCAGGTGCATGTAGTCTCGATAGAATTAGAGCCTTTCAAGTATTGCAATACGGTGCAATTGATGCCATAATTGACTCTTCCATCGACACATTTGGATTTTCAATTGAATCTGTCTAAACAAGATCCTATTTTGCATACATCCCCGCTATTAAGTACCTCAAATCCCTAGTCGGGTCCATATTCATCGTTTGGTCCTTCACTAACGACACCACCTATGATGGCCACACCGAAGGACAATGGGAAGAAACCCCTAGAAGATGCACCGCCATTAGTCTCAACCATCTCTATCGAAGATATGCCTAACCGAATGGAAGTTGAGACGCCTAGTTCACCCTACATGGAGTGGACCCAGGAAGAACTCCCATTCCCTCCCCCTCCACCACCAACGATCACCGTTGATATGGCCAATACGGGCCTGGGGGAGTATCTAGTGCGAAAAATTGTAGCAACACCCGCACTTGATCCATGCAGGACATGGGGAGACCTCGCCTCCCCATTGGCACTATTGTTCCTCTAGGCTACCCACCCAACCAGACAAATTGTGATTGGTATTTTCACCCAATTGTGAAAGTACACTCTCCCTTAGGATTTGGGTTCCAAATCCCCTCTTGCAAAGAAGTTAAACAAACAACTTCTCCAAGGTCTCCGTTGTATTAGCATTTGCATATGTGTATTAGTAATCTCAAATAAAGATATTCAATTTAAATGCTTGGAACACCTTAGTGATTGCAAGTAACTGTAAACAAGGGGCAATGTTGGTTTATTTTACCATGAAACTTTAGTGATTGTTCATTGAACCAAAATAAAGCAAATGTGAGTTGGCCCTCATATGACCTTCGATGTGGTGCTCAAATTACCCCTCTTTCGTAAAATTAGAATTTTTATGAAGAGAGGGCAATTTTAGGCTCAAAAAATGGAAATTTGTGAAATGCCATAAAACATAACTCCTTCAATGAAATTGGAATTTTCATGAAGGGAATGTCATCATAGGCTCATGAGTGCAAAACAAAACTGAAAAAAATGAAATTTGACCTTAAAATGGAAATTTTCTATTTTCGGATTTTTTAAAATCTATAAAAAAACAACTTCGATGAATTTTTAAAAATACTAAACAACTCCGAAAATGAAATTTCAAAGTGCGTATTGGAAGTATGAAGTATAACCTACGCAATGGTGAAATTATTTTTGGATTTTGAAATTTTTTAAATGTTTATTTTAATGCCTGAAAATTAAAAAAAGTTAAAATTTTTGGAAAAATAAAATGCAGAAAATGAAAATGAAATGCAGAAAATGGAACATAAAATGCATTCAATATGATGCTATCCTATTTCGACAAAACCGAAGATGTGAGGTTTTCATGCATGCAACCTAACCTATTGGACTTGCAAAACAAGCACAATCCGGATAAGCTAAGTGCTGGCTCCTAGGGTTTTAAATGAGGTTTTTCAGATTTAAACATTCGCATGAAGCAACCAAGAAAACTTGCATAAACTCCATTTACAAGCCTAAAATCTAAAAAGGGGAAAAATAGACATTTAATCTTGCATGCAGAAAATGACTCCTCCTTTCTTGTCCATAAGATGCAACTTTATGAAATTTTCTGTATTAAAAATTTGTCATTTTACAATAACAAAAATTTTTGGTTTTCCCAAACCGATCAATGGAAGAAAAACAGCCCAAACAGGTCCAGAATGGCCCTCTTGCCTTCAAATCTGCAACTCTGCTTGCAGTAGTTTCCAACCCCTCTCCACTTCTTTGAATGGCGTATTTAAAACTTTTAAAAAAATTTCGTTTCACCTTCCATGACTGTTCGTTTCACCTTCCCTTGTGCATGCATGTGTTTTGATTTCCAAAAAACTTTTCGTTTCTATTTTGTGGCCCTTCGTTTCATTTTCTCCACATGGGCTTGCGTCTGTTTCCTTCCGTGTGTAACGACCATCTTAAATGATTTCAAATCATTAAAGATTCCTTATGTAACGTTTTGTCTTATTCATTGGATTTTGTCCTTATGTCCACGTCACTATGCAGTCTTCAGTTTCACTATCCTGGTGTTCATCACTAATATCGCACTGTCAACTACTTTGTTCCCTTGGCAAAAATGCAACATGTCGCGATATCACGACACTTTTGCCTCCTTGCTCTCTTTTTTTGCTTTTAGCCAGAAAAATGTAACATGTCACGATTCATCCGACACTTTTTTCTTCTCTTTTGAAATGCAACATTCGTCGATATCCGACACTTTTTTCTTTTGAAATGCAACATTCACATATCTGACACTTTTTCTCTTTGCAAAATGCAACATGTCGCGATATCGCGACACTTTTTCTCTTTTCACAATGCAACATGTCCTGATATTCGACACTTTTTCTCTTTTGCCGCGACAATGCAACATGTCGCGATATCGCGACACTTTTTCTCTTTTGCCGCGACAATGCAACATGTCGCGATATCGTGACACTTTTTCTCTTTTGGCGACAATGCAACATGTCGCGATATCGCGACACTTTTTCTCTTTGGCCGTGACAATGCAACATGTCGCGATATCGCGACACTTTTTCCTCCTTGCGGTGTTTTGCTTTTTCTTTGATCTTTAGCATATGGGCCACTTCGGTCTTCTTGGAAAACATGCAAAAAGGTGGGTCCCCAATTTTGGGGTACGTTGTGGAGCAGCCACAACAAATGGTGACTCTGCTAGGAAATGCTCCTGAGCATTTCGATGAGAAACCCAACCTGAAAACCTACAACTCAACTACAAGCGTTAGCACATATCCAAAGAATGTAAATAAACCAGAAATACATGAAACATTAGAATTATTAAGCATCCGCTCGGTGTGTGCAATGTGCTTCATTCCCTATCGTTTGAAACTCGTTCAACTTTCCATTGTCAGTTTCACTTATGATTCATATGCAAGGCTATGAATGATTTGTGTAGGATTTGATGTATGACAACTATGCTAGAGATATAACAACCTGCTTTGCAAAGGCTCAAACTTTCTAGTATCATGAACAAACATATTAAAACTGTCAAACCCTCTTAGGACCAAATATGTGCATACTTGAATTAATTTACTAGATCCCAAAGTTGGTTATGTGTCACTACCATCTTGAACCCATGTGCAAGTGTAAGTGAAATCAGAGCTTTGGGGAATAGGATTCCCAACCTAAGCGAGATGGGAATTTAACCCTATCCTTGCTACTCTGATCTGGAGTTCATTACCTCATCTTGAACAAAATGATTTAACCTGCTATGGATGAAACTGTCAGGCTAGCCTGTCCGTTTGAGCAATCAGTGGTCTTGCTTTTAGACAAGACATGTTGCCACGCATGAGCATACTCCACTGCCAGTCAGGCGTCTATAGCCCCGATGGAGATCAACCCCATAATCCAGGATTTGACTTTACTTTTGATTTCTTGAACCTTGGGGATGACTACCCATCCTTGCAAGGGACATGTAGTACGATCCTTCCAATCCAATATCAATGATGCAATAAAAGTAGAATGAAAAATATTTGCTTTGGAATTTTAAGTTCTTGAGTGGGCAAAATAGAAGCTTTGGGGAATCGGATTCTCAACCTAAGCGAGATGAGAATTAGACCCTATCCTTACTACTCCATGAAGGTCAAATCAGAGCTTTGGGGAATTGGATCCTCAACCTAAGTTCGATGAGGATTTAACCCTATCCTTACTACTATGATTTTAGGCTTTAAGCACTATGGGAGTGGTAAAAACCATTATTTTAAGGATTATGTTGCATGATAGGACAGACACGAAATACTCCTTTCGCCTCACCTTTTCTTCCAAGTATGGTTTTGACCATTTTTCTCAAGATCCTCTTTAATATGTGTAGCGTGTGTTTGGTTCAAGATAGTTCGGGCATCAGTTCCCAACCTTAGGATCTTTTTAATATACGTTATATAATAACCCTAAGAGGATTCGACACCTTTTCAATGATTGTATTTGAAATGTAGATGCAACTGAGATGAAATGTATATGCCATGTCGAATGTAACATGAGATATGGATGAATGCATTGCTCTTTTTGAAATGCGGATGTTTGTAAAATTGACAACTTCATGCATCACAAGTTCCAAACGATATTCTTTAATGTGTTTGCGATACTCGTGGAGCTTTCTGCAATACAATTCCGATGTTTCATATTCTCTTAGTCTTAGTCAACATTCATAAGGACATAAGTTGACATCTCGCTTTTTTTTTTTTTCAAAACAAACCAAAAATGTCCAAAGGACCAACACACAAAACTTAAAACCAAAACTGAAATGCAAACCCAACATCACAAACCAAAAAAATTATATACAAATGTACAATATGGTACAAGATGATGCAAAGCTTGGACTATCACTTTCTCGGATCCCAAACATGATTAGAACATTTCAAAAGACATATGACACAATATGTATGCCAAATGTTGTAGGAATCCAACAACAATAAGATCAAACCAAGCAATGCAAAAAAATTCAACTTGCCTCGCTCTCCCCACCAATTTGATTTAGTGTCATTAGTACTCTCATAGGTGAGATTCAAATCATCAAATTGATTAGACAATATTTGATCTTCAATTTCATCTCGTCTATTCTTTAAGGTATAAATTTCATATTTCCATTCATGATTTAGAATTAGGCTTTCTTTATCCAAAATGAAACTTTGTAAGCAAGAGCCTATTTCCAAAAATTTTAAAGCCAATTCATTTTCCATGTTCTTAGGCCAATCAAACTTGTGCAACAATTTGCAAGAATCTAGGATATTTACTAAATGAGGATCAGTAAAAGTTTTTACCCTAGACTCCATTATCAATTGTTGATGAATTTGATTTAACAATTCATGTGCCTCAACCTCTTTTTCATTCATGCAAGTGATTTTATTAAAGGTGTGATTAGAAGTCAATCCTTGTTTTTCATTCACCTTCAACGGCATTTCATCATAAACATCCTTCAAATTCAAAACATGTTCATGCAAATCTTCACCTATAGCTTGGGTGTTTGAACACAAAAGGTTAGATTCTACCTTTTGCACATTTTCATTTACCAACACTTGGTGAGAAATCACAATTTCTTCATTTATTACCTATTCATCAAACATACCAAAATATGACACCCAATCGAAAACATGTTCATCTTTCTCAATCCTCAAATTTTGTTGGTCAAAGTGTATGTCAAGTAATCTATCTTGATGATCACTCATTTGAGTTGCTTCCAATTGATCAATCTCTTTGTCATTTGGTTCCAATTCCTTATTCACCATCCATGGCATCTCTTCATGTGAGATAGAAGTTTCAACATCTTGTATATCTAGTGGAATAGGAATTTCATCAATAGGGGTGTGAGAAAATAACACATCATCATATCTCCCCCAACCATTGTAAAAATTGTCATCCAAATTCATGGAATGAAATTCCATAGTATTTGTGACATGATCTTTTGATTCATTTGTCAATTCTTTTTCTTCTTTGTCCTTGGTAGTAGGATCATTATAATCTTCCAAAATTTGATGAGATTTGAAACCCTCTTCCAAAACATCCTCAAATTGTACAGGAGTTGTAATATCTTCCTTTGAGTAGGTGATTATGTTATCCTGCATATCAATTGACACAAAGAGTTCATTAGAAGGTTTAGAGTGAGCATATTCATCCAATTTCTTCCAAGAATCATGGCGATCATCTTCCAAAATTAAGTTATGATGCTCAACTATTTCTTCAACATCTTCTAATTGATCAAAGTGTATCTCATCAAATTCACCTTCACCTTCCTTAGATGGTTCAATTATTTCCAAAAGTGGGCTATTTCTTGAATTCAAATTGGTAAGGCTATCATAGTCCAAATTAGTAACCCATGATTCAATTTTATCACAATTTGGAGGGTGAAGAATTTCTTGATCATTATTTTCAATCATTTCATCGAGTGTGTCTTCCAAGAACAAGTGGTGCAATTCTATCATATCTTCAAATTCATTTATTGATTTTCTTTCGATTTCGCTTTCAACCACTTCATTCAATTCTATGGCAGTTTCTGTCCTATCACATATCTCAAACCGAGTTGACTTTAGGACACCATTATGTGAATAATCATGCATCTCTATGAATGAAATCATCTCAGCATGATCCTCATTAGTGGATGTTGGATTGGTAACTTGCACCTCCTCTTGGACTACATCTAAGGCGGTTGTAACATTTGGACACTCAAATTCGTCCCCTTGATCATTCACCTTAGGTATTGTTGGATTGGAGGGTGCTATATTCAATGGTTGATGTAGGTTGGTATCACTAACCCCAAAAGAACAATCTTTCGTGGGAGCATGTTGTGCCTTTTCTTCTTCCAAAACTTGTTCTACCTTTTCAAAGATCTCATAGATCATCTCTAGAGACAATTCATCCAAGTTTTCCTTAATGAGTGTAGCAAGTGTGGGGGGTATGGCTCTCGAGTATACTTCAATAGCTTCCTCTTCCGATGTACCCAAACTTTCCCACATTTGAGAGTACAATTCACGAAACCTCACATTGAATTGACTCATGGACTCATTAGGCTCTTTACACATAGAGGTGAATTGATTTTGCAACCTATCCAAGTCAACTTGATTACCAAAGTGATAAAGATAGGCTGCTTCTAATTGGCTCCAAGAAGTCTTAACCTCCATGGGTAGATGGCAATACCACGAGAATGATCTATCACCCACAATGTATGGGAAGAACCTACAAGCAATAGGCTCACAAAATATTTGAAATTGACATAATGTGAACTTATAGATATGTAGATTTTGTAGGTATCCTGATGCCACCTCTTGATTAAAAAGTCGTAGAAACTCCAATAACATTTCATGAATTTGATAAGGTGTTCCAAAGGTAGAATGACATTCATAATACTTTCCTAATGCAGATACCATCGTTTCTCTTAGGGACATCATTTCTTCTCTTAGGGATACAATTTGCTCCTCAGATGTTGCCATTAGTGAAACTCAAAGAATAACTTCAAAACCAATTTGTTAGTCATGAATAAAAGAAGGAACCATGACAAAGCAATATTCTAAAAATGTAAATTAGTTTCTGATTCACCGAGATCGCATATGCGCAAGTGAAGAGCATACTCCTAGTGTTGTAGGCTTTCTGATTCACAAGATCGCATTACACGCAAGTGAAGAGCATAATACCGACAACAAATACATTTTAGACAAAATAATTCCTTACAAATAAGCATGAAATGACTCACAAATATCAAACATGTAACGTATGAATAATCATGTTAGCATCAACCAAGAGATGTATCCATTAAAATCAAATGAAAGTAATTGCATGGAGACAACCTCGTTAGTCAAGACCAAAATTTTTCAAAATCAAATCAAAACACATTATTCCTGTATGAACAATCAAAAGCGTTAGAACAATGCATAGCAATTCATGTCCTCCTTTTAACACTACAAGGTTGTATTGTTAAAAGAGGGCTAAAGATAATAATCAATAGGGCATGAAATATTCAAAATTTAAATCCCTATAGCATTTAAATCACACTGAAATAAACCAATTCAGGCCCTCCTTCTAGCGCCAAAATGTTGAGTGGTATTTTCACCCAATTGTGAAAGTACACTCTCCCTTAGGATTTGGGTTCCAAATCCCCTCTTGCAAAGAAGTTAAACAAACAACTTCTCCAAGGTCTCCGCTGTATTAGCATTTGCATATGTGTATTAGTAATCTCAAATAAAGATATTCAATTTAAATGCTTGGAACACCTTAGTGATTGCAAGTAACCGTAAACAAGGGGCAATGTTGGTTTATTTTACCATGAAACTTTAGTGATTGTTCATTGAACCAAAATAAAGCAAATGTGAGTTGGCCCTCATATGACCTACGATGTAGTGCTCAAATTACCCCTCTTTCGTAAAATCAGAATTTTTATGAAGAGAGGGCAATTTTAGGCTCAAAAAATGGAAATTTGTGAAATGCCATAAAACATAACTCCTTCAATGAAATTGGAATTTTCATGAAGGGAATGTCATCATAGGCTCATGAGTGCAAAACAAAACTGAAAAAAATGAAATTTGACCTTAAAATGGAAATTTTCTATTTTCGGATTTTTTAAAATCTGTAATAAAACAGCAACTTCGATGAATTTTTAAAAATACTAAACAACTCCAAAAATGAAATTTCAAAGTGCGTATTGGAAGTATGAAGTATAACCTACGCAATGGTGAAATTATTTTTGGATTTTGAAATTTTTTAAATGTTTATTTTAATGCCTGAAAATTTAAAAAAAAGTTAAAATTTCTGGAAAAATAAAATGCAGAAAATGAAAATGAAATGCAGAAAATGGAACATAAGATACATTCGGTTTGATGCTATCCTATTTCGACAAAACCGAAGATGTGAGGTTTTCATGCATGCAACCTAACCTATTGGACTTGCAAAACAAGCACAATCCGGATAAGCTAAGTCTTGGCTCCTAGGGTTTTAAATGAGGTTTTTCAGATTTAAACATTCGCATGAAGCAACCAAGAAAACTTGCATAAACTCCATTTACAAGCCTAAAATCCGAAAAGGGGAAAAATAGACATTTAATCTTGCATGCAGAAAATGACTCCTTCTTTCTTGTCCATAAGATGCAACTTTCTGAAATTTTCTATATTAAAAATTTGTCATTTTACAATAACAAAAATTTTTGGTTTTCCCAAACCAGTCCATGGAAGAAAAACAACCCAAACGGGTCCAGAATGGCCCTCTTGCCTTCAAATCTGCAACTCGCTCGTGCGAGTTTCCAACCCCTCTCCACATCCTTGCATGGCGTATTTAAAACTTCTAGAAGCTTTTCGTTTCATTTTCCAATGACTGTTCGTTTCACCTTCCCTTGTGCATGCATGTGTTTTGGTTTCCAAAAAAGCTTTTCGTTTCTATTTTGTGGCCCTTCGTTTCATTTTCTCCACATGGGCTTGCGTTCGTTTCCTTCCATGTGTAACGACCATCTTAAATGATTTCAAATCATTAAAGATTCCTTATGTAACGTTTTGTCTTATTCATTGGATTTTGTCCTTATGTCCACGTCACTATGCGGTCTTCAGTTTCACTATCCTGGTGTTCATCACTAATATCAGACGCACTGTCAACTACTCTGTTCCCTTGGCGAAAATGCAACATGTCGCGATATCGTGACACTTTTGCCTCCTTGCTCTCTTTTGTTGCTTTTAGCCGTGAAAATGCAACATGTCGCGATATCGCGACACTTTTTCTTTCTTCTCTTTTGGCCGCGAAAATGCAACATGTCGCGATATCGCGACACTTTTCTTCTTTTGGCCGCGAAAATGCAACATGTCGCGATATCGCGACACTTTTTTCTCTTTTGGCCGCGAAAATGCAACATGTCGCGATATCGCGACACTTTTTCTCTTTTGGCCGCGAAAATGCAACATGTCGCGATATCGCGACACTTTTTCTCTTTTGGCCGTGACAATGCAACATGTCGCGATATCGCGACACTTTTTCTCTTTTGGCCGCGACAATGCAACATGTCGCGATATCTCACACTTTCGCTTTTGGCCGCGAAAATGCAACATGTCGCGATATCGCGACACTTTTTTCTCTTTCTCTTCTTTGGCCACGAAAATGCAACATGTCGCGATATCGTGACACCTTTTTCTTTTCCTCTTTCTCTTCGCTTTGGACCACGAAAATGAAACATGTCGCGAAATCGTGACACTTTTTCTCTCTCCTCTTTCTCTTGCAATATGTCACAAAATTGTGACACTTTTTCTACTTGTCTTTTTCTCTTCCAACATGTTGCGAAATCGTGACAGTTTTTCTTTCTTGCTCTTTCTCTCTGAACATGTCGTGATATCGCGACAGTTTTGCTTTCTTGCTCTTTCTCTCCAAACATGTCGCGATATCGCGATAGTTTTGCTTTCTTGCTCTTTCTCTCCAAACATGTGATATCGCGACAGTTTTGATTTCTTGCTCTTTCTCTCCAAACATGTCGTGATATCGCGACAGTTTTGCTTTCTTGCTCTTTCTCTCCAAACATGTCACGATATCGCGACAGTTTTCCTTTCTTGCTCAACATGTCACGATATCACAACATTTTTCTTCCTTGTGATTTTCTTTTGATTTTTCTCAAATGGGCCACTTCTATCTTTTGGAAAATCATTGTACATACTCTGAAGATCCTCTTAACTCCTGTCCACTACATCAAACGATCTGTCTAGTTGTGTTGACAACAATGACAATACTGTTGCTGCACCTTGCTCATCGGATATATCTAAGAGTATGATGTTGAAGTTGGAATTGTATGATTTGTTATAAGGATAGCAAAGATTAATATTCAAACCTTCTCTTTATCCTTGTAGGATTATAATTAAAACCATATGATAGATTGATATTAGGAATAGAAACTAGGGAACTTGATGGGACACTCTAATTAAGAGTGTAACATGTGCCTTCCTATTAATATTAGGGACAACTAATACTTCCATGCAATAATTCCTCAAGTGTAGTAGGGATAAATGATGCACCAACAAATGTGGGAGGGTTTATTTCCCAACATCTATTGATGTGGTAATGTAATGTGGAGTTGAATAAATTAAATGATAGGTTGATTCATCAAGGTTATATTTATGGACCCAAAGGATGGGTCTATTTGCTTAATTGAAAAATAGTTTGAATTAGGATGTTGGAGGTGATCCAATAATAAATTATCCTCTATAGAAGGACCTAGGTTTCATGATCTTCTCCTTGGAATGATTCTATGAATATCTCTATTCTTCTATATAATGTGGGCCATATGGTCCAGAAAATTGAAGACCAATCTACCAAATTCTTTGAGTCTTAAATAACATTGAGGTGAAGAGACCTCTTCTTCTTGATTGAAGTTGGGATTCTTAATTTTAAAGTGCTCATCACAAACCTTCATAGGAGGCTTAATATTTGTGGCTAACTAGTGAGTAACATTATGGATTAGGTAGCATTCCTCATCCATGGGTTGAGTATTTAGAGGAAAGAGAGGGTTACTTAATATTTGAAATGTTATAGAATTGATTAAAGAAGAAAGAGAAGATGTTTTAGAAACCTTACATCTCCTTCCCTCAATATACCTAGTCTTACCTATATACCTCAAGGGTCTTCCTATATACTAAAGTTCATGATAAACCTAACCCCTCTTTATATACACATCAATATATGAGAGAGATTTGATACGTGGGACTCTAACAATATGTGGAAGTGACCTCCTAGATAAATAGCCAACATACTACATGACGGGAGAGGAAATAGTATAGCTCCTTATGACTTGTACTAGCCCACTATAGTATCTTCTTTACTATACATAAGTACACATGAGACCTATTAAGTGATAATTTTACCCTATTGTAAAATCACACTCACAGTTAGGATTTTTTTAGAAAATCCTCTCTTGCAAAAAAAATTAAATTTCTCCAATGTTCCTTTTACTTTACGTGTGCTTGTATGATTGTGAATAATGTGTTAAAATAAATGTTGAAATACCTTAGAGGTGCAAGTAACTGTTAACAAGGGGCTTGTGTTGGTATTACTTTTATTTTACCGTGCTCTTTATTTTTCATGAAAATTTAAATATATATATATATATATATATATATATATATATATATATATATATAATGTGATTGGCCCTCATATGAACATGCTGAAATGGTGATTTAATTAATTTTATCTTGAAGTATTTTAGGTAGATTTTATCTTCTTTTGTTAAGCTAGAGTTTAACAAAGTTTAACTTTCTTTGTTAAAATTTGCTTTGAGCATAAAAGAGAAGACTAAAATCTATCATTGAAATGTGAATCTTGAATGATGATTGGATTCTTTTTATCTTGCTTTGTGAAGCTTTGAGCATGAAATAAAATAATTAAATGACTAACTTTGAAATGTAGTAGCCTTTGGAATGTCATATAAATTACCCCCCTTTAGTGAAAATTTGAAATTTATTGGAATTTTAATTTTCATAAAGTGAAGCTAATTTATTGCTTGAAAACAAAAGTGCAAAGTTTGAAATTTTGACTCTCCTTTAAAATGTGAAATCATGTAAAATTTGAAATTACAAAATTCCTTTTAAAATGTGAACTTTATGTAAAATTTTAGAATTTCAAATTTCCTTTAAAATAAAAGCAAAATTGCTTAAAATAAGAATTTAAAGCTTAATCTTGGAATCCATGTATCTCTTTTTTGAATTTTATTTTTTTTCAAATTTTTTATTTTATTTGATGAAGTTAAAATAAGAATTGGTTACTACTGTGATTTTTATCCAAGCCTTGTGTTTACCTATAATCTATCTCATTTATATATATTTTGGTTGAATGGTTGTAATTGGGTGATTTTAAATTTAAAAACATATATATTTTAAAATTTTAAAAATATTAAAATTTTATATTTTTTAAACATGCATACAAATATATAGTAATAGACATGCGGGTAGATCAAATGTTAAGGCTATTTTGAATCAATGTTTTTGACCACATAGAAATTTTCCTTTGCTATCGACAACGTTGGTTAAGCTCAGGCTGTTAGTAGATGTAATATAATTTGAATAAAACATGTTTACCTTTATTCCACAACAAAAGTAAACTTCGGTGTTTCAAATTTGGAGGAAAGGGGATGATTATATACAAAGCTATTATAGCGTACTTGTGACTACATGATGAGAGTTGGACAATGACCATTCGATGTTTTAATTGTTTTATTTGTGTGTTTAGGACTTGAAGTTTAGGAGAATTATAATTTGATGAGACAAAAGGTACATGGAGAGAGATAGAGAGATCTATTAATGCTTGATATTAGATGGAGGTTGATAGAGAGGATTTATTGATTCTTGATATAAAATGGAGGTTGATATATCTAAGAGTATGATGTTGAAGTTGGAATTGTATGATTTGTTATAAGGATAGCGAAGATTAATATTCAAACCTTATCTCTATTCTTGTAGGATTATAATTAAAACCATAGGATAGATTGATATTAGGAATAGAAACTAGGGAACTTGATGGGACACTCTAATTAAGAGTGTAACATGTGCCTTCATATTAATATTAGGGACAACTAATACTTCCATGCAATAATTCCTCAAGTGTAGTAGGGATAAATGATGCACCAACAAATGTGGGGGGGCTTATTTCCCATCTATTGATGTGGTAATGTAATGTGCAGTTGAATAAATTAAATGATAGGTTAATTCATCAAGGTTATATTTATGGACCCAAAGGATGGGTCTATTTGCTTAATTGAAAAATAGTTTGAATTAGGATGTTGGAGGTGATCCAATAATAAATTATCCTCTATAGAAGGACCTAGGTTTCATGATCTTCTCCTTGGAAGGCTTCTATGAATATCTCTATTCTTCTATATAATGTGGGCCATATGGTCCACAAACTTGAAGACCAATCTCCCAACTTCTTTGAGTCTTAAATAACATTGAGGTGAAGAGACCTCTTCTTCTTGATTGAAGTTGGGATTCTTAATATTAAAGTGCTCATCACAAACCTTCATAGGATGCTTAAGATTTGTGGCTAACTATTGAGCAACATTCTGAATTAGGTAGCATTCCTCATCCATGGGTTGAGGATTTAGAGGAAAGAGAGGGTTACTTAAGATTTGAAATGTTATAGAATTGATTAAAGAAGAAAGAGAAGATGTTTTAAAAACCTTACATCTCCTTCCCTCAATATACTTAATATTACCTATATACCTCAAGGGTCTTCCTATATACTAAAGTTCATGATAAACCTAACCCATCTTTATATACACATCAATATATGAGAGAGATTTGATACGTGGGACTCTAACAATATGTGGAAGTGACCTCCTAGATAAATAGCCAACATACTACATGACAGGAGAGGAAATAGTATAGCTCCTTATAACTTGTACTAGCCCACTATAGTATCTTCTTTACCATGCATAAGTACACATGAGACCTATTGAGTGATAATTTTACCCTATTGCAAAATCACACTCACAGTTAGGATTTTTTTAGAAAATCCTCTCTTGCAAAAAAAATAAATTTCTCCAAGGTTCCTTTTACTTTACGTGTGCTTGTATGATTGTGAAAAATGTGTTGAAATAAGTGTTGAAATACCTTAGAGGTGCAATTAACTATTAACAAGGGGCTTGTGTTGGTATTACTTTGATTTTACCGTGTTCTTTATTGTTCATGAAACTTTAAAATATATATATATATATATATATAATGTGATTGGCCCTTATATGAACATGCTAAAATGATGATTTAATTAATTTTATCTTGAAGTATTTTAGGTAGATTTTATCTTATTTTGTTAAGCAGAGTTTAAAATTTTTTAACTTTCTTTGTTAAACTTTGCTTTGAGCATAAAAGAGAAGACTAAAATCTATCTTTGAAATGTGAATCTTGAATGATGATTGGATTCTTTTTATCTTGCTTTGTGAAGCTTTGAGCATGAAATAAAATAATTAAATGACTAACTTTGAAATGTAGTAGCCTTTGGAATGTCATATAAATTACCCCCCTTTAGTGAAAATTTGAAATTTATTGGAATTTTAATTTTCATAAAGTGAAGCTAATTTATTGCTTGAAAACAAAAGTGCAAAGTTTGAAATTTTGACTCTCCTTTAAAATGTGAAATAATGTAAAATTTAAAATTACAAAATTCCTTTTAAAACGTAAACTTTATGTATAATTTTAGAATTTCAAATTTCCTTAAAATAAAAGCAAAATTGCTTAAAATAGAAATTTAAAGATTAATCTTGGAATCCATGTATCCCTTTTTTAATTTTTATTTTTTTCATATTTTTTATTTTATTTGATGAAGTTAAAATAAGAATTGGTTACTACTATGATTTTTATCCAAGCTTTGTGTTTACCTAGAATCTATCTCATTTATATATATTTCGGTTGAATGGTTGTTATTGGGTGATTTTAAATTTAAAAACATATATATTTTAAAATTTTAAAAATATTAAAATTTTATATTTGTTAAGCATGCATACAGATATATAGTAATAGACATGCGGGTAGATCAAATGTTAAGGCTATTTTGAATCAATTTTTTTGACCACATAGCCATTTTCCTTCGCTATCGACAATGTTGGTTAAACTCAGGCAGCAAGTAGATGTAATATAATTTGAATAAAAACATGTTTACCTTTATTCCACAACAAAATGAAACTTCAATGTTTCAAATTTGGAGGAAATGGGATGATTATATACAAAGCCATTATAGCATACTTGCAACTACATGATGAGAGTTGGACAATGACCATTCGATTTTTTAATTGTTTTATTTGTGTGTTTAGGACTTGAATTTTAGGAGAATTATAATTTGATGAGACAAAAGGTACATGGAGAGAGATAGAGGGATCTATTGATGCATGATATTAGATGTAGGTTGATAGAGAGGATTTATTGATTCTTGATATAAGATGGAGGTTGATATATCTAAGAGTATGATGTTGAAGTTGGAATTGTATGATTTTTTATAAGGATAGGCAAGATTAATATTCAAACCTTATCTTTATGCTTGTAGGATTATAATTAAAACCATAGGATAGATCGATATTAGGAATAGAAACTAGGGAACTTGATGGAAAACTCTAATTAAGAGTGTAACATGTGCCTTCCTATTAATATTAGGGGTAACTAATACTTCCATGCAATAATTCCTCAAGTGTAGTAGGGATAAATGATGCACCAACAAATTTGGGAGGGCTTATTTCCCAACATCTATTGATGTGGTAATGTAATGTGGAGTTGAATAAATTAAATGATAAGTTGATTCATCAAGGTTATATTTATGGACCCAAAGGATGGGTCTATTTGCTTAATTGAAAAATAGTTTGAAATAGGATGTTGGAGGTGATCCAATAATTAATTATCCTCTATAGAAGGACCTAGGTTTCATGATCTTCTCCTTGGAATGCTTCTATGGATATCTCTATTCTTCTATAGAATGTGGGCCATATGGTCCACAAACTTGAAGACCAATCTCCCAACTTCTTTGAGTCTTAAATAACATTGAGGTGAAGAGACCTCTTCTTCTTGATTGAAGTTGGGATTCTCAAAGTTAAAGTGCTCATCACAAACCTTCATAGGCCCTTATATTCACATGCTTGCTCTTGGACCCTACAATTGTTTCTCAATCCATAGCGTCATCCCTCTCCCTCCAAATCTATGCAACCATCCCCACCAAATAATCTCTCTCCTGATAAAGCTTAGTCACTTGTTTGATCAATTGGTCTCTCTCAGCCACCACCCAGTGATACTAACCCTATAGTGTTGTAATATTTACCTTACTCTTTTTACTCTACTTATCTAACTATATCTATAATTATAATATTGACCTTAGTATTTACTAATGTATCCACATCAACATGTACCTCATCATCGAGTCTCTCTCTACTTCTATCATCTCCTTTAGGGTCCTACTCAGACCTACCTCAAATCCTTCCCTTGTACCTAGGGGTTTTGTCACAATAGGTGCCACAACTAGTGGCCTCTCTAGATTCAATCATGTTACCAATCCTTACCTCTCTCTACCTCCATACGGTCTCTCTCAGATATCTTCAAATAATAGGTATTGCTCATCATTATGCACCTAATCTAGTTATAGTTGTGATATTTTGGAGGTATATTTGCATATATCACTATCCATAACTTGGCACAATACTTACATCATTACACCCTATCTTAGCCATAGGGACATCATCCATGTCCTCCTTTGGAAAGCTATCAAGGTTTGTGTAGCCTCCAAATACCCTCTTCTTTATTGAATGGTGGAACCACCAAAGACCCAATACTATAACACCTTGTTGAATCACAAATTGTCTCAATATCTTATCCATGTGATGGAGCTCATGCTTCCCTCTTGGATGTAGTAGCCATAAAACTTGTTACACTCTCACCAATTAAAAGGTATCCTTAGGCTACTCATATCACCCATCAAAATGCCATATGTGACCACATAAACTAAAGAAATAAGATAATATAATTTATCTCCTTTATACATGATGTTTATGTCAACACTATGCTCTAAGAGGGGAAATCTTACATCCTTTGTCAATATCCTCAAGTATTAGGCTCTATCTTGGCTAATTTGTACCTGTGCTCCTCTAATAGACACCTGTAGAATCCTCTAGACTTCCTCCAAACTCACATACATCTCTCCCATGGGAAGATGAAAGGTACTCTTTTCCCAGTACCACCTCTTCACTAATAATATAAGCACTTTATCAAACTCAACTTTGGGCATTAGGACTATGTGAGCTAGCTCTACTAAATTCAAGAGTATCTGATCTATCACAGTCACGAGATCATGGATGGTCTCTAATGTGTGTGAATGTCACTCCCAAAAATCCAAAATCTTGTATTATAACATCTCAAAAACCTATCTATTAGCCTAACCAACCTAGATAAACCCCTAAAATTAGCTTATTTTCTTACCCTAGAAAAAGCTCTACCTAAGAGAAAAAATGCCACAAGGGGAAAATAACCACCAGTGAGTGAATTTGTCATAAGAGCAAAGTCACCATTGTTACAATATTTTACATTATTTAGGTACATGTCAAAGTACCATCTTGGGTACATTGTTAGATTAGGCGTTTATCTTAGGTTACTTGAGGAAGAAGTAATAAATGCACAAGTTTCAATGTGCAATGATGTAAATATATAAGCAGTCCACTTGTACATGAGTCATAGGAAAGATAGTTAGGAAGAGTAAGGTCCAAGTAAATTATCTTCTTATATAGTCCCCATAGTGAAGCATAAGTGAGATTACTATAGAGTAGTGAGTAGGTACAATGTAGTTTCCATTAGAGTTTTGAAGTGTTAATTTCCTCCATTACATTGCATTGTACTTTTTTTTAACTTTCCATTAATAGAACTTTTTAATGTTATTGCAAAATTTTATTATCTTGATTTTTTGTATATTTTATATCTTGTGATTGCTTTCTCCCATATCATACATTATCAAAAGCTAATAGTGGTATCAGAGCCACGGTAGATCAGATAGAAATAGGGAGAGCCACAAGAGAGATTGAGAGGAGAGAAGCAAATATCAGTTCTAGAATTTTTGAGATTACATTTGGCTAGAGTCTTTCCATAGAGTTACAAAAAAAACTTGTGAAGACTAGGACTCAACATGAATTCCACTAGATTGAAAAATAAAATAGTGAATATCCATCACTTAGGATTTCTTCCACTATAGTCCTAATACTTTGTTGCGGTAAAAAGGAGATTCGAAGAAATATATAAAACTTCCTACATAGATCTAGGAATAATATCATATTTAGAATCAATCCAGCACCAGAAGCATAAAAATAAAATAAGAGGAGATTCTAGGAACCTAAGGGAAGTCATGTTGTAGACCTACACATTGTAGAAGAAGAAAAGGCTAAAGTAGACCTACTATTGATTCAAGAGACTCCAAAGAAGATTTTGGAAAAATATAGGAGATTAGTGATCTTCATCAAAGACTACAAATAGTAGATTGAAGAAATCAGTCTGAAGAAGTCGAAGATACCTATATAAGGTCCCATTAAAGAACTCCTAGTTCTAGAATATTGGAGGTTGGTGATCTCCATTAAAGCCTACAAATTGCAAAAGTGAAGGACTAGCAAGGTCCTATTCCAGATTCTAGAAGTAGCAGATTCTAGAGATTCAAGAGATCTCATTGCCAACACTTCCATAGTAGAAGGTTGAAGAAAATGTCTCATTGAGAAGACCATAGAAGATGTAAGATTGAAGACCTTGGAGAGGTCTCAAGGAGAAACAATGAAAATTATTGGTGACCCTCATTGAAGGAGTTCCTAGAAAAACTCATTGGAGAAATTCACTACCAAGGAGAATCTCCTAATAGTGAAGGAATTGGGATAATTATCGTCATCCAATAATAATCCCAAAGGATGAGGATTTGGCAAGTAGCTTACCAAATTTTGGAGGAGACTAGTGAAGACCTCAAGACTTTCATATTCTTGAGAAGAATACCATGTTTAAATAAGAATTTGATAAGGAGGTTGAAGGAGAACATAAACAAAAGAAGCCTACCAAATCTAACACATTTGGATATTACCTTTCATAGCTAAGAAGGCACATTTTGGAGATAGGGGTTTGCTAAATATACAACAAAATACTGAAGTATTCTTGGAGGAGAATTCCAACTACAAAACTTTAGATTTCCAAGGTACCTCCTAAAGGAGAAGTTGAACCCACCTACTACAGTTTTAGGGTAGCAATTTAGAGGCTTTCAAAATCTACGATTATGTGAGTTATAGATCTATTCCAGATAGCCAAGAAGAGCTACAAATTCATCACACTAAAGACAACAATTGGATGAATCAAATCATCAAGATATCCACCATCTTCAAAGGTTATTAAAGGTAAGCAACTTAGGTGTAAAAGGTTCATTACTTGAACACTTATATTTAGTTCATTACTTAGCTTAATTAAGCACATAATTAGAATCTAGAAATTGCAAGGAGAAGGTTTCATTTTAAAAAGTCTTCAAGCGAAGTGTAAAATATAGTTTATGTTAAGGGTTATTATCTACACATTAAAATAGAAGTTAGATATTTTCTAAAGGAAAGAAAAATATCATCTTCCTATTATCTAGTTATAGAAAATAAGACTATATTAAGTTGTAGAGATTATAGAAGCATTTAAGAGTTCTTTAAGAGTTATCATTAGTGCATATTATAAGTTATTTTTATGAAGTAATAATGAGATTGCAATTGCACTATATTATTTCCTCTTAAATCTTATTAGAGGTATACTAAGTGATAAACATGAATTTATTTGATAACATGAATTCATTTGTAATGTGATATAATTATTCTTATATTGCTTAATATAGTAATATTTCTTTTTTGTTTAAGATTAATGCAATATATATAATTGTATCATCAAATATGAAAAACGCAACAAAACATTATAAACAAAAAAAACCATTAAATGAAAAAGGACACAAAATTAGTAAATGGTTTCTTCATAGATTTATTCAAAATATATTACTTGGTACTTAATTATTGATTGAAATACAACAAAATATGTTGTCAACTTGTAAATTTTTCAACCTAATCCTGAGATTGGGGGTTTGATATCGAGAATTCTCTTGAAGTTACCTCTTCAATTACTTTTTCTCCTTCATGTACACCATGTATTTGCAGTGCTCTAGATCTCATTAAACCTTCTTCTAATTTGTTAAAATTTCCCAACAATGCGGCTTCCTATTGGGCGAGATCTTTGAGCACTATTAAAATAGGATTTTTCTCATTCACCTCCCTTAGCACAAGATCTGAATCCGCGTTAAGTTTCTCCTTGACAAATTTTTTTAAAATGTTATTATCCTTGAATTTCACTTGTGTCATCTTCTTCATTATTATTGTCGTTTACAAAAATTTCTTTGCAACCTCTATATTAACTTGCATGCTCTAAACTTGTAATTTCAAATTTTCAAACTACAAAAGAAAAAGAAAACATAAGTTAGTAGAGTTATATTAAAAAATTGAAACAAATATTTGCAGCTAAATTTTCACCTTGGCCACATCTCTTGTAGCCTCAACAACTTCAACTTTTTTCTTATTGGAAGCCCATTGGTTATAGTACGCTTGGGCTTCAACATTGATGTTCTCAATTCTACTCAACATAATGGTTAAAACTTCATCATCGGATGAATTCCTACACTTCATTGATCCTGATATGGTCTAATTTAGCAGACCACTAAGCTTCTCTGGTTCGTTCTCTAACAAAGAAAAAATTCACTCCCTTTTAGAGAAAAATTTGTAATGGTCATTTATTTCCTTTATAAGGACTTTCTCCCAAATTTCCTAGTCCTTCATAACTTTTAAATCTTGAAGCACCTTGTCTTGGATGGTTGCTTCAATACCATCACACTTTGAATATTTTACATAAAAATTAACTTTCTCATTCTTGAATTGAGTATGAGAGTGGGTTTCCATAGCAAAAGGTGATTTTATTTGCTCAAATGATGGGAATATTGTTTGTTGTGTTTTTATGTGGATCTTGAATCACACATATTACTTGAAAGCCAAAAATTCTACCCTACAACAAATAATATTTATCAAGCAAAATATTTTCTAATCCTATCATTTATAATGATACCTCTAGTACAAAAATTCTATTAAATGAAAAAGAGGGGAAAATCCCCTATGATCTCGGTTGATGAAGTGTTTTTCCCCTTCCACAGGCCATATTGATCTGACCTCTCATTTGTTGCACCTATGGTTGTTGTCATGGTGGTGGTGGCCTCATGATATGCTGGTCCTGGCTTCTCACCGATCATTCTTGAGATCCGTATGAAAATAGTTAAATAATAACTTGCCAAAATTATTAAAAAAAGATAAATACAAAAATATACATTAATTTCAAGTAAAGAGACAATGATTTACCTGACGACGATTGGATCTCATGTACAATATTGCGGATGGGGGTGGTGCGCAATTCTAAAAACATATGAAATTTTTTAATAAAACTTATTATAATTTTATGTAACAAATATATAGATAAAATATCGAAAGAGAAACTTACGTGTAGGAGGATTGATCTGACTACGATTCATATTGCACATTTTATGTAAATACAAGTGGAAGAGAAGAAGACCTAGAAGAAGGAGCCTGTCATGTACGTTTTTGTAGTCTCACCATTAGTGATGGTTCAGATGCATTATATTCAGAATCACCACATGCCTCATGCATGTGACCCCTTATGCCAACATCCTATTTTTTATTTTTTGCCATTGCCTTATGCTGCATTTAGGTGCAAATAAAAATTAAAAATGAAAATAGAGCTAAAATATATATATAAAAAATGGTTGTGAAACATGGACTTACCCTCAACTCCTTTGGTGTCATACCCATGCTTAGTAGTGTTGGATGCACTACAATTGGTACATCAACATTTTTCAAATCATGAAAAATTTCATAAAAAAGAGCTAAAATAAAATTAATTGTGGCCACCATGTTGAATTTTCCTGTTTGGACGTCGTGCAACTCTATTCTAATGCATTCTATAATGTATGTGCACTAGTCAAATTGCATGCATTGAAGGTAGTGAATAATATATGTCAATGCCCATAACAAAAGTTTCATTCTTCCATGCAAAGTTAGTATTGCTTTGAGGAACTCAATAATGGCCTTTAGATATTAATTTTCAACAGAGTTGTTTGTTAAACCTCTTTTAGACTTAGCCACAGAAGCTGCAGCAAATAAAAAATATTAAATTTTTAATAATAATAGAATCAATTGACAAGAATTATACCTTCCACAAATTTTTATGGGAGATCGTATTTCTCCTCCAAGTACTCTTTATCACATTGAGACAAAGAGAACATCAAAGACATGACAAACAAACCCTTGTGTACAAGATATATCAATCTCTGGATGTTAGAAGGTGTGATTATGAATGATAGTTGTTTATTCGTAATTGTCAAATTCACTATTGCACGATCATGGTCATAACCATTAATGATATTTCGTAGAAGGTGCTTTTCTATCTTGAAATACGATATTAAAAGTAAGTGATGCAAACTTACTTTAACTAGACACGAAATATCATAACTAGGGTTGGTTAGCAAATCTAACATGGCAATACAAGTAGCATTCTTGAACACTAAATTTTTAGTGGCAATAGTGGTGGTAGTGGTGGCCATTTTTCATTGTTAAATAAGGAAAAATTAAATTTGAAAGGGTGTGGGATGGCAGTCGATCAAGGAGAGTTCGAGTGCAATCACAGAAATGAAACAAAAATAATAATTGTTGATGTCTATTTATAGACAAAAATGACCAAATGTGGACATGTGGTAGAATATCATTCGACAGGTAATGAGGCTGACTGATGGCGTGACATGCGGTAAAGTAAACATTGGTTCAATGATGGACCTTGTTTTTCACCCGATCTGTTAGCCAGACCTTTTTTTCACCTGATCCGTTAGCTGAACCTTTTTTTTCACCCGATTTGTAAACCAAATCTTGTAATCAACCTGATCCATAACCTGGACCTTATTTTTCACCTGATATTTTAGCTGGAGCCTATTTTTCACCCGGTATGTGAGTCAAACCATTTTTTTCACCCGATCTATAAACTGAATGTTGTAATCAACTCAGTCCATAACCTAGACCTTTTTTTCACCCGATCTGCTAGTTAGACCTTGTTTTTCACTCAATCTATTAGTTGGACCTAATTTTTCATCTAACCCTTTAACCAAACCTTCTATTCCATTCGGTCCATTACCCGAACCTTTTTTTTCACCTGATCTATTAACCAAACCTGGTATTCCACCCAATCCCTTACCCAAACCTTGGTAATGCGTAAATTCATTGTTACAAATTTCATTTTAAAATTAAAAAAATCAAAATTAAAAGTTAAATTTTCAATACATATCTACAGTATTGCACCTCCTATCCCACTTGCTCTTGTAGTGCATTTGGATGATGAACAAGTCATATGTGTTGGGCCATCAAAAACCTCACTCAATTTTCTCTCTCCAAAGCTTTCAAACTCTAATTATGTGTAGTAAAAATGAATAGCTTTTACCCTCCCCATCTCTTTTACCCCCGATAGCCTGCTTGACTTGCTTTTCATACTTTTGTTCTATTTGATAACCCTAACTAATCAAGTTTCCTTATGAATATCAATTTTCCTTCCTATTATGGAATTTCAAATTGTTTTTAAACAATTAATTTTTGCATCATACCTTTTGCATTGGTATTTTGAGAATCAAAATATTTTTCTCATACAAAATTTATAATCTATGACTGTTTTGATGTATTCATTGTGCAATAAATGCATCAAAATGGGTCAAATGTAGATACCTAATTTTGTCATACCAAAATTTTTAGTAATTCACCAAACAATGAAAACAATATTATTCATTATTTTACCCCAAATTTCTATTGCTCAAAAATCGAAAACACTGGTGGTAGAATGAAATCATTGGCAAAAAAATTGTTGTCATCGATAAAAAATTTGCTTGTCATAATTTCCCATCTAAATTTGATCTTTCTAGCCCGAGTTTGACCTACATTGGTCAAAACAATAAAAACATTGATGACAAAATCAACATTTTTTTTTTTTTGTAGCAATTTTGCTTAGACTAGTATAAAATCTCAAAAAAAATATTCTTTGTTGTTCTCAAGCCTTTTCCATTAATGAGTCAGATGTGATGTTACCTCAAATATATGGTCTCATGCAACAAGACTCCAAGCCCAAGACTATCCAAGCATTAGGATCCATTTTCCAAATTCTTACCTCTTGTAATCTTATCATCATTGAATGCATTTCCTTTCTCCCAAGACTATGAATCTCTACAAATTGAAGCTTTGGGATGACCTCCTCATTAGCAATTTTCACATACCAAAACTCTATTAAATTTTCTATCTTTCTTGCTCTCACATTCAAGAACTTGGAGAAAATCAGCTAACAGCTAAGTTTACTTGCAAAAGGGGCAAAGAAGGAAGAAACTATTACTTGCAAAGGGGGTAAAGAAAAAAGAAAATACATGATCGTATTTTCCTCTTTTCCTCTCTTTATCCTTTTAGCACTTCATATCTCTTGTTAACCTTGACCTTTCTAACATTTTCTTCTACTATTATTTGATTTTATATCATAATCATTTGCTAGGCTTTTGTTCCTTGTAGTTCATATCATCTTAACTAACATATACCTATTTTTCAAGCATTTGAATTCATTTTTTAGCATTCCTAAACATTAATTAAAATATCGGTGTGTCTTGTGGTGCTTTGTACTTGTCCCTAGTTGTTCCTTCCAAGATACTAATCTCTATCTATATAATTTCTCTATGGAAGAAAAATTATTGTGAACAATCAGGGAACGATTTTGCCAATCACACTCTTATCATAAAATTTTAGATTTTATTCTTTGTTCCTATAATATTTTCTTATTTGTTCACATATTTTATATTAATATTCGGTCATATTTTTACAAACCTTGCACTTTGTCTTTTTTATGTTTTTGGCTGAAGTGAGATTGTTGTCGACCTGATTACAAGTAACGATTTTATCATTTTTCTTTTATCATAGATTCCCAGGCAATATTTCATCAATAATCAAGGGCCTAACTAGTTAAGCCAAGAATTATCATGTCTCCCTCAAGCTTGGCAGACCCCCATACACTAACTGTTGTTGTTAAGTTTTTATTATTTTTTAGGTCTTTGCGAATTTACAAGCAACCCAGCCACAAGCAGCGATTTTGTTGGAATAGATCTTGCAACTTAACAATGATTTCGTCTCTATTGCAGAAACATGTATTCTAGCTCTAGAATGTGCAAAATTTGCCTTTTTAATCTAGTTATGCTCCATGTTCTTTGGATAATAGGTCTCTATTTCTGTTTTCTAACACACTAATAAGGCAACAACAAATAAACTTAGCATAAGGAGAGAATGTTTTTATTTTTGTATTTTAGGCAATGTAATCAAAAGCATATAACTTGCATTTGAGGCTAGTTTTGCTTGTTGCATCTCCTCTTTTAACCTTTGTTTTTAACCCAAGGAAAATAAATTTTTAGTTTTGTTATTAAAAGGAAAATAAATTTTTAGTTTTGTTGTCATCGTTTGAATTAATATACCATATAAACTAAAATTTATAAATTTACATTATCTTATTTTTTAATATTTGTGTGAACAATAAATTTTATAAGAATATTTTTTATAGACGCTTTAAGTGTTTCGAATCAAGATACCATATAGATTATCTTATTTTTAATATTTGTGTGAAGAATAAATTTTATAAATTAAAAAATTATAAAAACTTTAAGTGTTTGGAAAATTTGTATATTTACATTTTTTTTAACTTTTTTCTGAACAACTTGTCACAAGGGTCAAGTCGCATTGCCTCTTATTCTAGCGTCAAATCATAGTGCTACCACTAAAACCCCTATCTATCCCTAGTAAACTCGACACGGATTGAGGGAGACCTTGGTGACTCGGGGTTGGTACCGTTGTCATCAAGCTGGCACACGCTTAGCGCACTTAAGTCACATGACTACTTTAAGCATGCCCGCAAGGATTTGTATATTTACATTATTTTATTTTTTATATTTTTACGAAGAATAACTTTTATAAGAATCTTTTTCATTAAAAACCTTAAGTGTTTGTAAATTAATACAACATATTTAGTTTTTCTCATGGGGATACATTGTAATTTTGCAAACCAAAGGGGGGAAGACTTATAAAGGTGTATTTTCGGTAGTGACCGAAATATTAGTCACATTATTTTGCAAAATTTCATTGTAAAAGGTGCATTTTCGGCAACGACCAACACCTTAAAAATGGGCAGATCAAAGAAAAAGCAAGCCCCAAAACCAACTGATGATGTTGTTACATTAGTTAAAGGTCCTTATTTTCCACCTGACATGGATGGACCAGATTTTTATGAGGGCACATTTCTCACACTAAACAATGGTTTAGTAGCCCTACTCGAAGATTTTGAGTCTTGTAAAGACCTTAAAAAAATGGTGCTCGATTCACTATTGGCATTATAAGGGGCATATACATGTCATTGGTTGCACTTGACCTTGCCCAACGTAAAGTGAAATTGGACATAAGTGAGGAAAAAAGGGTCCTAATGGTCGATGCTTGTTGTGACACAAGTGACCTTCAGCCCATTGTGGTGAATGCTTGTTGTGACACGAGTGACCTTCAACCCATTGTGGCAAATGCTTGTTGTGATACAGGTGACCTCATACCTTCAATGGTAGATATCAGTTGTAGCACAAGTGATATCATTTTAGTAGCAAATTTTTCTTGTGACACTAGTGACTTAAAAATTGAAATTCCTCAAAAAGAGATCCATAATCTCATCAATGAAAAATGCCATATTGTTAAAAGTATTTACGAAGATGATGAAATTGGGTGTTTTGAGAAACACACCAAAGGATTTGGCTCAAAACTGATGAATAAAATGGGATTCAATGGTGAGATATTAGGTGCAAAATAACATGGCATTAAAACTCCTATAATGCTAAATGTTAGGGCAAATAATGAAGGCCTTGGCTATTCTGGACATGCAAGTACAAGTGATACCATGCTTGTAAAACCTAAATATCCTACATCTCCTAAACATCATTATTGCAGCCATTGTGGAAAAACATGACATGTTGTAGATAAATGTTGGAAATTACATCCTTGTGATTCATGTGGATGTACGAATCACTCTTCTTCAAGTTGTTGGTACAAAGTGAAAATGGCCAACAAGGTTCATATAGATTGTGGATGGACAAATCACACACAATGGACCATGATGAAAGAAATGTTGTATGGCTTCTACCAAAAAAGTAAAACCTATGGTAGACCCCGAGGCAAATCTAGTGATAGACCAAGTGGCAGTCCCAAAGACAATGACCTAGAGAAAAACCTAAAGATAGACCTAGAGATAAAGTTCTAGAGGCAGTGATCCAGAGGCAGATTCATAGGAAGATCCTGAAATAGACCCAGAGACACAAATCTAGAGGTATGCTTAGAGCCAAAGCTAGAGCCAGAGCCATGAGCTAGAGCCAAAGCCAAAGACAAATCAAGAGCCATCATTCTTTCATTTCTCTTCTTCTTCACTGTATTGGGACATTTATATTATTACCCAAATAATGTAATAAGGGGGGATGTTAGAGTTACTATTCTATGGTAACTATTCTATTACCTCATTTGGTTAATGTAATAGTTGTTAGGGTAGGTTAGTTTACTATCCTAGGTTAGATATTTATCTTACCGATATTTCTTATGTCGACAAATATTATTTGTTAGAATATTTTTAGGTTTCTTTTTAAGTGTTATTAGCTCGTTTGTTAGAGCTTTTGTTAGCCTTAAATTGTATATATTTCATACTATATCAATAATTATTATTAGATTATTCAACCCTAATATTTTCAGGGGCCAAAATGCCTTTTTTTCGAAAAAAATTCTATTTTTTAATTATTTTTATTTTTGGAAAGTTTTTGTTTTTGGAAATTTTTCATTTTCAGCAACTTTCCATTTTTGGCATCTTTCCATTTTTTACGACTCTCCCTTTTCGAAAATGGAAATTTTTCCACTTTCTCCCCAGCGAATCAACCTTTGACTTCTTTGACTTTGTAATTGCATTTGCTTCCCTGAAATTGATTTTCTGCCTCAAAATTGATTTTTTTGTGGTAAGACTTCCCGGAGCCATAACTTTTGATTCATTTACCCAATTGTATATTGTAATATATCATTGGAAATATTGAGAAAAGATCTATCACAATGAAATATCTAAAGATCATTTTATCCAATTTTTTCTTCACCACTGGATGTATTTCATACTTGGAAAAATTTAAAAAATTATTTTTTAGTGTGGCAAAAATGCCAAAAATCTCACAAAATAAAGCCTGTTATGATGACTAAACCCTCAAATTTCCTCTTTTTGAAGTGCCAAAAATACAATTCAATATAATCCAAAATACACCTTATATCTCCTAATTAAACATGCAGAATCACAAATTTTTAAATAAGACCCAAATAACATTATTAAAATATCAAATAATCTTTTTACACCTTATGACTCCCTATAGATCAAATTCAAAATAAAATATTTTTCTCCCTTAATGCACAACGAATGAAGCATCTTTGCAAATAAAATTTTAATCAAAATTTATTCATACCTTTCATAAGTGCATGAAATATTCTCTTTTGCCTTGCAAAAACCATTCACAACAATTTAATCATGTGACCTCTTGGCCCATGTCACCCTAGCGTTAGCTAGGCATCCAGTTGGACTACACCAACGGATAGCAACAATAGTGCACAACTTAACTATAAACCCTTATTTATGTCATGCAAAATAATATTTTTACCACCAAAATAGCACCTGCGTGTCACCTACATGTATCGAACCTGTGACCACCTCTCTCGTAGTACCTTAGCGCTACCCAAATGACCAACTACACTATTTTACAAAATGAAACCAATAGTGCCTCATGTTGTCCTTATTCTGACTTCATATTCTATCAAAAATCATATTTCTTATCCTCTGTGATTCGCTACCTCAATGTGTCAATGGATTATTTATATACAATTTACCCTCCATTTATGGTGATGTCGATGATCAATATTTTATTAAGGTTTTTGACTTTCATATATCCTCTATGAATTTTGGCACTCTCCTTTTTTTAAAACCCTTATTTTGAATATAATATTTAAATCTAAAAGATTTAAATATTAAATATTTAAACCTTTGGGCTTTTGAAAATAAATATTTTTCTTTCTTAACTTTTGGCCCATCTTCATAATATTTAAATTTAACATTTAAATATTGTAATCCTTCTTTTATCTTGAATTTTTTACCATTGCTTTGCCTTGAATTTTATCTATTGCTTGCTATCAAAAACATAGGGAATATTTCTACCTTGAATGCCATGCAACCTTTTGACATCAATTACCATGCACATTTGACATCAATGACAACTCAATTTAACTCAATATTTCCAACAATCTCCTCCTTTGTCATTGATGGCAATCCTTACAAAAAATCCTTCTTTTGTTGCAGTTGGATTCCAAAAATGCTCTCCCTGAGAAGCTCCTCCGCTTAACTAAATACTCTCCCCCTTTGATATCAATGGCAAAGTGCTCCTTGGGGCTAAAAATAAGACTCTTTAGCATAGTCCCCTCACCACATTCTTTCCTTGGGGTGATTAATTATGGAATAGGAGTAAAGCTACTCCCAACTTACAATGCTCTTCTTTTTTTTCAATATTTTTCTAAAATTTTGAATTCATACCTCTTTGAATATTTTTACTATCCTTCTTCTTGCTTATCTTTAAAACTTTTGGAAATTTTGTTCTACACCATTTTGATTTATGCCCAAAATTATTGCAATTGTAACACATGATGTTGTAGTCCTTGAAAGGTGCAAATGATCTAAAATTTCTCTTGGTGAAATCATAATCATTCTTACCATGAACCCTACAATGTATATATTTATGACCAAAATTATTACATGAGAAACAATAACCTTGTTAAGAAATATTCATCTTGCCTTGGAGGATATGTTTGCATGATTCTTTCTTTGCTCTTTCTGTGCTAGTCCCTATTTCTTGATGGTGCCTTGTTTTCTTTCTCATTGATATTTCCACTTCTCAATTTATTAGTACAGGTCTTAGATTCTTCTTCAAATACCTTCTTTTATGCTTCTATTTCTTTTGAGATTGTCTCCTATTTTTGTACTTCTTGACTTTCCTCAAAGCCAAGTCTAGTATTCATAAATGGAGATATTTATGTTTTGATAGTATCATCCAAATATTTTGATCTTTTTCTAAACTGATATATCTTATTGTTGAATTTCTCAAGTCCATTCCTTAGAATATCAGCTTCATGTTCTAGTATTTCATATTCTAGTTCTTTTTTCTTTTAACTGTTTAGTCATACCTTCTTCAACTTTCCTTGCCTCTTCAACCTTAACTTTTAAGTCAGTGAGATCTTGTAGAAGCTTTGCCTTTGTTTCCTCATCCTCTTGAACTTGAGCCTTCAATCTTAAATTCTCTCTTTTCAACTCTTCAAGCTCAACAACAAGTTCCTCTTCCATATCAATAGTGGCTTCCTTTTCATATTTTGAACCTTTTACTTCTTCTTGGTCTTCAATAATAGGGACATCTTATTTTTCTTCTATGGTCAAAAATAGAAAATTTTCTTTCTCACTATCAGAGAGACTTTCATCACTATAACTGGAAGCATTGCTTACTTCTTCAACATAAAATCTTTTCTTGTGCCTTTGAAGCATCTTCTTCTCATGCTTGATTTGACCATACCTATTTTTATTTTTATGATAAACTTTTCTTTCTTTCTTTTTCTCATATTCCTTTTCTTATTCACTACTACTATATCCATTTTGTGGATAATTAGTTGCATAGTGACCAATGTTACCACAACTAAAGCATTTCACAGTCTGCATATTTTTGTATTTTCTTGGACCCTTCTTATTTCTTCTCACAAATTTAGCCTCTTCTTCACTGCTTGATTCATAACTTGATTTTGGTTCTTTATATTTTTCCTTATTTGAATATTTAAATTCTACCTCTCATTTGGATGTTTGTTATTTTTTTGTCCTCATCTCATAGGTTGTGAGTATTCCATGTAGCTCATCCATGCTCAAAGTTTTGAGATCCTTCATCTCTTCTATTGTTGAAACCTTTGCATCATACCTCATAGGGAGTGACCTTAATATTTTTTGAACAATAGTAGATTCCTTAATATTTTCTCCAAGTCCATGAATAGTGTTGACCACCTCATTAACACGAAGTAGATACCTAGCAATATTTTCCTCATCTTTCATATTTAAATATTCAAACTTCCTCCTCTATGTTTTAAGCTTTGTCACTTTACCTTTGTAATCTCCTTCATATGTATTCCATAACTTATCCCACATTTATATTTCTAAAGTGCGTTGCATGACATTTACAAATTTTTATTCACATAAGCCACTCAAGATTGCATTCATTGCCTTGGCATTACTTTCATATGGTTTCTTACCACTTGCATCTATGGGAGGAGTTGTAGGTGGTGTGAACCCATCCTCAATTAATTACCATGTATCATATCCTTGTGCCATAAAAAATATCTTCATCCTTATGCTCCAAAAATCATAGTTAGTCCCATAAAACAATGCTACTTTGTTTGATGAAAATCATTCCTTGATGTGACATTTGTGTTCCTATAAGATTTACCTTCAAGCTATTAGTATTTTACGAAGGAAACCACTTTGATACCAAATGAAGAACACAAGATTATACTGAAAGGGGGGTGAACAATATAAGATATAACTTTATTTTTATTTCCAAAGCAGTATTATCCAATATTATCAATTGCAATAATGAAACAATACACAAGTCATCACACACATAAGAGATATAGATTTAACGTGGTTCACCCAATGTGGGATACATCCATATAGAAAATATTTCTTATAAATTTTCTCAACAAATATCTTGGGAACCAATTCCCTATTACAATATTTATGGGCACCAATCCAAAGGAGACACCAATCCCCTATGCTCAAGTTTGTGGACCTCTATCCACAGGAGACATATATCCCCACTGCTCTGGTTTGTGGACCTCTATCCATAGGAGACCTCAATCTCCTTTGCTTTGATTTGTGGACCTCTATCCACAAGGGACCTCAATCCCATCTACTCTTGTTTATGGACCTCTATCCATAGAAGACCTCAATCTCCTATGCTCTAGTTTATGGAATTTTATCCATAGGAGACCTTAATTTCCTTTGCTCTAATATTCTCCAAACCTACATACAAGGCTTCATAAAATCCTCTCCAAGCCTACACAAGGCTTGCTCAAATATCCTTATCAAATGATCAAAAAAATTTACATACAAATATGTTTATCTAACTTGCATAATGATGTTATCAAGTGCTTTATATATTCTTCAAAGTGCTTTCCTCAACTAAAGTAGTTTATAAATATTCGACCCAAAAAAATTTAACCTCTTGAACACATAGAGAATGATATGCACTAACAAATGCTCAATATGTTCTTCACATTCATTAAGTTTTTCACTTTCAATTATCTCACATTTACAAAGTGCTTTCCTCAACTAAAGCAGTTTAGACATATTCTACCCAGAATTCGTTTAATCTCTTAAACATATAGAGAATGATATACACTAACCAATTCTCAATATATTCTTCACATTTATTAAGTCTGTCGCTTTCACATGTCTCACATTTATTACATTTTAAAGGTAGCTCTAGTCTAGCACTTGATAACTGACCTGGTATTTGATTATTTGTAACTTTACTTCAAAACCAATCATAATACACAAGTCCTTCTCATCTACTCACAAAATCAATCATGAACAATGCACAAGTCTGCCCTTTTATATATACTGCCAAAATCAATCATGATGATGCACAAATTGGCTTCACAAATATGATCTATAACTCTTGCATTTTAATTTCTAATATCACTCAAAACCAATGCACTAATTAACTCTCAAAATAGATTTATAACTTTCATCAATTTGTTCCCAATTTTAATCACAAATAATACACATCCAATAATTCCTTATACCTCCACTCTCATAACCACAAATATTACTTTATTCAAAAAAAAATCATGATAATGGAATTAAATAAACATACCTTTAAATATGTCACAATGATGATGAGCCTTCAACAACCTATCTTAAAATAATTTCCCTTTCTTGTGCCACTTCAAAAACTGGTTAGTAAATATTTCTTTCAAATCATCCACATTAAATCCCTTCTCAAAAAGATGTGCATATCAAGACTTGGAAATAATGTTTTATAACTCCTTTTAGTCTCACAAAAATAAAGCTTTTTATGATGACTAAACCCTCAAATTTCCTCTTTTTGATGTGCCAAAAATACAATTCAATATAAACTAAAATACACCTTATATATCCTAATTAAACATGCAGAATCACAACTTCCAATAAGACCCAAATAACCTTATTACAATATCAAATAATATTTTTACACCTTATGACTCCCTCTAGATAAAATTCAAAATAAAATATTTTTCCCCCTTAATGCACAATGAACGAAGTAGCTTTCCAAATAAACTTTTAATCAAACTTTATTCATACCTTTCATAAGCACACAAAATATTCTCTTCTGCATTGCAAAAATTATTCACAATAATTTGATCCAATGACCTCTTGACCCACAAAACCCTAGCACCAACTAGACATCCAGGTGGACTACACCAATAGATAGCAACAATAGTGCACAACTTAACTCTAAAACCTTCTTTCTACCGTGTAAAATAATATTTTTACCACCAAAACAACACCCGCGTGTCACCTGCATGAATCAAACCTATGACCACCTCTCTCGCAGTGCCTTAGCACTACCCAAATGACCAGCTATGCTATCCTACCAGTTGAAACCAATCATGCCTCACTCTATCCTTATTCTGACTTCGTCTTCTATTGAAAATCATGTTTCTTCTCCTCTATGATTCAGTACCTCAACTTATGAATGGATTTTCAAATTGCACCCACAAACCTTACTATAGAAAATAATTTTGGTTCATTATTTATACGCAATTTGCCCTCCATTTACGGTGACGTCGGTGCTAAACATTTTTTAAGTTTTTTGACTTCCATATATCCTCTATGAATTTTGGCACTCTTTTTTTTTTTAACCCTTATTTTGAATATAATATTTAAATCTAAAATATTTAAATATTAAATATTTAAATATTAAATATTTAAACCTTTGGCCCTTTGAAAAATAAATTTTTGTCTTTCTTTTAAGCCTTTTTTCCATCTTCATAACATTTAAATTTAACATTTAAATGTTGTAATCCTTATTTTACCTTGAATTTTTGACCATCGCTTTACCTTGAATTTTATCTATTGCTTTCTATCAAAACCATAGGGAATATTTTTGCCTTGGATATCATGCAACCTTTTGACATCAATGACCATGCACCTTTGACATCAATGAAAACTCAATATAACTCAATATTTCCAACAATTAGGTCTATTTTTTTAGAAAAAAATCTCATCTTTTAAAAAGAGAGTTAGCAAATTCAAAGAAGTTCTAGAAGGTAAAAAATATGTCAATATGCAAATGGAGGAAACCATACCTTTGGTAGAAAATAAATTAAAAAGTAGACAAAGGTATTTGTTTGAATGTTAAAAATCTATTTGGAAGAAAAAGGTTATAATTTCTATTAACCCTAGCAACAAATATAATTTCAATAATATTGCTTTATCTAAGAGGGTACAAGTTCAAACAACAAAATTTAATGGCATACAACTTGACTATGATTTTGAAGATTTGAAGATCACCATGGATAAATATGTTTTACATTCATATTTTTATGCTATTGAGATGGATAATGTGGATGTTTTTTTTCATATTTTAGATTCTTTAGGTATAATTAACATTAATGTATAAAATAAGTTTATGAAGTTATGACACAAGAACAAGAAAATAACATTGCAAGACATTCTTAGCTTAAGGACCAAGGATCCAAGGAGAAGCAAGTAGTTATGGTAAGGGAACAAGTTAAGGAACAAACAAAATAATTAAAAGTTGAATATACATTAGTAGATGTAGTATAATCCATGGAAGAAGTGCACAAGGACACACCAAAATAAGGGTACAAGAGAGAAGAGCATGGGGATTAAATTTAAAATAAAGGAATAAAATTATGAAGAATCAAATAAAATAGAATGTCATGTTAAGGTTGCAGCATATCACCCCCCAAACCACCCCAAGCAACAAATATCTTGGAGGTATGGATTAGGGCATTAATATTATTATGGATCTACATGGAGTTAAAAAGGAATCAAGTATGACAATTTTTGGTTAAAAAGCATAGTGTTTATAAATTTTAAAGGGGTATAACAAAATTAGAAAATAATAGGACTAATCATTCAAAATAATAGAGTAAAGCAACAAAAGCATGGAGCCAATAAAGTAGTTATGGATACTCAAATGGTACAATAATAACTTGGCATAATCGACGATCACCACCAATCAAGATTTCACTTGAATGGATAAGTGATCAATATTGGTACTTTTCAAAATTACCTATAATATTATATTATGTAGTTTATGTTGGGGTAAAAATATTGGTTAAATTCTATGTTCGATGTCACAACCCTTTCACTTAATTATAAACCCAGGGATGCTTGTAAACTTGCAATGTATCAGATAGAGATTGAATACAATACCTCTAAGATGATACCACTAAAATATATATTTTTGGGGGTGTTGTATAGCATTAATCCAATCCAATATACTTAATCTTGAGAAAATAAATTGCAGAAAATAAAATCACACCACACTTGCAAAAATTAAAGAAATCAGGTAAATAAATCAGATTGTAGAAAGTAATAAAAAGCAGGAAAAACAAAAATTAAATTGAAATGAAATTACATGAAATTAAAGGAGAAGGGAAAGAATACTGGCCAAGAGTGAGCCCAAGCTCCAACATATTTCACCTGGTTATGTACGTATTCCAAACTTCAAATAAGAGAACTTTAAATGAATTTTATTGCATAAATGGAATTACAATATAATCTGGTTCTTTTGCTATTTCTCTTTCAATAAGTTTTGTGTGTTTATATAATGCATAGGCTTCTTTGTTACAATAACTAATTTCTACTAAAAATATGATTACAATAACTATACACCAAATTAAGGAAATTCAATGTATTTAGAACAAATTATGTTTGTTGCATAATTAGTCTACGATCTAGTTAAATCAAACAACTTTTATTCTCCATCGATATTTGCTGGAAAATGGTCAATTTTAGTTTTATCTCATCATCATAACTTGCATTCTACCTTCAACAAGTCGTTACTTTGTTTCATATGAAAACATGGCAATTGACGTTTTCATCGATTAACGAGAGTTAGACACCATATGATCGAGAGTTAGGTGCTTCATTCTACTTACATGGAGTAAACCATATTTAACTTCATCAATGGAAATAAGGTGCCTTTCTTGTTATACTCACAGTGACACTAAGAGGGGGGGTGAATCAGTGTGTTCTTTTAAAACTTTAAATTTGCAACTCTTAATGCTGAAATAAAGCAAACTCAAAATAGATACAGCAAGTTAACAAGAGAGCATCACACAACACAAGATTTAACGAGGTTCACCAATGTGGCTACTCCTCAAAAAATGACTGCTTGGACTACCATCCAAATCCAGCCTTTGCAAAGCAACAACTTTACAATCTATTTACCAGCACCAAACTGGAAGGAGCACCAACCCCTCAATTTTTTGTACCAACAGAAAGGAGCAACAACCCCTAATTTACCAGCACCTACTGGAAGGAGCACCAACCCCTGATGCCAAGCTGCAACTTGGACTTCAAGTGAATCTATGAAATTTACAGAAAAATACCTTCACCCTTTTTGCACACAGTCTGCTGTTTCTGTGCACTCTGCTTCTTCTGTGCAATCGCTTCGCACAATCTATTTTAGAATAGTCTGCTTCTACGCAAATGCCTCGCACACTCTGCTTCGATACAATCGAACGATCGCTTCTACCCCTTTGCGCTTTTTTGCTCTCTATGCGCTCTTGCTTCGCACTTAGCTCGATTCGACATGACTCGCTCTCTGCACACTACGGGCTTAATTCATACAAATTCGATACACCTCAAATCTCCAAACAACCCTCCTTTTATAACAAAATTTTCATGATAAAAATCTAACTTTAGTCGGTGATTATGCAAGTGCAAAGCCTAATCATCGTCGACTATAAACCCTAGCTTTCATCAGTTGTAAACCCTAATTCTCATCGGTTGTCATCGGTCTTCATCGGCTTCAACTTACCTGACTCTATAGCTTCTTTTGTTCCTATTGCCATGAAACCACAACATGTCACGATATCGTGACACTTTTGCCTCCATACACTTTCTTTCTTCTTTTGTCACGATATCGTGACACTTCTACCTTCGTAGACTTCAACTCTACTCTTGTCACGATATCATGACACTTCTACCTTCGTCAACTTCCTTTTAGCTTTTGTCATGATATCGCGACACTTCTATCTTCGAAGCTTCTGACTTTACATTTATCATGAAATCATGACACTTCTCCTATTGAAGACTTGCTTTCTAATTTTATCATGAAATCGTGACACTTTACCATCGTACACTTTTTTTAATCTATCATGAAATCATGACACTTTCTACATCCATATGCTTTCTTTTCTGCTTATCACAAAATCATGACACTTTATGCATCCGTACGCTTTCTCTACAACCTGTCATGAAATCGTGACACTTTTTACATCCGTATGCTTTCTCTTCAACCTGTCACGAAATCATGACACTTTCTGCATCCATACGCTTTCTCTTCAACCTATCACAAAATCGTGACACTTTCTTACTTCGAACACTTTCTCTAACCATGTCATGAAATCGCGACAGTTCTCACTTTGAACTCTTTCCTTTGTAGCATGTCACGAAATCATGACAGTTCTCACTTAATCTTTCTCTCAGCATGTCACGAAATCGTGATATTCTCACTTAACTCTTCATGTCACAAATCATGACAGTTCTCTTAACTCTTTCTCTCCTACTTGTCACGAAATCATGATAGTTCTCACTTTGAACTCTCTCTCCAAATCTGACCATCAACATGTCACAAAATCGTGACTATTTTCTCACTTTCTCTTCTAACATGTCACAAAATCATGACATTTCCAACTCACATGCAAATCTCTCGAACATGTCGTGAAATCGTGACAATTTTTCAACTTGCCTTCTTCTCTTCCAACATGTCAAAATCATGACATTTTCACTTGCCTCTCTTCGAACATGTCATGAAATCGTGATAGTTTTTCAACTTGCCTTCTTCTCTTCCAACATGTCAAAGAAATCAAAGATTCTTCTCTTCCCTCTTTCAACATGTCATGAAATCGTGATAGTTTTCTCTATTGTTTCTCTCTCCTCCAATATGTCACGAAATCATGACATTTTTCTTTGCACTTTCTCTCTCCTCCAATATGTCGTGAAATCGTGACAGTTTTCCTATTTTCTGAATATGTCGCGATATCGTGACACTTTCCTTGTCTTTTTCTTTGAATTTTTGCATGTGGGCCACTTAGGTCTTTTTGGAAAAACATTGTACATATTCTGAGAGATCTCTGAACTTCCTATTTGCTGCATCTGAACTTCCTATTGCTGCATTGAATCAAATGATCTAGCTGATTGTGTTGACAACAATGACAATCCTGTTGCTGCACTTTGCTCAACAATCTCCCCCTTTGGAATTGTTGGCAACACATGTGCGACTTCTAGCTTCCTGTAGCTCTTCTCCCCCTTTGACAATAATACCAAAGGGCTACTACAGACTCCCCTTGAGTCCAAGCACAACATTCTCAGGAAAAATTTATTACACTTAGTAATAAACAAGAACATGAGCAAGAAGATAAACAAATACTTCAATGCTCCCCATGAGAATGTGATCCCTGTAGCTAGTCACTTCTTGGGAAGGGTCACCACTCCCAATTTATTGCGAAGGTATTCAAAAACATCCTTGGGCAATGGTTTTGTGAAGATATCTGCTACTTGCTCTGTAGTTGGAACAAAATCCAGCTTAACCTCACCTTCAACAACTTTCTCTTTCAAAAAATGATATCTGATAGCAATGTGTTTTGTCCGTGAATGCATTACCGGATTCTTGGAGATGTTAATTGCACTTGGTGTTATCACACTTAACTGATATTGGCTCACTAAAATTAATACCAAGATCTTTCAGAGTTTGTTTCATCCACAAAACTTGTGTACAACATGTTGTTGCTGCAATATATTCTGCCTCAATTGTTGATAAAGAAACTGACTCTTGTTTCTTGTTGTGCCAAGCAACCAACCTGTCACCAAGATAGAATGCACCTCCATTGGTACTCTTCCTGTCATCAACACATCCTGCCCAATCTGCATCTGAATATGAAATAAGGGTGAAGTCTTTACCTTTCGGATACCATAACCCATACTCCATAGTACCCTTGAGATACCTAAGAATCCTTTTTACTATTGTCACATGAGTCTCTTTGGGAGTGGCCTGAAATCTTGCTACCATGCAGACTGCCTACAGAATATTTGGTCTAGTAGCTATTAAATATAGTAAGCTTCCAATCATTGATTTGTACATGGTTTGATCAATAGGTGGAGATTTGTCATCTTTGCTCAACTTGTAGCCTGTCATCATGGGAGTGCTAAGCTGGCTTACGAGTCCTCCATTGTGAACCTTTTTAGCATCTCTTTCACATATTTGACTTGGGAAATAAATATGCCTTTCTCATTTTGATTAACTTGTAACCCAAGAAAGTAAGATAGTTCACCAATCATAGACATTTCAAATTCTTTCTGCATCTTATTTGCTAAGTCTTTACATGATTCATCTTTGTTGCTGCCAAATATGATATCATCTACATATACAACAAGAACAATGAGATGCCCACCTTCTATTTTGACATACAAATTACTGTCCACCATACCTTTCTTAAACCCCTGTTGAGAGAGATAGTTGTCTAGCCTTGCATACCATGCTCGGGGTGCCTATTTTAAGCCATATAAAGCTTTCTTTAATTTGTAGACAAGGTTGGGATCTTCACCAATTTGGAAACCATCTGGTTGTTCAATATAAACCTCTTCTTCAAGTTTCCCATTTAAAAAAGCTGATTTTACATCCATATGATAAACTCTAAAATTCTTATAGGCTGCTAAGGCCAGAAACATTACGATTGCTTCTAGTCCAGCCATTGGTGCAAAAGTCTCCTCAAAATCAATGCCTTCAACTTGTGCATAACCTTTACAAACCGAGTCTTGCTTTATTCCTAACGACCTGTCCGTCTTCATTCAATTTGTTTTGAAATATCCATTTGGTGCCGATTACATTCTTATTTGCAAGTCTAGGTACTAATTCCCAAGTTTTGTTCTTTTCAATCTGATCTAATTCTTCATTTATTGCCTTCATCCAGCTATCATCTTTGCTTGCCTCAGCTATATTTTTGGGCTCAATGCTGGATAAAAGAGAGTAATTACTTACTACTTTCCTTCTTGTCTGAACACCAGCTGTGGGATCTCCAATTATTTGATCTCTAGGATGATTTTTCTGCCAGCTGCCTATTTTGAATTTCTTATTTTCTTCCACCTCTGAGTCATCAATTAAGTCATCTGAGTCAAGTGTTGGTTTCTTTTCTGTTTCATTTTCCTCATCTCCTTCAATGGCTTCTTCATAAATTGGGTAGTTTTCTTCAAAGTTAACTATTCGTTCCCTACCTTCATCAAATTTAACATCGGCACTGTCCACAATTTTCTTGAGTCTCTTGTTGTAGCATTTGTAAGCTTTGCTTTTTGATGAATAGCCAACGAAGACACCTTCATCTGCTCTATTTTCAAACTTCCCAAGATTATCTTCAGTTTTTCTGATGTAACACTTACGACCAAAAACTTTGAGGTGTTTTGTTGTTGCCTTTCTACCGAACCACAACTCATAAGGAGTTTTGCTTTCATGTGTTCTCAGCATGTACCTATTTTGGATGTACACTGCAGTGTGGACTGCTTCTTTCCAAAATCTGTCTACTATTTTGTTCTCAGCCAGCATAGTGCGTGCCATTTCCTGTATTGTTATGTTCTTTCTTTCTACCACACCATTCTGCTGGGGTGTTCTAGCTACTGAATATTGTCTCCTGATACCATGTTTTTCACAGTATTCTGTAAACTCATCTGAAATGAATTCTCCTCCTCTATCCGATCTTAAACATTTGATCCTTTTTCCTGTTTCATTCTCAACTAGATGTTTGAAAGATCTGAACATTTCAAAAGCTTCTGTTTTATTCTTTAAGAAAAATATCCATGTCATTCTGGAATAATCATCAATACACAACATAAAGTATTTGTCACCATTTATGCTTTGTGTTCTCATGGGTCCACATAAATCTGTATGTATAAGTTCCAAAGGTTTGCTAGTGTGGTACTCTTTTGTTTTGAATGAGACTCTGGTTTGCTTTCCCTTTTGACATGAAGCACAAATGCTATTTGAAGGTTTTCTAATGGTTGGAATATCTCTCACTGCCTGTTTCGAGCTGATTTTCACCAGATTATCAAAACTGATGTGTCCAAGCCTCTTGTGCCACAGCCAGTTTTCTTCTTCCTATCCAATGAAACAAGTACCTTCTAAAGTTTCTGAGAGTGTGTACAGGTTGCCAGACGTCCTTGATCCAGTTGCTATCAATTTTCCACTATTTGTTTTTTGACTTCACAACCCTGCTTCTTGAATACTACTTCATGTCCTTTATCACAGATCTGAGTGACACTTAACGAGGTTGTGTTTCAAACCATCCACAAACAAAACTTCTTCGACTTGATTTTCCCATCACTAATTTTAACTGATCCTTTTTCGATTATCTTAGCTCCATCATTATTCCCAAACTTTACAGAACCACCCTCATATTTCTGTAAATTTTCAAATTTTTATTTATCACCTGTCATATGACTTGAGCATCCACTATCAAGTATCCATGGTACACATTTATTCTGTGCCTTGAAAGTTGTTTGTACTATTAGGGATTCCTTTTCTTCCTTAAGCTGCTCTTTCTATTTCCACTCTATTTTGACTACCGTATTGGGCTCTAGTTTGGACTTTCCCTTTTCAGTATCTTGTGCATATCTTTCAGGAAGTTTTCTATTTTGTCTTGTCCTATTTGGTTGAAATTTTCTTTTTTGAGGTTGATTTGAAACAGAAGTACTACGACAGTTTCTTGCAATATGCCCAAAGTTATGACAGTTAAAACATTCTATTGCATAATTTATTAGCGGTGAAAAAGCATTTCTACTAGTGAAATTTCTTGGTCCTACATTATACTTGCAGTCTGCAATTTTATGCCCATAACCATTACATTTGAAACAGAAACCAAAAAAAAAAATGATTGAACCTGAAATATGGTCTTTGCCAGGTTGTTGTAGGAGCCATAGGTCTTCTTCTCCTTTGATGTGTGACCTTGGTAAATCCATCATTGTCAGTTCTCCTTTCGGGCCTGGCATTACTGCTTTCTTTTGCATGAGTTGTTTTTCTTTCATCAGCCTGTTTCTTATCTTCATTCCTTATAGTTTCTACATTTCTGGCTTTTGGTCCATTTGACGATTCTCCTTCAATGAAGCCCAGACCAAATTTGATGCCTGCAGGTCTTTGATCACTTAAAATTTTATCCAACTTCATCGAACTTTCTTCACGTTTGTGATGGCAGCTAATTTTTTGATCCGAGCTCTTGTATCTGCATTCGTAGACCAACATTCTCTTCTTCTAGTTTATAGTAGTAATCTATCTTCATGGTTATCTGAACTTCGAGATCTTCAGACATTTTCTTGTATTCTTCTATCTGTATTTTTAAGTTGGTTATGATGTCGTTCGCATCCTCAAGCTTTCTTGAAAGTTTATTATTCTTTCTTTTCTCAGATTTCCATTCTACAAGTGTAGAGACCAGCTCACCTTCTAGATCTACTTCAGCCTCAGGTTTTTCAACAGATACTTTAGAGTTCATTCCTTCCCTCTTTTCTGATTTTTCTACCTCTTCGATTTTTCTACTTCAAATGCCATGAATAGAGCTTCACCTGTTTCTTCTTCAGAATCCTCACTAGAGCTGTCCTCTGAAGAATTTGCATTCCTGGAGATGAAACTTTTCTTTTTGAAGTTGCCTTTTTCGAAGTTTGTTTTCTTCTTCCGAGTCACTTCTTTCTTGGTGCGATGCTTCCTCACCCTTGTTCTTCTCATTGAGTGGACATTTGGTCGCAAAGTGCCCAATGCCTCCACAGTTGAAACATTTAAATGGTAGCTTTCCTCTGTATTTTCCTTTTCCCTTTCTCAGTTTTTTGACAAAATTTGCTTCCATTTCATCTGATGTCTCTTCTTCTTCAGACTCTTGTTTTGTGTCTTTACCTTTTAGGGCTTTAAATGCTGCTTCTCTATCTATGGGATTAGACCTTCCTATTCTCATTTCATAAGCAGTCAAAGAACCATGCATCTCATCCATACTAAAGTGATTTAGATCTTTAGCTTCTTCTATGGCTGAGACTTTAGAATCAAACCTTTGAGGAAGCGATCTTAATACCTTTTTCACGATAGTAGCATCATCCATATCTTCGTCGAGACCTCTGATCGAATTAGTGATTCCATTAACTCTCAGCATAAAAGCCTCTATGTTCTCATCGTTGGTCATCTTTAATGATTCGAATTGAGCTCGATGTGTTTGAAGCTTGGCTTCCTTGATCTTATCGTCTCCCTCATGAATATTCTCTAGTTTGTCCCATACATCTTTTGTCGATTCACAACTTATGATCTTGACCAGCTCACTGTCCACTAATCCACACATGATGGCATTTTTTGCTTTTGAGTCATTTTCAAATGCCTTTTTATCGGTGTTGTCGGTTGGAGCAGTGGCGGGAGCTGTGTAACCATTAACTACTGCATTCCAGATATCAAATCCCAAAGCACGGAGATATGTCTGCATCCTGATTTTCTAGAATGCATAATTAGTTTCATCAAACAATGGTGCTTTGTTTGAGGAGAAACCTTCACCACCTGCCATTGCGTCACTTCCAAGATCACCCTAGCTGATTGAGCCTATTCAGGAACCTTGCTATGATACCAATTGTTATACTCATAGTGACACTGAGAGGGGGGTGAATCAGTGTGTTCTTTTAAAACTTTAAATTTGCAACTCTTAATGCTGAAATAAAGCAAACTCAAAATAGATACAACAAGTTAACAAGAGAGCATCACACAACACAAGATTTAACGAGGTTCACCAATGTGGCTACTCCTCAAAAATGACTGCTTGGACTACCATCCAAATCCAGCCTTTGCAAAGCAACAACTTTACAATCTATTTACCAGCACCAACTGGAAGGAGCACCAACCCCTCAATTTTTTTGTACCAATAGAAAGGAGCAACAACCCCTAATTTACCAGCACCTACTGGAAGGAGCACCAACCCCTGATGCCAAGCTGCAACTTGGACTTCAAGTGAATCTATGAAATTTACAGAAAAATACCTTCACCCTTTTCGCACACAGTCTGTTGTTTCTATGCACTCTGCTTCTTCTGTGCAATCGCTTCGCACAATCTATTTTAGAACAGTCTGCTTCTACGCAAATGCCTCGCACACTCTGCTTCGATACAATCGAACGATCGCTTCTGCCCCTTTGCACTTTTTTGCTCTCTATGCGCTCTTGCTTCGCACTTAGCTCGATTCGACACGACTCGCTCTCTACGCACTACGGGCTTAATTCATGCAAATTCGATACACCTCAAATCTCCAAACAACCCTCCTTTTATAACAAAATTTTCATTATAAAATTCTAACTTTAGTCGGTTGATTATGCAAGTGCAAAGCCTAATCATCATCGGCTATAAACCCTAGCTTTCATCGATTGTAAACCCTAATTCTCATTAGTTGTCATCGGTCTTCATCGGCTTCAACTTACCTAACTCTATAGCTTCTTTTGTTCTTATTGCCATGAAACCACAACATGTCATGATATCGTGACACTTTTGCCTCCGTACACTTTCTTTCTTCTTTTGTCATGATATCGTGACACTTCTTCCTTCTAGGACTTCAACTTAACTTTTGTCATAAATCATGACACTTCTCCCTCTATAGACTTCATCTTTAGCTTTTGTCATGATATCACGACACTTCTATCTTTGAACTTCTTTCTTTTGTCACAAAATCATGACACTTCTCCATTGAAGACCTACTTTCTATTTCTGTCATGAAATCATGACACTTTTGCAATCGTACACTATTTTGTTAATCTATCATAAAATCATGACACTTTCTGCATCCATATGCTTTCTCTTCAACCTATCACAAAATCATGACACTTTCTACATCCGTACGCTTTCTCTTCAACCTATCATAAAATCATGACACTTTCTGCATCCGTACGCTTTCTCTTCAACCTATCATGAAATCGTGACATTTCTTACTTCGAACACTTTCTTTGCAGCATGTCACGAAATCATGACAATTCTCACTTTGAACTCTTTCCTTTCTGCATGTCACGAAATCATGACAGTTCTCACTTCGAACACTTTCATCTGCAGCATGTCACAAAATCGTGACAGTTCTCACTTCGAACTTCTCTCATGTCACAAAATCGAATTCTCACTTGAACTACTGCAACATGTCACGAAATCATGACATTTCTCATTTACTTTCTCTCTCCTCAAACTTGTCATGAAATCATGATAGTTCTCACTTTGAACTCTTTCTTCTACATGTCATCAAATCACGACACTTTATCTTTCTTTCTCTTCCCCTTCTAACATGTCATGAAATCGCAACAATTATTCCTACTTGTGCTTTCTCTTCGAACATGTCATGAAATCGTGATAGTTTTCCTTCCTTGCACTTTTTCTTTCAACATGTCGCGAAATCATGATAGGTTTCCTTCTCTTCTCTTCTTCCAAATCTCATTTTCCTTGCCTCTGCTTCGAACATGTCACAAAATCGTGACAGTTTTTCAACTTGCCTTCTTCTCTTCCAACATGTCACGAAATCGTGACAGTTTTACCTGCTTGCGCCTCTGCTTCGAACATGTCGTGAAATCATGACAGTTTTTCAACTTGCCTTCTTCTCTTCCAACATGTCACGAAATCGTGACAGTTTTCCCTGCTTGCACCTCTGCTTCGAACATGTCGCGAAATCATGATAGTTTTTCAACTTGCCTTCTTCTCTTCCAACATGTCGCGAAATCGTGACAGTTTTCCCTTCCCTCTTTACATGTCCGAAATCTACATTTTCTCTACTATTTCTCTCTCCTCCAATATGTCGTGAAATCGTGACATTTTTCCCTGCACTTTCTCTCTCCTCCAATATGTCACGAAATCGTGACAGTTTTCCTATTTTTTGAATATGTCGCGATATCGCGACACTTTCCTTGTATTTTTCTTTGAATTTTTGCATGTGGGCCACTTAGGTCTTTTTGGAAAAACACTGTACATATTCTGAGAGATCTCTGAACTTCCTATTGCTGCACTGAATCAAATGATCTAGCTGATTGTGTTGACAACAATGACAATCCTGTTGCTGCACTTTGCTCAACATTTCCATCAAAAGTCGGGGGTAGAGTGCCTTTTCATTGAAAGACGAAAGTAAGGTGCCTCTCCATCGAAAGATGAGAGTAAGGCACATTTTCATCAAAATACGGGAGTAAGGCACCCTTATCTTTTAGTATCAAACTCCTTTCATAGTATTCATTGAACTCCCTCAAAAATAGATGATGTTAGGTCCAAGTGGGACCTCAACGTAGTTATGCAAAAAATAATGAAAATAATCAAATCTACACACAAAGCACACTTTTCACACAAGTTAGGCAATATAAAGAATATGCCATTAAATACATATAAACATTCATAAGAATATGCCATTAAATACATATAAACATTCATAAGAAGTACAAATCTAATATAATAATATCGTATAAAACATTAGAAACATATATAAAAATATGATCAATTTCGGTACTCATCATACCCCCATACCTAAGGATTGTCACGTCCTTGTCGCACCTTGTATTGGTAGTCCTCAGTTTTTTTACAACCTTCTAGTAAGCTTTATTCCACTACTTCCTCTTCTTGGTGGTGGCCTTTTATCTTTTCTTATTGTTATACTTCTTCTTCTTGGTCGTGGCCTTGTCTCTTTCCTAATCCTTTTGCTTCTACTCATGTTGAGTCTGAGGGGCATTGGCCTCTTGCTACGACATATATTGTCATGAGCTATGCCTAATTGTTCTGCTAGGTCCAACACTTGTGCTTGGTGGCCTTTTGACATACATTTTTTGTCCTGCTTATTCCTTCATGTAATATCTTATAAAAGTAGTGGTTCCTTTATAGAATGCAGACTCTACCTCCTTCTAGAGCTGGTGATATTGAGGTATGGGCTCTATGTCTGGGATATATGATTTTTCTCATAAAGGAATTCAATATTCATCCACCATTTTGACATTATGCAATAGGGTCACTTTAGGAGGAATCTTAACATCTGTTGAGTTGGGTGGCTTTGTACTTCCTTCCAAAAGTAGTTTCTTACTAGTTGCTTTGACTTGGGATGCAACTATTACTGGGTCCATTACCCCCATCTCCTATAGGTATCTTTTCATTTTGGAGGGTTGATCTCCAATGGAACCATATATCTCCCATAACTACTTCTTAGGGGTAGGATTAATGCTAATACCAATATCTTTGGTCACTCTTTTTAAGGTCTTTCTTACCTTCTTTCCATCCTTAAAATCTTCTCAAAGCTTTTCAAATTGCTCCTGTTGCCTAGAAAAATCCTTTAGGGACCCAAGCCATTATTCATATGAATCAAGATTTGGCTGGGTCTTTGCCTTAGTAGCTCTGGTATTGGTTCTAGGCTTCTACTATGGTTCCCTAGTCCTAGGCTTCTGTTGAGGTGTCCTAGTTACTTTCTTCTATGATACCCTTGTCGCTTTCTTCTTAGACCTCAACTAAATTGAGTGCTCCAAGGTTGTTGTGTGAGGGATACTTTTATCTTCAGGTGTAGGTGGTTTTGTTTCTATGACACCAGGGGGTTCAAGTGCCTGATCCTCTAGTTTTGCCTTAGTAGGTATCTCTTCATCTACCTGGTCAACTACTGATGTTGCTTCAACAGGAATTTTTGGCACTTTCTACTCAGACACTGGTGTTTTGATAGGTGAATGACCTGTTGATTTCTCTATAAAGTGTGTCGATTGTTGAGGTTGTGTTCTCTCTTCCTTAGATACCTACTCCATCTCCTTTCATGTTTTTTGTTGTGAGATGATTTCTCAGCCTCATCTTCTAGGACCTCAATTATAGAGGGCTCTATTTGAAAATTAGGGTCCTCCTATTTTTCATCAAATATTTTGGAAGAGATGGATAAAAGTGTTCTGGAAGAGATATATGAAAGTTTTCCTACCTTAGATTCCTCATTTTTGGCATCTAACTTGAATGGGCTAGAATAAGTAACTTTCTCCACAAAATTTGGAGACATTGTGGGTACTTCTATTACCCCATCTATCTAAGTGGTAACATCCACCTTGGTTGTCTGGTCAACCTTCAACTGCTGATTTTCCAGCTTAATATGTTACATAGTTTTTCATAGCTAGTGTATGGTGCTGCCTAATTCTAGCTACTTTTCTACAATTGCTTTCCTAAACACTTTAAAAAGTGTCTCTTCTACCTTGAATTTTTCTTCCCAAATGAAAGCCTACTATTTTATCTTATGAAATTTTTATTGTAGAATTTCTTGAGTCTCCTAGAAAGAGGGTTCATCACCAGATAGATTTTGTAGTACCTGAGTTGTAGCTTCTTTCATGATAATCTCAATTTCTTTGCCATTACTATATGGGTTGTGGGTGATCGAGGTTGTTAACTACTTCATCCTACTCCTTGTTCTTGGGTAGTTAGCTACCTGAATAGGTCTAGGAATTCTCTACCTCATATCTTCATGAATTTTTGGAGAAGTGGCAAATGAGCTTTGTCCTACTTCCTCTTTGACTAGGTCATCTTGTAAGTTGGGTGCTTGTTCTGTTGTAGGCTCCTCTATAGCTAATGGCTCCTAGAAGTTGGGTGCTCGTTCTACTATTGGCTCCTCTATAGTTAGCTATTACTAGGAGTTAGGTACCTCGATCCTCTCCTCCTTTGCATCTAGAACTTCTTTGTGTGCCTTTGCATACCGAATTAGAATTAAAATTAGCCCATGATGTGCTAGATCAGAGATCATTCCTACTTGGTATTGCTTAGCTTCATCTTGCAGAGCACATGCCACATAGAATGGGATGTTAATATTTACTCCATGCATTAGGTGGCTCATGAACCTAATATGGTCGGCATTCATGTGTGTATACTTTCATGTGTAAGTTAATAACCTAGCCACCTAGTCATAAATATGCTACCAAATCCTTGGGAGGTCACATTTCAGCAACCTTGAGCATTTAAATTTTATTGGTATGTGGCCAAGGAGTTTTTCTATGCACTCAATCAAATATTCTTCCTTATATATATGGTCCCCTATTCAAGTGAGACTAATAACAACTACAATATGCTCCTATGTGACTAGAATTTTTAGTTCACGCAGTCAAGTAATGTCCTCATCCATAGACACAACGAACTCCTCTACTGCTTCCAAGTCCTAGTTGTATCTAACCATGAGATAATAGTCCATCCACCTGATAGCTTTGAATTTGTCTTGAATCTCTTAATTAATTCCTACCACATTGTAGGGTTCATATTTATGTTGACTGTGGTTTGTAGATTTTCCTCCTATTATGGAATTTTTGATTTGTGTCTGCCTATGCAAATTTTCTCTATTCTCTAGACTTGTGTGTAACTAGTTTATCATTTCATAGTTCTAACTGTAACTGCATGAAGGTGCCTCTTTATTTATGGAGGTAGGCACAGTATGTTTTGCATGAATGACTATGATAATAGCCTTCCCCAACTATTTTTGGACATGTCATGCCAAACAAAGTGGGTGCACAGTGGTTGTATATTTTTACCAATGGCATGATGACACTATTTTAAAAAATATTCTAATTATGAAAATCATATGCATCTAACATAAAATAATGTACATACCTTATTGGTGATCCATGCGTACCAAGAACGAAGAGGATCATGGAGTGTTCTAATTCATTATTTTGTGACAATCGAAACAACTGTGTATTCTCCATGTGAGAAATTTATTTAAACTATTCTTCTTGGTATTTCAAAAATATTCATTCAAAGTCTCATGCTAAAAATAAGAAATATTAATGGTCTGCATAAGATGACACACATCCCTATGTTGATTTCTTTGGAATGTGTTGAAATCTTCCACATGATTTTGCAATAATTTCTCATTAAATTTTTGACCTTTTTGTTATGTGGGATGTTGATGTGGCTTCGACCACTTCCCCATACCGTTAAACTATTCATTTTGCATACAGGAGCTTAAATAGAAAGTAGGCACCTTTTCATTGATAAATAGGGGTCTTAATCGAAATGTATATAGGTATCTTACTTCAATTACATGGAATTCAAGCATATTACTAATATAATTTAGGTGTATTCCTCCAAATACATGTGATTTATGTGCCTTCCTATCGAAAGTTAGGAATCGAACTCTAACATATGTATCAAATATATATATCAACTTGCTTGATGATAGGCACCTATCTCTAGTGAATGGGAGGTGTGTTCTAATAAGTTACTTTTAAAAACTCTTTGGTCGAGCGCCTTTATGGTAATTAGGTGTCCTTATTCATATATGGGGCTTTTCAATAGGATTTAGGCATCCTTGAAGTACTCAAGAGTTAGGAGCCTCCATACAGCAAAAAATTCAACATCTTCTAGGATGTTCTACAGTCAACGCTTCCTAGTTGATCAGGCCTTTTAGTGCTTCCTCCTTCATGAGCTTTGTCAACAGCTGCTTTTCTGAACATGCAAATGGAATTTTTCTTCTTGCAAGGGTATCACACTGACGTATGTTTCCAGATTGTGACTATCCCCTCTAGATGCAAACAATCAAGCTTCTACTCCTACAAAACTCCAAATGATGCAGGTTCATGGATCCTATGCCTTTTAAGCCTAGGTTTCCCAGGTTGCCTACAACATGCATTCAAAATATTATCCCTACAAAAGCTAAAAAAAAAAAACTAAAAAGTAGTAAGATGCATGTTAGTGGAATCTATGCCTGATATCTATGCCTGATAGGCATAGGTTTCCCAAGGTACCTACAGATTGTACTCAAAGAATTTTACCTGCAAAACAAAAATACAAGCAAAGAAAGAAAAATAAAAGAATAAATTATTTTTTGTTTTTGGGTGGACATTCCTATTCACTGACTGCTGAAAATTATAAATTTTTTGATCAAATGGGGTCTCCCCTATGCCTATCTTAGACTCTACCATAAGATTTTTAACTATGAGGTAATACCACAATTGATGATATTAATTATCAGTATGGTGTTACTACCATCAATAGTTCTTATGCGCACACCACCATTATTGATTAGTTCGATCACTTCATATGGCCCCATGCATCTTTGCATAAGCTTACATTTTCATACCTAAAATTAGGAATCATACAAAAGCACCCATTCTCCTACTTTGAACTACTTCATATTTATGTGGTAATTGTACCATTGTGTTATTTGTCTTTGGATGACCTCTATTCTGTTGAAGGTATCTAATCGATGTTCATCCAACTAATTCAGTTGTTGAATCTGCTCTTTTTGTGCCTCATTTAGGCTTAAATTTAATTCTACTACAGTCATGAGATTTTTGATTTTGAACTTAATGGTTATCATTATATTCTTTCCATACAGCAATTAGAAAGGTGTGAAACCTATAGTTTTTTTCCATGTAGTCCTATAGGCCCATACTACCTTTAGAAACCTCATAGCCCAATATTTTGTTATGTTGTTGTATAGTTTTTATGAGGATATTCTCCAACTTATGATTCATAACCTCAACCTATCCATTGGCTTGAGGATGGTAAGAGGTAGTCTTGTTATGCCTAATTCTATATTATTGCATGATTTCTTGAATCGGTCTTAAGGTGAATTGGGGACCTTGATCAGTGGTGATCTCTCTAGGTACTCTGAACCTTGTGAAGATCTATAAAAATAGGAAGTTTGCTACAATTTTCTCCTTGGAATCCCTTAGTGTTTTTACTTCAATACACTTAGTCACATAATAGGTATAAATAAAAATATACCTTTTTCCTAATGACTGTGGGTTGATTGGCCTTATGAAATTCATTCTCCATTTATCGAATGGTTCAAATTTGAACATGTGTTTGGAGGGGTTTATCATATTTGAAAGTTGGTCTACCCATCCTTTGGTACTGATAACAATAATTTCCATATTTGGCTACATCCTTGAATAGCGAGGGCCAGTAATATCTAGTTTGTAATATCTTAAATGCAATCCTTTTTCATATAAAATGGCCACCATAGGGTTCATCATGATAGACTTTAAGGATTTCTGAAAAATCGTGCTTAGTAACATATCTTCTTGTGATTTTATCCGACCCTATTTTGAACAGATAACCATCAATTCATGATAAGGTTACACTCTTCTCTATTAATATTTGCTTTTTATGGGGTGAGAGTGCAGGGGATACTCTACCAGTGGCTAAGTAATTAGTCATATCTGCATACCATGGTGTTTATTCATTCAAAGAGAAAATATGTTCATATAGGAATCGGTTTTCTATATCTGAATGGTCTGTAGGTGTCAACTTTGATAGAAATTTTGCAACTATATTATTCTTACCTAGTTTTTTAATGGTGGTAACATCAAATTCATAGAGGAGTAGAAGCCACCTGATTATTCTACCATTAATTGTAGGTTTGTTCATCAGTATGCACAAAGATCTTGTACCCTATAATGTAATGGTACAATTTATTGATGGAATTGAAAACTACAAGGCATTCCTTCTCAGTGATAGTGTAGTTGAACTTAGCCCTAGTCAGATACTGACATAATAAATGGCATAAAAATCCTTGCCATCCTTTTATCTCAGAACTGTGCCTATAGAATTATTGAATGCATCATAGTATATATGGAAGGGAATGATCTAGTTTGGACCTCATAGTACTAGAGCAGTGATTAGCTTCTCCTTTAGAATTTAGAAGCCTTGTTCACACTCCTTTGTCCAAAAAAACTCTACATTTTTTTATAGCAAAGTATGTAGAGTTCTAGCAAGTTTACTGAATTTTGCTATGAATCTCTTGTAATATCCAACAAAGCCAAGAAATATCTTGACATATCTCTCTGTTGTAGGATTGGACAAGTCCTTAAGAACTTCAAATTTTTTTTTATTCACTTTCATCCCATTTGCAGAGATGTGGTGCCCCAAAAATATCCCTTCATGCATCATCATAAATCACTTCTCGTTACTCAAGTATAGGTTGGTCTCTTCACACCTCTAGAGTACACATTCCAGGTTGGTCATAGCTTCCACAAATATTTCACCATAAATAGTGAAGTCATCCATGTATATCTCCACTACTTCTCCCATCATATCAAAAAATGCTCAACACTGGACTTTGAAAAGTGGTTGGTGCATTACACAGATCGAATGACAAAACTCTATAAAAAAATGTACCCCATGAATAAATGAATATCATCTTATCTTGATCTTACTATCCAATATAGACCTAGTTATATCCATTGAATCCATCTAGAAATAAGAAGTACTTCTTTCCTACCATTTTATCAATAACTTGGTCCATAAAAGGCAATGGAAAATGGTCATTTTTAGTTGATTTGTTCATCAATCTATAGTCAACATATATCCACCACTTCCCATTTTTTTGTTACCACCACCAGAGGTGACACCCATTTGTTGTCATCTATAGGATAAGTGAATCCAGCTGATAAGATTTTTTGCAATTCTACCTTGACTATCTCCTTTATGGTGGATTTCATTCTTCATTGTGGCTACCTAATCGAACTTGATTATTATTCCAAGTAAATGCAATGGGTACAAGTCTTTGGAGTGATCCCTATCATATCTAAATAGACCCAAGCAAAGACCTTTTTATGCCTGGTCAGTATCTCTTTTAATGTTATCAGCTGAGTTGGTGTCAACTCATTATTGATGTTCAACATTCTTCTAGGCTCAATATGAATTTGTTTGATATGGTGGTCTTGGGTGCCTACTAGTGGTGACTCTGGAGAGGTGTGGGAGGACTCTCCATGGAAGAAATTTGTAATAATTATATCCTCATCAACCTCATTTTATAACTCCATCAATGTAATTATAGGCTACACCATTGATAATGCTCCATCATCCTGATTTTTCTAAATAGTCTCTCCTAATACATCGATGAATTATGTCGGTGGAGATATGGTCAGAGTTTTAATGTTTTGATCATCTAAAATAGTCATATATCTATTTTGGTAGCTTATATAAGCATTTTTTTTTCAAACAAAGGCCTTCCTAGGATGAGCGGATAGCCCCCTATTCCAGATTTGTATTGTGACACCAAAACGTTTTCTAGGTACTCCCATGCATCCACTGTCACAATGATATATTCAAACATTTATTTTGATGATACAATTGATTTATCAGCCAATTGCAAGATATTCTTGGTAGGCTTCAGACCTGTGAGCCTAAGATTTTGAATGGTCTCAATTGGCATAACATTTATGGCTGCTCCCAAGTCCACTGAAGTTTTGATCAACATGTGGAAACCAATCTTCACAATTATAATTGGGATACTTGGGTCTACATATTTGGGGTGGCAGGTATTTCCAAGCATTAGATCAGCTAGTTTTCCTACCATATTTATTGTTTGGATTGGCTTATGACTTGGCCTTCTCATATATTGTTCCATGATAGGATTAGTGTAGATTAGGATGTCATTTATTGCTCAAAATAAAGGGATTGTTACTATCAAATTCTTCATACTTGAGAGGATATTGAATTCTAGTTATATTGAATTTCTCTCCTCTTGTAACCTTTTAAGAAAATGAAGAGCTTCTTATTTAGTCTTCTTAGCAACCGGTTCCTCATCAAACTCTTCAACCAAAGGTGATTCTCCTACTATAATATGTACATATTCCTCCTCTTCTATCAAAGGAGGAGCCTCTAATACTATTTGTCTACCTAACCTCAATTGTATAAGATTTCAATTCCTAATATTATAGATGGGAAACACCTTACTTTTCATTTGATATGCTTTCTAGTTTATCTTTTTTTTTTTGGATTGAATGTGGGTTGTGTTGGGATTTATGCAGGTCTCACTATAGGGGGAGCTGGTAATCTTTGTTGTAGTGGAGCCTACACTGCATTTGGTATAGCTACATTCCATGGGCTATAGTTTCTCCATTATTATTCTAGTTGCTAATATGGCATCTATAGGTATTGATTGGAGAATGAGGCTCCTTGGAAGGCGTTCATACAGGGAGGTTGTCCCCACCATCCCATATTGGTTGGTTGGGCCTGCCCTTGTGACATGTAATTTTCCCCTTCGTAGGGCAAAATTCTTGTTGGTATATTCCCCATAGGGGGCTACTGCCAGCTTCTCTGGTTCCCCATGAAGTATTCTTTTAAAAATTTAGCATTTTCTTTGGCAGTTGGAAGCTATGGGCACAGTTCAGTTCTGTGATTCCTTTTAAAAATAATGCATACCCTAATATTATCTTTAGGACACACATTTATTGGATGCTTTCCTATACATTTTGGATAGTATTAAGCCAGTGTTGCCTCATTATCTTATTTATTTTTCTCTAGTAGGAGAGTATCCATTTGCAGTGCTAGGGAAGACAAAATTTCACTCTTCAAGTCCTATAGCATGATGCCTATCTCTGTATTTGTGATTGATACCTTTAACTTAGTGATACTAGAGGTTGGTTTACCTTTTCTTTGAGAGTAATTTTGACATAATTATTGGATATATGATATTTGCTGGTAAATATGTCCTTAAAATATTATATTTAGCACTTCAAGAGATTCACTATTGAGTCCCCTTACGAAGATACTTTTGGGGGACTTATCACTTAGCTTTGCATGGGAATATCTTTGCAAATTAAAACTAAATCTGTCTCAATACTCTTCTGGGGATTCATATTTCTTTTGCATTATGCTCAAGACCTCTTCTTTGGAATCCCATGCTCTACCAAAATATTGGTATTGCTCTACGAAGAGCCTTTTCATCTCTTCCCGAGTATTGATCCACTTGTTTCCCAAGCTGATGAACCAGTTCAAGGTTAAATCATCCAATATTGAAGGAAACAACTTCAAATTATGAGCATCCATCTTATAATCTATAAACCTAAACAAGATATCAAACTTGAATAGAAATAGGTCAAGATATTCTATTAAGAATCCTTTGAAGGTCAAAATATGAACAGGGGATATGTTTTTCATTTTTGTATCTCCCCTAGCCTCTTCTATTGGGAAGCTAAATTTGGTTGATGTATCTTCTATCTCAACCATTATTTTAGGAAATGTGGTCTCTATACCTATTGTTCTTGAAGCATTTTCTAAGGCCTTGTGGTCGTTCTACGTTTTTTGCATAAGAATATTCAAATCATCTACTGAGATGGTTCTATCCTCAATAGTTTTTCACTACTGTTCATACATCATATCCTATTAAAATAGGGTTCTTCTAAACAAAATATTTTATATTATTCACTCTCCACTTAGGTTTGGATGATTCGGTACAAAAGAGCTTTGTGCAAAAACTAGGTGTTCAATCCAATGCACTAATAGAAGTTACTGTGGGGATACTATTTCAAGTTCAAATTCTACAACTGGTTTATAATTTATCTATGGATTCTTACATTTCAAAGAACAATTGTATAGTCCTCTATTTCTTGATGAACTCATGCAAGATCATATGGAAAATACTTTATATACTAGATTAGAATTTCTTCAAAATTGGATATTGTAATTATATCTAGTATTGGCACATTCCCGATAATGGTACCAAAATGTGGGGGTAAAAATATTGGTTAAATTCTACGTTCGATGTCATAGCCCTTTCACTTAATTATCAACCTAGGGATTCTTGTAAACTTAAAATGTACTAGGTAGAGATTGATTACAATACCTTTGAGATGAGTCCATTAAACTCTATAGTTTTGGGGGTGTTGTTGTATAACATTAATTCAATCCAAACCACTTAATATTTAGAAAATAAAATCACACCACACTTGCAAAAAATAAAAAAAATAGTAAATAAAGCAAATCACATAAAGTAATAAAATGCAAGAAAAAAGAAATAGAACTGAAATAAAATTATAAGAAAGTAAAGGAGAAGGAGAATAATATGGCCAAGAGTACAAGATCTAGTAGATTCATCCAAATTAAATACGTACATCAAAATTCAAATAAGAGAACTTTTAATGAATTTTATTGCATAAATGGAATTATAATACATTTCGATTCTTTTCCTATTTTTCTCCCTCTTCAGAGAAGTCCTATGTGTTTATATAATGCATAGGCTTCTCTATTACAATAACTAATTTCTACTAAAAACATTATTACAATAACTATACACTAAATAAATAAAATTTGACGTATTCAAAATAGATTCTATTTGTTGCATAACTAGTCTACGGTCTAGTTAAATCAAATGAATTTTATTCTCTCTTGATCTTTGCTAGTCGATTTTAGTTTTATGTCATCGTCATCACTCGTGTTCTACCTTCGAGAAGTCATTACTTTGTTTCATACGAAAATAAAGTAGCTTACATGTTCATCAGTTAATGTAAGTTAGGCACCATCTGATTAGGAGTTAGGTGCTTCATTATGCTTACGTGGAGTCAACTATCTTTGACTTCAAAGTCTGGAGTAAGGCACCTTTCCATCGAAATTCGGGAGTAATGCACATTTCCATTGAAATACGAGAGTAAGGTACCTTTCCATCAAAAGATAGGAGTAAGGCGCCTCTCCATCAAAAGATAGAATTAAGGCACCCTTCTCTTTCGAGGTTGAACTCCTTCCATAGTATTCATTGAACTTCTTTGAAAATAGATGATGCCAGGTCCAAGTGGGACCTCGATGTAGTTATGTAGAAAATAATAAAAATAATCATATATACACACAAAGCACACTTTTCACACAAGTTAGGCAATATACATAATTTACCATTAAATACATATAAAAATTCATAAAAAGTACAAATATGATATAATAATGTCGTACAAAACATTAAAAACATATGCAAAAAAATGAGCAATTATGGTGCTCATCAGTTTATTCTCATGTTTCAAGGATAAAATATTTGTAAGGAGGGTGGAATATTATGGTACCTAAGAATGCATGTATGTGGATATGATATTATATTGTATAAGGTTTGGCATGGGCTACGCATAACCCAAGGTTTAGTATTATATTATATTATATTATAATAATGAGTGAGATGAGATTTTAATAGTTCACTTTCCAAAGTAGAATTAGAATATGAGTATATAAAGAAGGGATATTATCATTATCATCACCATGGAGATCATTCATATGAAGTCTTACCTGTAATCATCTTTGTCCATGTTATGAGACTTTGTCCTCTTTAAGTGGTGCTCTTATCTTGGAAGATCTTGTGGAGTATTTTTTTCTTAAGAAGTATGGATTAATATTATTGATTAATAATTTTATATTTTTACATATTGGTGAATGGTTTTTGTTAATGATAAAGTTTTGTAATACATCACCATGATGAAAGAAAGAAAAAGCAAATAGAAATATTGAATCTTATACATTATTAAAGATAAATTAAGTTTTAGATATTTAAACATTTATAAACTAATATTTTTATACATAATTAGATTTTTTAACTTGATCTCTTATATATATATATATATATATATATATATATATATATATATTAATTATATATATATTTATTTATTTATTTATTTATTTATTTATTTATTTATAATAACATTATTATATAATTAAGATGAATAAATTTGATTTTTATTTTTTTATTTTTAAGCGAAAAACCCCTTGCGGGGATGCCTTGGTGTGAGAGACCAGGAACATGGGGTTCTACACTGTCAAAGTCACTCGGGAGTCGCACTCGGCCCTATCCACACCAACATTATCAATTGGATTTTGGACACCCAATTCAGCTTTTTGGTAGGGTGGAGATTTGAACCTGGGACCTCTCTTGGAGGATTCTCACCTACAACACCTGGGTATGAATAAAATTTATTTTAATATTATATAACTTATTAAAAATATTTTTATATAAAATTATTATTTTTTTATATATAAATTAAAATATTTTATTTTTAAATTGAAAAAAATATATAATTTTTTTTTATTTGTGGAAAACATCCCAAAAGGGATGCCACTTTCGGGTAAGACCCAAGGAGGCAGGGGTATCCATTCCGCCAAAAATGCCCAGGACTCGGACCTGGCCTACCACCTTTGACATACTCAAGGAGCAAACAAACACACAAAACCAATTTAAAAATAAGTAAATAACAACAAAAATAATAAAATAAAATAAAAAACATGCTCCTTGAGTGTGTCAAAAACAAAAGCACAACCAAACACGCACAATAAGATAAAAATAAACCACAACACAAACCACATAGAAAAACACAAGAACCACATAACAAAACACAAACAAGACAAAAACAACAGAACACTACAAAGACATAACCCAAAAAAAACATGAAAAATAAACACAACCAAAACCTAAAAAATTAAAAAATAAAATAAAAATAAAAATAAAAAACAACCAACAACAGACAATAAACAAAAACAAAAAACATAGAAAACACTCACACATAAAAACACGAAATAACACAAACAAAGAGAAACCCAAGAACAAGAACGAAAAAAAACACAAGAACAATAACAAAAAACATAAAAAAAAAAACAAAACAACAAAAACACAAGAACAACAAAAAACAACACAAAGAACACAAAAACAAAACAAAATAAAAAAACCCACCCACCTTAAAAAACTAAACAAAAAAAAAAAAAAAAAATAAAAAATGAACAAAACAATGACCTATCTAGACCAGAAGACTATTAAGGCAAGAATCAACAGAGGAAACAAAATAAAGAATAGAATGAGCTAGGGAACTAAAAAAAACTGAATGAACCAAAGAGAAGCAAAAAAAAAAAAACAAGAAGAAACTAGGTACCTTCGGAACCGGAGCCATCCAAAGAAATGATAGAAAGAAGAGCTTCCCTAATTTGAGAAGCCCACCATATAGGAGGGTGGCCATAACAAGTAAGATCACCTTTGTCCAAAGCCCAATTAGCTAAAGCATCAACACTCTTGTTTTGATCTCTCGACCACATGATTGTAATCAACTTTCAAAAATCCCATCTGGATTAATCGAATCTTCTCAATAATTCTTTTTATTCTCCAATCTACCTTATGATTCTTAGAAGGATTCTTCAATAGATTAATCATAAGTTGAGATTCGAAATCAACTAACACCTTTTTCCATACAATATTAGTAGCCTCCCTGAAGGCCTCCGAGGATACCATACCCCTCAAGCAAGGTTATTGGAAAGAATACCCAAATTCTCAAGCAAAAGTAAAAACCAGGGAGCCATCTGAAAGTCTACCAATTCCTCCCACACTGGCTTTTCCAGGGTTCCCTCTAGAGGCTCCATCAGTATTGACTTTTCCAAAATCCTTAGGAGGAGGTTGCCAATTTCTATTCCTATCCATATTACTAATACTCACATTCCCTTTAAGTTGGTTGCCCTTAGAAGGTTTAATCTTCAATATTTGCATCACTTGATCCCATATTTGGTGGGAGTTTTGGGGGTGATTAAGGAGATGATGGACTGATTCAACTAAGTTGGCTATGGTCTTTTGCCAAATATAGTGAATATCCTTCCTATCTTGATTAAAAATTTGGTTGTTCCTTTCATTCCAAATATTCCAAAGAAGAATGGTAGAACCCATCCAAACTAACTGCCTAATAAAATGATCAACACCCTCTTGATTAGGCCAATCCCTCCAAAGTTGTTCAAAAGTAAAAAAATTGGACCACTGTAAGCCAAGTAAAGTGGTCATTCTCCTCCATAGCTCAGAGGCTAAAGTACACTCAATAAAAATATGGTTGATATTTTCTACATTCTCTTCACACATTTCACATCTAAAAGGGCCATGAAAACCATGCTTCATAAGTTGCTCACCAGTAAGCACCCTACGATGCAATAAAAGCCAATTAAAGAACCTCACCTTAGGCCAGAGCTTTTGAGCCCACAATCGAGAAAATATGTCAGAAGAATGGTTGGGATTATTATGGCATAAGGTCAAATAACCTTGAGCAACCGAATACTCACCCTTAGTAGTGTTGTTCCATCCAAAACAATCTTTTTCATGGGACCAAGAGAGGGATCTCATATGAAGGATGCCTTGGATATCTTGTCTTTGCCTTTCTAGGATTTGAATAGGCCAATCCTCAATAGGGATCCAATATCTACCAACCTTTGAATTACCAATATGGTACCGACAGTAATTAGCCACCTTTATCCAATTAGCTCGGTGAAGCTCCTCCATCCAAGGCCTCCAATCGAGAAACTGAGTTATCAAAGGCTTGTGACCATCCCAAGAATCTGTCCAAAAATTTGCATGTTGACCATTATGAATGATCCAAAATAATTTTTTCTTTATCAAATCCTCACCACCTTAAGAACTGCTAAAATGGGAGAACCTTTGGTAGGAAGTTGATAGCGAACAAGGTCTTCAGGACTTTTGTTCTCAGAGATATTTAGCATGGAGATTATTGGCCCAAAGAGCATTGGGGTTATGCAACATCCTCCAATATAATTTAGCAACTAAAGCTTTGTTGTTATTAATTGAAGACCGTAATCCTAACCCCCCTTCACTCTTAGGAAGACATAAAGTATCCCATTTCACCAAGGCCCATTTTCTTTTCTCCTTAGTACCACTCCAAAGGAAACGATGACTGGATTTGATCCAATTCTCGAAGAACAGCCTTTGGGATATTCAAAACGGAAGAAACATAAATAGGAATAGCTTGAAGGACTTATTTTACCAAGGTGATTCTACCCCCGAAAGAAAGCCACTTGTTGGTCCACTTTCCAATTTTCTTCTTGACTTTGTCCAACAACCAATTCCAATATTTATTTTTTTGCCTTTGAATATTTATGGGAATACCTAAATAAGTGATTGGAAGAGAGGTCTTCTTATATCTTAATTTATCCAAGACCATGGATTCCTATCTAGCAGAGCAATGAAAGAAAATAACTTTAGATTTGTCTTCATTGATCAACTGCCCAAGAGCCTTAGAAAAATAGCTAATGATTTGCTTAATATTAGAAGCTTCCTTAACCGTAGCTTTACCTAAAAGAGTAGAGTCATCCACAAATTGAAGATGAGAGATAGGTCTAGCTCCATGAGCAATGGTAACTCCCTCAAGGGTTTTGTTTTCCCTCTTTTTGGTTATAGTCCTACCCAAGCATTCAAGCAAGAATGATGAATAAATAAGGGGATAGCGGGTCACCTTGCCTAATACCTCCGGAAGCTGGGAAAGACTGAGAAGGCCTGCCATTGATAAGAACTAAGTAGGAAACTCAAGAGATACATCCCATAATCCAATCCATCCAATCCTTAGAGAAACCAAATTGCCTCAAAACTTTGATAAGGAAGTGCCAATCCACTCTGTCATAAGCTTTGGATAAGTCTAACCGAATGAACATGGAAGGAGAATTTTGCATATCCATGGAATGGATGGCTTCCTGAGCAAGAACTATCTCATCTACTATTTGACGTCCTTCCACATAACCCCCTTGCTCTGGGGAAATAATCTTATGCAAAAGAGGCTTCAACCTTTCTCGCCATGATTTTAGTAATGATTTTGAGAAGAACATTACATAAAGCAATAGGTCTAAAAGCTGAGATATGATCAACCTCTTGAGCTTTTGGAACAAGAGTAATATAAGTTTTATTGATAACCTTCAAAATTTCTTTGGCTTTCCCTGCTTCTTCCACCACCTCTAATAAATCAACATGAAGGATATCCCAAAACTCTTGGTAGAACTCAATAGGAAAACCATCAAGACCTGGGGTTTTCCCTTTTTGCATTTTAAAAACTACTTGTTGAAGCTCATTGATAGTAACAGGAGCAGTCAAAATAGAGTTCTCCTCAAAAGTGATAAGAGAAGGGATTGCTTGAAGAACATTATATTGTGAAGCTGAGTCAAGGGGAGTAGCAAAGTAAAAATATTGGAAAAGTAATCAACAACAATAGAGTTCATGCCATCCCAAGTATAAACAACATCTCCAAAATCTGATTTTAAGGAAGAAATAAAGTTGTGAGATCTTCGAGCTAGAAGAGATTTGTGGAAGAAATTTGTGTTTCGATCTCCTTCTTTGAGCCATTGAATTCTAGATTTTTGCTTCCATAAGATTTCTTCTCTTTTTTCCCATTCCTCTAACCGAGTTGTGAGTTTAATTTCATCTCGCACTTCTCTTCTCTCGTGAGGCCATCTAAACGGATTTTCTTATTCAAATTTTCAAGATGAGCAATAACTTCATGTTTTTTTTTATGAACATCCCCAAACTCTTTCCAGTTCCAAGTCTTGATTTTGGATTTAATGTATTGCAGTCTTTTGGCAAAACAGAACATCTTAGTCCCATGCCTAGGTTTACCTTCCTTCCACCATTGTTGCACATGAGGTCTGAAGGAAATGTCTCTAAGCCACATTAATTGAAAACGAAAAGGAGAGAAACTCACATTGGTTTTCCACATTTCCACCATGACTCACCAATGATCCGAACAAACATTATTAAGAGTCTTCACTTTAGGAATGTGACCATGGATTAAGAAATTTTTAGAGAGCAAAAACCTATCCAATCTCTCCATTATACAAGCTAAGCCTTGCCTTCTATTAGACCAAGTCATAAGGCCATTATCTCAGTTGGATATCCACAAGATGGAGGTTTGCAATATATTCGCTCATGAGGTCATTGCTTTTGTCCAAATTTCTATTTCCCCCCTTTTCTCATCCAGAGAGAGGATGGTATTGAAATCTCCTCCGATCAAGATCCAAGCTTTAGGAAAATGAGAGATAATATGAGTAATATCCTTCCATTGTCTTCTTTTTTCCTCCAAAGAAGTCGGAGCATAAATAGTAATGCAGAGCATAATCTGGTTGGAATGTCTACTTTGAATAGCTATAGCCAACAAACCCCAACTGCCAACCATATGGTGAATAACTACCTCTTTTGGATCCCAAAGACAAGCAATGCCACCCGAAGTCCCTTGGGAACCGAGGGAAACCACTTTTCCAGCTGGCCAAATTTTACTCGGCAATTAAGTCCATATCCTCCATTGACATCTTTGTTTCTTGAAGGAAAACATGATGTGGATGATTTACCTGAATCATTCTTCTAATTTCATTTTGTTTTGAAAGACTCCCTTTGAGTCCTCTAATATTCCAAGTGATGATCTTCATTAATACCAGGGCTATAAAAATTTGGGAAGGGCATTAATCTTACCTTCCTCTACAAGCTTTTCACCTTCTTTTACCATATGATATTGATTGGTCTTGCGACCTACTTTTTTATTAGAATCCATCTTCAATTTTTTTTCCCTATTTCTTGACTTATTCCAATTGAATCTGAGATGGCTTCTAACCTTGAATAATGCTCATACATAGCCAAAATTTTACTAGATGGTTCAACGGAGTCTATATTGGGACCTGCATTATTTGAAGTTTTGACATTTGAAATATTGTTTTTCTTGTGTAAATTTTCTCCTTTTTTTTGTTGAAAACCTTTGATTTGTTGGTTTGTCTCTGAGTTCTTCCCTTCATATTTAAATTGTGTTTCTAAGATTTCAGTTTCCATTATTTCCTCTTCCTCACTTGGGACATCATTTGTGGAAAGGATTTCAAACATATTAGAATATGACTTTGATTGATCCTTCATAACTGGTTTTTTTTAGTGTTCTTCTTCTTAGGTATTTGGAAACCTGCTGAGTTTATATCTTCTTTCTTTTGATCAGGAATTTTATTTGGGCAAGCACTAGCCAAATGACCATATTCATGGCAAATTCTACAACGAAAAGGAATGTTCTCATAGTCCACTACTTGCTCCCAAGTGTCTTCCCCAAATTGTAATGTGATATTTTTAGGTAGGGGTTTGTCAAAATCCATTAAAACACAAATCCGAGCATAAATAATATGTTCAAAATTTTGAGTACAATCAGCAATCATCATAAAAGTTCCTAAAGAGTTTCCAATTGAAGAAAAAATAGTAGGATTCCAAAATTCAATAGGGAGGCCAAAGAGTCTAACCCACACGGGAGCTATAGAAGGCATCTCTTCTTCGGCTTTAAATTTAGTATGCCAGGGCTTCATGAAAAGCCCCGCCCTTCCAAAAAACCAAGGACCCCCTTGAAAAGTTTTCTCTCTATCTTCATTATTAGCAAATAAAACAAGAAAATAACCATTTGGATAAATAGAGATTTGTAACTCACCTTTAGTTTTCCAGACTTTTTGCAGCCTCATACTTTGAAAGCAGATAGACTCGAACGAAAACCCATGAACCGATAAATTAGTCCTCTTTTTTCCAAATCTTCAATGCCAGTCTGAATGTTACCCATATCAAGCTTAACAATAGGAGTTCCATCAACTGCTTTAAGACATCCTGACTCCGTTTTCCTAGGATCAATCTTAGGCATTCTTAGAGGTTTATGGGAAGCCCTAATATTGATATTAGCATTGGGCCGAGGTTGTCCACCACGAAGGGCATCCCTAAAATTCATTTTTGGGACCGAGTCTTCGAAATTCTTACCCTTGATAGGGGTTTTCACAGTAGAATTATTTTGTGGGTGCACCTTAGCACCAGATTCACTTGAGATATGAGCCATTTTTTGATCAACTGCTTGAAACTTGTTTCGTGATCTCTTTAATCCTTGCCCTAGACGTCGTGGAAAGGTATGGTTTTCACTTTTCTTTTGTGTAGCAAATTGGAAGTCGTTGTCACTCAAGTTCATAGTATGATCTATTGAAAGACAAATTTCTAACCCATCTTGTATCCCCTGCAACATTTCTTGCTAAAATATTGAGCATAAACCACAAAAATATTGGCCGCTAGGGCCCGAAGGCCCTAAAAACCAACCTCTGGAGCTGCTTGCACTCAACCCAGATGAAACCCTCGCATAGCCGCTTGCCAAATATATCGTTCACACATAGGGATGTGCTAGGATTTGTGTTGCTCCAAATGATATGAAAATTGGTGGAGATGTTCTAGGGTTTTTCAGGCATCTACCCTCAAAATTTCAGCTCAATCCGAGTCCGGATGAGTGAGATATGAAAAAAAAAAATACAATTATTGAAAGACAAGTTAGACAATATAATAAAAATATATAATATCTTTAAAAATTTAGAATAAAATAATTTAAATATTATTAATTTGATCGATTATAAAAGAGGTTGAAATTAAACTTTTAAAAGTAATAAAATGCTTGTCAACTCATTTTTTATTAAATTATTTTATATATATTTTAAAAATCAATCGATCTTCTTAGTAGCGTGATTAACATTTCCATTCATTTGAGCTCCGTGGCATTAAAGAGTCGTAGGACCGCTTTTAGTTGCCCAAGTTGGCTAACTTCCTTTCAGAAGTTATTGAGTACTCGTACAGTTAGCTAATCAATAAGCTGAGACAAGGGTTGAGGAAATTAATTTTTCTTACCTGCATAATGGACAGCATGTCTATGACTAACTTTGATTTTTTTTTTTTCTCTTTAAAGAAAAAGCCAAAAAGAGTAGTTGAAAGAAATTCATAAATTAGAGTAGATGAAAGTTTAATTTTAAGTATTCAAGCTGACATAGAAGAAATTTTTCTTTAAATAAGAGTAGCTAAATGTTTCTTTTAACAAAGCACTTACGAATTCATTATTTTATCTTTGAATTAGAGTAGAGTAGATGAAAGTTTAATTTTAAGCATTCAATGATTTTTTAGCTGACAAGGGTAGAGGAAATTCACTTTTCTCAATGATTTTTTAGCTGACAAGGTAGAGGAAATTCACTTTTCTTACGTACACAAACAGCATGACTATAACTTTTAACTTTTTAGCTGAAAGTTTCTTTTAGCCATCTAATGTTTTTGTAGGGAAGAAGTTTCTTTTAACCATTTTAGTGTTTTTTCCTTTCAAAGTAATGACTGCCTTTTCCTTAAATGGAAGCAGTTGAAAGTTCATGGCTAATATAAGACTATCGTAAGTTCATGGCTAATATAAGACTATCGTGGCTGTCACCAATCTTTACCTGCCTCGAGATACAAACAATAATGAGCATGCACGTTGTTTGAAAAGTCCGTCTAAATTTTATTTGAGTTCATGGGTAGCATTGGACGGCATACTAGTTTCAGTCATGTCTTCAGTCGAAATCATAAGAAATCAAAGATTGCAAGTGAGACCGCGCAAAAGCTATGCTTCAAGAGTAAAGCCCTCGGATTTTATCTTCTTTTATCAGCTTTTTTTTTTTTAATATTGGTAATTAACTCTTACGTTTTCCGTTGATAAGGATAATGCTTGCTCCCATAGACCTTAGCGTATGTTTAACGTTGTTATATTTATAGTTATTTTTTATTGAAATTAATTATTATATTTAATAAAAAATAAGAGAGGTTACCATAAAAAAGGAGTTTGAAAAATTATAACTTGAGATGCAATGCTATTTAAACAATCAACATTATAAAAACAAGGTCCAAGGTCAAAAACAAAACCAATATCTATAAGAGCGAATACACAACATAACTAGGCAAAGGGAGCCACCCTTAGAGGAGATTGAGTCTGTTGTGGGTAATGATAGTATAACTAGGGAAAGGGAGCCATCCTTAGAGGAGATTGAGTCTGTTGTGGGTAGTGATAGAACGACCTGAGGTTGGATAACATCATCCCCTCTACCTGCTATGCTGAGGCCTAAAAGAAACAAAGGGATCTTGAGGTGGAAGGAGGTTAGGCAAAACCCTGCTAATAGTACACGGACTCATCAACTACACCAACTCATGAGGCAACTTGGAAGCCTGCGAATAGATCTGAACAATAACAACAAAAAACATCGTAATATTTTCATGTATAGAAACCTAATTGGAAATTGAATCTTCAGAATAGATAGCAAGATTCCTAGTTTTCCAAAGTTGAAACAAAATAATAACACAAAAAAAATCTATAGAGCAAATATATAAGTAGGCCAACAACTATTATCTCCAAAAAATATCATTTGTCATCTAAAGAATTCAAGACGAAAGGAATTAAACAATGAGTGAATCCAATACCAAGTATACTGAGCATTAGGGTAGAACCAAAACAGATGTTTAAAAGTCTTAAAATGACCACAAGCCGAACACTTAGGATTAGGAAGACAAACCCTACTAAGTCTCTCTCCCATAGGAATCCCTTGATAAATAAGAGACCAAAGAAAAAGGTAATTTTGGGTTCAAGGTTAGATTACTAGATATGGTTCAGATGAGCAATCCAAGTATAATGGTAGAATGAGTCTACCATCTCTCATTAAGCTTGTCAACACCAGGGGAAACAAGATTAAGAAGTTGATAAAACAAGGAAGAAGAGTAGTTTTTAAAAGGAGTATCCAAATTCCAATGCCAATCCCTCTACCAGGTATTCAGGGGTTGAAGGTCGAGCTTATGAAACATGGCATCAAGCATAATCTCTTTAATATCACGAATAAAAGGAAGATCCGAATTCTAAAGATTAAATATACGTTTGAGGTCAGGTCAAGAAATCCAGTCTTGAGAGTGTAGTAAATATTTAATAAAGCATATGCCCTTGCAAAGCAGCCTCAAAGCTTTAATCTCTAGCATACCAACAAGAAGAACTGAAGTGTTAGATAGAATAAGAGACCATCAAATATTATGAGAATTGAATAAAACATCATTACGACAACCATCACCAATCCAACGAAGATGAGGTTTCACCACCTCAAAAGTCTACCAAATATTTTTAACAACAAAGGAACCCTAAATCTTAATCAAATTAGAAGTAATGATGAGAGTATGGAGGCCTATATTAGCCCAAGATCTGCACTCATAAGGGAACCCTAAAGAAATATAATGGTGAACAAAAACCTTCTAGGATTTAGGGTCTTCAATAGCTTTAACCACCTACTTAGCACACAAAGAAATGCTTTACCTATAAATACCAATGATGTCCATCCCACCCTTATCAATAGATGTGCAACATATATCCCAAGCAACTTGATGAAAACAACTTATTTATAAGATAGTCTCAATTTGAGTATCCTGTCATTTGGCTTACAAAATGACAACATAACATTCAATGGGAGGCAGCATACATGACTCCAAATTTCAAATCAAAGGCAACATATTTAACGGTGATTTAATTCATTCATTTTTGCAGCCATGCTAATTTATAAAAATTTCAACCCATGTTTCCCCACATACCATATGGAATGAGTTGGATAAGATGGCTTGAATTTTTTTATGGGGAGGAGTTAAAGGAGAGAGGAAACGAGTGTTAGTAGGTTGGAAGGAAGTAAGTCAGCCTAAGGAAAAGGGAGGTTTGCAATTGAGGAGATCAAAGCTAAATAATAAAGCTTTACTAGAGGTAGATCTCGCAACCAAATTTAGTAGAGTTTTAATTAGTAAATATTTTGAATAGGTGAACTTGCATGAGATGAGTCATTTTCCTTTGGATGGTAATGGATCCCTAGTGTGGTAGGCTCTAAAGTTAGGATCTTAGGTAGGTTATTTTGGAAAGTGGGAAGATGGAAGAAGACAACATTTTGGATAGATTTGTGGGATTAATTCCCACATATCATTGTTGAATTTCTAGAACTACAACCAATACAAAACCATGGAAGGCAAGGGTTGGATAAATATTGAAAGTTATTTCAACACCAGACAGTTGGGAAATTATAGGTTTAAACAGTTTGAGAATTTGGATGAATGGCCAATTCCAATCCCTCTAGAATTCACACCCATCATGACTAAAATATTGCTACAAGGATTTCTCACAGGTAGATATGAGGAGGATGAATTAGCTTGGGGCTATGACAGCCTTGGAGTCTATATAGTGAAGGATGGGTATGATAAGATAAAATCCTTCTACAACCTCCTCCTCAAGAATATCAAGTTAAGGATTGGAAAACGATTTGGTAATCCAATGGTTGATTAAAAATTAACTTCTTTGATTGGCAGTTCATGCATAATGAAATTCTTACTTTTGATAATATGAGATGTAGGGAAATTTTTGGTCCATCCCAATGTATTTTATGCTATAAAAGTGAGGAAACATTTCACCACTTGATGTTTGAGTGCCCGTTCACATGCCAGATATGAGAGTGATGGTTTTTAGCTTATAAATTTTGAGCCAATAGTGACTTGAACTAAATTAATATTTGGTAAATATGGAAGAGGGATAAATTTGAAATTGAAGCTCTTCATATTATATGGAAACTTGGATTAAAATTTATTTGATGAAAAGTTTGATTGGAGATAAATGGTAAAGTTTTTAGAGAAACGTTTTTATCATTGGATGGTGTTTGGCACATCATTTGGAGTAATATCATGGAAAGTGTGGTAATGTATGCTAAAGAGGAAACTCGAGTTGATATAGTAACAATGGAGAATGAAGCCAAAGTGTAAGAGGGGAAAGATAGAGCTAGTTGAAAAACACCCTTGAAAGGCTGGATTAAAATTATTACTAATGGTGCTGCAAAAGGCAATCAAGGTAGAGTTTTAATTGGAGTGGTCTCCAAGAATCATGTTGGGATATTACTCTATTGGAATTTGCAGGGCCTAGGTAGGACTACGAACAATGAAGAAAAAACCTTAGCTATCAAATTTACCTATATCTAGGCGATAAGACAGGGTTATAGGAGGATAATCATAAAATTAGATTTTTAAATCTTTGTAGGAACTCTAGATTGCATGAGGAACTTTGCTTTGGATACATGGAGGTTGAGGATTCTTGTCACCCAAATTGAGGAGTTGTGGAGGTAATTGGATGGTGTGATTCTAATTTATGTGAATAGATCTCAAATTAAAGTGGTAGACTTCTTGGCTAACACGGGTACTGAAAAAGACATAGGGATTCAATGGTACAATGGAATGGCTATTGAGGATGAGATAATTAAGCAGGTTGATGAACAAATGCATTGTTTGGCTAATTTGGATAGCTATTGCAGAAATATGGTTTGGGATGTTTGGCTCAAATGCAAATCTCCTTTTGGTGTTGTCATTAAAATTGGTTAGTTATTACGATCTTGGGTTTAGATTTATCGAAGTTTATTGGAAATTTAAAAGAAGGAAATAGGTTCTCTTGTCATCTAAGGATGGAGTCTCATCCTAACTTGTAAATAATCTTATTTTAATATGATGTTTTTAAATTATTTTTTTAAAAAATTGGTATTAAAGCTTTGACATTGTGAAGGTGAAACCAATTTTGTAGAGTGAAAATACCTCACAAAATTTGTGAGTCTACCTTGAAATTTGCAGACATAAAAATCAATGAGTTCATGAAAGAAGGCAGATCCTACTAACACAATTGCATGAGAGAACATTTTTGCATTCTTTTTTATTTGTTTACTCCTATAGATTTAGAGCCATAGAGTTTGAAGAATTATGCTATTATTCGGGGTCTTCAAGATAAAATATAAAATATCCTATAGACTTGGAGCCATAAATTTGGTTGGAGTTTGGTACAGATAGAGTCAAACTCTCAAATGCTCATTAATCAAATAAAAGATCCCATAAAAGCCCCTTCTTAGGATTGGACTTTATAAAGAGTGCTAGAACTAGATTAAAGACAATTATATTTTTTCATGTCCCTCGTAAGAAAAACAAAGTACCGAATGCTATGGTAAATTAGGTCCTAGACAAAGGAAATCTAATTTGTGTTGTAGAATTCTCTAGATAGTGAATGCAACAATTTAGAAAAGACCTCTATCATAAATTACACCTTGATGTTGGTAACATTGATTTATGTGTCTCATGACTTAAAATAAATTATTAGATTCATTTTTCTTTGCAATAGCTTAGTGCAATCAGAGCATTAAAACTAGAACTCTATAAAATCATGGATGAAAGCTCTCTTTCCTTAGAAGGGATGATGATGTAACCTTCTCGATCACCTTCAATTAATAGGAAAACTTTATTATATATATATATATATATATATATATATATATATATATATATATATATATATAACCACTTATCAAAATATTATAAAATAAAAATTATATTCATAATTTATTTAAAATCTTATATTTTTACCTTTATAATAGAAAATATATTAAACCTAATTAAGGCTTAAAAAAAATTAGAAAAAAAGTAACTTTACATACCATAATTGCTTTTTAGTCTAAAAGTTTAGTACAAAAATTTATGCAGTGCAATTTGACCATTTGCTATATTTGAATTAATACCAGTCCCACCCACTAAAAATAATAGTTTTGCTTTGAATTTCTTATGTCTTCCTTGTATTATTTTAACCTTTCTTTTCATTCATTTGTACCGCTCATCTATAGAAATATGATTTATCAATATTGTAGAAATATGATTTGTGGATAATGTGGAGGTATAATATTGTTAAGTGCTATTGCCATAGACAGAATATAGCAATTGCAATCTCACTTGTCATTTTATTTTATAATAGGAAAATATGCTTGACCACCTGCTCAAGATTTTCCATAGCATCAAGTGCAATTTTACTGTATATCCAATCAATCCAAAGTTATTAGTTGATGTATACAAAATATCAAGGTTTATTCTACCACACACATACCTGAGTATTCGTTTTGCTACACAAAAATAAATTTCACTTGTATCTTCCATAAATATTAAAATAAAACTTACAACATATATTATGGTAGGTCTAATGGTAGCAAGATACATAAGACTACCAACTAAACTCATGTATAGTGTACCATCTATATTTATACTATCATCATTCTAGACCAACTTCTTTCCCACATTCAAGGATGTGTTTATTGGTTTGCAACTTGTCAAGTAAATCAGCTACATACTTTTATTATTATATAAAAATAACAGTATTCAACTATCTTACTTTTAAGCCAAGGAAGTAATCGTCATTTCAAATTCATTCTTCATGGCATTTTGAAATTCCTCTAATAACACTTTTCTAGTATCAATGTAAATAAAATCATCAACATACCAAAAAACAATAAGTAAATCATCAATACCTACCATAAAGTGTAGGTTCACTTTCACTTTTTATGAAGCCACTTTTTTTAAATACCCATCAATTCTATTATACCAAGAACTTGGTGCTTGCTTGAGTCCTTAAATTTGAACTTGTGAACCTTTTGTTCTTGTCCTAAAACTTTATAATCTAGTAGTTTTATAAATACTTCATCTAAGAAACCATTCAAAATGATGATTTAACATCAAATTGATATACTAACAACTTAAATTGTGTTTCCAATTCCAAAACATTTATGGTATCCAATCTTGTAATAGGAGCATAGGTTTCATTGTAACCTATACCTAGTTTTTATGAGAAGCCTTTAGCTACTAATATTTCTTTATGTCTTTCAATGGATCCATCAACTTTATATTTTAATTTATAGGCCCACCTTAATCCAAGAGCAAGTTACTTATATTCTTTAATTTTTGTTTTAAACTCCTTTTAAACAATCATATGAGCTAATTAAATCATTCATTTGATTAATCAACATAATAATAGATTTTAAATATCTATTCCCTTAAGCATAAAAGAGGTATTTTCTTTCTTTAAGCTACCATATCAACTCACTCCAAGGTAAAATGCTTAATCTAAATGTTCAAACATCATTCCAAATATAAGCATTTCTTAAAGCAAAATCAAGCAATGAGAATCACTCATCACCAATCTAAGTGTTCATATCCTCAAACAAAATATTTATGGTAACTTCTAGGTTACTAACTTATTGCTATGGGTGGATTTTATTAATGACAATCACTAATAAAACATAATTATGAATGCATCTACATGCGGGTAAATTCAACTCTGGAGTTGTCATTTATACTATACATCATTTCCTTTTTATGGTATCTCATTCTCTATGGTAAACTTCCTCTCCCACCTACGAGAGTACTTGGTCCTACAAGTAATCAAACATCAGAAGTACCATATTCTCACAAAATATACCCGAAGTAATCATTTCAAATTAAACATCTAGTTTGCATTAAATACTATGCATTAAGGCATTCAATCAATATATAGTCCATATCATAAATGATATTGCCAAGGTGGATCATGACATACTACCCCCCCTTCGACTAAACATAGTCCTTTGTGTTTACTTGCAATACAAGTTACATAGCATTTTCATTAAAACAAATAAGGCAAATGTCTATTCATCTCATCTATTTTTTCCCAAGTGGCACTTTTCTCATAATATCGATCCCATTGGACCTTGCACTGTTCTAGAGTTTGTTTCCTCATCATTTAGGAATGAAACTCTAGAATATTCACTGGTTCATTTCAATTATTGAGGGATCTATCATCTGTAATTTTGAAACATCCCACACATGATTAGGATCAACAATATACTTCCTAATTAGGGATACATGGAAAGTGTCATGGATTTTTGACAAGTTGGGTGGCAAGGTAATTCTATATGCTACTTGAATTATCCTCTTAATGACCTCAAATGACCCAAAAAAATGGAGATCCAATTTAGTGGACTTGATGGCACTTTTCATGGGTTTAACTCTTTAGAAAACTTTGTCTTCCACAAATAATTCTCTAGGTGATCTTCTCAAATCAACATATCTCTTCTATCGATTGATGATTTCCTTAAGCCTTTACTTGATGATTTTGATTTGTTCCTCCATCACTCTGATCGTGTTTGGTTTTATGACAACCAAATCCTCTATACTATCCCAATATAGAGGATTTTTGCATCTCCTACCATACAAGGCTTCAAACAGGGCCATTTTCAAGGAAGCATGATAACCATTATTGTAAGCAAACTCTACTAGATGTAAAAATTCTTCCCATCAAAACTTTTGGTCCATGCAATACATGTAAAGCATGTCTTCCAAGACTTGGTTTACCATTTTAGTTTGACCATATGTTTCCAGATGGTATGCATAACTTATGTTCAACTTCGTGTCAACTGCATGATGAAGATCCTACCAAAACTTAGATGTAAATCTAGATTTCTTGTCTAAAATATTCACTTCAAGAAACCCATGTAACCTAAAACTTTCTTTTTCAAACCTATTTGTCACCACTAGACCATCATACTTTGTACTCCCTGGTATAAAGTGTGCAATCTTGGTCAAATTATCGACCACCACGAGGATTGCACCATGTTGGTATCTATTATTAGGTAATCCCACAATAAATTCCATAGATATGACCTACCATTTTTGCATTGGTATATTGTGTGGGTATAATTATCCTGTCAGATGTCTTTGCTCAACTTTCATTTTTGGCATTCCAAGCATTGAGAAATAAAATTAATGATATATCTCTTCATACCTGACCTATAGAAGGTCTTTTTCATGTTCTCCTTCATATTTATCCTCTAGGGTGAGCGAAGTAAGGAGATATATAAACCTCTTGCATAATAATTCTCCTCAAATAACGAATTTTAGGTATAACTACCTTGTCTTTAAAATATAAAATTTCATATTTTATGTCAAAATTCTTATTCTCTCTAGGATTCATTTCCATTTTGGCCCTAATTTTACTGCAATATTGATCTTGAGTTTGCATTTTCTAGCATGTATCATTAATTCCACGTGACTACGGTTCAAAGTAGTTACATACTTCTACTTAAGGCATCAACAACCTTATTTTTCTTACCTTTGATATACTCTATACCAAATTCATATTTTATCAGGAACTTGATCCATCTGCTTTATCTAGAATTAAGCATTGGATGAGTAAAGATGTACCTCAAACTCTGATGATCGGTCCTCAACTCAAAGGCTTTCCTAGTAGGCAATGCCACCAAATCTTAAGAGTGTGCACAACTACTTCTAGCTCCAACTCATGTGTAGCATAGTTTACCTCATGCTTATTGAGTTTTCTTGACTCATATGCTATGATTGAATCGTCCTGGGATAGAACTTCTCCCAATACTTCCAAGGAAGTGTCAATACATACTAAAAATTTCCCTTGAGGATATGAAATCTTAAGAAAAAATGTAGTAGTACGCTTTTGCTTAAGCAACTCAAAAGTGGCTTCACACTTGTCTATCCATTTGTATTCCTTTCTTTTTCTCTAGAGGTTAGTTATGGAGTAGGCTATTTTAGAATAATCCTTTATAAAATGCCTATAATACCCTATAAAGCTCTTGAAGCTTCGCACTTTAGGCACATTAGTAGGTGATGGCTAGCTCAAAAATACCTCTATCTTCTTTGAATCTACATGTATCAAGCACAATTCTAAAATGTCTATCATTTTCTTCCTTATTTTGAGAATATATCAAGATAACATCAAAAAATATTATGAAAACTGATCTAGATGCTCCTTAAACACGTTGTTCATCAGATTCATGATTTTTTTTGGTGCATTGGTGAGCCCAAAAGGTAATATTGTGAACTCATAATGTCCATTCTTGGTCTTAAAAATAGTCTTGTGAGTATCCTCCTCTCGGATCCTCAATTGGTGATATCCAAATTTCAAGTCAATATTGGAAAATATGGTGGCACCCTTAAGTTGATCAAAAATATCTTCAATCCTGGGTAAAGGGTACCTATTCTTGATGATTGCTTTATTCAACATTTCTTATCCTATGCATAACCTTATAAAACCATATTTTTTTTTTTTGACAAACAATACAAGTGCACCCCATGGTGGCACACTAGGTTTAACCAATATTTTTCCAACAACCCTTGAGGTTGCACTTTTAACTCCATTCCTATAAGATTCATCCTATAAGGAGTTCTATGAATGGGTTTGACTCTTGGAATTAGTTCAATGGTTAAATCAAATTCATGTTTTAGTAGAATCCTAGGGAGATCTTCATGAAACACATCACTAAATTCCTACAAAATTGGGTGTTCTCCAAACACCTCTTCCTTTTTGTAATCCTCGATTTTGTTTAGCTTAACACCATCAACCATTTCTACTTTTATAATGGATTTCTTTAGTTTTATTTTTATAGCAATTGAGGTTGAAAAGACCCTTGTTCACTATAGATTCACAATCTCTTTTTATCTATATTTGCATAGTCTATCCATCTATCTTGGAAATAAACTAGGTATCCATAAGCCTTTAACCAGTCCATTCCTAAGACGAACCTATGTACCTTTAATGCTAATTGGCCTCATATTCTAGTATATAACTTCATGAATTTTTTATTATACATATCCATCATTCTTTTTCCTTGGTGGAGAGTAGAGGATTCCTTGAGTTTATCCATATAGAATTGTTCTATTAAGAACCTTTTCTTAAAGTCTTGAACAAATTATTTTCATAAAATATTCATTGCTTGAATCTTCTTGTCAACTTTTAAGGTAATCCACCATTCTAAATTTACATCATTTAGATGGAGCATAGCCCAAATGTTTTGAGACTGAAGAGTAGTTCTTCATGGACAAGTATGTCCCTAATTTATTTACCCAAGATTCAACTAACTCACCTCCATCTTTTCTAGTAAACTTGGATATTCTGATATTCTTCATATCCTTGGCTAGCTCTACTTCTATACGAGCTCTGCTTGTTTTATCTTCTCAAACATGATCATCCTTCTATATACCCTCAAAAAAATTGAATCCTTAGTTTACTATAGTTTCCAATAACTACCTTTGTTGTTTCATTTGTCCCCTTTGATGTTCTATCTGCTCCTGTAGTAGGAAACTATAACAGTGAGGTTCTCCATATTTTTATTAAAATTCCTAGAATTTTTCTTTCTGGTTCCATCCTGCCTAACTGGCCTTGGATTCTGATAATATTCTCTTCTTCCTCCCCATAACTTGGGTGTCATTTCTCTTGGCTACACAGGAGTTGGATAAGTTACAATTTCTTCCAACTGTACGTCAAATGGTTAGTTACATCTCATGAACTAACTTTGACCATTAACATCCTTCTAGTAATGATCACAGTCACACTTGTATCCCCACAAGGTGTCATTCAATTATGACTATTATCACTTTTCTAGTAATGATATGGGTCATGCTTGCCTCACTGCAAGGTACCTTTTCCCTTATCCACAAAGGGAGTTAATTTATATTACAATTTCCTCCAAATTATACTTCTAACTTCTAGTTAGTTTCATCATCCATATGAACTAACAAAAGAGTATTATCATCCACTGATAATATCAATGGCCGCACTTATTTCATGCAAGATGTCATCCCCAATGGAAAATCTTTTCTTCCAAAATTCACTCATCAAATCAGGCCAATCCTAAGTTCTTTCCATGGAAGCTTCTAGTCCTACGACCTAGAGCTTAGATATCAGCTATAACAATCCAAAAACTACCCAACCTGAGAGAGATTTTTTTTGAAATAACACACATAGGGTTCACATAATATGTTTCAAAAGGATTATTTATAGTGGAAAAGGCATTACCACATTTTGACATTATAACGTTGGAGACATTTCTCGAGTGAATAGGAGAGACCAACCTCCCATAGGGTCTGGGTTTCACCTTGTATACCTTCGTGGTATTAAGGATACCTCAAATGGTCAAGTCACGTTTATTAAATTCTTTGTGAATGTAAGATGACTTGACCATAGCATTGAGATTATCCCTTATCAATATTTAGATAAGGGGGATGTCAATTTCCTATCTCATCATCCATACATCTATGTAGGATATTTTTGGTGTAATACCTTTTAAGATTAGTCAGTTGTACCTCTATAGTAGAACTACTAGTCTTTCATGCTTAACTACCCCACCTCTATTATAGATTTGGTTAAGGCGACTACCACTCTGCATGATAGATTCATATGGTTACCTGAGCCTACCTGCTCAAGGTGCCATCACTTAATTCCTTTCCACGTGAGATCCTATCCTCCGTAGTAGGATATAAAATTCAAGCTACACCACTTGGAACCTTAACCAAATACTCCTCATATTTAGCTCACATTCGAGTTTCCCACTCAATGTGCCCATTGTGACTTACCCTGGGTGTTGCCTTCCCGCAACTACCCCAGATTTGGATTCATATTTGGGTTTTCAAGTAAGCTTTTAGAAAGGTTCCCTTATCTAACCCTCAATACCAACTATAAATCCTCTCTCTCTCAAAAAAAATAGAAGAAGATACATGTTCTTTATGAAATGTTAGGTCTAATTATTTACCATTAAAACAAGCATAAATCCAATGATATTTAATTCCCATCTATCTACAACATTTCATTCATTCCATAATAAAAGAGCTAAATCCTTTTACTTTCATAATGAGGTATAAACAATAATAATATTCCAATATTCCACAATGATCAAGTTTCTTATGCTATGAAGAGATAACAACAAATCTCTCTTAGAAGTATAATCACTTTACATTCAAAGGACCTTTCTCAAGTCCAATTTTCATAACTACCTCTACATTACAACCCTTTTAAAAAAGCATGAAAAAAAATATAATACATTATTTGCAACAAATATCCTAGAAGAAGCATGATAGAGTCATTTCTCTCATTGATCTTGTCCACAAAAATCTCCATTGGTAGATAATTGGACTAAGGAAATAGGACAACTCCATCTCATGTTAATGCAATCCCTACATGTTCTTTATCACACATGCATCAAAATACTATATAAAGAAACCAAAGCAATTTTATTTCTTTACAACAAACAGATGAGAAGACCCCATAATCTTCTCTCTACTATTGGGTTCCACACCCTATTTACCATTTTTCAAAATCATAACTTTTACGTGAGAAGACCCCATAATCCTCTCCCTAACATTGGACTCCACGCCCAATTATTTTGTTTTCAAATAAAACATAAATACCTCAAATAAATATATTTCCCATAACTCATTTAAACAATGAAATCATTCTTTAGATTTGCACAAGAGTCAAACAATGAATCATATTTTTTTAAATAATATAGTTAAAGACCCCATTCCCTTATAGCTTTCTTTTAGCAAATTCCTTTAGAACAAATCCCTCCCATAATGCAATAAACCATTTTAAAAGAATCTTCCAACTAACACTTCAAGTAAATTTCCAAAATTTAAACACACATGGAAACCATTATTAAAGGTCTCATATCCTTTTTAAAGGATCAACCTTCTCATGATACGTACAATGCAACAACATCTTACCTTACAAATCAAACAAGGTTAACCAAATCTTACAATCAACCTTGATTAAGTAGAATTCAACATAATTAATCATATCAATGTAACATCTAGCACTCAGCAAAGAAACGTAATGTCTAGCATAAAGTAATGAAGCATCTTCCATTTAGCAAAGCAATTTAACACAACATTAAACAATTAAAATATTTCATTCAGTAAAGCAACATAACACAACATTAAGCAATGAAACATCTTCCATTTAGCAAAGCAACATAATGCAACATTAAGCAATAAAACATCTTCCACTCAAGAAATCAACGTAACACACCATTAATTCAAGAAACCTTACGTAACATCAACCAAAACAAACATCACATAATAATAGTCAAGGCAAAGGAAGGGATAAAGCCAACATTAATCAAGACGATTATTATGTAACACCAAGTATACGCAATATCCAACATACGTGGCACTACCAAGAACAATCTAGGAGTTTAAAATATATCCAACACTAGGCATAAATGAGCACAAGAAACATAGATAGCAGGGTAACAAACCACACTGGTCTAGCACAACCATAAAGCAATAAACCCAAAAGCACTATAAACCAATATAAGGAGAAATAACAACACATAGGTGGCTTACCTTCCTAAGGATCTTGTTGGATTATGGTCCTACTGCTCTCCACTATGTCCACTACTCTTCATTACACTTGTTTCTCTCTTATGTGCCTTCTTTCCCACCTCCCTCTCTTGTTCTTTCTCCCTTTTCCTTTTGCAAGGCCTTGAAGATCCCCTGCTTGTAACTCTCCAAGGTGGTTCCCAAAGAGATCTTGAAGGGGAAGGTGATCATAATTGATTTGTTAATCATATCCATGATGTTACGTTGTTATTACCACCATAAGGCCATTAAATATCAAGTACTTATATTCTTTAAGTTTTTTTGTAAACTCCTTTCAAACAATCATATGAGTTGGCTAAACGTTCATTTGATTAATCAACCTAATAATAGATTTTAAATATCTATTCCCTTAAGCATAAAAGAGATATTTTATTTCTTTAATATACCATATCAACTCACTCCAAGGTAAAATGCTTAATCTAAACATTCAAACATCATTCTAAATATAAGTATTTCTTAAAGCAAAAGCAAGCAATGAGAATCACACATCACCAATCCAATTGCCCATATCCTCAAGCAAAAGATTTATGGTAACTTCTAGGTTACCAAATTTTTGCTATGGGTGGATTTGATTGATGACCATCACCAACAAAACATTATTATGAATGCATATGCATGCAGGTAAATTCTACACTAGAGTTGTCATTTAGAATTTACATCATTTCCATTTTTTAGTATCTCGTTCTCAATGGTAAAATTTTTCTCCCACCTATGAGAGCAATTGGTCTTGAAAGCAATAAAAACATCAACAATACCATATTCTCATAAAATATACCCAAAGCAATCATTTCAAAATAAACATCCATTCTGCACAAAATACTAAGCATTGAGACATCCAATCAATACATGGTCCATCTTATAAATAGGTCCTGCCAAGGTGGGTCATGACATTCTTATCATTGATGACTTTATTTGTGGCCCTAAGGTAAAAATTAAGAGTATCTCTAATAATTCTTGCTTCCTTGAGTTTGTCCACGCCCACCAATCCTATGCTATCCACAAACTATAGATGATTCAAAACCTCCTCATCCACCTTGATACCTATTAACAAACCCTATTGTATTCTCCTCAAGATGAGCCTACCCAAGCCTTCAACCAATACGATAAAAATATAAGGGAAACAAGGATCTCCCTGTTGAAGGCCTCAAGTGGCTCCAAATGATTGCAAGGGAAGACATTTGATTAACACTGAGTATGTTTAAGTAGAGATGCAACTCATGACCCATTTTATCCAATCCTAAGAGAAATTGAAGGTTATCATCATCCTTGACAAGAAGCTCCACTCCACATTATCATAAGCCTTTGACATATCAAATTTTATAAATATTCCTCTATTGCCATATTTTTGCATTGAGTGGATGGCATCCTAAGATAGAACCACACCATCCAAGATCTAACTACCCTCTATAAAACCCCCTTGCTCTAAGGAGATAATTCTATCTAGGAGAAGTTTTAGCCACTCAACCATTACCTTTGTAATTATTTTATATATGACATTGCATAAGGCAATAGGTTTGTAATTTGAAATATGCACCCCCTCCTTCTCTTTCAAAATTAAGATAATGAATATATGATATAATACTTTAAGTATTATTTTAAATCCTCTAGACTCCTCTATAACAATCATTACATCCTCCTCCAAGTTTTCCTATAAGGTCTTAAAAAACTTAATTGCGAAACCATTTGGACCAAGCATTTTTCTCATACTCATTCTAAAGACTACCTTATTCATCTCCTCTCTACAAATGGGTTTAAGTAGGGCCTACTTTTATTCTTCAGAGATAATAGAGGGTATGAAAAAAAGAACTTATTTTAGAGCCTCTTTGTCTTGCACCATACCTTCCTTAAACAATTTAGCAAAATAATATATTAAATGGAAATGCATACCTGGGATCGTATAAAATAAGTGTTCATTCTCATCCTAAAGAGCTTCCATCTTGTTTGTTTGTCTTCTAGCATAAGCAACCCAATGGAAAATTTTGGTATTTTTGTCACCTTCCAATAACCAAGTGGTTCTTGCTCTATGTTTCCAGATGATCTCCTCTTGGTTTTCAATGTCCTAAATTGCTTTATGCAATGCATCATCCTCTTCTTTGAGCTTCTCTATAATTGTTCCTTACCTAAATTGTTTTTGCACCTCATCCAATCTGGCCACCAATGGAGCTCTTTGGGCTTGGAATTCCATCTTATTATCTCACCTCCATTGCTTTTGTCAATCCTTGATATAATGAAGTCTCTTGTGGAATCTAAACATTTTCGTCCCATGTGTTGGTCATATCTCTTCCCACCACTATAGAATTTTCTTTGAAATTTCCTCCTTTTGTAATCAAAAGTTTTCAAATTTGAATGGTTTGTGATGCTCCCTTGTCTTGATCCCCCTTTCCAATAGAATGAAAAAGTGATTTGAAACTAGACTCTCCAAAATCTAAAATTTTAGATTCTATTTCATAAATACCTCCTCTAAAATAAATAAAAAATGATCTAACTTCACCTTCTTGCTCTATGGCTCCCTCCTCTTATTAGTCCAAGTATAGTTGGTTCCAGGACATTTAATATCCACCAAGTGTAATGCATGGACTTGGGCAATTATAAGCCAATCCCTTGGATCCAAAATTGGGGTTCCTCCTTCCTAATATTTGGATGATAATTTAGCATTAAAATCCCCAAAAACAATCCAGTATAAATCCTCCATCGAGACTCTCATATTATGCACCGTGTTCCATTGAGAAATTTTACCATCTAGGTTTTGAACCCTATAAAAATTTGTGATTACAATCTGCTCAACTATCACATTGTTCCTAAAATACAATGTTAAGATACCCATCCAAGATATAAGTTCTATTACTGTCCATTCAAGATAGTTACAAAAGGTATCTATCCCCCCCTTGAGACCCCTTGGGCAGTCGCTTCCATATGACCAACACCCCTCCATGCAAAGTCTATTTATTATTTTATACATGAGATCCAACGATATTTTTATCTCCTAGAAAAGCAAAAAAATAGTTGTATTTTTTCTAAGAGTCTTAGAATAGCAAATTGATGTGTTCTATTGTTTAAACCCTAATATTCCATGATTGTATAATCCTTGGTTACCTTTAGACCAATAAGAGTCTATTGGATTCACCAATCCCTAGTGAATAGTTTATCTCCTTGAGATGCTATCAATTTATTAGTTGATTTTCTACTCCCTCCTTGAGAGCTGATATCATTTGATCTCTTCTCCACCTAACTTATCCCTAGAGTTGGTTTTTCTTTGTTTTTTAACCACACACATGATAACATCCTTTATTATTGGTTGCTCTTGGTTATGGATTATCAATGCCCTTGTAATATTTGATTGTGGTAACTCACTACACTCTAATACCTACTCTAATATAGGAACCGAAAGAGGGGCTTGAACATGGTTATTATTATTTTCATTATTTCCATCCACTCCTTCCATTAGTTATTCTTCTTTTTGCTCCACTAGTGTCTTGAATATCTCATACCAATTTGAGGGCTTGAGTTGGGTTTGCTCTTTACCATATTTTTACTTTTGCCTTCTCCTTCTTTTGGGTTATTCAAAACCATATCCTTATGGTTCTATGCCTTGAGAAATGTTGGCTAATTCTTTATTGACTATTGACTTACCCTCGTTAAGAAGATCTGACATTCCTAGAGGAGCCTCTATTTTTGTGTTCATATTGTTTAGGCAATACCGAGACAAATACCCATATTTATGGTAAAATCTACACCTGAAGGACAATGTCGCATAATCCAATTGTTGAATCTTGCAAGTTCGAGTTCCACCTTTGTTGGCAAAAGTTGGTTGCGATCCATTTTGATGCATAGTTTAGCATAAATGACTATGTTTCATTTTATTGTGTCTCTAGAAACATCCAAACATCTTTCAAGGAAATTATCGATGATTTCCAATACTTGCTCACTCAAAGACTCCATTGGAAGTGCATACAAATGGATCCAAACAAGGACAACAGTGGATTCAATTTGAGGATTAAATCTCCCTCTCCAAGGCTGAACAAATAATCCTACCACACTATGATTCCTCTTTTTTGATTCAAAAGCTCTATTTTTATCGATAAGCAAGGAAAATCTAACAATAAAATATTCATTACTAATAAACCATAAAAAATACTTACCACGAGACTCCTAGTTCTATCGACCCACAAATACAAATACTCACCAAGAGACTCTATTTTTAGTGTAGTTTTTTATACTTCTTCAATCCTTGTTGAAGGATTTCCATTAAACAAATATGCAAATGAACTTTATCTATCTAAAGAAGGATCTGGAGGCATCCCCATTAATCCCTCTTAAAACAACAATTTCATCTTCGATTTTGCAAGAGTTAAAAATACTGTGTCTATTAAAATTAAAAATATATATAATTTATCAAAAATAAAGCACCCCAATACAACTTTTTTAAAAGGAAAAAAATAAATCATACATGGCATTTCTAGACCCTTCCAAGAAAAGAAGGACAAAGCCATATGCCATGTATTATAATATAGCTTGTGAACATTTAACATATAAAATTTTAATAACATATTTTATAATTGAAATTTCATTTCATATCTATTTGCTATTAGAATATTGAAACTTTGATGTGTACATACTTTCTCTATATAATCATTCAGTGGATTTTAAAAAATTGAAACGCCAACAACGAGAACATAAAGTCAGCCAATTTCGCATCATGTCCTTAATCATGACAAAGCCAAGACAGATCTTGTTCCGTCTCGTATTCACACCACTTGTGACCACTTAAATTCTCACGAAACCAAATCATTTTTACACACCACGCTATATGGACTCCAAGACGTTCACTTATTTATCCTCCTCGCCCAATCTCGGTTCCCATAAAGTTGAAGCTCATCTCTACCGTTCCATAGGTTCCCATAAAGTTGAAGCTCATATCTACCGTTCCATAAAGTTGAAGCTCATCTCTACCGTTCCATAGGTTCCCATAAAGTTGAAGCTCATCTCTACCGTTCCATAGGATAGGATCTTCGTACACATATACATGTAAAAAGATTTTTTACCTCGTCGATCTAGGCCTCGGTTAACGGAAACCCTGCAACATTTGAGAATAAAGTACTTAACTACATAGTAACTAGTAGCTTTCCACAGTCATGTCTAGTCGCTTTTCAATCCCCATGTGGTGGACACTTCTATAATGATGTTGATGCACGTCTTCCACAATAACATATATGCCCTTTCTCTATAGTTTAATCTTATTAAATTAAAACTAGAGAGGTATTTTTATGATTCTTACAAAATACGAATCTTCCCGCCTCAAACCTTTCCATACTCGTACAAATTTTTATTTATAAGAGGTATAGACTAAATTTAAAAAAAAAACAAAACAAAATCTCTTCAAGGCAACTTGCTAAACTAAACGAGAGGTTTGTCGACAGCGGTTAATAATTGTTTTTCAATAGGACAAGCTCAGTTCTCATGGAGGGAATTTTCAAAGAAATAAGAAGAAAATTTTATCAACTATAGGAAAATATTTATTTTTTAGTTGATAAAATGTAGTTGAAGGGTTGAGGGTTAGTGGATTGGTGAGTGTTTGTTTGGTCAGGTACTTACCAAGAAGAAACTCAGGTTCAAATCTTTGGGGCAGCATGTTTACAAAGGTAGTAGTTTGATCTAAATTTTGTGAGTGAATTCCGAAACGACTGGTGGACCCCTTCACGCGGTCTCAACAATAACGAGGCAGAACAGGTTTGATGGGAGCAACCCATATAGTTTGAACCATATACTTGTCAATTACTAAAAATAGTGTGGTTGTGACGAACTCTCTTATGTAACCCAACAAAAATTGCTTGTCCATAAGCTGCTTCTATTTCTTAGAGGGTTAAGGTCCATTAACATAATCTTTATTCAAGGATGTCAAATGTTTAGTGATGGATTACCCCGCCTAAAAACTAAACAGGATTAAGTTCATTAACATAATCTTTAAAAATAGTGTGGTTGTGACGAACTCTCTTATGTAACCCAAAACAAAATGTTTGTCCATAAGCTGCTTCCAGTTCTTAGAGGGTTAAGGTCCATTAACATAATATTTATTCAAAGATGTTGAATGTCTAGTGATGGATTACCCCGCCTAAAAACTAAACAAGATTAAGTTCATTAACATAATCTTTATTCAAGATGTGGAATGTTTATTGATAGATTACGTGATTAACAACTAAAGATTATAGAGTTTCCAAAACAAAGAATCATTTAATCACACAAGCGGACATAATATTTGTTCGATATGTCTGTTGGTATCCTTTAGTCGAGTTGTGGTTCGAAAATCAATTTGGATGCCACACTATTTCATGAAAAGGAACGTTATTAGAGAGCAGTAGACTTAGGAAGAATCCTATATTAGAAAATTAAACCAGATTTGACACCTCTGACAAATCGACCCACTGCACCATTCGTCGGATCCTATTTCATTCGGATTAATTACTGGTAGTTGAAACTATCAGTCAGTTCGACGATTGGAAGGAAACCCTAATTTTGAGTTAACTGCATGTCAAAGAAGTTGGTGGAGCTTTCCCACATCATCTCGGAATCCCTTGCTATATATTTTTGTCCGAGTTCTATTTTGAGAGAGTTGGAGAATACCAGAGGCAAGAGACCAGAAGAAGAACGTAGCAACATAAGGAAGAAGAAGGAGAAGATCAAAGAAGCGTAGTGTTACCCTGCAATCTATCACAGTTGTAGATGATTGTGGATGTATTTCCAACCTAGTGTATGTGGATGTATTTCCGGTTTTAAGCAATAAATAAATACTTGCATAAATTTTGCCTTCTATGTATTGTTGGATAACTTAGCAAAGTTAGTCTTAATATTTCCTCCATTCCGCTCGAGATCCTTTGTAAATCTCATGGTAGAAGGTTGTGTTTCATTCCGCATTAAATCCTTTGTTAAGTCTTGCGGATTAGAACAAGTTTGGATTCTGCTCCATTCCTTTGTATTTTCTAGCGAAATAGATAATATCTTATTTATATTATATGCCTTGCACTTTATTAACATAATACTTTGAATTCCACCCATGCATAGTCTTAGACTCTAATCCGCTCAACCTTTGCATGGAAATGCGTGCAAGCCTTTAGTTTGAGTTATCCGTTGAATTTCGCTCATGGCTCCTTGTTATTTTTAGCGAAACAAAATCCGCTCTCATTTCTTTACATTTCAGAGTAGATTGCATTATGCACTCCTTCCTTGTTAAAAACCTACGGATTGGTATTTCGCACAATCTTAGTGACATAAGGGCATCACCCAAAATAATCTGCAAATCATCACCTTCCTTTGTATTCTTATTTTGCTCCACATTGCATTGTATTTATTTTGGATTTGGAAGTCTTGTTTTCACTTCTGTATACAAGCAATCCCTGTGGATTTCCATTCTGCTCTTGAATCCGCTTCGAATTTGTGTTGACCACGGTTCTGATGTGCTCCTATGTTAAATTTTTCAAATTGGTATCAGAGCTTGAGCCTACCTGTGGAAGATAGAAGCAATGGCTTCTAAAAATAACTCTTTGCAGTTGCAGATCCCACGGTTCAATGGCAAGAATTATGATTACTAGAGCATTCAGATGAAGATTATGTTTGGGTCTCAAGAGCTATGGGACTTGGTCGAGAATGGTTATCCAGAACCAGTAGATGCAGCAACATTGGCCACTCTCCCAAGCGGACTCAGATTTGTTGAAGGAGAATCGAAAGAAAGATCAGAAGGCATTATTTTATATAATGCAAGCGGTTGAAGAGACCATTTTCCCATGGATTGCAGCAACAACCAAAGCAAAGCAAGCTTGGGAAATTTTAGCTAGTTCTTATCAGGGCACCAACAAGGTGAAGTTGGTGAAGCTGCAGATGTTGAGAAGGGAGTTTGAGAACCTGCAGATGAGTGAGTCAGAGTCCATGAGCGACTTCTTCACCCAAATATTGGATGTCATCAACCAGATGAGGTTGAATGGGGAGATTGTGGACAACCAGAGAATAGTGGAGAAAATTTTGAGAAGCCTACCAGCAAGGTTTGACTCAGTTGTGATAGCAATTGAAGAATCGAGGGATTTGACAACCCTCTCTATAGATGAGCTCATGGGTTCTCTGCAAACACATGAGCAGAGGTTGAGTCGGTCATCTCAGTCCTCTCTGGAGCAAGCATTCAAGACATAGGTCTCATTTTGAGATAGTGGCAGAAGAGAAGAATCCCACCAAGGTGCCTCATGTTCTCAAGGAGGAAGAGGACAGAGCAATCGAGGCAAGCGTGGAAGAGGTAACAAGAGAGGAGGAAGGTCCAAATCCAATGAAGGAGAGAATAGCTGCAACTTCCATCAAGCAGGAGGAAGAGGCAATGGCAAAAATCAGCAAGCTGGATCTAATCAGAGGTTTGACAAATCAAAGATCCAATGTTATTACTACAAGAAATTTGGTCATTATAGCTATGAGTGTAGAAAGAAGATGGCCAAGGATAACAAACAACAAGCCCACTACACAAATGAAGCTAGAAATGTAGAGTGTAGAGATGCATGTGGGAATATGTTGTTAACTTGTAGTACTGAGGAGGAGAGCCAGAAGAACACCTAGTATTTGGATAGTGGGTGCAGTAACCACATGTATGGGAACAGAGAGATGTTCTCACAATTGGATGAAATAGTCCAATCTGAAGTGAAAATGGGGAACAACAACAAGGTACCTATCAAAGGAAAAGGAAAGATCATTATCCGCACTAGGCACGGTGAAAGGAAACAAATACAAGATGTGTATTATGTGCCTAGGTTGAAGCATAACTTGTTGAGTGTTGGACAACTTGTGCAGAAGGGGCACATTATTCAATTTAAATATGGAGCATGTACCATCAGAGATAAAGAGCATGGGCAAATTGCAATAATGTCCATGACAAAGAACAAAATGTTCCCTTTGCAAATTCAAAATGAATTGTTGATGTCATTGAGTGTAGTGGTGAAGGATGCTACCTGGTTGTGGCATCTCAGATTTGATCACCTAAGTTTCAGTGGCCTAAACTTGCTGCACAAGAAGTAAATGGTGAAGGGTTTACCCCTCATAGAGCAACCGAATCAAGTTTGTGAAGGTTGCTTAGTTGGCAAGTAGCATAAGGATGCATTCCCTATAGGGTAATCTTGGAGAGCTTCACAACCATTGGAGCTGGTGCATTCAGATATCTATGGTCCAATGCAGACCAACACATTTTTTGGAAATAAATATTTTTTGACTTTCATAGATGACTTCAGTTGGAGGACATGGGTTTATCCCATCAAGAAAAAGTCAGAAGCATTTGAAAAATTCAAAGAGTTCAAGGCTCTGGTTGAGAAACAGAGTGGGTATTATGTGAAGACTCTCAAGACAGATGGAGGAGGTGAGTACATCTCCAATGAATTTCATAACTTTTGCAAGCAATATGGAATTCGTAGACAATTTACTGCTAGATATACACCATAAAAGAATGGTGTTGTAGAGAGGAAGAACAGAACAATCATGGAGATGGCACGAAGTATGTTGAAGGCAAAGGATTTGCCACATGAGTTCTGGGTAGAAGTTGTATCTTGTGCAGTTTATCTGCTGAACAGATGTCCCACCAAGAGTGTGAAGGACAAAATTCCTCAAGAGGCATGGAGCAACCAGAAGCCAAGTGTGGCTCACTTAAGAGTTTTTGGGTGCATAGCATATGCACACATCCCAGATGAGAAGAGGAAGAAGTTAGATGACAAAGTAGAGAAGTGTATCTTCACAGGGTACAGTGAACAAGAAAAATCTTATAGGCTATATAATCCTATAACAAAGAAGCTTATCATCAGCAGAGATGTGAAGTTCCTGGAGGATGAAGCATGGAACTAGAAGTCAAATACTGGCCAACTAGAGCCAGCTATTATTGAATCTAAGGATTTAGAGGGAGATAGAGTGCCTACTCCTATAGCTTCAAGAAGTAATAGTGGTGCCAATAGTAGCACAACCTCATCATCTCGGTCACCTCCACTTGCAACAAGGATCTCCAATTTGAAGACACCATCAAAGACAAGGAGCTTGCAAGATATTTATGAGGTAACCAGAAATGAAACTGATGAAGAACATTCTGATTTTGCTTTATTTTTTGAGTGTGATCCAATTACTTTTGAAGAAGCAATTCAGAATAGAAAATGGGTGAATGCTATGGATGATGAGATAGCAGCAATAGAGAAAAATCAGACCTGGGAGTTAATGGATCTCCCAGTTGGTAAGAAGACCATTGGGGTCAAATGGGTGTATAAAACTAAGTTTAATGCCCAAGGTGAAGTGGACAAGCATAAGGCCAGATTGGTGGCAAAAGGCTACAAGCAGAAGTCAGGGATTGACTATCATGAGGTTTATGCACCTGTAGCCCGACTTGACACAGTTAGAATGATCCTGGCATTGGCAGCTCAGAAAGGTTGGAATGTTTACCAGATGGATGTCAAGTCTACCTTCTTGAATGGAGTATTGGAAGAAGAGGTCTACATAGACCAACCACCCGGCTATGAGCTAGAAGGGCAAGAAGGCAAGGTCCTAAAACTGAAGAAAGCTCTGTATGGGTTGAAGCAAGCACCCAAAGCTTGGTACAACAGAATTGATGCTTACTTTCAGGAGAATGGGTTCATCAAATGCCCATATGAGCACACTCTGTATATGAAGACAAATGCAGAGGGGGAGATGATAATCGTTTGCTTGTATGTAGATGATCTGATATATACTAGCAATAATAATATGTTATTTGAGCAGTTCAGAACAACCATGAAGAAGGAGTTCGAGATGATGGACTTGGGGCTGATGAAGTATTTTCTTGGCATTGAAGTTGACCAATCTGCGGATGGCATCTTCATTTCTCAGGGCAAGTATGCAAAGGATGTCCTGAAGAGGTTTAAGATGGAGGACAACAAACCTGCCATCACACCTATTGCCACAGGTCTAAAGTTGAGTAAAACTGATAACAACAGAAGTGTTGATCCAACTCTCTATAAAAGGTTAGTTGGAAGCCTGATGTATTTGACTACAACTAGGCCAGATTTGATGTTTACAATGAGTTTAATCAGTAGGTTTATGGAGTCACCCAAGGACACTCACTGGCAAGTAGGCAAGAGAATTTTATGGTATGTCAATGGAACGAGGAACCATGGAATCCACTATGCCAAACAAGACCAACTTGAACTGATTGGCTACACAGATAGCGATTGGGCTGGCAGCATAGATGATCGGAAGAGCACTTCTGGTTACGCTTTCCATCTTGGATCAGGAGTAGTTTCTTGGTCCTCGAAGAAGCAGACAATTGTTGCCATATCCACTGTTGAGGCAGAGTATGTTGCCGCCACCTCAGCCGCATGCCAGGCAGTTTGGCTGAGAAGAGTTCTGAGTGAACTGAATCATCCATCGAAAGTAGCAACAACCATTTTTTGTGACAACAATTCTGCCATAGCACTATCAAAGGATCCAATGTTTCATGGCAGGACAAAGCACATTGACATCCGGTACCATTTCATCAGAGAGCTGGTGAAATTTAATGAGATTGAGTTATTATTTTGCAGGTCCAAGGAGCAGGTAGCAGATATATTCACAAAACCTTTGAAGGAGGAAGACTTCAACAGGTTGAGGGAGATGCTCGGTGTCAAAGTTTTTATGAAATCTGGTTTAAAGGAGGGTGTTAGAAAATTAAACCAGATTTGACACCTCTAGAAAATCCACCTACTGCACCATTCATTGGATCCTGTTTCATTCGAATTAATTACTGGTAGTTGAGACTATCAGTCAGTTCGATGATTGGATGGAAACCCTAATTTTGTGTTAATTGCATGTCAGAGAAGTTGGTGGAGCTTTCCCGCCTCATCTCTGAATCCCTTGCTATATATTTCTTTCGGGGTTCTATTTTGAGAGAGTTGGAAAATACCAAAGGGAAAAGAGCAGAAGAAGAACGCATCAACGTAAGGAAGAAGGAGCAAATCAGAGAAGTGCAACAAACGCACAATGTTACCATGCAATCTATCATAGTTGTAGATGATTGTGGATGTATTTCCAACCCAGTGTATGTGGATGTATTTCGAGTTTTAAGCAATAAATAAATACTTGCATAAATTTTGCCTTCTACATATTGTTGGATAACTTAGCAAAGTTAGTTTTAATATTTCCTCCATTTCGCTCGAGATCACTTGTAAATCTCGTGGTAGAAGGTTGTGTTTGATTTCGCATTAAATCCTTTGTTAAGTCTTGTGGATTAGAACAAGTTTGGATTCTGCTTCGTTCCTTTGTATTTTCTAGTGGAATAGATAATATCTTATTTATGTTATATGCCTTGCACTTTATTAACATAATACTCAGAATTTCACCCACGCATAGTCTTAGACTCCAATCCATTCAACTTTTGTGTGGAAAGACGTGCAAGCCTTTAGTTTGAGTTGTTCATTGAATTCCACTCATTGCTCCTTGTTATTTTTAGCGAAATAGAATCCGCTCTCATTTATTTGCATTCAAAGTGGATTATATTCCACACTCCTTTCTTGTTAAAAACCTACGGATTGGCATTTTGCACAATATTAGTGACATAAGTGACATCACCCAAAATAATTTGCGGATCACCAACTTCCTTTGTATTCTTATTCCGCTCTACATTGCATTGTATTTGTTCCAAATTTGAAAGTCTTGTTTCCACTTTCGTTGTTATAAAATTAAACCAGATTTGATGCCTAACCGATCATATCGTCATAAATTTGATCGCCAAAATTTTCAAGCATGCACAGTTAATACCAGTAGTTCCAGTTTAGCATTCGGTCAGAAACCTTCTTTCGACGCAGAGGATAAAATTATCATATGATAAGCCCTATCCTCCCTTTCACCTGGCTATATAAGGTAGTGTGACCTTTCAAAAACACATCAAAGCATATCAGGGTAGATCAGAGCACAGTAGTGCAAGTTCAGGCAGACCATAGGAGAAGAGTGAGGAAGTAAATTTGAAGCTTTCTTCAACTGTCTTAAGTTTATCCTACAACTAGCTTGCAGAAGAGTTTTGGCTGAAGAAGCGCTTGTGTTAAAATACATTTTGCCTTGTAAAACTGCAAACACAGTCTATTTTGGCTTGATGAATAATATGCATTTTTTGTCTATTTAAATACTGTGCATTTTCTTCACTTCTAAAAATATATTTCGTAATTCTCCTTTGAAAAGGGTTATTTTACCTATTTTTTTATTCTACCTTAAAGCGCTCCACAAGGAAGCGCTTCTATCGAAAGCGCTTCTACCAAAAGTATTCCACAAGGGAGCACTTTTTCTAAAAGCACTCCACAAGGGAGCGTTGTGGAAAGCGTTCCACAAGGGAGCAATTCTATCCAAAGCACTTCACAAGGGAGCACTTTGTCCCATAGCATCTTGACTTAATTTATTTCAAATTGGTATCAGATTTTGAGCTTTTTTGTGGAAGATAGAAGCAATGGCTTCCGACAACAACCCATTGCAGTTGTAGATTCCATGATTCAACGATAAGAACTATGATTACTAGAGAATTCATATGAGGATCATGTTTGGGTTGCAGGAGCTATGGGACCTAGTCCAGAATGGCTATGCAAAGCCAACAAATGTAGCAGTGTTGAGCGCCCTCTCCTAGACAAAGTTAGATATACTGAAGGAGAATCAAAAGAAGGACCAGAAGGCATTGTTTAACATAATGCAGGTAGTTGAGGAGACAATCTTCTCGTGAATAGCAACATCAACTAAATCAAAGGAGGCTTGGGAAATATTGGCTAGCTCCTTCCAGGGCATCGACAAGGTGAAGTTGGTGCAGTTGCAAATGCCGAGGAGGGAGTTTGAGAACTTGTAGATGAGCGAGTCAGAGTCCACTAGTGACTTCTTCACTCAAAAAATGGACGTCATCAACCAGATGCGATTGAATGGAGAGATCATCCAGAGCCAAATAATTATGGAGAAGATTTTGAGAAGCATGCCTACTAATTTTGACTCAATCATGATAGATATTGAAGAGTCGAGGGATTTGAAAACCCTCTCAATGGATGAGCTCATGGGTTCCCTATAGACACATGAGCAAAGTCTTATTCGTTCATCTCAGTCCTCTCTAGAGAAGGTGTTCAAGGCACAAGTCTCATTTCGAGATAGTGGCAGATAAGATTCCCACAAAGGTGCCTCCAGTCCTCAAGGAAGAAGAGGCAGATGTAGGCGAGCAAAAGGCAACAAGCAAGAAGGAAGGTCTAAATAACACAAGCTTATACTAAGAGGGGATTGAACAGTATAATACCACTTTTTACTTTTCTTTCCAAATCAATATTATGCGGTGTATAGATATCAGTATCAATAGCAGTCATTAAAATAATGCACAAAATACCATACACAATAGAGACACCAATTTAACGTGGCTCATCCAAATATGGCTACTTCCACAAAGAAAATATTTCACTAAATTTTCTCAATCAATATCTTGGGAATCCTTCCCAATTACAATGTTTATGGATCTCTGTCCAAAGGATATGTTGGTCCCCTAAATATGATTTGTGGATCTCTATCCACAAGAGAACTTTTTCTCCTTTGCTTTGGCTGGTGATCCTCAAGAAGACTTATTGTCTCCACTGCACTGGCTTGTGGATATCTCTCCACTAAAGACTCTTGTCCTCACTCAGAAGACTTGTCCTCACTGCCCTAGTTGATGGATCTCTATCCACTGGAGACTACTATCCTCTTTTCTCTGTCACCTCCAAAGCTCTGTCTCAATTCTATACTAAACATAGTACAATCAGTCTAGCACAACTCTACTCAATTCTTGCACTAAACATAGTTCATTCAATCTAGCACAAGTATGATCAATAAGCTCACTCAAATCTACACTAAACATAGTCTATTCGGTCTAGCACAAATATAAACTCTTGCACTAAATAGAGTCCAATCGGTCTAGCACAAGTCCACTCAAATATACACTAAACACAGTTCATTCGATCTAGTACAAATCTACTCAATAGGTCCACTCAAAACCTACTCAAATTTGCTCAACATATCCACTCAGAACTTGCTCAAATATGCTCAATATGTCCACTCATAACCTACTCAAATTTTCTCAATAGGTCCACTCAAAACCTTCTCAAATCTTCTCAACAGGTCCATTCATAACCTGCTCAAATTTTCTCAATAGGTCCACTTAGAACCTGCTCAAATTTTCTCAACAGGTCCACTCAAAACCTGCTCAAATATGCTCAACAGGTCCACTCAGAACCTGTCCAAATCTTCTCAACAGGTCCACTTAGAACATGTCCAAATCTGCTCAACAAGCTCACGTAGAACTTGTCTGAATCTGCTCAACAATATCACACCGAACTTGTCCAAATCTACTCAATAAGTCCTCTCTAGGACTTGCTCCAATCTATATTGTAAGCTTCCACAAAAGCTCACACAAAAACAACTCACAAGTCTTCTTAAATACTTGCCTCAAATCTGCTTAAGTCCACACAGAACTTGTCCAATCTCCTCTAGAAATATAAAGAGAATTGTTAGATACTCAATATGTTCTAAACTCAATGCTCAATCTCAACTCAAATCAGAATATAGAATAGTTTATTTTATGGAACTTGAAAAATCACTTCATACATCCACTTGACTAGGCTCAATCAACTCTACTCAACCAATCACTTCAAGAAACAACCCTTTCTCTCAAACCCTAGTCCAAGCATGTAAACATCAACTCAAAATGTTTCCAACAATGCTCAACAACAAATCTCACATAACAATGATACTCATGTTATTTTCTAACTCAAGTTCAAGTTCTTTGCATAAAAACTCACTTAAAAAACATTGCTCATAAAATATTCTTCACATAATAATGATACTCATGATCTTTTCAAACCCTAACTCAGGTTCTTCACATAACCAATGACTCTAACAACAATGCTAACAAAACAAGGTTTTAATCACAACTCTTAATTCATAAAACCTTGAAGCATTAACTCAAACACTTCACTCAACCAATGGTCTCAACAACAATGCTTATAAAACAAGGTTATAATTACAACTCTTAATTTAGAAAACCTTGAAGCATTAACTCAACCAATTTTGAAAAGGAAACCCTAATCAAATCCTTTTCACTCCAAACTTAATTTTTAAGAAATCCAATCAACCAACTCAACCAAAGAAGAATTTGCCCATACCTTTTTGCTTGACAAGGATTTGATCTTACAAATCTGCCACAATCACAAATTTCTCTCTTCCAATCTCAATAAGGGTTATAAGGCTTTAATAATAACACAATACAAAATGACCCAAAATACACCTTATTACTCCAACTCAAAAATAACATTCACCATAGTCTTCTTTTAATAGAAAAACCCTTATACAAAAATAATGCTCAAAAAGTCTTAATAGTAATTTAATTAAGAATTTACTAAAACTCCTTATTACTCCTAAAACAATAAATCTCAAATACCAATCCTTCCAAAATAATCCTCAACAATCATTCACCATAAACTTCAAATATCAATCCTTCCAAAATAATCCTCAACAATCATTCACCATAAACTTCAAATATCAATCCTTCCAAAATAATCCTCAACAATCATTCACCATAAAATTTATGCCTTAATGTATAAAAATAATAATCAATTATGCACCCTTATTCCTCCAACATTAGGCAACTAATAAAAATTAAAATCAAAATTAAATACCTTGTCTTCGGAGGGAGTCAAACCCTCAACCTTACCTCACCACAAGCGCCTTAACCGTGGCCAAAGTCATCGCATGAGCCAAGCACTCATTTGAGATTAAAGAAGCACCACATGCTTCTTAATCTCACGTCACCTTCCGCCAAAGGCAAAAGGTCATGCACCTTGGGTGCCTCAATCAACACACCAAACAATGCATGGGGGGATTCGAACGTAAACCTCCTTGTTGCCAGTGCCTTTGTGCTTTTCAAACTACCATCGGACCACGCTTTCCCAATGATATTTCAAGGATGGTAACTTCCTCCTTTATACACTTTGCTGCCATGTTTTCAAAAAATGCGATCTCTCTTTTCGCATGCCACCAATTATCAATTTGAGCAAGGGTAATTTAAGACTTAGGTTTTGGGCATATTTATATGCTCATCCATTGCATTAATGATGTCGGTGCTCACCGTGCTTCCTTCCATGACGTCGGTGGTAAAGGCTTCGAATGCCTTTAATTAAACCCAACCTTTGGGTTTAATCAACATTAAACTTTGAAATATTTTTCTCTCCAAAACCTAACCTTAGGGTTTTATAAAAAATAATTAATTGTCCTTTGTAAACCAAATAATATTATAATTAAAATTATAATAATTTATTTGGGTTTTCACCACCTTGGATAAATATTATAATAAATATTATAATATTATATCCTTCCATTGCTTCGGATACATTTGATTCCAAAGGAGAAATGAAACCACTTTCTAACCCAATATTTTGTGTGTAAAATAAAAATATTTTAACCCATTATAACTTCCATTGAACTTTGCACTTGAACTAGAGAACTATCATTGGCATCTTGACATCAATGACAACTTTGGCTTAGGGACTCAAAATTTCCAACAAGATCAAACTCCAATGACAGAGAGACCAACTGTAATTTCCATTAGCAAGGAGGAAGAGGCAGTAGGAAAAATCAACAAGGTGGATCTGGTTAGAAGAAGGACAAATCCAAGATCTAGTGCTATTACTGTAAGAAGTTTGGCCACTATATATTCAAGTGAAGGAATAATATGGCCAAGGACAACCAACAACAAGCCCACTACATAGATTAAGCTAGAAATACGGGGTGTAGAGATGCATGTGGAAACATGTTGTTAACATGTAGTATCAAGAAGGAGATCCACAAGAATGTTTGGTATCTCGACAGTGGGTGCAACAGTAACATGACTGGGAACAAGGAGATTTTCTCACAACTGGATGAAACAATCCAGTATGAGGTGAAAATGGGGAACAACAGCAAAGTTTATGTGATGGAAAAAGAAAAAATCCTCATCCACACTAGGTACGACAAAAAGAAGTAGAATACTGATGTGCCTGGTCTAAAGCATAATTTTTTGAGCGTTGGATAGCTCGTGTAGAAGGGGCACATTGTTTAGTTCAGATATGAAACATGAACCAAAAGAGATAGAGAGCATGGATAGATTGATACTGTGTCAATGATGAAGAATAAAATGTTTCCACTGCATATTCAAAATGAGTCTCTACTATCTTTAAGTGCAGTTGAGAAAGATGTTATTTGCATGTGGCATCTTAGATTCGGTCACCTGAGTTTTAGGAGCCTAAAATTGCTGCACAAGAAGTAGATGGTCAAGGGTTTACCCCTTATTGAGCAACTGAATCAGGTATGTGAAGGTTGCTTGGTTGGGAAGCATCACAGTGATGCATTCCCTGTAGGGTAGTATTGGAGGGCTTCACAGCCACTAGAGTTGGTGCACTCAGACATTAATATTTACTGGGAACAAATACTTCCTAAACTTCATTTATGACTTCAGTCGAAATACATGGGTATATCCCATCAAGTAGAAGTCAGAAGCATTTTCCAGATTCAAGGAGTTCAAGTCTCTGGTGGAGAAATAAAGCAGCTACCAGGTGAAAACCCTCAGGACAAACGACGGAGGTGAATACATCTCCAACGAATTCCAAAATTTTTACAAGGCAAATGGAATTCGAAAGCAGCTTACTGCTAGATACACACCACAGTAGAATGGTGTAGCTAAGAGGAAGAACAAAACCATTATGGAGATGGCAAGAAGCATGCTAAAGGTGAAGAATCTTCCATATGAGTTCTGGATAGAAGTTGTAGCATGTGCAGTATATCTGCTAAACAAATTTTCCACTAAGAGTGTGAAGGACAAGATTCTTGAGGAAGCCTAGAGCAATTTGAAGCTGAGCATGACTCATTTATGTGTTTTTGGGTGCATAGCATATGCACATGTTCTAGAAGAAAAGAGGTAGAAGCTAGATGACAAGGTAGATAAGTGTATCCTCATAGGGTACAATGAGCAAGTATAGGCATATCGGCTATATAATCCTATGATGAAGAAGCTCATCATCATCCAAGACGTGAAGTTCCTCGAGGATGAATCCTGGAACTGGAAATCAAAGACAGGCTAGCCTGAGCCAACAATTGTTGAATCTATGAATTTGGATGAAAATAGTATGCAGCCACCTATAGCCTCTAGCAACAGTGGTGGTGCTAGCAGTAACAGAGCCTCACCATCTTGGTCACCTCCTCTTGTAAGCAGAAACTCAAATTTGAAGACACCTACGAAGACAAGAAGCTTGCAAGACATCTACGAGGCAACCCAAAATCATGAAGATGAATAACATTCTGATTGCTTTATTTACTGAATGTGATCCAATTTTGTTTGAAGAGATAAGTCAAAATCAGAAGTTGGTGAAGGTGATGGATGAGGAAATAGAAAACATTGAGAAGAACAAGATATGGCATCTGATGGATCTTCCAGCATGGAAGAAGACCATTGGGGTCAAGTGGGTTTACAAAATAAAGTTTAATGTCCAAGGAGAAGTTGATCAGCATAAGGCCAAATTGGCAGTGAAGGGCTACAAGCAGAAGTCAGGCATTGACCATCATAAGATGTATGCATCTATAGCCCGACTTGACATAGTGTTGTGGCTGATCCACAACACACCCCAAAATTGGGGACCCACCTTTTTTGCATGCTTTCAAAGAAAACTGCAGTGGCCCAGATGCTAAAAAAATCAAGAAAAAAGCAAAAATTTCACTAAGGAGAAAAAGTGTCGCGATATCGCGACATGTCGCTCCGTCGCGGTCGAAAATAAAAAGTTGTCGCGATATCGCGACATGTCGCTCCGTCGCCGAAAAGAAAAGTTGTCGCGATATCGCGACATGTTGCTCCGTCGCGGCCTGAAATGAAAAAATGTCGCGATATCGCGACATGTCAAGCTTTCGTGGCCCAGGCAAGCAGGAAGAGGCATTGATCGAAAATTGTCACGATTTCATGACGTGTTGTGAAATCGCGGTCCAGAGAGGAGAGAGAAAGATAGAATGGAAAATTGTCGTGAAATCGTGACATGTCACAAAATCGTGGTCAAACTAGTCAAACAGGGCAAGGCACTAAAAGCGTCGCGATTTCGCGACAGAAGAAGCAAAGGGGCACGAAGAAGTTGAGAAAGTGGTACGAAGGAAAATATGTCACGATTTCGTGACATGTCGCGTTTCCCAAATGCGCAAGAAGCCAAAAAAAGCGTCACGATTTCACGATAAAAGAGCAGACACCGAAAGAGAAAAGCGTCACGATTTCGCGAAGTTGCATCAACGCCCGAAGAAAAAAATGTCGCGATATCGCGACATGTATCATTTCGCGATGCATGATGAGAAACAAAGTCGCGATAAAAACGTCGCGATATCGCGACATGTCTCATTTTCATGATGCATGATGAGAAACAAAGATGTTGATAGAAAAACATCGCGATATCGCGACATGTCTCATTTTTGCTGTGCATGAAGGCGGACAAGGCTGCTGGCAAGAAAATGTCGCGATATCGCGACATGTCGCGTTTTCGTGATGAAAGTAAAGGAGCAAAGCTACATGCTATTTTTTGTCGCGATTTACATGGGGCCATTACAGAACATGCAAAAAAGTGCGGAACACGTGGCGTACATGTGTAAGGGCTGCAGAGGCGTTACAATTCACAGAGAAGATCTCGAGCATAAAATCAAAAGCAATGGAAAGGCGGGGAAGGTGAAACGAAGCAATCTGGAAGACGAAACGATACAATCTGGGAGGTGAAACGAAGCATCGCAGAACGAAGCAGAGAACCGTACCAGCAAGTATAAAACGCAGAGGCACAGATTGATACAGGGTCGAAAACCGCTACGAGCGGGTTGCAGAGTTGATGGTGATTAGCCGTTCTGAGCCTGCTGTGGAGTGCTTTTCTTCCACTTTTGCTGGTTTTGAGAAAAACCAGAGATTCTGCTATTGTAACAAGACATATTTTTAATGCAGAATTGTTCAAAAATTTGCATTTTATGGGCAAGAAAGGATGAGAAATTTTTTGCATGCTTCATTTTAACTGTTCTATTTTTCTCCTTTCGGATTTCAGATTTATAAATGAAATTCATGCCATTGTTTTGGGTTATTTCATGTGAATGTCTGCAATCTGAAAATTATTTTAAACCCTAGGAGCTAGCACCTAGTTTACTTTGATTGTGTTTGTTTTGCAGGTCAAATAGGCTAGGTTGCATGTACGAAACTCTCACATATTCGGTTTTGTCGGAATAGGATAGCATCAGACTGAACGTGTTCAATTTTTTATTTTCTGCATTTCTTTTCATTTTATTTTATTTTTCTAGAAGGTTCAACTTAGTTAAAATAAATACATAAAAATTACAAAATCTAAAAAAAGTAAAATAATGAACAATCACTAAAGTTTCATGGTGAAATAAACCAACATTGCCCCTTGTTTACGCTTACTTGCAATCACTAAGGTGTTCCAAGCATTTTAAATTGAATATCTTTATTTGAGATTACTAATACACAGCTTGCAAATGCTAATACAATGGAGACCTTGGAGAAGTTGGTTGTTTAACTTCTTTGCAAGAGGGGATTTGGAACCCAAATCCTAAAGGAGAGTGTACTTTCACAAGTGTGTGAAAATACCACTCAACATTTTGGCGCTAGAAGGAGGGCCTGAACCGGTTTATTTCAGATTGATTTAAATGCTATAGGGATTTAAATTTTGAATATTTTCATGCCCTATTGGTTATTATCTTTAAACCTCTTTTAACAATACAACATTGTACTGTTAAAAGGAGGACATGAATTGCTATGCATTGTTCTAACGCTTTGATTGTTCATACAGGAATAATGTGATTTAATTTAATTTTAAAAAAATAATAATAAATAAATAAAAAGAATTGTTTTTTTGGGTATTAAAGTTATATTCTTTAAGATTCACTAATGGCTATGTTTTCACCGTGGATGACAGGTAGCCCATTGAACATACCAGGAGTTCAACATTATTTGCCCGTTGGTTTTGAGAGATGTCTTCCTCGATTTTTGTCTAACGGGACAAATACTACAGGAGAACACATTCAAGCATTCAAATTTGTTGTGAATCACTTAACAATTTGGCATGATGATGTTGTTTGTAAAATGTTCCCTTACACCTTGGACAAAGTGGCATTTGATTGGTTTACAAGTCTGCCCTTAGGGTCTATCACTTCTTGGGCTCAACTAGAGGCAGCATTTCTTAATCAATTCAACAAAAAGCAAGTTGACCCAATCCGCATGTATGAGCAGTTTTTCACTATTAAAAAAGGACCAAGTGAAAATGTGAAGTCATTTTCTGAAAGGTTCTTTGGATTATATGCTCAATTAGTGACATTTTATGCTCTTCAAGAAGAAATGGCTCTCCAAATATATGTAAATGCTCTTGACCCACTCATTTCCACATATTTGCGAGGGATGCCTCAAATCACATCTTTGACACAAGCCTATACTCAAGCAATGGCAATTGAGCAACAATTGAGTTGTCAAAATTATGGTGGGGGTTTTGGATCGTATAATCTTCAATCATTTAATACATCCTTTACCCATCCAATGATTTATCCACCTCAACCAAATTCAAGTGTAAATCAATTTCAGAATCAACAATCATTCCCAAGCTTCAATCAATTTCAAAATCCTCAACCTACTATGCAAGATCAACCATCTTTCTTAAGTATGAATCAACTTCAAAATACTCATCTTGAATCAAAGGATATTTCTAAAATCAATTTTAATGATTTTCATAAGAATATGATTTTAGGCAAGGGAGGAGTACTAGATCCAACTAGTATTGAAACATGTGACAAATTGGAAACCCTTGACTCACCAAAAGATGAATTCTATGAGGATGAATCTGTTTCGGATGACATTGTTGAAAATGATGACCAAGAGGATCCACACCTTCCAAATTATGATAAAATTGAATCATGGGTTACACATGTGGATTATGATAGCCTTATCAATTTGAATACAAGCAATAACCCAATTTTGGAAGTAATTGAACCATCTAAGGAAGGTGAAGATAAATTTGATGAGAAACATGTTGATGAATTAAAAGATGAAGAAGAAATAGTTGAGCATCACAATTTGATTTTGAAAGATGATCATTATGATTCTTGGGAAGAGTATGCTCACTCCAAAACTGCTAATGAAATTTGTGTGCCTATTGATATGCAGGATAATACAATTGCCCTTTCATATGAGGATATTACAAGTCCTGTACAATCTAAGAATGTTTTGGAAGAAGGGTTGGAATCTCATCAAAAGTTGGAGAAGGATAATGATTTTACTACCATGGATGAAGAAGGAGAATCAATTGTTTTTGTTCCCCTTGAGGGGCAAGAAATCAAAAATCTTGATCCACCTATTGTTTCTACAATGTCTATGCCATCTCAAAATGATGAAATTACAAAGCCTAAGTGGTGTGGGTTTGATACTATTGATGATCCTAATGAAAATATGGATTTTGAGGCAACTCAAGCCATTGATCATGGAAAGGTGTCACGTGACACATATCTTGAAAAATTAGGCTCTTGTTTTGAAAAATATGGACGCATGTTTGATTGGGTGCCTAACTTTGGTGTTTTTGAACAGGTGTTGGATGATGAAGAAGACAATGAAGAAAAAGAAAAAGCTACTAACACTCATCAAGTTGTGATAAATTCTAATCATGATGGGTTGAGTATGGGTGACAAGGTGAAATCTTTACCTTTGGTAGTAGCCACAAAAATTTTAAGTGATGGGTTACATGATGTCCCTTTGGATGCTAATGTCATTAATGATGAAATGTCAAATCTTGGTGATGTTTGTCAAGTTTTGATTGATTTTGATTGCTTTAAAATCTTGAAAAATAATTTGAATTCAAGACTTTTAGAAATAGGCTCTTGTTTGCAATATCTCACATTTGAAAAGGAAAGCCTACTTCTAAATCATGAATGGAATGATGAAACTTGCACTTTAAAGAATAGACAAAATAAAATTGAATACCAACCATTGTCTAATCAATTTGATTTGAATCTCACCTATGATGTTGCTAATAGAACTAAATCAAATTGGTATGGTGAGCATGGCAAGTTGAAATTTGTTGCATTGCTTGGTTTGATCTTATTGTTGTTGGATTCCTACAACATTTGGCATGTGTATTGTGACATATGTCTTTTGAAATGTTCTAATCATGTTTGGGATCCAAGAAAGTAATAGTCCAAGCTTGGCATCATCTTGTACTATATTGTATATAAATTTTGGTTTTGGTTTGGGTTTGTGTTTTCAAGTTTCATTTTGGGATTGCTATTTGGATTAGGATTTAAGTTGTGTGTTTGATTTCATTTGACATGTTTAGTTTGTTTTGATAAAAAAAAAAGAAGAAGAAAATTTGAGATGTCAACTTATGCCTAAAATCGGAGAATATGAAACATTGGAATTGTGTTGTAGAAAGCTCCACAAGTAACACAAACATTTAAATAATATCGTTTGGATCTTGTGATGCATGAAGTTGTCAGTTTTGCACATTATGGTAAAATAGATGATATATTCCAAAAGAAGCAGTGCATTCATATCTCATGTCATATTCCACATTGCATATACATGTCATCTGAGTTACATTTTCATTCCATGGGCAATTATTGAGAAGGTGTTGAATCCTCTTAGGATTATTACATAACATATATTAAAAGGATCCTAAGGTTGGGAACTGCTGCCCAAGCTATCTTGAACCAAGCACATTCCATGCACATTAAAAAGAATCTTGAGCAAAATGGTCAAAACCATACTTGGATGAAAAGGTGAGGTGAAAAGAATATTTCATGTCTGTCCTATCATGCAACATAATCCTTAAAACAGTGGTTTTTACCACTCCCATAATGCTTAAAGCCTAAAATCAAAGTAGTAAGGATAGGGTTAAATCCTCATCTCGCTTAGGTTGAGGATCCAACTCCCCAAAGCTCTGATTTGACCTACATGGAGTAGTAAGGATAGGACTTAATTCTCATCTCGCTTAGGTTGAGAATCCGATTCCCCAAAGCTTCCATTTTTCCCATTTCATCATAAAGCTTGGATTGGAAGGATCGTACTACATGTCCTCTCGCAAAGGATGGGTAGTCATCCCAAAGGTCCAAGCAATAAAAGTAAAACTAATTTTTTCCATTTCATCTTCATCTTGGATTGGAGGGGTCGTACTACATGTCCCTAGCAAAGGATGGGTAGTCATCCCAAAGGTCCAAGTAATAAAAAATTAATATTTCCCATTTCATAAATCTTGGATTGGAAGGATCGTACTACATGTCCCTAGCAAGGATGGGTAGTCATCCCAAAGGTCCAAGAAATAAAAGAAAAAGAATGAATGAAGCCAAGTCATGGATTATGGGGTTAAGTATGCTCATGCGTGGCAACATGTCTTGCCTAAAAGCAAGACCACTGATTGCTCATATGGATAGACTAGCCCGACCATTTCATCCATAACAGGTTAAATTATTTTGTTCAAGATGAGGTAATGAACTCCAAATCAGAATAGTAAGGATAGGGTTAAATTCCCATCTCGCTTAGGTTGGGAATCCTATTCCCCAAAGTTCTGATTTCACTCACACTTGCACATGGGTTCAAGATGGTAGTGACACATGACCAACTTTGGGATCTAGTAAATTAATTCAGTATACATATATTTGGTCCTAAGAGGGTTTGACATCTTTAATATGTTTGTCCATGATATTAGAAGGTTTGAGCATTTATAAAGCAGGTTGTTACATCTCTAGCATCTTCATCATGCATCAAATCCCGCACAAATCATTCATAGCCTTGCATACAAATCATAAGTGAAACTGACAATGGAATGTTGAACAAGTTCAAATGATAGGGAATGAAACACATTGCACACACCGAGCTGATACTTAATGATTCTGATGTTTCATGTATTTCTGATCTGTCGGTATTTGTTTATCTTCTATGTGCTGACGCTTGTATCTAAGCTTGTATGTTTCAGGTTGGGTTCTCACCAAAATGCTCAAGAGCATTTGACAACAGAGTCGCCATTTGTTGTGGCTGATCCACAACACACCCCAAAATTGGGGACCCACCTTTTTTGCATGCTTTCAAAGAAAACTGCAGTGGCCCAGATGCTAAAAAAATCAAGAAAAAAGCAAAAATTTCACTAAGGAGAAAAAGTGTCGCGATATCGCGACATGTCGCTCTGTCGCGGCCGAAAATAAAAAGTTGTCGCGATATCGCGACATGTCGCTCCGTCGCTGCCGAAAAAGAAAAGTTGTCGCGATATCGCGACATGTTGCTCCGTCGCGGCCTAAAATGAAAAATGTCGCGATATCGCGACATGTCAAGCTTTCGGCCCAGGCAAGCAGGAAGAGGCATTGATCGAAAATTGTCATGATTTCATGACGTGTTGTGAAATCACGGTCCAAAGAGGAGAGAGAAAGATAGAATGGAAAATTGTCGCAAAATCATGACATGTCACAAAATCGCGGTCAAACAAGTCAAACAGGGCAAGGCACTAAAAGCGTCACGATTTCGCGACAGAAGAAGCAAAGGGGCACGAGAAAAAGTCACGATTTCAAAGAAGTGGTACGAAGGAAAATATGTCACATTCATCAAAGACCAAAAACAAGATAAAAAAAAAAAGCATCACGATTTCACGACAGTTGCATCCACGCGCCCAAGAAAAAATGTCGCGATATCGTGACATGTATCATTTTTGCGATGCATGATGATAAACAAAGCTGCTGACAGAAAAGCATCGCGATATCGCGACATGTATCATTTTCATGATGCATGATGAGAAACAAAGGTGCTGACAAAAAAGCGTCGCGATATCGCGACATGTCTCATTTTCGCTGTGCATGAAGGCGGACAAGGCTGTTGGCAAGAAAATGTCGCGATATCGCGACATGTCGCATTTTTGCGATGAAAGTAAAGGAGCAAAGCTACATGCTATTTTTTGTCACGATTTACATGGGGCCGTTATAGAACATGCAGAAAAGTGCGGAACACGTGGCGTACATGTGTAAGGGCTACAGAGGCGTTACAATTCACAGAGAAGATCTCGAGCATAAAATCAAAAGCAATGGAAAGGCGAGGAAGGTGAAACGAAGCAATCTAGAAGATGAAACGATACAATCTGGGAGGTGAAATGAAGCATCGCAGAATGAAGCAGAGAACCGTACCAACAAGTATAAAATGCAGAGGCATAGATTGATACAGGGGTCAGAAACCGCTGCGAGCGGGTTGCAGAGTTGAGGGTGATTAGCCGTTCTGAGCCTGCTATGGAGTGCTTTTCTTCCACCTTTTGCTGGTTTTGAGAAAAACCAGAGATTCTGCTATTGTAACAGGACATATTTTTTAATGCAGAATTGTTCAAAAATTTGCATTTTATGGGCAAGAAAGGATGAGAAATTTTTTGCATGCTTCATTTTAACTGTTCTATTTTTCTCCTTTCAGATTTCAGATTTATAAATGAAATTCATGCCATTGTTTTGGGTTATTTCATGTGAATGTCTACAATCTGAAAATTATTTTAAACCCTAGGAGCTAGCACCTAGTTTACTTTGATTGTGTTTGTTTTGCAGGTCAAATAGGCTAGGTTGCATGTACGAAACTCTCACATATTCGGTTTTGTCGGAATAGGATAGCATCAGACTGAACGTGTTCAATTTTTTAATTTTCTGCATTTCTTTTCATTTTATTTTATTTTTCCAGAAGGTTCAACTTAGTTAAAATAAATACATAAAAATTACAAAATCTAAAAAAAAGTAAAATAATGAACAATCACTAAAGTTTCATGGTGAAATAAACCAACATTGCCCCTTGTTTACAGTTACTTGCAATCACTAAGGTGTTCCAAGCATTTTAAATTGAATATCTTTATTTGAGATTACTAATACTCAGTTGCAAATGCTAATACAATGGAGACCTTGGAGAAGTTGGTTGTTTAACTTCTTTGCAAGAGGGGATTTGGAACCCAAATCCTAAAGGAGAGTGTACTTTCACAAGTGTGTGAAAATACCACTCAACACATAGTTAGGATGATCCTGGAACTAGCAGCTCAAAAGGGATGGAGTGTTTATCAAATGGATGTCAAGTCTACCTTCCTCAATGGAGTGTTGGAAGAAGAGGTCTACATAGACTAGCCACTAAGTTATGAATTGCAAGGGGAAGAAGGCAAAGTTCTGAAGCTAAATAAGACCTTGTATGGGTTAAAGCAAGCACCCCGGGCATGGTATAGCCATATTGATGGTTATTTCCAAGAGAATGGGTTCATCAAATGCCCATATGATCACACCCTATATCTAAAGATAAATTTTGTAGGGGAGATGATAATCATCTACCTATATGTGGACGATCTGATTTATACTAGCAACAGTGATGTATTATTTGACCAATTTAGAACAACCATGAAGAAGGAGTTCGAGATGACGAACCTAGGGCTGATTATTTAGGCATCAAAGTTGGCCAATCAATAGATGGCATCTTCATTTCTCAGATTAAGTATGCGAAATATGTCTTGAAGAGGTTTAATATGGAGGACAACAAAACTACCATCACACCTGTTGCCATAGGTCTGAAGCTGGGCAAGATGGATTCCAGTAGAAATGTTGATCCAACTTTGTACAAGAGGTTAGTTTGTAGTCTCATGTATTTTACTGCAACTCGACCCTATTTTACGTTTGGAGTGAGCTTTATTAGCAGGTTTATGGAAACTCTGAAGGAAACGCATTGGCAAGTAGGGAAAAGTATTGTATGCTATGTCAATGGGATGTGAAACCATAGAATTTTTTATGCCAAAAAAGACCAGCTTGAACTGGTTGGCTACACAGATAGCGACTAGTCTAGTAGTACAGATGATTGAAAGAGCACTTTCCACTATGTTTTCCATCTTGTATCGGGAGCAGTTTTATGGTCATTAAAGAAACAACCCATAGTTGCATTGTCCACTACTGAGGCAGAGTATGTTATTACCACTTCACCCGCATGCCAGGCAGTCTAGCTACGAAGAATCTTAGATGAGCTGAATCATCCACCAGAAGGGGCAACAATTGTCTTCTATAATAACAAATTTTCCATAGCATTGTCGAAGGATCCAGTGTTTCATGGTAGGAAAAAGCACATCAATATCCACTACCACTTAATCAGAGAGCTAGTGAAAGCTAACAAAATTGTGTTACTATTTTGCAGGTCTAAAGAGCAGGTAGTCAATATTTTCACAAAACCTTTGAAGGAGGAAGACTTCAATAGGCTTCAAGAAATGTTGAGTGTCAAAGTCATCATGAAATCTTGTTTAAAGGAGGGTGTTAGAATATTAAACCATATTTGATGCCTGACATATGAGATCACTGCAAATTCGATCATCAAATTTTTCAAGCATGCATAGTTACTATCAGTAGTTCTAGTTTGGTGTTCGTTCAAAAACCTTATTTCGACGTAGAGGATAAGCCCTATCCTCCCTTTCGCTTGGCTATATAAGGCGGTGTGACATTTCAAAAACACATCGAAGCATATTGGGGTAGATCAAAGCACAATAGTGCAAGTTTAGGCAGACCAGAGGAGAAGAGTGAGGAAATAAAGCTGAAGATTTCTTCAATTATCTTAAGTTTATCCTGCAACTAGCTTGTAGAAGAGTTTCGCTTGCGTTAGAATACATTTTGCCTTGTAAAACTGCAAATGCAGTCCAGTTTGGCTTGATGAATAATATGCATTTTTTGTCTATTTAAATACTATATTTTCTTCACTTCTAAAAATTTATTTCATAATTCTCCTTTGAAAAGGGTTATTTTACCTATCTTTTTATTTTTCCTTAAAGCACTCCACAAGGGAGCACTTCTGTCGAAAGCGCTCCACAAGGGAGCACTTTTGTTAAAAGCACTCCACAAGGGAGCACTTTTGCTAAAAGCGCTCCACAAAGGAGTGCTTCTACTGAAAGCGCTCCACAAGGGAGTGCTTTTTCTAAAAGCACTCCACAAGGGAGTGCTTAGCTCAAAGTGCTCCACAAGGGAGCACTTTTGCTAAAAGCACTCCACAAGGGAGCGCTTCTGCCCAAAGCGCTCCACAAGGGAGTGCTTTGTCCCATATCATCTCAACTTAATTTCTTTTACAACATACAAGCAATACCTAAGGATTTCCATTTCACTCTTGCTTTGGATTTGTGTTGATCGTGTTTTTGTTGTTCTCATGTGCTAAATCTTACATCCTAATTGTCTGATCAATTTCTTGCCATGTAAGCACATACAGTGGCCCCTCGCAATTAGACAATTATTGACGATATGAAAATGATATCACAAATGTTTTTCTTTTAATTTTTTTAAAATAATTAATAATTTGTATAAATACAAATTTAATTTTTTTTTGAAGTTGCGTTGATCAAACCGAGATCACTTTGGGTGCAATGGAGAATGCTTTTCGTCTAAATTTTGGTGCTTGGACTGCTGCATTAAGAAAAAATGATCGTGTATTAACTATGTAAGACATGCTTCTTGAAGGCTATGCAGGAGCTAAGATGGGAAGAATAATAGGAAGCTTTATTTATTTATTTTATTTGCATGTGGCATGTGATCAGATCCCAAAATGCAAAGAAAATAGAATGAAACGTGAGAATTTTGAGTGCTGTTTGATTTTATTGAATGAATTTGATGGGTAGAATAATGGAATTTGAAGTTTATAAGAGGTAAGTGGTGAAATCAGGCTTGCTTAAGTAAATTTCGTGAAAATCAAGATTCTATGATTTTTACCTTGGAAATGCGAGCTCATGCTGATGTAGACAATACAGCTGATTTCATTGGATCTGATAGATGCTGATTTTTTCATTGGAGCTACTTTTTTGGAGATATTATCGGAGCTATTTTTGGAGGCATTGGTGGGATTCTCGTGATTGGTGGGTATGGGTGGTTTTAGCCCATGGTATTGTGCCCACGGTATTCTAATACCACATTGTGGTTTAGGGTTGTAAGAGTTTCCTTTATATTGATTGTAATGTCCCATTACGGGTAAGGAGTGAATAATAATATCAAAGGAGGTGTGGCTCTTGTTTGTTGGAGTAGCCCATATTGGGTGAACTAGGGTAAATCTCGTGTGTTCTATGTGCATGATTTATTGTGAGTTGTTTTCTTATGAGTTATTTATTTTTGTATTAATTATTCTAGAATAAGTTTGGGTAAAACTCTTCATATGGTATCAGAGCCAGATTGTTAGCCATAGAGGGACACCTTTATTGCTAGGGTTTCAATTCATTTGAAGAGGATCTAGGGTTTCTAGGAGTTATAGAAAACCTATTTCGGAGTGGGAGTTTTACGTAGAAGGATCTTGAAGAAAAATGACGTCAAATAATTCAAGGATAGAGATTGAGAAATTTTATGGAAAATTTTTTGAGCTATGGAAGTTAAAGATGGAGGATCTACTCGTGGACAGAGATCAATGGTCTGTTATCTCTGAAACGAAACCTGCCAGTACAACTGATGAATATTGGGAAAAGTTGAATTAGAAAGCGAGGAGTCTAATTCGACTATGTCTTGCAGATTTAGTCCTAATCAATGTTTTTGGAGAAGCTACTGCAAAGGATCTCTGGGATAAGTTAGGGGCTCTGTATCAATCTAAGTCCCTAGTGAACAAATTATTCCTTTAAAAGAAATTGTATAATATGAGGATGAATGAAGGGGATTTAGTAGCAGATCATCTTAATGCATTCAATACGATGGTAAGTCAACTTACATCTGTTGAAATTAAGTTGAGTGAGGAAGATAAATGTATTACTTTGCTATGCTCTTTACCAGATTCGTGGGATAACCTAGTTGTAGCAATTGGTAGTACAACTTCATCCACATTGAAGTTTGAAGATGTTGTGGCATCTCTATTATCAGAGGATATGAGGAGAAAATCCATGGAAGGCACATCAAAGGATGCCCTAACAGTAAGAGGGCGTGCCAAGGAAAAAGATAAAACGAGATTTGGTGATAGATCTAAGTCTAGAGGTAGATCCAAGTCTCGAGGAAAGTTTGAGAGAAAATGTTGGAAATGTGGCAAGCTTGGACACATGAAGAAGGATTGTAGATCAAATAATGTTGATTCTAGAAAGAGATCTGATGAATCCACTTCCATAGAGATAAATAAATCCACTGATGAAGGAGGGGATGTATATCTGGCATCTTGCTCCACACGTTCAGATAGAAATGATTGGTTGATCGATATTGGTGCCTCTTTTCATATGACTCCTCATAGGGGGTGGTTCAATGAATATGAAAGATATGATGGAGGGGAGGTACTATTGGGAGATGATTCACAACTTAGAATCATTGGTCATGGAAGGGTGAAAATATTGTTGTAGGATGGTAGGGTTAAAACCCTCCCAGGTGTGATGCATATTCCTAGCCTTGCTAGAAATTTAATTTCTGTAAGCAAAATGGTTGATGCAGCAGTAAACATCAATTTTAGTAAGGATTCATGCAAAATGGTTCATGGATCTATGGTGTTAGCAAGAGGAGTTCGGATTGGAACCTTGTATAAGCTATTGGGAAGCACTATGACAAATGAGTGCAATAGCTCAACTATTCCTGAGGCTGAATCAGACAAAAGTTCAATGCTCTGGCATCAAAGAATGGGACATATTGGAGAAAAGGGATTGCATACCCTATACATGAAAGGTATGGTCCAAGGTATCCCCAATTGCTCAATGGTTTTTTATTTCTATGAACATTGTATTTATGGCAAGCATAATCATGTTAGTTTCCCATCTGGTGCTGCAAGATCAAAAGGGGTATTAGATCTGATTCACAGTGATATTTTTGGTCCTGTTCTTATTCCATCTCTTGGAAAATCATGGTACTATGCTTCTTTTGTTGATGATTTTTCAATATATGCATGGATTTATTTTCTTAAAAGTAAATATGAAGTGTTTGATAAGTTTAGAGAATTTAAAGCACTTGTTGAAAATCAAACTAAGAAAAATATTAAGGTGTTGAGGTCTGATAATGGAGGAGAGTATTGTTCAAATAAATTTGAGGATTTTTGTAAGCAATGTGGTATTGCAAGATAGAAGACTACTCCATATACACCACAACAAAATGGAGTTGCTGAGAGATTGAACAGATCATTGATGGAAAAGGCAAGAAGTATGCTCAGTGGTGTTGGTCTGGCATAGGAATTCTAGGCAGAGGTAGTGAGTGTGGCATGTTACTTGTAGAATCGATCTCCTACATCAGCATTGTCGGATCAAACTCCATTTGAAGCATGGTTTGGTAAGAAACCCTCTCTTTCACATCTTAGAGTTTTTGGTTGTGATGCATACATGCATATTCCAAAGGAGAAAATAAGTAAGCTTGATAATAAGGTTGTTAAATGTATCTTTATTGGTTATAAATATGGTGTTAAAGGATATAAAATTTGGAATCCAAAAACTAAAAGGACAGTTTACAGTAGAGATGTGGTGTTTAGAGAAATGAAAAGTGATCACAGGAATGAAGTAATAGAAGAAGAACCTGAAAAGGTGCAATTTGATCTCATGGAAGAAGGATCCTACTCAGAAGAAGAAGAGGATGAACCAGAGGTTCATACACCTATGGTAAGGAGATCAACACGAGAAAGAAGGCAACCTGATAGGTATAGTCCATATGCTTTTCCTTCTTCCTTTGTTTTATCTATTATTGATGAAGATCCTAGAACAGTTAGAGAAGTTATTAATTCTGAAGAGGTAAACCTTTGGGAAGAAGCCATGAATGAGGAAATGATGGCCTTGAAAAAGAACAAGACATGGGATCTAGTAAAATTACCTCGTGGGAGAAAAGCAATAGGTAGCAAATGGATCTTCAAGAAGAAGCATAATGTTGAAGGTAAAGTGGAGAAATATAAAGCTCGCCTGGTTGCTAAAGGCTATTCTCAGGTAGAGGGAATTGATTATGGTGAAGTATTTTCTCCTGTTGCAAAGCTAACCTCAATAATATTTCTTTTATCTATGGTTGTTGCATTTGATCTTAAAATAGAGCAAATGGATGTAAAAACTGCATTCCTTCATGGATATTTGGAGGAAGAAATATATATGAGACAACCTGAAGGATTCATTGCTGAAGGAAAGGAGGATTTTGTATGTAAGTTAAAGAAATATCTGTATGGACTGAAATAGTCACCTAGAATGTGGTATCAAAAATTTGATACTTATGTTTTAGGACTTGATTTTGTTCGTAGCAATGTTGATCATTGTGTATACTCAAAGCAAATTGGTAATGAACTTGTCATTATAGTTTTGTATGTTGATGATATGTTACTAATTGGAAACAATAAGGAAATGATCAGGGAAGTGAAGTCTCAGTTAGCATCACAGTTTGACATGAAAGATCTTGGCCCTGCAAATTTTATTTTGGGCATGCAAATAAATAGAGATCATTCAAACAGAAAGTTGTGGCTGAATCAAAAGAAGTATGTTGAGACAATATTGAAGAGATTCAGTATGCAGGATTGCAAACCAGTGAAGGTACCTATTCCTTTGGGGGAAAAATTGTTTGTTGAACAATGTCCAAAAATAGAAGAAGAGGTAGAAGAAATGTCCCATGTTCCTTATGCAAATGTTGTAGGGAGTTTAATGTATGCCATGGTATGTACTAGACCATATATTGCCCATGCAGTGGGAGTTTTATGCAGATACATGTCTAAACCTGGTAAAGAGCATTGGACTGCTATAAAAAGGGTTTTCAAATATTTGTGTGGTACATCTAATTTTTCAATCTGTTATGAAGGTGCAGGTAACAAAAATAGATCCTTGGATATAGAAGGTTTTGTTGATGCAGATTGGGCTGGAGATCTTGACAATAGAATATCTACTAGTGCTTATGTATTCAACTTGTTTGGAGGGGCTATTAGTTGGATGAGCAAAAGGTAAATTGTTGTTGCTCTCTCAACCATTGAAGCTGAATACATGGCAGCCACTGATGCAAGTAAGGAAGCAATATGGCTACAAAGACTATGTGTTGAGATTGGGTTCTTTCAAGGAGCTGTGAAGATAAATTGTGATAGCCAAAGTGCTATATTTTTGGTAAAGAACCCAGCTTACCATTCAAGAACAAAGCACATTGATACAAAGTACCACTTCAGTAGGGACATGATTGAACAGAAGAAAGTGTTGCTGGAAAAAGTGGATACCAAGGAAAATATTGCAGATGCTTTAACCAAGGTAGTTAGCACAAAAAAGTTCATGTTTTGTATAGTTGAAATGGGTCTGGCAAGACCGAGTGTTGGAACTAACATTGATTACAACCTTTATGCAAAGTATTCAACAAGTGGGAGAATGTTGGATGTGTCTCATCCTTTGTAGAGGAAGTATGTATGGCAGGCCCCGTCTTCGACGACCCCACTTTTGGAGGTGTTGCTAGGATTCCCGTGATATTATCGAAGCTATTTTTGGAGGTGTTGGTGGGATTCCCATGATTTGTGGGTATGGGTGGTTTTAGCCCATGGTATTGTGCCCACGGTATTCTAATACCACATTGTGGTTTAGGGTTGTAAGAGTTTCCTTTATATTGATTGTAATGTCCCATTACGGGCAAGGAGTGAATAATAATATCAAAGGAGGTGTGGCTCTTTTTTGTTGGAGTAGCCCATATTGGGTGAACCAGGGTAAATCTCGTGTGTTCTATGTGCATGATTTATTGTGAGTTGTTTTCTTATGAGTTATTTATTTTTGTATTAATTATTCTGGAATAAGTTTGGGTAAAACTCTTCAATGTCTGATGTAAGCTAAGCTTCTGCTCAAGATTTTGTAATCTTCTAGAATATTTCTTGTCATTGTGGCCCTTTCATCATTGTTAACTGCCACCTATGCTAATCAATGGGTTATATTAGAATGCTAATCTTGATTGTATAGCATGATTTTTCCCCCTTTTTGGCATTTACTACATTAGATTTTCTATGCTATGGAATTGTTTGAGGTATTTTGTTTGACATTTTTCTTGATTACTTCAAATATTTTCTTACTTGTGAAATCTCTTTTGTTGTACCAGTACCTCATTTTTACTAAAAATAGAAAATTCACCTGGAATTGACCTAGATTAATTTGAGTTAAGTATCTCTATTAATGGTTGCAAGCTACATATTGAGTGATTTGGGGGCAATTGGAGGAACAACATCTACTAGATCCAATGAAATTAATTGTATTGTCTATATTTGATATCTTTGAAGCAAAAAAGTATGTGACTACTTGTGCGGATGCTATTTTCAAAGAATGATCAAGTATGCAGAGTTATATTACTTCTGCAAAACTTCAAACTTCTTATGTATCGATGTGGTAAAATGAATTATTTTTTAGCATCAAATGAAATGAATTGGTGGTATTTAGCATTTCTTGGTGCACATGATGTTTGTTACACATTTAGGTCAAATGGTTAGAAAAATATATTATGTACTTTGTTCTTAGCCCTTCAGCTAAATATCAGGCTTTTCTTTATCATGGTTGTAATATTTGTTTGTTTGTCTTCTCAATTGCTACAAAATGCCCATCATTTTCGTTATCATTTTGTAATCACATTATATTCCCAATTTTATCTTGATATCTCTTGGAGTTGTGCTAATTCCAGAAGAGCTATTTTACTTGGATGATGACTATAGCATCCAGTGACATATCAGAAGTTCTATCTAATAGGAATTTATATATCTAAAATCACCTTAGAAATCATGCACATCTGACAAATTGTATTCATTTGAAGAATTACATGCACATGCAAAAATCCAAAGTTATGTTGAATAATTAGTTTTCAGGGAAGAGCTCTCTTATGAAAGATTTAATTATTCTACAATGGTCCCAATCGCTCAAGGATCCTATTATAGGTTTAGTGATGAAGAAGCTAGAAAAGGATGGTGCATTTAAGGAAAAAAAAGTTTGGGGCATAAAGCCATTAGTTGGTAAACATAGAAAAGAGCCAAGAAAGGCTTTCACTACATCACCACTTTATCAAAGTGATACATCTAGGAAAACAACAAGTGCAGTTAGAGGATTCAGTGTGAAATATTCAAATGAATATGATAGGAGACTGAGGAGGAGAAAAGTCATTGGTTATGCTCCTATTGATAGTAAGATAAAACATAGAGACTTGAAAAGAAAAGAAAGGCAAAAAGGGTTGAGTGGTGAGAAGGGAAGAAGTGATTCTGATATTCAAAGAATGCCTAAAGAAAATAACTTGAATAAAAAAACAAGACCTTTGAGGGATGGATGCAGGCTTGAAGGAAGAATGGAAACTCATAAAGATTCAAGTGCATTACATCAAAGACACATAATTAGGGATACAAAATATCTTAAAGATAATATCTCAGTTAAGGGTAGGTTGAGACACAAAACAACAAGAAGTTCTGATGTTTTTCCTTCATCCACAATTCAATACAATGACCATTTTAGGAAATATGTAGTCCATAGTAGAGAAGTAGAGATAGGCGGATAAGGAAAGTGAAGAATTCCAAAAATACAAGTTAAAAAGGATTGAAAGATATGATTTTCGTAGCCCTAAAAATAAAATACATAATCTCAAATATTCATCCCTATATGCAGCTTTGAATTTTGTTGGTAAGGGTGGGATTGGGGTTAAATATTTTCATGATTCATAAATGAATCCAGTTCAAATAGGAAGTAAGAATTCATCAGTCACTAATGTTCCCAAAAAAGGTTGTGGAATTCATTGGAATTGGTCTAGAATTTATGATAAAGGTAAAAGTTTTTTGGATTTGGTAGGTAGAAGCCTTTCTTGTGGACTCTCAAATTCAACTGCTATCAGGTTTTGGTCTATCCTATTGTTAGTCCATGTATAATTGTTCCCTTCAAACTCAACCTCCCATAGATTATTGATTTGAATAAAAGCTAAGAAATCTCATACTTTGGGTAATTTTCCTAATCCCCCCAAAATTTTCATCCACCTTGTTATAGCTTTAAAATATCCTATGATTATGGATTGGGTTTCTTGGTCTTTACTTATCATAAAGGCTTCAATCCCACTCCATACTTCTAATCATCCTGATTGAGTTGTATGTCCCTAGACATTGATAAGAGTAAAATGAATATCTACAATGTAGCATGTGATTAATGAGGCTATCCAATGCCTAGTTTTATGAATGGTTGCACAAGACATTCTAACAGGATTCCAACATGTTAGAATTCCTCTTGCCACTCCTTCAAAATCTATAACATCCCATTCACATCTTCCTCATACTGCTTTCATAGTTTTGGAAACTTCTTCCTTTATCATTTTAGTTTCTAGGATACAAAGAATATCAGGTTAATTACTTAAATACAGGTCCTTGATACACCTTTTCTTTGAGGGGGCATTAGCACCCCTTATATCCATGTGATTGTAATCATGTCTCATTAGGGGCTACTGGACCCACCTTTGAATTACTAATATCATTGTGTTGTTTGATAAAGAGAAGTTTAACCAACTTAGATTGAGTTCCTTTCTCTATGTTTGCTCTTGCTTCCCTTGCTCTTACTTGATAATTTGAGGCTTTTCATATTTTTGCCTGTCCTATATCTGGAGTATGTATTATTATTCTATTCCTCAATGTTCTTTCACAACTTTAATTTTCATTATATTAATCATGTTCTGGCTTTGATGCGGAAGCATTTGACTTGTCTTGCTCATTTTCTAGTATTTCTTTATTAATGGTAGATGTATTAACATCTAACACTGCATTTTATATACCACTTTTCTTCTCCTAAATGGTGCATGGTACTTCAAAAGAGTATTCAAAATATGATGAAGCAAATTCCTTAGGTTTGGAAGTGTAGCACCCTAAAATTGGCGTAGTAAACCTTAGCAATAATTAAAATTACCTTAGTAATAATTCAAATTTAAATTTTCAACCCGAACCGCCTGTTAAACCGCTTTCCTCATTTTCCACACCATTTTTAGGATGCTGTGACCATTGGACGATATCATCGCCGATCAGACGATATCACCTCAGATTGAATGATTTCATCTGGACTAGAATGTCCAAACGATTTTGTCCCAAAACTGATTTTTCATAATTAGCTTTTGTTTCAACGGCGTCTCTAACCGGGGCAAAAGCGTGTCTACATGGTTAGAGACTTCCCCCATTGGAGATCTCCCAAATTGGGATGATCTCCAACCTCCCAACCTCCTTCCTATGCCTATTTAATCTTAGGCCCTCCCCTTGACATTCCCCTGGTTGAATTCCCCTGTAATTTGATCTTTGTGTGCGTTAGAATACCCTAAATTATCATTTGCATTTGTGCCTTTCTAAGTTTTCTTGCAAGAACCTCATTGTTTTTCAGCTGGAGCAAGCTCAGATCGTTGTAGATGATCTCGTACGATCATGCCACAATTCAAGACAATTTTGTATTTTGCAAGCGATTTCGACTGCAGCCAACATTGGGGGCAATCAGTGCCTTGAGTTTGCATTCTTTCTCCACTATCTACTATTTTTCTTTGCATTAGTTAGACTTATTATTATTTTGCATCTTGGAGTTCACCTCATATAGTGTAGATGCATGATAAGGTTAAAATCAGTCATTAAGATAATGCATTTCATTTAATTTATCATCTGTAATTGTTATTCTAGCATTCATACTTTCATTTCCATCATTTTCCCTTGCTTTTGCAATTGTATTTTTTGTTCTTGGTATCCATTTCTATAATTATAGGTCTCTGACGAATTCATCTGACGATATCATCAGATTAGAGACGATCTTGTCAAATTAGAGATGATATCGTCAGATTAGAGATGATCTTGTCAGATTAGAGATGATCTTGTCAGATCAGTAGATCAGGGACGATCCTATCAGATTAGAGACGATCCTGTCAAATTCCAGGCGATCTTGACTGCTTCAAAAATTAGAACCTCCATCAAACATCCGGATCAGATATGGCTTTTTAATCTAGATTATTCTCTATGTTTTCTATTCAAATCTATTTTCTGTATTCATTTAAATGTGCAATTCATATAGAACAGTTTAGATTCATTTGGCCAAACCTAGGATTTGAATGATTAAAGATAAAATTGAACACATCAAACACATTCCCAACCTAGGCATGGAAACTGCCATTCAAAAGTTTCCTGGTGAACCCACCATCCATCAAAAAATCACCTTAATACCCCTCCCCCGAGAGGCGGGACCTTCAAAGGGCCTCTCAGTTCGAGGTATTGTCCCATCCTTCTTGCATCCCCATTTCGAGCATGGATCCTTTAGCCTGAAGGTAAGGGTGCGGAAAATTTGGAATGATACATTTTGGTGAACCCGATGTGAAACTAAAACCTTTTGAAAATGAAAACAAAAACAAAAACATAGATGCATTTAAAATCATTGGAAAACTACTAAGTTGCATATCATGTTTAGATGGTAGTTCCTAAGAAAAGACTAGTTGTCACTATAAATGTTGAAAACCAATTAGCAGCCATAGAAATCAATTATGTGCTTAGTGTGCCTAAAACAAATAGAAACCAACTTTTGTGGGACGAACTTGATAGGAGACTAGGTATCATTTCATCTAGGTCAACAGATCTTAGACAAATCAAGAGGCTTGTCCTAGATAAAATCCTGGATCCTGATCAACTCATTTTTTATCATGAACTTCAGAGAGCTTGCCATAGGTGGTTAGCTTATAGGAGAGCTCTTGTGTCTTCAGAATTATTCACCTTTGAGGAATACCTCGAGAACGCAACTGTTATACACCAATTCCTAGGTCATGTAGAAGATCAAGAGGTTGTTCTTACGGATAGGGAAAGATGGAATAGAGTTCCTAGAGCTGTGTTATATCAAGAGTATTGCCACGAGCTTTACTTCTACTGACCAGAGTCTGAAACATATAATATCACCATAGCACACTTTGTTGACTTCTTGAAAAACAATTTTCAATTTGAAGAAGAACATTTCATGACTCTTGAAGAACTTGAGCCCATTAATGATATTTATAAATTGTTTATAGAAAACTAGATCATTGCTTTCATTATTATTATTTCTTGCGTTTTGTGTGTTGTTTGTTATCTTTATAATATTGTTATAAAAAAAAAAACATAACAAAATCAAAACATTTTATTTTAAATACTATAGTAGGTATATAATTAAAATATATACCTCTTAAGCTTGTTGCAAAATATATATATATATATATATATATATATATATATATATATTTGCTGAAATCTAATTTTAAGCACAATGACTGGACTTAGGAATGGTAAACAAAGCTGAAGAAGAAGAAGAAGAAGATTGGTTAGGAAAGAAAACAAAAAAATTAAATGCCCTTCCCGAGGATCCAATTCCGGAAGAAGAAACTCTAGAACAACCGGAAGATGAGTCGGTGAAGAAAATGAACAACAAGAAAATGTTAGAGAGGAAGGATCCTCATCCCCTAGAATGGCTCCAGACGAAACTGTTACTTTTGATAACATAGATCATTTCTGGAAATTCTTCAATAATAATATTGGTGCTCTTAATATGGCAGTTTGTATTGATAGGGGACAAATTAGTGAAACTCAAGCAATCCTAGAAGAAGGATTTAACATGCACACTAATCCCTTGTCCTTCGTTGATCAAGAAAGTGATAAAGCTGGACCATCCAATATGGATATGGACACTATAATTTAGAACATGCAAAAACAACAGGTTACCCAACCTCCTAAGGAACTTGTTATTGAGCCTAAAATCATTCCCACACAAAAGAGACCTTCATTCACTGCTTTATTTTGCCAAACTATTGACCAATATGCTTCAAATCGACAAAAACCTAAAATGAAGCCAAACACCAACTTTCAACAATCTGGGATACAACATAATACAACTTCAAAACTTCTTCATAACACCCTTCCTACCAAAAACTTACACAATAGCAATATAGCATCTAATCTTCATGTCCCTCCATCATATGCTCACCAATCCCATATTAATACCCTACCGAACCAATATGGTGGGAAAACCAATAATCTGGAAGCCATGGTGAAACAATTACCTTCCCGCATGGACCAGATGGATCCCTAACGTCCCTCGTACAATTATCAAGAGATGTGTAGTCAGACTCTAGATCCTATAGTTGTAGCACAACCGTACCCTAAAAACTTTCCCATGCCCGTCTTGCCTATATATAAAGGAACTAAAGATCCCATAGAGCATCTTCACATGTTTAGGATAGCATGTCATGATATATCACATAATGACTTGTTATTACTAAAAATGTTCCCGAAAATTTTAGGGGGAATGGCATTAGAGTGGTACTACCAATTGCCCACTCATTCTTTGAGAAATTTTGAAGAGACCGTTGAATCTTTTGTGCATCAATTTAGTGCCTATATCGAAAGGCATGTAACCATTAAATATTTGTACAACTTAAAACAAGACAAAGATGAATGTTTTGCTGATTTCTTAGCTAGATGGAGGCAATTGATAGGAAAACTGCACTTTGTGCTACCTTATAGGGAAATGTTGGAAATTTTTATTAATAATTTGCAAGAACAAATATCTTATGAGTTATCAACTGCTACCTTAAACACCTTCGATTAGGCTATAGACTTAGCTTGAAGAATAGAAGATGCTCTCATTAGGAGAGGCGAGCTTAGGAAGAAAGATGATGAGAAAACATCCAGAAATCAATATAAAAACAAACAAGTTGTAGGTGATGGAGTCACTGACAGCAGAAATGTTGCTAATATCAATACAACGAAGACAATAGAAAAATTTATATTGAAACCTCCTAATAAACCTCCTCGAGAGTTTACTAGATTGAATCAACCATTATCAACTATTCTACCCCAATTACTTGAAAGAGGCTTGATCCAATTACCTAATATGTGGGAACCTGATCCAACCATACCCGAATACAGAGCCGATTTACACTGTGATTTCCATAGAGGGCCTAGACATGCTACTAACTCTTGTAAAAGGTTAAAACATAAAATACAAGATCTGATTGATAATAATGAGATGGAGGTGCAAGCCTTCCAATCTAAACAAAATGCTCCTAATAATGCTCAAAAGAACATTCCCCAAAATCAAAATCAAAATGCTAATCAATCATTAGATATATTTCAACATCCTTTACCAAAACATGGTAAAGAGGTGGCCAATCAAATTGAGCATCATAATGTCCCTCCTCCTACCCGATATGTAGGAACTATTAGCAAAAATTTACCTAATCATGATTTACAAAAATTTGACACAACTTTATCCATGGTCACGACCAGGCCCCTACATAATATTCAAACACCGAATCTCAGTGATGTAGAATCAGATACTGAAAGTGAAATAGACATCACCTCAAATCAATCAAATAGTTTTGAAAATGAATCAGATCCTATTCAACCTATCACAGATTCTATGGTTTCGAAAGAACCATTTCCTAGAAGAGTTACTACTCGACCCTCTTCTAATCAGTTCCTTTCTAATGAACAAGCCATAAATGCTAGACCAAGACCTATTCATCATCCTCAATATAACATTGTAGGAACCATCGGAGCCGTTACCAGACAACAAGCTCAAAATTTTCAACAAGAACCAAATCAGAACGATGGATCAACCCCATTTGTTTTGAAAAATCCCAATAAAGGGAATCATGCTCCTAATGTTCAATCTAAACCTCCTTATAATATTAATGAGCAATTATCCAATACTACGGCCAAAATTTCCCTTTTGGACCTATTAAGATCTTCTCCTACCCATAGAGATGAATTGATGCTTACATTAAGCCAAATGATGGTACCACAAAACATTCAACCTGAAGCCATGGCCAATACTATAATAACTCGAGAAGTTGATTGTATTGACTTTCGGGATAAAGATATCCTGCAACATAGTTTACATAAGGATAACCCCTTATATATTACTGCCCTAATAGGAGATGTAGTAGTCAAAAGGGTCTTCATTGATAATGGTTCATCTCTAAATATTTGCACTTTTGACTTCTACCAAAGATTTGGGTTTAGAAGTGATGAAATGAAGAAAACTGACATGATCATAAAAGCTTTCAATGACGAAACACAAGAAATGTGTGGAGTTATCACCATCCCATTGCAAGTTGGTCCGAGAACCTTAGATATGATCGTGTTTATTGTACATTGCATCGCATCCTGGATCAATGCAATGCGGGCTATCCCATCAACTTTACACCAATGTGTTAAATTCAAATTTAAAAATCAGTTGGTCACTATCCATGGTGATCCTAGACCCTTTGATATGTGTGATTTGGCAGAACCTGTTGGAGTTCAATTTTGCCCTGCTCTGTCATCCACACATCCTAATTCTTATTTTTCATATAAACCTATGAAACACACACCCATAACTTCATCTATTTCTCCTCCATTAATTTCACCCTCATATATAGCTAAAAAATCTTCTAAACAAACCACACTAGAACCTCAAAAAGATCTTAAATTTACAACCAATCCTTCATGTTCCATCCCTATAATTTCAAAACCTATAGACCCATCTATTAAAACCTCTACATTATCTACATCTATCATACTTTCCACATCTAAAGATATAGGGAATGATCCTTCTACATCTTATGCTCTTTCTGATGAACTCTTACCTGATTTATCTAACATTCTTATATCAGAAAAAACAAATGCTTCTATGCAAAATTCCATTAAGTAATTTGCTGCCATCTCCTCATACTTTGGGCCTCCCAAAACCTATGGGAAGTACTTACCAAGTCAGGAGTTGTGCCTTAATTTATAAGGGATATGACTGGGGAAGAATACCTAGGAACATCAAAACTCATCATGAGGGATATGCTCGATGTTATTTTACTAATGAATATATTAAAGCTAAACCTATAATGCTTAAAATGGGATATAAAGGGAAAGGCTTGGGACCTCTCCAAGATGGTATGAAAGAAGCTGTTGGTCATCAAATCCACACAGGAAAGGACTTTCGGTGGGTTTGCGCGCCCTGGACCTACGACCAACATTGAAAGGCCGAAGGGAAGAGATGCCCCTCATGCCAATCTTTGGAGAAGGCCGGCTCCTATACTAACCTGCTTTTGGGGTTTGAGATAAGAGTGCAAGAAAGAGATAAAAGGAGTTCGGGTTAGAGAAAGAAATAAAAAGGGGTAAGGGTTAGAGATTGATGATTCAAGGTGGGGAAGAACAAGAAGCACGATCACTCACTAATAACTCAAATAGTAGCAAAGAACACCAAGAATAGACAAAATAAACGTAGTGCCAACCTTCCTATGTATCCTTTGGATGGGTTTGCAGGGTTCTCCTCTCTCTCTCTTGCTGGAATTCAGGGTTCAAAGTAATAGCGATTAAGAAGAGGGAATAACAGAAACTTTGATCCACCAGGCAGCATAAAAGAAGGCAACAGGGACGTTTTTTCTCTCCTATGTATCCTTCAGGGTGAATTTCAGGGTATAGTCCCCAATCGCACACCAGATTCAGGATTCAGAGTCTCCGTATACGAGTGCAGACAGACAAAAGAATTAAGCACAAAATGCAGCATAAAAGAGAGAAATGGAGCATGAAAATCTTTCGTATTAGATGCAGGACATCAAGTTACAACTTTCTAGCAGAAAGTTCCCCCCCTTTTTACATTGCAAAGCCTGGGTTTTTATAGAGGGCTTGGACCTCTGAATCATTATTACAAAACGACGGAGTACATCCTCGGGCCCTGAGAAACTGGCTCCTCATGACTGCTGCAACTAAGTTTTCAAATAGGTTACTAAAACTAGAACCTGTGACTGGGTCAACCATGGAAACCTTTATTTAATGCACCGCCTGAGTGTCCCTGGCTTTTGCATGCTATGCTTGAGTGATCGCTATGCCCACCAAGTTTTACTTTGAGTACTGTTACGTTCCTTTCGTTTGCCAAAATCGGTCAGCAAACTTATCAAGCAAGAAAGGGGGTACTTAAGGGGCTTTTGATTACCTTAGGAAGTTGCCCACCTTGGAACGTGGGCCCGAAAGTGCTTCGCTACATATTCACCTCACCGAAGCCTTGGGCCGAAGTAGATTCTCCTTGATTTGTTCTTCACAAAATAATGCTTCGCAGGAACTACTTCAGGGGGGTTGACTGCCGAGCAGGTTTCATCTTTGAAATGAGGCTCTTTATCCTTTGCTGGCAAAACTACTTCGACTGAAAATGTTTTGGCCTGATTCTCTTTTAAAACTGTGGTTCGAGGAATATCCTCCCGAGGCATTTCTCTTTTTTTGACACATTTGTTATTTTGCTTCAGGAACCACTGCTTCGGGTGAAAACTGGCTGAAGTAGATGTCAGAAATACTTCGGTCCCAAAGTAGTTTCCTTGCCTTAACGGATTTGGATTATGCTCTCCTCCCTTGGCGAAGTCGCTAGGATGCTGCTTCGCAAAACTTTCGCCCGAAGCGACTGCTAAAAATGCTTCGGGTGCGAAGGGTTATCTTTGTATTTTCTTTGAAAAAAATACTTCGCAAGGTTTTTTCCCGAAGTGGTTATTTGAAGTGCTTCGGGCCCGAAGCTCTTTTCACATTCTCCTTATTTTCTTTCGATGAAGCTATTTTCTTTGGCCTGTTTGGTAGCGAAGCTCTTTCTTCTTCATTCTATGACAGGGAGAGTCAAAATTGTTGTAACTTAAAAGAAAAACTTTCAAAAAAGAAAGAATATTATACAAAAATTCTACTATCTTATACCCCTTGTATAATGTGACAAAAAGTGTCAACATTCTTAGCGGCTCGCGGGGTGACGAGCTTGTCTTGGCAAAAGAACCCTTTAGTCCTGATTCATTGGGCTACGGAGTCACTGGTCTTCCCCAGACCCTGCTTATGCAGTCTGTTCCTCTTCTTATTCTTCTCCTTCTTCTTCGGGTGTGGCCTCTAGCTGTGGAGATGGTTCGAGGCGCTCATGGATACGTTTCATAATTTTTTGAACGTAAGTCCAAGCACTACTTTGAAATGGTTTTGGATCCTATAATGCCTTTACTAAGATGTGAAACCGATTAATTTGCCTGATGTCAGCATGTTTGGCCCTGGTGAATAGATCATCTAGGCAAGCCTTGATCTTACAGTATCTCAAGATGAAATCATCACCGCCCTTCTGTGATTGGTTCTTCCCAGCCATCGATCTTTGAGACATCGTTCTCAAACTGTAGCCAGACTGGTTTGAGATCATCCTTGCTGAGAAGATTTTCATCATCGTCCATGAAACTCGGGAAACCCAAGGAAGAAAGGTCCTAAAAATAGTTCATTGAGGCACATTGCTCATTGTCAAAAATGTCCTGGAGGCTCCTGGCTTTCTAAGCCTTTTGTACCTTGGAGAAAAAGGTGCAAACCGTGGCCTGGGCTGTGGACTAGTCCCTAGCTGTTCGGGTCATTACAGTGACCTGTAGGTCCTGATATCTAGCATTCTGGACGTCGAACGCTAGCTTGAGTCAGCTTCTGGCATTTTTTGTGACCTCGTCTATGACCGACCCTCCCTCGAAAATAGCCCGCCGTGCTTCGATGACGAAGATCAAAATTGTGAGAGCGCTGGAACACCGAGACCTAAAATTTTTTAGCAAATGGGCATAGATTTCCTTAATCCTGGCCCTATCAAACAGTGTTAGATCCTCTTTTGCATACATCAGAGTTTGTATCTACGTAATTTCATCCTCAATCTTCCTAGCCTTCAGATCACTCTCAGTCAGTTTCTGTGCTTGGCTTTCGGCTGTAGACTGGAGCTATTGAACCTGCTGCTTTAAGTCGAACGTCTCCTTCTTCATGGCCTTGCACTCCTCCTTAGCCTTTGCAAACTTGGAGCAGACCCTTGCCAAATCTTCCTCCAGCTTAACATTGGCAACCTCGGCCTCAATCCTGTGCTGGTTGGTGATAACTGCATGAGCCCTAAAGGTCTCAATTCGGACATGCATGGATGTCGATTCATTGTCAACATTCAAGTGTTCTAGGTCCTTAGGTGTCTCTTGGTAATCATAGTCTGCTGGAGTCATTTCATCCAGAGGCTTTTGTACCTTGGGGACCTTCTTGACTTTATGCACCTTTCCGACCGCTAAATCAAAAACAATGCATTTCTCAATTGATGTCGTCGAGCGCCCTCTTATTTTCCTTGCCTCCTTCAGTATTTGCTCCGTGTTTTTCCATGCTTGGAATAGCTTATTTGCAAGGGGGCAGTCCTTAAGTAAGGACATCTCTGATTTAGAAAATGCTATATCTCCAGCCGAGGGAGTAAACAAATATAAAGAATGTGTGGGGGATGCCTCACCCGAAGGTTTGGCGACAGATGTGGTGGGAATTTTGGCAGTCAGGGTTTCCTCAAGGGATTGGGGGGTGGGACTCGGTGTTGAAATGGTCTTACCCTCGTCACGATCATGAGGTGAGGCCGGACCAGCGGTAGGTGACGGGTGATGGAGCGATGGGCTAGGCAGGGGAGACTAGTGAGAACTCTCAGCCATGGTTATAGAAAAAATGTGAGGCTAGGGCAAGGGCTAGAGAATGCATACCTACGTGCCCTCCTGGCATTGTGGCAGTGGCAATTTTTGGGGCAGCCACGTCTCGTTCTTTCTCGGTTTCGATGCTTGGTAGGGCTACGACCTCAGCACTTGCTTTGGATGGGTCTGATATCAGTTGCCTAGTGGAGGGACTTACAAGTCCTGTACGAGGTCGCTTCGGGTGCTTTGGGGGAACCAGGGTCTATTCTTTCTTCTTCCTCTTCCTCCTTACCAACGATTGTTTTGACCCTTCAGTGCCCGAGTCGTGGCCTCCTATGGGCCCCTGAGGTGATCTTGGAGGTGAAGCTTGGGCCCTTTCCTCTTTTTCCTTCCTCGAAGTAGAATCATCTCTTTTTGGGATTTCGCCCGAACTTGGGATAGCTGGAGGGATGAGGGTGGCAAAGGATGAAGGCTTCCATTTTCCAACGTTGGCTTCATAAATTTTTGTGAAGTCCTTGTCCGTTTCCAAGAATCCATAAGAGCTCGTTTTCTACCGGTGGACCCTCATTATCCACCATTCTCTCAGTTGAGCCGCGTCCCAATATTTTACTCCCTCCTTCAAATCATCCTTCGCTTTCCTCTAGAAGGTAGAGTTGGGGCTCGGGAGAGGGTGCCGAATTGGGTCATATGCGACCTCCATCGGGTAGAACTCATGCTAAGGAGGTAGCATTTCCATTTTTTCCAAATGCCACTCCAGATCCCTCCCGCTGGGATTGTTCCTTTGCTCTACAATTTTGGGGTAGGGGCTGTTGAGAAGCAACACACCCCCACTGAAAAATGAGATTCCATCCTTAGAAAGCCCTGAACTTCCATTTTTGCAACAGGGACCCTCTTGATAATTTTCAGGTTTTAAATCCAAATTTGCTTGCCTCCTTTTTAAAGTTGTGCTTTTTCTTGCATTCCACCTGTGTTATCCAAGAATTCACTTTTTACATGCTAGAATCATTCATGCACAAATAAAATCCTGCACCGGTACCGAGAAAAATCCAGAAAACAGTTGCATAAATTCACTGAAAACCAAAACTTTCCATTTTTGGTAGTGTCGCGATATCGCAACACTTCCATTTTCAAAAATTTCACGATATCGCGACGAATTTTGGCAAAAGCAGCTAAGTTGGAAAAGTGTAGCGAAATCGCGACACTTTCCATTTTTGGAAGTGTCGCGATATCGCGACGTTTCCATTTTTGGAAATCGTCGCAAAATCGCTACCGGCCAGAGGAGAGAGAAGAAAGTTGTACGGAAGGGCGCGAAAATGCGACATGTCACATTTTCACGATAGGAGAGAGAAAGTGGGCTGCAGAATGAAAATCGGCTAAGTTGCAAATGTGTCGCAAAATCGCGGTCAACGCGGTCAACGCATGCAGCTACGGGAACTGTCACGATATCGCGACGTGTTCTATTTTCGCGAGTTGTTGATGGAAAAATGCTTAAGTACAAAAGGTGCAGTGCGTCGCTAACATGTCTCAAAATCACAACATGCTTGAAAAGGTTGTGCGACAGCTGGCAGGAGGCGCGATTTTGCGACATGTCGCGAAATCGTGACATGTCGCGTTTTCGTGACCGACCGGGGAAGAAGTTGCATGGCGCGGGGGACGTTGCGATTTTGTGACATGTCGCGAAATCGCGACATGTCTCAGAATCGCGATAGGAGAGAGAAAGTTGCCCAAAGGGCCAGAAGTGCATTCCAGCTATAAACAGAAGGCTTCCTGGGATAGCGACACGTGTCAAAGCGCGAATCAGACAGAGCAAGGCCGACATGCAAGCTTATTTTGTGGTTTTTAATCTGTTTTATCCTTTAAGCTTTGATTTTATGTTTTATTAAAGAGCTAATTAATCTTTTGTCTTTCATGCAGGATTCCATCTGGCACTTGCGGGACAACCGGGAAAGGCCATAAAGTCAAAGTTAAAGTGCAGATTTGATCGAGGACCGCCATGCTAGAGGAGAAGATGCCGGTGAAAGCATTCAATGGAGATTTATTGCAGACTTAATAGCTTGAAGACCATTTCAACTCAAGGATGGATATGCAGAGATGGAATAGCGGAGAAGTGATGACTCATCCGGCTCACCAGCAGAATTAATGGAGGCATTTATTTGCAGCTGCGGATGAATGCAAGTGGCTTTAGATTTTATCTTCTCCATTTATGGCAGCTAACTGCACTGATTTGCAGAGGGGTTAAGTTCTATCCGGACTTTGATTTTAAAGTGGCTTTATATTGTAAAACCTGGTCCTAGGGTTTAAGTGTGATAAGATTTAGGGTTTGGGCAAGATACTTTGAAAAGATCAGGGTTTGTCCTGAGTCTATAAATACAGATTCTAAATGTAATCGTAGGAGGTGGAGACTTAGAAATAAAAGGCTTATAAGCAATTTCTTGCAAATCTTGTGAAATCCTTTGTTTCTAGACTTGGAGTTGATGTGCTTTAGCTTTTCTATGATAGCATGGCCAGGAGCCTAATCTTTTGCAGAGTGTGATAAGTGTATCTTCTTTTGTTATCCGTTCCATTTAAGTTTGTTAGATATATGATGTAAATCTACCATTATCAAGTTTAAATATTCTGTTAGGCTTCAGTTGTTCCATTGCCTGCTAGGGGAAATTATAGATTTGAGGTTAAGTTTGTTCTAATTGCTCTGTCTTCACTGTGTGAGCTAGGATGCCGGTGAAAGATACCAGTTTTAACCAGCTGCCCTTGGATTTATAAATTTTTACTAGATCTGTTTCACTCTACCTTGTGCTCTTAGTTGAAAGTGATCTTAGACTATCTGGACACTTTCTTCTTTTATTTGTTCTGTTGTGAAGCTGATAGCATAGATAAGATTGATAGTTTAGGGTTTTACAGTTGATGTTTGATAAACTTCTCTTTCTGCCTTACCCTACCCTCTCTTTGTTTTCGGTGAATGATCCATTTTTACTTTCTTTATTTGTCTTTTATTTGAATCTGCTGACCCATGAGAGCTAGATCAAGAATCAAGTTAAATCTGATTGTCAACAACTTTTGCAACTACTGAACAAGTTCGGGAACCCCCTGTAAGGTAACAGAACAGTCCATATTGAAATCTATTCCAGAAGCGGAAAAGAGTGAATAGCCATTCGACCCAACTCTGTAACTCACACCTTGGATAACCAGCTAGATCCTAAAGTGAGTGGGATTCGTCCCGTGGATGTCTCCGAAGCTTCCTGCTCATCCTTCGTAGGGTGTGTATGAAAGCCGGACCAACAGGAGCAATCATGGAAGTTCTTGAATCGAAGATGATCTCTCATTACCCCCAAGGGGTCATAGAGCCATTGCTGAGGAAGCTGGACTAGGCTAAAATTGGTGAGCTTCTCCTCCAAGAAAACATTTTGTTTGAGGGCAAACACCTCGATAACTCCCATCTTGAAAGGGAAATCACAGGTGTGAGCCCATTTTCATCCATGGCCATAAATGGCGTTTGTTGCATCACTCTGTCGAGCGGCCTCCAATGTGAACTGGTATTCAAAGGGATAGACTAGCAGTAGAAAAGGCCTCCCTGTGAAGCCGAATATGCAAATTACAAGCCCCTGTGTCAGCTAAAAAATGTCTCCCCTCCTTTCTTGTACCACCTTATCCCTTAGGAGGAGGGGAACCTAAGGGGAAGACCCTATTAGCATATGCATCGCGGGTCCCAAAAATTGTTGGTTAAAAGAATAATAGGACTCTATCTTCAATAGGAGGGAGGTCCACTGGTATACAGGCAGAGGGCTTCCATCCTCGCCGCTCATCATAATAGTAATATAAGGGAAACTTTTATGTACATGATAGAAAAATAACCAAACAAGAAGAGAATAGGGCGAGAAGTACTTATTTGTCCCAGGATTTTTCATGCTGGCGAGCCATGTATGTAGGGTATTGGCTACCCATTCTGCCCAGTCAAAAAATACTGGGTTGGTGCTTGGCCTCGAAGCATCAGGGGCATAAAATTCTCTTCGGGAAATACACTCAGCCAAAGACACCTGCCACGGGTGCACCGAAGCGTCAATAGATAGGCCTGCCACCCATGCAATGATGGAGAAGATGTCAACGTTTTTGAAGGCCTCTAAGGGTAGGGGCATCTAGGGAAATTTTCTCAAAGGGAGCCCACTTTTGAGGCTCTTCTACAAAAAATTGATTATATAGTTGGAGGATGCGAATCTCTCCATCTGCTCGCTAAGAATAACGTTGCGAACTGTGTACCCCTTAGGAGGGCCTTGCTATGGCGCAAAGGCTTCCTAGACATCTTCCTTCAAAATGGAGAAAAGCTTGTGCCCGAATGTGTCTACCACTTGCCTGGAGGAGGGCTGGTAGTTCTATGCGATGGCATCAATAAGCTTATGGCAGTGATGTGTGGGGGGCATCAAATACCAGTATATCTGGGAGTAGTAAGCGACAACTCTCTTGTTGTCTGCTGAGAGCCTGTTCTTCATGAACTCGATGGTGCTTCTGAGTTTAGCCACGCTCCTCGATAGCTTGGTGTCTCTGATCCTATCCCACTTGTCGACTGGTGGTTCTTTAGGTTGCTCATCCCCAGAATCCTCTCTTTCTCTCATGATTTGTTTCTCAGGGCGACGACTAACATCAATTCTCTTCGGCCCTTTGTCATGGCCTTTTGATTTTGGCTACTTGGGGGCCGTCACTTCTGGTTCCTTCCCATTTTCTTTAGAGTTCTTCTTCCCATAGTGCTAGGGATGATGGAGAAAACAATGCGAAGGGTTTCAGGATCAAAAAATTCAAAGCGCAAGATAGGGGAGCTTGAAGGCTAGTAGCGAAGTTTGCATGAATTATTGGGCAAATAGCTTCGTTACTGCTATAGTCTACGTTATATAGCCATAGAAGGCAACCACCAGTATTTATGGCACTTGCCATAATTAACTTCACCTTGCTTTGTCCAATTTGCCGCATGGTAGATTTGTACATAAGGCTGTGTGTTGTGATGATTACGGCTTGCTTTGGAAGCATGACCCTCTGCCACTTTGTACCCGAGCATGAACTTTTTCCCTAACTGAATCCCTAAAGGATGTACCCGACACCTTTTCATTTAACTCACCTGCTTCGGAAACTTTTGTAGGTGGCTGTCGACATGTTCCCCTAAGCATGTTTTAAATGCTCCCACATTTTCCGTTATCAGGTTGGTGAAACCGAAGTCAGAGTTGAAGTGCTTTGGGGCGAACCCTTGGTCCGAGTTGTTTCTCTATGCTTCGAGCCCGAAGTAGGTGGCTCGCTGGTCCTCCTTTGGAAACTGTTTCGCTTGAACTCCCCTTGGTGAAGTACTTCTCGAGACTTGGTCTAAAGCTTTTTTTTTTTTTGGAGTTGTCGAGGTAAAACTTGACTTGAGCTTTTGTAACATTTTATTTATCAGCCAAACTATTTACACTATTCACAATCTTGTGGCATAATGGGCATGCCGCCACCACGAACTCAACTTCGGGTGATTATCTAGTGAACCTGTAGTGACCTGACTAGATCATGTTGAACTTTAGCTGACCTTCGGAGTTCTGATCATTTCTACTCGAAGTTGTCCATGCTACGAACAGGGAGCAACGCAACTGATTTTCATTTTTGCCAATGCTCAAATTATTGGCAAAGAAGTTTGCCATTCGAAAGTCTCCTTGGGGCATCGGTCTTAGGGATATCCAGAACCAGTACCAAACCCAATGCCAAAATTCTGTATATTCTTCCAAATGAAGGTCGGGTATAGGTTCTTCCATCTCACTATCATGGTAACAAGGTTCCTTTGACAAAGAGTAGTCCTCCAGGAACTCTTCAGGCTCATCCTCTGAATCGGATAGGCTTGATGAGCTTTGGCTGAAATCTTGCATGCCATATCTTGGGACACAAAAAGGGTGCAAAAATGTGCCCTCTTTGTTCTTGGGTTATACCACTCGAGTTTGCTTCTCTCCTCGGTTCACCTCTTGATGGAGATTGCGAGCAGCCATGTTGTTCATTAGGTGGGTCGTGATTGCGTATCCCCATTGTTGGGCTAGTATGAGGTCTACCTCTTGAGCTCCAAATGACTGTGTCTCAGGCCTCGGATCAGTGTGAGGAATACCCCATTAAGAATACTATGTTGGCCGAATAGGAGCCATAATTATCGGGGGAAGCAACAAAGTTTATCTCCACTGCCACTTTCCTAATAGGAGCAGAAGTTGTTCCGCTCGTATTGCCTCTTCAAATATTTGAGGGAACCTTCATTCCCCTAATTGCAGTAGAATGAGGCTTAAGTCTGGGTGGAAAGCCCGAACATAGAAGAGATGGGCTTGGGCGGGCGTCGGTTGGATCTCCAGCGGGATTCTCTTCCAAATTTTGTAGAATTGGACATTGAAGTCCGTGATACATTTCGAAGGTGCTCTCTTGATGGTGGAGAGGTATGCGAAGAGATGGAATGGGTCCTGAGAGCCATCAAACGTTTAGATCAATGCCCTGGCTAAGTCATCCCATGATCAAATGCTTTTGGGCCTGAGCAATATGTACCATCGCAGCGCCCGTCCTTCCAGTGATAAACCAAGAAGTCTGATCATGACATCTTCATGGATAATGTCATGGAGGGTCACTAAATCAGCAACATCTTTGAGATGCTCTCAGGCCATTCCCTCGGTGTCACTGTATTTTGACAATGATTTCAAAACACTCTTGGGAATCTCGTGGTAGCTTTGGATATCCAGGGGGCCTAGATCGTTCCAGCTAGGAAAGCTTCTCCCAGCCATTACGACAGCAGTCAATGGAAACCACAGTTGTTGCTGCTAAGTTGGAGCCATTAGGTGAACGTTATTTCTCCGTTTATGAGGTCAAGGCTGCTCACTGAACCTTGATTCCTCCGAGATATCTTCTTTTGGATTTGAAAGGTGCCTACGACCAAGAAATCTGGATCTTTAGTTCAACTGAGTCGCCAGGTGATTTTATCATATGAAGACAGGCTAGATATTCACCGAACTCAAACCTTCTTAAGACATAGGGAGTCCTAGTTATGAAAACCAGGTTTAGGCACTGGTTTTCATGACTTTTAGAGATTTTTGGGTAAAACAGAGTCGCCAGATGCTAAGAGTCTTTTGGTAATGAGAGCATTGATCCTCACTACTACTCAGAAGATGAGACTAACCGGATCTCACCAAGAACTTGTTAGAACTACTGGCTCTGGTTAAGACGGGCTAGAAATGTTCTCAAATATGGGACCTTGGGTCCCACCGGGCGTGCCAAAAATTTTTGGTCATCAAATCTACACAGGAAAGGACTTTCAATGGGTTTGCGTGCCCTGGACCTGTGACCAACATTGAAAGGCTGAAGGGAAGAGATGCCCCTTGTGCCAATATTTGAAGAAGGCCGACTCCTATACTAACCTACTTTTGGGGTTTGAGATAAGAGTGCAGGAAAGAGATAAAAGGATTTTGGGTTAGAGAAAGAAATAAAAATGGGTAAGGGTTAGAGATTGATGATTCAAGGTGGGGAAGAACAGGAAGCACGATCACTCACTAGTAACTCAAATAGTAGCAAAGAACACCAAGAATAGATGAAAGAAATGCAGTGCTGACCTTCCTATGTATCCTTTAGATGGGTTTGTAGGGTTCTCCTCTCTCTCTCATTGGAATTTAGGGTTCAGAGTAACAGCGATTAAGAAGAGGGAATAACAAAAACCTCGATCCACTAGGCAGCATAAAAGAAGGCAACAGGGAAGTTTTTTATCTCCTATGTATCCTTCAGGGTGAATTTTAGGGTACAGTCCCCAATCACACATCGGATTCAAGATTCAAAGTCTCAGTATACGAGTGCAGACAGACAAAAGAATTAGGCAAAAAATGCAGCATAAAAGAGAGAAATGGAGTACAAAGATCTTTAGTATTAGACACAGGACATCAAGTTACAACAACTTTCTAGTAGAAAGTTCCCCCCATTTTTACATTGCAAAGCCTGGGTTTTTATAGAGGACCCGACCCTCTGAATCATTATTACAAAATGGCAGAGTACGTCCTCGGGCCCTAAGAAACCGGCTCCTCGTGGCTACTGCGACTGAGTTTTCAAATCGGTTACCAAAACTAGAACCTATGACCGGGTCAACCATGGAAACCTTCATTTAATACGCCACTCGAGTGTCCTTGGCTTCTGCATGCTGTGCTTGAGTGATCGCTATGCCCACTGGGTTTTACTTCAAGGATTGTTACATCCCTTTCGTTTGCCAAAATCGGTCACTGGACTTATCAGGAAAGAAAGGGGGTACTTAAGGGGCTTTTGATTACCTTGGGAAGTTGCCCGCCTTGGAACGTGGGCTCGAAAGTGCTTTGCTACATATTCGCCTCGTCGAATCCTTGGGCCGAAGTAGATTCTCCTTGATTTTTTCTTCACAAAATAATGCTTCACAGGAACTACTTCGGGGGGGTTGACTACCGAACGGGTTTCATATTTTAAATGAAGCTCTTTATCCTTTGCTGGCAAAACTGCTTCGGCTAAAAATGTTTTGGCCCGATTCTCTTTTAAAATTGCGGTTCGAGAAATATCCTCTCGAGGCATTTCTCTGCTTTCGACACATTGTCACTTTGCTTCGGGCATCACTGCTTCGGGTGAAAACTGGCCGAAGTAGATGTCGAAAATACTTCAGGCCTGAAGTAGTTTCCTTGCCTTAATGGATTTGGATTATGCTCTCCTCCCTCGATGAAGTCGCTAGGATGCTGCTTCGCAAAACTTCCACCCGAAGCGGCTGCTAAAAATGCTTCGGGTGCGAAGCATTATCTTTGTATTTTCTTCGACGAAAATACTTCGAAAGGTTTTCGCCCGAAGTGGTGATTTGAAGTGCTTCGGGCCCGAAGCTCTTGTCACATTCTCCTTCTTTTCTTTCAACAAAGCTATTTTCTTTGGCCTGTTTGGTAGCGAAGCTCTTTCTTCTTCATTCTATGACAGGGAGTGTAAAAATTGCTATAACTTAAAAGAAAAACTTTCAAAAAATAAAGAATATTATACAAAAATTCTACTATCTTCTACCCCTTGTATAATGTGACAAAAAGTGTCAACAAGAACCCTTTGAGGTAGAACCATGGCCCGCCCGATGTGGTGTGGGCCTATTTCCTAGTAAGGGTCAACCTTTCCCTTTTGAAGATGATGATCAACTCATGTTATCAAGATTATTTGGATGGGTGTGATGATTTGCCTCTAAAAAATCAACCATTTACATGCAATATGCTATCCATAGCTTATCCTGAAATGATTGCTAGATCCAATGATGAGTTGGAAGGAGATATTTTCCATGATGTCTCCATTGAAGAGGTGTTACACAATGGTTTTTATTTTGATGGTTCTATACCTACCATAGCCCAACTTGAGGCCACGACTCCTCAAGATGAATTATCCAAGTTAACCTTAAAATAATTACAAGAATTGGGTGTTTCACCCGCCCCACCTAATTTTGAAAGAGATCTACACATGGAAGTAGAAAACGTCATTAAAGTTAACATTGGAACTGAGGATAATCCCCACATAATCAATATTGGATCAAAATTAAGTCAAGAAAAACAAGAGCAATACATTGCATTCCTTAAAGAATATGAAGATGTCTTTGCTTGGACATATGAAGATATGCCAGGTTTAGACCCTTTTGTAGTCATGCATCACCTAGTAGTCCATCCGGATGCTAAACCTGTTAAACAAAAACTTCAAAAAATGCATCCCAAAGTGGCCTTGCTAGTCAAATGGGAGTTAGAAAAACTCTTGAATGTTGTTTTTATACAAGCTATTGATTATGCTGAATGGATCTCAAATGTAGTTCCAGTCACCAAGAAAGAAGCTACTAAAGTTAGGGTTTGCATAGACTTTAGAGATATTAACGTTGCATGCCCTAAAGATGATTTTCCTCTTCCAAACATGGATCAAATCATTGATTTTACTGTTGGGAGTGGAATGATGTCCCTAATGGATGGATTTTCTGGTTATAATCAGATCAGGATAGCTCCTGAAGATCAGGCTAAAACAACCTTTATTACCCCATGGGGAACCTTTTGTTGGAAAGTGATGCCATTCGGCCTAAAGAACACAAGTGCAACCTATCAACGAGCTATGACTTATATTTTTCACGACATGATGCATGATATCCTACATGATTACGTAGATGATATCATAGCTCATTCCATCAATGAAGATGATCATTTAAATGACTTAAGGAAAGTGTTTGATCGATTAAGGGAATATCTTATCCGACTAAATCCTGCTAAATGCATATTTGAAGTTAAGTCCGGTAAACTATTAGGGGTTATAGTTTCTTTATGTGGCATCAAAATCGACCCTCTCAAGATTGCGGCTATCACTGATATGCCCGCACCTACCAATATATCTGAGTTACGAAGTTTACAAGGTAAGCTTCAAGCTATTCGTCGCTTCATCGATAAGCTGACGGACAAAACCGGTCCCTTTCTTAAGCTTCTTAAGAAGGATGTCCCTTTTAATTGGGACGACGAATGTAAGGAAGCTTTTGAACTTCTCAAACAATACCTCCTTAACCCACCTATGCTTTCATCGCCTAGACCTGATCGTCCATTTATCCTGTATATTTTAGCTTCAAATTTTGCTTTAGGAGCTATGTTAGCTCAACTTGATGATGAGAAAAGAGAACGTGCTAATTATTATATTAGCCAAACTTTAATTAGTTATGAAACCCGCTACATAGCATTAGAAAAACTATGTCTAGAAATCATATTTTCTACGCAAAAATTATGCCATTATATGCTCAGTAAGAAAACTTATGTCATTGCTAAATATGATCCCTTGCGGTATCTCATGAGTCGACCTTATTTATCGGGTCGCACAACAAAGTGGGTTCTTGCTTTGAGTGAGTTTGAACTAATTTTATAGGACAAAATTTTGTTAAGGGTCAAATCATAGTAGATCAATTAGCTGCTGCACCCTTAGAGTCTACCCATCCCCTCATCATTGAGTTTCTTGATGAATGCCTTCAATTAGAGGCAAACCATGTTGAACAATGGTCCTTATACTTTGATGGAGCTCGATGCATGAGTGGGGCTGGTGCAGGTATTATTTTAATATCTCCAAAAAAACACATTATACCTTTGTCCTTTAAATTAACATTTGCTTGCACCAATAATACTGCTGAGTATGAAGCTCTAATCCTTGGATTACGAGCTGCCTTGGCACTAAAAATTAAACATCTGCTAGTTTTTGGTGATTCTCAACTTGTTATAAACCAAATTAATGAAGTTTATTAGACCAGAGATGATAAATTGCACCCATATAAAGCATATGTTTTACAATTAATATCTCTATTTGATCAAGTTACCTTGGAAGCTATTCCTCGAACTAGCAACCGTGCGGTTGACGCTATGGCCGCAGTTGCATCTCTTCTGCCCTTGGAGTTAGATGATGAATATGCCACCATCATTATTTGTTGACTCCAAGAACCCACTTCAAATAAGTCATGCTTGGAACCTTTGGATGTGTTTCTAATTAATGAAACTACTCCTGAACCTGAGTATACAGATATATTTGATTTTATTTACAATGGGACTTTCCCTACCAGTTCTAATAGAAACCAGCATCGGTTATTATGTAGACGAGCAAGTCAATTTGTAATAATTGGCAATACTTTATATAGGAGATATTTTGAAGGTATCCTATTGAGATGTTTGAATTTAGAAGAATCCAGATCAGCTTTGAGTGAAGCCTATGATGGATCTTGTGGATGACACTTCAGTGGTAGTGTCATTGCTAAAAAGCTCCTTAGGACAGGATACTTTTGGCCTACCATGGAGAATGATGCACACGATTATGTGCGCCATTGCGACAAGTGCCAAAAACATGCTGACCTTGTCCATGCCCCTACACAAGAACTGCAGGCTATTTCATCTCCTTGGCCCTTTTCAAAATGGGGCTTAGACATTATTGGTAAAATTAATCCTGTGTCATTTGATGGACACAAATTCATCATAACCGCCACTGAGTATTTCACGAAGTGGGTTGAAGCTATGCCTTTAGCTTCCTGCACTGGAACACAAGTCTCTAAATTTATTTTTAATCAAATAATTTATAGGTTTGAAATTCCTACAAATCTCATCTCAGACAATGGAACTTGTTTCAAAAATAAAGATGTTAAGAAACTATGCCAAAAATATAAGATTCAACATCGCTGGTCCACTCCCTATTATCCGCAAGGTAATGGCCAAGCAGAAGCTTCTAACAAAACCTTAATCAAAATTCTCAAAAAATTGGTCAATAAATTCGGTCGAGATTGGCACATTCAATTATATCCAGCTTTGTGGGCATATCGCACTAGCGTTCGTACTCCCACAGGTACTTCACCTTTTGTTTTGGTTTATGGCACTGAAGTTGTTTTTCCCTTTGAATTAGAAGTTCCTTCTTTGGCTCTACTACTTCAAGATACCGAAGTAGGAGATGAATATCGAGCTGGCAGACTCAGTCAGCTAGAACTCCTATATGAAAAGTGCATCAATGCTTTGGAGCATCTTCGTGCCTACCAAAACAAGCTTAAAAGATCATATGCTAAGAAAGTTCGTCATCGATCCTTTGAGGTTGGCGACCTTGTTTTAAAAGAAAATAAAAAAAATACTAATGCAACTAAAGACCTTAAAGGTAAATTTGAACCCAACTGGCTTGGACCATATATTATCACTGCTAAATTTGAATCGGGAGCATACAAATTATCCACCTTAGATGGTAAAGAACTTAAAGAACCCATGAACATTTTGCATCTTAAACGTTACTATGCATAAAAAATTGGTCATTTCATCATTGTATATATTTGTTTAAAATATTTCAAAAAACCACTATCTTGTATTTCTTTCAATTTATAGATTCAAAAACACCAAAAACATTCAAAATCATCAAAATCTTCAAAAACATCTTTTATTTTTTGTACTTCTCAAATTGTGACATATTGCAGTTATATTTTCAGTTATTTTGGATAAATTAGCATTTATTTGGAATCCCGCACCTTTCACATTCACATGAATAAATATATTGATTTATTTGGTATGATTACTAATCTCTCTTATATCAAAGTCCACAAAATTCAATTAAATAAAGTTTGAGCACAGAGAATTGATCTTGTTATTTACTTAAACCAAGCATATCCTTTCACAATAAAATGATTATATTTGTAATGTCCATGCTATGCTACATAGTAGAAGTGGTTTCTTGAGCGAAAAGTTTCCCCTGCTATCCTATCATGCACATGGTCTAGAATCTGAAGAACACAAGCTTATACTGAGAGGGGGGGGTGAACAGTATAAGACCACATTTTAATTTGCTTTAAAATCAACTCTCAAAATAGTATAATGTAGAGTATAGATGACAGTAAAAATAGCAATAATCAAATCAATGCACAACACACCATCCACAAAGTGACACAACAATTTACGTGGTTCACCCAAGGTGGGCTACTCCACGGATAAAACTTTTCTCTAAAAGTTATATCACGGTTCTTTGGGAAACCTTCCCAATTACAAAGTTTATGGGCACCAACCCAAAGGAGACACCTTCCCCTAGCTCTGCTCTCAGTGGTGATCCTATAGAAGACCTCTACCTCCTCTGCCCTTAGCAAGTGGAATTCTATCCATAGAAGACACCTGTCTTCCCTGCTCTGGTTGGAGATCTCTGTCCTCAACTCTATCACTGCAAAGCCGGTCCTCTTATCTGCACCAAAACATAGTCCTTCGGTCTAGCACAAATTTGTCCTCTTCCTCTTTTCTTTTCTGTTACAATTTGCACTTGGTCAAAATCAACTTTTCACAGTCTATACAAACACAGCAGCACTTCGATCAACTTATGCTCTTCTATGAAAACACAGCAGCACAGTCTTCGCACATCCAACAAAAACACAGTAGCATAGTCTTCGCACTCTTGCTCAAACACGATAGCACTATCTTTGCAACCTCTACGCAAACATAGTAGCATAGTCATTGCACACTCCACACAAACACAGTAGTCGATCAGACTTCCACTTATGCACTTCTACGATCGAACTTCTCTTTGCACTCTATCTATGCAAATCGCACTTCGAACGCCCACTTAATCAATGCCAAACTCTTCAAGCATCCCTCCTTTTATACTCACAATCTCAAGATTGAAATCTTGGTCTGAGTCGGCTGATTACCCTTCAACCACGTCGGCTGCAAAACCCTACGCTGCGTCGGCCCAGATTTAACTCTGTCGGCTTCACTGCCTCCCTGTAGCTTTTGGCGTGAAACTTCAACATGTCACGATATCGCGACACCTTTGCCTGCCATATGCCTTCTTTTGCCTGTTGTCATGAAATCACGACATTACAGCCTTTGTCGACCTCATTTTTTCTTATGTCATGAAATCGTGACACTTCCTATCTTTGTTGACGTCATCTTCTCTTCTGTCACAAAATTGTGACCCTTCTGTCTTCATGCCCTTCCTCTCAGCTTCTATCGTGAAATCATGACACTTTTTATTTTTGTTGATGTCATCTTCACTCTGTCATGAAATCATGATGCTTTAGACTGCAAAGCCTTCTTCTCTGCTTTTGTCACAAAATCGTGACACATCTGCTTCTGCTGACGTCATCTGCAACTCTGTTGCAAAATCGTGACGCTTTCGCTACCTTAAGCTCTTTACTACCATATGCCCACGAAATTGGAACATGTGAAATCATGATGCTTTTGCCTTCGAGCTCTTTCTTCTTTAGTTCATTGCAAAATCGTGACGCTTCTTCTGATTAAGACTTGTTAACTAATTCTGTCACAAAATCATGACACCATATCCAACTACAAGCTACCATCTCAACCTATCGCGAGATCGTGACATTTTTGGAACCCGTACAACTTCTTTGTAGCCTGTCATGAAATCGTGATGCTTTCAGCTTTCGAAAGCTTTCCCTGCAACCTATCATGAAATCATGACGCTTCTGGCTTTTGAACGCTTTCTCCACTGCCTATCACGAAATCATGACACTTCTGGCTTTCGTATGCTTTCTTCACTGCCTGTCACAAAATCATGATGCTTCTCCTTTTAGGCTCTTCTCTTTGTTGCATGTCACGAAATCGTGATAGTCCTCAACTCGACCTCTATAGCATGTCACAAAAATGCGACAGCCCTTACTTAGAACTTTGCATCATGTCACAAAATCATGACAGTTCCTGAATCACTTTCTCTCTCTTCAATCTTGTCATGAAATCGTGACAGATCACACTATGGACTTTATTTTCTGCAACATGTCATGAAATCGTGACACTTTTCTTTTTCTGCCTTCCTACACTGTCTGAGTCGTGAAAATGCGACATGTCATGAAATCATGACAGTTTTGCCTGCTTCGTCTCTGCCTTCCCGCATGTCATGAAATCGTGACAGTTTTGCCCAAACTTTCTCTCTCCTTAAACATGTCACAAAATCATGACAGTTTTGCCAATGCTTTCTCCCTCCTAAAACATGTCACGAAATTGCGACAGTATTTCCAACCGCCTGCAAACTTTTTCTTGTCTTTTTCTTGATCTTTTGCAACTGGGCTACCCTGATCTTCTTGGAAACTCACTATCCATGCTGAAACCTTCATCAAGACAAATTCTTTGACATAAAAACAAATTGCTTCAAGAACTTCTTTGACATCAATGACAACAACTACACTTGAGCAAAAGGCAATGTACCCAAGGTACCCAAAATTGCCAACAATCTCCCCCTTTGTCATTGATGGCAAACCTTTACTAAAAGTACATCTTCAAGAGCCAAAACTGAAAGCAATTGATCCAACAACTGAGAATCTGCCTTTGAAGTTTTTCTCCCCCTGACTTGAAGCTCTCCCCCTTACTTGAAGCTCTCCCCCTTACTCATATCTCTCCCCCTTTGTCATCAATGGCAAAGGGTCACCTTTGGGGCTTGGGACTAAGAATGAGCTTCTTAGCTTAGTCCCTCCCCCACCTCCTGATGAGGTGATTTAAAACAAGGGTGGAATTGAAACTCCCATTAGGCACTCATCATCATCAGAGTCTACAATTTCTTTGTCGGGCCTTTTCTTGAACTCTTTGTCAGTGTTTCTGTCCTTGTCACTTTTCTTGTTCTTGTTCTCATCTCTTTTCTTGTCCATGCCTTGATCCATGGACCTGTTCATATTACTTTTCCTGTTCCTGTACTTTGGAAGATCAGCTCGACACTGTCTAGCTATGTGGCCTGCATTGTTGCACTTATAACAAGTAACAATATTATTTCTGTTCGGCATACCTGTTCTTTGAATCCGCCTGTTATAACTAACCGTGTTCCTGTAATTAGCCTTGCAAAAAATTGCCTTATGCCCAAACTGATTACAAGAGTAGCAATACCCTTGAAAGAAATTGCCACCTCTGAAACTATCTTTTCTTACTTGAGTCATGCAATGTACAACCATATGACCAAACCTGTGACACGCAAAACAACTGTCATGAAATTTTATTTTAATCGATCTCTTGGGTCCCAAAAACTGCTTCATATTCAGAAATCTATTTTTTGTTTCTGCACCTTCATCACTCACAGACTCTTTCTCTAAAATACTCTCTTCATCAGAACTCTCTTCTTTTTGATATCTCTTACTAGATTCCCCAAGATGTTTCCTGTGCGGCTCAACAAAACTGAGACCTGTTTTATCTGTTGGATTTCTTTGACTTTTGATGAGAGACTTAACTCTTTTGGAGTTTTCTTGAAACCTGTACAGCTTATCCTTGTATTCTTTATTTTCCTCTTTCAAGGCAGCCATTTTCTGTTCTAATTCACTATACTCAAGCATCTTAGATTCTAACTCATCCTTGAGTTCTTGTGTCTTATCCATAGAGATGTCAAGACTTTATATGAGTTCATCTCTCTCCATACAACATTCATCTAATTTATCCTTGAGTCTAGCATTCTTCTTTCTTTCCTTTTTCAAAACACTAAGAGCATTAGTAAGTTCACATTCAAGATCCTCTATATTATTGCATTTTGAATCATCAAGACCTTTTTCAGATTTCTTATCACTAGAGGTGCTATCCTTTTCACAAACCATACAAGCATCTTCCTTATCATTTTTTGAAGCATCCTCATACATACTAGCAACCAATTCATTATTTGTCCAATCATCCTCAAGGTGCCCAAAATTTGCACATCTAAAACATTTCATGACAATGAATTTATGTTTCAGTTCTTCCTCTTTTTTTGAAATGAACAGCATCTCATTTTCATCATCACTAGAAGAACTTTCACTATCACTGCTAGAACACTTACTTGCTTTGTCTAGGTAGAAGCTCTTCTTATTCTTGTGTGAATGCCTCTTTCTTTGATTGCTATGCTCATCTTTGTTCTTTCTATAATACCCATGCTTTTTAGAATCCTTGCTCTTAACATCCTGTATATCTTCATCACTTTCATTCTTGGAAACAATACAGTCAGTAGCATAATGACCAAACTTTCCACAGTTGAAACATCTTATGTTTTTCTTGCTTTTGTGTTTTCTAGAGAACTTGCCTTTCTTGTTGTAATATGCCTCTTCATCACTAGAAGACTCATCACTCTCTTGAATCTGTTTGCCCTTTGATTTCTTGGTAGCTTTGAAAGCTACCTCTTTCTTGACATCAACTTTCACTTGAGTTCTCAGCTCAAATATTGCAAGAATACTATGGAGCTCATTCTTTATCAATTTATCTAAATCTTTAGCTTCCTCAATAGCAAAAATCTTTTCACTAAATCTATTAGGAAGAGATCTTAGAATCTTATCACACACATCATTTTTAGCAACCTCAAGACCAAGGTCTTTCATGGAGTTAACAATCTCATCCATATGAAGCATGTAGTCACTAATATTTTCATCATCATTCATTTTGAGTTGTTCAAACATACCTTTAAAATGTCTCAATTTGGCCTTTCGAACATTTGCATCACCTGTATGAACCACCTACAATTGTTTCCACATTTCACTAGCTGTCTTGCAGTGAATAACTTTGGTGAGATCTGCTTTCTGTAAGCCTCTCAGGATTGCATTCATGGCTTTTGAATTGTTGTGAAGCATGAGCTTGTCTTCTTTGGTGTAAGGACCATGTTCAAGAATAGTGTATTCATCTTCAATCACTTCCCATACCTCATTACCAAGTGCCATTAGATAAACTCTCATTCTCGCACTCCACAGAACGAAATCTGATCCATCAAGAATAGGTGTTGCATTGCCACCTGAAAAATCCATTGTGTTCTTAACCAGTTCTTCCTTCCGGCTATTAAACCTTTTGAAGGAACTTGCTTTGATACCAATTGAAGAACACAAGCTTATACTGAGAGGGGGGGTGAACAGTATAAGACCACTTTTTAACTTTTCTTTAAAATCAACTTTCAAAACAATATAATGCAGAGTATAGATGACAGTAAAAATAGCAGTAATCAAATCAATGCACAACACACCATCCATAAAGTGACACAATAATTTATGTGGTTCACCCAAGGTGGGCTACTCTACGGATAAAACTTTTCTCTAAAATTTATATCACAGTTCTTTGGGAAACCTTCCCAATTACAAAGTTTATGGGCACCAACCCAAAGGAGACACCTTCCCCTAGCTCTACTCTTAGTGGTGATCCTATAGAAGACCTCTACCTCCTCTACCCTTAGCAAGTGGAACTCTATCCATAGAAGACACCTGTCTTCCCTACTCTGGCTGGAGATCTCTGTCCTCAACTCTATCACTGCAAAGTTGGTCCTCTCATCTGCACCAAAACACAGTCCTTTGGTCTAGCACAAATCTATCCTCTTCCTCTTTTCTTTTCTGTTATAGTTTGCACTTGGTCGAAACCAACTTTTCATAGTCTGTGCAAACATAGCAGCACTCGATCAACTTATGCTCTTTTGTGAAAACACAGTAGCACAGTCTTCGCACATCCAACAAAAACACAACAACATAGTCTTCGCACTCTTTGCTCAAACACAATAGCACTGTCTTCACAACCTCTGCACAAACATAGTAGCATAGTCGTCACACACTTCACGCAAACACAGTAGTCGATCAGACTTCCACTTATGCACCTCTACGATCGAACTTCTCCCTACACTCTATCTACGCAAATCGCACTTTGAACACACACTTAATCGATGCCAAACTCTTCAAGCATCCCTCCTTTTATACTCACAATCTCAAGATTAAAATCTTGGTCTGAGTCGACTGATTACCCTTCAACCACGTCGGCTACAAAACCCTACGCTGTGTCGGCCTAGATTTAACTCTGTCGGCTTCACTGCCTCCCTGTAGCTTCTAGCACAAAACTTCAACATGTCACAATATCGCGACACCTTTGCCTGCCATATGCCTTCTTTTGCCTGTTGTCGTGAAATCATGACACTACAGCCTTTGTCGACCTCCTTTTTGCTTATGTCATAAAATTGTGACACTTCCTATCTTTGCTGATGTCATCTTCTCTTTTGTTGTGAAATCATGACCCTTCTGTCTTCATGCCCTTCCTCTCAGCTTCTGTTGTAAAATCGTGACACTTTTGATTTTTGTTGACGTCATCTTCACTCTGTCATGAAATCGTGATGCTTTAGACTGCAAAGCCTTCTTCTCTGCTTTTGTCATGAAATCACGACACATCTTCTGCTGACATCATCTGCAACTCTGTCGTGAAATCGCGACGCTTTCATTGCCTTAAGCTCTTTTCTGCCATATGCCCGCGAAACTAGAACATGTCATGAAATCGCGACGCTTTCACCTTCGAGCTCTTCCTTCTTTAGTTCATCACAAAATCATGATGCTTCTTCTGATTAAGACTTGTTAACTACTTCTGTCAAAAAATCACGACACCATCTCCAACTACAAGCTGCCATCTCAACCTGTCGTGAGATCGCGACATTTTCAGCATTCGTACAACTTCTTTGTAGCCTATCATGAAATCACAATGCTTTCAGCTTCTAAAAGCTTTCCTTGCAACCTGTCATGAAATCATGATGCTTCTAGCTTTCGTACACTTTCTCCACTGTCTGTCGTGAAATCGTGACACTTCTAGCTTTCGTACGCTTTCTTCACTGCCTGTCGCGAAATCGCGACGCTTCTCCTTTCAGGCTCTTCTCTTTGCTGCATGTCATGAAATCGCGATAGTCCTCAACTCGACCTCTATAGCATGTCGCAAAAATGTGATAGCCCTTACTTAGAACTTTGCATCATGTCACAAAATCGTGATAGTTCCTGAATCACTTTCTCTCTCTTCAATCTTGTCGTGAAATCGCGACAGATCACACTGTGGACTTTCTTTTCTACAACATGTCGCAAAATCATGACACTTTTCTTTTTTTGCCTTCCTGCATTGTCCGAGTCGCGAAAATGCGACATGTCACAAAATCGTGACAGTTTTGCCTGCTTCGTCTCTACCTCCCCGCATGTCGCGAAATCGTGACAGTTTTTCCCGACCACCTGCAAACTTTTTCTTACTTATCTTTTTATTGATCTTTTGCAACTGGGCTATCCTGATCTTCTTGGAAACTCACTGTCCATGCTGAAACCTACATCAAGACAAATTCTTTTACATAAAAACAATTTGCTTTAAGAACTTCTTTGACATCAATGACAACAACTACACTTGAGCAAAAGGCAATGTACCCAAGGTACCCAAAATTGCCAACAGAATCTTTGAGAATTGACAAAAGGACAAGCTCACCCCTACCCAGAATAAAAATCCCTTACTCTACAGCTAATCCGAGCAAGTATCCCTAGCATAGGAAGAAAATAAAATTTCAAGAAAAAGAGAAAAAGAAAAAGGTTATTTCCACATTATCTCAAATATCAAAGCAAAAGACACAAAAAAAAAAAATACAAAAAAAAAAAGAGCAAAGAAAGAAAGAAAGCAAAACAAGCAAAAGCAAAAGCAATAAAATCCCTTTCCCTACCCATTGAAAAGAAAATAAGGGTTGATGAGCTTGAATCCCTGGAATTCTGAATTATTCGAAACCGTGAGGTAAGCCCCATAACAGGTGGTTTGTGCCCAACCCGCTTGGCCTTGGGTAACTCCTAGCATGGTGATATGTCTGTCACATTAGCGACCTTTTGTATAGACCTATGTCTGCTTATGGATTAGCTAGCTCTTGATAACCTGACTTACATAGTAGTCTGGTACGGGTATATGCATCTAAATCATGGTTAATGAACACTTATTTGGTTAATTCAAATCACTTGTATCAAATTATCTTGCTCAAAATTGGTAAATGCCCAAAGCAATTGCACACACATTTGTTTTTGAGAGATTTTGTGTATCATTATGATAAATCAAGATCGAAAATGAACTCACATATGCACATGGGATTCCTTATAAATCTAACTTTTGTCTTTAAGATACTTTGAAATATTTTTGCAAATTGTCTGGAATAATTTCATTTTCTTCTCTGAGAATAGTTGTTTAGTGTAAAGACAACTACAAGCATTACAAAAAAAAAAATCAAAATCATTTAAAAAAAAAAACATGCAATAAAGTTACATTTATATATAACTTTTGACTTTTGTGACGATGGTATAGTTCCAAAACCAAAATTGGAATTTTATGCCTCGCACAAGTCCTCATATTCATATTTTTTGTTTATTTTGAAAAATTAAAAATCAACCATGCAATAAAACTATTTTTTTTTTTTTTAGATTTCGCGATGATGGTATAAGTTTATATCTATAATTCTATGCCTAGCGCAAACCATCGAACTAATTTTATTTTCCATCTATTTAAAATCATAAAAAACATATGACTTAAATCATTATGTTACACAATTATGCTTTCAAAGAACGAATACTTATTCTATTTCATGTCATTATGTTCAAATTCAATATTGCAACCATGGTATAAATTCTAAGGAATTGTTCAAAATTTTATCACACTTAGGAATTTATGCCTAGCAAAAATCATTTTAAAAATATCTCATGCATACTATTTTTTATTTATTTATAAAAATCTGAAAACAAATCATCAAACCATCATCATTTCTATCATCACAAAGTCTTAAGACAGTCTCTTAAGCACTCTTTTAATTTTAACAATATTTCTATACTAGGATTAGCTTGACGACCTAGCGAGCGACGACTCCATGAAATGGTCTATAATAGCGACAATGTCCTTTGAAATTATTGTTAGAAGTCCCTTTTATTTTTATCAAATTATCCCACAAACAACCAATTTGTTTACATCAGATTATTTCATTTAAATTTTAAAAGCATGATATTCAAACAATAATATTTCCAAACGACATAATTACATGAATCATCAAATCAATCACACCAAAACATTAAAGCATCATACAAACACATAAGACAAGTCATATGATCAAAAATATCTCATCATATATATATATATATATATATATATCAACAACATATATATCATCTCAAAACTGGATCGGTATGCCACAATCTGTACCTCGGCATACTCAATCGTCTATCAAAAATAATAAAAATTATGTATCAATCTGTATAGTGCAGTCTATAGCAGCTAGCCTCGAGAACCCCTTGAGCTCTCAGCCTCATATCCTCCCCCACCCTAAGGTGGACGAGGTGGCCCCATCGCAGTCCGTGTGGTGCTATGAGTCCTAGACTCTGATCATGATGATGTCCTCGATGACCTCATCACAACAAGATCCACAATGGGGGCCGACAGCAATAACCTCTGCCCCTCTGGCACCATTTGGTAGTATAGCGTCTGATAGAATGTGATCTAGGCAATATCCCGTGCTAGGTCCTGAGTGCTCATCCCTCCGCTCCATGCTCTGAGGTGTGCGATCTCATCTCTGAGTTATGTGGCCTCTCGATGTCATGCAGCCTCATTCTGCAAGGACTACACCTGAGCCTAGAGATGAATAGTCTCTACTCGAAGAGTATCCATCTCGTTACTCTCTCCTACCTCGACACCCTTGCCCTTATTGGGCGATGGTGGTCTCTCTCTGTGTGGAGAAGGGGGTCTCTCCTCCCTCCTCTCCTGCTGTCATGGCCTCTACTAAGCCTGTGGCCTCCTCTGCTCTCTCCCGTCGTGACCCTACACCGCCTCAATGGCTACCTAGTGTTGCCTCCCCATGCGATGCACAACTGTGTGAATCAAACCCTGAGCCCTCATCATTCGAGGAGGGCAGATGCTTGCATACCAAGCATCATATTCGTCAGCAACCCCAGCGTCATCACCATCCACTGGCTAGATGGGGGGCATCATCCGCATCCTCACTCTAGAAGCGCTACATATCTGGATCCCCACTAACTGTAGTGTTTTCCTGGATGGTCCGAGAAAACTCATAGTCTCTGAGAGATGGGATCCCCTATTGTAGACCAAAATACCTCAAAACTCGATCGTAGCAATGGAGCTCCACCTCTCCCCTATCCATCCTCAACCAACAGACCCGCCTGACACAAGCCAGCTCCTGTCCGTCATCGACCCACCCTGGATAATCTCTCCAAGGCCTCCAGGTGATCTGGTTAGAGACAAGGTCATCAAGTAGTCTTCGGGACATTGGTAGATCTATCCATCGCTATGACCCTCTCTGAAACCACCAGTAGAAAATTTGAGGCCTCTCCCCATCAATCTTTGTTAGTGGGAGACCTACCGGCCTTCGCACCGTGATGTGCTCCTAGCACCAAACCTGTAGTAGTGATGTCATGACTAGACATCGGTCACCCTTGTATACGACCCCATATAGGATCCTATACAATTGGCATAGTACAAAGCTCCCCCAAGCAAACTTGTACCCATGGTCTCTCATGTCATAGACCACATCTATTAGTAGCCATGGTAGTCTGCATCCACTCTGATGGCATAGTAGCAGACCACCTACCACCCCAGCCAAAACCTGTGTTAGTCTAGATGCCCCAAGCATCTGGCATAGCGACTCGATGTTCACTTCGCCCTTCTCCAGGGCAAAGCTTTGATCTCCACATAGTTGCATCATCGTGTGGCCCTGATTGGACGTGGGAGTTATTAGCCATCCTTGTATGGGGATCCTCAAAATCCTCCATACATCCTCCAATTTGGGAGTCATCTCCCTTGTCGGTAATTGGAAACAAGAAGAACCCGGATACCACCTCTCTACTAGGGCTGTCAATAGCCCCATATCTGTAGAAACCTGTGGCATATCTGCCACATGCTACAAGCTGACCTCTGCCAATTGATCTCACTTTGCCTGAGATAGAGTGACCAAGTCATCCCTCAACCCATCGTATTTCCATTCTCGGATCTTTAGTAATCCTCTCTGCAACATAAACAACAAAACAATAAAAATCATTAATAAAACAATGATTAAAAATGCAAGTAAAATAAGTTCACTTTTATACAAATGATGATATCATCCACTATTGGATGATATCGTCCAAAATTTGAGCAAATTCGTCTCCGATTTTGTAAGAGGGAATCGTCCCTTATTGGATAAAATTGTCCCCATATCGTCGATTTCGCCCTTGGATGAAATCGATGATATCGAGATGATTTCGATGAAATTGAGACGATTTCTTCCCAATGACGTTGATGGCCCAAAAATGGCTGCGATGCTCAAAAATCATTCAAAATTAATCTAAAAAGCATGAAATTCAAAATTAAAGCATTCTAAATTAAGTTTGGACCCTTATCCATAGCCCACGTCGGACCTTTGTCGATCTGTGCACTGTCTCGACCATCTTGTCTGCAGAGCTTTAGAAACCAAGAAAATGAACAGTAACAATGAAATAGGGTTTTACCCTATTTTTCTCAATTTTATTCAAAAACACTTAACAACATTTTAACATTTTGTTTTTCCGCGTTTTTACCTCAAACGTTCGATTTGGGTAAAAACACGGAGGGGGCACCATAGTAAACTGTCGTACGATTCGACCTAGAATCGTCGCCTAAAAATGGAAATAATTTTTGCTTTCTCGTAGATCGAGAAGAACTCATATTTAACACATTTTCTTCAAAAAATTTGCTAAAGAGGGGGAAAAATGTAGCACCCTAAAATTGGCGCAGTAAACCCTAGCAATAATTAAAATTACCTTAGTAATAATTCAAATTTAAATTTTCAACCCCGAACCACCTGTTAAACCGCTTTCCTCATTTTCCATGCCATTTTTAGGATTTGTTGTGACTGTTGGACGATATCGTCGCCGATTAGACGATATCGCCTCAGATCGGATGATTTCATCTGGACTAGAATGTCCAGACGATTTTGTCCCAAAACTGATTTTTCATAATTAGCTTATGTTTCAACATTGGGGGCAATCAGTGCCCTGAGTTTGCATTCTTTCTCCACTATCTACTATTTTGCTTTGCATTAGTTAGACTTATTATTATTTTGCATCTTGGAGTTCATCTCATATAGTGTAGATGCATGATAAGGTTAAAGTCAGTCATTAAGATAATGCATTTCATTTAATTTATCATCTGTAATTGTTATTCTAGCATTCATACTTTCATTTCCATCATTTTCCCTTGCTTTTGCAATTGTATTTTTTGTTCTTGGTATCCATTTATGTAATTACAGGTCTTTGATGAATTCATCTGACGATATCGTCAGATTAGAGATGATCTTGTCAAATTAGAGACGATATCGTCAGATTAGAGATGATCTTGTCAGATTAGAGACGATCTTGTCAGATCAATAGATCAGGGACGATCCTATCAGATTAGAGACGATCCTATCAAATTCTAGGCGATCTTGACTGCTTCAAAAATTAGAACCTCCATCAGACATCCGAGATCAGATATGGCTTTTTAATCTAGCTTATTCTCTATGTTTTCTATTCAAATCTATTTTCTATATTCATTTAAATCTGTATTTCATATAGAACAGTTTAGATTCATTTGGCCAAACCTAGGATTTGAATGATTAAAGATAAAATTGAACACATCAAACACATTCCCAACCTAGGCATGGAAACTGCCATTCAAAATTTCCCTGGTGAACCCACCATCTATCAAAAAATCACCTTAATACCCCTCCCCCGAGAGGCAAGACCTTTAAAGGACCTCTCAGTCCGAGGTATTGTCCCATCCTTTAAAGGTACCCAAAATTGCCAACAATCTCCCCCTTTGTCATTGATGGCAAACCTTTACTGAAAACACGTCTCAAGAGCCAAAACTGAAATCAATTGTGTTAACAACTGATAAAATGTGCCCACAGCTAAGAATCTTCCTCTGAAGTTTTGCTCCCCCTGACTTGAAGTTTTCCTCTTCACTTGAAGCTCTCCCCCTTACTCATATCTCTCCCCCTTTGTCATCAATGTCAAAGGGTCACCTTTGGGGCTTGGGACTAAGAATCAACCTCTTAGATTAGTCCCTCCCCCACCTCCTGATGAGGTGATTAATTTTGGGGTGTGAGTAAAACTTCCATTAGGCATTGATCATCATTAGCGTCTATAATTTCCTTGTCAAGCCTTCTCTTGAACTCTTTGTCCATATTCCTGTTCCTATTCCTGTCACTATTCCTGTTCCTGTTATCATTCCTGTTCTTATCCATGCCTTGATCCTTGGACCTATTCATACCACTGTTCTTGTTCCTGTATCTTGGAAGTTCAGCTCTACACTGTCTAGCTATGTGACCTCCATTGTTGCACTTATAAAAAATAACAATGTTATTTCTTTTAGGCATACCTGTTCTTTGAATCTGCCAGTTCTGCCAAAACCTGTTCTGATCAAACCTATTTTTGTTATTTACCTCATAATAGACTGCCTTGTGCCTGAACTATTGATAAGAGTAGCAATACCCTGGAAAGAAACTAGCACTTCTGAAATTTTCGTTTACCTTTCTTACTTGAGTCATGCAATGCGAAGCCATGTGACCAAACCTGTGACACGCAAAACATCTATCATGAAATTTTCCTTTATTCAACCTCTTGGGTCCTAAAAACTTCTTCTTCTCATTTTGAATTCTATTTTTGCACATGTATCATTCAAGTACTCATGATCTGAAATACTTTTCTCATCAGAACTCTCTTCCTTTTGGAGTCTCTTACTAGACTCTCTAGCTTGTTCCTTGTGTGGCTTAACAAAACCAAGGCTTGTTTTATCTGTTGTCTTTCTTTGACATTTGATGAGTGACTTAACCTTTTTGGAGCTATCTTAAAACCTGTAAAGCTTATCCTTGTACTCTTTAGTTTCCTCTTTCAAAGAATCCATTTTTTGTTCCAACTCACTATACTCAAGAACCTTAGACTCTAACTCATCCTTGAGTTCTTGTGTCTTAGCTATAGAGAAATCATGATTTTCTATAAGATCATATCTCTCCATACAAAATTCATCTAACTTATCCTTGAGTCTATCATTCTTCTTTCTTTCTTTTTTCAAAGCACTAAGAGCGTTAGTAAGTTCACTTTCAAGATCCTTTATTTGTTTGCTTTCTAAATCATCAAAGCCTTTTCCAGATTTCTTATCACTAGAGGTGCTACCTTTTTCAAAAACCATACATGCATCTTCCTTATAGTTTTCTGAAGCATCCTCATACATACTAGAAACCAAGTCATTATTTGTACAATCATCCTCAAGGTGACCAAAATTTCCACATCTAAGACATTTCATGATAATGAATCTATGTTTCGGTTCTTCCTCTTTTTTTGATATGAACAACATCTCATTTTCATTATCACTTGACGAACTTTCACTATCACTACTAGAACACTTACTTGCTTTGTCTAGGTAAAAACTCTTCTTGTGCTTGTGAGAATACCTCTTTCCTTGATTGCTGTGCTCATCTTTGTCCTTCCCGTGATGCTTGTGCTTTTTAGAATTCTTGCTCTTAGAATCCTGTTTATCTTCATCACTTTCATTCTTGAGAATAGTACAGTTAGTAGCATAATGACCAAACTTTCCACAATTGAAACATCTTATATTTTTCACGCTTTTGTTCTTTCTAGAGAACTTGCCTTTCTTGTTGTAATATGCCTCTTCATCACTTGAAGACTCATCGCTCTCTTGAAGCTGTTTACCTTTAGAATTCTTGGTAGCCTTGAAAGCTGCCTCTTTCTTGATGTCAACCTTCACTTGAGTTCTCAACTCAAATGCTACAAGTATACTATGGAGCTCATCCTTTTTCAACTTATCCAAATCTTTAGCTTCCTCAATAGAAAAAATATTTTCACTAAATATATTAGGAGGAAATCTTAAAATCTTATCACAAACATCATTTTCAGCAAGCTCAAGACCTAAGTCTTTCATGGAGTTAACAACCTCATCCATACGAAGCATGTAGTCACTAATATTTTCATCATCATTCATCTTGATTTTTTCAAACGTACCTTTGAAGTGTCTCAACTTGGCCTTTCTGAAATTTGTATCACTTGCATGAACCACCTGCAATTGTTTCCACATTTCACTAGCTGTCTTGCAGTGAATCACTTTGGTGAGATTTGCTTTCTGTAAGCCTTTCAGAATTGCATTCATTGCTTTTGAATTGCTGTTATGTAAGAGTATTTCTTCTTTAGTATTTGTACCATGTACAAAAATAGTGTACTCATCTTCAATTACTTCCCATACCTCATTACCAAGTGCCATTAGATGAACCTTCATCCTTGCACTCAAAAGACCAAAATCAGACCCATCAAGAGTAGGTGTTGCATTGCCACTTGAATAATCCATTGTGTTCTTAACCATATCTTCCTTCAAGTTGTTAAACTTTTTGAAGGCACCCGCTTTGATACCAATTGAAAAACACAAGCTTATACTGAGAGGGGGGGGGTTAACAGTATAAGACCACTTTTTACTTTTCTTATCCCAATCAATATTATATAATATATCAATGGCAATATCAATAGCAGAAACCAAAGCAATATACAAATCGTCACACACACATGAGACACCAATTTACGTGGTTCGCTCAATGTGAGCTACATCCACAGATAAAATATTTCACTAATTTTATCAATCCAAATTTTGGGAATACCTTTCCCGATTACAATGTTTATGGGCACCAACCCAAAGGAGACACCAATCCCCTAATCTCGAGTTCATGGGCACCAACCCACAGGAGACACCAATCCCCTAGCTCTACTCTGGCTGGTGATCCTCTAGAAGACCTCTGCCTTCGTTGCCCTTAGCAAATGGAACTCTATCCATAGAAGACACCTATCCTCCCTGCTCTAGCTGGATACCTATGTCCTCAACTCTATCACCTCCAAACCTGGTCCTCGAATTTGCACTAAACATAGTCCTTTGGTTTAGCACAAATTTCCTCATTCTCTTTCTATGATCTACACCAAACACAGTCCTTCGATCTGGCACAAATGTGTCCTCAAATATGGTTCACAAAAGTGGTTCACAAGCTTTCACTAAAGCTTGCTTGATCTTCATCCAAGTCTTCACCAAGACTTGTCTCAGATCTGCTTTGCAAGTTCTCACTAGAACCTGCCCAAACTGCTCCACAAGCTCAATAGAAGCTTGCTCAAATCTGTCTGACAATCCCTCTCAATGACTTGTCCAAAACTTGCTCACAGGCTCTCACAAAGCTTGCCCATTATCTCTGAACATCGCAAAAACAATGCACCCAACAACTTTGCGCTTTTCTGCTCCCTGTGCACTCTTTACGTCCTCTGCTCTCTTTTTGCAATCTTTCACACTTAGAGTGATTCAACAAAATGCACTCTGCACACTATGATCAAATTTTGCACTCTGCTCTCGATGATCGAACTTGATCTGTGCACTATCTGCAAATTTTGCACTTCAACAACGGATTGAAAATCACACCTCAACTCTCCAAACAGCCCTCCTTTTATACTAACACTTTCAAGATCAAAACCTTGATCTTAGTCGGTTGCACAACCCTAAACTACGTCAACTGCAAACCCTAAACTATGTCAGCTGCAAACCCTAATCTTTGTTAGCCCAAATTTAACTTTTTCGGCTTCACTGCCTCTACAACTCTTCTGTAGCTTCTGTCGTGAAACTACAACATGTCGTGATATCGTGACACTTTTGCAACCGTATACTGTCTTTTGGATTTTTTTGCAATATCATGACATTTTAGCCTTTGTCGACTTCAACTAAGCTCTTGTCATGATATCGCGACACTTTTGACTTAGTCAGCATCAACTTTGCGTTTGTCGTAATATTGTGATATTTCTCCCTTCGTCGACCTCCTTTCTACTTTTGTCGAAATCACGACACTTTTGTCTTCATAGCCTTCCTCTCTGCTTTTGTCATGAAATCGTGACACTTCTCCTATAGAAGACTTGCATTCTGTTTCTGTCACAAAATCGCGACACTTTCTCCAACCAAACGTTGCCATCTCAATCTGTCGTGAAATCGTGACACTTTCTCTTCCTTGCACTCTTGTCTACTTGCACTAGCAAAAATGGAACATGTCATGAAATTGTGACACTTTCACCTTTGAGCTCTTCCTCCTTGAATTTGTCACAAAATCGTGACACTTCTAGCTTTCGTACATTTTCTTTGTAGCCTATCGCGAAATCGCGACGCTTTCAGCTTCCGTACAACTTCTCTCCAACTTGTCATGAAATCACGATGCTTCTCATTTCAGACTCTTCCCTTTGCTACATGTCATGAAATCGTGACACTTTATCTTACTTCCACTTTGTCTTCTGACTTGTCACAAAATCGTGACACTTTTTCTCCTTAGCGCTTTTCTTTTCTTTAGGTCACGAAAACCCGACATGTTGCGATATCGTGACACTTTTTCTCCTGGACTCTCTCTCCTGCATTATGTCGTGAAATCGTGACACTTTTTCTTTCGGACTCTCTCTCCTGCAACATGTCGTGAAATCATGACACTTTTTCGTCTGTTCAACCTTCCTTGCAATATGTCGCAAAATCGTGACATTTCTAACTCGAACATTCTCTCTCCTCTTTGAGTCGCTAAACTGCGACATGTCACGATATTATGACACTTTTCTAAAAAGATTTCTCTCTCCTGCTTAAGTCATGAAAATGCAACATGTCGCGATATCGCAACATTTTTCCAACTTACTTTCTTTCGAACCTGTCAAGCTGAACCTTCATCAAAACAACTAATTTTACATCAAATAAAATTCTTTCAAAAGCTTCTTGACATCAATGACAACTTATACACTTGAGCAAAGGCAATGCACCCAAGGTACCCAAAATTTCCAACACTCGCTATCCCAATCCTATGCATATCCTTGCAAGAATTCATGGATGAGGACACAACCCACCAAGCAAGGCTTGATCAACTCACTCTCCTTGATGAATGTTGAATCAACACTCTTGAGCACCTTTGCATTTATCAATATTGAATCAAAAGAGCCTATGATCATAAAATACATCTACGATAATTCCAAGTTGGTGACCTTGTACTCAAATAAAATCAACAAAACTCAAATATCCCATTTCATTTATACGATAATTTTTTTTCTAACTAGCTTGGTTTCTTCATTGCCACACAAACATTTGGATATGGGGCCTATAAATTTGTCACTCTCAAGGGAATTAAGAAACCTGATCCCATAAATATCCTTCATTAGTATGCATTTTAGGACTAGCTCATATTTAGATTTATCTTCTCGTACATAATCAATTCAAAAGAAAATCAATAAAAACATGCAAAATAAAACAATGACAAGCTCATATCACAACCACTCTTCGCTTTCTAGTCAGTAACTTTCTCATCATGTTCTCATTATTTTTATTTTCTCTAAATTCCTCACACATTACTCCTAGTTGTATGGTCACACTTCAAGCATCTACGTACCATGGACCGGTGTGTTCCTCTCTTTCCTCTTTCCCCTCATTTCTCCTCTTTCATATTTCTTCTTATTTATCCCTCCTATTTCTCCTTCATTCTTTGTCATCTTTCACTCTATCACCGCCTAATTAATTTTTCCATGATTCATTTTGTGATCTCATTTTATTTTAATCTCATGCCACCTTGGTCATTGTTCGGTTAAGTTTGACACGTGTCGTTACAAAGGATTTTGTTGTATTAATCAAGGGCATATTCATAATCGTAGTTGTCCAACCTTTTTACATGTACTTTTCCACCATTTCCACTACTCTCAAATTCATTTCTCACCATAATTTATCTCTTTCCTCTCTTAGGTTTGGAGAATCTTTGGGTTCTTTCAATTGTTCAACCATACCTAGTGTCTCAATCAACCTTTATTGAATGGTATTTATCCCTTGAGTGCTACAAGCCTTCCTAATTACTTTAGGTTTTATCCTGGACCATGCACACATCTCATACATTAATCATATTTTGAGTTTAGAAAAAATAAAACCAAGAGTCCCTCTCATCGTAAAGTCAATGATTTCCCTTGATCATCCTATAATGCGCATAATTTGAGCTTGAGGATCCACGTAGCATATGTGTCAAAAAGATCATCAATCAAAATCAATATAAAATAAATGATATTTTATCATGGATTCTTAGGCATATTAGACATCTCCACTGGGAATATAGATGCCTAATTGGCAGTGGATCATTGTCGAAGAATTGTGGGGCTATCTCCATAAGGGCCATAGATAGTTGAGTGATGATGGCGTATGCCCTTTGCATGGCAACATGTATATCACATTAGCAACATTTTGCATAGACCTATGAATGCTCGTGGATGAGCTAGCTTATAATGTCTTGAGTCATAATTTGTCAGTCCTACCTTTCTCAAAATAAAAAATAAACATCATTATACACACTTTGATATTTAAGCAACTTGAATCTCTTAGTTTATTTTAGTACATTCAAGTGCTTATTTGATTAGTAGATGAGTTTGATTGATGTCACTAGGGTGTTTGAGTTTCTTGAAAGAACTTGTCGATTCTTCCTTACTAGGATAGGTGAAATGACAAGTCATGCCACCTTTGCTCTTGTAATTTATTCATCTCCTATATCCATAGTGTCACATTCCATTCCATTACATTTTATAGTTACGCTAGTACCATTGTGATTGACACCCTTGATTAATCAACCAACTCATGAGTATCAATGCATCATTAGACCTTTTTGAACGATGATCAAACATACATATAAATACTTATTATTACATTGATCGCTTCATAACCATTACATATCACATTAGCCATATTTATCATTTCATAATTTGAATCATCTATTATGAGTATCATCACATACATCTCATTATAGTAATTATATCCTCACATACATCATCATAAGACATCATATATTCATCACACATCACATAATCCCACATTATATCTACAAAAGTCACACATATATATCATGTCACAAACATATCATACATCATAATAATTTTAAGCCTGTAGGCTACCTCATCATGGCTTGTAGACCTACAAAATTGTATTCAAATCATCACTACATAAACCCTTAGTATTACCCATTGCTAGTCTTGCCACTCCCCTCTCACCTCGATCCTTGAGAATATCCATTACTACTCAATTGTACCTATTTCTCATCTCCTTGAGATGATCAACACCTGAAGCTCACAACATGGATGGCTCTCTGATGCGTAGCCTCATTGTGGTGACTGAGGGTCCACTTGTTAGGATCCAATGTGGCCCTGACAACATCAACTGAGGATGGGCCTCCAATCCTTCCATAATTAGAATATCCTCCATATCCATCACCCTCTCCACCTCTAGTTGTCTCTATGTCATGGCCCTTGTCACTCTGTCTTGGGTCGTCATTGCCTAAGCCCATGCTCCAACCAACTTCTTCTATAGTACCTCTATGGTAGCTACCTCCCTAGTCCCCCCTAGCTGCTTTCATAACTAATCCATCTTAGCCACCACCTAGTCCCTCTTTTCCACTGTTGCATCCACCTACTGACATATAGCCTCCTTTTCTTCCATCATTGCATCCAACTATGGGTATAGAGCCTCCATCTCAACCACAACCATATCTACCTATTGATGTGAACCCTCTTGCTCTGTCTTTGCCACTAATATTTATTCCTATAGCCATGCTAGTATTTACACCAGCCTATCCCTCTCTCCCATCACCTCCTCTCTCCTAACCACTCCTCCCTCCTAAACATCAAAATAGTCCATTGTCACTCCACCTCCCTAATTCTCATTGTTGTCCTATCTCGGTCCTATTTTAGGCTATCTTGCTCTACCCAAATCACTACTACCTCCTACGATAAATCCTTCTCCATTGCCCTTGATTAGCCTGACCTAATATCCACTTATCGGTGAGATCATCAATGTAGTGGCTCCTTCACCTCCTCTACCACATCATTTCCACATCACCCCCTATCGCATCCTCACCTAATTTTTCTTTGATACTCTTATGGGATCCTAGTGTTGTGTCACCTATCAAACATCAAACTCAAGGGTCATCTCGACATCATCCACATCAACCACCTTGATGTGCTCATATCGCTCATCCCACACTAGCTCCACAAATGATCACTCTAAGGTGGCTTCATCCCCTCACCTCTTATAAATGATAGGTGAGTCAGGTACCCCTTATCTCAATCCAAATTATTGTAGTATCTAAGGGAACTAGAAGAGCTCATGCTCCATCCCATGTTGGCCAGTCACCCACATACCTGTTGCACTTAACCTAAGTGGATACCATACTCTTCCCATGTTGGTCCTCCTCTCCATAGCCTACATATCATCACCTCAAGCCTCAACTCAACCCACAATTACTAATAGTACTTCCCACCCTTCTTTTGTGGTTGACCTCATAGTTATTTCCTATCATGTCGCCATCTCAACACATAGGATCACTTTATCATCATCTTTGCATCCATATATCATGGTAGCCCCATTGGTTGATATATCCTAAATTGCTTCCACCCCCAAACCTACAAACTCATTGTAGCCCAAACCAACCCTCCTTCGTTGACACACTTCTATGTTAGTAATATTGGTGCCTAGGCATATACGATCGATGTCTCTATCAAGTCCACAATCAATCCTAACAAATTCTATGGAAATTGTGCACCTGAATAATCTTACAGTATGACATTTGAAATCAAGAACATCAATACTATATGTCATGGTGATAATTTATCTTGATGGTCCTCCAGCAATTATTGTATCTCCTTGTTACCCGTGTTAATCGACTTCCACTTATCACCATATACCCGGGGTATTACATCTTCCTTCTTTGTGACTACACAAGTAGGAATACCCTCCATGAGAAACTAAAATATATGGTACACATCCTCAAGTGTCACTTCCATCTCCTTTGTAAGGAGGTTTAATGTCCCCCTATTAGGATCCCATCTCTTTGCTAGCATTGATAGGTACCAACGATTTGCATGTATAGGCTTGATCCATGTCACTCCCTTTAGTCCTATTACCCTCAATCACTCCTAGTCCTCCTCAATCAAATTTTCCTTTGAAATAAAAAATATAGTGCTAAATCTATGTCGTGGTCATAATAACTTCAACTGCAATCATCACCACACAATCATTAGTCTACCACTCATACCTTTAACATTTCCAATTTCAAATTTTAAACAAATAAAAAAAACTAAACTAAAATTTTCCCATCCATTCCATCATGTTATCATTTTAAAACTTCACCCATCATTTCAAATTTCAAATTTTCAAAACACAAAAAAAAATCTCACCAATTTTCATTATTTAAAACTTTAAAATTTCAAAAACATGCAAAAAAACAAAAAAACAAACAACAAAACAAAGGTCCTACGACACTCACCATCTCTACACACACTCCAACTCCCTTTTTCATGCTCTCTCCACCATATCATCTGCCAACCTCTTCTTCTTCTTTTCCCTCCTTCTCTACCGCCCACCACAATTGCAAAATGTGCCACAATGCTCTATTTATATATTTGTACTAGTAACCACCCCAAAAGGTTACCAACCACCCTAGGTGGTCACCAATGTGTAAGGAAACTGCCCTAAATGGTCACATAGGCACTAGGCAACTACCCTGGGCGGTTGGAAAGGTCATTTGAGCCAACCATCAATCCAAATTTTGACATTGACCCCCAAATTAATCTATTCCACCTTCATTTCATCTTTGATACCCTTTTCATCCATATTTTTATGATCGCCTCATGGTTGTCATCTATTTCTTTACACCCACTCATTTCTTGAGGGAGTAGAAAATATCTACAAAATTGTGTCTCAAATCAACTCAACACCTTAAACACTCAATCTTGGAGTTGCTTAAGTCCAAGAATATTTTATCAAGGCTATCATTAACCCCCCCTTATCTCACCCAAACCACTTGTCCCTCATCCTATCATCCCCTCATCGTTCTCTTCAACCTTGGGAAATATTATAAATATGTTCACATTTCATTCACTTCAAGAGAGAGTGTACAAAATACTACCAAAACTTTACCCAAATTTCATTTGGTCTTCCTTGCGGATCTCTGAATTTGTGAATGTAGGTACCTCATTAAGATATCTCAAGAACATCAACCATGGAGTCTCTTCGGAATGCTTGGTAATATTCATTTTTTTGTTGTGCTCATCTTAGAAAACCAAACAATTCTAAATCGACACCAAAAACATCGATACATTTTCAAAAAGTTTAGATATGAGTTTGAATCTCCTACTAGAACACATATCCAACCGCCCTATGTGGCTACATAGATACAATCACCTTGTGCAGCTATACAAAGCCAACCACCTTGGGCAGTTGAGTCTTGAAGGTATACATAGACCCATAATCAACAAAAAATAGCTAATAAAGGTTAAACAAGGCGATTTTTAATGTTTTGAAACCATTTTGCATAGTTTTGTAACTTTTGTAAAAGGTTTTATAAGCTTTTTGTAATATTTTTTGTATGATCTTAGGCCTTGTTGTGGTTGATCCACAACACACCCCAAAATTGGGGACCCACATTTTTGTAGGCTTGCAGAGAAGAATCTCGGTGACCCAGATGCTAAAATTGAAGAAAAGAGGAAAAAATGCCTAAGTGTTGAAAGTGTCGCGAAATCGCGACTTGTCGTGCCATCGCTGCCGAAAACAGGAAAGTGTCGCGAAATCGCGACATGTAGCTCCATCGCTGCCGAAAAGGAGAAAGAAAAGAAAAATTGAAAGTTTTCACGAAATCACGACATATCGCTGGAAAAGAGTGAAAAGGTGTAGCGAAATCGCGACATGTCACTGAGAAGAAAAGAAAAGGTGTCGCGAAATCGTGACATGTCGCTGGAAAAGAATGAAAATGGTCGCAATTTCGCGACGTGTTTTGCCGAAGCGTACGGATGATGAAAAGTGTCGCGATTTCACGACGTGTTTTGCCAAAGCATACGGATGATGAAAAGTGTCACGATTTCACGACGTGTTTTGCCGAAGCGTACGAATGATGAAAAGTGTCGCGATTTCGTGACGTGTTTTGGCAAAGTGTACGGAAGCAGAAAAACGTCGCGATATCGCGACAGGAAACAGCGAAGGGACTCGAAGCGAAAAGGCATCGCGATTTCGTGACCGATTGCAGCTAAAGTGTACGGACGAAGAAATGGTCACGATTTTGCAACGTAAAGTTGCCGAAGAGGTCCGAAGGGGAAGCGGTAGCGATATCACGACAGTTTGTTGAAAGAAGGCAAGAGAGTGAAAAACGTCGCGATATCGCGACAGAAAGCGACATAAAGGTCTGAAGGCAAAAGCGGTAGCGATATCGCGATGGTTTGCGACGAGAGAGCCCGAAGGTGAAAAACGTCGCGATATCGCGACAGAAAGTGACATAAAGGTCCGAAGGCAAAAGCGGTAGCGATATCGCTACAAGTAGCTGTCGAGGGCGCACGGGCGAGGAAGGCGTCGCGATATCGTGACATGTCGCGATTTCGTGACATGTCGCGTTTTTGCGGCTAAGAAGGTGAACAGGCCGCTTGCAGTTTTTGTCATGATTTGCACAGGAAAACGTTACAGAAGGCATAGAAAATGTAGGACACGTGGCGTACAGGTGTCGAAATTGCAGGAACGTTACATGCAATGGAATATTTCGCACGTTTGGGCATCCAGCATGAATTGAAAGTAAGGAAAAAGCAGGAATTTGAAAGGTCACTTGCAGGAAGGTGAAACGAAGCGACAAAGGGAATCGAAGAGCCATTTCAGTTAGTATAAATCAAAAGCACAGATTGAAAGAAGGGGGTTGGAAATTGCTGCTTGCAGAGTTGCATAGACAAAGGCTTTATGCCATTCTGGGCCTTCACTTGGGCAATTTCCTTCTTTTTGTTCTGGAACATTAATGCCTGGAACAATCTGTAAATGTAATTGATACATCATTTAATACAGAAATACAGAGTATTGGCATCTCATTGATGAGAAAGGAGTCATTTTGTGCATGCATGATTTAATGTTTTATCATTCATTCCAGATTTCTAAGGCTTTTAGGTGAAGTTTAATGCAAGTGTGCTTGGTTGCTTCATGCGAATGCCTAAATCTGGAATTACAGTAGAAACCCTAGAAACCAACACCTAATTTATTTGGATTGTGTGAATTTGCAGGTTCATTAGGTTAGGTTGCATGCATAAAACCTCATTATCTTCGGTTTCATCGAGTTGATGACAACATTCTGACTGTAGTTAGTTTTATTTCCATTTACTTTGTTTTATTTTTCAAACCCTAACTTTATTTCATGTAGTTTAATTACTGTATTTGAATAAGCAACTGAAAATCCATCAGAACTAAAGATTAGAATAGGTTTATTCACTTTGAGTCCACTAGAAATTCAAATTAAATAAACCATCAGTGCCCCTTGTTAACATCCACTTGCAAACCCTAAGACATTCCTGGCATTTCATTTGAACAGCATCATTTAAACATAACAGGAACCTTGGAGAAAGTTATTTTCTTTGCAAGCAGAGGATTATGGGACTCAGATCCTATCAGATAGTGTGCTTTCACAACTGGGTGAAAACACCACTCAACAGGCCTTATCTTGAAAGGCCCAACAGATGCTAGTGATGCTTTTATTGTGAAATTATGTATAGGTATTGGAATAAACATAGAGGTTCGGGAGGTCAAGCAACAAGACTTAAAAACCCTCGCTACAAGTTGTGTGATTGAGAGATGATTTGTGAACCATTGAACTCATTTGCAAATAAAACCCTCTCTTTTTGGAGGTCCATTATAATCAAAAGGGTTGATTTGTAACAAACAAAACCTATAAGTGCAATATCAAATTTCATTTTGTTTCTTTATATTTTATGGTATATTTTCTTAGTCAATGACTAAAATCACTCTTCCTAGGGCTTCAACAAGGATAATGAAGAGGTATGGAGACAAAGGATCTCCTTGAAAATTCCTTTCCTATTTTAAAAATACCTTGCTATAGAAACATTTAGTAAGACTAAGAACATGGCTGAAGAGATACAAGCCCTGATAAGATTGATCCACTCTTGATGGAAACCAAAACTAGACATAGTTCAAATTAATAAATCCTAGGATGCCCTATCATAAGTGTTGTTCATGTCAAGTTTTAACAACATTCCCACATCTCCACTTCTATCAATGGAATGAATTACCTTGTGGATAGTAATAATTAAATCCAATATCTGGCAGCCCTTTACAAAGACCCCTTGTTGGAAATTGATTATAAAGGGAAGAATAATTTTAATTATATTGACTAAACCTTGGACACAATCTTGTATAAGGTATTGCAAAGGCTTATAGGTCAAAAATCTGAAAAATACCTTGCACCTACCATGTTTGGTATTAGAGACAAGAAATTTGAATTAAAATCCCAGGGTATATGTTGAGTTCTTTAAAAATCCATAATAGTTTGAGTAACTTCCACCCCAACTATATGCCAAAATATTTGAAAGAATACAACTAGGAAACCATCCGAGCCTGGAGATTTATCCCCATGCATGTTAAAAATTGCTTTTCTAATTTTATCCTCTTTGAAAGGGCTAAGAATTTAGTCATTAATTTTATATGTTACCAAGCATGGAATGTTCTGTATCATGGAAATGGTTGAATCATTATCATTAGGAGCCTTTGATCCTATTATATTGAGAAATAAATTGAATGGCTCCTCTTTGATTTGAATGGGATCTTCAATGACCAAACCATCCATCTTAACAACTTACGTACTTGGATTGTAAATTATATGCCTTAAAGTAGAAACATGAAAAATCTCTTCATAGGATAGGATGTTATGATACTCATCCAACATAGTATTTTCTTTGTCTTGAATTTCACTAGTTAGGTTTGTTGGAGTATATTACATTATTTCGTACATGATAATGTACCCCCATGGTACCTTCATGGTACAATTATAAATAATAATTTAGGGTTGAGTTATATTTTAGAGTGTGAGTTATATTTCCCCTTTCATGTAAGTGTGAATGTGCAAGAAATGCACAACTGTCATGTAAAGTTGCAATGTGTAGAAAATACACAAGTGTCATATGAGTTAGAGTGCAAGTGTAAGTTGATTCTATGTGCACAAGTGTATTATATGTAAGAGTACAAATATGTAATGTAAATATGTGCATAAGTGTCTTAGGTTAGAGTGTGCAAGTTATAGAAGTGCAAAAGTCATGTATAAGTATCATGCAATATAGAGTCAAGTATTAATCAAGTATGAAAGTTTCAAGTAGAGAAGCCAATAGTCACGAGACTTGGCACATGGAAATGAATACTCGATTATCTAAAGAGTCATATTACTATGACTATATTATGGATATAATACTCCATAAGCAAGTATCATAAACAATCATGATAATTACTATCATATACTTTTGTAAGAGAAATAGGAGTAATAAAGTTTGCATACATTTTGAGCAATTAATATTGTAAGTTGTTCTTCATGCATAATTCATGAATGATTTAGGCTATTTGCATTCATATTTTTGATTATTATTGAATTTAATTTGATTTATTATAAGCCTTTATATACATATTAATTTGCTCATATTATCATTTTATTGACCTTATTATATTATGGCTATATTATATTTAATTATGTGATATTTGATCCTTTCATATTTTCTCAAAATGAAAGGGACTTTTGAAGATTCTCCTTTGTTCCTTCATATTACACACTAAGAGGTTATTATCAGATCCTCTTTTAGGGTGGGTTGTAAGGTTTGTGTCTCCAAAAATTAGAGTATTCTCCTTATATAGCAAAAATCGGTCCAACCAAATTTGAATTAATTGATCCCCAAGCCACCTATTGCTCCAGGTATACTTGACCCTTCTCAATTCTACATCCATAAGTTCATTGTCATTCACAAACTGGGAAAAGTCCATCATCCCTTTCAAATAGAAGAAATTCCACCCTTCTTGTTTGATGGGTATAGGGTGGAATTGAATTCTCCTGCTAGTACCCACGATAACCTAGAAAAGGTATTTCTATGTTGGCTTAAATCCCTCCAAAGGTGTTTTCTATCCATCACTGTATTAAGAGCATAAATATTAGTGACTATCCACTATTGATTCACATCCTTTACATAAAAATGGGTATCTATGAATATTTTTTTTGATACTATCAATTTTTCTTCAATCTTGTTTTCATTCTAAATACACAATAGGCCTCCAGAGACCCCTAACTTTTGAATTTTTAAGTCTATTAAACTATTTTTTATTGAAATTTCTGCCAAATTCATATTAGCCAAAATATTAAGGGAACAAATACAATATAAAGGTAGACCATGGTCTGGGTGCCTACATCCAGGCTTGAACATCTTACAAAATCGAAACCATGATAAACTTCCCTCTAGTAGGGATAAAGTAAACATAGGTGCATTCACAAGGCCAAGTAGGGCATCTAACACTAGAAATAAAAACTTTAGAGACCACACATAGAACCCCACTACTATATTACAATATAGAGTCCATGAAGGACCAACACAGAGGAAAAATGAGAAATATTATGACACTCAAGACACCCAACTACAAGCATTAGAAGGGAACAACAACACAAATGATCCCCTAGTGACCAATGTTAAAAACTAAGATATTCCCAGTGGTTGTTATAGGGATGAAAAAACATGTCATCACCAAGACTCTAAGAATATGTTCTGACATAAAAACTGAATTACTAGATATTATTGGGTTACTCCTTCTAATGGACTGCCTGCACACTATCTGCTAAGAAGAGATTATTGCACTGCCAAAACTAAAATTGCAAGGGAGCAACCATGCTAGGAAACATCTACTTAATGAGATGATTCTAAGTGATATTGCTTCACCTCATGCTATTATGGAAGCCTAATATGAGGACTAATATGAGTGTTGTTGACTTCTAATTCCACTTGATCCAAATGCTTCATCAAGTATGTATGATTATACATCACCAAGCTATGTTGCTCAGTTAATTCACCTACCACATTCTGTAATTTGTAAATACCATCTGATCTATGAGTTGAGGTCTCATAGATACGCATATTTAGAGATATGATTTCTTCTTATAGTGTGTTCTCCTTAAGGGTGCAACCTATAGACTCAGCTTGCAATTGGCATTTTACAATAGCAAAGATGTTAGGTACTAAGAGATTAGGGATATCTTCTTGATCAGTTTCAAAAATAGATTTACATCGAGTCTTCCATATATGAAAGATGATATTTGCCTTGGTAATGGAGAGAAGAAATTTTTTATTGGGCATAAAATTGATCCTTAATAAGGCTTACTCCTTTATCATAGGCAGTGTTAATGGATAAATCAACTGATGCGCTTCACACCAAATACAATGGGCATGACCATAGTTTCAAAACAGATGTTGTATTGTCTCTTCCAAACCACAAAAAGAGCAATCACCTTACCCTTGGCCCATTTGTTTCAACATACTCCAAGTAGGTAGACCTTGAAGGACTACATTCCAAAGAAGAATGTAGAACTTTCCTTGAATTGGGGCAGAGTTGATAAGCTTGAAGGTTCTTTTCCAAGTGGTCCAACTGAGCTTTAAGTTCTATTTTTTATTGAGCATATATGCAAACTGTTGATAGTTCATAGGAAGCAAGGATTGGTACCAAAACTTAAGGATTAGATGCTCAAATTCATGATTGTCAAACCATTTCCAATGCTACCAACGAGAACCAGATTCCAGTGGAGAAGATAGAGGTTGGGGTGCTTGGGAGGTGATGGAAAGGATCCACATAATCACTGATTTATTAGTAAGATAGAGGCCAAATTATGATTGTATTTGCTTCTAATTTTTCCATGATGATTGAGAAAAATCCTAAATGTCTCCCACTAGAATTAATCCCCTTTTGAAGAACCGTCTAGTAGGAAACCAAGGATCCATGTCAAGAGGTTATGCATTAAGGGTGAGAATGGTGACCATGTTAGGATCCTCAATCCTAACATTATTTGTTCGTATTAGTTAGTATTATTAATCATTTAATTATTATATTATTAACTTATAAAGTGAACCATCATGTCTCTTCACCAACATAGCTTTAGGGTAGATATATATATTAGGTTGTCCATCCATATCAAATCATCCAAGAAGAAGAATAATAAGCATAGATTCTAAGGAGGGAGCCCCCTATAGTGGCAAAACGATTACAAGGGGGCCCCCTTTGAGTGGCCTGTGATTACATTTACATTAATTTGTTAATAATTTTATAGTAAGACCTTGGGGTCTTACCATTTGGTATCAGAGCCATATGGGACCCAGTCATGTGGGAATTGCTCAAAGATCTTCATCAAATCAATTTTGTGCATGAGTATCAAGCTTGGTTTGAGGATATCACCAAACACAACACAATATTGGATGAATCAATTCTCATCAATGGCTTCATTAGGGGATTAAAAGAGGAAATTAGAATGGAGGTGATAAGGTTCAATCCCTATACCATGATGCAAACCTATGGATTGGTAAAATTAGCTGAAGATAAAATCAATGCACAACGATTAGGGAAACCACTTATGGAAAAATCGTCGACCACTTACATCGCTCCCAAACCTATGCATAATGGAAGGGCACAAATCACTTACACAACCCCTAAATATAACTAAAATTTATGAATTAAACATCTTAGCTTTGAGGAGATGAAGGAACGACGAGCAAAATAACTCTGTGATAATTATGATGAACAATTTGGACCCCACCATAAATGTGCTACACTAACATTGTATTTATTGAAGGAAGTTGATCCATGTCTCTCCATAGAGCAAGCAGATGAGGTAGTTGTGTCTGAAGTGACTAGTGCACCTACTCACCACAATGAATACAATGAGGTCGATGTGCAAGAAGTGATTGATGTACCAAGCAAGGATGAGGTAGACATACCCAAAGTGATCAATGCTAGCCAAACATGCACTCTACAAGATCTACACATACCTTCCTCACCAATAGTGAGTTCTTGCCATATGACCAAACCTATTTGGAACCAACACAAAGTGACTACACACTCCTTCGTTGGCTCTACCAAGGAACCAAAAAATGATATGAAATCATTACCATCACTTTTGATGCATCATTCTGAAGTATTTGAGGAAAACTAAGGGTTGCCCTCCCATCATCATCATGATTTTCCTAAGGAAGATTCTACTATTGTTCTTGGCAACCCCTCGCTAATGCTTCATCCTTCTCGATATCCCTTCCTATGAAAGGATGCCATTAAAAGAGTCCAAGAACTTACACAAATATTTCTTGGAAAACAAAGGACAAAGCTTCTCACTTTGAGCTTTGAGGACAAAACTCTTTTTAAGGAGGGTGGCATGTTAGGATCCTCAATCCTAACATTATTAGTTAGTATAAGTTAGTATAAGTTAGTATTACTAATCATTTAATTATTATATTATTAACTTATAAAGTTAACCATCACAACCCTTCATAACGTGAACCATCACGTCTCTTCATACGTGAACCATCATGTCTCTTCACCAACATAGCTTTAGGGTAGATATTATATTAGGTTGGCCATCCATATCAAATAATCCAAGAAGAATAATAATAAGCATAGATTCTAAGGAGGGAGCCCCCTATAGTGGCAAATCTATTACAAGGGAGCCCCATTTGAGTGGTCTATGATTACATTTACATTAATTTGTTAATAATTTTATAGTAAGACATTGGGGTCTTACCAGACCACCATAAGTTATGGTGGAGGAAATTTGTGGGGCCTTGCTTTGGAGGTGTCTACCATGGATTAAATTGATGCACTTTTTGCCAAGATTTCCAAATCCCTTTGAGAATATTACAACCTTCTATATAAAAATAAGAGGCTTGTAAAATAATTTCAGTGTAAGACATATTTGCCCAAATTTTACCATTCACCCAAGGGTTTTTCAAACTCTCCCTCACCAAAACCTTCCATGGATCATTCTATATGATTACCCTTTGCATCCATTTATCCATGAGTGCATAGCCTTGTGATTGAATTTTGGGGATTCCTAGCCCACTGCAAGAAACTAGTCTACAACAATTACTCTAGGAGACCATTGGGAGACCTCATTTGGCTAGGTTTTTTGCCAGAAAAAACTCTCAAAGCATATTGTTCATCTTATCATAACCAGCCTTGCTAGGAGACAAAATATAAGGGAATTAAACATGGAAGGGGGCTAACAATTTTCCAAAAATCTGAATTTTAGTTGCTTGAGACATTTCCAGAGATTTCTAGTATTCCAATTTTTTGGTAAATTTATCCATACACCAATCCTACATAGATTTGGGTGAAAGATCAACACCAAAAGGAAATCTTAAATACTTAGAGACTCCTCCTCTTTGCACCCACTTCCATGTTGTGGGTATCCAATCTGGATTATCATCAAATCCAAATGGAATAACAGAGTTTTTAAATTCTTTGATTCTTTCACTAGAGGCCCTACAAAAGGTGTGAATTATCTCAAGGATGTTCTCAAGATTTTGTTGATCTACAAAAGGAAAAATCATAGAATTATTTGAAAAGTGAGATTTGATAAGTTAGGAGCCATCTGAAATGGGGATACCTCTTATCCTACCCTCTTTAATTGCATATTCCAATAGATAACCAAGAGCATAAGCTACAATTACAAATAGATAGGGGGTCAATGTATAGCCTTGCCTAATTTATCTTTCCACAGGAATATTGTTAGATAATTTTGTATTAATAAACACTCTTGTAAAATTACTTTTAAAGAGGGAAGCTACCATATCAATGAATCTATTGTCAAAACCAATCTAGTGGAGTATGCTTAAGATGAAGGTCCACTCTAATTGATCATAAGATTTATAAAAATTAAACTTAGGGAAAATTCCCTTGAGACCCTATTCTCAAGCCCACTCCATCCCTTCCCAAGTTGTAATAATATTATCTAAAATATAGTGACCTTTAAGGAATCCTATTTGCTCTGGACGAACAAATTTTGTAGCTACTAGGAGGAGTCTTCTGGAAAAAGCCTTGTCCAAAATTTTATAAGAGGAATTGAGTAAAGTAATAGGATGCCAATAAATAAGAAAATTTGGTTTATGTTTTTGGGAATTATCCTAATCAATCCTTTATTAGTGGCCTCCACAAGGCCTCCAGTAGTAATAACCTCCTCACACATATGCAGAAAATCAGCTTCTATAGTCTCCCACATGGTCTTAAAAAATTCAATCGAAATCCCATCAATCCCTAGGGCTTTTTCATTTTACAAAGAGAGGAGGGAAGAATTAAGTTCATCCTATGAAATAGGTTTGTCCAACAATGCTCTATCTTCTTCAGATACTTTGGGAGATATGCATTATTTGCAACATTCTTTAAAAAACTCAACTTTTGTGTTGGGTCCTTCACTATTGAAAAGGGCTACAAAATTCTCTTGGATGAAGGATGGGAGGTTCTCCAATGAAATTTGTAGGCCATATATAGAATTTTTAATAACCTCTATCCTCTTTGATATATTCTTCTTCTTAATGGCATTAAAGAAAAATTAGAATTTTTATCACCCTCGTGAATCCACTGAAGACATGCCCTGATTTGTGTCCCATGGGCTTTATAAGCTTGTATTTGCCTTAACTCTACCTAATTTCACCCAATTGATTTTGATAAGGGATGCTATTAATATTCTATATGAGATGGTGGCTAAGTTGGTCAGCTTTATGCTCTAATTCTTTCTCTTTTTTCCTAAGAAGAGAGGCTAGAATTTTTCCAATACCTCAAAGGTAATCCACTGTTCTTTTGATGGCTTCCTCTAACCACATAATCCACCCTCTCCCTCCTGAGGGCCTTTGCAATATATTCCACACTTTCTTGATTCCATTAACACAATATTTTCAATGGAGAAAGGAAGTGTTTAACTTGAAAGGTACATTATTTTTTGGTTTCCTTATGGGGGCACATCTAATACTAAACATAATGGAGAGATGATCTGAAGTTACCACTGAATAGATTGTATGAGAACAAATATTTTGGAGTATATTAATATTTTTTGCTACATATAAGCAATCTAATCTTACCATTCTAAGAGCATCTCCACATCATGTATTTCTCCAAGTAAACCAAGCCCCATTATTTTCAGCACTCTTGTTCCAATTGGGATCATAAAGATTCTAAGCCCTTCTAAACCTAGACCATGATCTAGCCTCTTTTAGCTATTTGATTTGAGTGCCAACCCCCAATATGTCTCCCTCCCACTCTACCATATTGAAGTTCCCTCCTATTATCCAATCTAATTTAGTAAAATTGAGGCACATTCAATCCCAGAGGGTTGCCCTTCCAACTGCATCATTAGGTGCATAAACAATTGCAATACCCAATTTCCTTCCACCAAATATTATTATACACCTCACTAATCTATGCATTGGATCCTCTCCTAATAATAAAATAGATTACCACAACTTTTGATAGAGGCATAGAATAGCTCCCCTCCCTTCGTCATGACTCATACACAAGTCCCCCTAACCCCCCATAGGGTCTTAAGGGCATTTTTTAGTCTAAAACCTAAAATTTTGACTTCTTGCAATAGTAAAATCTATGGGAAAACTCTCTTGATGATTGTATGGACATAAAAATACCACTCTCATAGCGTGATGTCATGCACATTCCAAGACATGATTCTTGCAGACATCAATCTAACATATTGTAGCTAAAGCACCATAGGCATTATGGGTGGGTGCAGATTGCATATAATCATGCAGATTACATGTTCCCTTAGATTGACGTGTGGCTAAGGAGTATTTTTTGAGTAAGATTTGATGGTCTTATGACTCCATTCCTTACCTCATAGGTTTTGGTATTTCAATACACCTCTAGAAGGAGGGGGGAGGCATCCATGTGATGAGTTGCGCTTGTGTTTCTTATTATGTTGGGTTACCCAACCCTCCTCGATTGTTTCATGAGGAGTTTGCTCCACATGAGTCTCAAAATCTAGAGGGGGTTGAAGGGATATGTGGGTAACTGTCAAGTTAGAATCTTGGGGCACTGAATGGGTAGGGGAAGAGGTCACATCATGAGAACTAGAAGGTTGTAAAGGCTAAACATGAGATAATATTTTGTTTGCATGTTGAGTAGTGATAGTAGGAGTACTAGCAAGATGGTTTTGTTGTTTGGGAGGTCTCACCAAACAATTTTTAATCATATGGCCTTGTTGTCTATAGTAGAAACATGAGTTTGACAAGTTGAGTTAATTAATCCATTGTTCAAATTGGATACCAAGGGCTTTGAATAAGATCTTACTCAAGAGGTCCTTGGAGACATGATGGGAGCACATGAAGTGTGATGGTTTGGATGGGAGAAATAATGGCCTTCCAAACCTAGAAGCAATCTGAGGTAAATACTTTGTGCATGTCAGGTTTAAGAAAGGGAGTTCGATCCAAAGGGGGTATTTCATGTTTAACACATTATCAAGGTCAAATTGGAATACCCAATGTTGAAGAAATACCAGTTGATCAAAAATCATCCAAGTTTTAAGTCTTAGGGCTTTTAAGCAAGAGTCTTTAAAGTTGAAAGTGACAGAAACAAAAGATTAACCAAGGCGATGATGAGAGGCAATCATCCAACCCTTGATTCCTAGACTTTGATAAACCACCAATTGAGCTCTTCATCAAGGGGATTCTTCTAGAAAAAATAGAACAATAGTTCACTCTTCTAATTCTTTTATTTATTCAGTAAAATTATCTTGCAATTCAAACTCAAAGGTACTTGATTTTTTTGCTCGTTGACTTACCTATTAAGAGCTTGATTTCCTCCTACATGTCCATATTTGAGGGTTTCCTCTTTTGGCATATGTTGGTCACCATATCCTTGTTCGAATCCTCTAGGTCCATGAGTTGAGTGTGTGAGATCAACATTATTCTCTCTTATGTTGGAATGAAGGTCCTCCAGTTGAGTTTTTGGGGATGCTTGAGAATTGCTACCATTGAAAGTCAGGTTGTTGAGCAATGCATCAGCATAAGAGGAGCTAGCATTGGCCCCCCCTACAACTTGGCACCCAATCTGGTGAGAGAGCTTGAATAGGAGTGTGGGTTACTATATTTAGAAATATCACTTCTATCATGTTCCTCTATTGGAGTTACATTATTTTGCATGTCGTAGTAGTAGTATTTCTTAGATCTAGAAGAAAATCCACGAGTAGGGCTAAAGACTCCCTCGGGCCTCAAATGATCATCCTCCCATTCTAGTTTTTGTGTTTATTTCTTCCTAAAATTACATAGGGGGTCTGCTAGCATGTTTCTAAAAGGTGAAATGAAGAAATCCTCATCTAGTGACTTACCCTATTTATGGGGATGAGAGATAGAACTAGAAATCAGTGGTCCAAGCTCATTCTCTTTCTTATTGAGTGAAACTATGTGAATCCCACCAAAACTGGCATGTGATGCACCTTTTAGAGAAAATAACCTTGGGTCAACTATTGTCTCAGACTCTTTGGCATGAAATTACAATGTTGTAATCTTCGTCCTGGGTAATGGTCACCTGCAACACCCAAGGATGAATTTCCATCATTTGACAAATATCTTGGAGAGACATTATTCACATCAATCTCCATGTTGCACCCCTTGGAGAGCCCTCTTTCTACAAAAAAAAACCCTAACTTCTAAAAAACTCCTTAATTCCTTGGCTCGTTCTCTTATTAAACTACTTATTACTATTGTATTGTAACTTTTGAATTTTTAAGACTATTAAATTATTTATTTAAAAAACATTATAATATGAATGAGATTCATTTCTTAACTCGTTAAACTAATAAATTGTTATTTTTATTTAGGATTAAAAGGAAACCCACTTTTTTTTTTGTAAAATAAGGGGTTGTACTCGGGTCCCCCACCCTTGACAAATTACAACTCTCTTCTTTAGGGTTTGAGAGTTTAATAATAGATACACTTCTAATCTCAGTTGAGATGCTACAGCTAGAAACCTACTGAATTCTTGATTTCCATTTTTTGGATCTTTTCAATTTTCTATATGAATAAAAAAACTTCACATCTACTATCTATGCATTGCATCTTAGTAGACTATCATAGTCCACTTTACCAAATTTGAACTGCTAGTTTCCTTGAGTCATCCATTTTGACTATTTTTCTTCTGTAGCATAGGTTCTTCCTCATGTAGAGTGGCAAGACATGAGAATGCATTTTTGCACTTCAAGTTCTTGAGATAATGTTTATTTGTAACACATTTTATAGAATCTTCATTTTTAGAAAACTGACCGTCATCAACTGTTTCATAATTAGCTTCAAGAATACCATCTAAGGTGCTAATATTTTCTATGGAACCATCTGGATGGTCTTTAGTAATTTTTTGGATTTCATCAATGATTTGCTTCAAGTTCTCTTTTTGGAGTTGAGACTTTTATTGCTCACCTTTTTGTTGCTCACTTGATTCTTGTTGGGCAATTGGTGCCTCTGGAACATGAGCTTCTTTCTTTTGAACCAGGACATTTAAATATTTTGAATCATTCACATGCAAGGCCTTCTCCACCATGAAGGAATCAAATCATGATCGAACGTTTGGGCATCTCTTCTTCATGTGACCATATTACTGAAAACCATAGCATCTTAGGGATAAGCTTTCATATTCAGTATTTTAGATCCATTCCTCTTTGCTTGAGGAGATAGTAATGGATTGAGGCCCAAGAATTAAAACATCCATCCAAACAACCAATATTGCTTTACTCATATTAATTTTACTAGATAAATTTTCCTCTATTTGGGCATCCATATATTGGAATGCACCAATGGCATTACCAATTTTGGTGAATATATTCTCTCCCCAAAACTCCACAGGGAGAGCATAAATATTTACCCAAACTGGGAAACCATTAACTTATTCTATAAAGGGGTTGAAACTAGGAGTCCAAGTTCTTATATAGACACCCCTTTGTCCAAAAAACTAATTATATCTATAGTCCATTACCTCATCTCTATCCGCTAAATTAGAAAATGAAACAGAAAAGAAATTTTTGGGTAGGAGAGTTACTTGGAATTTTGTACTCCACAAAAATTTAATGTATCGTTTGAGCTCCTCCAAGCCTAGTCTTTTTCCCTTGAGTTTGCATATAATTGTTTGGGATTCATAATCAATCAAATCCAACCCAAATTCATCCTTTGAAATCTTGATAGAGGACAGAGTTTCATCCACTTAAGAACCCAAAGATCCTTTAGACATATTTGTTCTGATCGAAGACCTAGGGTTTATACAAGAAGGACAATTCATCCAACCTGAATCGTGGTTGTTGGTGCTTCTTATAATCTTTGGTTTCCCATGAACTTCACCCTCACCTGCCTCTGCATCTTTGTAGGAGCCTTCCTACCAATTAACATTGTTGTGCTTGTTTTTGTAGCCTTTGCATTTATTATAGCTTGTCGCATGTTGCCCATATCATTTTTGTGCTTGTTGTAACCTCTACATTCATCATAGCTCGTTGCATGCTGCCCATGTCCATTGTTGTGCTTACCATAACCTCTGTGTTCGCCCTAGCTGGTCACAGCCTCCATGTTCATTGTAATTGGACACAACCTCCACTTCCCACGTTCGCCCTCGCTCTCACTGGCCATAGTCTCTATGTTTTGCATTCACCCTCATCCTAGATGGGTCACAACCTTTGTGTTCCCCATTCGTCCTCAAAGGAAACCCACTTATATTATATGATAACCCATAATTTAATTATTATATATATATCTCTTGATAAGATTTAAAATATAATATTACAATTATTTCTTGTAGTTGCACTATACATTAGGAACTAACAATCTAGAGCTGGTAAAATAGATTGGTAATGCAAAGTTTTGAAAACATTACTCTACTAAAATGTAGTGCGCAAACAATAAAGGTAGAGTTTGGTATTGTGAATGTTGTTGCAAGAGAATGTCAATAAGAAGGTCATTAAATTTTAAATATTAATATATTGAAGAAAATCCAAAAATGAAATTCAAGAATTCAAATTTTTTATTTAAAAAGATGTATCTATCTATAGCAACTCAATTGAAACAAGAATTGAATCTGTTTATAAACTAATAAATTTAAAAAACATTATTATTATTATTTATGTTGAAGTAATGTGAAGTACAACTAGTGGCAAAACTCAGGACCACCTTCTTGGGGGTATAACAACGGGGTCTCCCTCCTGATTTGAATTCAAGTCATCGATATGGATTACAAACAATATATCATTTGTCAAATTATGATGTACAAAAAATAAAACTATCTAAATACAACCTTTTTTAAAAGAAAAAAATCATACATGGCATTTCTTGACCCTTCAAAGAAAAGAAGAGAAAAACTGATATGTCATGTGTAGACACCTAAAACGTGTCATGTCAAGGGCGACTACTCATATGGACATGCTACAAGACCATATGGAGGATCTTGGATAGACTCCAAGATAGAGAAGTGGTTCTAACCACTCAATTTAGGTATTTTTGCCTAAGCAATCTGAACCGCAACCCAGACCTACAGTATCCAGTCTAAACCATGGCTGACACCTATAGTCTGCAGTCTGGACCACAACCGTGATCTATGATCTTAACTAAAGTTCACTTAGGCCTTCCATTTGAGCCAAATCGGTTGGAACAACCAAAATATCTAGAAGGAGGCAGTTGAAGGATGGAAGATTCTAGAGGCTTCCATCCCAACTATCCTAACCACCCTTCTTGGTTTTGGCTTCTCCATGAAGCCACCCCTAGCCCTAGGGGCATGCTATAAATACCCCCTCCAAATTGGGAGAAAAAGAGGAGAAAACATTGGATATTTTAGCAGTGAAGCCCTGGCGAATTGTACACTCAAACTGAGTATACTAAGAGATAGATCTATTGCACTTAATCCCCGACCCTTTTACCACCATTCATAATGAATTGCATTATAGATTCCCTAGGTGCTTAGGAGGATCAAGAAATGCAAATCCAGGCAAACGAAGGCCCTTCACATTGAATTGATCACAAAATCATTATGAGGATAATGAATGCGACCCTTGAACATCAATTTGGATAATGATATTGAGCCCACTACCCTTGATTTTGAGGGCAAACTTATCGTAGGTCAAACCATGACTGTCAGTCATGGTTCATAGTGCAGAACACTCACCAGAGCTACGATTTGCAACAGGTGACATATCACCTTACTCTTTTTATTTTTGTCCGGTTAAATAGGTTAGATTAATAATTTCTTAGGTTTAATTATAGTTTAGAAGAATTCTGACTGTAGGAATTATCTTAGAATAAATATTTTACATTTTGCATTAATTAGGAGATTTTTGGATCTTTTATGCACCTCTATGCTTCTATTTTTTTATCTGATCCATGCATTATTTGCCTAACGATTTCTTTACATGCTATATTACAATCTCCTCATTTCTTGCATAGATTGATAGTTTTAAATGATTTCTTGATTTCATGTTATTCTTTATGCAAGATTCCTCCAAAATCCTCATAAAGAGAGGTATCCTTTGTTACTAATTACTTCTTGTTGTTTCTTGATCATGGGGAACAGGATTTGAAGGATAGATAAAGCATCCAATTCCTTCCTCAATGCGAAGAAGAGGGTCATTGACACCCTAGAGCAGTTTGTGTCACCCTGAGGTGGTATTTTAATCACACCTACACTTGATATGGATTAGATACTATTGTAATTGATGTATCAAATGGGTATCCCTAAGAGGGATGAATCTATAATTTTACTCCATTGAAATTAATAAAGGATTCCTTGTATTCATGTTATTTATTGTTATCAAATTATGCATGCCTATTTGTGTATCTTTCTTCAATTACAATAGTTAGATCAGGTGTGAGCTTTTTTGGTGGTTACAGATGGTGATCACGATGAAACTCTGCATTTCTAGCCCCTGAATGCTGACATTCTTGTTTGTTTTATCTCAGGTGCTAACCGTAGCTAATAGCTACAGTTATTTTTTGGCTCGTGGCTGTCACCTATGGTTCACACTACAGCCCGTAGACCAGAGCTGTGGTTTATAGTAGAAGCAACAGATAATAGAGAAAGCACTTAATAGCAGATCAGGAGCTGAGGTAGGCTCCATTTTCATTCTTTGTTCTATATTTTCTTCTCTATATTTTTACAATAAGCAACAAATCGATGGTAAATTAGGTACATTAAGAAAAAGGGTGAATGAATAGTCCTAATTTGCTTTTGCATTCCTTCCATTAGAAAGGCATTTCTAAGAACACAGACCTTTGATTGCAGTCTTGTTGAGTAGTATTTTCACCCAATTGTGAAAGTACACTCTCCCTTAGGATTTGAGACTTCAAATCCCCTCTTGCAAAGAAGTTAAAAAAACCAACTTCTCCAAGGTTTCCGCTGTATAAGCATTTGCAACTGTGTATATTAGTAATCTCAAATAAAGATATTTAATTAAAATGTTTGGAACACCTTAGTGATTGTAAGTAACTGTAAACAAGGGGCAATGTTGGTTTATTTCACCCTAAAATTTAGTGATTGTTCATTATTTTATTATTTTTTTAGATTTTGTAATTTTTTAATGTTCATTAAACCTTCTGGAAAATAAAATAAAATGCACAAAAAGAAATACAAAAAATTAAAAGTAGAACACGTTCAGTCTGATGCTATCTTTTTTCGACAAAATCGAATATGTGAGAGCTTCGTACATGCAACCTAGCCTATTTGACCTGCAAAACAAACACAATCAAAGTAAACTAGGTGCTAGCTCCAAGGGTTTAAAATGATTTTTAGATTGCAGACATTCACATGAAATAACCCAAAACAATGGCATGTATTTCATCTATAAATCTGAAATCTAAAAGGAAAAAAATAGAATAGTTAAAATGAAGCATGCAAAAGATTTCTCATCCTTTCTTGTCCATAAAATGCAAATTTTTGAACAATTCTGCATTCATAAAATATGTCCTGTTACAACAACAGACTCCCTGGTTTTCCTCAAAACCAGCAAAATATGGAAGAAAAGCACTCCACAGCAGGCTCAGAATGGCCGATCATCTTCAACTCTGCAACCCGCTCGCAGCGGTTTTCGACCCTTGTGCCTGTCTTCGCTTCTGATTTTATACTTTTTGGTAAATCGCTTCTCCTTCCACGACGGTTCGCTTCGTCTTCCAGATTGCTTCGTTTCACCTTCCTCGCATTTCCATTGCTTTTGATTTTATGCTCGAGATCTTCTCTATGAATTGTAACGCCTCTATAGCCTTTACACATGTATGCCACGTGTTTCGCACTTTCATGCATGTTCTATAACAGCCCCATGTAAATCGTGACCAAAAATAGCATGTAGCTTTGCTCCCTTACTATCACGGCGAAAACATGACATGTCACGATATCACGACATTTTCCTGCCAGTAGCCTTATTTGCCTCATGCATAGTGAAAATGAGACACATTGCGATATCACGACGTTTTTCTGTCAGCAGCTTCGTTTCTCCTCATGCATCACAAAAATGAGACATGTCACAAAATCACGACATATTTTCCTTCCATACAACTTCGCTGCTTTTTGTCGCGAAATCGTGACGCTTTTTCGCTTCGGGCCCCTTCGTTGTTTCCTATCGCGATATCATGACATTTTTCTACTTTGAGCTGTTTTGCTACACTTAACCACGAAAACGCGACATGTCGTGAAATCGTGACATTTTTTTGTTTCGTACACTTTCGCTGCAACCTATCGTGAAATCGTAATGCTTTTTCGTTTCGGGCCCCTTTGCTGCTTCCTGTCACGAAATCACGATGTTTTTCTGCTTCAAGCTATTTTTCTACACTTAACCACAAAAACGTGACATGTCACGAAATCGTGACACTTTTCTGTTCCGTACACTTTTGCTACAACCTGTCACGAAATCATGACACTTTTCTGTTTTGGGCCCCTTTGCTGCTTCCTGTCGTGAAATCGTGATGATTTTCTACTTCGTACCCCTTTGCTACTTTTTTGTTGCGAAATCGTGACACATTTCACTTGGCACGCCTTCGGTCGCAACCTATCGCAAAATCGCTACGCTTTTCATCTTTGTACGCCTCGGCTGCTTCCTATCGCAAAAATGTGACATGTCGCGATATCGCGACACTTTTTCATTTTTTCCAGTGACGGAGCGACATGTCGCGATATCGCGACACTTTTCTACCGTGACAGAGCAACATGTCATGATATCGCGACACTTTTTCTCTTTAGTGAAATTTTTGCTTTTTTTCTTGATTTTTTTAGCATCTGGGCTACTGCAATTTTCTTTGAAAGCATCCAAAAAAGGTGGGTCCCCAATTTTGGGGTGTGTTGTGGATCAGCCACAACAAATGGTGACTCTACTGTCAAATTCTCTTGAGCATTTTGGTGAGAACCCAACTTGAAACATACAAGCTTAGATACAGGCGTTAGCACATAGAAGATAAACAAATACCAACAGATCAAAAATACATTAAACATTAGAATCAACAACTATCAGCTCGGTGTGTGCAATGTGTTTCATTCCCTACCATTTGAACTTATTCAACATTCCATTGTCAGTTTCACTTATGATTTGTATGCAAGGCTATGAATGATTTGTGTAGGATGAAGATGCTAGAGATGTAACAACCTGCTTTATAAATGCTCAAACCTTCTTATATCATGGACAAACATATTAAAGATGTCAAACCCTCTTAGGACCAAAAATATGTATACTAAATTAATTTACTAGATCCCAAAGTTGGTCATGTGTCACTACCATCTTGAACCCATGTGCAAGTGTGAGTGAAATCAAAACTTTGGGGAATAGGATTCCCAACCTAAGTGAGATGGGAATTTAACCCTATCCTTACTATTCTGATTTGGAATTCATTACCTCATCTTGAACAAAATAATTTAACTTGCTATGGATGAAATGATCAGGCTAGTCTATCCATATGAGCAATCAGTGGTCTTGCTTTTAGGCAAGACATGTTGCCACGCATGAGCATACTTAACCCCATAATCCATGACTTGGCTTCATTCATTCTTTTTCTTTTATTTCTTGGACCTTTGGGATGACTACCCATCCTTGCTAGGGACATGTAGTATGATCCTTCCAATCCAAGATTTATGAAATGGGAAATATTAATTTTTTATTACTTGGACCTTTGGGATGACTACCCATCCTTTGCAGAGGACATGTAGTACAATCCTTCCAATCCAAGATGGAGATGAAATGGAAAAAATTAGTTTTACTTTTATTGCTTGGACCTTTGGGATGACTACCCATCCTTTGTAGAGGACATGTAGTACGATCCTTCCAATCCAAGCTTTATGATGAAATGGGAAAAATGGAAGCTTTGGGGAATCGGATTCTCAACCTAAGCGAGATGAGAATTAAGTCCTATCCTTACTACTCCATGTAGGTCAAATCAGAGCTTTGGGGAGTTGGATCCTCAACCTAATTTTGATGAGGATTTAACCCTATCCTTACTACTCTGGTTTTAGGCTTTAAGCTTGATGGAAATGGTAAAAACCACTGTTTTAAGGATTATGTTGCATGATAGGACAAACATGAAATATTCTTTTCACCTCACCTTTTCATCCAAGTATGGTTTTAACCATTTTGCTCAAGACTTTCTTTTTTATGTGCATGGAATGTGCTTGGTTCAAGATAGACTTGGGCAACAGTTCCCAACCTTAGGATCCTTTTAATATATGTTACGTAATAATCCTAAGAGGATTCAACACCTTCTCAATAATTGCCCATGGAATGAAAATGTAACCGAGATGACATGTATATGCAATGTGGAATATGACATGAGATATGAATGCACTGCTTCTTTTGGAATATATCATCTAATTTACCATAATGTGCAAAACTGACAACTTCATGCATCACAAGATTCAAACAATATTATTTAAATGTTTGTGTTACTTGTGGAGCTTTCTACAACATAATTCCAATGTTTCATATTCTCCTGATTTTAGGCATAAGTTGATATCTCAAATTTTCTTCTTCTTTTTTTTTTTTTTTTATCAAAACAAACTAAACATGTCCAATGAAATCAACCACACAACTTAAATCCTAATCCAAATAACAATCCCAAAATGAAACTTGAAAACACAAACCCAAACCAAAACCAAAATTTATATACAATATAGTACAAGATGATGCCAAGCTTGGACTATTACTTTCCTGGATCCCAAACATGGTTAGAACATTTCAAAAGACATATGTCACAATACACATGCCAAATGTTGCAGGAATCCAACAACAATAAGATCAAACCAAGCAATGCAACAAATTTCAACTTGCCATGCTCACCATACCAATTTGATTTAGTTCTATTAGCAACATCATAGGTGAGATTCAAATAAAATTGATTAGACAATGATTGATATTCAATTTTATCATGTCTATTCTTTAAAATGCAAGTTTCATCATTCCACTCATGATTTAGAAGTAGGCTTTCCTTTTCAAATGTGAGATATTGCCAACAAGAGCCTATTTCTAAAAATCTTGAATTCAAATCATTTTCCAGGATTTTAAAGCAATCAAAATCATTCAAAACTTGACAAGCATCAAAAAAATTTGGCATTTCCTCACTAATGATGTTAGCATCCAAAGGGACATCATGTAACCTATCATTTGAAATTTTTGTAGCTACTACCAAAGGTAGAGATTTCACTTTGTCACCCATACTCAACCCATCATGATTAGAATTTATCACAACTTGATGAGTGTTAGTAGCTTTTTCTTTTTTTTCATTGTCTTCTTCATCATCCAACACCTGTTCAAAAACACCAAAGTTAGGCACCCAATCAAACATGCATCCATATTTTTCAAAACAAGAACCTAGTTTCTCAAGATATGTGTCACGTGACACCTTTCCATGATCAATGGATTGAGTTGCCTCAAAATCCATATTTTCATTAGGATCATCAATAGTATCAAACCCACACCACTTAGGCTTTGTAATATCATCATTTTGAGATGGCATAGACATTGTAGAATCAATAGGTGGATCAAGATTTTCTATTTCTTGCCCCTCAAGGGGAACAAAAACAATTGATTCTCCTTCTTCATCCATTGTAGTGAAATCAATATCCTTCTCAAACCTTTGATGAGATTCCAATCCTTCTTCCAAAACATTTTCAGATTGCACAGGACTTGTAATATCCTCATGTGAAAGGGCAATTGTATCATCCTGCATATCAATAGGCACACAAATTTCATTAGCAGTTTTGGAGTGAGCATACTCTTCCCAAGAATCATGATGATCATCTTTCAAAATCAAATTGTGATGCTCACTTATTTCTTCTTTATCTTTTAATTCATCAACATGTTTCTCATCAAATTTATCTTCACCTTCCTTAGATGGTTCAATTACTTCCAAAATTGGGTTATTGCTTGTATTCAAATTGATAAGGCTATCATAATCCACATGTGTAACCCATGATTCAATTTTATCACAATTTGGAAGGTGTGGATCCTCTTGGTCATCATTTTCAACAATGTCATCCGAAACAGATTCATCCTCATAGAATTCATCTTTTGGTGAGTCAAGGGTTTCCAATTTGTCACATGTTTCAATACTAGTTGGATCTAGTACTCCTCCCTTACCTAAAATCATATTCTTATGAAAATAATTAAAATTGATTTTAGAAGCATCCTTTGAATCAAGATGAGTATTTTGAAGTTGATTCATACTTAAGAAATATGGTTGATCTTGCATAGTAGGTTGAGGATTTTGAAATTGATTGAAGCTTGGGAATGATTGTTGATTCTGAAATTGATTCACACTTGAATTTGGTTGAGGTGGATAAATCATTGGGTGGGTAAAGGATGTATTAAATGATTGAAGATTACATGATCCAAAACCCACACCATAATTTTGACAACTCAATTGTTGCTCAATTGCCATTGCTTGAGTATAGGCTTGTGACAAAGATGTGATTAGAGGCATCCCTCGCAAATATGTGGAAATGAGTGGGTCAAGAGCATTTACATATATTTGGAGAGCCATTTCTTCTTGAAGAGCATAAAATGTTATTAATTGAGCATATAATCCAAAGAACCTTTCAAAAAATAACATCACATTTTCACTTGGTCCTTTTTTAATAATGAGAAACTGCTCATACATGCGGATTGGGTCAACTTGCTTTTTGTTGAATTGATTAAGAAATGTTGCCTCTAGTTGAGCCCAAGAAGTGATAGATCCTAAAGGCAGACTTGTAAACCAATCAAATGCCACTTTGTCCAAGGTGTAAGGGAACATTTTACAAACAACATCATCATGCCAAATTGTTAAGTGATTCACAACAAGTTTGAATGCTTGAATGTGTTCTCCTGTAGTATTTGTCCCGTTAGACAAAAATCGAAGAAGACATCTCTCAAAACCAATGGGTAAATAATGTTGAACTCCTGGTATGTTCAATGGGCTACCTGTCATCCACGGTGAAAACATAGCCATTAGTAAATCTTAAAGAATATAACCTTAATATCAAAAAATTTTTTTTATTATTATTATTATTATTATCATTTTTTAAATTAAATTAAATCACATTATTCCTGTATGAACAATCAAAGCGTTAGAACAATGCATAGCAATTCATGTCCTCCTTTTAACAGTACAAAGTTGTAATATTAAAAGAGGGCTAAATATAATAATTAATAGGGCATGAAATATTCAAAATTTAAATTTTAAATCAATCTGAAATAAACCGGCTCAGGCCCTCCTTCTAGCACCAAAATGTTGAGTGGTATTTTCACCCAATTGTGAAAGTACACTCTCCCTTAGGATTTGAGACTCCAAATCCCCTCTTGCAAAGAAGTTAAAAAAACCAACTTCTCCAATGTTTCCGTTGTATAAGCATTTGCAACTGTGTATATTAGTAATCTCAAATAAAGATATTTAATTAAAATGTTTGGAACACCTTAGTGATTGCAAGTAACTGTAAACAAGGGGCAATGTTGGTTTATTTCACCCTAAAATTTAGTGATTGTTCATTATTTTATTATTTTTTTAGATTTTGTAATTTTTTAAATATTTATTTTAACTAAGTTGAACCTTTGGGAAAAATAAAATAAAATGCAGAAAAGAAATACAAAAAATTAAAAGTAGAACACGTTCAGTCTGATGCTATCCTATTCCGAAAAAACCAAATATGTGAGAGCTTCGTACATGCAACCTAGCCTATTTGACCTGCAAAACAAACACAATCAAAGTAAACTAGGTGCTAGCTCCAAGGGTTTAAAATGATTTTCATATTGCAGACATTCACATGAAATAACCCAAAACAATGGCATGTATTTCATCTATAAATCTGAAATTTGAAAGGAGAAAAATAGAACAGTTAAAATGAAGCATGCAAAAGATTTCTCATCCTTTCTTGTCCATAAAATGCAAATTTTTGAACCATTATGCATTCATAAAATATGTCCTGTTACAACAGAGACTCCCTGGTTTTCCTCAAAACCAGCAAAAGATGGAAGAAAAGCACTCCACAGCAGGCTCAGAATGGCCGATCATCTTCAACTCTGCAACCTGCTCGCAGCGGTTTTCAACCCTTGTGCTTGTCTTCACTTCTGATTTTATACTTTTTGGTAAATCGCTTCTCCTTCCACGATGGTTCGCTTTGTCTTCCAGATTGCTTCGTTTCACCTTCCCCACCTTTCCATTGCTTTTGATTTTATGCTCGAGATCTTCTCTATGAATTTTAACACCTCTGCAGCCTTTACACATGTATGCCATGTGTTCCGCACTTTCATGCATGTTCTATAATGACCCCATGTAAATCGCTACCAAAAATAGCATGTAGCTTTGCTCCCTTACTGTCACCGCAAAAATGTGACATGTCGTAATATCGCAACATTTTCCTGCTAGTAGCCTTATCCGCCTCATGCACAGGGAAAATGAGACATGTCACGATATCGCGATGTTTTTCTGTCAGCAGCTTCGTTTCTCCTCATGCATCGCAAAAATGAGACATGTCACGAAATCGCGACATATTTTCCTTTCGTACAACTTCGCTGCTTTTTGTCACGAAATCGTGACGCTTTTCCGCTTTGGGCCCCTTCGCTGTTTCCTATCGCAATATCACGACGTTTTTTTGCTTCGGGATGTTTTGTTGCACTTAGCCATGAAAATGCGACATGTCATTAAATCATGACACTTTTTTGTTTCGTACACTTTCATTGCAACCTGTCGCAAAATCGTGACGCTTTTTTGTTCCAGGCCCCTTTGCTGCTTCTTGTCGTGAAATCGCGATGCTTTTCTGCTTCAGGCTGTTTTGCTGCACTTAGCTGTGAAAACGCGACATGTCATGAAATTGCGACACTTTTTTGTTTCGTACACTTTCGCTGCAACTTGTCGCGAAATCGCGACGCTTTTTCATTTTGGGCCCCTTTGCTGCTTCCTGTCGCGAAATCGCGATGCTTTTTCGCTTCGTACCCCTTTGCTACTTTTTTGTCTTGAAATCGTGACGCATTTCACTTGGCACACCTTCGGCCTCAACCTGTCGTGAAATCGCTATGCTTTTCATCTCTGTACGCCTTGGCTGCTTCCTGTCACGAAAACGCGACATGTCACAATATCGCGACACTTTTTCATTTTTTCCAGTGACGGAGCGACATGTCGCGATATCGTGACACTTTTCTGTCACGACAGAATGACATGTCATGATATCGCAACACTTTTTCTATTTAGTGAAATTTTTGTTTTTTTTAATTTTTTTAGCATCTGGGCTATTGCAATTTTCTTTGAAAGCATGCAAAAAAGGTGGGTCCCCAATTTTGGGGTGTGTTGTGGATCAACCACAACAAGTCCGCCCTAGAATACAATGACCTTGATGAAAATTGTGTGGTCGTTTGCATGCGTGAGATCCAATTAGAGGCCATGTCATCGTAATTGCATTGTCATAACATGTAGGACATAGCATTCATACCTTTCTGAATTTGAAATGTTCCTTTTATTTTTAGGCATATCATGTAGGCATGGTCATATGAATGTTATTTTATGCATTTGTCTTTATGCAAAGTAAAAGGAACCACACACACCACATGCAACTAAATGCTAGTGAGTTGGGCCTCATATCCAACCACTGGTAGGATTCAACGATGGTGGATGCCATTTCTATCTGTTGGCCCAAATCCTACGTACCCTTTGTTACTAGACCATACCGGATTCGAGAACCTTTTGTACCCTGGAAAATTTGCATGTACTTTCTTCGAAAGGTATAACGCTGACTGGGGGAAAATGGGTGAGGATTTGGGAGGACCTATGCTCCCTGACCATGTGTGGGCTTCATTACCACAAATTATCGGTTGGATTACGTGACTTGGAGTTCATCACCATAGGTGAAAGCCAATTAAACTAAGAATAAAATCCAATGATTTTGCAAAACACACGAGAGTTTCTCATACTGATACAAAACATTTTGAAACAACATCAAACAATTTAGGGCTCATTTAAAAATTTAAAAATAAGATAAGCATCATTGTATACCTTTCTTGATAATAATAGACACATCTAGACGTTAGGTACACTATGGTGAATACACGAGATAGTCGACAAAGGCACAAGCCTAAAGCCGATGACCAAGCCCCAACTAATTCACAAATACACATATCTAGTCCTTGACCACATGAGCAAACCAAATTTCATTTGAAAAGCATTAGAGGATACAACTAGACATTATGGGATCCCATTAAGCATACCCCTGATAGACTAGCATCAATACAATCTATTATATGTAGATTAGAGCATGGGACTTCTCAACTTAAGGGTGCTCCACTCAGAAGCCATTGTCGAGATCGTAGTGTATGCGCATCCATGGGATCGGCCAAAGAGTATGTCATACAGGGGACCAGATTGGTACCCATCTACACTAAGTCTATAGGGTGTCCTATACCCCCACCTTCTGAGTATAGAAGGAATAGAGATCCGCCCATTCAGGGGAAAGTGGACGGGCTCCCTACTGAGCACAAATCTACCCATACTCCCATGTGTACTATAGCATGCAAGATCACCATCGATATGTCGAAGGTGGGAGCTAATGGAACACCAACCCATGAGAGGTGGAGGTCTAGATAGCTATACAGTCTAGGTAGTGTGTTAGAGCAGCTAGGCTGCAAGTCTTTTTCTTTGCCCACTCATGCTTTGAATGAGCATAGCGGGAGCACCATTAGAACTACTAGAGAGCATGGAGAGGCTTCTAAGCACCCTCATGTCTTGCATCCACCATCCATGCATGGTGGCACATAGTACAAGACACAACACGATGTCGATGTTGTCTTCATAGACAAAGGCAAAAGCACAGTACATCATTTCAATGGGTACAAAACCCACAAGGTCGCTCGTACAGAGCAAGTGTACTAAAGGCCTCCTACGGCTGACCAGGTCGAAAGATCATATCGACTGGCCTCTGAGCAGAAACACCAACTCCTCCAAGATCAATTTGAGGATGCCCACCTAGAGAGGCAACACATTGAAGATGAAGATCTTTAGGCGTAGAGGCTTACTAGACAAAGTTTGTATGAGCAGCGCTTGCGCGAGGAGCGCATCCTCGTCTAGAAGGAGCATGTAGAGCAAGAATATAGGTAGGTTAGGGCTAGCCTATATTCTTAGGATGAGTGTAGAGAGCAAGTCCAAAGAAAGGCTCTTTCACAAGTCGGCATGCACCATGAGCATGTAAGCGTTCACACTCATATCACTGCCCACTAGAGAGCGATCACCTTCGATCGATAATCAAAGGCATCAACATTATGAGGAACAAGAGGGGAACAGATACAACTAGGAATATCTTGAGAGTTCCCAAGCTGAGGAGGGGGAAGAGCAATGCTCTCCACCTCGACAAAAGAGGAATGTACCTTTCAAACTACCTTCGCATCGACTTAGGAAGGAGGACTTTCTATCTTATGAGGCCTACAAAGCTTTGGATGAGAAGGTCAAAGCAATTGAGAAACAAGGCACGACTATCCAAAATTCAACACTGAGGAAAATTCATAATGAACCTTTAGATCCCTTGGTGCCTATGCCCCCATACTATGCTCTATGGTTGGTATGATTGTCCTACCTATTCAGGTGGGACTAAAGACCATTCCCATAATTTTTTATATGATAGAGGGTGCTTTGCAGTATAAAATCCTGTTGGGGAGGCCTTGGATTCACTAAATATGTTGTGTTCCCTTGATATTGCATCAGTGTGTCAAGTATATACACAAGGGATAATTTCATGCGGTTTCATCAGATGAAGAACCATTCAAGTTTGTGAACTTAGCAGATTTTCCAGGGGGCTTCGTGATCCCATCAATGCACTTGGACATACGGCCCACGCCACTGGTAAGGATTCCAAGAGGTAAACAGGTGATGCATGTTCAACCATCGATACCCATATCAAATATATTTGAATATACCACTATAACTTCTTTAAGACTGATTGCATCGGCAATGCGTCAGGATGACAAGAAATTAAAGGTGAAATTGGGCAAGAAAAAAACAAAGAACACACCCAAACCATTCACCACTAAGGTTGCCACTCCCATGGAGGTGGAGGAAGCCCAGGATCAAGTCGAGGAGGCACCTCAGCCTGCTTCACCTACATCATCAGCAGGGTCATCCGCACTACAGGTGACTGTTCATCTAGCCAACATAGGTTTGGATGAATATCTTGTGCAAAATGTGACCTTCGATCCCATTTTAGAGTTTGCACAAGATATGGGCCAGTCGATAGCCCATCGATATCTAGTTGGATCCGTAGTACTATTGGGAGAGCCACCCAACCAAATAAAATTCATTTACATTGGGTTGGATCAAGTTCCAATGCAAGTACCCATGGAGATGGATGATGAGTAATAGTTCACGATGAACATTTAGTACTTGTCCAACCTAGAGTATGCCATGCACATTTTTGAGCTCTATCATTGGCATGGATACGACCTTGGTATTTTTGAACAAGGACAAAGAACCCCTCTTGAACCACGTTATCAGTTGGCAACTGATAGGTTTGGATTGGGATTGCAGATTCAAGGACATGATGATTTACTCACTACATCATTGGATTGTTTATAACTAAGTCTAGGGATGACATGGATTTTAATCTGTATCATCCTAACATGTCTAGCCTTTAGTGCAACAACCCAATGGTGTCAATCATCACCATTGAGATACCAAAGATTGAACATGAAGAGTTCTCAAAGAAGAACCCCAGAGGTAACCTGGGTCATCAAAATCGTATCACAACCAATGATACCGGTATGCAGGGGCACAACCCCATCATTCTAGGTGATCTCAATTCATGAGATCTTTGTAGTGAATATGGAGAGAAGTCCACCTCCAAAATAAGTAGACCGAGTTATGATGCAGATGGTGAGTCCTCAAATGATGATAAATCTAAGGAGGAAATTGATCGAGCCTTCATGGTTCTAGCATTTCTACGCTATTTGCTTCCTAGAGAGTAATTAGATGAGATACAAGATCATTTCATGGTCGATAGTGATTATGAATATGAGACAAAGCAGGCCTACTTAAGGCCTCATCCAACTAATATCCCAATATTCATGGATGCGATAGAGTGGCCTCCTCATAGTAGCAATCATAGTGACAAGGTTGAGAGAACCGATCCGAGGATAGTATATCCACTACATCTATTGCTTATAGAGTTGGAATATGTTATAGAAGAAGGACCTCTTAACATTGATCGCTTTGAAGAGGAAAGAGCCAATTTTTATGTTGATTTCATATATATGATTGTTTTATCCAATTTATCCGGATAGTGATGATAGTGACCATAAAATAAGATACATGGGGCCACATCTGGTAGATCACCCCTTGCATATTGGGGGAAGTGAAATATTATATCTATATAGTGATGATGAGGATTCATTGGATATGGCCTATTTAGGGCCTCATCACCTATGTAATTAGAATCCACCTCGGGGTCTACCACCTATCACAACTACAGGTTTGAGTCGAGAGATTAATCTCCAATGCTACCTCAAGGAAATAATAAATCTGGAAGAGGAATATCAAAGGCTCTTTCTCCATATGCCTACTTATGCTAAGCTACTTGAGTTGAGAGATCCCATTTTGCAATTAGTGCACAGGGATGATCCAGTTGTCCAGGCATCCCATAGGGAGGACCCGTTTGTCCTCGTACCATCTAAGCCAGATCCTGGGTACAAAAGCTACATAGATGATGTAGAGTTTAGTCCGTGTGGTCCTAGAGATCAATACCATGCCATCAACATGGTCTCCATTTATTTGACCACTACAATCCATAATCCAATAGATCCATCCAATACATTGCATCTAAACATGGATGCTATCGATTGGGATCATGCTGATTCACTAGTAGAGCCTAAATATTTCTTCCAAAATGAAGAGATGCTACAACCATTTCATTTTGGACTAGGCTATGCTTATGATGTCTATCACCTTGGACATGCTTCCAATGAACATATAAATCTAGTTGATGACATCCATTTGATACCTACACATCATCAGCTTGATGAGGGATTCCATATGTCAATAGAGGAAACCTTTGAAGTGGATATCGATAACGACCCCACCAATCCAAAGAAGGTTAAATTTTGAATGATTCTCACTCCAGATGAGTGTGCTAGCATCATCCCTCTGCTGAAAGAGAGAATTGACATTTTTGCTTGGACATACAAAGATATGCCCAGTCTAGACCCGAAATTGGTTACTCATAACCTTTCGCTAGACCCATCCAAGAAGCCTGTCAAGCAGAAGCTCAGAAAGATGCATCCAATAGTAGCGTTAATGGTGAAAGATGAATTGCAAAAAATTTTGGATGTAGAATTTGTCATTTCCATCGACTATCCAGAGTGGGTATCAAATATGGTGCCTGTAGGAAAACCAGATGGAAGGATCCGTATTTGTACGGATTTTAGATATCTCGACAAGGCAACACCCAAAGATTCATTTTTATTTCCCAATATCAACACTCTAGTGGACTCTACTATCGATCACAAAATGCTCTCCTTAATGGATGATTTTTTAGTTACAATCAAATTCGGATTAAGCCCGAAGACCAACACAAAACCACATTTATAATGCCATGGGGAACATTTTGCTACAAAGTTATACCATTTGGTCTCAAAAACGTTGGTGCCACATGATGAGGCCTGGATAAGCCTCATTTATAGCATGTTTTAAATAGTTAAAACTGCCTAAAACTCTTGTGAATTATCTTATATGCTAGTTAAGTTGATTTAATATGTTGTGTATTAACTGTTTGCATGATTGAAGTGTTAAGGACATTATATTCTGATTTTTAACAGTTCTTGTATAGTTTTATGTTATATTGTCATGCTTAGGTTGACAGCAGCATTTCAGTAGTCTTATTTTGATGATCATTAAGCATTAGTTTCTCTAAATTCAGCAAATAGTACAAAGACTTATTACTGTGCGACAGAAAACTGGTTTTTCCATATAAATTCCAGCAAGCTGCCAATGAATGGCAAGGCATGGAATTCACATCCAAGGAAGAATGAAGACTATTGCAATCTGATCCTGAGGTCTAATACACCTGAGAAATGCAGCCAAAACCATTTGGAGTCAACACAGTTGGTCATTCTAAAGATCTTCGAAATGAACACAGTGTCTTCGGAATGAACAGATATCTTCGGAATGAGAAAACACAGTGTCTTCAGAATGAGCGGATCTTTGGAATGAGAATTGCAGTATCTTCAGAATGAGTGGATCTTTGGAATGAGAATTGCAGTATCTTCGAAATGAGCGGATCTTCGGAATGAGAATTGCAGTATCTTCGGAATGAGCCACTTATCTTCGGAATGAAAACAGAATGTACTTTTTGACTTGTTGACTGACTTTTGGCGGTGGAAAAGGGGATAATAAGGTTGAGAAAGTTAAGGGAAAATATCTCCCATCTAACTTTGCCGTCCTTGCCGTCCAAAGCCACCATTTATGGAAAAGATCAAATTTGATCTTCTTCTAGGATAAACCCAGGAAATTCTGCAGGATATCAGGACAACATATTTTCTGTTTGTAATTAGATTTTAGGCATCTATAAAAGATAGCTCCCATCCAGGTTGAGCTATTAGGAATAAGATATTATTATCAGGAATATATTAGATTAGATAGAGGAGATAGAAAATAAATAGAGAGATGATAGAATAGTAATTTCAGACCTGTAACAGATTTCAGCAGAATTGTAATTATGTTTCTGAAGCAATAAAAGTGTAGTTTCATTCCATTTATTTTGTTATGTCTGAGTGTGAGTAAGACTTAAAGAAGAATTCAAACCTTCTTCTGAGAAAGGAGGCTGGCCACTTCCAGACCTAGGAGGAGGACTGATAGATAGGTTTTATTCTGATTTTGCTGCAATAGAATAAGTTGTGAACTTGTCATTTTCATTATTTTGCACAGCTAACATTCCTAGTTGTTTAATTATTGTTCATAATGTTTTTGTGATATGATTAGTGGTAGATCTGGTTATTCTTTTCATTCCCAACAACTTTCCAATTCACTGCAAATTTCCATTTCTAGCAATTTACAAGTTTTCTGTAATTTCCCTGCATTCTTGTTTTTTTTGTCAAAACCCTGCATAGAAGATTGACGACCTTCTATTACGGAGCATTGACAGGATCTAGTTTTTATGCTTCATTTCAATTATTGCAAGATTAAATAGACTTTCAATTCTGCAACTATAACTAGAGTTTCAATTCTGCAATTTAATTAGATTTCATTCTTGCAATTGTAACTAGGGTTTCATTTATGCAATTAGCAATTAGTTTTCATTCTTGCAAATAGATTAAAGTTCAATTTATGCAATTTAGGGGTAGAAGTGACACAAAACCCCCACACAATCAATTCCACCAATAAGACCTGCTGCTTCCAAATGAACTGAACTACAACCCTGCTTGAACTTTCTCTCGTAAATAGCCTTGGACACCACCCCGGATTGATAAGATCTTTGAGATTTAATGATGTGCTTAACGACAACTCATCATTTTGGCACCGTTTCCGGGGAACACGATGTTGTTAGAAGGTGAAAAGCAGTCCAATAATTATTAAATATGCTAAGTTGTGAATTTTAGAGTAAAATCTGAATGTAATGACTGGTATAAGTAATTGTTATTGGTAAATTGTATTTCAGTCCATTTAGGAAATAAGCAAGAAACCACAAGAAGAAAAATTTCACAAGAGGTTGAAATTATGTCAAAAATGTCTAAATTTTTTATTTCCAAAAATGTTGGAATTTTCAAAGAATCCCAATCATCCACTTCCAAGACCTTGCAAGATCCTTTGAGAAATCATTACAAGGAGGAAAATTAAGTAGTTCAACACCATTTTCTCTTGACAAATCCATACAATCAGGAAAATTTGACAAGATTTATAATTGTTTTTGGGAACCTACAATGGAAGGCTCACAAGAGAATCAAGGTAGAGCCAACAATGTGCTCCACCCTAGTGCAACTAGTGCACCTGCCAGAACTTTTCAAAATCCCATCCAACTAGATCTTAATCAAAATGCTCCCATGAAGGTCATTTCACCTACAGTATTACCAACTTTCAAGGGAATTACATCCGAAGATCCTGATATGTTTTTGTTTGAGTTTAAAATTGTATGTCAAGCTCATGATTACACTAATGACAATCAAAAGCTCAAACTATTTCCTTCCACTCTTAAAGAGTTAGCTCTACGATGGTTTATCACCTTAGCACCTGACTCAATTAGAACTTGGGATGAGATGGAAAACATATTCTTGGAGAGATACCAAGAATATTGTCAAGTCAAGAATCAAAATGATGAAATTCTTACAATGAAACAAGAGGAAAATGAAATCTTAGAAGATTATATAGACATATTTTCTTTTGTTCATAAGAGATGTGGAAGTGTTGAACCTGAAATTTGCAAAGTCATATTCTTAAGGGGACTACAAGATGAATCTAGGGATGCATTGGATATCTTGGGAAGAGGAGATACAAATGCACTTAAATTTCAGGAAATTATTAAACTCTGTAAAAATTACTCTCATTCAAGGCATAGAAAACACAGAATTGGTAATGAAAAACATGATTTGAAAGAATGCATGAAAGAGGCTGATATTTTAGTACATGATAGAACATTAGATGAAAAAAATGAATCTACTGAATCTTCAGCCATCTATTGTTCAGAATGTAAAAAGCAACACTCTCTTCATGATTGTCCTTTGAACAAAATATTTATACCTGCTACATGTAGCATTTGTCAATTAGGACACCCCATAGATCAGTGTAGTTTATTGCCAGAACTTAAAAGTGTCTTTGAAAAATAGTCTCAACCTATGAAAAAAATCAATTTTGTAGGACAAGGACAAGGGAATAATTTTCATAAATTTCCATATCATAATGCTTCTCAATTTCCTGCACATTGGGGAAATAATCCTTGGTATATGCCATGGTCTCCTTCAGGTCCACTTCAACAATGTTGGAGTCAACCACCATGGGCATACTCCCAAGCATGGTCTCAACATGGATGGATGCAACAACAATGGAATCAACAACATCCACCATGGTTGCAGCCAAAATTACAGGGATATCAATGGGTACAACATCAAAATCTGTACAAAGGGCAGCAACATTGTCAAAAACAAAAATCAAATTTGTTGCCTAATTATATCCATAATTTCTATCATGGACAACAACAACAAAAATTAAAACAACCTCTATTTTCAACTCAACTTGTGGTCAGTCCAAATCATGTTAAACAGGTAACCCCTGTCTCTGTGGTTGAATCAAAAAATACAACCCTAATAAATGTTAGTGACTGTGTTAAAACTCAGTTGTGTTCAGGTGAACCACTGCTTGAACCTATTCCACTTATCAGTGTAGAAAGTGAAGTTAAAAAGAATGAACATGAAAACAAATCCACACTAAAACAACATCAAGAAGAACAAGATACCTCATCAAATAAAGTATCATATTTTGAACAGTCTGAGATATCAAAAATAACATCTTCACAATCAGATTTGATAAAGGAATTAGAACATTTAACTATTACAATCCCTTTACCTCAAGTTGTACCAATCATTAATAGGATTGTTCAAGAAATGTGTTTTAGAAAACCAAGAAAAAAGAAGAAAGTATATCCTAAAACCATACAAAAAGGTGGAAAATTAGTTAACTTGCTTTCAGGTAAACTTATTACACCTAAGTATGATTGTACAGAAAGCCCACAGTTTCTTAGAACACATAAGGAAAATGAAAAGAATACTTTAGTTTTGGCCTCCATTGGTGTAAATAAAAATGTTTCTCCAAGAACCAATTCAAATAAGCCTGGTACAAAACAAACTGAAACACAGCCAAAACAACCTTTGAACAACAATAGTTGGTTGACTAAAAACCAGGGAGCAAATTTGTTTGATATATTGGTGCAACATCCTAATGCTTTACTAACATTTTATGCATCTTTAGCAGTTGGCATTGAGTTGTTGCAGGTACAAAAAAAACAAATTTTGCGGTTGAATGCATTTGATGAACTTTGGTTGGAAGCACTTCACCAAATAGAGTTCACTCAACAAAAATGGAAAATGTGGCATGATGATCACATTAAGAGCAGCAAGGATGAACCAGGGGAGTTTGAGAATGAAGTTGTTCAACTTTCTTTAGTTGATGATTTAAGGAGGATATTAGTGGTGAATGGACATCTTTTACTGTTGTACCATAAACCACTAACAAAGGTGGAATTTGCTCGGTATTTCACACGAGTTACATTTGAGAGAAGAGGCTTCTTCTTCGATGAAGATTCCAAATGATCATATCTTTGAATCTTAAAAAGAAAAAAAAAAATTAGAAAAAAGTAGAAAACAAAAAGATGAATAAATTTTGATTATGAATTCCTTCATGGGCATGATTTCAGGGAAATCATGAAATCCTTCATGGGCATAATCAGAATCAAGAAAAAAGAGAGAGAAAAGGAGAGGAAAAAAAAGGAAACCAAAAAAAAAAAGAGAAAAATGAATAGCTCAGCAGTGAAAACCTTTTTCTAAGGCGCTACTGAGTTGGTATGCATGAAAACCAGTTTTTTGGCATGCATAACCTTGAAAGTTTTGAGTCACCATTGTACAAATTCACCAACTGCACTTGTTTTTGAAGTGTTGCAGGAAGCCTCAACAGAATATCAATAGAAGCAGTCATCTTTCAAAACTTGCATTAACTTGTTTTAACCAGGTATATATGTTTCTTGCACTTTTCTCATTGTAAATATTTGATATATAGTATATGACAATTAACCATTAGTATAAAAGTGTTCATAAGAGTTGGCATAAACAAAACATGCTTGGAGAAAGAGAAAAATGTTGGTTTCTTGCTATGTCTTAGAATGACTGTTGTATCTTCAAATAACCATGGTTTGTCTTTAGAATGAAGGTTTATCTTCAGAATGAGGTTATCTTCAAATTAAATGCCCAGCTTAGTCTTCAGAATGAAACATAAATCTTTAGAATGAAGATTTGACAGTCTGTTTCCATGTGGCATCCAAGGAGGAAGAAAAAGACATAGTCAAAGATAAACATAATCTTGAAAAATTAACAAACATCCACCACCATTCATAATAACCACTCATGTGGAAAATTTGCATAATGGACAACTAAAAATAGTAAAAAAATTTGATGGCAAGGATGTCCAATGATTGATGGCAGTGTTGAAAAATAAGGAAGTGTGCCATATTTCTTTCAAAGACATATTTTCTAATGATTACAAGAAAAAAAATTATTCTTTCTGAAGAAGAACAAGAGCAAACCCTAAACAAAAAAAAAAAAAATAAAAAGAAGAAAAAAATAAAAAAGCAAAAAAACCACAGAACAAACAACACAAACCATCAACCTCAAGATAAGAAAAGAGAGTCTGAAACTGACAGCAAAAAAATAAAATAGAAGAGGGTTCATTTTTCTAAAGATGTTATTTATCTATCAGAATAGGAGAGTGAAGTTCCCAGTGAAGAGCCTGAAGCTATCCCTACAGCCCCTGTTACCACAAGAAAATAGGGCAAGAAGAGAAAATATACATTAAGGACTAGGAGGTCTGCAAGACTCCAACAAAAAGAGATAAAAGAACAAATGATTGAAGAGAAGACCAGACAAGATAGCCCTGATGTCATAGAAGTGCAACAAGCCACTGAGAATTTGGATGTAATCATAGATAATTTCATGGAACCTCCTGTACAGGAGTAGGGGTCTGAAGTAGAGGATGAGATCATTGTTGAGCAGTAAACTGCAGTTGATTTGTCAGTATTAGGTTCTGAGTCAAACGAAGAAGAGGAGGTGGACATCACAAAACAACTGAGAGCAGCCAAGAGTGTTATAAAAATACAAATGAGATGGATTGAGGAAAGAGAAGATGTTATTGAAAAACATGAAAAGAAAATTAGAGAATTATAGCAGAAAGTGGAGAAACTAAAAAGCGGTTGTCACAAGTTGAAGAACAATCAACTACATCAGATAAAGAGGAGGATTTGGTTCAGTTACTACTTGGATTATCTAGGGAAGATGAAGACATAGGTGCTCATTCTGAAGTAGTGCCCCTCCACTTTGAAGTAGTGCCCTTCCATTCTGAGGCATTGCCTTCTCAATCCAGAGAAATACCTTTATGCAACATTATTGGGTAGGTCTCAGATTCAGGCCTCCAACCATCATTACTCTGGTTCCCTCCTATTTTGAAGAGGATTCCCAACCAGATGATCAGTTTGAAGAATGACTCAGAAACCTTCATGAGAAATTACACAGGCACTAAATTGTTCTATGAAACATGGAATATGAGTATGGACATTTGTGACTCCATAGCCCACTGCAATGCATGAGGGCATGCATTAATATAAGTTGGGGGGAATGATGAGGCCTGGATAAGCCTCATTTATAGCATGTTTTAAATAGTTAAAACTGCCTAAAACTCTTGTGAATTATCTTATATGCTAGTTAAGTTGATTTAATATGTTGTGTATTAACTGTTTGCATGATTGAAGTGTTAAGGACATTATATTCTGATTTTTAACAGTTCTTGTATAGTTTTATGTTATATTGTCATGCTTAGGTTGACAGAAGCACTTCAGTAGTCTTATTTTGATGATCATTAAGCATTAGTTTCTCTAAATTCAGCAAATAGTACAAAGACTTATTACTGTGCAATAGAAAACTGGTTTTTCCATATAAATTCCAGCAAGCTGCCAATGAATGGCAAGGCATGGAATTCACATCCAAGGAAGAATGAAGACTATTGCAATCTGATCCTGAGGTCTAATACACCTGAGAAATGCAGCCAAAACCATTTGGAGTCAACACAGTTGGTCATTCTAAAGATCTTTGGAATGAACACAGTGTCTTCGAAATGAACACAGTGTCTTCGAAATGAACAGATATCTTTGGAATGAGAAAACACAGTGTCTTCGAAATGAGCGGATCTTCGGAATGAGAATTGTAGTATCTTCGAAATGAGTGGATCTTTAGAATGAGAATTGCAGTATCTTCGGAATGAGCGGATCTTCGGAATGAGAATTGCAGTATCTTCGGAATGAGCCACTTATCTTCGAAATGAAAACAGAATGTACTTTTTGACTTGTTGACTGACTTTTGGCGGTGGAAAAGGGGATAATAAGGTTGAGAAAGTTAAGGGAAAATATCTCCCATCTAACTTTGTCGTCCTTGCCATCCAAAGCCACCATTTATGGAAAAGATCAAATTTGATCCTCTTCTAGGATAAACCCAGGAAATTCTGCAGGATATCAGGAACAACATATTTTCTGTTTGTAATTAGATTTTAGGCATCTATAAAAGATAGCTCCCATCTAGGTTGAGCTATTAGAATAAGATATTATTATCAAGAATATATTAGATTAGATAGAGGAGATAGAAAATAAATAGAGAGATGATAGAATAGTAATTTCAGACCTATAACAGATTTCAACAGAATTGTAATTATGTTTCTGAAGCAATAAAAGTGCAGTTTCATTCCATTTATTTTGTTATGTCTGAGTGTGAGTAAGACTTAAAGAAGAATTCAAACCTTCTTCTGAGAAAGGAGGCTGGCCACTTCCAGACCTAGGAGGAGGACTGACAGACAGGTTTTATTCTGATTTTGTTGTAGCAGAATAAGTTGTGAACTTGTCATTTTCATTATTTTGCACAACTAACATTCCTAGTTGTTTAATTATTGTTCATAATGTTTTTGTGATATGATTAGTGGTAGATCTGGTTATTCTTTTCATTCCCAGCAACTTTCCAATTCACTACAAATTTCCATTTCCAGCAATTTACAAGTTTTTTGTAATTTCCCTGCATTCTTGTTTTTGTTGTCAAAACCCTGCACAGAAGATTGACGACCTTCTATTATAGAGCATTGACAGGATCTAGTTTTTATGCTTCATTTCAATTATTGCAAGATTAAATAGACTTTCAATTCTGCAACTATAACTAGAGTTTCAATTATGCAATTTAATTAGATTTCATTCTTGCAACTGTAACTAGGGTTTCATTTATGCAATTAGCAATTAGTTTTCATTCTTGCAAATAGATTAAAGTTCAATTTATGCAATTTAGGGGTAGAAGTGACACAAAACCCCCACACAATCAATTCCACCAATAAGACTTGCTGCTTCCAAATGAACTGAACTACAACCCTGCTTGAACTTTCTCTCGTAAATAGCCTTGGACACCACCCCGGATTGATAAGATCTTTGAGATTTAATGATGTGCTTAATGACAACTCATCACCACATACCAATGATCCATGACATACATTTTTCATGACTATATGCACAAAATTCTTGAAGATTATATCAATTATTAGTTAGCAAATTCATTACTACGAGAAGAGCATGCGAAGGTCTTAAGAAAAGTCTTCGATCTCCTGATAGAGCACAATGCCAAGCTGAATCCTAAGAAGTGCATATTTGGTGTAACTTCTGGAAAGCTACTAGGGTTCATTATCTCCAAGAGAGGCATCGAAGTAGACCCAACAAAGGTCAAGGCCATTTTGGAAATGCATCCTCCCACAAATATTAAGGAATTAAGGAGCCTCCAGGGCAAGGTAGCTTCGATAAAGCTATTTATCACCCAACTATCGGATAAATGTCGACCCATGAATCAACTGCTACATAAGGGTGTCCCATTCAATTGGGATGAATACTGCAAGGCAGCCTTCACTGATATAAAGCAATACCTAGCAATGCCACCAGTGTTAGCTCCACTAATGCCAGAAGAGCCTTTTCTGCTATATATATCGACAACAAACTTTGCGTAAGGGACCATGTTGGACCAAAAGAATGTACAAGGAAAAGAGCAAGCCATATATTACATTAGTTGAACCTTGGTGAGTTACGAGCTAGGATATGCATATGTGGAAAAACTATGTTTAGCAGTAGTGTTTGCTACCAAGAAATTGTGGCATTACATGTTGAGTCATACAACATATGTGATATCGAAACAAAATACTTTGTAGTATATGATGAGCAAGACATATCATAATACATGTAATGTAAAGTGGATCATGTTATTGATAGAATTTGATTTGGAATTCATAAGCCAAAAGTCCATTAAGGGACAAGTCATAGAAAATTAGTTAACTGAGGCACCACTGTCCAAAAGTAGGCCTCTAATAATAGAGCTTCTAAATGATGTAGTGTTTGTAGTATCCGAAGATCCCAAACCCAAAGAACTAGAGAACAATGCTAATATGACTCTATTCTTTGACGGTTTGAAGTGCGAGCAAGGAGCTAGCATAGGGATAGTGTTTTTCATGTCGTAAGGAGCTCCAATGCCCTTGTCATTCAAACTAGACTTCTCGTGCACCAATAATAATGTTGAATATGAAGCCCTAATTTTGGGTCTCCATATAGTTGTCGCCATGAATATCAAGAGACTAAACATCTTTGGTGATCCTTGCTCATAATTAACCAAGTAAAGGGATTATTTTAGTGTCGATGTTCGATACTGAAATCCTACAAAGATCTTGTTACCACATATCTAGCTAAACTAGAATGGTATGACATCGAGGCAATCCCTCATTCGTCAAATAGGTTTGCAAACACCATGGCTTCTTTGGGATCCTTAATACCTCAAAATTCATCTACTGACTTCACTACCATCCACATCAAGATGCTCTCGCATCCTATAGTAGAGTGTGTAGCCTTTGATAACAAAGAATCAGTCAACATGATTAGTGTGGAACCAAAAGTTGATTGGTTTTGCAAAGCTGAAGACTTTCTCAAGAAAGCACCTTGGGGGTCTTTAACCTCCCAGAGTCCTATGGGGAGTGGCACCACCATTCACCACCAGGTTTTTTCCCATTCTACATTTGTAAAAGAAAATATGCAGGGGGTACAGGTTGTCATAGCAGTCAAAGCTGAGGCTCATCAGAATTGGATGTCACAAATCCAAGACTTTCTAAGAGTTGGTTTTGTCCTAGAGGGACTGTCGCGTGTCGCAAGACACACATTTAAATAATAAGCAACTAAATATGTCTTGGTAAGATATATTTTGTACCTTTGAAGTTATGATGTAGTCCTCCTTTGTTGTCTTGAGCTCCAAGAATCATCTTAGGCAATTTTAGAAGCTCATGATGATACGCGTGATGGCCATTTTAGCGGCATGGTCATCGTCAAGCGCATCCTTAGAATGGGTTATTATTGGACCACTATGGAGAAGGATTGCAATGTGTATGTCAATAAATGCATCAAATGTCAGCATCATGTTAATCTTACACACCTGCAATCATAGGCCTTATAGCCCATCCAAGCGACTTGGTCATTTGCTCAATGGGATTTTGATCTAATCGACAAGATCTCTCCTTTGTCATCGGGTTGACATACATTCATTATTACGGCTACTGGGTATTTTACAAAGTGGTTGGAAGCCATTCCATTAACAATGACCAATGGAGCTCGCATAGCAGAGTTCATAATGGAGCATATCATAAGTCATTTCGGGGTACCATCCAAAATAGTTTTGGATAATGGAACTTCTTTTAACAACAAAACTTTGTGAGCTTTAACATCTAAGTACCACATCAAACATAGTTTTGCAACACCATATTATCCATAGGAAAATGGGCAAGCTGAGGCCTCAAACAAGACTGTGGTAGCCATCTTGAAAAAGATAGTGCAATAACACCACAAGGATTGGCATATACAGCTACCCGTTGCATTATGGGCTTATAGGACTAGCATTCGGACTCCCATTAGGGCAATTCCATTTTCACTAGTATATGGCGTTGAGACTATTATGCCCTTAGAGTTGGAAATTTCAATGTTGCACGTGGCATTGAAAGAGTTCATCGATGACGACACTACGCGGCAAGCTCACCTAGATCAATTGATGATGCTCGATGAATGTCGCATGAATGCCCTTGAGCATCTCCTCATTTATCAGGAGCGACTCAAATGAGCTTACAATATCAAAGTCCACTAGAGAGACTTTGAAGTTGGGGATCTTGTGTTGAAATAAAACCAACAGATTTCAAATTTATCATCCAATATGCAAGACAAATTTTTAGCTAATTGGCTAAGACCCTATATCATATCTTAAAATATTGGTTCAGGTACCTATCGCCTGACGTCTCTAGGGGGTGTTGAAGAGCCTGAACCTTTCAACATAATCCAAATTAAGGCATTCTATACTTAGAGAGTGTAGCAGAAAAAGCTCCAAAAGCATCTGTAAGCCCTTTGGTCAGTCAAAAAGGCACCAAGGATTTCTAAAAGTCACTTGGTCAACCCAAGGCTTTGAGAGTTCCTATAACTACTCGGTCATCCCAAAAGGCTCCAATATCTCATTCGAGTGATTTGGTCATGTTAAAAAAATCTCCAAAGGCATCTGTAAGCCCTTTGGTCAGTCAAAAAGGCACCAAAGATTTATAAAAATTGCTTGGTCAACCCAAAGGCTCCGAGGGTTACTTAAAGCCACTCGGTCATCCCAAAAAGGCACCAAGGATTTCTAAAAATCGCTTGGTCAACCCAAAGGCTCTGAGAGTTCCTATAACTACTCGGTCATCCCAAAAGGCTCCAAGCTCTCATTCGAGTGATTTGGTCATGTCAAAAAAAGCTCCAAAGGCATCTATAAGCCCTTTGGTCAGTAAAAAGGCACCAAGGATTTCTAAAAATCGCTTGGTCAACCCAAAGGCTTCGAGGGTTACTTAAAGCCACTCGGTCATCCCAAAAAGGCACCAAGGATTTCTAAAAATATCTTGGTCAACCCAAAGGCTCCGAAAGTTCCTATAGCATCTCGGTCATCCTAAAAGGCTCCAAGCTCTCTTGCTGAGAGTTTGGTCAACTAAAAAGTTCCAAAGGCGTCTGTAAGACCTTTGGTCAATCCAAAAAGCTCCAAGGATTTCTAAAAATCACTTGGTCAACCCCAAAAATCTTCGAAGGCATATATACTCATCGTTTGGTAAAATATGAAAGCTCAAAAATTTATAAAAATTTGAAAATATATAAAATTCCAAAAAAAATGGTAAAGCATAAAATCCAAAAACATTTGCTTTTACAGTTTGTATTTTCATTCATGCAGTCACCTCATCATATTGCATTTAGGTATTTGTTATCCATTGCATTTCATAGTAGAGTGTAATGTGTTTATCAAAATCTTACAAACAGTTGCACGTTTGTGTTTCAATCATGCACCCTTGCATTATCATAATTCATTGCATTCATACACGATAACAGAGAAATATGTATGTATATTAAGTTTTCCAGTCACTCAAACATACCTAGTGGGTTATTCAGATATTGTAGAAAGCTTACTTTACTTTCATAGACGAGGTCATTAGTTGGGATAGTGCTTCAACATATCAGGATCCTGTGACTAAACAAAACAATATAACATCCTTCTAAGACAATAGATGACGAAAGCTGCGAAAGCGATCTTAGGAATCTAGAGATATGGGTTTCACGACCTGCTTATATTGGAAATAGTCGGTTTAGAAAGGTGAACTTTGGAAAAAGGACAAGAATTTTCCCTATAAATCCTAAAGTTACAAAGTTTAAATCCCAAGTTACAAAGTACAAATTTTAAAGTACAAAATTCAAATCAAATGTAAAATGACATAGTGAATCAAAAGCACTATAAAAATCCCTTGCTCAAAGGAAACGCTAATGCATGGACTAACAATGATTTTTATCACTACATATGAGCAAGTAAGAAGAGTGAGAACTTGAATTTCTGGATTGTCTACCTTTTGAAAGCCATAGAGTGATCCCCAATCGTAGCAATGGATTGGAAAAGTCTCACCTACCATCGAAGGGGTAGTTCTATTGGGTTATCCCCAAATGTAGCAATGGGTTGAAAGAGTCTCACCTGCATTTGGAGGGGTAGCCCTGATCAATTTGCAAGATGAGCTAGCTCTAGGTGCCTAGGTTTGTCTAGTTGTATAAGTCTAATCAAAGCTGAAACAAGGATGGTACGATTGTATGAGGAACCCTATCTCACATATGGGTTGAAAGAGTCCCGACTGACATACGGGGTATGCTTATGGTCTATCTAAAAATATTCACATGCACACACAGGGATAATAAATAGTTGGGTCTATCATAGTAAAAGCCTTACCCAATAAAAGCCTTGTACAGTTAGTATGTGATTTTTGGATAAGTATACTAGAGTGTTTGAGTCTCATGGAAAACCTCAAAAAGTTCTCTAATAGCAACAAGATACCAAATATCATTAGACATCAAAAATATGAGTCATTCATTCATCAGAATATATTTTACAAAGCACAATCAAACATATAGGATAGATACTGCATGAATATCAGAAATGATGTTTATATGGCCACTGACTATATAGTGCAACAAAGAAAAATATACATAATAACATACTCATTCATTAGCATCATACCAATCCATTTTACTGCATTTCATATATGGGTGATTAATTGATTTAGTTCTTGTAATGAGAATTATCAATTATTTTGCATGATTGTTTTTTTATTTTAAATTTGCATGGTGTATTTTGTTGCTACCATGAATCCGAGAAGGCTATTTGGTTTTTATGGCTGCCATAGTATTTTACGCTATCCATCCCGGAATCCGGTACATAGTTCTTCACTCAGTCCACCCCTATAACCACCATACCATAATCATTTTAAATATTTTACTTCGTTGAAAGCACCATGAAAGGTACAAGTATTCAGTTCGACGAGGCTCAAGATTTGAACCTTGGACGTTCGCCCCTATTTTGCATGATTTTTATACATTTTGTGGTGTCGTATTTTAAAACTAATATACATAGTTTACATTTATTCCTTATGTTTTAAGTTATTAAAGCATACAGGTTCATTCCCATTAGATTACGATTATGTACATAATGCATTACCACACATTGCATAGCATCCCATAACTTCATAAAAATAAACACATGCCCACAAAGCAAAAATAAATATGCATTCAAAATAAACAGTGCATGCATATGCATACATTATATATGGCACATCTAATCATCTAGATCACTACATCTCATCAACATCATCATAAATAAGATAGTTATCTAGTGCATGTCATCCATACATTGCATCATATAAACATTGCATCATATAAACATAGCATCATATAAGCATTGCATCCATGTGCATCAAATAAACATAAAATCAAAATTAAACATCAGATACACATAATGAGTTGAAAATACCAAGTCAATATATATATATATATATATATATATATATATATATATATATATATATATATATATATATATATGCATATGCGCAAAAAGAGTACATATGAGGAGTATCAAAATGCCCGCAGGCTACAAACTGTGTAGGTCCTCGACCTTACACTCAAAATGAATACAGCATAGCAAAATTATAGTCTGCATCTAGTAGAGCCCAGGTCTAGTCTGCTTCCCTTGTACCAGAGCTCTTGTTGCCTCCCTCAACACTGTGCTCTAGAGCATGATCTCCTGTCTACTCTAGCACCCATGGTGGGTCCTGTTGTGGGTCTTGCCTACCTCCAAATCCTAAGGCATATAGAATATGAGAAACTGGTAACTGTAGTAGGCTAGTCCCCTAACTAGCAGCCCCTAAATTTTGCCCTGCATCTTTAGGCCTGGCATGCGATGTCACCCCATGTATGCTAGAGAACCTGTGCGTCCTCTCAGTCCTATGAGTCCTGTGACCCGAGCTTGCCATAGACTATCCCAAGGTCCTAGACCTGGCTTACTGAGACTTTGAGGAGAAAGGATCCTCAGGAACCTATAACCCGTGCATCTCAATATAACCAAATAGTTGATCAATGCAAGCAATCCGAGATTCATGCATCTCATTGGTCCTCATGACCATACTACGTAGTCACTCTACCTCGGCCATTGGATCTTGTACAACTATTGGTGCTATCGTTGGTGCTTCTAGAGGCCCCATAGTAGCCTGAGGAGGCAACATAGCCCCCCTCGATACCTGAAGGAGATCCCTCTCTACCTTTGCTACAGTCCGTTGTACCTATGCCAACTCTAAAGCAGTCTATAATATCTAAACCTGGGCTTTTGCATCTATGGCCCATGTAGTTAGATCATGTATCTGATCTTACACCTCAGTCAGGTGTCTATATCTGTTAGATACCTTCACCTCTAGAGTGGCAATCATAGTATCTCATTCTAGTTGTGTGTGGAATCGTCCTAGCTGACTTTGCAAGTCAGTCACTTGAGCTAATATCTAACCCTCTATATCATTGGGAGTGACCTCACCCTCATATGGAGCCTCCTCATCTGGATCAAACTCGAGAGCCTCCTCGATGGTGATCATTGCACCCCAGTCGCCCTCTATCCATTGGCACACCTTGCACCCATTAGGATCCACCTCTACCTCTTTTTGATTTGGCTCTCGACCTAAAGGGAACATTTTTGCACCCTTTTTATATCCCAGAGCATGGCATGCAGGTGTTCAGCAAGAATCCATCAAGCTTACTTCAAGAGGCTAAAGCCGAAGAGATCATAGAAGTTTGCTCTTTGCCGGAAAAGCCCTATTACGGCATCAAAGAGGAGAAAGAACCTATACCCAGCCCACAGTTGCTAGACTCTTCGATATTTCGGTTCCAGCCATCACTACAACCAGTACCCCAAGAGGGCCCGCATATGGCAAACTGCTTCGCCACCTCCTGCATCAGCAGCGCGGGTACTGGTAAGAGCGGCGAACTATTGTATTGCTTTCGGTTCACAGCATGGAGAACTTCGGAGAGGAGCCGTCCGGACTTCAAGGATCAACTAAAGTTCAATTTGATCCGGTCCGGGCATTGCAGATTCACCGGATAAACACCCGAAGCTGAGTTTGTGGTGGCGGCATGCCCATTATGCCGCAAAGCCTATGTGAATATTGTAAAAAGTTTGGCTATTAAATAAAATGCTGCTCAGAAACTCATGTTGAGTTTTACCTCGACAGCTACTCAAAAATATATATATATATATCCCTAGGGAACTTGGCTTGCAAAGTAGTAGATGCGAAGTGGTTTGCAGCAAAGTGCGATCGGCCGAGCAAAGGTATGAAAAGGTTCACCGTGAAGTATGTCAGCTCAAACTTCGGCTTCGCTGGCCCAAAGATGCACAAGGCCAAAGCATTTATTGCTCGCCTAGAGGAATGTGCATACAGTCACCTTCAAAAGCATCCAAAGCAAGCGAGTTAAATGAAAAGGCATCGGGTACATCCTCAGGGGATTCGGCTGAGAGAAAAGTCTACCCCAGGTACCGGGTGGTAGCTGGTTGCATTCCCAAAGTAGCCGCAATCATCATAACGCATGGCCCATGCATTATGATCTCTCAGGTGAGAAGTGCAGGATTAATTGTGGCATAGGCCATAAATGCGGGTAGTTGTCTTTGGCGGCTATATAACACAGACTCCGAGTAGCCAAAGGATTACTCACTCAATGACTCATATAGACCCCACTGCCAACCTGCAATATTTTCCACTTCGCACTCTAAAGCTTCGACGCCAATTTTCTCCATACTACAAATTCCGTCGCCCTAAGTATTAACGATGGAAAGTTCCAAGGAGAAGGGAAAAGGGCTAGAAGTAGTAGCCCCCGAGAAACCAAAGGTAAAAGGCCATGGAAAAGGGCCAAAGCCAAGGCCCGTTGATTCGGGCCTCCGCCCAGATAAGCGTGTCATGGAGGAAAAGGGGGATTCTAAAGATGAGCAACCCCTAGAACCACCAGTCGACAGGTGGGAAAGAATTAGGGATACGGAGTTGTCGAAGAGCGTAGCTGAGCTCAAAGCCACCATTGAGCTCATGATAAGCAAGCTCCCGGCGGAAAGTAGAAAAGCTGTCGCGTACTACTCCCATGTATACTGGTATCTGGTGCCCCCACACACCATTGCCCGGAGTTGGTCAATGCCATTGCGCAGAATTACCAGCCCACCACCAGATAGGTGTTGGACGCATCTGGCCAAAAGTTATTCTCAATTTTGAAAGAAGACGTACAGGCAGCTTTTGCGCCACAACAGGGCCCACCCAAGGGATGTATAGTTCGCAACATTGTTTTGAGCAAACAAACGGATAGGTTCACGTCTGCTAGCTACATGATCAATTTTTTGTAGCAGAGCCTCAAAAGCGGGCTCCCTTCGGGTAGACTACCCCAAATGCCCCTTCCCTTGGAAGCTTTTAACAATGTCGACCTCTTCTCCATCATTGCATGGGTGGCAGGCCTATCTACCGATGCTTCGGTATACCCATGGCAGGTGTCCCTGGCCGAATGCATTTCCAGAGGGGAGTTCAATGCCCCCGATAATTCGAGGCCCGGTTCCAATCCAGTCTTTGTAGACTGGGCAGAATGGGTGGCCAGGGGCTTGCACGCGCAACTCACCAGCATGAAGAATGTTGGGACCAGCCAGCACTTCGCACCCTGCTCCTTTCTTGTTTGGTTACTTTTCTTTCATGTACATAATAGTTTTCCTCATGTTGCCATTACGGCAAGTGGCAAGGATGGAGGTCCCTTGCCCGTATATCAGTGGACTCCCCTACTGTTGAGATCAGAGTCCTACTATTCCTTTAATCAACAATTCTTGGGACCCACCATGCGCATGTTAGCGGGATCCTCCCCACGAGTCCCCCTCGACTTGAGAAACAAAGTAGTCCGGGAGAAGAGGGGAGACATTTTTCGTCTAACGTAGGGGCTGGTGATTCGCATCTTCGGTTTCATAGGGAAGCCCTTCATACTGCCAGTTTACCCCTTCGAGTATCAGTTCACGTTGGAAGTCGCTAGGCAGAGCGATGCGACCAATGCCATCTATGGCAAGGGTCGAAAATGGGCCCACACTTGCGACTTCCCTCTCAAGATAGGAGTTGTCGAAGTGTTCGCCCTGAATCAGAACGTCTTCTTGGAAGAGAAGCTTGCTAAGTTTGGCCTTCTCCAAATTCCCCAGCAATGGCTTTATGATCCTTTGGGAGTAATGAGGGACCATATATGGGTCAAGAGCTTCCATGTCTGCCCCTATCCAAAAATTGTGAAACAAAGGAATAATCCTCGAGGAAAGGATCTGGAATGGCATCTAGAGAGGATGGAAGCTTTACCTCCCTGGCACGAATTCTACCCAATGGAGGTCGCATATGACCCAGATCGGCATTCACTTTCGAGCCCCAACTCCACCTTCTGGAGGAAAGCGAAAGATGACTTGAAGGAGGGAGTAAAATATTGGGACATGGCTAAACTAAGAGAATGGTGGATAATGAGGGTCCACCGGTAGAAAATGAGCTCTTATGGATTCTTGGCAACGGACAAGGACTTCTCAAAAATTTATGAAGCCAACATTGGAAAATGGAAGCCTTCGTCCTTCGCCACCCTCATCCCTCCAGCTATCCCAGGTTCGGGCGAAAGCCCAAAAAGAGATGATACTACTTCGGGGAAGGAAAAAGAGGAAAGGGCCCAAGCTTCACCTCCAAAATCACCTCAGGGGCCTATAGGAGGCCACGACTCAGGCACTGAAGGGTCGGAACAACCGCTGGTAAGGAGGAAGAGGAAGAAGCAAGAACAGACCCTGGTACCCCCAAAGCACCCGAAGCGACCTCGCACAAGACTTGTAAGCCCCTCCACTGGGTGACTAATATCAGACCCATCCAAAGCAAGTGTCGAGGTCGCAGCCCTGCCAAGTGCCAAAATCGAGAAAGGACAAGATGCGGCTGCACCAAGAGTCACCACTACCACAATGCCAGGAGGGCACACAGGTATGCATTCTCCACCCCTTGCCCTAGCCTCACATAGTTTTTTCGAAGCCCCAACTGGAAGTTCTCGCTAGTCTCCCTTGCATAGCCCATCACCCCATCACACATCACCTACCGCCAGTCCAGCCTCATCCCATGATCATGACAAGGGTAAGACCATTTCAACGTCGAGTCCCACCACGTCTATCATCGAGCCTTCTGGTGAGGCATCCCCTACACATTCTTTATATTTGTTTACTCCCTCGGCTAGAGATCTAGCCTTGTCTAAATCAGAGATGTCCTTAATTAAGGACCGCCCCCTTGTTGAGAAGCTATTCCAAGCATGACAAAACACTGAGCAAATACTAAGGGAGGCAAGGAAAATACGAGGACGCTCGATAGCATCAGTTGAAAAATGCATCGTTTTTTATTTAGAGGCCGGAAAGGTGCATAAAATTAAGAAGGTCCCCAAGGTACAAAAGCCTCTGGATGAAATGACTCCAACAGACTATGATTATCAAGAGACACCTAAGGACTTGGAACACCTGAATGTTGATAATGAGTCGGCATCCATGCATGTCCGAATTGAGACCTTTAGGGCTCATGCAGTTATCGCCAACCAGTGCAGGATTGAGGCCGAGGCCGCCAATGTTAATTGGAGGAAGATTTGGCGAGGGTCCGCTCCAAGTTGGCAGAGGCCGAGGAGCAGTGCAAGGCAATGAAGAAGGAGACGTTCAACCTAAAGCAGCAGGTTCAACAGCTCCAGTCTATAGCCGAAAGCCAAGCACAGAAGCAGGCCGAGAGTGATCTAAAGGCCAAGAAGCTTGAGGACAAAATCTTGCAGATGCAAGCTCCACTACATGCAAAAGAAGATCTGACGCTATTTGACAGGAGTAGAATTAAGGAGATTCATGCCCATTTGCTAAAAAATTTTAGGTCTCGATGTTCCAGTGCTCTCACGATATTGATCTTCATCACCGAAGCCCAACGCGCTATTGCCGAAGGAGGGCCAATCATTGACAAAGTCACACAGAAATCCCGAAGCCGACTCAAGCTAGCGTTTGATGTTTAGAATGCCAGATATCAAGACCTGCAGGTCACTGCAATGACCCAGACAGCTAGGGACTGGTCCACAGCCCAGGCCACGGTTCGCACCTTTTTCTCCAAGGTGCGAAAGGCTCAGAAAGCTAGGAGCCTCCAAGACATTTTTGACAATGAGCAGCGTGCCTCAATGAATTATTTTCAGGACCTTTCTTCCTTGGGTTTCCCGAGTTTCATGGACGATGACGAAAATCTTCTCAACAAGGATGACCTCAAACCAGTCTGGCTGCAGTTCGAGAATGATGTCTTGGAGATCGATGGCTGGGAAGAACCAATCATAGAAGGGCAGGTGATAGATTTCATCTTGAGATACTGTAAGATCAAGGCTTGCCTAGATGACCTGTTCACCAGGGCCAAACATGCCAACATCGGGAAAATTGATCGGTTTCGCATTTTGGTAAAGGCATTACAGGATCAAGAACCATTTCAAAAGAGTGCCTGGACTCATGTCTGAAGAACAATGAAGCGCATCCGTGAGCGCCTCGAACCATCTCCACGACCAGAGCCCGCGCTCGGAAGAAGAAGAAGGAAGAAGAACAAGAGGAGGGAAGCGGTGCAGGCAAGAAGACCAGTGACTCCGTAGCCCAATGGATCAGGGCTAAAGGGTTCTTCCGCCGAGACGAGCTCGTCACCCCGTGAGCCGCCAAGAATGTTGACACTTTTTGCCACATTATACAAGGGGTAGAAGATAGTAGAATTTTGTATAGTATTTCCTTGTTGAAAGTTTTCTTTTATTTTTAAGTTACAGCAATTTTGACTCTCCCTATCATAGAATGAAGAAGAAAGAGCTTCGCTACCAAACAGGCCAAGGAAAATTGCTTCGCCGAAAGAAAAGGAAGAGGACGTGAAAAGAGCTTCGGGCCCGAAGCGCTTCAAATCACCACTTCGGGCGAAAACCTTGCGAAGTAATTTCATCGAAGAAAATACAAAGATAACGCTTCGCACCCGAAGCATTTTCAGCAACCGCTTCGGGTGGAAGTTTTGCGAAGCGGCATCCAAGCGACTTCGTCGAAGGAGGAGAGCATAATCCAAATCCGCCAAGGCAAGGAAACTACTTCGGGCCCGAAGTATTTTCGACATCTACTTCGGCCAGTTTTCACCCGAAGCAGTGATGCCCGAAGCAAAATGACAATGTGTCGAAAGCAGAGAAATGCTTCGGGAGGATATTCCCCGAACCACAGTTTTGAGAGAGAATCGGGCCGAAACATTTTCCAGCCGAAGCAGTTTCACCAGCAAAGGACAAAAGGCCCCATTTCAAAGATGCAATCCGCTCGGCACTCGACATCCCCGAAGTAGTTTCTGCGAAGCATTATTTTGCGAAGAACAAATCAAGGAGAATCTACTTCGGCCCAAGGCTTTGGCGAGGCGGATATGTAGCGAAGCACTTTTCGGGCCCACGTTCCAAGGCGGGCAGCTTCCCAAGGTGATCAAAAGCCCCTTACAAGTACCCCCTTTCTTGCCCGATAAGTCCGCTGACCAATTCTGGCAAACGAAAGGGACGTAACGGTCCTCGAAGTAAAACCCGACGGGCATAGCGATCACTCAAGCACAGCATCCAGAAGCCGGGGACACTCGGGCGGCGCATTAAATGAATGTTTCCACGGTTGACCCGGTCACAGTTGCCAGTTTCGGTAACCGATTTGAAAACTCAGTCGCAGCAGCCGCGAGGAGCCGATTTCTCAGGGCCCGAGGACGTACTCCATCATTTTGTAATAATGATTCAGAGGGCCGGGTCCTCTATAAAAACCCAGGCTTTGCAATGTAAAAGGGGGGGAACTTTCTGCTAGAAAGTTGCTGTAACTTGATGTCCTGCGTCTAATACTAAAGATCTTTTGTGCTCCATTTCTCTCTTTTATGCTGCCTTCTATGCTTAATTCTTTTGTCTATCTGCACTCGTATACTGAGACTCTGAATCCTGAATCCGGTGTGCGATTGGGGACTGTACCCTAAAATTCGCCCTGAAGGATACATAGGAGAGAAAAAACGTCCTTGTTGCTTTCTTTTATGCTGCCTGGTGGATCGAGGTTTCTGTTATTCCCTCGTCTTAATCGTTGTTACTCTGAACCCTGAATTCCAGCGAGAGAGAGAGGAGAACCCTACGAACCCGTCCAGAGGATACATAGGAAGGTCGACACTACGTTTCTTTCATCTATTCTTGGTGTTCTTTGTTGCTATTCGAGTTATTAGTGAGTGATCGTGCTTCCTGTTCTTCCCCACCTTGAATCATCAATCTCTAACCCTTACCCCTTTTTATTTCTTTCTCTAACCCGAACTCCTTTTATCTCTTTCCTGCACTCTTATCTCAAACCCCAAAAGTAGATTAGTATAGGAGCCGGCCTTCTCCGGAGATTGGCACGAGGGGCATCTCTTCCCTTCGGCCTTTCAATGTTGGTCACAGGTCCAGGGCACGCAAACCCACCGAAAGTCCTTTCCTGTGCGGATTTGATGACCAACAATTTTTGGCACGCCTAGTGGGACCCAAGGTCCCATATTTGAGAAAATTTCTAGCCCGTCTTCACCGGAGCCAGTAGTTCTAACAAAGTTCCCGGTGAGATCCGGTCAGTCTCATCTTCTGAGTAGTAGTGAGAATCGATGCTCTCATTACCAAAAGACTCTTAGCATCTGGCGACTCTGTTTTACCCGAAGAATCTCTAAAGTCGTAAAGACCAATGCCTAAACCTGGTTTTCGTAACCAGGAGCCCCCATGTCTTAAGAAGGTCCGAGTTCGGTGAATCTCTGGCTTGTCTTCATCTGATAAAATCACCTGGCGACTCAGTTGAGCTAAAGATCCAGATTTCCTGGTCGTAGGCGCCTTTCAAATCCGAAAGAAGATATCCCGGAGGAATCAAGGTTCGGTGAGCAGCCTTGACCTCACAAGCGGAGAAAGAATGTTCATCTGGCGACTCCGATTTAGCGGCGATAACCGTGATCTCTGCAGACCACTGCTATAATGGCAGGGGTAAGTTTTCCCAGCTGGGATGACCGAGGCCCCTTGAATCTTCAAAGCTACCACAAGATTCCCGAGATCGCCTTGAAAGCATTGACAATATATGATGGCACCACGGGAATGGCCCGAGAACACCTTGAAGTTGTTGTTGCTTTAGCGTTCCTCTACGACATAATCCACGAAGATGTCATGGTCCGACTTCTGGCTGCGTCTCTGGAAGGAAAGGCGCTACGGTGGTATAGACTGCTCGGGTCTAAAAGCATCTGTTCATGGGATGACTTGGCGGGAGCACTATTCAAAACATTTGATGGCTCTCAGGATCCCTTCCAACTTTTGACGTACTTCTCCACCATTAAGAGAGCACCCTTGGAGAGCGTCACGGACTTCAATGTCCGATTCTCCAGAACTTGGAAGAAAGTTCCAGGGGAGATTCAACCAACGCCCGCCCAAGCTCACCTCTACTATGTTCGGGCTTTTCACCCGGACATAGGCCTCCTCTTGCTATGATCAAGCGAACAAAGATTCCCTCAGATTTTTGAGGAAGCAGTACGAGCGGAGCAGTTTCTATCGGGAAAGTGGCAGTGGGGAGAAGCCCCATCACTTTCTTCGATAATCGCTTCTCCTGTCTGCCCAACGCAATATTCTTCATGGCAGACTCCTCAAACTGAGCAGAAGCCTGAGATGCAGTCATGTGGAGCTCGAGAGGCAGATCCCATCCAAGTCCAACCATGGCAATTTGCAAGCTTTGCCCCAACGATGAACAATATGGGTGCTTGCGATCTCCGTCAGAGGACAGGCCAAGAAGAGAAACAAGCTCGAGTGATAACGCCTGAGAACGAAGAGGGAACGTTTTTGCACCCTTTTTGTATCCCAGAGCATGGCATGCAGGTGTTCAGCCAGAATCCATCAAGCTTACTTCAAGAGGCTGAAGCCGAAGAGATCATAGAAGTTTGCTCTTTGCCGAAAAAGCCCTATTACAGCATCAAAGAGGTGAAAGAACCTGTACCCAGCCCATAGTTGCTAGACTCTTCGGTATTTCGGTTCCAGCCATCACCACAACCAGTACCCCAAGAGGGCCCGCATATGGCAAACTGCTTCGCCACCTCCTGCATCAGTAGCGTGGGTACTGGTAAGAGCGGCGAACTATTGTATTGCTTTCGGTTCGCAGCATGGAGAACTTCGGAGAGGAGCCGTCCGGACTTCAAGGATCAACTAAAGTTCAATTTGATCTGGTCCGGGCATTGCAGATTCACCGGATAAACATCCGAAGCTGAGTTTGTGGTGGCGGCATGCCCATTATGCCGCAAGCCTGTGTGAATATTGTAAAAAAATTTGGCTATTAAATAAAATGCTGCTCAGAAACTCACGTTGAGTTTTATCTCGCAGCTACTCAAAAAAAAAAAATATATCCCTCGGGAACTTGGCTTGCGAAGTAGAAGATGCGAAGTGGTTCGCAGCGAAGTGCGATCGGCCGAGCAAGGTTCCGACTAAGGTATGAAAAGGTTCGCCTCGAAGTATGTCAGCTCCAACTTCGGCTTCGCTGACCCAAAGATGCACAAGGCCAAAGCATTTATTGCTCGCCTAGAGGAATGTGCATACAGTCACCTTCAAAAGCATCCAAAGCAAGCGAGTTAAATGAAAAGGCATCGGGTACATACTCAGGGGATTCGGCTGAGAGAAAAGTCCACCCCAGGTACCGGGTGGTAGCTGGCTGCGTTCCCAAAATAGCCGCAATCATCATAACGCATGGCCCATGCGTTATGATCTCTCAGGTGAGAAGTACAGGATTAATTGTGGCACATGTCATAAATGTGGGTAGTTGTGTTGGGCGGTTATATAACACAGACTCTGAGTAGCCAAAGGATTACTCGCTCAACGACTCATACAGACCCCACTGCCAACCTGCAAGCTTTTCCACTTCGCACTCTAAAGCTTCGACGCCAATTTTCTCCATACTGCAAATTTCGTCGCCCCAAGTATTAACGATGGAAAGTTCCAAGGAGAAGGGAAAAGGGCTAGAAGTAGTAGCCCCCGAGAAACCAAAGGTAAAAGGCCATGGAAAAAGGCCGAAGCCAAGGCCCGTTGATTCGGGCCTCCGCCCAGATAAGCGTGTCATGGAGGAAAAGGGGGATTCCGAAGATGAGCAACCCCTAGAACCACCAGTCGACAGGTGGGAAAGAATCAGGGATACGGAGTTGTCAAAGAGCGTAGCTGAGCTCAGAGCCACCATTGAGCTCATGATAAGCAAGCTCCCGATGGAAAGTAGAAAAGCTGTCGCGTACTACTCCCAGGTATACTGGTATCTGGTGCCCCCCACACACCATTGCCCGGAGCTGGTCAATGCCATTGCGCAGAATTACCAGCCCGCCACCAGACAGGTGTTGGACGCATCTGGCCAAAAGTTATTCTCAATTTTGAAAGAAGACGTACAGGCAGCTTTTGCGCCACAATAGGGCCCACCCAAGGGATGTATAGTTCGCAACGTTGTTTTGAGCGAACAAACGGATAGGTTCACGTCTGCTGGCTACATGATCAATTTTTTGTAGTAGAGCCTCAAAAGCGGGCTCCCTTCGGGCAGACTGCCCCAAATGCCCCTTCCCTTGGAAGCTTTTAACAATGTCGACCTCTTCTCCATCATTGCATGGGTGGCAGGCCTATCTACCGACGCTTCGGTATACCCATGGCAGGTGTCCCTGGCCGAATGCATTTCCAGAGGGGAGTTCAATGCCCCCGATAATTCGAGGCCCGGTTCCAATCCAGTCTTTGTAGACTGGGCAGAATGGGTGGCCAGGGGCTTGCACGCGCAACTCACCAGCATGAAGAATGTTGGGACCGACCAGACACTTCGCGCCCTGCTCCTTTCTTGTTTGGTTACTTTTCTTTCATGTACATAATAGTTTTCCTCATGTTGCCATTGCGGCAAGTGGCAAGGATGGAGGTCCTTTGCCCGTATATCAGTGGACTCCCCTACTGTTGAGATCAGAGTCCTACTATTCCTTCAATCAGCAATTCTTGGGACCCGCCATGCGCATGTTAGCGGGATCCTCCCCGCGAGTCCCCCTCGGCTTGAGAAACAAAGTAGTCCGGGAGAAGAGGGGAGACATTTTTCGTCTAACGTAGGGGCTGGTGATTCGCATCTTCGGTTTCATAGGGAAGCCCTTCATACTGCCAGTTTACCCCTCTGAGTATCAGTTCGCGTTGGAAGTCGCTAGGCAGAGCGATGCAACCAATGCCATCTATGGCAAGGGTCGAAAATGGGCCCACACTTGCGACTTCCCTCTCAAGATAGGAGTTGTCGAAGTGTTCGCCCTGAATCAGAACGTCTTCTTGGAAGAGAAGCTTGCTAAGTTTGGCCTTCTCCAAATTCCCCAGCAATGGCTTTATGATCCTTTGGGAGTAATGAGGGACCATATACGGGTCAAGAGCTTCCATGTTTGCCCCTATCCAGAAATTGTGAAACAAAGGAATAATCCTCGGGGAAAGGATCTGGAATGGCATCCGGAGAGGATGGAAGCCTTACCTCCCTGGCACGAATTCTACCCAATGGAGGTCGCATATGACCCAGGATCGGCATTCACTCTCCGAGCCCCAACTCCACCTTCTGGAGGAAAGCGAAAGATGACTTGAAGGAGGGAGTAAAAGATTGGGACGCGGCTCAACTAAGAGAATGGTGGATAATGAGGGTCCACCGACAGAAAACGAGCTCTTATGGATTCTTGGCAACGGACAAGGACTTCGCAGAAATTTATGAAGCCAACATTGGAAAATGGAAGCCTTCATCCTTCGCCACCCTCATCCCTCCAGCTATCCCAGGTTCGGGCGAAAGCCCAAAAAGAGATGATACTACTTCGGGGAAGGAAAAAGAGGAAAGGGCCCAAGCTTCACCTCCAAGATCACCTCAGGGGCCTATAGGAGGCCACGACTCGGACACTGAAGGGTCGGAACAACCGCTGGTAAGGAGGAAGAGGAAGAAGCAAGAACAGACCCTGGCACCCCCAAAGCACCCAAAGCGACCTCGCACAGGACTTGTAAGCCCCTCCACTGGGCGACTGATATCAGACCCATCCAAAGCAAGTGTCGAGGTCGTAGCCCTGCCAAGTGCCGAAACTGAGAAAGAACAAGATGCGGCTGCACCAAGAGTCACCACTGCCACAATGCCAGGAGGGCACGCAGGTACGCATTCTCCACCCCTTGCCCTAGCCTCACACAGTTTTGTCGAAGCCCCAGCTGGAAGTTCTCGCCAGTCTCCCTTGCATAGCCCATCACCCCATCACACGTCACCTACCGCCAGTCCAGCCTCATCCCATGATCATGACAAGGGTAAGACCATTTCAACGTCGAGTCCCACCACGTCTGTCGTCGAGCCTTCTGGTGAGGCATCCCCCACACATTCTTTATATTTGTTTACTCCCTCGGCTGGAGATCTAGCCTTGTCTAAATCAGAGATGTCCTTAATTAAGGACCGCCCCCTTGTCGAGAAGCTATTCCAAGCACGACAAAACACTGAGCAAATACTAAGGGAGGCAAGGAAAAGAAGAGGACGCTCGACAACATCAGTTGAAAAATGCATCATTTTTTATTTAGAGGCCGGAAAGGTGCATAAAATCAAGAAGGTCCCCAAGGTACAAAAGCCTCTAGATGAAATGACTCCAGCAGACTACGATTATCAAGAGACACCTAAGGACCTGGAACACCTGAATGTTGATAATGAGTCGGCATCCATGCATGTCCGAATTGAGACCTTTAGGGCTCATGCAGTTATCGCCAACCGACGCAGGATTGAGGCCAAGGCCGCCAATGTTAAGCTGGAGGAAGATTTGGCGAGGGTCCGCTCCAAGTTGGCAGAGGCCGAGGAGCAGTGCAAGGCAATGAAGAAGGAGACGTTCGACCTAAAGCAGCAGGTTCAACAACTCCAGTCTACAGCCGAAAGCCAAGCACAGAAGCAGGCCGAGAGTGATCTGAAGGCCAAGAAGCTTGAGGATGAAATCTTGCAGATGCAAGCTCCGCTGCACGCAAAAGAAGATCTGACGCTGTTTGACAGGAGCAGAATTAAGGAGATTCGTGCCCATTTGCTAAAAAATTTTAGGTCTCGATGTTCCAGTGCTCTCACGATATTGATCTTCATCACCGAAGCCCAACGCGCTATTGCCGAAGGAGGGCCAATCATTGACGAAGTCACACAGAAAGCCCGGAGCCGACTCAAGCTAGCGTTCGATGTTCAGAATGCCAGATATCAAGACCTGTAGGTCACTGCAATGACCCGGACAGCTAGGGACTGGTCCACAGCCCAGGCCACGGTTCGCACCTTTTTCTCCAAGGTGCGAAAGGCTCAGAAATCCAGGAGCCTCCAGGACATTTTTGACAATGAGCAGCGCGCCTCAATGAATTATTTTTAGGACCTTTCTTCCTTGGGTTTCCCGAGTTTCACGGACGATGACGGAAATATTCTCAGCAAGGATGACCTCAAACCAGTCTGGCTACAGTTCGAGAACGATGTCTCGGAGATCGATGGCTGGGAGGAACCAATCACAGAAGGGCAGGTGACAGATTTCATCTTGAGATACTGTAAGATCAAGGCTTGCCTAGATGATCTGTTCACCAGGGCCAAACATGCTGACATCGGGCAAATTGATCGGTTTCGCATCTTAGTAAAGGCATTACAGGATCAAGAACCATTTCAAAAGAGTGCCTGGACTCATGTCCGAAAAATGATGAAACGCATCCGTGAGCGCCTCGAACCATCTCCACAGCCAGAGGCCGTGCCCGAAGAAGAAGAAGGAGAAGAACAAGAAGAAGAACAGACCACGAAGCGAGGTGCGGGGAAGACCAATGACTCCGTAGCCCAATGGATCAGGGCTAAAGGGTTCTTCCGTCGAGACGAGCTCGTCACCCCGCGAGCCGCCAAGAATGTTGACACTTTTTGCCACATTATACAAGGGGTAGAAGATAGTAGAATTTTGTATAGTATTTCCTTGTTGAAAGTTTTCTTTTATTTTTAAGTTACAACAATTTTGACTCTCCCTATCATAGAATGAAGAAGAAAGAGCTTCGCTACCAAACAGGCCAAGGAAAATTGCTTCGCCGAAGGAAAAGGAGGAGGATGTGGAAAGAGCTTCGGGCCCGAAGCACTTCAAATCACCACTTCGGGCGAAAACCTTGCGAAGTAATTTCATCGAAGAAAATACAAAGATAACGCTTCGCACCCGAAGCATTTTCAGCAGCCGCTTCGGGCGGAAGTTTTGCGAAGCAGCATCCAAACGACTTCGCCGAAGGAGGAGAGCATAATCCAAATCCGCCAAGGCAAGGAAACTACTTCGGGCCCGAAGTATTTCCGACACCTACTTCGGCCAGTTTTCACCCGAAGCAGTGATGCCCGAAGCAAAATGACAATGTGTCGAAAGCAGAGAAATGCTTCGGGAGGATATTCCTCGAACCACAGTTTTGAGAGAGAATCGGGCCGAAACATTTTCCAGCCGAAGCAGTTTCGCCAGCGAAGGACAAAAGGCCTCACTTCAAAGATGCAATCCGCTCGGTACTCGACATCCCCGAAGTAGTTTCTGCGAAGCATTATTTTGCGAAGAACAAATCAAGGAGAATCTACTTCGGCCCAAGGCTTTGGCGAGGCGGATATGTAGCGAAGCACTTTTCGGGCCCACGTTCCAAGGCGGGCAGCTTCCCAAGGTGATCAAAAGCCCCTTATAAGTACCCCCTTTCTTGCCCGATAAGTCCGTTGACCAATTCTGGCAAACGAAAGGGACGTAACAGTCCTCGAAGTAAAACCCGACGGGCATAGCGATCACTCAAGCACAGCATCCAGAAGCCAGGGACACTCGGGCGGCGCATTAAATGAAGGTTTCCACGGTTGACCCGGTCACAGGTTCCAGTTTTGGTAACCGATTTGAAAACTCAGTCACAGCAGCCGCGAGGAGCCGATTTCTCAGGGCCCGAGGACGTACTCCGTCGTTTTGTAATAATGATTCAGAGGGTCGGGTCCTCTATAAAAACCCAGGCTTTGCAATGTAAAAGGGGGGGAACTTTCTGCTAGAAAGCTGCTGTAACTTGATGTCCTGCGTCTAATACTAAAGATCTTTTGTGCTCCATTTCTCTCTTTTATGCTGCCTTTTGTGCTTAATTCTTTTGTCTGTCTGCACTCGTATACTGAGACTCTGAATCCTGAATCCGGTGTGCGATTGGGGACTGTACCCTAAAATTTGCCCTGAAGGATACATAGGAGAGAAAAAACGTCCCTGTTGCTTTCTTTTATGTTGCCTGGTGGATCGAGGTTTCTGTTATTCCCTCGTCTTAATCGCTGTTACTCTGAACCCTGAATTCCAGCGAGAGAGAGGAGAACCCTGCGAACCCATCCAGAGGATACATAGGAAGGTCGGCACTGCGTTTCTTTCATCTATTCTTGGTGTTCTTTGTTGCTATTCGAGTTATTAGTGAGTGATCGTGCTTCCTGTTCTTCCCCACCTTGAATCATCAATCTCTAACCCTTACCCCTTTTTATTTCTTTCTCTAACCCGAACTCCTTTTATCTCTTTCCTGCACTCTTATCTCAAACCCCAAAAGTAGATTAGTATAGGAGCCGGCCTTCTCCGGAGATTGGCACGAGGGGCATCTCTTCCCTTCGGCCTTTCAATGTTGGTCGCAGGTCCAGGGCGCGCAAACCCACCGAAAGTCCTTTCCTGTGCGGATTTGATGACCAACGGGAACCGCAACTACCAGCTGCGGTTTAGGAGTGGCACCCATTTTGGGTACCCTCCTAGACCATTGAGACATTAAATTAAATTCCTAAAGCTAGCCTAGCCTAGTGGGATTCATTACCAACAATTTAGTGAGGTTCATTATCCGCATTACTTAATGTGGTTCATTTTATTGGTATTGAGTGTGAAGTCTCGGTTTCAAGTTGCCTTGCCTGCACCTTAGCCCCGACTAGTAGATGGCTGATTAGGATCCGACATCGAGGTAGAGGGGTGTAATCACGGTAGAGTGTGGTAGTTTTTCAGATCAAGAAATGTTCTCTCACTCTCAGAGCTCTCAAATTGCTAATGCTTGCAAGAAAATAATGAAAAATTTCAAATGAGAATTCAATTTATAGGTTTTCCTAGTCTCAACGAACTGCAGCTGACACCTACAGTTCTAGAACTAAGATTTTTCACCTACAGGTCTGAACTGCGGTTCCCAAAATTTAGAAATTTAAATCATATATTGTACTTGCAGTCCACAAATAGCATTAAATGCACTCAAACCCACCGTGGGAAGGTCTAAAAGCACAAATTAATGACTTCCATCGGATAAAAATTTAAAATCAATGATTAAAATTACAAATTTGGTGATGTTAAAAGCACCAGGACCAATCAAATACATGTAAAATTAAAACAAAAAAATTAAATAATTAAAAACCAAATGCGCCTCGTATTCAGTGATTTATCCTATACACTTGGCGGTTGCAGCGAGTTGTGATCCATGCAATCTGGAAAGATGAGTAAATCACCATAAGGTTATTTGGGGTAAAATTGTCATTTCTTTTATGACATCTTTCAGAAAATCATAGACAAATATGATTCAACACAAGTCTAATTGTATTTTTATCATGTTGATTCCTTAAAATGACTATTGTAGCCTGAATGCTCCATGGGATAGAAATGTGCCAATACTACTAAGAGTTGCAATCATAAGCTAAACTAGGCCTAGCCAAGGCCTAGTTAAAAGGATCGAATCTTAATTTGTTCAAGATCATTCATTATGGTCAAGCAATTTTGTCACTTCATACATTGTCATTACCCCCATCGACTCATCGCTTAAGGGGGTAGTCATAATTTCATAATCATAATCAAAGTCAGCAGAAGATCCCTGAGATCGTAGATCCCTTGATCTTGTCAAAATTGTGTTCATTCTTGTGAATCATTGTCAATAGCTATCATAAGCTTCCCTCTTTTCTTGGGGTAAATAGCAAATATGATAATTGGTTTGTAACTCTCATCCTTCGGATTTATGGGTCAGAAGATACCCATACTTGGCATTGATGCTATCCGAACGTCTGATGATGAGGGCAGACTTGTCAAAATGTAAGCCTTTCACAAGTTGGAAGCAATGATTCCAAGATGCGCGTCCTTTTGCTGGACCTGGAGCATCTAATGTTGATCTGACTAATAATAATCATATAATTAGGATGTATATTTTTTCTCAGTGTTGTTCAATCTCACAACGCATCTCAAAAGTGGCATCTATATACACCTAAAACACGTCATGTCGAGGGCAACTACTCATATGGACATGCTACAAGACCATATGGAGGATCTTGGATAGACTCCAAGATAGAGCAATGGTTCTAACCACTCAATTTAGGCATTTTTTCCTAAGTAGTCTTAACCGTAGCCCAGACCTGCGATCTTTAGTATAAACCACGGGTGACACCTACGGTCTATATTCTGGACTGCAACTGTGACCTGCAGTCTTAACTGAAGTTCATTTAGGCCTTCCATCCGAGCCAAATCGGTTGGAACGGAAAAAATATCTAGAAGGAGGTAGTTGAAGGACAAAATATTCCAAAGGCTTCCATCCCAACTGTCCTAACCACCCTTCTTGGTCTTGGCTTCTCCATGAAGCCACCCGTAGCCCTAAGGGCATGCTATAAATACCCCCTCCAAATGGGGAGAAAAATAGGAGTAAGCATTGGAGATTTGAGAAGTGAAGCCCTGGCGAATTGTACACTCAAACTAAGTATACTAAGATATAGAGCTATTGCACTTAATCCTTGATCCTTTTGCCACCATTCATGATGAATTGTATTATATATGCCCTAGGTGCTTAGGAGGATCAAGAAATGCAAATCCAAGAAAACGAAGGCCATTCACATCGAATTGACCACCAAATCAGTCTAAGGACAATGAAAGCAACCCTTTAACATCAATTTGGATAAGGAGATTCAGCCCACTGTCCATGATTTTGAGGGTAAACTTATTAGAGGCCAAACCATGACTGTCAACTGTGGTTCACAGTGTAGACCGCTCACCAGAGTTGCGGTTTACAATAGTTGACAGATCACCTTACTATTTTCATTTATGTCTAGTTAAATAGGTTAGATTAATCATTTCTTAGGTTTAATTACAATTTAGAAGAATTTTGACCGTAGGAATTAGCTTAGAATAGATAGTTTATGTTTTGCATTAATTAGGAGATTTTTGGATCTTTTATGCATCTTTATGCTTCTATTTGGTTATATGATCCATGCATTATTTTCCTAACGATTTCTTTACATGCTATATTACAATCTCCTCATTTCGTGCATAGATTAATAGTTTTAAATGCTTTCTTGATTTCATGCTTTTCTTTATTCAAGATTCCTCCAAAAGCCTCATCAAGAGAGGCCTCCTTTGTTACTAATTGCTTCTTGTTGTTTCTTGATCGCAGGGAAAAGGATTTGAAGGAGAGATAAAGCATCCAATTCCTTCATCAACGTGAAGAAGAGGGTCATCGAAACCCTAGAGCAGTTCATGTCACCCTGAGGGGCATTTTGATCACACCTACCCTTGATAGGTATTAGACACTATTATAATTGATGTATCAAATGGGTATCCCTACAAGGGATGAATCTGTAATTTGACTCCATTGAAATTTATTAAGGATTACTTGTATTCATATTATTTCTTGTTATCAAAGTGTATCTTTCTTCAATTGCAATAGTTAGATCGGGTTTGAGCCTTTTTGGTGGTTACACCATGTATAATAATATAGCATGTGAAAGTTGAAAAAATAAAATTGTAAAGTACAAAGGATTAGGGTTTTTTCCTGAAAAAATGTTTAATCGTTTAGGAGCCATTTCTTCATGAAGAGTTATATGATTCAGCTAATTCTTGGACCAACGTGTGCAAAATTTGAATAGATTTAAAATGAGTGATCATATGTAAACATCCGAGCAATATTGAGGAAGATACAACCTTGTGAAGTCAACCATTCGAAACAAGAGTAATGACGATTTTTCAAGTCACAAAAAGCGAAATTGCAAATATTTTCCAACTAGGTTTCGAATGATGGGAAGAGCAATGAAGGGCTAGGACTTTAGTGGGACAAAGAATTTTTTAGCTAAGTTCTTTTTTCCCTTTTTTATCTTAGAAATTGTGCATGAAAATTTTATAAAGTTTTTATCAAATATTATATTTGCTATAGGACTTTTAGATAATTTTCATTAGATTTTGAGTTTTTGTTTTCTTTTCATGTATTGATTTATAGTTAAATCCTTAGAATCATCCCTACTGGTAGAGGTTAGTGAGAACACCTCAAAGAGATCCTCATTGCTCCAAGATAGGGCATTTGCTAGTAACTTTAGTGGGTACTGGAAAAGGGCTTCAACCTTGAGATATTGGATTGATAGGAGTTAGAATTCTCCAGAAGTTATTCTATCATTTCTTCCCAAAGGTTTCTTCCTAGCCATTTTTTTCTATGGAAGATAGAGAAATAATCCTAAAAGGGGTCATTGGTCTTTTAGAAGAGCAGGGCTATTCCTTACCCATTGGTATGAAGGCTTTTCACTTGAAAAATGTAAATCTATCCCTAGTACCAGTCTAGGTTAGGATGTTTGGGTTGCCCATTAAATTTTTAGAAATAGATATATTCAAAGGAAATATATCACCCTAGAGCAGTTCATGTCACCCTAAGGGGCATTTTGATCACACCTACCCTTGATAGGGATTAGACACTATTGTAATTGATGTATCAAATGGGTATCCCTAAGAGGGATGAATCTGTAATTTGACTCCAGTAAAATTAATAAAGGATTCCTTGTATTCATATTATTTCTTGTTATCAAAGTGTATCTTTCTTCAATTGCAATAGTTAGATCGGGTTTGAGCCTTTTTGGTGGTTACACCATGTATAATAATATAGCATGTGAAAGTTGAAAAAATAAAATTGTAAAGTGCGAAGGATTAGGATTTTTTCTTGAAAAAATGTTTAATCATTTAGGAGCCATTTCTTCGTGGAGAGTTATATGATTCAGCTAATTCTTGGACCAACGTGTGCAAAATTTGAATATATTTAAAATGAGTGATCATATGCAAACATCCGAGCAATATTGAGGAAGATACAACCTTGTGAAGTCAACCATTCAGAACAAGAGTAATGACGGATTTTCAAGTCACAAAAAGTGAAATTGCAAATATTTTCCAACTAGGGTTCGAATGATGGGAAGAGCAATGAAGGGCTAGGACTTCAGTGGGACAAAGAATTTTTTAGCTAAGTTCTTTTTTCTCTTTTTTATCTTAGAAATTGTGCATGAAAATTTTATAAAGTTTTTTATCAAATATTATATTTGCTATAGGACTTTTAGATAATTTTCATTATATTTTGAGTTTTTGTTTTCTTTTCATGTATTGATTTATAGTTAAATCCTTAGAATCATCCCTAATGGTAGAGGTTAGTGATCGCACCTCAAAGAGATCCTCATTGCTCCAAGATAGGGCATTTTCTAGTAACTTTAGTGGGTACTGGAAAAGGGCTTCAACCTTGAGATATTGGATTGATAGGAGTTGGAATTCTCCAAAAGTTATTCTATAATTTTTTCCCAAAGGTTTCTTCCTAGCCATTTTTTTCTATGGAAGATAGAGAAATAATCCTAAAAGGGGTCATTGGTCTTTTAGAAGAGCAAGGCTATTCCTTACCCACTGGTATGAAGGCTTTTCACTTGAAAAATGTAAATCTATCCCTAGTACCAGTCTAGGTTAGGATGTTTGGGTTGCCCATTAAATTTTAAGAAATAGATATATTCAAAGGCAATATGAAACACTCTAGGAGAATTCCTTGAGATTTCAGATACAACAAAAGATGGATTTTTGTCTATTTATGCTCGAATATTGGTCATGATTGATATAAGTAAAGCTTTACCGGAATCAATCATTCTTAAGTATAGGGATAATATGTGGATCCAAAATATATATTATGAAAACATATCTTTTAGATGTAGAAGATATCATGATTTGGGGCATATTGAGATATCATGACCTAAGAAAATCCCAACAGAATCATTTGTAGAAAATTGTAAGAGAAATTTACAAATGGTTATGGATAAAGATGGTTTTCAACTTCCAAAAAATAGATCTAGAAAAATAAAAGAAAATGAACAGTGGAGACCAATACGAAAGGATACTGGAAGAAATTCCAATTCTTTTGAGGTTTTAGCCTATGAAGAAAAAGTAGATCAAAACTTAGAGGACACAGTACATCAATTAGCAAGGAACCATCTATTCAGTATGATCCTAATTTAAGGAAGAACATTCTCTATGAACTTAAGAAATGTGTCTCATCAGATCTTGAAGACTCCCTTGAAGTACCATGAACCATTCAAGAGGAAATAATTGGTAAATAAAATGTATTTTTAGAAGTTAATACCTCTGCCATTAATAAGGAAATACTAGAAAATGAGTCGGATAAGTCAAAAGCTTCTATAATAGAGCCAGGAGAGGATAAATAGTTGAAAAACAAAATTATGAAATAATATTGAGGAATAGAATAATAAGACATACTCTTACTATAGGCAAGGCAAAAAGAGGAAAACCCTCAAATTATTAAGCAATATTTAGGGAAGCAAGAGCTAGCATAGAGAAAGGAATACAAACTAATTTGGTTGAACTTATTTTTACCAAACAACAAAATGATATTGATAATACTCAAGAGGGGCCAAAAGCCCCTAATAAGACATGATTATCATCTCATGGAATATAAGGGGTGCAAATGCCCCCTCAAAGCATAGGTGTATAAGGGACCTATGTTTAAGTAATAAACCTGATATTCTTTGTATCCAGGAAACTAAAATGAAAAAAGAAGTTTCAAAAACTATGAAAGCAGTTTGGGAAAGATGTGAATGGGATGCTATGGATTCTAAAGGAGCAGCAAGGGGAATTCTAACTTATTGGAATCCTTCTGGAATATCTTGTGTAACTATTCATAAAACTAGGTAATGAATAGCCTCTTTAGTCACTTGGTATTTTGTAAATATCCGCTTCATCCTTATCAATGTCTATGGACCTACAACTCAGTCTAATAGATTATAATTTTGGAGTAGGATTGAAGCCTTTATGAGAAGTAAAGACCAAGAAACCTGATTCATGATCATTGGAGATTTTAATGCCATAACCAAGCTGAATGAAAAATTTAGGAGAATTAGGAAATTGACCCAAAGTATGAAATATTTCTCAGCTTTTATTCAAAACAACAATCTATGGGAAGTTCAGTTTGAAGAAGACAACTATACTTGGACCAACAACAGGAGAGGCCATAATCTAATAGCAAAAAAATTAGATAGCTACATTCTCTCAGATCATTGGCTATATGAAGGAACTTGTGCTAAATTTAATACCTTAACAACGATTGGTTCAAATCAGTGGACAATAAGAGTTAAAACGGTGGTAGATGAATTCAAAAAAATATAATATTTTAAATAAGAGTAGATGTGGGAAGACCATCCTCAATTGTTTGATATGATAGCTCAAGCATGGAACTCTTTAGGTAATGGTGGATTGTAAGATCTTCCAACCCAAATTAAATCTATGACATCTGGATTAAAATAATGGAACAAAAACACCTTTGGAAACATATTTGAGAAGAAAGAAGAACTAAAATATAAACTTTCAAAATTCTAAAAAGGTGATGAAAATAATACAAGCTCAAAGGAAAGGGATTTTCTTAGTGAATATCATAATATTTTGAGTAAGGAAGAGAAATTTTGGAGATTAAAATTGAGACAGACTTGGTTAAAAGGAGATAAAAATACAATTTTTTTCATAGGATGGCTATAGTACAAAGATCATCTTCTAGAATTAGTAGAATTAAATCAATATAAGGGGTTTGGATTGAAGATCAAAGTGAAATTAGAAAAGAAGTAAAAAAAAATTATCAAAATATTCTAGGTTTAGAGGATACCGAAGTTCTTAATGATAAACTTCTTCAAGATGTTCCTTCAGTTATAACAAATGAATATAATAGGAAACTGATGGAGCCTATTACATTAGAAGAAGTTCTTTTATATTTTTTCTCTTTTAATAAGGATAAATCCCCAAGTCCAAATGAGCTCTCTACAACTTTTTACCAACATAATTGGGATATAGTGAAGGATTCTTTATTGGTGGTATTGAAACAATCTAGGGTAAAACAATACATTCCTTATAAAATAAATGCAACTTATATTACCGTAATTCCAAAAAATAATGATGTTGAATTGTTTAATTCTTTTAGACCCATAAGCCTATGTAATATGGCTTATAAGATTATTTTCAAAGTGATGGCGAATAGATTAAGGCCATTATTAGACAAAATCATTTTAGAAGAGCAAGGAGGATTTGTGAAAGGGAGACAAATTCTGGATGGGATCATAGTAGCTCATGAAGTTATACATTCAACAACTTCAAGAAAAGAGAAAACTAGATCTTAAAACTTGATATGAGTAGAGCCTATGAGAGGGTTAAATGGGATTTTATTTTTGTAGATATAGATAAGTTTGGTTTTGGAAGAAATGGGTTAGATGAATTAGAGCTCGTGTCTCTACAGTTTATTATTCAGTGTTGGTCAATGGGTTAGTGACAATATTTTAAAGCCAAGATAGGCCTTAGACAAGGATATCATCTATCTCCTTATTTTTTCATTATTATGGAAAATGTTTTGAGGAGAAAATTAAAGAAGGCTTACAAAGATGGGCTTATAAGTGGACATAAGGTTAGTAATAACATCAATAACATCACCCATCAATAGTTTGTAGATGATACAACCCTTTTTTGAAGGGCAAGGATAAATGAGGCCAGAGCTTTGAATAACTTTTTAAAAGAGTACGAAAAATATTTAGGACAAAAAATTAATACGTCTAAATCCAAAATTTACTTCCTTAACACTCCTGCTAATATCAAAGCAAGAATTTGTAGGTTGCTTTAAATGGACGAGGCAAATTTTCCAACAACTTCTCTAGGGATACCTTTATTCGAGGGGATAATGAGGATAGATTTATAGAATCTTGTTATTAGTAAAGTTCAAAATAAACTTCCAGCTTGGAAATGTAGATGGTTATCATTAGCAAGAAGAGTGCAGTTAATTAAGTCAGTCTTACAAGATATTCCAACATATTATATGTCATTGTATTCTATGCCAAAATCAATTAAAAAAAGTTTAATCTTTATTATGCAATTTTTTTTATGGTGAGGTTTATATGATAAAAGGAAATTTTCTTTGGTGAAATGGAGCAAGTTGTGTGATGATAAAACTAGGGTAGGTCTTGGTTTAAGAGCTCTTACAGATGCAAACTTAGTTCTTAGGGGAAAAGTTATCTGGAGATTGTACAAAAAGAGTCAAAGACAATGGGCAAGAATTCTTCTAAGTATGTTGATCCCAATAACCCAAGTTTAATATTTATTGCATTATCTCTTCCAAATGGTTCTACTCTTTGGAATGGTTTAAAAAATCTATTGATCTTATGATTAAAGGTTTAATATGGGTGGTGGGAACTGGAGAAAAAAATTCTATTTGGACGGATACTTGGTGTGATAAAAAACCACTTAATTTAGATCTAGTTTTGAAACCCTAGATGAGATTGCTTCAATATGAATATGGTGATAAGGTTTCAAACATTTTGTTCAAGGATCGAGAAGGAAGATACAAATGGAAAGAAGATTTTTTTACAAGTATACAAGACATTGATGCTAGGAGGCAATTGAGTAGAAAGATAACTATGGTTATTCCGAGGGGTGGCAAGGATAAATTGATTTGGGAGTTGAATAGCTCAGGAGAATACACAACAAGAAGTGGATATAATGTTCAACACCAACATAATAATAATATCACTAGAATATGGAGAGATATTTGAGATAAACCAAGAATTCCTAAAGTCAAAATGTTTGTTTGGCTAGTAGGTCATAGAAGAATTTTCATGGCCCCTCTCAATGTGTTTTCTGTAATAAGGAGGAAAGTATTGACCATCTCTTGGGACATTGCTCAATAGTTTGGAATATATGGCAATGGATTCTTAATATGTTTGGTAAATGCATGGTGATGAATAGTAGAATTGAAGATTGGTTAAAGCATTGAAAGAACACTTATAAAAGTGAGGTTTTACAGACAATATGAGATATATCAAAAGATACAATACTTTGGACTATATGGCTAGAAAAGAATAGAAAAAAATTTAAGGAAAGGAAAGCAATTTAGAGGTAATGAAAAATAAGATATGTTTGGCCATAGTGGAGTCTAAACCAACCCTATCAACTCACCCAATCCCTAATTTAGAAGTAGAAAGTCTTGATAGATAGAGTCAAGTCATTAAATGGAATTATGATGTTGGGTAAAAGAGAAGCAAAAATAAGGTAAAGAATATAAAGTGCAAACCACAAGATGTGGAGTGGGTTAAATTGAATTTTTATGGAGCATCTAAAGGAAATCCAAGACCAACAGGAGGAGGAGGAATAATTAGAAATAATAAAGGAGATATTTTGTCTCATTATGCTTTCAATAGTGGATTTAAGACAAATAATGAATTTCAAGCTTGGGCAACTTCAGAAGATTCAAAATATGTAAACAAATAAAATGGAATAGAGTGTGGATGGAAGGTGAATCTCTCGTAGTAATATATGCAATTTTGAGGAAAGCAAAGGCTCCATGGAACATACAAGAGATAATTGTGGAAATTCAAGATCTTGCTAAAGAGTTTGAAGAAATCAGGTTTACACATATATTAGGGAAGGAAACAAATGTGTAGATAAGCTAATCAATAAAGGGGTTTTGATTGAGAATCGTGAAGTTAAATTATCCTTTCCATGGTTAGAGGAAGTAGAAATTTTAGTTGAATCTGACAAAAAATGTTGATTGCCTAAATCAATTAATGATTAAGATTTACTTTAATGTTTTCCATTGGTAATATATGTTTTATTTTGTAACAATAATGTGTTTTCATTTAGACTATTTATTATAATTTGTGTGGTTGCACTTGTGTTTCAAGAAGGAAACTAGCAATCCAAATTTGATAAAGTGGACTATGATAGTGCGATGTTTTGGAAATATTACTCTACTAAGATGCAAGGCATAGATAGTAGAGGTGAAGTTTTAGCATTATGAAGGCTGCTATAGGAAAATATCAAGAAAATTGCTAAATTATGGAGTAATTGTATTCATATAGAGATTTGAAAAGATCCAGAAAATGAAAATCAAGTATTCAAATATTTTATGTAAAATGTAGGTTTTTAACTATAGCATCTTAATTGAGATGAGAAGTGTATCTATTTGTAAACTCTCAAGCTCTAAAGAAGAGAGATGTAATTTGTCAAGGATGGGGGGCCTGAGTATAACCCCTTATTATCAAGCAACAAAAAATATAGCATATGAAAGTCATACCTGTGAGGGATACTATTGTGGTAAGTCCTTGGGTTTTCGTCCAAGAGAGCTAAGTTCAAATATCGATAAGATGAGATCGAAACCCCTTGTAAAATCTCATGTAAACTTAAATTTTTGCTTGACAAAAACAACATAGTGGTTAGGGCTTTGACATCTCTTTGAGAAATTCCAAGACATACCCACAAGGGATAGGTTGACATACTCAAAAGGGATAGGTTGGATGGAAGTGACCTAGTGTTTGGTGATCGGTTGCCCTAATCCCTAGTTTGATGTTGTGAAGGATTGGGAATTGTTGACTTAGTGTAACTCGACTAGGGCTTTAGCCTCTCTTTGGGAAGTTCCAAGGTTCAAATCATCGCATACCCAAAAAGGATATGCTAAATGGTAGTAGCTAAGTGTTTGTCGGTTGTTTGCCCTAGTTTGATATTATAAAGGTCTCTAAACTTAATCTAACCCAACATACTAGGGTTTATAACAACATCCAAATAAAAGGTCGAGGTCTCTAAACTTAATCTAACCCAACATACTAAGGTTTATAACAACAACATCCAGTAATGTTACCAATCCTACATGTTTTATTATTATTATTATTATTATTATATATATATATATATATAATTATAATTATAATTATAATTATAATTATAATGTGAAAGTCATTGTAACTCACGCCATAACATGTTCTTCGTCTAGGGCTTTAGCTTCTTTTCGGGAAGTTCTAAGGTTCAAATCATCACATACTCAAAAAGGATAGGCTAAATGGTAGTAGCTAAGTGTTTATCGGTTGTTTGCCCTAGTTTGATATTATAAAAGGTCGAGGTCTCTAAACTTAATCTAACCCAACATACTAGGGTTTATAACAACAACATCAAAATAAAAGGTCTAGATCTCTAAACTTAATCTAACCCAATATATTAAGGTTTATAACAACAACATCCAATAATATTACCGATTCCATATGTATTATTATATATATATATATATATAAATAAAATGTGAAAGTTATTGTAACTCACGCCGTAGCACGTTCTTTGTCTTGCTTGCAAGTAGAATATTGCGACTTTGATGTGTACATGCTTTCTCTATATAATCATTCACTGGATTTTTAAAAATTGAAACGCCAACAACGACAACATTCAGTCAATTTCGCATCATGTTCCTAATCATGAGAAAGCCCACGCAGATCTTGTTTCGTCTCGTATTCACACTTGTCGCATTTAAATTCTCACGAAACGAAACCAAATCATTTTTACACACCACAATGTGGACTCCTAAACGTTTACTTATTTATCCTCCCCCAATCTCGGTTCCCATAAAGTTGAAGCTCATCTCTACCGTTCCATAAGATCTTCGTGTACATATATAGATGTAAAAAGATTTTCTTACCTCCTCGGTTAACCGAAACCCTGCAACATTTGACAGAAAAGTACTTAACCACATGATAACTAGTAGCTTTCCACAGTCATGTCTAGTCGCTTTTCAATCTCCATGTGGTGGACACTTCTATAATGATGTTGATGTACGTCTTCTATAATAAGACATATGTCCTTTCTCTATAGTTTAATCTTATAAAATTAAACTGAAATACGAATCTTCCCCTCTAGACTTTCCAGTACAAATTTACAAATTTTTATCTATAAGAGGTATAGACTAGATTCATAAAAAACAAAATCTCTTCATTATAATTTGGGTAACTTGCTGAAGTAAACTACAGATTTCAACAATTGTTTGTCTATAAGATGTTGTTGGGTTTATTAACTTAAGTTTTTTTTTGTGATACATAGCAGAGTTGGTAATCGTCGTTATTTTTAATAATTGGTTAGGGTTCAAACTACAGACCATCAAACCTATCCGTCTCGTTAATTGTTGATTCAGCGTGAGATGGGGATCGTCGGTCACTGAGGGTCCATACTGTCGTCTTCAGTCTGATGCGCACTCTATCGTCTTCAGTCTAATGCGCACTCTGTCGTCTTCAGTCTGATGCGCACTCAAAGTATTAGGGACTGCAACCACCAAACCTATCCATCTTGTTAATTGTTGATCCAGCCTAAGATGGGGACCGCCACCAAACCTATCCATCTAGTTAATGTTGATCCAGCCTGAGATGGGGACCGCTGGTCACTCAAGGTTCGTACCGTTGTCGTCGGTCTAATGCGCACTCAAAGGATTTAGAACAGACTACTACCTTTACAAACTGACACCACCAATTTTTTTAAGCACTTGGTTATGATGGATTACCCAGTCCAATTATAGAGTGTCCAAAAGAAAGAAGCATTTCATCACACAAGCGGACATAATATTTGTTCGGTATGTCTGTTGGTATACTTTAGTCGAGCTGTGGTCCGGAAATCAATCTGGATGCCACACTATTTCATGAAAAGGAATGCTATTGGAGGGCAATAGACTTAGGAAGAATCCTAACTGTCTGATCAATTTTCTGCCACGTAAGCACATACAGAGGCCCCTCGCAATTAGATAATTGTTGACGATATGCATTAAGGCATTGATGATCACTTAAATATATATATATATTTTTAAATAATTAATATTTTGTATAAATAAAAATTTGATTTTTTTTGACGCTGCGCTGATCAAACCGAGATCACTTTGGGCGCGATAGAATGCTTTTCGTCTGGCTTTTGTTGCTTGGACCGCTGCATTAATCGGAAATGGTCGTGTATTGACTGCGTAAGACTTGCTTCTTCAAGGCTGTGCAGGGGCTGAGCTGGGAAGAAGAATAGGAAGCTTTATTTATTTGTTTGTTTTGCATGTGACAGGCGATCGGATCCGAAAATGCGCAGAAAACGGTCTAAAAGATTATGACTTTTCGTCTCGGTGCAAAGTCTTTTGTATCTACGATTTTTGTTTGGCTTTTATGATGTCTTTTGAGGGATTTGGCGGCGATACGGTGTTTATTCGGTGATTGAGAAGCATATCAAGTTATTGCGAGGTAATTTGTCTTCGGTTAAGCGGTTTGTATGATTTGCCTTTGTGAATTTGTAATATGGCGAATTTGGAATGAAACGTGAGAATTTTGAGCACTGTTTGATTTGATTGAATGAATTTGATGGGTACAAACATGGAATTTGAGGTTTATAAGAGGTAAGTGGCGAAATCGGGCTTTCTTAAGTAAATAGCCGTGAAAATCGAGCTTCTGTGATTTTTACCTGCAAAACGCGAGCTCATGTTGATGTGCTTGAGCTGGCAGAAACTGAGAGGTGTCATTTGAACTCTTGACTGTGAAAATTGAGCTTGTGAAACTTTTTGACTTCTATTTTTTTTGTGAACAATTTAAAGTTTTGTAGCCCTAATTTCGGCACCATTTTATGATTTCACCTTGTTTGTGAACGACTACTAAATATGTTTGTGTAAGATTATCCTCAGTAAGCAGATTTTTTATTCGTTATGTGGCCAACATATATGAATGTTTTTTACCGTGATTTTTAAGTTTTGGAAATAATTTTGAAGTTGTAAGCTGCTTTTTGTGATGAACTTGGAATTTCTTTTGCACGTGAATTAGGCCCTGTGAGTTTAAGTGATGAACTTTATGATCTATTTCGAACACATTGGAATTTCTCTGTTCGGATTGGGCTGATTTGACTGGCTTAAGTTGGAAACATTATGTTTTTTAAATGTTTGTAAAGTATTAGTTTTGCTTAATATTATTTATGTTCTTGAAATTTGTTATAAATAAACGTCTGCTGTTTTTGAGTGAAGACTTTGGGTGTAAGTTCTATTGTGAATGTTTTGCAACGTCTTTTCTGTAATTAGGTCAAAATAACTTGGGTAAATTGTAACGACATTGACCTCCGAAGTTTGTGATTATTTAGGCACCAAATACCCTGTTGTGATTTATGCTGAATTTTAACTTCTATATGAGTTTGCATTGGCCATTTCGAAGTTTGAGCTTGGAGTTTTCACCTTATCATCAAGGTCTTCCTAATATATATAAACCGTTTAAAGAAAGTTTAAAGTTTATTTTAGGTCAAAGTGAAAGGCCAAGTTTAAGATCACTCACTTAAAAAGGTTCTCCTTGTCTGTAAGTCGCCTTATGCTGGATTCAAAGGTTGGAAACTAGTCTGCAATCTTATATTGGTTTCTCTGGACTGAAACACTGGCACTTTTGTTTGGCAGTCGGCATGCTTTTGCTCTAAAAATTTAAGTTGTTTGTTTTCAGTAATTGTTTTTCATGGAGGACCTTTTCTTATAACCATTTGGAAAGTTTCTTGATCATACAAAAACAATGAGATTTAACATTACAGGAAAGTATGATCTATATATAGTAAGTACACTCATATAAATGGTTTCTAGTTTGTCAATGGAGGAGGTTAATATTTTTAATGTGTACTTAGAATCTTCTTGATTGAAATAGGCAATTTAAAACCTTCTAAGCTTCCCATAACCGATTGATTGGCTAGCACTTTGTTGATCGGAGCTAATGTGTCCTGCCCTCAACTAGACGGTTGCTGTCTAGAACTTTCCTTCTTTTTTTTTTTCATAACCACTCGGAGCTTTTTTCTGATAGTGTCTAACGAACTTTGATTGCATTAGAAGTATATGCCGGGCTTTGTGATTCATTTTTTTTAAATTCATTTTAGTTGAGGATGTGCGCTCTGTGATTCATTTTTTAAATTCATTTTAGTTGAGGTCTGCTCTTTGAGCTCTTTTCGATGACCACAAGCTAAAGAACTTTTCAGGACCTTTTCTTATGAACTTGAAAACCATCATGATCCTGAATAGTGTGGGTAGCATTGATTTGGGCAAAATGGTAAAGCTGGAGCTTCTATTTAAAGTATGAACACCTGAGGTGGGAATTGTGATGTAAGCTGAGCTTCTGCTCAAGGTTTTGTAATCTTCTATAATATTTCTTGTCATCGTGGTCCTTTCATCACTGTTAACTCACACCAATGCTAATCAATGGGTTATGTGATTGTTTTGTTTTAAGGTACATTTGAGGATATATTATTATATTGTATAAGGGTTGGCATGGGTCACACATAATCTAAGGTTGATTGTATTATAATATTATATAATATAATATTATAATATTATAGTAGTAGTAGGCTTCCCATAGAATGAGAAGATGAATATATAAAAAAGAGATATTTGTCATTGTAATCATTATGGAGATCAATCATATGTAATCATCTTTGTCTACGAAGTGGCTTATGGGTTTTTGTCCTATTTAAATGGTACACTCATCTTGTAAGATCTTATGGAGTTATTCCTTCCTTAAGAATTATAATTGGTGTTTCTCTACCTTAAAGGTATTATCTATCTCTCTCATTTATGGATTGTTATTGTAGATAATTATTTGTGGATGAATGATTTGATAATTTTGTATATGTTAGCGTAGCTATGTTTCATTACATTATTAGGCTAGTTTGTTATTCATTATTTAGCATGTTGTTTCCAACAACTTCTAAGCTAGTTAGCTCCGTAGCTGACGGGTTAATCTAATCTCCATGTAAGTTATTTATTCCATCAATGATAATTGCGATGTGTTCGTTTGGTCAATATGGTATCAGAGCATTGGTTACTATAGACGCCCGCCCTCCCTTGATTACTTCTCAGTGAGTTGATCTGCGTCCTTAGGGCACAAATCTCGAGGCAATGCATCACTCGAGGTAGTACAAAATTTGCACACCTCTCGAGGCAGCACACCACACGAGACAGATCAGATAGGCCATGGGTGTGACATGGACTAACAAGCCGACTCGGACGTGATGACACAAGCCACACAGGGCCGACTTGGATGCGACGACATAGGCCAGACAGGGCCAACTCGGATGGGACCAAAAACTAGACGCCCGCCCTCCCTTGATTACTTCTCAGTGAGTTGATCTGCGTCCTTAGGGCACAAATCTCGAGGCAATGCATCACTCGAGGTAGTACAAAATTTGCACACCTCTCGAGGCAGCACACCACACGAGACAGATCAGATAGGCCATGGGTGTGACATGGACTAACAAGCCGACTCGGACGTGATGACACAAGCCACACAGGGCCGACTTGGATGCGACGACATAGGCCAGACAGGGCCAACTCGGATGGGACCAAAAACTAGTTGACAGACTAGGCAACAATGACAATGGAGGCAAGACAACGATGAACCGGGAGACAGCAACGGTGGCACATCCCCCCCAATGTAGCAACTGAAATGGCCATACGCGGGCGAAAATGTCAACGCCCTCTTGGGCAGAGTCTCCCCGACAGGAGACACTTCAATAAAGAAGTGTCCCTCCTTTTAAAAACCTAAACGACGTCTTCCCCACGCATGTGGGACTAAAAACTTCTACTTCTTTTTCTGCATCCTACGCAACGTCAACCAAGGCTAAAGATTTACAATTTTTCCTTAGCAATGGTGATGTTGAGTATGTAATTTTCTCCCATGACTGCATTCTCCACAGAATTCTAGACTTTTTTGGCAAATTAAATTTTTCTCTCGGCTAGCAAATCATCACAGATCTATTTTTTCCTCTCGATAGCCATCACAGAGCACAGAGGCAGCGCGCAATTTGTAGGAAGCAGAGGTTGTGGATGCAGTTTGTGTTGACTGTAGACCTTGAATCAGAGTTGCAAGCAGAAGCATGACTCAAATCAAAGTTGCAGGCAGCAAATTTTTTTTTCTAACGCAGCCATCGCCCCTGATGCAGACGAAACCACCTGAGTGACGCCACCAACGCGGTGTCACTTCGACGGGGTTCAATGACCAGCATCAGGTGAAATAGAGGGAGGTGCCCTCTTCTACACAACCGAGGTCGCAGCTCAACTGGTCGCAGTTGAATCTTGCCTGGAGAAGGTTGAGGGATCGAATCCCTTTGATGCCCCCCGACTTTTTTAAAAGGTATTTTGTTATTTGTTTAAGTTTTTTCTTTCCTTTAATGTTTTTTAATTTTTTCTACCTTTAATTAAATTTTATTTTTCTTTTTTTTAAAAATTATTTTAAATACACTCCAACTATTAAAATTTAATTAAATTAGGAAGAAATTATTTCAAAATTAACAAAAAGAAAAAAAAATCCTAAGGGGGGGGCAATTTTTTTCAAAATCTGCAAAATTAAGGGGGGATAGTGAGTAATTTTTTCAGCATTGAAAAAAGGCAAATTGGCATATTGTAAAAGGTGCATTTTCGGTGGAAACCGACACCTTAGGTTCATTTTTTTGTGGGCAATTTTTTGATGTATGTTGCATTTCATTTATATTTGCACTACTTCATTAAAAATAAAATCAAGCACTCCTAAGTCCCCAAAAATAATTGAACCCATCCGTGCAATTTATTGCACTACAGCGTTCGGTATTTGTGATACCTCTGGTCCGCACTTACAGGTAATGTTGTCGTGATTGGGCTACTGTATCCGTCGCCTAATATAGCTGCCAAAATGACGTCTGAGCTTGTTCTCTATCAATCGTCGGGGAGGAATAAGTATGCCATTTTTTGCTATTTTTTTACTCCATTCCACTACCCTAATCGTTCTTGTGTTTAGGCGTAAATCCTGACGAAAGTTCTGACATCCGAAGTGTTTAGGGGAAGTTACGCCCCACGCATGAGGATTGATGACTTTCTATGGTAGGTGCCATCAACGAGACGATTCCCTTTCAGTACCGCCTAAGTTCCACGTATCGTATGATCTCTAAAAATTACCTATAGTCTCCCTCACGTAAGGGCGGGTGATTTTTTTTATCTTTCAAAATACCTATAGTCTCCCTCACGTAAGGGCGGGTATTTTGTACGGTATAACGGCCTGGAAAAAGGTATATCGAAAGGGGGACCATTTGGTGTTATAAGGAACCCTCACAATGTCTGCAAAGTTAATGACTGATGCTCATCAGTTGTTGAAAGGTCCTAATTACACACCATGGAAAAACAAGATGAAGGCTATCCTAGTCATGGATGACTTATGGGATGTTGTTTCTGGAGCAACAACAAGACCTTCACCAGCTGTTGGATCAACAACAGCCACAACTCCATCTGCTGCTCAGATAGACTTTGACAAGAAAGATAACAAGGCAAAAGTGCTCATCTTGCTTGTTGTTTCAGATGAAGTTCAACCCCACATTGTTGACTGTGCACATAGTAAAGAGGCATGGGATGCCCTTAAAACTATATATGAGGGAAAGAATGACTCCACTATTCTTTACCTTCAATCTCAATTACATAGTCTAAGCATGAAGCAGGGAGAGACAGTTGAACTCTTTCTATGCAGAGTGTCTGAGTTGAAAGTAAAATTGAATTCTTTGGGAGAACCTGTTGATGATAAGCTCCTTACCTCAGTAGTATTGAGAGCTTTACCTGATTCTTATAGGGTGTTGATCACCTCACTTCAGGTGTCACAAAGGAAAGTTACCTTTGTTGAGTTGGTCAATCTGCTTCAAGAAGAGGAGGCACGCCAACTTCAGAGAGATGATTCTTCTAATACAACCCTATACTCCAACAAGAAGGGTTCTAAGAAGAAGGGTAATTTTTAGAAAGGAGGAAATTCTCACAAAGATTCAAAAGGGAAACAACCTCAACAAACGAAGAGATATTGCAAAATTTGTGACAAAGACAACCATGACACCAACAAGTGTTGGCACAAGAATAAGCAATCTAAACAGAAAGGCCAGAACAAACCACAAAACAAGAACAAGCAACCCAAGGTGAATGTTGTTGTTGAAGAATCTGACTCAGATTCTGAGTGGGCACACAAGGTGCTCATGACTACCACAACCTCCAAGTAGAAGGATCCTGTATGGTATGTCGATTTTGGCGCTAGTAAGCACATGACTGGCGACAAATCATGGTTTGAATCATTTGAGGCCAAAGAGGGCAAACCTGTCACTATTGTTGATGACAAAACCTACAAGGTTCAGGGAGAGGGTACAGTTTTAGTCACTCTTCCTGATGGCAAGTGTCATATTGACAAAGTCCTCTATGTTCCAAGATTGGCGAACAATTTGTTGTCAGTCACACAAATTCTGGATAAAGATATGGTTGTGAACTTTCATGTTGAGGATGGCAAGAAGTGTTGTTCTATTACCAGGAGGGGTAAGAACATTGCAACAACTTCATATAAGCATGGCTTATTTGCCTTAGATGCTATCTCTACTCCCCATGTTGCCATGACAGTCTCTACAAAGGAGGCAACTTCCCTATGGCACAAGAGATATGGGCATCTTAGTTCTGGCTACTTACTTGAGCTAAGTAAGTATGAGATGGTAAAGGGTCTTCCTTCCCTTTCTTCCACATTGCCAGTGTGCTCTGACTGCTTGGTAGGAAAGCAACATAGAGTACCTTTTGAGAAGAGCTCTACAAGAGCAAAGAAACCTCTGGAGTTGATTCACACCGATCTGTGCGGTCCTTTCACACCAATCAGTTGTGGGGGGAAGAGGTATTTTTAGTTGTTTGTGGATGACTACTCATGAAATATGTGGGTGTTCTTTCTTAATCTGAAATCTGAAGCCTTTAGTTTCTTCCAGCAATTCAAGAAATCTATTGAGAAGGAGTCAGGGACTTCTATAAAGACCCTCCGCTCAGATCGAGGGGGGAGTTTACCTCTAAAGAGTTTTTTGCATTCTTGACTGCACATGGGATCACAAGACAGTTAACTACTACTTACACTCCTCAAAAAAATGGAGTTGCTGAGAGGAGGAACCATTCTATCATGGAAATGGTTCGTTGTATGCTCACAGGAGCTAGTCTTGGGCAACAATATTGGGCAGAAGCTGTCACCACTGCAGTATATCTATTGAATAGGGCACCCACAAAGGCCCTAAAAGGAATGACTCCACAGGAAGCATGGAGTGGTCGAAAACCCTCCATCTCTCATCTTCGCATTTTTGGATGTAAAGCTTTCATGCACATACCGAAAGAGAAAAGGAAGAAGCTAGATGAGAAGACATTGAAGTGTATTCTTCTTGGCTATGATGAGCACTCTAAGGGTTATCATTTGATTGATCCTTTGACCAAGAAGATTCATGTCAGTAGAGATGTTGTTTTTGATGAGGCTTTCACATCACAAAGCACATCTGATGTATACCTAGATCTTGTGGAATCTAAAGTTGAGAAGTCCCCTTCATCACCAAATACTGGAGGTCCTTCTACTTCTTCATATTCTTCATCACCACAGAAGAAGAATCCAAAATGGTATACAAGTACAATCAGAGACTCCAAGTTATCCACTCCACCAGATTTGACTTTGGATAGACCTCGTACTCATAGCATGGCTCGACAGGAGAGAGCAACAACAGAGACTACTGAGGTTGATGATCTTTGTCAATATTTTGAGGAACTTTCTGTAGATCCAAAGAGAGAAACAGAGGATATGGATATAGATGATGATAGGGTGTTTATGTCTTCAATGAATGAACATGAACCTGCTTCAGTACAAGATGCCCTTAGTGAGCCACAATGGAAGGCTGCTATGGATGTTGAGTATAAGTCTCTGAAAAAGAACAAAACTTGGGAGCTTGTCGATCTGCCACACGGAAAGAAGCCCATTGGCTGCAAATGGGTGTACAAAGTCAAGTACAAGGTAGATGGGACAATTGATAAGCATAAGGCCCATCTTGTTGCAAAGGGCTATGCACAAAAGGAAGGCATTGACTATGAGGAAACTTTTGCACCTACTGCTCGGATGACCACCATTCGAGTTCTTTGTGCTATGGCAACACAATATGGGTGGAAAGTTCACCAGATGGATGTCAAGAGTGCTTTTCTGAATGGTGATCTCCAAGAGGAAGTCTACATGACACAACCTGAAGGATTTGAAGTGGAAGGCCAAGAGCAGAAAGTGTGCAAGTTGGTCAAATCCTTATATGGTTTAAAACAAGCTCCTCGAGCTTGGTATATAAAAATGGATAATCACCTCCTGCAACATGGATTTAAGAGATGTCCATCAGATGCAAACCTCTATTTCAAGAAACAAGGTTCTGAGATAGTGTTGCTTGTACTCTATGTTGATGATCTGCTCATTACAGGGAGTTCAGAAACTATGATCTCTGCTGTCAAAAGAGACTTGTGTAAATATTTTGAGATGACAGATCTCGGACTTCTCCATTATTGTCTTGGTCTGGAAGTGAGCCAGAAGGAGCACTACATCAAAGTGTCTCAGAAAAAATATGCCAAGACATTGTTAGAAAAATATCGCATGACTGATTGCAAGCCGATGGCAACTCCGATGGAATCAGGGCTTCAGTTATCATGATATGATGATTCACCTCAGGTAGATGGTACTCTCTATCGATAGCTGATTGGGAGTCTCATATATCTGACTAATACTAGGCCAGATATCGTATTTGTTGTCAACTATCTTTCGAGGTTCATGCAGGAACCTAAGACTACTCACTGGAAAGCAACAAAACGTGTTCTTCACTATGTCCATGGCACAATGGAATATGGCCTAGAATACAAGAGGAATGACAAATTCTTCTTGCAAGGATACACGGACTCTGACTATGTCGGGTCATATGATGATCGTAAGTCAACTTCAGGATATATATTTCATCTTGGATCCGGTCCTGTCTCTTGGCACAGCAAGAAGCAACAGGTGGTTGCTATCTCATCTACAGAGGCAGAGTATCGCGCCGCACGTGAAGCTGTGTGCGAAGTGATATGGTTGCATCGCATTTTGACAAGTATGGGTCATCCATCAAAATCTCCAATACACTTGTTCTGCGACAACCAGGGTGTTTTGAACCTTGTTAAGAATCCAAGTGCATCATGAGAAAACCAAGCACATTGACACACAATGTCACTTCATTCGAGACGAAGTTCCAAGGCACCGAATTCAGCTTCAGTACATCCCCACCGATGCTCAAGTTGCAGATATTTTCACTAAGGCACTTGCACGTGTCAAATTTGAATTGTTTCGCAGCTCTCTATGTATTGCAAAATAATGTAATAAAGGGGGGATGTTAGCGTAGCTATGTTTCATTACATTATTAGGTTAGTTTGTTATTCATTATTTAGCATGTTGTTTCCAACAGCTTCTAATCTCGCTAGTTAGCTCCATAACTAACAGGTTAATCTAAGCTCCATGTAAGTTATTTATTCCATCAATGATAATTGTGAAGTGTTCATTTGGTCAATAACATATTGGTGAATGATTTATGTTTAAGAAAATGAAATTTTGTAACAAGTGGTATGAGAGCAATGATTTTGGAAAAGTGAGGAATTTTTTATGAAATTGTAGAATTAGAGCAATTTTTTTCTAGAAAAATGTTTCATCTTTCAGGAGCCATAACTCTACGAACGTTTATCCAATTCAAACAATTATTGGATCAGTTTGTGCGAGATTTGAAGAGATTTAAAATGAGTGGTCATATGAAGGAATATGAGTAGTATTGAGGAAGATACAATATTTTGAAGTCAGCTGTATGGAACAAGGGCAATGACGAATTATCAAATCACAAATGTTTTGAAAGACGAAATTTGTTAGCATGGGTAAGCAAATTAGTTGCAATTTATTTTGTTTGGAAGAAAATTTGTAAATATGGTTGTCTATGTGGAATTTTAGCTTCAAATCAGTGGGGAGATATATATTTCTATGAAACCCTAGTTCATAAAACCCTAAGTTGCATTAGGGCAGATTTTTTTGAAAAAATATCTCATCTTTCAGGAGCCATATCTCTATGAAAGTTTATCTGATTCAGAAAATTATTGGATTATTTTATGCGAAATTTGAAGAGTATTAAAATGAGTGGTCATATGAAGGAATTTGAGCAATATTGAGGGAGATACGACATTTTGAAGTTAGTCATCTAGAACAAGCGCAATAACGAATTTTCTATTCACAATTTTTTTGAAAGATGAAATTTGTTTAGTTCACGTAAGAAAATTAGTTGCAATATATTTTTATTTGAAGAAGAAATGCAGATATAATGGTTTATGTGGAATTTTAGCTTCAAATCAATGGGGAGATATATAGTTTTATAAAACCCTAGTTTGCATTGGGGCATGATATATATTGTCAAAAAACCCTAGTTTGCATTAGGGAATCAACTATGGCATTTCAAATATTTTTTGGAACAAATGATAAAGATGTGAGAGAATGGTTGACAATAGTAAAATCTCATTATGGTGAAGGCATGTAGTTACGCTTTTGTTTTCAAAATTGTTTTTGGGTGAAGCTTTACAATGGGTAGAAATATTTATTAGGAACAATCCAAGGTGCACTTGGAAACAAATGGAACCAACATTCTTGAGCACATGGGTACCTATTAAATTACAAATAAAGTTAGATATTTTTAAGAGAGATCTTGAGGAAAGGGGTAAAAAAGATAAATATCTTAATGGATGTCATTAAAGACTTTGATAAGAAACTACAAAGGATTCGAAATGAGCGAAATGAAATGAAAGGATAATGGGCAATTTTCAAGAAACAGAATGAAAATTATGAAAATAAAATAAATTCACTCAAGAAGGATAAAGAGATAAATGCTAGAGAAGATAGTGAGAAGAACGAAGCCACATATTTGGATTTTCAACAAGTGAATATTTTGCAGGTTCACGAAAGCATTCAAAAGGAACAAGTTATTATTTGCATTGATCCTAATAGCAGTAATATTGTTTTGGCTAAGAGGTTGCAGGTTCAAGCAACAAAAAATAAAGGACATACAGTTGGAGGGTGAGAATGTTAAAGTTTTTGAATATTTGAAGATCACCATGGATAAATATGTTTTATATTTAGATTTTTATGCTATTGAGATGGATGATGTGGATATTATTCTTGGTTATCCTTGGTTGAATTATTTGGGTGCTATTAATATTAATGTGCAAAAGAAGTATATGAAGTTATAGTTCAAGAAAAAGAATATAACATTGCAGGATATTTCTCAGCTAAAGGAGTAAGGATCCAAGGAAGACCAAGAAGTGGTTATAGAGAAACAAATAGAACTTGAAACAAAATCCAAGAAGATAGTAGCAATAATAGATTCTATGAAATAAGCAGTAGCAATCGAGCCCATGGAAATAATAGTGGCAGATTCCAAGGAAACTTTGATAGAAGAGCTCAAGGACACACCAAACAAAGGGAACATGAAAGAACAATGTTTAAAAGAATTTACAACAATTGAGCCAAATATTGAGCAGTCAAAGAAGGTAGAACATCAAGTTAAGGTTACACCTTATCACAATCCACACCACCATGAGTGACAACAATCTTGGATGCATAGGGCAACATTATTATGGTTCTACATGGAATCATAAAGGCACCAAGTATGGTAATTTTTGGTAGAGAAAGCATAGTGTGAAGAATACAAGCTTATACTGAGAGGTGGGGTGAACAGTATAAGACCAATTTTTACTTTTCTTTCAAATCAATATTATGCAATGTATAGATAGCGATATCATCAACAGTAATCAAAGAAATGCACAAATCACCACACACAAAAGAGACACCACAATTTACGTAGTTCATCCAATGTGGGCTACTCCACGAAGAAAATATTTCACTAAAATTTTCTCAATCAATCTCTTGGAAGTCCTTTCCCTATGATAATGTTTATGGACCTATGTCCAAAGGAGATACCAATCCCTTAAATCAAGTTCCTGGATCTCTATCCATAGGAGAACTCCTTCTCCTCTACTCTGGCTGGTGATTCTCTAGAATACTACTACCTCCACCGCACTGGCTTGTGGATCTCTCTCCACTGAAGACTCTTGTCCCCAATCAAAATACCTATCCTCACTACCTTATATTATGGATCTTTATCCACTAGAGACCACTATCCTATTTTCTTTGTCACCTCCAAAGCTCTGTCTCAAATTGGAACTAAAATCATCCTTTGGTCTAACACAAATCTACTCAAAAATTCCATTCATAACTTGCTCAAATCTGCTCAACAAGTGCACTCAGAACTTTCTCAAATCTGCTCAACAAGTCCACTCATAACTTGCTCAAATCTTCTCAACAAGATCACTCAAAACTTGCTCAAATATGCTCAACAAGTCCACTCAAAACTTGCTCAAATATTCTCAACAAGCTCACTCAGAACTTGTTCAAATCTGCTCAACAAGTCCACTCAGAACTTTTCCAAATATGCTCAATAAGCTCACTCAGAACTTTTCCAAATCTATATTGTATGCTTCCCAAAAAAACTCACATAAAATCAGTCCACAAGACTTCTCAAAGACTTAACTCAAATTTGCTTAACAAGTCCATATAAAACTTGTCCAAATCTCATAGAAACATAAATATAATTGTTAGAGACTCAATATGTTCTAACCTCAATGCTCAATCACTTTCTCAACTCAAAACAGAATATAGAATAGTTTGTTTTATGGAACTTGAACAATCACTTCACACATCCACTTGACTAGGTTCAATCAACTCTACTCAACCAATCACTCAATGAAACACCCCTTTCTCACAAATCCTAGTCCAAGTATATAACCATAAACTCAAAATATTTCCAACAATGCTCAACAACAAATCTCACATAACAATGATACTCATGTTCTTTTCAAACCCTAATTCAAGTTCTTCACACAACTCATTTCAACAATAATGCTTATAAAACAATATTCACATAACAATGATACTCATATTCTTTGCAAAACCCTAACTCAAGTTCTTCACACAATCAATGGCTTCAACAACAATGCTAATCAAACAAGTTTTTAACAACTCTTTATTACAAAAAACCTTGAAGCATTTACTCAAACACTCTCGAAAAGGAAACCCTAATCAAGTCAGTTTCACTCCAAACTTATTTTCTAGAAAACCAATCAATCAACTCAACTTATGGAAGAATGTGCTCATACCTTTTTATTGATGATGAAGGGATCTCATAAATTTGTCACAACCACAAAAAATTATATGCCAAGCTCAAAGAGGTTATAAGATAAATCTTTCTCACAATATAATGTAAATACTCAATTACACCTTATAAATACTCAAATCAACAACCTTTCACAAACCCTTATAACTCCAAAATAATATAAATCAAACACATAATTTTTCACAAACACTTATTACTCCACATTATCCTTTAGAAAAACATTAGGAAAATAATAAATTAATTATCAAAAATTACCTTTACCTCTTAGTGGGTTTCAAACCCACAATCTCTGCCTTCGCGAGCGCTCTAGCCGCGACTTTGACCGCCACATGCGCTAGACGCACGGTTAAGAGCTTAGATGCTCTTTGTCCCCTTTATCCTCGATTGTCGCACAAAAACAAGGCATGTGCAAAAGGAACTTTCCTTGATGCTCAATACACACACTAATCAAAGCAATGCACAAATCACCACACACAATAGAGACACCACAATTTACGTGGTTCACCCAATGTGGGCTACTCCACGGAGAAAATATTTCACTAAAATTTTCTCAATCAATCTCTTGGGAATCCTTTCCCTATTACAATGTTTATGGACCTCTGTCCAAAGGAGATACCAATCCCCTAAATCAAGTTCGTGGATCTCTATCCATAGGAGAACTCCTTCTCCTCTACTCTAGCTGGTGATCCTCTAGAAGACTACTGCCTCCACTACACTGGCTTGTGGATCTCTCTCCACTGAAGACTCTTGTCCCCACTCAGAAGACCTATCCTCACTACCCTGGCTGATGGATCTCTATCCACTAGAGACCACTATCCTCTTTGCTCTGTCACCTCCAAAGCTCTATCTCAAATCTATACTAAACATAGTCCTTCGGTCTAGCACAAATCTGCTCAACAAGTCCACTCAGAACTTGCTCAAATCTGCTCAACAAGTCCACTCAGAACTTGCTCAAATCTGCTCAACAAGTCCACTCAGAACTTGCTCAAATCTGCTCAACAAGTCCACTCAGAACTTGCTCAAATCTGCTCAACAAGTCCACTCAGAACTTGCTCAAATATTCTCAACAAGTTCACTCAGAACTTGCTCAAATATGCTCAACAAGTCCACTCAAAACTTGTCCAAATATGCTCAACAAGTCCACTCAGAACTTATCCAAATCTTATAGATAAAAACTCACTAAAAAAAATTCTCAAAACTTCTCAATATATCTATAACAATTCCAACAATAACTTTCAATCAATCTCATAGAAACATAAAGAGAATTGTTAGAGACTCAATATGCTTCAATTTCAACCTCAATGCTCAATCACTTTCTCAACTCAAATCAGAATATAGAATAGTTTGTTTTATGGAACTTGAACAATCACTTCACACATCCACTTGACTAGGCTCAACCAACTCTACTCAACCAATCACTCAATGAAACACTCCTTTCTCACAAACCCTAGTCCAAGCATATAAACACCAACTCAAAATATTTCCAACAATGCTCAACAACTAATCTCACATAACAATGATACTCATGTTCTTTTCAAACCCTAGTTCAAGTTCTTCACACAACAACTCACTTCAACAACAATGCTTATAAAACAATCTTCACATAACAATGATACTCATGTTCTTTTCAAAACCCTAACTCAAGTTCTTCACACAACCAATGGCTTCAACAACAATGCTAATCAAACAAGGTTTTAACAACAACTCTTTATTCCAGAAAACCTTGAAGCATTTACTCAAACACTCTCGAAAAGGAAACCCTAATCAAGTCCTTTTCACTCCAAACTTATTTTCTAGAAAACCAATCAATCAACTCAACTTATGGAAGAATGTGCTCATACCTTTTTATTGATGATGAAGGGATCTCATAAATCTGTCACAACCACAAACACTTCTATGCCAAGCTCAAAGAGGTTAGAAGATAAATATTTCTCACAATATAATGTAAATACTCAATTACACCTTATCACTCCACCTTTCAAAAACAACCATCAACATACATAAAATATTTATCCAATAACACCTTATAAACTCCCAACTAAAATAAACTTAACATCCACCAAAAATTAACTCAAACCTCTTTAATTTAATTTAATGGCAAGAGAAACTTTGATAAAAATCAAATCAACTTTCTTTATAATTCCAATGATATAAATCACTCATCAATAAAACAACCTCTCATTAACCCTTATTACTCCACAATAATATAAATCAATTATCAAATCAACAACCTTTCACAAACCCTTATAACTCCAAAATAATATAAATCAAACACACAACTTTTCACAAACCCTTATTACTCCACATTATCCTTTAGAAAAACCTTAGGCAAATAATAAATTAATTATCAAAAATTACCTTTGCCTCTTAGTGGGTTTCGAACCCACAATCTCTGCCTCCATGAGCGCTCTAGCCGTGGCTTTGACCACCACGTGTGCTAGACGCACGGTTAAGAGCTTAGATGCTCTTTGTCCCCTTTATCCTCGATTGTCATGCAAAAACAAGGCACGTGCAAAAGGAACTTCCCTTGGTGCTCAAGACACACACCACTCCACGCGAATCGATCATGGGCTTCTCAACTCCCAACGCCTTCGCAAAATGTGCACTGCCAATGGACCACCGTGTCCTTTACGTTTCAATCAATCTGCTCTCTCCCTTATCTCTTTTACCTGGCGCTAAAGACAAGCGAAATTCTTGTCTTCTTCCTCAATGAATAACAAATGCACGAAAATGTTTCACTTTGTCGCATGAAAGAATAATGTCGAGGGGTAAGTTTTGAATGCCTCTTTGGCATTAATTTATACACGAAAATCCCTTTGTTTCTTAGACGTCGGTGCTCCCACTTTTGATGATGTCGGCGCTCCCACCTTTATAATTTATAAATTATTTAAATTCTAAGGAATTTAAATTTTATAAATTATATTTATAAACTTTAGCTTTAAAGAGATTAAAGCCTTCCTTGGGTTTAAACTTAAACCTTTAACTTGTAAAATATTCTGCCACCGTGGGTCTTTTAAAATATTAACTGCCATCTCAATGTGTGAGGAGACTTTTATATCCTCATAATGATTTTAATAAAACCATTTAATCTTCCACCATGGGTTTACCATAAACCCTCATAAAATATTATTTTTCCAACTTTCTCTTCAACTCTTCGCATTGTTCCTGGTGCTATTGATGGTGTGCTCCATGGTATTAATGACGTATTTTCACCTTGACATCAATGACAACTAAATAAGCTCAAAATGTCCAACAATCTCCCCCTTTGTCATTGATGGCAACCCAATTTCCTTTTACTAAAAACTTGACCTTTCCTTTGTTCTCCTCCCCCTGGCTCAATGCTCTCTCAAATATCAAATCTCTCCCCTTACTCAAATCTCTCCCCCTTTGACATCAATGGCAAAGGGTCACCTTTGGGGCTCGGGGCTAAGAATGAGCCTCTTAGCTTAGCCCCTCCCCCACCTTCTCTTGAGGTGGTTAATTCTGGGGTGGGAGTATTTCTACTCCCAAAAAGCATTGTTCTTTACCTTTATCCTCTTTTCTTCTTATCTGAATTTTTTGATTCCTCTGATTGTTTCTATCCATGTCCATGTTCTTGTTCATGTCTACATTCATGTCTATTCTTGTTCATGTTCCTATTCATATTCATTTCTGTTCCTATTCTTGTTCATATCCATGTTTATGTTCTTGTTCCTGTTCTTGTTCATATCCATGTTCCTATTCCTGTTCTTGTTCATATTCATGTTCCTGTTCCTGTTCCTGTTCATACCTATTTCTGGAATATCTGCTCTACACCACTTTGTTGTGTGACCATCATTGTTGCACTTATAACACTTAATGTTATTATTCCTTGGAGGTGCAAATGTCTTAGGATTTCTCCTAGTGAAGCCATATCCTCTTCTATCATGAATCCTGCAATTCATTGCCTTGTGACCAAACTGATTACATGAGTAGCAATACCCATGGAAAAGTTGTATGTTCCCATATTCCTGTCTTTCATGTGTCCTGCATTGTGAAGCCATGTGCCCAAACTTGTGACATGAAAAGCATCTTCCATTGAATTTTCCTTGTCTTGACCTCATTGGTCTCTTAGTCTCTTTTGACCTATTTTGATTGTTGTTCCATCTGTATCTTCTTTGTGCATTGTTCCTATTTTTGTTGAACTCTCTATTGTCCAACTCATCCTCAGATGTCTCACTTTATTTTACACTGTCTTCTTCTGAAGTACCTTCATCTGAAGTTTCTTCATCTCCAAAACTTGAGGTTGACTCTCCTTCCCATTTCTTTTGATTTTGTTCAAATCCAAGACCTGTCTTGCTTGATGTAGTCTTTTGTGTCTTGATGAACTTATCCAAGTTCTTTGAGCTATTTTTAAACCCTTTCATCTTGACCTTGGAGTCTTCTAAATCTTCTCTTAGTAGTGCCACTTCTTGTGCTAACTTCTCACATTCTAAGATCTTTGCTTCTAACTTATCCTTGAACCTTTTTGTCTTAGCCTTTGATTTTTCTAAATCCTCTATAAGCAATCTTCTCTCTTCATCACATTCTTGAAACTGAATTTCAAGTTTAGAGTGTTGCTTTCTTACCTTCTTTACCATGTCAAGGGCATAAATAAGTTCTCCCTTGAGATCATAACCATCCTTTTCTGAATATTCCTCTATTTTTTTACCTTTGTCCACATCTTTATTTTCTATGGGCTTGTCTTCTATAGGATCACTTACTTCTTCTTCTAATGCCATTAGAATATTTTCATCTGGTCCTTCAAGTGCATTCTCATATTCATCATCACTGAAACTATAACCATCCCTTGTACAATCATCTTCAAGATGTCCAAAGTTACCACATCTAAAACACTTGAGAATTACTGGAGTCCTTTTCTTAACTTGCTCTTTTTCTTCAATCATAAAAAGAACTTCATCTCTATCATTGTCTGAAAAACTAGCATCACTATCACTTGAGTACTTACTTGCCTTATCCGCATAGTAGCTTCTCTTTTGTCTTTGGAAGAACTTATTTCCTTGTCTGCTTTGTCCATCCTTGCTTTTCTTCTGGTGCCTATATCTTTTTGATTCCCTGTTCCTGTGATCCTATTTTTCTTCACCATTGTTGTTCTTTGGTTCTTGACAATCTATTGCAAAATGTCCAAACTTTCCACAATTGAAACACTTAACAGATCTTAGATCTCTGGATCTTCTAGAGTCTTTATCTCTTCTACCATAATTAGCTTCTTCATCACTGGATGACTCATTGCTTGATTCTGACTTCTTACCCTTTGTCTTCTTGATTGCTTTGAAGGTTGCTTCCTTCTGGGGAATAGGATATTTTGTTCTTATCTCAAATGTTGTGAGCATACCTAGCAACATATCTCTTGTCAAAGTATCACCATCTATTGACACTTCTATAGCAGAAACCTTTTCACTGAATCTCTTTGGAAGAGTTCTTAAGACTTTATCACAAACATCTGATTCATCAATCTTCATTCCAAGTCCTTGCATAGCATTAACAACTTCATCAATTCGAAGTAGGTAAGAACTAATATTTTCCTCATCCTTCATTCTTAATTCTTCAAATTGTCCTTTGAGATTTTGCATCTTTGCTTTCTTGACACTTTTATCTCCTTCATAAATATTTTGCAATTTATCCCATATTTCTTTTGTAGTTTTACAATGCATAACTTTCATAGACTCTGTTCTATGCAAACCTCTCAAAAGTGCATTCATTGCTTTTGAATTGTAATGTTGTAGGAGCTTACCTTCCTTATCTGTAGGAGGATTAATTAACGGATCATATCCAAATTCAACTGCTTCCCAAACTTCATTGCCAAGTGCCATCAGGTAGATCTTCATCATCATACTCCAATATATATAGTCACTTCCATCAAATACTGGTGCTGAATTATTTGAGGACACCTCCTTAGGATCCATTGTGTTCTTGTTAGCTTTTCCTTCAAGCTGTTAAACTCTTATGAAGGAACCCGCTCTGATACCAATTGAAGAACACAAGCTTATACTGAGAGGGGGTGAACAGTATAAGACCACTTTTTACTTTTCTTTCAAATCAATATTATGCAATGTATAGATAGCAATATCAACAGTAGTAATCAAAGCAATGCACAAATCACCACACACAATAGAGACACCATAATTTACGTGGTTCACCCAATATGGGCTACTCCACGAAGAAAATATTTCACTAAAATTTTCTCAATCAATCTCTTGGGAATCCTTTCCCTATTACAATGTTTATGGACCTCTATCCAAAGGAGATACTAATCCCCTAAATCAATTTCATGGATCTCTATCCATAGGAGAACTCCTTCTCCTCTGCTCTGGTTGGTGATCCTCTAGAAGACTACTGCCTCCACTACACTGGCTTGTGGATCTCTCTCCACTGAAGACTCTTATCCCCACTCAGAAGACCTATCCTCACTACCCTAGCTGATGGATCTCTATCCACTAGAGACTACTATCCTCTTTGCTCTATCACCTCCAAAGCTCTATCTCAAATATATACTAAACATAGTCCTTCGATCTAGCACAAATCTACTCAACAAGTCCACTCAAAACTTGCTCAAATATGCTCAACAAGTCCACTCAGAACTTGCTCAAATCTACTCAACAAGTCCACTCAGAACTTGCTCAAATATGCTCAACAAGTCCACTCAGAACTTGCTCAAATATGCTCAACAAGTCCACTCAGAACTTGCTCAAATATGCTCAACAAGTTCACTCAAAACTTGCTCAAATATGCTCAACAAGTCCACTCAGAACTTGCTCAAATATACTCAACAAGTCCACTCAGAACTTGTCTCAAATTTATTAACTCTACAAAATCTCACACAAATATCCAAATCTTCTCAAAACTTGCTCAAATCTACTCAACAAGTCCACACAAAACTTGTCCAATCTCATAGAAACATAAAGAGAATTGTTAGAGACTCAATATGCTTCAATTTCAACTCAATGCTCAATCACTTTCTCAACTCAAATCAGAATATAGAATAGTTTGTTTTATGGAACTTGAACAATCACTTCACACATCCACTTGACTAGGCTCAACCAACTCTACTCAACCAATCACTCAATGAAACACTCCTTTCTCACAAACCCTAGTCCAAGTATATAAACACCAACTCAAAATATTTCCAACAATGCTCAACAACAAATCTCACATAACAATGATACTCATGTTCTTTTCAAACCCTAGTTCAAGTTCTTCACACAACAACTCACTTCAACAACAATGCTTATAAAATAATCTTCACATAACAATGATACTCATGTTCTTTGCAAAACCCTAACTCAAGTTCTTCACACAACCAATGGCTTCAACAACAATGCTAATCAAACAAGGTTTTAACAACTCTTTATTCCAGAAAACCTTGAAGCATTTACTCAAACACTCTCAAAAAGGAAACCCTAATCAAGTCCTTTTCACTCCAAACTTATTTTCTAGAAAACCAATCAATCAACTCAACTTATGGAAGAATGTGCTCATACCTTTTTATTGATGATGAAGGGATCTCATAAATCTGTCACAACCACAAACACTTCTATGCCAAGCTCAAAGAGGTTAGAAGATAAATATTTCTCACAATATAATGTAAATACTCAATTACACCTTATCACTCCACCTTTCAAAAACAACCATCAACATACATAAAATATTTATCCAATAACACCTTATAAACTCCCAACTAAAATAAACTTAACATCCACCAAAAATTAACTCAAACCTCTTTAATTTAATTTAATGGCAAGAGAAACTTTGATAAAAATCAAATCAACTTTCTTTATAATTCCAATGATATAAATCACTCATCAATAAAACAACCTCTCATTAACCCTTATTACTCCACAATAATATAAATCAATTATCAAATCAACAACCTTTCACAAACCCTTATAACTCCAAAATAATATAAATCAAACACACAACTTTTCACAAACCCTTATAACTCCACATTATCCTTTAGAAAAACCTTAGGCAAATAATAAATTAATTATCAAAAATTACCTTTACCTCTTAGTGGGTTTCGAACCCACAATCTCTGCCTCCGTGAGCGCTCTAGCCATGGCTTTGACCATCGCGTGCGCTAGACGCACGGTTAAGAGCTTAGATGCTCTTTGTCCCCTTTATCCTCGGTTGTCATGCAAAAACAAGGCACGTGCAAAAGGAACTTCCCTTGGTGCTCAAGACACACACCACTCCATGCGAATCGATCGTGGGCTTCTCAACTCCCAACGCCTTCGCAAAACGTGCACTGCCAATGGACCACCATGTCCTTTACGTTTCAATCAATCTGCTCTCTCCCTTATCTCTTTTACCTGGCGCTAAAGACAAGCGAAATTCTTGTCTTCTTCCTCAACGAATAACAAATGCACGAAAACGTTTCACTTTGTCGCATGAAAGAATAATGTCGAGGGGTAAGTTTTGAATGCCTCTTTGGCATTAATTTATACACGAAAATCCCTTTGTTTCTTAGACGTCGGTGCTCCCACTTTTGATGACGTCGGTGCTCCCACCTTTATAATTTATAAATTATTTAAATTCTAAGGAATTTAAATTTTATAAATTATATTTATAAACTTTAGCTTTAAAGAGATTAAAGCCTTCCTTGGGTTTAAACTTAAACCTTTAACTTGTAAAATATTTTGCCACCGTGGGTCTTTTAAAATCTTAACTGCCATCTCAATGTGTGAGGAGACTTTTATATCCTCATAATGATTTTAATAAAACCATTTAATCTTCCACCATGGGTTTACCATAAACCCTCATAAAATATTATTTTGCCAACTTTCTCTTCAACTCTTCGCATTGTTCCTGGTGCTATTGATGGTGTGCTCCATGGTATTAATGACGTATTTTCACCTTGACATCAATGACAACTAAATAAGCTCAAAATGTCCAACATAGTGATCCTGGTTTTTAGAGTGGTGCATTAGTAGCAAGGAGCAAGTGGACCCATCATTAAAATTATAAAAATATAGTAGTAGAAGCGTGGAGTCAACAAAGCAAATTTGGATACTCAAGTGGTAAAATGGCATACCAACATCAACAACAACCACCACCAATCAATGTTTCACTAGGATGGATGGATGATCGAGATTGGTACTAGTTGCTAACATTGCTTAGCAAATCATATTATCTTGTTTCTTCATATATTTTGAGGATGAAACATTTGTAAGGAAGGTGGCATGTTAAGGTACCTAGGAATAGATATTTGGGGATATATTATTATATTGTATAAGGGTTGGCATTAGCCACACATAACACAAGGTTGATTATATTATAATATTATATTATAATATTATATTATATTAGTAGTAGGCTCTCCAAAGTAGAATTAGAAGATGAATATATAAAGAAGAGATATTTGTAATTGTAATCATCATGGAGATCAATCATATGTAATAGTCTTTGCCCATGAAGCGGCTTATGGAACTTTGCCCTCCTTAAGTGGCTTTCTCATCTTGGGAGATCTTGTGGAGTTATTCCTTCCTTACGGATTATTATTGGTGTTTCCCTACCTTATATAATCAACCCTTGTGTTATATGTGGCCTATGCCAACCCTTGTACAATATAATAATATATCTCCAAATATTTATTCCTAAGTACCCTAACAGATTGTATAGCATGATTTCCCCCCATTTTTGGAATTTACTGCATTAGATTTTCTATGCTATGGTATTGTTTAAGGTATTTTGTTTGATAATTTTCTTGATTACTTCAAACGTTTTCTTACTTGTGAAATCTCTTTTGTTGTACCATTTTCTCATTTTCTAAAAAGGGGAAATTCACATGGAATTGACCTGGAGTAATCTAAGATAAGCATCTCTATTAATGGTTGCAAGCTACACATTGAGTGATTTGGGGGTAATTGGAGGAGCAACATCTACCAGATCCAATGAAATCAACTGTATTATCTGTATTTTCTATCTTTGAAGCATATAAGTATGTGACCACTTGTGTGGATGATATTTTCAAAGAATGATCAAGTGTGTGGAATTATATTACTTCTGCAAAACTTCCAACTTCTTATGTATCAATGTGGTAAAATGAATTATTTGTTTGCATCAAAAGAAATGAATTGGTGGTACTTAGCAGTTCTTGGTGCACATTATGTTTGTTACACATTTATGTCAAATGGTTAGAAAAATATATTCTATACTTTATTCTTAGTCCTTCAACTGAATATCTGGCTTTTCTTTATCATGGTTGTAATATTTGGTTGTTTGTCTTCTCAATCTCCACAAAATGCCCATCATTTTGGTTATCATTTTGTATTCACATTATCTTCCCAATTTTATCTCAAGATCTCTTGGAGTTGTGCTAATTCTAGAATAGTTTTTTTAATTGGATGATGACTATACCATCCAATGACATCTCAGAAGTTCTCTCTAATAGGAATTTATATATCCAAGATCACCTTACAAATCATGCATATTTGACCAATTGTATTCATTTGAAGAGTCACATGCAAATGCAAAAATCCAAAGTTATGTTGGATAATCAATTTTTAGAGGAGAGCTCTCTTATAAAAATTTTAAGTATTCTACATTGGTCTTGATCGCTCAGGAACCCTTCTACAAGCCCATCATGGAATTCACCTATTATAGGTTTAGTGATGAAGAAGTTAGAAAAGGAAGGTACATTTAAGGAAAATAATTTTCAGGTACATTTAAGGAAAATAATTTTCAGGGCATAAAGCCATTGATTGGTAAACATAGAAAGGAGCCAAGAAAGGCTCTCACTGCATCACCATTTCTCAAAGTGATACATTGAGAAAAATCGCAAGTGCAATTGGAGGAATTAGTATGAAAGATTCAAATGAAGATGATAGGAGACTAAGGAGAAGAAAATTCATTGGTTGTGCTCTTGCTGATAGTAAGATAAAACATAGAGACTTGAAAAGAAAATAAATGCAAAAAATATTGAGTGGTGAGAAGGGAAGAAGTGATTCTAAGCTTCAAAGGAGGCCTAAAGAAAATAAATTGAACAACAAAACAAGTTCATTAAGGGATGGATGCAGGCTTGAAGGAATAATGGAAGCTCATACATATTCAAATGCATTACATCGAAGACACACAATAAGGGATACACAACATATCTCCGTTAAGGGTAGGTTGAGACACAACACAACAAGAAGTTTTAACATTTTTTCTTCATCCATAGTTCAAGATGACTATTTTAGGAAATATGTAGTCCATAGTGGAGAATTAGAGATAGGTTCTACAAGGCATGTTCAGATAAGTAAAGTTAATAATAACATGATAGAGGCAAGGCATGTTCTAGAATTCATGATAGAGGCAAAATTTTCTTGGATTTGGTAAGTAGAAGCCTCTCTTTTGGGCTCTTAGATTCAACAGTTATCAAGTTTTGGCTTATCCTGTTGTTGGTCCATGTATATTTGTTCTCTTCAAACTCAACCTCCCATGGATTATTGTTTTTAATAAAATCTAAGAAATCTCTCACACTTTCTATAATTTTCCTGATCCCCCAAAAATTTTCATCCACATTGGTTATGGCTTTAAAATCTCCTATGATCATGAATCGGGTTTCTTGGTCTTTACTTCTCATAAATACTTAAATCCCACTCCAAAATTCTAATATGCCTAACTAATTTTTAGGTCCTTAGATATTGATAAGGATGAAATGAATATCTGCAAGGTAGCATGTGATTAATGAGGCTATGCCATACCTATTTTTATGAATGGTTGCACAAGATATTCTAATAGGATTCCAACATGTTAGAATTCCCCTTGCCACTCCTTCAGAATCCATAGCATCCCATTCACATCTTACTCATACTATTTTCATATTTTTGGATATTTCTTTCTTTGTCATTTAAGTTTCTTAGATATAAATAATATCAGGTTTATTAATTAAATAGAGGTCCTTGATACACCTCTGATTTGAGGGGGTATAGTACCCCTTACATTAATGATATTGTAATCATGTCTCATTAGGAGCTACTGGCCCCGCATTTGAATTACCAATATCATTGTGTTGTTTGGTAAAGAGAAGTTCAACCAACTTAGATTGAGTTCCTTTCTCTATGTTTGCTCTTGCTTCCCTTGCTCTCTCTTGATAATTTGAGATTTTTTGTCTTTTTGCCTTACCTATATCTAGAGTACATCTTATCATTCTATTCCTCAGTATTATTTCACAACTTTCCTTTTCATTAGATTAATCCTCTTCTAGCTTATCTATGGAAGCTTTTGACTTGTCCTTCTCATTTTCTGGTATTTCCTTATTAATGGTAGAGGTATTAACATCTAACATTGCATTTTCTCTACCACTTTTCTTCTCCTAAATGGTGCATGGTACTTCAAAAGAGTCTTCAGAATATGATGAGGCATATTCCTTAGGTTCGGCAGGAATTTTCATCCCTAAATTAGGATTGTACTGAATAGACAATTCCTTGTTAATATTTTGATCCTATTGTACCATGTCCTCTAAGCTCTGATTTGCTTTTTTTCATAGGCTAAAGCCTTAAAAGAATTGATATTTCTTCCAATATTCTTCCTTACTAGTCTCCACTATTTATTTACTTTCATCTATCTAGACCTTTTTTTTTTTAATTTAAAACCATCCTCATCCATATCATAATATATGTTTTGGGTCCACAACTTACCCCCATACTTAAGAATGATTTATTTTGGTAAAGGTTTACTTATATAAATCATGACCAATATCTGAGCATAAATAGCCAAGAATCCATATTTTGTAGTTTCGAAATCTCAAGGAATTCTCCTAGAGTGTTGCCTAGTGCCTTGAAGATATCCATTTCCTAAAATTCAATGGGTGACTTATACATCCTAATCTAGACTAATACTAGGGATCATAGTTGAGAAATTTGGAATTGGACCAAAATCGACATGGAAAATAACAGGCAAATTTTGGGAAAAAATCTACAATTTTCATTGAAAAATTATTTCTTCATGCATATCACAATATTAAAAAAAAAATCAACAAAAATCAATGAGGTTTTGAATTGGGAAAAATTGGCTCAATTTGGGATTTTTTGCAGATTTTCTCAACTATGCTAGGGATAGATTTATGTTTTCAAGTGCAAAGCCTTCATACCAATAGGTAAGTAAGAGTCTTGCTCTTCCCATAAACCAAGGACACCCTTTTAGAGTTCTCTCTTTCCTCCATCCTTGGGACATCATACATTCATCATCATGGCTATAGAGTACTTTACCAAGTGGATCGAGGCTATTCCTCTTACCAACATGATCGACTCTCGAATTGTTGAGTTTATACTACAACACATCATTTATCATTTTGGTATCCCTTCAAACATCATATTTGATAATCATCCCCCATATAAAAACAAGGATGTTTGAGTGTTGTGCAACAAGTATCATATTCAACACAACTTCTTGACACAGAATTACCCCTAAAGCAATGCACAAACCGAAGCTACCAAAAATACTATATGTGCCAATCTTAAGAAAATGGTCAAAAAATGACAAATATTGGTACCTCTAACTCCCTTTGGTGCTCTAGGATTATCACATAAGCATTTGCACTTCAACAAGGGCAACTCCATTCTCACTAGTCTATGGTGTCGAAGCCATCATTTTGCTTGAGATTAATACCCCAACCCTGCGCATATCCTTACAAGAATTCATGGATGATGACACAACCCGCCAAGCAAGACTCGATCAACTCACTCTCCTTGATGAATGTCGAATCAATTCTCTTGAGCACCTTTGCATTTATCAAGATCAAATCAAAAGAGCCTATGATCACAAAATCCATCCATGAGAATTCCAAGTTGGCAACCTCATACTCAAATAAAATCAACAAAACTCAAATCTCCCATCTCATCTATGCGATAATTTTATTTCCAATTGGATTGGTTTGTTCATTGTCACACAAAAATTTGGATTTGGGGCCTATAAACTTGCCACTCTTAAGGGAATTGAGGAACCCGAGCCCATCAATATCCTTCATTTACATGTATTTTATGCCTAGCTCATATTTAGATTTGTCTCCTTGTATATAATAAATTAAAAATATCAATAAAAAAACATAAAATATAACAACAAGCATATCATATCACAAGCACTCTTCGCTTTCCAATCAATCACTTTCTCACCATGTTCTCATTATTTTTATTTTCTCTAAATTCCTTGTACATCACTCCTAGTTGTACGATCAAGATCTGAGTGACTACGTACCATGGATTGGTGTGTTCCTCTCTTTTCTCTTTCTCCTCCTTTCTTCTTTCTTCGTATTCTCCCATCTTCTCTTTCTCCTTCATCTGCTATCATCTTTCACTCTATCACCGTCTAATTACTTTTTCCATGCTTCATTTTGTGTTCTCATTTTCTTTCAATCTCATGCCACCTTGGTCATCGTTTGGTTAAGTTTGACACATGTCATTATAAAATATTTTATTGTATTAATCAAGGGCATCTTCAAAATCATAGCTATCCAACCTCTTTACATGCACTTTTCCACCATATCCACTACTCCTAAATTCATAGCTCACCATGCTTTATCTCTTTTCCTCCCTTAGGTTTGGAGAATCTTTGGGTTATTTCGATCGTTCAGCCATACCTAGTTTCTCAATTAACCTTCATTGAATGTCATTTATTCCTTGAGTGCTACAAGCCTTTCTAGTTATTTCAGGTTTTCTTCTGGACCATACACATCTCATAAATTAGTCATATTTTGAGTCTAGGAAATATGAAACCAAGCGTCCCCCTCACCATAAAGTGAATGGTTTCCCGTGCTCATCCTATCATACACATAATTTGATCTTAAGGATCCACATAGCATATGTGTCAAAAATATCATCAATAAAAATTAATATAAAAATAATAATATTTTATCATGGATCCTTAGGCATATTAGACGTCTCCATTGGTGTTATAGATGCATGGTTGGCAGTGGAGCAGTATTGAAGGATTATGGGGCTATCTCCATTAGGGCTATATATGTCTTATTGACAGTGGAGTATACCCTCTGCATGGTGATATGTCTATCACATTAGCAACCTTTTGTATAGACCTATGAACACTTGCAAATGAGCAAGCTTATAATGGCTTGAGTCATAATTGATCAATCCTACCTCACTCAAAATAAAAAATGAACATCACTACATAACTTTGGTATTTAAGCAACTTGACTCATTTGGTTGGTCTTAGCATCTTCAAGCACTTATTTTATTAGTAGATGAGTTTGATTGATGTCACTAGGGTGTTTGAGCTTCCTAAAAGTACTTGTCGATTCTTCCTTCCTAGGATAGGTGAAATGACAAGTCATGTCACCTTTGCTCCTATAGTTTATTCATCTCCTATATCCATAGTGTCACATTCACTCCATTCCATTCTATAGTTATGTCAGTACCATTGTGTTGATACCCTTGATTAATCAATCAAACCATGAGTAGTGATGTGTCATTAGACCTTTTTGAACAATAATCAAATGTGCATATATAAATCCATATTATTACATTTATCACTTCACAACCATTACATCTCACATTAGCCATATTTATCATTTCATAATTTGAATCATCTATTATGAGTATCATCACATACATCTCATTACAATCATTATATCCACACATACATCATCATAAGACATCATACATTCATCACACATCATATAATCCCACATCATCTCTATAAAAGTCACACACACACACACACACACATTATATATATAATATACATTATATATATATATATATATATATATATATATATATATATATATATATATATATATATCATGTCACAAACATATCATACATCATAATAATGTTAGGCTCGTAGGCTACATCATCATAGCTTGTAGGCCTGTAAAACTATAGTCAAATCATTAGTACATCAATACTCATTGTTGCCCATTGCTAGTATTACCACTCCCCTATCACTTTGATCCTCAATCCTATCTATTTCCACTTAGTTATCCCTATCACTCGTCTCCTCGAGAGGATCAACACCTAAAGCTCACAATGTGGATGGCTTTCTGACCCATGGCATATTGGTCAAAATGACAACACCCAAGGAAATAAAGGTATAAAGATACTCTTCTCTAATTTTGAGTAAACTAAGGGAAAAATTCGTGATAGGATGACATTTTGATGAGCTAGGACCAGCCAAAGAGAAAATTCATGATAACATGACATTTTGATGAGCCAGGACCAGCCGAAGAGAAAAGTCATGATAACATGACATTTTGGTGAGCTAGAAACCATTTGAAGATAAAAGTCATCATAGCATGACATTTTGGTGAGCCAACAACCAATCGAAGATAAAAGTCATGATAGCATGACATTTTGGTGAGCCAGCAACCAACCAAAGAGAAAAGTCATGATAGCACGATATTTTGGTGAGCCAACAACCAGCCGAAGAGAAAAATCGTGATAGTGCAACATTTTGATGAGCCAGGACCAAGCAAGGAAAATGAGTCATGATAGTGCAAAATTTTGGTGAGTCAACAACCAGTCGAAGATAAAATTTGTGATAGTGCGATAGTTTGCCAAACCAACATATCTAAAAGGAAGTGGAGAAGATCTTTGTAACAAGAATATCTTAACTCTTTCGATTAGAGGTTCCATGACTTGAATAATATCTATGTAACAAGAAAGATCCCGATATTTGACCCCTTTGTTGCTAGAATAGGCCTTTGGGCATTCTATTGTAACAACTTTCATGATTCTATTATGTAAAATTCTATATAAAGGATGAGCAACCTAAACACAAGGTTAGTTCTTCGGTGTTTACAAGACTATGTATTCAGACTTCTGAAAGATTAATAGAGATCATTAATCATGGTTCTAGGCTTAGTTGGTGTGCAAGTATGTATGTGTTTTTCTATTGCTAATTTAATATTTGTTGAACGTATCATGAATTAATTCTTAAGCTGAATTTCTTATTTAAACGTTCCATAAGATCTACAATTTACTTCATGAATAAACTACTATAGAGATATACACTGAACGATCTTAATTTCTATTCTTTGGTTCTTATTATGTTTTTCTGCAAAATCTTGAAGTAGTTCTATGTTGTTGCTTAATATGTACCTTACTATCTCCTAGCATTGGCTATATTTCCCTCTTTAAGCATTCCTTTATCTCTCCCATTTTCCCATAAAAAGAAAGGAACCAGCCTTCTTTGGAGACTGAACTAAGCATACTCAGTTTGAACCTGGTCTTTCAATTTTTTTGAATTCCTTGGCGTAAATCATAACATAAGGCGGATTTAATTCCAACAATTTTTGACATGCCCGATGGGACCCAAATCCTACACATTAATGTCATTCAAAAACACCCTCAAGACAATATCATAGATTTTAATATACGGTTCAGTCGAACCTGGAAGAGAGTCCCTAACGGTCTGATACCAGCACAAGAAAGAGCTATATACTACTATTTGAGAGCTTTCCATTCAGAGATAAGTATGGCTATTAGGTAGTCCCGAGCAACAACTTTCCTTGAAATCTATATAGAAGCACAAAAAGTGAAAAAGGACTTGATCACCATAGGGATATTTCCTTCCAATATAATTCCACCCATCTTTCCAAATTTCCCTCAAATTTTAAGTGTTGCTTCTCCAGTTCCCCCTGCAAATCCTAATGTTGGTATTCCCAAGTGGAATGGACAATCGAGCATCCCACTCCTCCCAGAACCCCCTCCCCCTTTCGATGCTCCCTTCTACCCCTGCACCTTCCCCAATAGCAAACACATCTACTCAAGACCCCCAGCTGGAGATCTTGCAAGATTTACTAGCCTCGTACAAGACTCTATCAAATAAACTCATATCTATTGAGTGAAGAAAAGTAGAAAGAAACTCTCAACCGAGACATTATCCATAAGTAACTAGAGATCAAGCCTCCGCCAATGGACAAAATTATGAAAAAACAAATACGGTTTACGCTAATTAAGAAGGTGGACCCAGCAATGCTTCGCCAAAGGAATCATCCTTTTGGTGTTCCACATACAATGATCCTCACGATGAAACTTCTTGTATAATTCATCAACATCAGGTCCAAAAAGTGGCTATAGAAAATGCAGAAAGGTCCCTCAAAGTTCAAGTAAACATAATCAAAGAATATGATCAAAATTTTATGATGCCCTCTCTAGAACAAGCCTCAGTTCTAACTAGATCAGGAAAGAAATATTTTTAGGTTGACCCTAAATACCTTAATCCTTTAAAGGTACCTATGACTACAAAGTGTCCTATTGAGAAGAGACCTCCACAAAATTCAGATCAAAAAGGAAGAGAGATCTAAAAAGAAACATCTCTAGCTAAAGAGACAAAAACTCAAGAGCAAGCCAGAGAAAAGTTAAGGTACCCTTCATTAACTAAACGTCAAAGAGTTGATGCTACTCAGGGATACAAAAATAGGTTTGACATGACAGTAAAGGAAAAGAGTGTTGATTCTCTTCCATTTAATATTGTTGAAGAAATGAAGAAGACTCCTTCCAAAGCCATTATGTATGAAGCCTTACGAATCGCAGGACAGATTGACCTACTATAGGAATCATTGAAATCTATGAAAAATAAGGATAAAGATCCAGTTAAATTGAGCTCTACCCAAGCGAGTCTTACTTCCACTTTAGAAAAGAATAGACCTCCTCCCTTCTATTTGTCTCTCCAAATGGAAGGATGGGTAGTCCATAATTGTATGATCGACTCTAGAGCCGCAACTACTGTTATGCCTAAAGCAATATGCGATATTATGGGGATGGAATATACCAGGAGTACCGAAGAACACAAGCTTATACTGATAGGGGGGGTGAACAGTATAAGACATCTTTTTAATTTCTCTATTTAACTTCAACTTCACAAAGCAATGAACCAATAGCAATATCAAAGCAATGCATAAAGCAACACACAATGAGACACCAATTTTAACGTGGTTCACCCAACATGGGCTACCTCCACAAAACTTTTCTCTAAAAATCTTTCTCAAAGTTCTTTGGGAATCCTTCCCAATTACAATGTTTATGAGCCTTAGCCCAAAGGAGAAACCTTCCCCTACTCAAGTATTTATGAGCCTCTTCCCAAAGGAGAATCCTTCCCCTACTCAAGTATTTATGAGCCTCTTCCCAAAGGAGAATCCTTCCCCTCCTCATGAATTTATGAGCCTCCTGTCCAAAGGAGAATCCTTCCCCTCCTCACGAATTTATGAGCCTCTTGCCCAAAGGAGAATCCTTCCCCTCAGCTCTGGAAATGATACTTCAAAATATCACCTGCCTCTTATTCCGCTAGCACGTGGAACTCCTTTCCACATAAGACCTCTTGTCCTCAATGCTCAGCCTTAAGAGACCTCTGTCCTCACTGATCACCTCCACAGCAACTCATCAACCTGTACTAAACACAGTCAGTCGGTCCAGCACAATTCTTCCTTACTCTGTCAGATATATCCCAATACCAACTCATAAATCTTGAACAAATCAATCTCTACTACACACAAGCCTTCTCAAAGACTTGTCAAAACTATCCTCAGGTTCTTCTCAAAGAGCCACTTCAACTCTATCCTCAAGTCCTCTGCTAGGACCTATCCAAATCAGCTCACAAGTCCTCCCTAGAACTTGTCCAAATCAACTCACAAGTCCTCACTAGAACCTGTCCAAATTAGCTCACAAGTCCTCACTAGAACCTGTCCAATTCAGCTCACAAGTCCTCACTAGAACCTGTCCAAATCATCTCACAAGTCTTCACTAGAACCTGTCCAAATCAGCTCACAAGTCCTCACTAGAACCTATCCAAATCAGCTCACAAGTTCATCAAGAAAAACTTGCTTAGCATGAACCCACAAAGAGAATTGTTAGAGACCCAATGTGATTCATCAACCTCATAGAAGCATAAAGAGAATTGTTAGAGACTCAATATGTTCTATACTTAACTCCCAGACTCAATCTCAAATCTCATAGAAACATAAAGAGAATTGTTAGAGACTCAATATGTTCTATACTTAACTCCCAATCTCAATCTCAACTCAATCTCAATCTCAAAAGAATAAGATAGATGTAGTATGCTTTTCTCAAGAACATGAAACACAACCCAACAATTGCCAACCATACAATATCTCATATAACAATGATACTCATGTTCTTTCCACAACCAATATCTTTGCTCAACCAATTAGGGCTTTAACAACAATGCTTATAGACAAGGTTTAACCAACATCATTCAACTCAACATTAACCTTAAAGCATTCAACCAATCACTACATGAAAAGGAAACTAGTAGACATCCTTTTCCCTCCAAAGGTATTTGAACAAAACAACCACCAACATAAATCACCAATGCAAAGAATAACTTGCTCAAATCAATCTCAATGGAGTAAGCCCAAATCATGTATCAAGTAAAGCATTAACTTGATCAAAACAACCTCTATGGAAGCAACTCAACCATCAATCTCAAAATAGCCAACTAAGGGTTTCACCATCTCAATGCAAGTAGCAAGACTTACTAACATAAACCCTAATGCAAAATGTTTCCTCTTCCTCAACCAGAATTATGCATTCACCCAAAAAACTCATCAATGATTTTAATGCATAAACAATCTTCAATATCCAAAAAATGGGATTTACACCAACAAGAATACCTAGTAGACAACCTTTCACTCCAAACTCAATTTCATAAAATACACCATCAACAATATACATGGAAGAAGTTGCCCATACCTTTGTTTGAGGAAGAAGAGAATAGTTCTTCAACCTGTTACCAACACCACCCTCAACTTTACCACTAAGTTAGGGTTAGATCATAAAAGTAACCACAAAAATATTTATTCCATAAAACATCTTATGACTCCAATCCTTAGAAGTCAACTACCAAAAATATAAAGCATACAAACAATATATCCTTTTACACCTTATTTCTCCAAATTAATTAAACCATGCTTAAGGAATAATAGCTTCTAAGCAAATCTCACTCAACAATCAAGCCAAAAATCTCAACCACACACTATCAACCTTATATCTCCAAAGAAGCATTTAACCTTAAAAATAATTTTAAATAAATCTACCCAACCACTTCTTCTTTAACAAAATGCATATTTTATTTAAAAAACCTTACCAAAAAAAAATGCTTCCAAAAATTGTGGGTCAACAGTGCCTCCAAAAAAATCGGAGCGCAAAAACTCTTCTCACACTCCATGATGGGAGTCGAACACTTGACCTCCCTTCAAGCGCCTTCGCAGAACAGTCATTGCCACTAGGCCAACGGTGCTAGCTTGAAGGCTAGCAAGAGTCTCCTTCTCCTTAACCCTTTTGTGGTGGATAAACGTGGTGAAAAAATGATAGCCATAGCTTTTACTTCCCAACCTTTGCGCAATTCAAATTTCTTTAACACCATTTTCTTTGGACTAGGTTATGGCTTATATAGCCAAACTTCCATGCTATGCACGACGTCGACGGGAGGATAATTCAAATTTTTTGAATTAATATTATTTTGGTGCCTTCGAAACAACTTTAGGGTTTATGAAACCCTTTTGATTATTAAAAAATAATCACAGGTCTTTTAGACCTTAGACCTTAGGTGGAGAACCCATTAAATTATTAAAATAATTTAATCACTTAATCAAATAAATAATTAATTAAAAAACCTTAAAAAGTTTTTATTAATTAATTTATTTAATTTATAAGTGTCTCCAGCCTTTGCATTAAACTGAGAGTGGTTTTGAGAAAAACCCTTAATGCATCCACCTGGTTTTAATAAAAACCCTTAAACCTGCCATGGTTTTGATAAAAACCTTTTCATTTGCCACATGGAATCTCTTCGAAATCTTCTAGAAAATATTCTTTGGAATCTTCAACCTTTGAAGCCAATAAATCCTCTTGACATTAATGCCAGTTCATTTTGACATCAATGACAACTCATAGACAAGAAGCTAAGATCTCAAACCCAAAATTGCCAACAAGAACTCCATGAGTCTTGCAACTTGATGGAACTCCTATAAAAAAATTAGGTGTAATCAAAGATATTCCTATTGTTCTTCATAGACTCCCTCAGCTTACAGTTATACAATAAGTGGTAGTAGTTGATTTGGAACCTTATTTTGGCATGTGCCTATCTAGAGAATTTACTGCTAAAATAGGAGGATATATATCTCTCAATTTTTCACACCTCAAAATTCCATTCAAAGGTAGAAGGGTGAAGATATTCAATGAGAAACCCCCCACCTTCCATGTCATGAAGCTTGGAGAAGAAGAGAAAAACTCTGCTATTGTGAACATGATGACTGAAGAACTGACAAATTTGAGTCTCATGGAAGAAGCCCTTAATGAGTTGCAAGAGGAAGACTAGTTTTCCCTCTTATATTTCAACACCATGATTGAGATAGATCTGGGAAGTTAGACCATTCAAAATCCCGAGAAGAGCAAATCTACTTCTTCCCTAATACCTGATATATCTGCTAATCAATTATGGAAACTTTTCTTTGATGGTGCCAGATGCAAGAATGAAGCAGGAGTAGGCATTTTCCTAATCTCTCCAACTAGTGAAGAGAAGGTCTTCTCTTGCAAGTTAACCTGGAGTTGCACCAATAATGCAGCAGAATATGAGGCACTCTATTTAGGTCTGAAAAAGGTGGAAAATATGGGCATTAAACAACTACAAATTTTTGGTGATTCTGAGCTAATAATAAATCAAGTGACAAGGAAATATGTAAGAAAACAACATTATCTTAAGGATTATAGAAATAAATTCTGGGACTTGCTAGAATATTTTGAATCCTTGAACATGAAAGCAATCCCCAGAGATAAAAACACACATGCAGATTTGTTGGCTTCAATAGGAGCAAACTTCTATCCTATAAGAAATTTTATTCAAAAATCAAAAACATTCATATTGATATACAAGCCTTATGTACCTGATAGAGATACCTTCTGGCAGGTTTTTGAGAATGATCATCATATAGTGGACTTCCTAGTTCATGAGATAAACTGTTCCAACGATAGAGTAAATGAAGATGAAGAAGATGTAAATGTCATCTAGTTGAAAAATAATCACATCCCTAAGGGTTTGGTCACACTTGAGTCTCTATTTGATAACAATGACAAGTCAACAGATCATAAGATGAAAGTACACAAACACAGATATAATAAAGCTCAAATGGGACCTAATAAAGCCATAAAAGTAGGGGTAAAAACTATAGACAAAGAACTGGATGAAATTGTGTAAGGAATTTCTAGACACAATTTCTTGGACCTATGGTGATCTAAGGGTGTACTCAAAAGAAATAATCCAAAATACAATTGAGCTTCAAGAAGGCACTAAACCTTTTCGCCAAAAGCAACGACTAGTAAATCTAAAAATAGAGGCATTGATGAAAGAAGAGTTATTGAAATTGCTAGAAGCTAAGATTTTATACCCAATAAAACACTCTACATGGGTGGCTAATTTAGTATCAGTAAGATAGAAGAATGGAGATATTCGACTATGTGTTGACTTTCACAATCTGAACAAAGCTTCACTCAAGGATCATTACCCTCTCTCGCAAATTGATCAGATCTTGCACATAGTAGCCAGAGCTGAAATGTTTTCTATGTTGGATGTTTTCTCTGGGTATAATCAGGTATGGGTCAAAGATGAAGATCAATTCAAAATAGTGTTCACAACCAAATGGGGAACATTTTCTTACCAAAGGATGCCCTTCAGGTTATCAAACGCTAGGGCAACTTTTCAAAGAGCTATGGACGTGGCCTTTGGAGAACTTGTGAACAAGATAATAGTGATATACCTGGATGATATGACTATTTTTTCTCATAGGAAATAATATCATATAACTCACCTTAGGAGAGTACTGGAAAAAATACTGAGATTTTGGGATATCTATAAATCCTAAAAAGTATTTTCGTCATAGAGGATGGAATTCTACTTGGCCATGTAGTTTCAAAAATGGGTCTATCCATAGACCCCAACAGAGTAAAATCCCTATTGGAACTTCCCCTCCCCTTAAACAAAAAGGGCTTACAGTCATTCTTTAGTCAAATCAATTTTGTACTCAAATTCATAGCATATTTTGTGTAAATTATTAAACCTATGACTAAATTGTTGAAAAAGGATGTCATTTTTAAATGGACTGATGCAAGAAAAGAAGCTTTTCAACAAATCAAGGAGCAAATAGCTCAAGCTCCTATCTTGGTAAATCCAAACTACTCCAAGGATTTTATCTTGTATGCCATAGGTGAACAGGGAAGCTATGTCGCAGTACTCACTCAGAAAGGAGCTGACAATGAAGAAAGGCCTATCACTTTTCTAAGTCAAAATATGCAAGAACATGAGGAAAAGTATAATTTCATTGAAAAATATATTTATGCTATCATGAAGTCCCTAAAAAATTTTAGACACTTCTTATCACATAAAATCATAGTTTATACAATTCACCCTGATGTACGAAGCTTCATCACCCAGGGAGAGCTCGGTGATACAAGAGTCAGTTGGGTAACTAAAATACAAGAATATGACGTATAAATACATCCAACAAAACTAGTCAGAGGCAGAGCATTGTGCCAAGAACTTGCAAAACACGCATCAACAAACTATGTAGCTTGTTAGGCCCAAGAGTCAATACCAGAGGAAGATCAATCTTCTGAATAGCTTGATTGGGTGGATGAATTAATCAGATATTTTTAGAATGGAATATGTTCGACCAACTTGAATGCTTCCTAGAGAATAAGATACAGGATTCAAGATCTAAAATACACTTTATTACCTGAATGGTTATATAGGAAAAACTTGGAGTATTGCTGCAATGTATGTCAGAAGAACAAAAGCAAAAAAATTTAAAAGAATTTCATGGAGGTCTATCAGGAGGACATTACTCTGGGAGGACCACCACACTAAAAATCATCAATACTAGGTGCTACTGGCCAATGATTTTTGGAAATGCTTTCAAAATCACAAGAAACTATGAATAATGTCAAAGATATACATGAAGGAATATAAATGCGCCATTACCTCTAAAAAACATTCAGGTTGAAGAACCATTCCAGCAATGGGGCTTGGATTTCATAGGCATCATAGAGCCAAATTCATTGGTAGGTCATAAATACATTCTTACAGCTACTGATTATTTCACAAAATGGTCTGAAGAAATACCCACAAAAAGAAATGACCAAGAAGTGGTAATCAAATTTATAGAAAGTCTAATTACAATTTTTGGCATCCCAGATGCCCTAGTCATAGATAATGGATCTCACTTTATAGGAGCCAAGATGGTGGACTTCTCCAACAAATATAGGATATACCTGAAGACGTCGTCAAACTATTATCCTCAGGGTAACGGACTAGCTGGATCCACAAATAAGAATCTACTCATAATTTTGAAAATAACACTCAAAGATAATAAAAGGAGTTGGCATACCTTGATAAATCATGCACTTTGGGTTGATAGGATCATGATAAAGAAATCTATTAAGACATCCCCTTATTCTTTGGTATATGGAAAATAAGTACTCCTAATACACAAAAATACCAGCCCTAAAATTGTTATATCTAATAGGTACAAAGGAAGTGGAACCAATGGAAAATAGGTTGATCCAACTTCTATAGTTGGAAGAACAGAAAGAACAAGCCTATGATCACTATCAAAAATATGCAGTTGCAAAAAAATGATGGTTTAACAAGAAAATGACTCTAAGAAACTTCAAAGTATGATATATGGTCTTGAAATAGAATGAAAAGAGGTCAAAACCAGGAAATCATGACAAGTTTGATACATTATGGGATGGCCCTTTTGAAATTATTGAAGAAAAACAACAGAATTCCTTCCAGCTCAAAGAAGAACATGGTCAAATCTTACCCATTCCCATTAACGGTTTTAACCTAAAGCTATATTACAAGTAACGGGCTCTTACCTATCCTTGTATATATTTTGTTTTCTATGTATGTAAATGACCTTTTAAATATGTTACTTTTTGTAAGTTTCCCCATTTTTTTGTCATGATGGCATGACTTCTAGGCACAAAAATGACTCTCCAAGGCAAATTATCATGATGGCATGACTTTTGGGCACAAGAGTGCCTCCCCAAGGCAAATTGTCGTGATTGCGTGACTTTTGGGCACAAGAGTGCCTCTCCAAGGTAAATTTTCATGATTGCATAAATTTTGGGCACAAGAATGCCTCTCCAAGGTAAATTATCATGATGGCACAAATTTTGGGTACAAGAATACCTCTCCAAGGAAAATTTTCGTAATGGCATGACTTTTGGACACAAGAGTGCCTCCCCAAGGCAAATTATCATGATTTCATGACTTTTGGATATTAGAGTTGCATATGTTCTAAAAATTTATAATGCCATGTCAGACCTGACATCTTGTGTGGCAGAGCGCCATGTCAGGCCTAATATTTTATACAACTATGTGCCACGTTGAAATATTTAGAAGTTGATAATAAAAGTGGGTGTCTCGGGAACATAAAAAGCACAACTCTTATAATGAAATCATACGTGCAGATTGGATCCAAAAATGATGTCGCCTTATTGGCCCAAGTACCACAATAGTAGCTTTTCATTGGCCAACTTCATTAACGATAACTTGAGGTAGTTGGTATCCTTAAAAGATTACTCCACATCACCTGGGCATTTTAATTGCGTACCTTTTAGCATGAGCTTACATAGTGTGTTATATTGAGCAACTTTTCACCTTCTCTCCTCTTTTCATCTTCTATTTCCTACAACTTGTATTCTGAAAACCTCCCAGAGAGTTCTGTAATTTTTAGGTAGCATCCCCACAGCAGTATCACGATGGCCACCCCCATAGCTTTAGGCTCCACATCTGTACCTTCTAAGAAAAAGAGGATTTTGAGTTCCAAAGTAAGAAGTTTCATAGATCCTGATGCCCACATTACAGACACAAAGCTGACATGGAAGGATCTAGGAAAAATCTACAAGGAAATAGTCACCATCCTAAACTTAGATGCCTCTCCATCAAACTCGAGCAATTTTACCTACTACTCCATGCTCTATTGATATGTATATCCCCAGGCCCACCCATGCCCAGAGTTGATTAGAGCAATGGCAAAACTACATGATATAAAAGGTAGAAGTGTTAAAATTTTTAGAGGAGAGACCCTTTTTACAATAGATCCCAACACAATTAAAGTCATGTTTTCCCAAGGATATAAGCCTCCAAAGCCTCCCATTCTGTTTGAACCGACCAACTCTGCAAAATTTTATCTCAATACCCCAAACATAAGGACTTTCCTCCAGTAGAATCTTGAGAATGAGCTCTCGAAAGGTTCCATCCCTCAATCTCCCATTTCCTTGTCCAAATTCAAAAACAAGCAAATCTTCTCTATGCTAGCCATGGTAGCAAGTTTGGAAGACGATACTCAGGTTCATGGGTGGCAAGTTGCAGTAGTGCAGTGTATTTCGATTTATAAGTTTTATGATAAATCGTGCCTGGACCCAAGAAAAGTTCTGCTATTCTTCGACTGGCCATATTACATAGCTCAGTAGCTACATGCGGAACTTTCAAAATTGCACACGGAAGCTCCAGATATTTTTAGGTACTCCTCCTATCTTGTTTGGATCTTCTTCTTTTTTCAATCAAAAAATTTGAAGTCTATATATGTAACTCAAAAGGATGCAAAGGAAGAAAATCTGCTTGTATGTGAGTGGACTCCGCTCCTCTCAAATACGGGTTCATATTATCAGTTCAATATGGAATTCCTAGGTCTTGCTATACAAATTGTGCTAGGACCTATGCTAAGGATTCCTAAGCAAGTGGAAGAGACCCTGAGATGTCCTCACATAGAAGAGGGATACTGGTTCATCCTCACCCAATGAGTGGTTATAAGGCTTTACGACTTCATAGAGAAACCTTTCTTGTTGTCGTACTACATCACCAAGTGACTCTTTGCCTTAGAGTTTGTAAGATAACAAGAATTTATCAACTATACATTTGGTACAGGCACTCAAAAAACCCACACTTGCCTCGTGCCTTTTAGTTTTGAAGGAGTAACGATGTCAAAGAAATGTGATCAACAAAATATTGCTCAACTTTTGAGAAATATGAAGCTAGTAGAGGTTCCACAGAGATGGAAATATTCTCCCGAGGATATATTCGTAAAAAATTAGGCCACTCTGAATAAGGCTCATTTCCAACAATTCTACGCCTCCGATAGGGATATTGAGAAAGGTTGAAATAATAGTGAGGATCAACCTCTAGAATGGCATATCGATAAAATGCAATCACTAGCTCCATGGCATGATTTCTACGAGCATCAGGCATATTACAACCTGGATTCCCATCCAAAACATAGAATCACCACCAAAACTTTCAATAAAATGAAGAAGAAACGAGATGACTAGGATGATGCCAAAATCTTGGCCTGGTGGCAAATGCGGTGCCACATCGATACTTTCATGTGGTACAGACTCAAAATGGATACAAAATTTTGTACCAAGTATGATGAGTACCACCATAATTGGTTCAAAAAATTAGTTGATAAGGTCTCACTTGGAATAGGCGACGTTACCCCAACACAATCTAAGAAAGATGCTGATAAGGGAAAGGGGAAAGAAGTTGTGACTGGGAAAGTAAAAGCCACAAAAAAAAGGCATCAAAAGTATATCCTGCGTTCAGGATCAGATACAGAATCTGAAGATAGTGCTTGACTTGAGCTTAAAAAAATAGCATCTAAACTAAAGAAAAGGAAAGCAGAGCCAAAACAAGTAGGAGGATGAAAGAGAAGGAAAATTCAGGAATCCTCTTCTGAAGAATCAAGAGAAGAAGAAGAACATGAGTAATTAGGAGAAGAAGAATACTAGGATAAATTAGGAGAAGTAGAGGAACAAGAAAATACAAGGGATAGCAAAGAAGAAAAAGTGGCTAAAAAATCTGAAGAGCCTCCCCAAAGAGAACCTCCAAGATATCAGCAGACTCCATCGCTAGTGACAAATGGTGTAGATATTTCATGCCTAAAGCATATAGTAGAAGCTTACATGGAAAAATCATAGGATACTAGAGGATCCAATCCATGAAAGGAATGGGAAATATCTCCAATTGATCTCGACACCCCTTCTTCTTCCCCTCATTCACAGAATATTTCCTCTCCTTTTTGAAAAGATAAGGGTATTTCAAAGTCATCATCACCATCCAAGTCCCCACAAGTTTTACCTCACCGCACCCCAGTAGGATCTCCCTCTCAGCCACCAAGCATGTAATCCTTGTTACCACCCACTCCTTTTCCTCTTTCCACAAATCTATAGATTTTATAGTCCTTACAAAGTACCTCCTCTTCCAATAATCCTATAGTCACCAAATTCCGAAATCTGAAGAAAGCCACTGTAAATGTTACTACATGGCTGAAGATGTGAAGTTCCCCAACTGCCACTGAGATGGCCCGTGTTTGAGAAGGAACAGTGCTAGACCAAATCATTATGTAGTGGTCTACTATGAAGATGACTCCCTTGGTATAGAAGCCCAAAAAATATATGACTCTAGATGATTATCAAGTTGAAATCATCACAAAATACATGATCCAGCTGCCAATGGAGGATGAGTGGGGCAAGGCTCAGACTCACATGGGGATGATTTATCTAAATGCAAAGCATTACAAAGAAAAATTTCTCAAAGGAATAGGATCGACTGCGGCTACAGGAAGCTTTCAATCAACAAAAAATCACTGAAAAGGCTCTTAAAAATGATGCCAAGAAATGGGAACAAAAGTTTAGTGAAGCAGGGCACTTCCTTATTAAAGTTTTGAGGCAATTTGGTTTCTCTAAGTATTGGATGGATTGGATTATGGGATGTATCTCTTTAGTTTTCTACTTAGTTCTTATTAATGGTAGGCCTTATCAGTCATTCCCAACTTCTAGAGGTATTAGGCAAGGTGACCCGCTATCCCCTTATTTATTCATCATTCTTGTTGAATGCTTGGGTAGGACTATAACCAAAAAGAGGGAAAAAAAAACCCTTGAGGGAGTTACCATTGCTCATGGAGCTAGACCTATCTCTCATCTTCAATTTTTGGATGACTCTACTCTTTTAGGTAAAGCTACAGTTAAGGAAGCTTCTAATATTAAGCAAATCATTAGTTATTTTTATAAGGCTACTGGGCAGTTGATCAATGAAGATAAATCTAAAGTTATTTTCTTTCACTGCTCTGCTAGATAGGAATCCATGGTCTTGGATAAATTAAGATATAAGAAGACCTCTGTATTCCCATAAATATTCAAAGATAGAAAAATAAAGATTGGAATTGGTTGTTGGACAAAGTCAAGAAGAAAATTGGAAAGTGGACCAACAAGTGGCTTTCTTCTGGGGGTAGAATCACATTGGTAAAATCAGTCCTTCAAGCTATTCCTATTTATGTTTCTTTCATTTTGAATATCCCAAAGGTTGTTCTTCCATAATTGGATCAAATCAGTCATCATTTCCTTTGGAGTGGTACTAAGGAGAAAATAAAATGGGCCTTGGTGAAATGGGATAATTTATGTCTTCCTAAGAGTGAAGGGGGGTTAGGATTCTGGTCTTCAATTAATAACAACAAAGCGTTAGCTACTAAATTATATTAGAGGATGTTGCATAACCCCAATGCTCTTTGGGCCAATAATCTCCATGCTAAATATACTGAGAACAAAAGTCCTGAAGACCTTGTTCGCTATCAACTTCCTACCAAAGGTTCTCCTATTTTAGTAGTTCTTAAGACTGGTGAGGATTTGATAAAGAAAAAATTATTTTGGATCATTCATAATGGTCAACATGCAAATTTTTGTACAAATTCTTGGGATGGTCACAAGCCTTTGATAACTTAGTTTCTCGATTGGAGGCCTTGGATGGAGGAGCTTCATCGTGCTAATTGGATAAAGGTGGCTAATTACTGTCGATACCATACTGGTAATTCAAAGGTTGGTAGATATTGGATCCCTATTGAGGACTGGCCTATTCAAATCCCATAAATGCAAAGACAAGATATCCAAGGCATCCTTCATATGAAATCCCTCTCTTGGTCCCATGAAAAATATTGTTTTGGATGGAACAACACTACTAAGGGTGAGTATTCATTTGCTCAAGGTTATTTGACCTTATGCCATAATAATCCCAACCATTCTTCTGACATCTTTTCTCGATTGTAGGCTCAAAGCTCTGACCTAAGGTGATATTCTTTAATTGGCTTTTATTGCATCGTAGGGTGCTTACTGGTGAGCAACTTATGAAGCATGGTTTTCATGGCCCTTTTAGATGTGAAATGTGTGAAGAGAATGTAGAAAATATCAACCATATTTTTATTGAGTGTACTTTAGCCTCCGAGCTATGGAGGAGAATGGCCACTTTACTTGGCTTACAATGGTCCAATTTTTTTACTTTTTAACAGATTTTGGAGGGATTGGCCTAATCAAGAGGGTGTTGATCATTTTATTAGGCGCTTAGTTTGAATGGGTTCTACCATTCTTCTTTGGAATATTTGGAATGAAAGGAATAGCCAAATTTTTAATCAAGATAGGAAGTATATTCACTATATTTGGAAAAATACCATAGCCAACTTAGTTGAATCAGTCCATCAACTCCTTAATCACCCCCAAAAATCCCACCAAATATGGGATCAAGTGATGCAAAGATTGAAGATTAAATCTTCTAAGGGCAACCAACTTAAAGGGAATGTGAGTATTAGTAATATGGATAGGACTAGAAATTGGCAACCTCCTCCTAAGGATTTTGGAGAATTCAATACTGATGGAGCCTCTAGAGGGAACCCTGGAAAAGCCAGTGTGGGAGGAATTGGTAGACTTTCAGATGGCTCCCTGGTTTTTATTTTTGCTGATAATTTGGGTATTCTTTCCAATAACCTTGTTGATGGGTATGGTATCCTTAGAGACCTTCAGGAGGCTACTAAGGTTGGATGGGAAAAGGTGTTAGTTGAGTCTGAATCTCAACTTATGATTAATCTCTTGAAGACTCCTAAGAATCATAAGGTGGATTAGAGAATAAAAATAATTATTGAGAAGATTCAATTAATCCAGATGGGATTTTTGAAAGTTGATTACAATCATGTGGTTAGAGATCAAAACAAGAGTGCTGATGCTTTAGCTAATTGGGCTTTGTACAAAGGTGATATTACTTGTTATGGCCACCCTCCTATATGGTGGGCTTCTCAAATTAGGGAAGCTCTTCTTTCTATCATTTCTTTGGATGGCTCCGATTCGAAGATACCTAGTTTCTTCTTGTTTTTTTTTTTGCTTCTCTTTGGTTCATTCAGTTTTTTTTAGTTCCCTAGCTCATTCTATTCTTTCTTTTGTTTCCTCTATTGATTCTTGCCTTAATAGTCTTCTGGTCTAGATAGGTCATTGTTATGTTCAATTTTTTTTTCTTTTTTTTTTTTTGTTTTTTTTGTTTAGTTTTTTAAGGTGGGTGGGTTCTTTTGTTTTGTTTTGTTTTTGTGTTCTTTGTGTTGTTTTTTGTTGTTCATGTGTTTTTGTTGTTTTGTTTTGTTTTTTTTTTATGTTTTTTGTTATTGTTCTTGTGTTTTTTTCGTTCTTGTTCTTGGGTTTCTCTTTGTTTGTGTTATTTCGTGTTTTTATGTGTGAGTGTTTTCTATGTTTTTTGTTTTTATTTATTGCTTGTTGTTGATTGTTTTTTATTTTTATTTTTTATTTTTTTTAGGTTTTGGTTGTGTTTATTTTTCATGTTTTTTTTGGGTTATGTCTTTGTAGTGTTCTGTTGTTTTTGTCTTGTTTGTGTTTTGTTATGTGGTTCTTGTGTTTTTCTATGTGGTTTGTGTTGTGGTTTATTTTATCTTATTGTGAGTGTTTGGTTGTGCTTTTGTTTTTCACACACTCAAGGAGCATATTTTTTATTTTATTTTATTATTTTTGTTGTTATTTACTTATTTTTAAATTGGTTTTGTGTGTTTGTTTGCTCCTTGAGTATGTCAAAGGTGGTAGGCCAGGTTTGATTCTTGGGCATTTTTGGCGGAATGGATACCCCTGCCTCCTTGGGTCTTACCCGAAAGTGGCATCCCTTTTGGGATGTTTTCCACAAATAAAAAAAAATTAGTGAAGCAGCATCCTTTCGAGAAAGGCAAAAAAGATAGAGGATCGGGTCCAAATACTATAGTAGTAGGTGGAAGAGTTGAAACAACAGTTGTCAAAAGTTTTGAAAAAAACTCAGGGGTTCTCCAAGGATAAGGCAATAGCAATTCGGAAAGAAAAACTTGCACAAGTAAGCAAACTAGTCTTAAAAGCTAGACCTACTTTGGCCTACCTCTCCAAGGTAAAAAACACACTAAGTTAGGTAGAAAAAGATTTTTAAGCTTCAATTAAACTCCTGACGTCAAGGGTATCTATAGCTAACAAAATCCAAGTCTTGGAAAATATCACACAATCGATATCCGACTACAGAGTCCAAGAAGAAAATTGGTCTCAAGCTAAATCAGTTGCCAGGAATTTTTTCAAGCGACATAAGTTGGTGACAGCTGCTGTGAAGATTATACAGGAGTTGAAAGTAGAAGCAAAGTCAATTTTGAAGCATACTAATATGGCTGAAGACTATGGTATGCCTAGTTTTTGGGACTCATATTCTAATCTCTTACCAGAATATAAGACAAAGGCTATTTGGCAAACTTTCTTTGATGATACATCAAAACTTGATAGTTGGGAAGAGCCGGTACACGAAGATCAGATTTTTAGTATGGCTCAAGATATCACTCAAATAAAATCTAGTCTAAATGAGTTACAAAAATTCTATCTTATGATAAGGTAGAGGAATTGGAGTATTTATATTCTACTTTCTAAGAAAATGCAGATACTGATGAGGAGACTTGGAAGAAGGCATACACTGCTTATAATGAATTTGTTCAATCCAAGGAAAAATAGGATAAGGAGAGGCAAGCAAAAACCCAGAAGGCTCCATCAAGTAGTACAACACCTCCAAGTCAAGAAGGAGCAGAAAATTCTAATGAAGAGTCCTCGAAAAAATGATTCTCCCCCAAGCTTGATTTTTTTTTTTATCTTGGTATCATTCCTTTTCTTTTCCCTCTTTTCTTTATTTTTAATTTTCTTTTTTTTGACTCTATTGCCCAATGGATAAAGGCTCTAAGTTCTAACATTCAGTTAACATAATTACCCCAGGAGGCACCAAGAATGTTGGTCAAAATGACAACACCTAGGGAAATAAAGGTATAAACGTACTCTTCTCTAATTTTGAGCAAGCTAAGGGAGAAAGTCGTGATAGCGTGACATTTTGATGATCCAGGACTAGTCGAAGAGAAAAGTCATGATAGCACGACATTTTGATGAGCTAGGACCAGTTGAAGAGAAAATTCACAATAGCGTGAAATTTTTGTGAGCCAATAACTACGACATTTTGGTGAGCCAGGACCATCCAAAGAGAAAAGTCATGATAGCACGACATTTTGATGAGCCAAGACCAGCAAAAGAGAAAAGTCATGATAGCATGACATTTTGGTGAGCCAACAACTAGTCGAAGAGAAAATTCATGATAGTGCAACATTTTGGAGAGCCAACAACTAGTCGAAGAGAAAATTCATGATAGCACGATATTTTGGTGAGCCAGAAACCAACCGAAGAGAAAAGTTGTGATAGCATGACATTTTGGTGATCCAGCAACCATCCAAAGAGAAAATTCATGATAGCACAACATTTTGATGAGCCAGGACCAAGCAAGGAAAAAGAGTCATGATAGCGCAACATTTTGTTGAGACAGCAACCAACCGAAGATAAAATTTGTGATAGCATGACAGTTTACCGAACCAACATATCTAAAAGGAAGTGGAGAAGATCTTTGTAACAAGAATATATTAACTCTTTTAGTTAGAGGTTCCATGACTTGAAGAATATCTACGTAACAAGAAAGATCTCAATCTTTAACCACTTTGTTGCTAGAATAGGCCTTGAGGCATTCTGTTGTAACAACTTTCATAATTATGTTATGTAAAATTCTATATAAAGGATGAGCAACCTAAACACAAGGTCGGCTCTTAGGTGTTTACAAGACTATGTATTCAGACTTATGAAATATTAATAGAGATCATTCATCATGGTTCTAGGCTCATTTGGTGTGCAAGTATGTATGTGTTTGTCTATTTCTAATTTAATATTTGTTGAACATATCATGCATTAATTCTTGAGCTGAATTTATGTGTTAAACATTCCATAAGATCTACAATTTACTTCATGGATAAACTGCTATAGAGATATACACTGAACGATCTTAATTTCTATGCTTTGGTTCTCATTACGTTTTTTTGCAAAAGCTTGAAGTAGTTCTATGTTGTTGCTTAATCTATACCTTACTATCTCCTAGCATTGGCTATATTTCCCTCTCTTTAAGCATTCCTTTATCTCTCCCATTTTTCCATAAAAAGAAAAGAACCAACCTTCTCTAGAGACTGAATCAGGCATACTCTATTTGATCCTAGTATTTTAATGTTAACAAAGTCCTTGGCGCAAATCATAACATAAGGTGTATTTCATTCCAACATGGCCTCATCATGATGATTGAGGATCCACTAGTTATGATCCACTATGACCCTAATAACATTAATCGAGAAGGGACCTCCAATCCATTCCTAATCATAATATCCTCCATATTCATTGCCCTCTCAACCTCCAATCATTGATATATCATGGATCCTATCACTCTACCTTGGATTGTTGTCACCTCAGCCCATGCTCCAACCAAATTTGTTCGTAGTACCTCTATGCTAGCTTTCTCACTGGTCTACCTGTAGCACCCTAAAATTGGCGCAGTGAAATCTTAATAATTACATTTACTTTAGTAAATAATTTAAATTCAAATTTTAACCTCCCAAACCGCCCATTAACCATCGATTAATCCGTTTCCCCCTTTTCTATGCCATTTTTATAGATTATTTTGACTGTTTGACGATATCATCGTCAATCAGACGATCTGACGATTTCGTCTGGGCTAGGACGTCCAGACGATCTTGTCCCTAAACTTATTTTGCATAATTAGCTTCTATTCCAATGGGTCTATAATCCGAGCAGAAGCGTGTCTACGCCGTTAGAGACCCTCCCCCGTTGGAGATCTCCCAAATAGGGATGATCTCTAACCTCCTAACCTCCCTCCTAAGCCTATTTAATCCTAAGCCCTTCCCTTAGCACCCCCTGGCTGATAATTCTTGTAACTTGACTTCATACATGTTAAAGCATCTCAAATTCATATTTGCAGTAGTTCTATTCAATTTTTGTTGCAGGTACCTTAGTGTTTTTCAGCCGGAGCAAGCTTACATCGTCGTCGACGATCTTGTTCAGATCGGAGGCGATCCTATCGAATCAGAGACAATTTTGTACCAATGCAAGACGATTTCGACTGCAGTCAACATTGAGGCAATTAGTGCCTAAAGTTTGCATTTCTCCATCTTTTCTCTGTTGTTTTTGTGTTGTAATTAGCTAGTTTATTCAGTATTTTATGCTATCCTGCATTTTGGAGTTCACCCATCTAGATTAAATGCATAATTAAGCCATAATTGTTATCTAATTAGCATAATTCATTCATGTTTTTGTTTTTAAGTTTTAGTTTGATAGTGCTACTGTCATTTTACATTGTTTCCCTCTGCTAGGATAGTTGCATTTTCTGTATTTTGCACCTATTTCTCTGTTTGTAGGTCTCTGACAAATTTGTCAGATCTCAAACGATCCTGTCAGATCTCAAATGATTCTGTCGAATTCCAGATGATCCTGACTGCTTCAAGAATCATAATCTTCATCAGACGTCCGAATCAGGTATTTTTCTTGTAATATCTTTTAAATTCTCTGTTTTTTGTCTTAATTTTGTTTTTTGTATTCATTTAATCTGCATATTCATATAGAATAGCTTAGACGCATTTCGGTAAAACCTAGGATATGAATGCTTAAGGCTAAAACGAACACATAAAACAAATTCCAAACCTAGGCGTGGAAACTGCCATTAAATGTTTCCTAGTGAACCCACCATCAGTCGAAAAATCACAAATAATACACCTCCCTTGAGAGGCGGGACCTTTGCAAGGCCTCTCATTCTGAGGTACCACGCCATCCTTTTCACATCCCCCTTCTAGGTACGGATCCTATAGCCTGAAGGTAAGGGTGTGAAAAATTTGGAGCGATACATTTTGGTAAACCCGACGTGAATGCATTGTAAACTTTTTGAAAACAAAACAAAACAAAAAAATAAAACAACTAAAACATAGATGCATTTTAAGATCATTTAAATTTAATATCATGTTTAGATGGTAGCTCCTAAGAAAATATTAGCAGTTACTATAAATGTAGAAAACCAATTGGCAGCCATAGAAATCAATTATGTGCTTAGTGTGCCTGAAACAGATAGAAATCAACTCTTGTGGGACGAACTTGATAGAAGACTTAGTGTCATTTCATCTAGGTCAACAGAACTTAAACAAATTAAGAGTCTTATCCTAGATAGAATCTTGGATCCTCATCAACTTGTCTTTTATCATGAACTTCAGAGAGCCTGCCATAGATGGTTAGCTTATAGGAGAGCCCTTGTATCTTCAAAATTGTTCACCTTCAAGGAATACCTCGAGAACATAGCCATTGTACACCAGTTCCTAGGTCTTGTAGAATACCAAGAGGTTGTTCTTACAGATAGGGAAAGATGGAATAGAGTTCCTCGAGCTGTGTTATATCGAGAGTATTGCCACGAGCTTTACTTCTATCAACCAGCATCTGAGACAGATAATATCACTATAGCTCTTTTCATTAAATTTTTAAAATAAAACTTTCAATTTGAAGAAGAACACTTCATGACTCCTGAAGAACTTGAGCCCATTAATGATATTTATAAATTGTTTATAGAAAACTAGATCATTACTTTCAGTCTTATTATTTCTTGCATTTATTGTGTTATTTGCTGTCTTTACAATATTATTACAAAAACAAAAACTAAAAAACTAAAAACATAGCAAAAACTTAAACATTTCATTTTAAATATTGTAGTATGTATATAGTTAATATATACCTCTTAAGCTTGTTGCATATATATATATATATATATATATATATATATATATATATATATATATATATATATATATATATATATTTGCTGAAATCAAAATTAAGCACAATGCCTAAACTTAGGAATGGTAAACAAACTGAAGGAGAAGAAGAAGATTGGTTACAAGATAAAACTAGAGACCCAAATGTCCTTCCTAAAGATCCAATTTCGGAAGGAGAAACTCTAGATCAACCAGAATATGACCTAGGTGAAGACAATGAACAAGAAGGAAGTGTTAAAGAGGATGGATCCTCATCCCCTCGAGTAACTCCAGATGGAACTATTGCTTTTGACAACGTAGATCTTTTTTGAAAATTTCTCAATGATAACATTGACGCCCTTAATGTGGCAGTTCGTATTGATAAAGGGAAAATTAGTGACACTCAAGCAACCATCGAACATATGTTTGACGTGCGCACTAATCCCTTGTCTTTCATTGATCAAGAAAGTGATAAGGCTAGACCATCCAATACATATATGGTCACTATGGTTCAAAACATGTCAAAAAAATAGGTTACCCAACCTCCTAAGGAACATGTTATTCAACCTAAAATCATTCCCACACAAAAGAAGACTTCCTTCACTACTCTACTTCACCAAACTATTGAGCAAAATGCTTCAAGTAAACAAAAATCTAAAATGAAGCCAAACACCAATTTTCAACAATCTGGAATACAACATAATACAACTTCAAAATTCCTTCATAACACCTTTCCTACCAACAATTTACACAATAGCAACATAGCATCTAATCTTCATGTTCCTCCATCATATGCTCACAAAACCCATATTAATGCCCTACCGAACCAATATGGTGGGCAAACTAGTAATCTAGAAGCCATGGTGAAACAGTTAGCTTCACGTATGGACCAGATAGATCCTTATCATCCCTCGTACAATTATTGAGAGATTTGTAGTCAACCTTTAGATCCCATAGTTGTAGCTCAACCATACCCTAAGCATTTTCCCATGCCCATCTTGCCTATATATAAAGAAACCGAAGATCCCATAGAGCATCTTCGCATGTTTAGGATAGCATGTCATGATATATCACATGATGACTTGCTATTACTAAAAATGTTCCCAAAAATTTTAGGTGGAATGGCATTAGAGTGGTACTATCAATTTCCCACTCATTCTTTGAGAAACTTTGAAGAAACAACTAAATATTTTGTCCATCAATTTAGTGCCTACATCGAGAGGCATGTAACCATTAAAGATTTATACAACTTAAAACAAGACAAGGATGAATGTTTTGCCGATTTCTTAGCTAGATGGAGGCAATTGACAGGAAAACTGCACTTTGTGCTACCTTATAGTGAAATTTTGGACATTTTTATCAATAATTTACAAGAACAAATATCTTATGAGCTATCAACTGCTACTTTAACTACCTTCGATCAGGCTATAGATCTATCTTGAAGAGTAGAATATGCCCTCATCAGGAGAGGCCAACTTAGGAAGAAGGATGATGAGAAAACATCTAGAAATCAATATAAAAACAAACAAGTTGTTGGTGACGGAGTCACTGACAACAAAAATGTTGCTAATATCAATGCAACGAAGACAATAGAAAAAATTATATTGAAACCTCCTGATAAACCTCCTCGAGAATTTACTAGATTAAATCAACCCTTATCAACTATTTTACCTCAATTACTCGAAAGATGTTTGATTCAATTACCAGCTATCCAGGAACCTGATCCAACTATACCTCGATACAGAGCTTACTTACACTGTGATTTCCATAGAGGACCTGGACATTCTACCAATGCTTGTAAAAGGTTGAAACATAAAATACAAGATTTGATTGATAATAATGAAATGGAAGTGCAAGCCTTCCAACCTAAACAAAATGCTCCTAATAACGCTCAAAAGAGCATTCCCCAAAATCAAAATCAAAATGCTAATCAATCATTAGACATATTTCAACACCCTTTACCAAGACATGGTAAAGAGGTGGCCAATCAAATCGAACATCATAATGTTCCACCTCCTACCCGATATGTAGGAACTATTAGCGGACAATTACCTGTTCAAGATCCTCAAATATTTGACACAACCTTATCCCTGGTTACGACCAGGCCCTTACATAATATTCCAACTCCTGATTCTAGTGATATAGAATCAGATACTGAAAGTGAATTAGACATTACTTCAAACCAATCGAATAGTTCTAAAAATGAATCAGATCCTATTCAACCCATCACAAATGCTATGGTTCCAGAAGAACCATTTCCTAGAAGAGTTACTACTCGACCTTCTTCTAATCAATTCCTTCCTAATGAACAAGCCATAAATGCTCAACCGAGACCAATTCAACGTCCTCATTATAACATTGTAGGTACCATTGGAATCGTTACCCAACAACAGGCTCAAAATTCTCAACAAGAACCAAATCAGAATGATGGATCAGCTCCATTCATTTTGAAAAATCCCAATAAAGGGAATCATGCTTCCCATGTTCAACCTAAACCCCCTTACAATATTAATGAGCAATTATCTAATACTATAGCCAGAATTTCCCTTTTGGATTTGTTAAGATCCTCTCCCACCCATAGGGATGAGTTGATGCTTACATTAAGCCAAATTATGGTACCTCAAAACATTCAACCTGAAGCTATGGCCAATACTATCATCACTCGAGAAGTTGATTGTATTGATTTCTAGGATAAAGATATCCCACAACACAGTTTACATAAGGATAATCCTTTATACATTACGGCTATAATTGGAGATGTAGCTGTCAAATGAGTCCTAATTGATAATAGCTCATCTCTAAACATTTGCACTTTTGACTTCTACCAAATATTTGGCTTTAGAAGTGATGAAATGAAGAAAAATGACATGATTATCAAAGCTTTTAATGATGAAACACAAGAAACGTGTGGAGTTATTACCATCCCATTGCAATTTGGTCCTAGAACCCTAGATACAACCATGTTTATTGTACATTGCCCAGCATCGTACAATATACTTTTGGGTCGCCCTTGGATCAATGCGATGTGAGCGGTCCCATCAACTTTACACCAATGTGTTAAATTTGAATTTAAAAATCGGTTGGTCACTATCCATGGTGACCCTAGACCCTTTGATATGTGTGCTTTGGAAGAACCTGTTGGAGTGCAATTTTTCCCTGCTCTGTCATCCACACATCCTAACTCTTATTTTTCATCCAAAACTGTGAAACACACACCCATAACTTCACCTACTTCCCCTCCATTAATTTCATCTTCCTATATAGATCAACAATCTTCTAAACAAATCACTCTAGAACCTCAAAAAGATCTTCAATCTACAACCAATCCTTCATGTTCTATCCCTATAATTTCAAAACCTATAGACACATCTATCATCCCTTCCACATCTAAAGATATAGGGAATGATCCTTCTACATCTTATGCTCTTTCTGATGAACTTTTACCAGATTTATCCATAACCTTAATATCAGAAAAAACAAATGCTTTCATGCGAGATTCAATTCTTTTAAATAACTTACCGCCATCTCCTCGTACTTTGGGCCTCCCACAACCTATGGGAAGTACTTACCAAGTCGGGAGTTGTGCCTTCATTTATAAAGGATATGACTGGGGAAGAATCCCTCGGAATATCAAAACTCATCATGAGGGATACGCTCGGTGTTATTTTACCAATGAATATATTAAAGCTAAACCCATAATGCTTAAAATGGGATATAAATGGAAAGGCTTGGGACCTTTCCAAAATGGCATGAAAGAACCTTTCGAGGTAGAACCGTGGCCTGCCCGCTGTGGTGTGGGCCTATTTCCTAGTAAGGGTCAACCCTTTCCTTTTGAAGATGATGATCAACTCATATGCTATCAAGATTATTTGGATAGGCATGATGATTTGCCTCTAAAAAATTAGCCATTTACATGTAACATGCTATCCATAGCTTACCCTAAAATGATTGCTGACCCCGATGAAGAGTTGGAAGGAGATATCTTCCACGACGTCTCCGTTGAAGAGATGTTACACAATGGATTTTATTTTGATGGTTCTATACCAACTATAGCCCAACTTGAGACCACTAATCCTCAAGATGAATTATCCAAATTAACCTTACAAGAATTACAAGAATTGGGCGTTTCACCTGCCCCACCTAATTTTGAAGGAGATCTACACATGGAGGTAGAAAACTTCATTAAACTTAATATTGAAACTAAGGATAATCCTCACATAATCAACATTGGATCCGAATTAAGTCAATAAAAACAAGAACAATATATTGCATTCCTTAAAGAGTATGAAGATGTCTTTGCTTGGACATATGAAGATATGCCAGGTCTAGACCCTTCTATAGTCATGCATCATCTAGTGGTCCATCCGGATGCTAAACCTGTTAAACAAAAACTTAGAAAAATGCATCCCAAAGTGGCTCTGCTAGTCAAAGGGGAGTTAGAAAAACTCTTGAATGTTGTTTTTATACAAGCTATTGATTATGTTGAATGGATCTCAAATGTAGTTCTAGTCACCAAGAAAGAAGCTACCAAAGTTAGGGTTTGCACAGATTTTAGAGATATTAACATTGCATGCCCTAAAGATGATTTTCCTCTTCCAAACATGGATCAAATCATTGACTTTACTACCGGGAGTGGGATGATGTCCTTAATGGATGGATTCTCCGATTATAATCAGATCAGGATAGCTCCTGAAGATCAGGCTAAACTAGCCTTCATTACCCCCTGGGGTACCTTTTGTTGGAAAGTGATGCCATTTGGCTTAAAGAACGTAGGTGCAACATATCAACGAGCTATGACTTATATTTTTCATGATATCCTACATGATTATGTAGATGATATTATAGACCGCTCTATTATTGAATATACTCATTTAGATGATTTGAGAAAAGTCTTTAATCGATTACGAGAATATCTTATTCGATTAAATCCAGCAAAATGCATATTCGGAGTTAAGTCCGGTAAACTATTAGGGGTTTTAGTTTCTTTACGTGGTATCGAAATCGACCCTCTCAAGATTGCAGCTATCATTGATATGCCCGCACCTACTAATATATCTGAGTTACGAAGTTTACAAGGTAAGCTTCAAGCCATCCGTCGCTTCATCGATAAGCTGGCGGACAAAACCGGTCCCTTTCTTAAGCTCCTTAAGAAACATGTCCCTTTTAATTGGGACGACGAATGTAGAGAAGCTTTTGAACTTCTCAAACAATACCTCCTTAATCCACCTGTGCTTTCACCATCTAAACCTGATCGTCCATTCCTCCTGTATATTTCAGCTTCAGATTCTACATTAGGGGCTATGTTAGCTCAGCTTGATAATGAAAAGAGAGAACGTGCTAATTATTACATTAGCCGAACCTTCATTAGTTATGAAACCCGCTATACATCATTAGAAAAATTATGTTTAGCAGTCATTTTTGCTACGCAAAAATTACAACACTATATGCTTAGTCAAAAAACTTATGTCATTGCTAAATACGATCCCTTAAGGTATCTCATGAGTCGACCTTATTTATCAGGTTGCACAGCCAAGTGGGTTCTTTCTCTAAGTGATTTTGATCTCACATTCATAGGACAGAATTCTGTTAAGGGTCAAATTATAGCAGATCAATTAGCTGTTGCACCCTTAGAGTCTACCCATCCCCTCATCATTGAGTTTCCTGATGAATGCCTTCAATTAGAGGCGAACCATATTGAACAATGGTCCTTATACTTTGATGGAGCCTAATGCATGAGTGGGGCTGGTGCGGGTATTATTTTAATATCCCCGCAAAAACATCTTATTCCTCTGTCCTTCAAATTGACATTTGCTTGCACCAACAATACTGCTGAATATGAAGCTCTAATCCTTGAATTATGAGCTGCCTTGGCACTAAAAATTAAACATATGTTAGTTTTTGGTGATTCTCAATTGGTTATAAACCAAATTAATGAATTTTATCAGACCAGAGATGATAAACTGTGCCCATATAAGGCCTATGTTTTACAACTAATGTCTCTATTTGATCAAGTTACCTTGGAAGCTATTCCTCAAACTTGCAACCGTGCAGTTGATGCTATGGTCGCAACTGCATCTCTCCTGCCCTTGGAGTTAGATGACGAATATGCCACTATCATTATTCGTCGACTCTAGGAACCCACTTCAAATAAATCATGCTTAGAGCCTTTGGATGTGTTTCTAATCAATGAAACTACTCCTGCACCTTAGTATACAGATATATTTAATTTTCTCCAAAATGGGACTTTCCCTACCAACTCTAATAGAAACCAGTGTCGGTTATTACGTAGACGAGCAAGTCAATTTGTAATAATTGGCAATACCTTGTATAGGATATCTTTTGAAGGTATCCTATTAAGATGTTTAAATTTAGAAGAATCCAAATCAGCCTTGAGTGAAGCCCACGATGGATCTTGTGGAGGACACTTTAGTGGTAGTGTCATTGCTAAAAAGCTCCTTCGGATAGGATACTTTTGGCCTACCATGGAAAAGGATGCACATGATTATGTGTGCCATTGTGACAAGTGCCAAAAACATGCTGACCTTGTCCATGCACCTGCACAAGAGCTGCAGGCTATTTCATCTCCTTGGCCCTTTTCAAAATAGGGCTTAGATATTATTGGCAAAATCAATCCTGTGTCATCTGATGGACACAAATTCATCATAACCGCCATTGAGTATTTCATGAAGTGGGTTGAAGCTATGCCTTTAGCTTCTTGCACTGGCACACAGGTCTCTAAATTTATTTTCAATCAAATCATTTGTAGGTTCGAAATTCCTGCAAATCTCATCTTTGATAATGAAACTTGTTTCAAAAATAAAGATGTCAAGAAATTATGCCAAAAATATAAGATTCAACATCGTTGGTCCACTCCCTATTATCCTTAGGGTAATGGTCAAGCAGAAGCATCTAACAAAACCTTAATCACAATTCTCAAAATATTGGTCAATAAATCTGGCCAAGACTGGCACATTCAATTATATCCGACCTTGTGGGCCTATCGAACTAGTGTTCGAACCCCCACTGGAACTTCACCTTTTGTTTTGGTTTATGGTCGTTGAAGCCGTTTTTCCCTTTGAATTGGAAGTTCCTTCTTTGGCTCTACTACTTCAAGATACCGAAGTTGGAGATGAATATCGAGCTGGCAGACTCAGTCAGTTGGAACTCCTAGATGAAAAACGCATCAATGCTTTAGAGCATCTTCGTGCCTACCAAAACAAGCTTAAAAGATCATATGCTAAAAAAGTTCGTCATCGATCCTTTGAGATCGGTGACCTTGTTTTAAAAGAAAATCAAAAAAATACTAATGCAACTAAGGATCTTAAAGGTAAATTTGAGCCCAACTGGCTTGAACCATACATTATCACTGCTAAATTTGAATCGGGAGCATACAAATTATCTACCTTAGATGGTAAAGAACTTAAATAACCCATGAATATTTTGCATCTTAAACGTTACAATGTATAAATTTGGTCATTTCATCCTTGTATATATTTGTTTAAAATATTTCAAAATCATTATTTTGTATTTTTTTTTCAATTTATAAATTCAAAAACACCAAAAACATTCATAATCATCAAAATTTTCAAAATTATTTGTTGCATTTATTTATGGTACTTGTTAATTCTTTCAAAAATGATAAAAATAAAAACAGCAATATGCTTGACTCTTTCGAAACCAAAACAATATAAAGAAGAAAGAGAGAGTCAATATTCTCAAAACTTCTCAAAACAGTATCTATATCTATATTTTCTTACAAATGTTGCAGTTATATGTTTCAAATTATTTTGGATAAATTAGCATTTATTTGGAATCCCTCACTTCCACACTCACAAAATAAATATCTTGATTTTATCTGGCATGATTACTAATCTCTCTTATATCAAAGTCCACAAAATTCAATTAAATAAAGTTTGAGCATAGAGAATTGATCTTGTTATTTACTTAAACCAAGCACATTTTTTTCACAATAAAATGATTATATTTGTAATTTCCATGCTTTGCTACATAGTGGAAGTGATTTCTTGAGTGAAAAGTTTCCCCTGCTATCCTATCATGCACATGGTCTAGAATCTTTGAGAATTGGCAAAAGGACAAGCTCACCCCTACCTAGAATAAAAATCCCTTGCTCTACAGCTAATCTGAGCAAGTATCCCTAGTATAGAACAAAAGGCAAAGTTCAAGAAAAAAAAAAGGACGAAAAAATGTTATTACAGCAATATTTCAAGCATTATCTCAATTATCAAGCAAAAATACAAAAGAAAAAGAAAAAAGAAAAGCAAAAGAACGCGAAAGCAAAAGCAAAAGCAATAAAATCCCTTTCCCTACCCCTTTGAAAAGAAAAGAAGGGTTGATGAGCTTGAATCCCTGGAATTCTCAATTATTCAAAAACTGTGAGGTAAGCCCCATAACAGGTGGTTTGTGCCCAACCTGCTTGGACTTGGGTAACTCCTAGCATGGCGATATGTCTGTCACATTAGCGACCTTATTTTGTACAGACCTATGTCTTCTTATGGATTAGCTAGCTCTTGATAATCTGACTTACATAGTAGTCTCGTATGGTTATATGCATCTACATCATGGTTAATGAACACTTATTTGGTTCATTCAAATCACTTGTATCATATTATCTTGCTCCAAACTGGTAAATGAACACAGCAATTGCACACACATTTTATATTTGAAAGATTTTGTGTATCATTATGATAAATCAAGATTGAAAATGAATTCACATATGCACATGGGATTCCTTATAAATCTAACTTTTGTCTTTAAAATACTTTGAAATATTTCTTGCAAATTGTTTGGAATAATTCTTTTTCTTCTTTCAAGTACAGTTGTTTAGCATAAAGACAACTACATGCATAATCAAAAAGATCAAAATTTCTTTCAAACCATACAATCAAAACACACACACACACACACACACACACACACACACACACACACACACACATATATATATATATATATATATATATATATATATATATATATATATATATATATATATATATATATATATATATATATATATATTATTGACTTTCGTGACGATGGTATAATTCTAAAACAAAATTGGAATTTTATGCCTAGCGCAAGTCCTTATCTTCATATTTTTTGTTTATTAAAAATCAACCATGTAATAAAACAATCTATTTTTCCTTGATTTTTGCGATGATGGTATAAGTCTATACCTACATATTCTATGCCTAGCACAAACCATTGTAACAATTTTTATTCCCCATTTATTTAAAATCATGAAAAACCATATGACTTAAATCATTTTGTTATACAATTATGCTTTACAAACAAGCATGCACATTATCATTATTTCATGTCATTATGTCAACCTTCAATTTTGTAATGATGGTATAATTCCTAAGGAATTATCCAAAAAATTTATCACACTTAGGAATTTATGCCTAGAAAATATCATTTTAACATTATTTCATGCATACTATTTTTATGAAAATCTGAAAACAAACCATCATCATCATCATTTGCACCATTGCACTAAAGTCTTAAGACATTCTCTTAAGCACTCTTTTACTTTTAACAATATTTCTATACTGGGATTAGCTTGACGACCGAGTGAGCGACGACTCCATGAAATGGTCTATAATAGCAACAATATCCTTTGAAATTATTGTTAGAAGTCTCTTTTTATCTTTTATTACATTACATCACAAACAACCAATTTGTTACATCAGATTGTTTCATTTAAATTTTACAAGCATGACATTCAAAATTATAATTTTTCCAACGACATGATTACATGAATCATCAAATCAATCAATCAAACATAAAAGCATCATAAAAATACAAGACACAAGTCATATGATCAAAATACATATCTCATCTCATATATATATCAATAATATATACATCATCAAAATTGGATTGGTATGCCACAATCTGTACCTCGGCATACTCAATCCTCTATCAAAAATAATAAATGCTCTGTCTCAATCTGTACAATGTAATGCAGTACTCTAGCCTCGAGAACCCCTCGAGCTCTCAGCCTCATCTCCTCCCCTGCCTTGAGGTGGACGAGGTGGCCCCATCATAGTATGTGTAGTACTACGAGTCCTAGTCGTCGATCAAGATGAAGTCCTCGATGACCTGATCCTGATCGGCTCTATGATGTTAGCTGGCAGGGGTAGTCTATCCTCCTCTAGCACCAAATGATAGTACAATGTCTAATATAAAGTGATTTGGGAAATAGCCTGTGTCAGCTCCCCAGTGCTCGCCCCTCCGCCTCGTGCCCTGAGGCGTGCAATCTCGTCTCTAAGCTGTGTAACCTCATCTCGGTGTCATGCAACCTCCTCCTGTAAGGTCTACACCTATGCCTAGATATGGATCGTCTCTGCTCAGAGAGTCGCTGTCTCGCTACTCTCCCCAGTTTCCACACCCTTGCCCTTATCGAGCGATGGTGGCCTCTCTCCTTGTGGAGAAGGGGGTCTCTCCTCCCTCTCCCTCTGTCGTAGCCTCTCCTACACCTATGGCCTCCTTAGATCTCTCCCACCATGACCTTGGGCCACCTCCATAGCCGCCTGGCATCGCCTCCCTATCCAATGCACAACTACGTGTATCGGACCCTGAGCCCTCGTCATCCTAGGAGGGCGGATGCCTACGTACCAGGCATCGTAGCCATCGGCTACCCCTACGTTGTCCCCATCCACTGGCTAAATGGGGGCATCATCCGAGTCTTGACTCTAGAAGCGTTGCATGTCTAGAGCCCTGCTCACTATGGTGTTATATCAATCAGTCCAAGAAAATTCATAATCCCTGAGATGGGATCCCCTGCTGTAGATCGAACTGTCACAAAACTTGATCATAGCGGTGGAGCTCCACCTCTCCCCTCTCCATCTATAGCCAGCAAACTCACCTAACGTAAGCTAACTCTTGTCCATCCTTGGCCCACCCTAGGTGCTCTCACCAAGGCCTCCAGGTGATCTGGTCTAGGACAAGGTCATCCAGCAGTCTCCGGGACATCGATAGGTCGATTCACCGCTGTGACCCTCTCCAGAGCCACCAGTAGAAAACTCGGGGCCTCTCCCCATCAATCCCTATCAAAGGAAGCCCTATCGGCCTTCGCACTGCAATGTGCTCCCAGCACCAAACCTGTAGGAGTGATGTCATAACCAAACATCGACCGCCCTTGTACACGACCCCATGTAGGATCCTGTACAACCGGCATAGCACAAAGTTGCCCCAATAGAACCTGTAGCTGTGGTCTCTCATGTCATAGACCACATCTTCCAGTACCCATGGTACCCTGCACCCACTATGGTGGCATAGCAGAAGTCCACCAACCACTCCGACTAAAACCTGTGTGAGTCTAGATGCCCCAGGTATCTGATGCAGCACCTCAATGTAAACCCTGCCCTTCTCCAAGGCGAAGCTCGGGTCACCACACAACCACCCCATAGCGTGGCCCTGATTGGCCACAGGAGTGATCAACCATCCTTGTATGGAGATCCTTAGAATCCTCCAGACATCCTCCAAAGTGGGAGTCATCTCCCCTGTTGGTAGCCAAAAACAGGAAGAACCCGGATACCACCTCTCTGCTAGGGCTGTCAGTAGCCCCATGTCTGTAGACACTTGTGGCATTTCTTCCACATGCAGTAAGTCAGCCTATGTCAGATGATCCCGCTCTACCTGTGTTAGAGCGGCCAAATCATCTCTCAACCCTCCATATTTCCATTCCCTGCTCTTTAGCAAACCTCTCTGCAAACATAAACATCAAAACAATAACAATCATTAATAACAATTCAAGTGATTAATAATGCAAGTTAAAATAAGTTCAATTTCATCAACTAATGATATCGTCCACTATTGGACGATATCGTCCCCAATTTGAGCACAATCATCTCCAATTTTGCAAGCCGAAATCGTCCCTAATTTGATGAAATCGTCCCCCTTTTGCTGATTTTGCCCTTAGACAAAATCGGCGAACTTGAGACGATTTCATCGAAATTGGGACGATTTCGTCCCGACGACGTCGATGGCCCAAAAACAGCCACGATGCTCAAAAATTAATCAAAATTCATCTAAAAAGCATGTAAATTCAACTTAAACCATTCTAAGTTAAGTCTAGACTCTTACCCGTAGCCTGCACCAGACCTCTGTCGATCTGTGCGCCATCTCCACCATTTTTGCTTCCAGAGCTCTAAAACCAGAAAAAATGAACAGTAAAAATGAATTAGGGTTTTACCCTATTTTTCTTAATTTTATTCAAAAATAATTCAAAAATAATTTTGCTTTTTCGCGTTTTTACCTCAAACGTTCGATTTGGGTAAAAACACGAAGGGGGCACCATAGTAAGCTGTCGTACGATTCGACCAAGAATCGTCGCCTAAAAATGGGAATAATTTTTGCTTTCTCGTAAATCGAGAAGAACTCATCTTTAACGCATTTTCTTCAGAAAATTCACTAAAGAGGGGGCAAAATGTAGCACCCTAAAATTGGCGCAGTGAAATCTTAATAATTACATTTACTTTAGTAAATAATTTAAATTCAAATTTTAACCTCCCAAACCGCCCGTTAACCGTCGGTTAATCCGTTTCCCCCTTTTTCGTGCCATTTTTAGAGGTTGTTTTGACCATTTGATGATATCGTCGCCGATCAGACGATATCGTCCCCGATCAGACGATATCGCCCCAGATCTGACGATTTCGTCTAGGCTAGGACGTCTAGATGATCTTGTCCCTAAACTGATTTTGCACAATTAGCTTTTGTTCCAATGGGTCTCTAATCCGGGCAGAAACATGTCTGCGCCTTTAGAGACCCTCCCTCATTGGAGATCTCCCAAATAGGGATGATCTCCAACCTCCTAACCTCCCTCCTAAGCCTATTTAATCCTAAGCCCTTCCCTTAGCACCCCCCTGGCTGATAATTCCTGTAACCCGACTTCATACACGTTAAAGCATCTCAAATTCACATTTGTAGTAGTTCTATTCAATTTTTGTTGTAGGTACCTTAGTGTTTTTCAGTCGAAGCAAGCTTACATCGTCGTCGACGATCCTATTCAGATTAGAGGCGATCCTATCAAATCAGAGATGATTTCGTACCAATGCGAGACAATTTCGACTGCAGTCAACATTGAGGCAATCAGTGCCTAAAGTTTGCATTTCTCCATCTTTTCTCTGTTGTTTTGTGTTGTAATTAGCTAGTTTATTCAGTATTTTATGCTATCTTGCATTTTGGAGTTCACCCATCTAGATTAAATGCATAATTAAGCCATAATTGTTATCTAATTAGAATAATTCATTCATGTTTCTATTTTTAAGTTTTAGTTTGATAGTGCTACTGTCATTTTACATTGTTTCCCTCTGCTAGGATAGTTGCATTTTCTGTATTTTGCACCTATTTCTTTGTTTGCAGGTCTCTGACGAATTCGTCAGATCTCAGACGATCCTGTCAGATCTCAGACGATCCTGTTAGATCTCAGACGATTCTGTCGAATTCCAGACGATCCTGACTGCTTCAAGAATCAGAATCTTCATTAGACGTCCGGATCAGGTATTTTTCTTATAATATCCTTTAAATTCTCTATTTTCTGTCTTAATTATGTTTTTTGTATTCATTTAATCTGCATCTTCATATAGAATAGCTTAGACGCATTTCGGCCAAACCTAGGATATGAATGCTTAAGGCTAAAACAAACACATAAAACACATTCCAAACCTAGGTGTGGAAACTACCATTAAATGTTTCCTGGTGAACCCACCATACATCAAAAAATCACTAATAATACACCTCCCTTGAGATGTGGGACCTTCGCAAGGCCTCTCAGTTCGAGGTACCATGCCATATTTTTCACATCCCCATTTCGGGCACGGATCCTATAGCCTGAAGGTAAGGGTGTGAAAAATTTGGAGCGATACACTACCCTAGCTACTTTTATGGCTGGTCTATCTCAGCAACCACCTAGTCCCTCTTTTCCATTGTTGCATCCACTTGTTGATGCATAGTCTCCCTCTCTTCCATCATTACAACAAATTTTTGGCATAGAGACTCCCTCTTAGTCATAACTATATCTACTTATTGATGCAAAACCTCATGCTCTACTCCTGCCACTAGTATTTCTTCCTATAGTTGTGCTAGTATCCACACCATATTATCCCTCTCTCCCATAACCTCCTCTCTCATAACCACTCCTCCCTCCTAGCTATAAACATAGCCCGTTGTAGCTCCACCTCCCTAAGTTTCATCATCATCCTATCTCAATCCTCTTTTAGGCTATCTCACTCTATCTGAAGCATTGCTACCTCCTCCTCTACTCCAATTTTTGCTCCTCAATTACCCTTAATGAGCCTACCCCACTATCCACTCATCGATGAGGTCATATATGTAGTGGCTCCTTCGCCTCCTTTACCACATCATTCCCTTATCATCCCCTATCACATTCTCACCTACTTTCTTCCTCGACATCCTTCTCGACTACTAGTTTTGTGTCACCCACCAGATATTAAACTCAAGGGTCATCTCGACATCATCCATATTAGCCACCTCGATATCCTCACCTCACTCATCCCCCACAAACTCCACCTATGACCACTCTAAGGTGGCCTCATCCCCTCACCTCCTATAAATTATAGGTGGGTTAAGTACCCCCTATCTCAACCTAAACTAGCATAGTACCTAAGAGAATTGGAATATCTCATGCTTCATCCCATGTCGACCAGTCACCTACATATCCCATAGCACTCATCCCAAGTGGTTACCATTGGTTGCTCATGTTGGTCCTCCCCTTCATGGCCTCCATATCATCCCCTCAAGTCTCAACTCCACCTATAATTGTTGATAGTACTCTTCACCCTTCATGGTCAACCTCATGGTGCTTCCCTATCATGTCACCACATCAACACAGAGGGCCACTCTAACATCATATCTGTATCCATCTCATATAATAGCACTGCTAGATAACATATCTAGAAGTGCTACCACCTCTAAACCTACAAAAACACACTGTAGCCCAAACCCACCCTCCATCGATGCACCTCTATGTTAGTAACATCGATGCCTAGGCATATACAATCAATGTCTCCATCAAGTTCACAACCAATCCTAACAGATTCCATGGAAATCATGCACCTAAAGAATATGGTAGTATGATATTTAAAATTAGGAACATCAAGACTATATGTTGTGATAATTTATCCTAATGGTACTCCAACAAGTATTGTATCCCATTGTTACTCATGTCAGTCAACTTCCACTCATCACCATATACCCAAGGCATCACGTCTTCCTTATCTGCAACTACACGAATAGGAATATCTTCCACAGGTAGCCCAAATATGTAGTACACATCCTCAAGTGTCACTACCATCTCATTTGTAAGGAGGTGGAATTTTCCCTATCAAGATCCTATTACTTTGCTAGTGCTGATAGGTACCAATGATTTACGTGTATAGGCTTGATCCATGTTACTCCATGCCTATTATCCCAATCACTCCTAGTCCTCCTCGCTCAACTTTTTCTTGGTGCTTGAAAACACAATGCTAAATCTATGTTGTGGTCATAATAACTTCAACTGCAATCATCACCACATAATCATTAATCTACCACTCGTACCTTTAATATTTTCAATTTAAAATTTCAAACAACTTTAAAAAAATAACAAAACTAAAATTTTCCCACCCATTCCATCATGTTATCATGTCAAAACTTCACCCATCATTTCAAATTTCAAAATTTCAAAACACAAAAAAAATCTTACCCATTTTCATTATTTAAAACTTCAAAATTTCAAAAACACATAAAAAAAAAACAAACAATAAAACAAAAACCCCACAGTACTCACCGAATCTGCACACCCTCTAACTCCTTTTTTTGTGCTCACCCCTATCATCTTGTCCATAAACCTCTTCTTCTTCTTTCCCCTCCTTCTCTACCGCCCACCGTAGCTACAAAATATGCCATAATTCTCTATTTACAGCTTTGCACTGGTTACCACTCTAGCAGGTCACCAACTATCTTGGGAAATCACCAATGTGCAAGGCAACTACATTGGGCAATCACACAAGCGCTAGGTAGCCACCTAAGCGGTTGGCAAGGTCATTTCAACCAACCATTAATCCAGATTTTAACACTAAATTAACCCTTTTGCACCTTCATTTCATCCTTGATACCCTTTTCATCCATATTTTGTCAATCACCTCATGGTTTTCATCCATTTATTTCCACCCACTCATCACTTGAGGGGGTAGAAAATACCCATAAAACTATGTCTTAAATCAACTTAACATATTACACACTCAATATTGGAGTCACTTAAGTCCAAAAATCATTGCTTCAAGTCTATCATTAGTCCCCTTTTTTGGGGGTATATAGCAGAACCTCTTCTTCTCTCAAAATTCTAATCAAAACTTTGATTTAATGATTTAAAATTCTAATCACATCGATCTCATCAAATTATCAAAGACAATTATTCAAGGGCATTCATCCATTCCATGACTAGGGCATCCTACATTATTCTTAATTAATATAATAATATGTCACTTCCCTTAAGATGAAGGTCATTCTCTGTCATTCACCAATTATTGTCACTACCCATCATGAAACCATTGATCGATGTCATCTATTTTTGCACCATATTGTATTTGCACATAATGTGATACAAAATAGGGCATTTGTAGACATCTAAAAATATCATATTTTCATTGGTTAAATGTTAATATTTAATTAATTTAAGAATTATTTTAATTAATACATTGCAACCTTATAAATATTAATTTTGACTATCCTAGCCCCTTTGACCATCCTAAGCACCTTCCTATTCCTAACCCATGGCTACCATGAGACCATCCCTCTATTTTAACCCAAGTCCACCTCACTCCAGTTGGTATTTACTCCCTTCTTTCCTCCACATTCTAGGCTCATTAATGCACGTGGGTGAGGATTCCCTCCACCCAAGCACATTGATGAGGTATGTAATTTTGGTGGGTGAGGAATCTCTCCACCCAAAAGTATTAATGAGGTATGTCATAGCACATCATAGTATAGCATAGCCCAAATACAGAATATTACACACTTGTCCATCCAAGTAACCAAGTGGGGAAGCTTAATATTCCTTCCTTCTCTCACCTATGCCACATACCCCTCATCCTATCACCTTGTCATCATTCTCCTCACCCTTGGAAAATATTATAAATATGCTCCCATTTCATTTGCTTCAAGAGAGAGCATACAAAATACTATCGAAACTTTACCCATATTTTATTTGGCCTTCCTTATTGATCTCTAAATTTATGAATGTAGGTACCTCATTTAGAGAGCTCAAGAACATCAATCATGGGGTCTATTTGGAATGCATGGTAGTATTCATTTTATAGTTGCACTCATCATTGACAACCAAACAACACCAGATCTGCACCAAAATCCCTGAGATATTTTCAAAAAGGTCAAATTTGAGTTTGAAGCTCCTACTAGAATATATATCCAACCAACCTATGTGGCTACATAGATACAAACACCTTGTACAGCTACACATAAGACAACCACCCTATGTGGCTACACATAAGACAACCGCCCTATGTAGCTATACAAAGCCAACCGCCCTAGGCAGTTGAATCTTGAAGGTAGACATAGACCCATAATCAACAATAGGTAGCTAATCAAGGTTAAGCAAGACAATTTTCAATGTTTCATAACCATTTTACATAGTTTTGTAACTTTTGTAAAAGGTTTTATGAGCTTTTTTTATGATCTTAGGCCTTATCTTGAAAGGCCCAATAGATGCTACTAATTCTTTTATTGTGGGTTTCTTGCAGGTATTGGGATCAACATAGAGGCTAGAGAGTTCAAGCAACAAGACTTCAAAACCCTCCCTATAATTTGCTATGTGACCGAGGAGATGATTTTTGGCACCATTGAACTCATTTGCAAAGAAAATCCTCCCTTTTGGGAGGTCCATTATAATCAAAAGGATCGATTTGTAACGTCGTCTATAAATATAATATCAATTTTCATTTTGTTTCTTTACATGTTATGGTGTATTTTCTTAGTCAATAGCTAAAATCTCTCCCTAGAGCTTCAACAAGGATAATGAAGAGTTCGAGATACAAGGGGTCTCCCTAATAAAGTCCTTTCCAATTTTGAAAATACCCTACTATAGAAACATTTACAAACACTAAGAACATGGCTGAAGAGATACAAGCCCTAATAAGATTGATCCACTCTTGATGGAAACCAAAACTAGACATAGTTCAAATTAAAAAATTCCAAGATACCCTATCATAAGTGTTGTTCATGTCAGGTTTTAACAACATTCTTGCATCTCCACTCTTATCAATGGAATGAATTACCTTGTGGATAGTAATAATTTCATCCAAGATCTAGCGGTCCTTTACAAAGCCCCCTTGTTGGGGATCAATTATACAGGGAATAATAATTTTAATTCTAATGGCTAAAACCTTGGACACAATCTTGTATAAGGTATTACAAAGGAGAAAGAAATGTTGTACATATAAGTGTAGAATATATTGGATGAAAGAAGGTCAAATAAGTACTCAAAAATAGTAGGTTTAATGTGTCTAAAGACACCAAGTAAGGTATTATAGATTGAATAAGATAGTGGTAATAAGCAGCCAATAAAGAAGTTGCAAAACCACCATATTGAAGGAGATAGCCATATTCACCATTCGATCAAACGAGGAGCTTTGGAAACCACCATCAAGTTTTGGTGAAGAATAACCACCAAAGGAGTGGTAGAACCACCAAGGAGAAGTGGAGCCACAATGTTGAGAAGGGTAACCACCAAGTTAAGAAGTGAAATCACCTTACAAGCCAAGGAGGAGGAGTGTCATTAATCAGCCACGATAGGAGCCACCAAAAGCTCCAACTTGAGCCATTGAATCATAATCTATGTATGCAGGAGAGCATGTAAGCAAAGAGCCAACATTTGCTTCTCCTTTTTCTTCCATAACCACCATCATACTAAAGAGAATGGGTGGTTGTTAAATTGTGA